>CAWUFW010001665.1:745000-2065000 GCA_963921515.1 Calotriton arnoldi
GCAGCAGCCGAGCCGCAGCATTCTGTACAACCTGCAGTTTAGACAGGCATTTAATCCGAAGATTGATAAAAAGCCCGTTACAATAATCAGCTCTTGACAGAACGAGTGCGGAGACTACCAGTTTACGTAGCTCAACTGGAATAAATGGGAGGATCTTTCTCAAAAGTTTTAACGTGTAAAAAGAAAGAGAGGTAACCTGGTTAACATGGTTTTCAAATGAGAGTTTGGAATCAAAGATGATAATTATAACATAGTGCTTAATGCAGTGTGCTGAAAGATAAATAGGGATAGTTACTGACTAATTAACGGATTTATGGCTGATATCTAGTATGGGGATTACATGTTTTAATCACATGTCATTTTCCTTATAACCATGTATGGAAATCCTCACTAGAATTATGTCCGTTAGGAGTCTTGGTGTCAAGTTCTAAGATATATTTTGTTTACAGGCGTCTGAGTTTAGCCTCTCGATTGCCTCCTCTTCTTGACACTGGAATGGAGTCAATTATATAATAGGTGAGGTGGTTTAAATTGTTGTCATGTGCCTCTTTGAAATGTCGTGCAATAGGATGTGTGGTCACAGTTGGTAATTGCTCTCATGTGTTGCAGTATCCTCTTGTGGGCCTGTAACTTGGTACTGCCCACATACTGCAACCCACAAGAGCACTCCAACACGTAGACCACATATTCCGTACGACATGTAAGGAATTTAGTGATTTTAATGGGATCCTTTGTAAAAGGAGTATTGTAAGATGTTCTACTGGTCCCATATTTGCAGGCACGACAGGTATTACACTTTACAAATCCCTTGCGGGCAGTTAGCCAATTGGTCGATGGTTTGATCTCGGGACTACTACTGACCAACGAATCTCTCATCTTTAGATTTCCTAAACGTAATGCTAGGATTTTTCGGCAGTGCCTTACCAATTATGGGATCGCTACGTATAACTGGCCAGTTTCTGTTTATAACCTTACGTAATGTGGTTTGTTGTTTACTATACGTAAGTATTAGTCTAGTTTCAGTGTTGGTTTCTTCATGATCACTTGATCTTTTAGGGACTTTTTGAGTTAACAGTTCAATTCTGTCAATGCTATTAGCTTTTGCTATGGCTGTATTTATAGTTCTTTCTTTGTAGCCCCTCTCCAAAAACCTGATTTTGCTAAGCTGTTGTGCCACCACCAGATCAGGTTCAGTACTGCATGCTCGTCGTATCCTCAACATCTCAACATATGGTATACTATATATGAGATGCTGAGGATGATGGCTCGTGGCGTGCAGTAAACTGTTGCCCGCCGTTGGCTTGCGGTAGAGCTTGGTTTATATACATATATATATATATATTTTAGACTTTTTTGCTATGTGGTTCCACATTGCACATGTAACACCTGAAGCTAATCTGAACTTTGTAGTAGCAGCATGCTGAGACTTTCGGGCCTCTGAGTTGGAGCACTGAACCATTCTTCCCTAGCCAAATAAAAATAGATGCTTTAACACAATCTAAAGGAAACGTGTGCAGTGCAAATAAACTAAATTAAAAGATACGTTCCCCCTGAAAGGATGAAACTACACGTCCCAGAATGCTAAGTCCCATTGCCTATGGTACTGGGTGGAAGGGTCACAGGACAATGAGCACTTAGCAGGTAGGGCTATTACCCTTCTGAGGAGGGGCTGTAGAAGATATTGATTCTCAACAGACGTTACAAGTGCCAGAATCCAAAGGGAAAAAAAAGACTCGACGAAACGCTCTTGGATGAGACAGCCAAGCTTCATATCTGTCACCATAGCTGTCCCGCTCAGACACCCCAACAATGACACTGCCGGTCCTGCCATTATTGTCCAGATCATGCCCACGGACAGCTGAACAATGATTGAAAAGTCGTTACTCTAGTTAAATCCGAGAAACACTACGACTCCCAGAATACAGTGATTTGGAGAACGGACGCACTGGAACCATGATGCCCCAAAGTCATTACGTTATGTGGAAATCTTACTCCAAAAGTAATGCTGATTTGTAAATGTCCTTAGCACAGTAAGACTGGTACAGAAAACCGTATAGTTAAATTAAAAAATATATGTTCTACTGCAGCAGGAAGAGGAGCTGTTGACGTGCCAAGAAAAGCAGCAGCATCAGGTGCAGCTGCAAAAAAGCATAAAGAAAGTTTTTTTCGTTTTCATTTTTTTTTCTCCATTATTAACTAGATATCCTTTGGCTCTTACTATTAAGGGGTCGATTCCGATTCCGACTGTAAAGTGAACCGACCGACACGTCCCGGGATAAAGTACCGACCGACACGTCTCGCCGCCGTACGACCCGCGCAGTACGATGGAAAGCCTGTGAATTCCAACCGACTCTCCCGAATATGAACCGGACGATGGAGCCGTACGGAAAAATAGCCTCCGGCCGGAAAAAGCCCTCAAGCAGTACCGCCCGACACGTTCCCGGAACGGAGCCGAGCGACACGTACCCGTGACGTACGAGTTGCTAAGTACGATGCCATACGTGGGAAACAAGAACGACTCGCATGGAGCACAAGCCGCACGACCGACACGCACACAATACAAACACTCAAACCAACGGACTCCGCCCGCGACCGACTCGAACTCCCGCGAGCGAAACGAACGCCCACGACCGAGTCGAACGCCCATTGACCGAGTCGCACACGACATACACAACACAGCATAACAACAGCGTGAAAGGCTCGGAGAAGCCTGTACGACTCACCAGCAGCGTCCGGCACGGTCAGAAGAACATCTCGTACACGCACACAAACAACAGCTGACCAAACACAAAAAAAAGACCAAACGAAAATATATAAAAAATAAAAAAAAATCAATTAAGAGAGACACACCCACAACTCAACATATTTAAAGGCCACCAATCACTCCCATGAGCCATTGCCATTTCCTGAGAACCTCCACACACACAACTCTGCTGACACACACCATTGCCATCTCACCAACAGCATTCACACACACACACACACAAACCTCACTTGCACCCTCACACACACCAATCACCACCACCACCACCACCCCCCACTACCCCAAACCCCCCATCCACTCACCCCTCACCATCACCAACCCACCCCCCCACCACCACAACTCCCCATCCACCCCCTCACCACTACCACCACCACCCCCCAACACCAGTACCCCAACCCCCATCCACCCCACTCACCACTACTACCACCACCACTCCCCCACCCCCCAACACCACTACCACAACTCCCCCATCCACCCCCTCACCACTACCACCCCCACCACCCCAACACCACTACCCCAACTCCCACATCCACCCCCCCTCACCACAACCACCACCACCACCACCAACCCACCACCCTCGACACCACCACCACCACCACCACGCCCCCCAAGAAGAATCCAAAGTTCACAGATAGTGAGTTGACAATGCTGGTAGATGAAATCATCAGAGTAGAGCCACATTTGTTTGGCACACTGGTACAGAAGACCCCCATGTCCCAGAAGGCCAAGATGTGGGAGAGAATCGTCAACAAGGTGAACGCACAAGCACCTTGTTTGCGCACAAAGGACGACTGCCAGAACAGGTGGTATGACGTGCGCAGGAGGGTCAAGAAGCTGCTGGAGAAGGACCATAAGCTCAGCAAGTACACCGGCAGCGGCCCCCTGCCAAACCCGTTTACTTCCGGTCCTGGGAGGAGAAGGTGCAGGCCATCTTACCACCGGGAGAGCATACATGGTCTGACTGACATCCCAGAGCCTGGTGAGTACACAAATAAGAGACTCAAGATTGTGGGGCCATGTACACATGTCACCGTCAAGGGGACAGGCAAAACAACTTCCGTCAACAAAGCCACAGTAACACAAACAAAGTCATCCCTACAGCCATATGCCTGGCACAGCAACACAACACCTGCTATCTCATACCAACATTGAACTATGTCATCACGTGTACAAACCTAGCAAACATCAGAGCAACTCAGTGCCACAAAACCCCAACAGACACTGCCACACAGTCTGCCACCACTGTCACACCACCTCACAGGGAACCTGACCCACAGGAAGGAAGCTCGGGGATGTTGGGGAAGTCAGTGTAGCCAAAAGCATGATGGGAGTTGTAGTCACAGCCAATAGCCCCCTCACAAATGGACCAACAACACCACTTCTAACCATGCGCACCTCACAGGCAGTGGAAATGTACCCTCAGGATGGCTGACACTGGGTCCTGCTGTGGGGAGCACAAGGCCCTGATGGGCTATGTGCACATACCAAATGCAGGACCCTGATGCCTGACATCCTGAAAGTCAACTGCCACTCCCTGCAAGGGAAGCATACACATTAGTGGCCCATCTGGCCATGGAGGGAGAAGCACTGCCAGCTCTGACCATGCCCACCACCATGTGCTGTCGCACACCCCTCAACACAAACTCCACACAACTCACCTGGGAGAAGGCATTTACCCACACTTCATGCAAACAACACCCAAGACCCACCATACTGGCTACTGCTGTGTGACGTACAGGGACTGTTGCCACTTGTGTACAACCACTACTACACCACTGACTCACAACCTCAACATCAACCCACACTCACCGACATTGAAGCATGTCTCTGTGTGAATTGCCTGGCCCCTGGGGGAGGAGGAGGTACTGCAATGACACTGAAAACCATTGAGGCAGCTGCAAATCACATCTATCCAGCAAAAACTAACAGCAGCCCTGGGAACACACACTGCCAAACCAAAGAGCAGGGCAAGATGGCTGACACATGGATACAATGTATGAGTAGGCTGCTAGTCACACACATGCATCGACCAACCCAATCACAGTCACACTGCCAGCTATTGCAAATGTACCTTTGCACTCAACTTCCGGGGATGCAGTGTCCCAGGGACCCCTCTGGCCTGGACAGGTAGGCGCGGATTGTAGTTGACAAATGCAGAAATGCAGACCTACCACAGAGATCCAAACACACAGCAACTCACATACACAGCAGTGACAGGGGACACCTGACTGACTACAATGGACCTACCAACATCCCTCACACTGTAGCATGCTGACATACACTCAAACACCCGTTGTCAGCCACATGAAACGCAGACATTGTCCAGTATTGTAGGCATCATCCACACCACACAGCACTCACTGACATGGACACTGGGGACACAAGGACTAACATGGGCTGCACTGGAGCAGGCATGCAAGTCACAGCTGAAGCAACCGAACACACACCTCTGGTCACGACTCTAGTAAAGAAAGACAGCCGCAGCGAACAGTCCATACCACCATGGAGGACATTGACATCACAAAGCATGTGTGCAAACACAAAACTCACACACAACTCCATTAGCAACAGTGACACCATCACCTGTGTGAAATGGGATGTGGACTGGGGACACAGACAACACAGAAGAGAACATCAGGACAACCCGGGCATGCTGGACTGTGACCAGGTTGTGCAGACACACTAATGTGATGCACATTGACTGACACAAACTGGCATCACACATGCCCCAAACAGAGATCCCAAACTAGGTGCCTTTGCAAGGATGCCAGCGTCAAAGCACAAATGTTGACAGGGATGAAACACCTGTGTCAGGCATGTGTCAGCACCAGTGCAGGAATGGCACAGTACAATCCAGCGTGCAATTAAGATGCCAGGCAGGCAGACAGCTAGACTTGACAACCAAAGTGCCTCAGGGTGTCAGGTGAATGCACCACACTAATGGAAATCTCCCGCAGTGACAAAGTAGGATGATGCAATGGACAGGCATGCAACACCAACCACAGTGGCCAATGTCATGTGTATGAACCATTGATGTCCATGAATACATCACTAACATTGTGTCTTCCTTCCAAACACAGGGGCAGATGTGGACTCAACCACAGACGAGGAAGAGTCCCAGTCCCAGGCTCCGGTGGACCCACCTGGCTCCGGTGGCGCACGGTCTCACACCTCGTCGGACGACACCCAAGCTGGCCCCTCCGGTCTCGGCCCTCATGCAGCCCCTCGGCAACATTCACCTGCCCCCCTTGAAACCACCCCTGCAACTGCTGATGCACCGCAAGCCACCCCTGCCAACACGGACAGACCCACCGAACCATCAGACGGCACAGAGTCACAGGGCACCAGGGCACCTGACAACAGCAACAACATCCAAGGTCCCCCTGCGACACCTGTGCGGAACACCACAGGTGCTGGCCGTGTGGCGAGGGGTAGGAGGCCGAGCAGAGGCTCCACTGAGGGTGCGGGTCTGCAGGATGACACCCACCTGGAACGCATCATGGATGCGTACCAGGAGAGCACCGGAGGGTTCAGCCAGGTAGTGGGGATCCTCACGGACATCAAAGAACAGCAGGCTGCCCACCATGCCCGCTTGGACTCCCACATGTCCCGTGTTGAAACACACCTGTCAAATATGGAGTCCAAGTGGGATACCATGGAAGATATAGCAGTGGTGCACCGGGAAATGTTGACCTGCCTCCGCCAGATCAGCACCAACTTGAGCCCACCTCCCTGTGCGACGACTACATCTCGGGCAACAACATCTGCCACTGCCACAGGGAGTGAGGGGGTCTGGTGGAAGCCCCGTGCACGGCAGCAGCCTGCAGGTGAGACTCCCCTGAGAAGAAGAAGAGGGGTCGTCCGGTGAGGAACAAGTGAGACGAAGATGCCCATGCACATCCCCCAGGAAACCAACACCTGTTCTGGACAGTGACCTTTGTGTGCAAACCGTTCACCTTGTTGTACGACATCGTACTCCCCCACATGACATGGAGGGTCTGAGTTGGAACAATGTGCTTAATGACTGTGGACTGTACTCTAGACATTTCATCTACCAACACTCCTAACTTGTTATCTGTGAACTATGGATTCTAAAGCCAACGGACAACACTCCCAATCCTGAGCACCATCCCCACTTATGTGCTAATAAATTCACCTAAACACAAGACGTGACTCTGTGGTGATTGAGAGGTTGCCAGTGGCATGTAGATCTGGATGTGCTGAAGAACACTGTGCATGCAAACCTGTACTGTGATGAGTACACTGTCATGTCAGTCAGGCCAATGTGCCACATATGTGGGAGACACACCACCAGGTCTACTTTACACATGCCCACCACGTCCAACCAATTCATTGCCAACATCAATGTTGACAAGCAAGCCTGTGGTATGCACAAACTACACAGCCAACCTGAGTCAGTGGTGACAGGCCCACAAGTGCAGTACGTCAATGTCAGTCTGATGTGTAGGCACAAGCAACACACATCAGAAGGTGCAGCACAGTTTGTCAGGCAATTGCCACATGTCCCTAATTACACACATGCAAGCTAGCAACACCTGACAGTGGGCACACGGTCACCAAGTGGATAACTACGGAAGTCCTGGGGTGCCTGGCACATCACTCGTCGGGACACTAACGACTCCATCCTGGCAGTGGAGCATGGGCATCAGGGGTCTCTGTACACCAAACAACAGCCACAGTACCCTGTGAAGGACAGACAGAAACACAATTGTTAACACTGCATGACGCCATACAACTGCAACACACATGGCAAACACAAATCACAGACTACACCACCCCAAAATACTAATCATCACACAACTGGTGGGGAGTACAGGTAAACTGGATGGACACATCACTGCAGGCATCCACACAAGTAGCACACAGCCACACGCAAGGTGCACCACACACACAAAACATGCACACACAACACATTTACAACACATCACTGTATACTCACATTCAGGAGAAGAAGTTGTTGATGAGCTGTGTGCGGACATCCTCCGCAGCCTCATCATCGCTACTGGCATCCTGGCCCAGGCCAGGATCCTCCACAGGTGGCGGGTGTTGGTCATTGTCATCCTGGATGAGGGGCAACTCCCTTCGCACTCCAGATTGTGCAGCATGCATGCTACGATGATGATCCGGCACACCTTAGCAGGGGCATACGGGAGGGCACCTCCTGTCTTGTCTAAACACCTGAAGCGGCTCTTCAGGAGTCCAAATGTCCGCTCTATCACCCTCCTGGTACGACCATGTGCCTGGTTGTAGCGCATCTCGGCTGGTGTCACAGGGTTCCTCAGGGGTGTCAGCAACCATGGCATGTTGGGATATCCAGAGTCACCTACATACAGACACATGCACATTAGAGGAGTTGGAGAAAAACAGGTAGCACACAATTGGCAGGCACACACAATGAGGAAAAGTCAGTACACACCAACAAGCCAGGCACGTAGATTCTGCATCCGTGACATCAGTCTAGGGACACGACTACTCCTCATCACATAGGCATCATGCGCAGACCCAGGGAAACGGGCACACACATGGGAGATTGTCATGTCCGCCAAACAAACCACCAGAGCATTGATGGAGTGGAAATGCTTGCGGTTCCTGTATGGCAGCTCATGTGCCTTTGGTGGCACCAAAGCCACATGTGTCCCGTCAATGGAGCCTATGACATTTGGCATCCTCCCCAGGGCATAGAAGTCACCCTTTATGTCTGCAAGTCGTTGGGGTGTGGGGAAATAGATGTACAGGTCCAGGAAATGTAACATGGCCTCCAACACATCCCGAAGCACCCGACTGAACATTGTCTGCGACATCCCTCCACCAGAAGACACAGTGTACTGGAAGGTACCCGTCGCAAAGAAATGAAGGGCTGCCATCACCTTCACCTTGGGGGTCAGTGCCGTCGGGTATGGCCGGCCAGGTTGCAGGTGTGGGCCCAACTGCCCTGCCAACTCCTCAATCACTGCCCTGGTGAAACGGTACTTTCTGATGGACTCACGTTCCACCATCGTTGCCAGGTCCGGGAATGGCCTAGGTACATTTGGGGCCCTGCAGTACAGACAGAAACAAAGGAGGAAGGCACACCCTCCAGCAATGTCACAAAGCCACAGCAACACAGCCCATCATAAACAAACACATAACACAATCAGCTGAGGTGGTTGCCACAGGTTACAGACACTAATGTCCCATACATGGCATCAACGCACATTGAAGCCCAAGATGTGCACATGACAGGGCCCCTGTTGTGCCATGACAAAGCAATGGGCCCTAGCACAGTCCATGTGCCCTGTCGCCACAAGTGGACATATGTAGGTGTCTGTGCCACCCCCACACAACAACACTGTGCATGTACAAACCAATGTGATGTGTGGATCAGCTCACATTGGATCACACCACATGCACACAGATAGTGTATGGACATCACAATGTCGACACTGGTTCACCCTGCGTTGAAGCTACTAACACTGATGAGACAGGGTACATGTGACACGACACACACGCACATCCTGGCTGGGACTGTGTCCATTGCCAATGTCCTGTACTGCATTGCTGCACCCCCTGTGGCAATGGGCACACCACACATGTATGTGTCCACCCACATCCGGGTCCAGCCTGGGAGTGCTTGTCAACAAGTGGCACACGACCAAACACATCCTGTGCCCCCAGACACACACATAAGAGGCAGCCATACATGACTGGGGACACACTGTGGCACAGGCAGTGGTGCCATTGGTGTGCCCCATAGTCCCTAGCTAGTGACAGAGGATGGCATCTGTCAGGAATTGACAGCAAGGCTGACCGACACGTTCAATGTCCCCAAAACCCAAATAACTTGTTCGGACCGAGCCGTGCGCATGTCAGGGACACACATTACAATGGCGACGGACGCGTGTGACGCGTCGGTCGTGCATGACCGAGCCGCGCGCATGTCAGGGACACACATTGCAATGGCGACGGACGCGTGTGACGCGTCGGTCGTGCATGACCGAGCCGCGCCCATCTCAGGGACACACATTGCAATGGCGACGGACGCTTGTGACACGTCGGTCGTGCATGACCGAGCCGCGCGCATGTCAGGGACACACATTGCAATGGCGACGGACGCGTGTGACGCGTCGGTCGTGCATGACCGAGCCGCGCGCATGTCAGGGACACACATTGCAATGGCGACTGACGCGTGTGACGCGTCGGTCGTGCATGACCGAGCCGCGCGCATGTCAGGGACACACATTGCAATGGCGACGGACGCGTGTGACGCGTCCGTCGTGTATGGCCGAGCCGCGCGCACGTCTTGCCCATTGAATCTGATGGAGACGGGTGTGTGTTGCCATTCAAAATCCGCGTAGTACAGTCATTTGCCGGGCCCTGCACCCTCATTGGCCATGAGCTGTCATGGTGATGGACGCGGATCTGAAATTTGAACGAGGCGTGTGCAGGAAATTCAGTTGGAGTCGTACAACATTGTTGCAATTGCCAGTGTGTCATGGAGGTGATGTTTTAAATGATGCTGAAGGCGTGTACGAGTCGTGCTATCCCATGGATTGGCCAAATTCATAGGATGCAAGCTTTTTGGACCTATCCCTTTGTACCCCAGGGCAGACATGCCTCCACAGCACAGATATAAGGCTGCCTGGCCCCCAGAGAAGCCACTTGCCTGCACCACATGCTACTGGAGCACATCAAGATCATCACTGCTGCTGTCTCTGCTTCCTCTGGCTTCAATGATGGCACGTACTGTGGAGAGGGCCCCAGCCTTCAGTGAGGAGGAGAACCAGGCCCTGCTGGACGGGCTCCTGCCGCAGTACACCAAGCTCTATGGGAAACCAGGGGAGCAGGTGAGTGTGCTGTCCACTGCTTTGCTAATTGTGCGACTGGTCTGACCAGCAGCAGCATTAGTGTGTACACCAGTGGCTTGGTTGCCCACTGACTACTGCTCTTGCCACAGATGGGGCACCCACATGTACTGCACAGTTGCAGTGCAGTGCAAGGTGTATTTTCACTAGGTCCCCTTCCCAGGCCATGTCTCAAAGCTGTGAGTGCTGGACACCGGTCCCTCAACCATAGTTGCACCACCTGTGTACCTCATTAGCCTTGCTGATGCCCACATGTGTGACTGCCTGTGTGTTGCACTAATATGTTGCCAGTGTAGTAATGTCCTCTGCACTTTGTCATCCTCACAGGTTGCTGCCCAGAAGAAGCATGATATCTGGAGGAGCATCGTCCGGGCGGTGAGATCCGTGGGGGTCTACAGGCGCAGGATCCGCAACTGCCAAAAGAGGTGGCAGGACCTTCGGGGCTGGACCCGGAGGATCGCACGGGTCCAGCTGAAGCTGTCGCCTCCACGCAGGAGGGGCGGACACCGGACCCTGACCCCCACATGCTCCGGATCCTGGCGGTGGTCTTCCCGGACCTGGATGGGCAGCTGAAGGCCAGACAGCAGCAAGGAGGGGGTGAGTACATGACTGCACTGTGTGCTGTGTCTGACATGCTATGTGCCCCCTCTGGCCTGGTAACACCTCAACAGTACATTGTTCAGTTAGTCCAGGACCCATGTCCCTCTCTGGTGACTTGCCCCCTTCTCATCTGTTTGCCAGGTGTTGCTGTTTCTGTCTGGGCATAGTGTCACGTGGGAACTGTGCCCTTACATGTGAAGGTGCATGGGATGTGGGCCAGCATTGCTTCAGGGGACTCAGTGTTGTGCTTCAAGGATGGGACCATTGTACAGTACATGCCAGGGTCCTGGTATTTATCTGCATGTACTCCTGTCATGTGGCCAATTGACAGCTCGGGCTCACCACATGTGCCTGGGGCATTCGGCACACACCCATGCTGCTGGTTGGGTAAACTGTTGGGGCCTCTGGAGCATGTACCTCAAGTGTGTCACATATGCACAGCCACCTGCCTACTGTCCATGGCTATCACCTGTTCCACGTGGAGCAGGACAGTCATGGCTAGTCCAGGGCATGCTACAGTCTGTACTCCCACTCCCGTGTCTCGGTTGGCACTTTGTGCCAGGTGAACAGTTCCCTCAGGTGTCTGCCCCTGTGTCATTGTGCTGTGGCACCGTTGTCAGGCCCACTGGTGTGTACATGGGTTTGGGGTCAGCATGCAATCTGAGATGTGCCCATGTGAGACAATACCTCTGTGACATGTATGGATGTGATGACTTGACCGTTCACAATGGTGCCTGCAACCGGGTAGTTCCAGCAGCTGGGTGTCATTCACAGCAGAGTGCGAGTTGCTCAGCTTCAGAGTGCCCTGTCCCATGTCTCTCATGCGTCCAATGGATCTGGGGTGGGCACATCAGAATCCAGACGCTGTTGTTACTGTGGATGGTAATGTGTAGTTGTCAGCTGCAGAGTTTGCAGGCCCCATGTCTTGGGAATGTGACACAGTGGTGACAGTTGTTGTAGGGCTGCCCTGCCCCTGTGCCTGGAGACTGTGATGTATGATCTCACAGGCATGGCTGAGCCATGGGACTACACTACCTAGGGGTGATCCAGCAGGAGTGTGTCATGTGCAACATGCACTCCATTGTGCCAAGGTATGCAGGACTTGCGGGGATCAGGATGTCTGGTGCATGTACTCAGCCCCAGCCTCTCAGATGCAACACTGGCCATCCCTACGTCCAGGCAAATGTACAGGTCCATTGTCAGCAGATGTGATGTGTGCATGTTGACAGACCACTAGGTATTTTCAGGTCTTGTCAAGTGATGGGTAGGTGGTGCATGTGTCTGCAGTGGGGTGTAGGGATCCTACATGCGCAAGACAGATGGGTGCAAGGGCAGGAGGGATGTGAATGCCATGCTCGACTCTCAGACTAACCATTGGCCTATGCAAATCTGTGTGAGCACTCCTAGCAAAGTTCAACTGATTGATGCCCGCACTTGGCCACTGATGTGCTGTACTTTCTGTGGTGTGTGTGGTCAGTGCAGATGACTAATGTGTTTTCATTCTATTTTCCCTGTGCAGATACAGACACGGACACAGAGGGAGACCGCTCCACGGACCAGGGGGAGCCAGAGAGCCAGACTGGGTCGGAATTTGAGGAGTCGGAGGGACCCAGTGGCACGGAGGGCGAGGGAGTGAGTCTGTGGGCTCCTCGGCAAACACCACCGCAGCTGAGGACCACAGCAGCAGTGACGGGGACTTCCTTGTGGAGGCGGGTGGCAGCAGCCACCATCAAACACCTGTTGAGGTTGTCTCCGCCCCCACCATCACTGCCCTCCCCATGGCTCCCACATCTAAGGTCCGTGGAGGCGCCCGTGTTCATGGGCATGTCTCCTTCCAGTCAGGCACCGCACCCCCTACCCCTGTGTCCCCTGCAGCCCTGAGTGAGGAGTCTGTCGACCTGCTGCGGCAGATCCATGTGGGGCAGTCATCCATGCTGCGTGTCTTCCATGTGCACACGGGTCTGTTGAACCAGCTGGTGTCGTACATGGAGGGCATGTCATCATCCATGTCTGCCCTACAGAGGACCAGTCAGGGCATGGCCTCCTCACTGACGGCAGCAGTGTCCCTCCTCCAGCAGTCCCTCCCCCTCCTGCCCCTGCCCCATCCCCTACTCCCAGCACCCTACCTGTCCAACTCACACACACACCTGCACCATCGTTGCACACAACAGACCCAGGCACTACACACACCCCCAAGCCAAAGTCTAAACATGCACGCACGCATACTCAGGGGACTGAAAATACACTCACCGGGGATGGGTCAGACACACACACACATGCATCCACAGGCACTCCGCAGTCCTCCGATGCCGCACCCTCCACAGCCCCTTCCACGGCCCCTTCCACTGCCTCAACTGCATCCCCAGCTGCAAAGAGGCTCTTCCTGGTCGACCTCGGACTCTTCCCCACTGATCCATCCACACCAGCACACAAGGGGAAGAGGGGGTCCGGCCACACAGAGGGGGTGTCCTCGCCCCCAGACACCCTCCCCCAGGCGCAGGCAGGCTGAGACACCACGCCGCAGGTCCCCCGCACACGGAAGAGCAAGACCCCACCACCGGCCCAACACTCCACCAGACAGTCTCCACCCGCCATCCCCCAGGCTCCCACTCCACAGGTCCCACCACCACACCCTGCCCCAGGTTCACCCACCCACCGCTACCGCATCCCCAAGATGCTCAGGCCTTCCCCACCTGCCTCTTGCTCTTCCAGCACCCCACACCCCACTCAGCCTGTGTGTGGCACTGCTGTGGAGGGCGTGCCCTCCCCTCCGTCCTGCCCACATCACCGGATCCACTTCCTGCTCCCCTGGGGATGGGCACTGCAGTGGAGTCTCTGCCCTCCCGGTCTGACTTGGGCACTGCAGTGGGTTCCGTGTCCACTCCCTCTGACCTGCCCACTGCAGTTGTGCCGGCACCCACTGATCCTGACTTGTGCCCCCAGTTGTGCCGGCACCCACTGCTCCTGACTTGTGCCCCCAGTTGTGCCGGCACCCACTGATCCTGACTTGTGCCCCCAGTCGTGCCGGCACCCACCCTGTCAGACTCCTCCGCTGCAGCTGCCGCTCCTGCACCCACCAGCCCTTCCCTGCCTGTTTCTGTAGACCCATGATCCTGTACCTGCGGTGCCTGGCTGGCCTCTATGTATGCCCCTCCCAGGGGTATGTCCCCTTCCGTTGGCAGTGCAGGCATGCCAAATGTGGCATTTGGACACTTGACCCTGTTGGGTCTGTTTATGGACTGGCCATAGGCCTTCATGTTTTTCTTCTTGTTTTCCATTTCACAAATAACTCGGCTGAATAAAAGCTCCTTTTTGTTCACTAGTGGTTTTGCTTCAGATGTACATGATGTTGTTGATACTTGACATGCCCTTGCTCCAGTGATGGTGTATTCCATGGCTGGGAAATGTAGTGTCACTGTGCTGGAGACCATGTGGCCCATGGGGGTATGTCCTGTTGGGGTGTGTATCCATGTCATCCTTTGCAGCAATCCGACGGGGTCATGATTATGGTCTTTGGAAATGTGTTATCTATCTTTTGTTAGCAATGTCTCATCAGTGTCTTACACACATGCACACCTGTTGGCCTTAGCATGGTTCAATTGGCCCATTTCACTGACTGTGTGGCCATCTCCAATGGACATGCAAGTGTATGCATCTATGTGGATGGACTCATCTGTGTCCTCAGTGCTACTTCATCTACATGTGTGTTGACTCTGTGCAGTTGACTCAGGGGACCCTCCCGCGCCCAGGCTGCTGTTACCAGGGCCACCAATGTGTGGTATATGTTAGCTGTGTGACAAAGTATACTGCTGACATGCTGGTGGCCTGCATGGACAACATATGGCACAGCTTTCCTTCCACAGGAGTGGAGTCCCCTCATGTCACTGTGCTGATGGGGGTTGAGACCCCATTGGCACAGTGCTCTACATATGCTGCATGTGTGATCCCCACACTCACCTTCATGTTACTGTGCTGATGGGGGTTGAGACCCCATTGGCACAGTGCTCTACATATGCTGCATGTGTGATCCCCACACTCACCTTCATGTCACTGTGCTGATGGGGTTGAGACCCCATTGGCACAGTGCTCTATATATGCTGCATGTGTGATCCCCACACTTACCTTCATGTCACTGTGCTGATGGGGGTTGAGACCCCATTGGCACTGTGCTCTACATATGCTGCATGTGTGATCCCCACACTTACCTTCATGTCACTGTGCTGATGGGGGTTGAGACCCCATTGGCACAGTGCTCTACATATGCTGCATGTGTGATCCCCACACTTACCTTCATGTCACTGTGCTGATGGGGGTTGAGACCCCATTGGCACTGTGCTCTATATATGCTGCATGTGTGATCCCCACACTTACCTTCATGTCACTGTGCTGATGGGGGTTGAGACCCCATTGGCACTGTGCTCTACATATGCCGCATGTGTGATCCCCACACTTACCTTCATGTCACTGTGCTGATAGGGGTTGAGACCCCATTGGCACAGTGCTCTACATACGCTGCATTTGTGATCCCCACACTCACCTTCATGTCACTGTGCTGATGGGGGTTGAGACCCCATTGGCACAGTGCTCTATATATGCTGCATGTGTGATCCCCACACTTACCTTCATGTCACTGTGCTGATGGGGGTTGAGACCCCATTAGCACAGTGCTCTACATATGCTGCTGTTTAGTACCACACAGTTACCTTTTGTACACTCAAGTGATGGGTGTTGAGGACATTATTGCAGTGCTCATGTGAGGCTTGGCTTGTGTTAGCCACACTATGGTATTGCAGACGCGTGTTGTGAGTTACATTGTGTGTATATGGTCATGTTCACTGTGGTGGGTATTGTACACAGACTACATGTTGTGGTCATGAGGTTGTTGTGGATATCCTTTGGTTTGTAGTCCTTATGTTGGGGTATGGGGTAAGTGTTACACATCACCCATCCTATGTGTGTGGGCATTGGTAGTGGTACTCACACAGTTCACTATTGGTGGTGGTGACAGGCAAGAGGCCCCCTATGGGTGGGGTGTGAGTAGTCCCAGCCAAGAGGCCCCTATGGGTGGGGGTGTGAGTAGTCCCAGCCAAGAGGCCCCTATGGGTGGGGGTGGGAGTGGTGACAGGCAAGAGGCCCCCTATGGGTGGGGGTGTGAGTAGTCCCAGCCAAGAGGCCCCCTATGGGTGGGGGTGGAAGTGGTGACAGGCAAGAGGTCCCCTATGGGTGGGGGTGGGAGTAGTCCCAGCCAAGAGGCCCACTATGGGTGGGGGTGGGAGTGGTGACAGGCAAGAGGCCCCCTATGGGTGGGGGTGGGAGTAGTCCCAGGCAAGAGGCCCCCTATGGGTGGGGGTGGAAGTGGTGACAGGCAAGAGGCCCCCTATGGGTGGGGGTGGGAGTAGTCCCAGCCAAGAGGCCCACTATGGGTGGGGGTGGGAGTGGTGACAGGCAAGAGGCCCCCTATGGGTGGGGGTGTGAGTAGTCCCAGCCAAGAGGCCCCCTATGGGTGGGGGTGTGAGTGGTGACAGGCTAGAGGCCCCCTATGGGTGGGGGTGTGAGTAGTCCCAGCCAAGAGGCCCCTATGGGTGGGGGTGTGAGTGGTGACAGGCAAGAGGCCCCCTATGGGTGGGGGTGTGAGTAGTCCCAGCCAAGAGGCCCCCTATGGGTGGGGGTGGAAGTGGTGACAGGCAAGAGGCCCCCTATGGGTGGGGGTGTGAGTAGTCCCAGCCAAGAGGCCCCCTATGGGTGGGTGTGGAAGTGGTGACAGGCAAGAGGCCCCCTATGGGTGGGGGTGAGAGTAGTCCCAGCCAAGAGGCCCCCTATGGGTGGGGGTGTGAGTGGTGACAGGCAAGAGGCCCCCTATGGGTGGGGGTGTGAGTAGTCCCAGCCAAGAGGCCCCCTATGGGTGGGGGTGTGAGTGGTGACAGGCAAGAGGCCCCCTATGGGTGGGGGTGAGAGTAGTCCCAGCCAAGGGGCCCCCTATGGGTGGGGGTGGTAGTGGTGACAGGCAAGAGGCCCCCTATGGGTGGGGGTGATGGGCAAGGGGGGCCTGGGTGTTTGTCACAGGTTTACTGGTACGTGTCAGCTGTTTGTTTGGGGGGGGGTGTCTCTTACCGTCTCCGTCGTTGGCGTCTGTTCCGGATCAGTCCATGGACGTAGAGGATCGGTATGGCCTGTGCGATGGGATTCATGTCGACACCGTCTCGTCTGCACTGGTCGTTGGTTCGTTTCGTCCCAGTTGCAGGCTTGTACGTCTCGTGTCCGGGGATCGTGTTGTGGCGCGAATCGTTCCTTTCATGCAGCTTTTCCGGATGCTGTGACGTGCCGTACGTGTCGACTCGCTCGGCGCAGAGGAAGTGCACATCGTACTTGTCCGGCCGGAAACAGCTCTGACCTAGCCCCCGTGCGAGTCGATTCTGCGTTTACGGGACCGGGTCGTAGGGTGAATTGAGTATTTATTTGGCGAGTTCGTGTCGGTCGAGTTTTCAGCACATGCACGCATCGTACTTGATCGGCAGGACTGACCGGCTCCCGGGACGAGTCGGTCGGGAGGTAAGCGTCCGGACGGCTCTTTTTGAGCTGTCCGACCCGAATCGGAATCGGCCCCTAAGTGTCTGTAATCTCCTGTTCTCGCTAGACTCAGACATTTGTTTAGAGAGTTTAAAATATTTTCAGTGATAGTACACACATATAACTTCCTCGCTTGTTCGTGACCGAGCTGCCGCCTGAGTGAGCAGAGAGCCAACAGCACATATAACAAGAAAAAAAGCACAAGCGCTATGGAGACAGCAGCAGGCAGGGGAGTGGCAGGGAGGACGAAATAGTACCTCCATCACGTCAGGAACAACGACAGGAACAGATTGACTTGATTCAATCTGTGCTTCGTCCCTGCTACAAATCAATGAATGGAAATTATGTTTCGCCTGCACTGGTCAACTAAGGAGGCTGTAAAGAAGAGCGACGTGAAGCCAACAAATGGTAAAAGAAGTGGGCGAGCTCCAAGCTGTTTTTGTATTCAGCAGTGTCTCGCAAGCTAGACACATGCACTAGCAGGATCGGCTCTAGAAAAGAGTGAGTTCACACTTACCTAGGTACCAGTCTTGCTAAGTATAAATTCAGGTGTGATCTGCATCAAGAAGGGGCGAGGCAGGGATTCTTGTTGTCCCTCTTTCTTCCTGCACGGTATTTAAAACATTTGGCGCAGAGGGTAAGGGACAACCAAGAGATAAGGGGGATAGGTTTGGGACCGGAACTGCTTGACTAGCTGTCGTGATGTCATTCCCATGATTGCCAGAATGTTGATGGAATCTGGGAATAGAATGTGTTGGGGGTTCGATCTAGATGTTCGAGGCTCTGGCGGTTATCCCGGAGACCTCTGAAGCAGCTGGGTGTGTCGGGAACGTGTGTTGTGACAACTTAATAAAGAAGATCACCCCCACGCTACTCTCCTGTGACTTCTTCCTGGGAACCCATCTAACATTTGGCGACGATCCGGATACTTTTGCTTGTCACTTCTATCAACACGTCCCGGACACCTTTGCCCTCCTTCAAGACGCGCGGTGACTGGACTGAAGCTAACGAAGCTACGAAGCCACTCATCTTTTACTAAGTGTTGGCTACAGGTCGTATAACTTTCTCAGCAAATTGTTATATTTCCCTTGAGGCCTGTTTTGCCACACCAACTGCCACCTCGCGAGCGCTTATCCTACCTTGCACGCATTGTGGAATTCTCAGCACGCCTCCATTCTTCTGCCTGCATCCTCTCAGCGTGGAATCCCTAGCGCGTCCTCGTTCGTTTTTCTTCAGCCTTCCCCGCGTCTTCACGTCACGTCAGGACGTGTGTAACCTCACGTTGAGGTCACGCTACGTGCCACGCTATTTTGTCAGGCACCAACGCTTTGTCAGGCATCAATCTATGCCTCAACTTTAATACATTCATTGCGCGGTGGCGCAGCACACCAAGTGGCTAGCGCAGCCTCTGGCACTAACGCTGTCATTCCAATCAGTGCCTCAACACTTATACTTTCATTACGCGGTGACACGCACACTAAGTGGTTAGCGCAGCCACGAAGGCACAAATTACTCTGTGATGCGCACACCATCTTTTATAATTCAAAGAAGTGGATATCACGTCAAGCGCTCACCTAGCTTCAAGTCTCCAGAGTTATCCATACAATCGGTGATGCGCACACCCTATTTTTAACACTTTCAACACCTACAGTTTTGAATGCAACGTCAAGCGCTCATCTAGCTTCAAGTCTCCAGAGTTATTTATACAATCGGTGATGCGCACACCCTACTTTTAACACTTTCAACACCTACAGATTTAAATGCAAATATCGTATACTTAAGTAATATGCACAATTGTATTCACAATTTATTACTTGTGTGTGTCATTGTGATAATCATCTAATTGCTGTTTTTCACAATTTTAAACCGTTTTTTTCTTCTTAAAATTGTATTGGTCAACATGCAAAACATAACAGTCCCTCCACATTTTTTACCAGAACCTGGACCGCTGAAAACCAAATGGAAACAGTGGTTCAAAGGTTTTGCTAGCTACATAATAGCGTTGGATGGATCTAAATTTGAACCAGTCAGGAAATTAGCTCTACTTTATAACAATCTAGGTTCAGAAGGCCAACGCATTTTTGACCATTTACCTGTAGTCACCCAACCTGATTAAACTGATTGGGATGTTTACAAAGAAGCTGTAAACAGACTTTCAAACTATTTCAAGGACAATACCAGCATTGTGGTTGAGAGGCACAAATTTTATACTAGACGTCAAAATGAGTTTGAAACCATTGATAATTTCCTAGCGGAACTAAGAGTTTTAATTTCCACTTGTGAATTTGATGGTAATACTGATTCTTACCTCAGAGATCAGCTCATTGTCAACTGCTTTAACAAAAAGTTCAAGAAAGACTGTTGTGCGGTAGAAATCCTTCTTTAAACGAAACCCTGGAAATAGCTAGGGGCATTGAAAGGTCTGTAATTGCACAAAAAGAATTGAATAAGTCTAAAATTGATCCTGTGGTTGAACCTGTTTATGCTATCGGTACTAAACCCAAAACATCTTACAACAAAGTTCCTGATTCTAAAAAACAAAGTTTCTGCTTTAGATGTGGCTCCTTCACACATTTAGCCAATGCAAGAAATTGTCCAGCCTTAGGTAAACCTTGTACCAAATGCAAAAAGTCTGGTCATTTTGCTCGTCTGTGCAGAACTCCTTACAAGGTAGCTGCTCTTGAACACATGGAAGATTCTTCTGACCCAAATGTATCTACCATCAAAAGCTTCAGTAAAATTGTACTGTCCATTGATTCTGATACTGATGATGATGTTAAGGGTCCTTTTGCAATGTTCACATTGGTGATGTTGAAATTCGAGTCACTGTTGATTCTGGTTCCCCAGTCACTTTCGTATCCGATGTTCTATTTTTCAAACAATGGAATTCTATACAACTATCACCTCCTGACATTCGCACCATTGCCTTTGGTGGACACAACATTGATATGTTGGGTTTTTTCCTTGACAATATTAAATTTGAAGACAGAGTAATATTCACCAAAATTTATGTGGCGAAAAAAGGCTACAACATCTTGGGGTGGAAGGACCAAGGGAAGTTTGGCATGGTTCTTAGACCAGGTACTGCTTGTCCTATTTCCTTAATAGACATTCCTGAAGTCTACCCTTCTTTGCAACAATTATTACTCAAGCACAAAGCTTTATTTGATAACAAGTTAGGTATGGTGCACAGTTTTGAGCATAAAATCATCTTAAAAAGACGCAGTACCTGTCGTACATAAGGTCAGAAACGTCCCACTATCCATTAGAGACCAATTAAAACAACACTTGGAAGTCTTATGTGAGGAAAAAGTGATAGAACCAATTGACTCATCAGAGTGGATTTCTCCGATAGTGGTCGCAAAGAAAAGGACACTAAAGACATTAGGCTCTGTATTGATTTGAGATCACTTAATAAGAACATCTTAATCGATTGTTTCCTTTACCGAAAATTCAAGAGATGTTAGCTCTTCTAGGTGATGCCCAAAAATTTCTTGCCTCGACTTAAAATCTGCTTATCATCAGGTGGAACTATCTAGTGATTCACGTTCACTTACTGCTTTTAACACCCCATTCGGTGCTTTCAGATTCCTAAGAATGCCTTTCGGCCTAGCTTCGGCCGCTTCTGTATTTCAAAAATTAATGTTTAAATTGTTTAACAAGTGTAAAAATGTTCTTGCATATCAAGACGATATTCTTGTATTTGCAAAAAATACTGAAGAACACCTCTTGATTTTGAGCAATGTATTTGATATTTTAGAGTCTAATGGCTTCACTGTAAAAAAGAAAAATGTAAATTTATGCTAAGCAATATTGACTACCTAGGTCATCACATTTCAGAATCTGGTATTAAGCCTAAGGCTGACCTTGTCAAGGCAATTTGTGACAGCCCCCCAGAGAATAAAGATCAGTTACGGTCTTTTCTCGGACTCTGCGAGTATTACTCTAGATTTATTGACAGTTTCGCTTTTTAAACAGAACCTTTGAGGAAACTCCTTAGAAAGGGGGAACAATTTATGTGGAAGGAGACTGAATCCACAGCTTTCACCAATTTAAAAAACCTAATAGTGAAAGCTCCTGCTTTACATCCCTTCAGAGATGATCTCCAATCCATTGTCACAGTTGATGCCAGTGGAGTCGGAGTAGGTGCCGTTCTCTCATAGTTAGTTGAGGGTGTTGAACACACGGTGGGCTTCGCCTCAAGATCTCTTTCCCAGACGGAACGCCATTACAGTACTATTGAAAGAGAAGCTTTGGCTTGCGTGTGGGCCACCAAACACTTTGAAACCTTTTTGTGGGGCCGAAGATTTGTTCTGGTCACTGACCACAAGCCCCTTGTTTTTTTATTATCTAAAAATGATCATGACAAGGTCAGTCCTAGACTTGTAAGATTACTTTCCAGGATGTTTGAATTCAATTTTATAATTGAGCACATTCCTGGAGGGAAGAACACTCGTGCTGATTTTTTATCTAGGTGCCCCCTACATGAAGAACATTCCATAGAAGAGGATTTAGAATGTGTTGTAGGATTGGTTGATGGTTTGGTTGTCCTAGAAGGGTCTATCAGCAATTCTGAATGGGTAGATTCTTCTACATCTGATGAGGTGCAAAATGCAATCAAGAGTTGTATTTCTAAAGGGTGGCCCGAGGAAAGAAATTTGACCGAAGGTTTGCGTCCTTTTCACAAGGTAAAGGATGATCTCACCATTGAAAATAACCTTATCATGAGAGGCTCTTTGTTAATTCCTCCTAGAACCCTCAGATTAAGATTAATTAGTTTTGCCCACCAAGGCCACCTTGGCATGACGGGTACAAAAAAACGTCTTCGACTCTACTACTGGTGGCCGGGGATGGATGTTGATGTGGAGAATTTTGTAGGCCATTGTAGCAGTTGTTCCATTGCTGATAAATCGTTAAGAGTACGTAATACACCTCTTTTCCCAGTGGCTTTTCCCAATGGGGCCTGGGAAAAACTTGGCATAGATTTCATTGGCCCGATGTATAATCTAAAGATCAATATGAGATTTGCCTTAGTTGTAGTGGATTACTTTTCGAAATGGGTGGAGTGTAGATTTTTGTCCGAACCCTCTACCACTTCGGTAAAGGAGTTACTTAATGATCTCTTCCGGCGTGAAGGTATCCCCAAAGTTATTGTCTCTGACAATGGGGTTCAATTTAAGTCCCATTTTATGCAATCCTTTTAAAGAACATGGGTGTCAAACACTTAACAGTGGCCCTTTATAGTCCCCAAGGCAATGCATGGTAGAAAGGGTGAACAAGATGTTAAAAGAAACTATTCAAATGGCCTATGTTCAAGGAGATTCTGTTCATGATGCTGTTCAAGAAAGGTTATGGAGTTACCATAATACTCCACACTCTGTGACTGGCACTCCTCCTTTTGTGTTATTGAAAGGACGTTTTGGTTCTTCCAAACTTAGTCCTAACTGGGTGTTGGAACAAACCAAATGCTCAAACAAAATTCCCAATATGGATGATGTGCGTGATACAGTTTCCAAAGCACAAGTCAAAATGAAGCATGTGTATGACACAAACAAGAAGGTGAAAGACATTCAATTTTTTGTTGGAGATCTTGTTAAAGTTAAAAGACCTGTAGGAGTCAAAAGTCTTAGTTCCAAATTCTTTCCCATGACTCGTATTGTCAGAGTCTCTAAACATGCGGTTCTACTAGAGACCGGCAGGTGGTGGAGTAAAAGGAATGTAGTTTTAGTAAAAAACAATGTATGCATTAATTCTCATGGTAATTCTTCATCGGATTGTTCTACTTTGTCTTTACCTGATGTTCATTTTACTACTCAACAAAGTGACACTGTTTCTCATCACTTTGGTGGTGGAGATTCCTCTTCTTCTCAAGAGGCTCTTAGTGGAACTTGTTCTTTGTCTGAGCATCCTCAAACTCATTCTTCTTTGTTAAGAGGAGAAGGAAATGTCTGTACTGGTACGGATTCTGGTTCATTCCCCAGTCCGTCAGCCATTGCTCCAAGGGAAGGCAAGAGGAGACCTTGTCTTCCTCATTATCTGAAAGATTATATTCTTAATTGATTCTCCCTGCGTTTTTCTTGTTCCTCATTTTCATGTTATCTTTTATTTTTGTGTCTTATTAATTGTAAATAGTATTCAGTTGCGCTATTGTGTTAAGGGGGAAGATGTGTCGTGATGTCATTCCCATGATTGCCAGAATGTTGATGGAATCTGGGAATAGAATGTGTTGGGGGTTCGATCTAGATGTTCGAGGCTCTGGCGGTTATCCCGGAGACCTCTGAAGCAGCTGGGTGTGTCGGGAACGTGTGTTGTGACAACTTAATAAAGAAGATCACCCCCACGCTACTCTCCTGTGACTTCTTCCTGGGAACCCATCTAACACTAGCCATATTCCCGTATGAGGTCTTGGTGTCAGTCCCGAGCCAAGTACCTCTATCCTAGCACTATATTATAATGTGGGGGAATATGTCAGTCACAGCCTGCATAGTTACTGTAACCATGACGTCACAGTGATAGCCATCATGGAATGCTGGGGTGATCTGGGAAGATGTGACAGCTGATGGAGAGCAGGGGAGGTGGGTTCATGCTTGTAGCTGGTTTATGAATAAATTAACTGATTGAACTGATGAAAACTGGTCCCTGGAGTCTACTTTAGTTTGGCGACGATTGCCTGTCCTCCAGACTGACCATCTACAGTGAACCTGAACCAAAGTGAGGAGCTGGCCAAAGTGCTGTTAGTATGGAAATACAGTGATTAACTTCAGCATGTATGGAAACATGTAGTAAAGGCTCTCACAAGTTCTTGGATATTAGTATTTCTTTATTCTTGAGTTGAGCAGTACAGCAGTAAGGGTGCTTGCAACACCAAGCAGGATACAGGTTCTGTCTCTACATACATTCTAAGTTCTATCTTAAATACACATTCCTATGACCTACAACAGTTCTACACTCAGCATTCTACTCAACAAGGAAACCTAGTTACTACACATCCCCTTCCCTAATAAAATAAACAAAATTAAAAACACCCTCAAAAAAAAAAAAAAAACAGAAACTGAAACAATAATGAAACCTAAATGGGCAGACCACCTCAAAGGAGGGGAACAATTTACTCACAAACGAAATCGTGTAAAGATTTTGGCATAACTATGCGTCTTCCAGATCTAGTGGAAACCTGTATACCATCTTTCTCGCCAACTGGTTCGGATTCACTCGTAGAGGTAGGTAAGTCTTGACCGACAGTACTATCCAATTCCCCAGAAATTGTTCCTGTGTTAGAATCACCATGCGTATTCAACACATTAGAACCAGTGACAGGACTTAACCACCAGTAATCCTCACCCTTTTCTTTTTCCTTGGAGACTTTGTCCGGCAACAAATGTTGTTGTCGTGCAATAGCGACACGGCTCATGTGATGGACACTACCATCATCTAACATGATCGTATTTCTCATGACCTTGGTGATAGTTTTGGGCTCAGAAAAACGAGGTTGCAATTTACCAATCTTCTTTGCATTTTTAATTCTGACCAATTGACCAGCCTCCAAACTAACATTCTTAGTACCATGTTTGGTGTCAAAATACAATTTTTTTTTTTTGTGTGAATTAGATATGCATTCTCTGACTTTAGAGCTGTCCCACACATATTTCCTACTTCTACCCATCCAACTGGGATTGATTTTGCAATACGGAAATCTCCCTCTCATAAGTCCAAAGGGACTCTCACCACAAGTGTCATGAACTGTGATCCTGTACGACCATATGAGTTTGTCTAATTCAACATTCCAATTCTTCTTTTCCTTGCAGGCTAATTGTAAAGTACCTTTAATAACTCTGTTGACTCTCTCAACCACAGAATTACCTCTGGGATGATAGAGAGCTGTAAATCTTTGTTCAATACCAGTAGACTCCATGAATCTCTTCATGACGTCAGACTTGAACTGTACACCGTTGTCAGTGAGAATAGAAGCAGGTAACCCTTCTCTAATAAAGCATTCATCAAGAAATTGAATTACAGCAGCAGTGTCAACCTGTTCCACAACCTTCACTTCCATCCACCTTGAAAATAAGTCAACCAAAACTAAGACATACTTACTTAGACCATCCTGCCATACAATTGGTCCCATTATGTCTAAAGCCAACTCTTCCCAAGGTAGTTTGGGACAACCTAAAGAAGACATGGGAGGGTTCAAGGTCTTCTGACTTTTGTCAGCACATTCGCAACTTACACATTCACGTACACATCTTTCAATATCTAAATCCACTCTGGGCCACCAATACAAGGTTTTAATATTCCTCTTTGTTCTTGAAACGCCCGGATGACCTTCATGTCCAATATTGATAATTTTAAGTCGCATGCCTATAGGAGGAATAATTCTTTCACCTCGACAAGCAAACTCCCCATCAAGACTTAGTTCGTTTCGTACCTCCCAGAATGCCCTAATTTGTGGATCAGTTTTACATTCATTGGACCATCCACCTGAAATCTTATCTTTCACAACCTTCAGTATTTCATCCTTTGCCATTTCCTGTTCCCACTCATCCAAGCGTAAACCGCAAGAATCAGAAAAAATTCCAGCCACACAATAGTCATTCCACGAATTTTGATCAATCTCTTTAAGTGGCAAAGACAATCTACTAAGAAAGTCAGCAATTACGTTTTTGATTCCAGGGACATACTGTACTTCATAAACAAAATCTTGGAGCCTCATGGATAACCTAGCTATTCTCGCAGATGCTCTGCACAAACCTTCCGTAGTGAGCAACTTAGTCAAAGGTTTGTGATCGGATCGGAGCGTGAACTTTTTTCCCCAAATACATTTCCTAAAATGTTCCATTGCCCATACGCAAGCCAACGTCTCCCTTTCAATTACTGAGAACTTCTCCTCACAAGGAGAGAGTGAACGTGAAGCGAAAGCTATCACAACTTCCACGCCTTGCTCTGACATTTGTGAAAGAACACCACCAAGCCCAGTACCACTTGCATCCGTGGTGACGAAAGTATCTGCTGATGGGTTAAAACCTTGTAAAGTTGGTGCATTGGTAATGGCAGTTTTTATATCCTGAAATGCACTCTGGCAAACCTCATTCCAAATAAATGGAGTCTTGTTTTTCATTAACTGACGCATTTCATATGTTTTATGTGAAAATTGGTTGACAAATTTCGAATAGAACTCAGCTAAGCCCAGGAAGGATCTGAGTTCATCCTTTGACCTGGGTGCAGGGGAATTGACGATAGCCTCAACTAGTTTTGCTTTAGGTTTAATTCCTGTATCACAAATCTCATGCCCCAAGTATGTAACCTTTTTCTCTGCAAATTTGCATTTGCTGTCTTCAGCAGCCAACCCATTGTCTTTTAGTATCCTTAAAACTTCCCTGAGAGTAGCGTCATGGTGAGATTTACTCTTACCCATGATTAAGATGTCGTCTTGAAAGAAGACAACTTCAGGAATATGACCGAACAGATTAGACATCAACCTTTGGAATGCCGCAGACGCCAAGCCGAAAGGCATGCGTTTGAATCTGAAACAACCAAAGGGAGTGCAAAATGTGGTCAAATGTCTACTCTCAGGATCAAGGACAACTTGATGGTACGCAGCAGATAAATCTAATGTTGAAAACAATTTAGCATCACGTGTAAGAGACAACATTTCATCAATTCTAGGAAGCAGGAATTGGTCTACTAAAATGTTGTTATTCAAATATCTCAAGTCAACACATAAGCGGGCCTTTCCATTGGCCTTGCGGGCCACAACCAATGGAGAAACCCACTCAGCCGCTTCCACTGTTTCAATTACATCATTTTTTAGTAATTTGTCCAGTTCAGATTTAACTTCAGATCTGATAATGAAAGGTATGTTGCGTGCTTTATGCACTTTTGGAACGGCACCTTTCTTTAAATGAATTTGATGAGTAAAACCTTTAAGTTCACCCATTTGGCCAGAGAAGACAGTGGGAAATTCTTCTAATACCCATTTTTTGTGTCTTCACCGTCACAAGAAATGAGAACTTGCTCCTTGCTATTGGGATCAAGAATGATATTCAGATTTTTCTGGTCCTTCCATCCCAAGACAGATGGTCCTTCTTTTGCGATGTATAACTTCCCAGTAGAGTGCCTACCTTTGAATCGAAAGACCAGTACTCTGAAACCTAAAATATCAATTCTTTCTCCTGTATAGCTTTCAGGAGCAATATCACTGGGTTCCAACCCAATACCAATACGGGAAATGAAAAGCTCCTCCCATACCTGTTTGGAAATGATAGTATACGGAGAACCTGAATCTGCAGCCAATTGAACAAGAACACCACCTAAAGAAACTTGACAAATAGGTTTAGATGACGATATATCAGTAATGTTTAAAACAACGTTCTTCTTCATGTTGAAGTGTGTTTGGATTTCTTCATCACTTGAGGTAGAGTCACTGAAAAGATCAGTACCCTGTACACATGCTACTTTACCTATGGATTTTTTGTTAGCTTTCCTTCTGCAAGATTTGGCAAAATGACCAACAATGCCGCATTCAAGACATTTAGCAGCTCTTGCAGGACACCTGTCAAAGTTAGCTGAGTGGAATCGACTACCACATCTGTAGCATATCAGGTTACCAATCTTTCTAGGTTCGAATTTTTCTTTTTTTCTCCCATCTACTTTAGCATCTTTGTAACCTTTGTGATTCATTTTCCCTTCTGAGATCTTACCAACAACTTCAACATCTTTTTTATCTTGAGACAGGGTAGCTTTTGCACAACGTTCTGATAATTCAGCTTTTTTAACCATCGCAATAATGTCTTTAAGATTACCTTCCCTTCAACCCATAACTTATCCTGCATGTTCTTATTTTTAGTGTACATGACAATTTGATCCCTGACCAATTCATCATGTAACTGAGCAAACCTGCACTTGCTAGCAAGTTTCTTTAACGCTGACACATATTCTTCGATATTCTCATGTTTTTCTTGCTTCCTTTGAAAAAAACTATGCCTAGTTACAGCTATGCATACGGTGGGAGAAAAATGATCATCGAGGTCTAAGATTGCAGCTTTAAATACATCAACATCTCCCCCAACCCTCTCTTGCTTCTGTAACTCATTGTATACACGTAACCC
This sequence comes from Calotriton arnoldi, assembly GCA_963921515.1. Classification (NCBI taxonomy): domain Eukaryota; kingdom Metazoa; phylum Chordata; class Amphibia; order Caudata; family Salamandridae; genus Calotriton; species Calotriton arnoldi. The sequence goes on from CAWUFW010001665.1 coordinate 773,896, forward strand.
TTCAGGACCTAAACAGTACATAAGCACTCTCTTTTTCCTTTCCGGCAAAAAAGTTCCACTTGAATCTTCCATGTTAGCGATGTAATTAAGAAAGTACTCCTTCCAGTCGCTCCATGCAACTGGTGGTTCTCCTGGAACCGCTAAAAATTCCCTTGGAGTATTAATGTGCATGGCAGGAATAATACCGTCACCTGACGAGGTACTTGTGCCTGTGCTTAAAGACATGTTGATGTCAATGTACACGTAGGATCTTTGAAAGACCAAACTATTAAAAGTACTCCAAGTAGGTAAATAAAGTTTTTAAAAATAAAAAATAAAAAAAAATCGTATTTCTTCTAAATTGGAGAACCCTTATGTATAACACCTGTTGATTATCGTTTTTTTTTAACACTTCTAAAAAACGATGAAAATGTGCTGCCTAGCACCCTTGAAATTAATTTGAGCTGCTATGAATTTCTACACAAAGTGCCTGCGAATTATAAAGTACCTTGAGTTGAAAATCACCCTCTCTCGGTAAATCCTTGTTCCGGACAAACTCGACGTGCCGATACACCGTAACCATGGAAACTGGTGTTTCTAAAATGGCCGCTGTACGTGACCTCAAACGCGAATATGTCACTTGACCCTGCGTGTGCAACGTCAGGGGAGTAGCCGTCAGTGCGTGGACCTCGTCACAAATCCAGCAGGACCATGGAGATAGAACGAAGACGCGCTGTCTGCGGGACCATGGAGATAGAATGAAGGCGCGCAGCTTGCGGGGTTTGAAACTTGAGGGACTGGCTGTTGATCAACTGTAAGTAAGGCCTGGCTCGCAGCTTTGCACTTACTTGAATACAGTCAAAGGCGATCGGTCCTCCGTAGACGAGTGTTCATTCCTCAATAGCGCGAAGTTGAAATTGGTAGTTTGAAGAGGGTTTACTTCATTTCTTCTTTTTTAGCAGTTCAAACGCTGTAGGTTGTACCAAAGACTGTAAAGTCCAAAGTATGTAGTTCTGCATCCACGAGTTCTTGCCCAAGACGTCGCCAAAATTGTAGTAAAGGCTCTCACAAGTTCTTGGATATTAGTATTTCTTTATTCTTGAGTTGAGCAGTACAGCAGTAAGGGTGCTTGCAACACCAAGCAGGATACAAGTTCTGTCTCTACATACATTCTAAGTTCTATCTTAAATACACATTCCTATGACCTACAACAGTTCTACACTCAGCATTCTACTCAACAAGGAAACCTAGTTACTACAAAACACTAATTAACACCAGAGACTGCCAGCTGGTGAGTGAATCTTAGTGACAGACAACAGAACACAACTCACGTCTACTGTTATGAAAGACTTCTTGAAAGAACATGGTATAAGACATATCTGTTCATCATTATATAACCCACAAGGAAATGGAATGGTTGAGCGGGCCAAGCGCACGATTAAAGGTACAATACGGATGGTGGTGAGGGATAGAAAGGGAGTGAGTGATGTGGTGGAGAGAATGGTGTGGGCGTACAATACCATGAAGAACATGGTCCAAACCCAGCACAGGGGGCTCCTGTGAACAGGACGATAGCCCGCCGCCACCACCCTACCCCGGGCGACCCAAACTTGCTCACTATCCACCCCACCCCAGAGAGCTTTGTAGTCCAAGCCTCTACCTTTCATGGCACGTTCCCTTCTTCTCCCCTGGACAGGGAATCCAAGAGGCTGGACAGTTGGGGTAAGAAAATGTTTTCTTTCACCATCTTTGCATTGTGGTCGGTGAACACTGCATGCTCATTGGCCCTTTATTCCCACTGCCTATGGGAAACGGTTGCGCAAGTGCTGCCACATACTCTGGAGGAGGCCCAGGCCATCCTCTCCCAAGCTGTAACAGACGGGAAAGATGCAGCAAAGTTCGCCATTCGATGTGGCTTAGACACGACCGACTGGATGGGCAGAGCGATTTCTATGACTGTGGCTGTTAGACGCCATGTCTGACAGAGAACATCTGGCTTTTCAGGGGATGTCCAAGCTTCCCTCTTGGACAAGCTCTTTGATGGCACCCGTCTCTTCGGTGACAAGGCAGACATGGCTCTGGAGCGCTTTAAGGACTCATGGGCTGCGGCCAAGTCCTTGGGCCTTTCAGCTGCCTCCTGTCTCCAGTCTGCCTTTCGGTCCTTTCGTGGCTACGGAAGGGGCTTTCAACCGCGCCATCCCGACCCCAGCCACTGAGCCAATGCCCCTGCCCGGATGAGAGCGTGCTTCGTTCAGACACCATGGATTGGGTAGCCAGAAGTCCGGGCAAGCCACACACTCCCGGCAGCTTCAGCCTCCAAACCCTCCGAGCCTTTTCCTTCAAGAACATAGGCGTCCAGTTGGTGGCAAGATTCGCGATCACTTATCTACTGGCAAAATGTTACTTCGGACAGGTGGGTTCTACAAATTATCTGAAGGGGCTAATCCCTCCCCTTCGAGACCATCCCTCCCTCCATGCCTCCATCCTTCGACCGGCTGACGGAGGATCATCTGCTTTTGCTCCAAGAGGAAGTCATGGCTCTCTTGGCTAAGGTAGCCATTGAGAGGGTTCTGGCTCCAGAAGTTGCTGATCCCACTTCTTTCTGTTCCCAAAAAAGGACAAGGGCATTTGTTCTATCCTAGACCTAAGGGCCCTCAACTACTTCCTAACAAAAGGAGAAATTCAGGATGCTCACATTGGCTCAGGCCTTGCTTGACCTGGACCCAGGAGACTGGATGGTAGTGTTGGACTTGCAGGATGCATATTTTCTCATCCCCGTCCTGCCTGCGCACAGACGTTACCTGTGCTTCACGGTGGGCCATTAGCACTTTCAGTTCACAGTGCTCCCCTCCCGTTTGGCCTTACCAGCGCCCCCGCCGGGTGTTCACCAAGGTGATTGCGGTGTCGCTGCTCACCTGCAGAGATCAGGGGTGCCAGTCTTCCCCTATCTCGACGACTGGCTGCTGAATGCGGACTCACCCCAGGCTGTCGTCTCCAACCTCCAGACTACGGCGGACCTCCTGCATTCGCTGGGGTTCAGTATCAACTCCCTCTCAGACCCTCCCTTTCATTGGAGCAGTTCTGGACACAGTACAGTTTCAAGCCTATCTTCCCACGCGGTGAAACAAGGTTATTCATGCTATGATACCAATGTTTCAGCCTCTATCCTGGATTTCCATCAGAATGACTCTGAGGCTGCTGGGCCTCATGGCCTCCTGCATTCTGCTAGTGACACATGCCAGATGGCATATGCGGGCTCTGCAGTGGGACCTGAAGTTCCAGTATGCACAGCATCAGGGGAATCTTTCCGACATTCCAGATCTCAGAGGGAACTGCACGAGACGAGCAGTGGTATCTGACGAACCACAATTGGGTTAGAGGCAGACCCCTCTCCCTTTGCCAACCAGATCTCACAGTAGTGACTGATGCGTCACTTCTGGGATGGGACGGAAGAGGTGGAGATCAGAGGACTGTGGTCTCTTGCGGAATCCGGACTCCACATCAACATGCTGGAGCTCCGAGCAATCCGATTGGCATTGAAAGTCTTTCTACACTCCATCAAGGGAAGGCTAGTTCAAGTGTTCACAAACAACACCACCGCCATGTGGTACTGCAACAAAAGAGCGAAGTGGGGTCATGAACTCTTTGTCAAGATGCCCTACGTCTCTGAACATGGCTGGAACAACAGGACATATCCCTGGTGGTTCAACACCTGGCAGGGTCCCTGAACACCAGGGTGGACAAACTCAGCCGTCGATGCTAGGCATATCACGAGTGGCATCTCCATCCAGAGGTGGTGCAAGGTCTCTTTCAGTAGTGGGGAAAGCCTTGGTCAGATCTGTTCGCCTCCGCAGAGAACGCACAATGTCAGCAGTTTTGCGCATTGGAGTTTCCAAGGTGGCTCCCGCTTGGAGCCGTTTTTCGTCTCAAGTGGAGCTCAGGCCTCCTGTACGCCATTTCACCCATACCACTCCTACCCAGAGTTCTCAAGAAGATCAGGAATGATCGGGCCCAAGTCATCCTTGTGGCTCCGGACTGGGCACGGAGAGTCTGGTATCCTGAGCTTCTGCAAATGAGCATTGATCCTCCAATCAGGCTGCCCCTTCCGGAGGATCTTCTGTCGCAGCAGCAGCTAAGGGTTCTCCACCCAAACCTGTCAACCCTACGCCTTCTTGCGTGGAGATTGAGCGATGGCGGTTGATAGCTTTAGACCTTCCTCCTTGAAGTTTGTAATGTTACTCTGGCAGCCAGACATGCCTCAAATAAGACGGTATATGCCTGCCGGTGACAGAAATTTGTAATATAATGTACATAGAATTTTATCGATCCTCTTTCTGCTTCCCTTTCTGATGTTTTACATTTTATTTTGACCCTTGCCCAGCAGGGCTCTGCTCTGGGCACCCTGAAAGGATATTTGTCTGCTTTGCCTGCTTTCCTGAGGCTGCCAGACCAACCCTCCTAATTTAGGTCACCCGTTGTACATAGATTCCTAAAAGGCCTTGTACATATGTTTCCACCTTCCCCCTTCATTATGCCTCAGTGGGACCTTAATTTGGTTCTCACCTTTCTCATGTGTGCTCCTTTCGAGTCCCTGTTCAATTTCCCCCTCCGGTTGCTCACAATAAAAACAGCCTTTTTAGTAGCAATCACATCTGCCAGGAGGGTGAGCGAGCTGCAGGTTCCATCGTCCAAGCCTCCTTTTTTGACAATATTCCCTGACAAGTTGGTGCTTCTCACTAGAGCTTCTTTCCTCTCGAAAGTGGTAACACCTTTTCATGTGGGACAGTCGGTCACCTTGCCCACTTTCTACGCTCCTCAGCATCCCTCTAAAGAAGAGGAGCAACACCACTGTCTGGATCCAAAAAGAACGTTGTCATTCTACCTTTACCGCACAAGTATTCCGGGTGGACGACCAACTCTTCGTGGGGTATGTTGGTGCGAAGAAAGGTCGGGCAGTGCAAAAATGACCATCTCACGAGGGGTCATCCTCTGCATCAGGATCTGCTATGCTCTGACAAAGAAGCAGCCTCCTGAAGGCTTAAGAGCTCACTCCACCGGAGCTAAAGCTGCTACCACTGCGTTAGCAGGTGGAGCCCCAGACCTGGAAATCTGTCTAGACAGCAACGTGGGCATCCCTGCACACGTTTACCAAGCTTTACTGCCGGGACAGTCAGGTCCTCAGGAATGGCCATTTTGCCCATTCGGTCCTGCAGGACATTCTAGTCTTAAACATGTCTGCTGGTCCTCCTCTGGGGATGGTATTGCTTGGGTATCTATTCAAAGGTAAGGAATCTGTGGCTAGATGTCTCTATCAGATGGACAGTTACTTACCTTCGATAATGCCTTATCTGGTAGAGACAATGTCTAGCCGCAGATTCTTTACCGGCCCACCCATCCTCCCCGCACTGTGGACAAGTTTCTAGGGTCAAGGCTGTTCCATTTCAGGATCCTAGTTTTTAAGCACACCAATGTCAGTACTCTTCATGGCTCTGCTTTTCTGGTGTGTAAAGTCGTAAAAAGTAACTAACGTCAGTGTGCCAAGGTGACGCCTATATAGGTAACTCGGATGTCACTTCTGGCGTGGACGCCGCCGATGATGTCACGCAGAGCTGACCGACGTCACCTACTGGCACGCAGGGGTATTGCTCGAAGAAAAATCTTCCGGATCCAGTCTGATGCCTGGGAAATTCAAAGGTAAGGAATCTGCGGCTAGATACTGTCTCTACCAGATAAGGCGTTACCAAAGGTAATTAACTTGTCCATTAAGAGCGACCAGCAGAGAAGGCCTTATCTACCAGAGTTCTGTGTGATTTCCTGAACCACGTACAAAATGTGTGCATTAATTATATTGAAGGGGAAAAGCGAATGAGGAACGGGAGAAAGCAAAGTCTGCTGTCACTTGGACATGGACGGCCGGGCGTAGTGGTTCTGGCTGCCTACTGTAAGGTTGACCAACTAAGGTTCATGTGGGAATGGTCAATAGAGGAAACCCCTATTCTGTGGTGTGTCTTGGACCAAGCATTTGCAGGACAATCCCTATGTGGAGCTCAAGTGGATTAAAGAAGGGGATACAGTAGAGATGGTGTTGAGGTCATTGGTCTTGTGGGCGACACTGCTGGTGGAGGGAAGTGGTGTGGCGCAGCGGCCAGGGCAGCTGACTCCAGAACACAGGGGCTCACGGTTCGATCCCCGGCGTCGCCGGCAGGTTAGCCCAGCACCTTGTGACTCTTGGCAATAGCTCGCTTAATCTTCCCGACGGCCCCCAGCGCCTTGACACCCTCGGGTAATTGTTCGCTCTTTACAAATACTGGTTTCATGCTGGTGTGGGAAGAAGTCAAAATGGCAAGGGGCTTATTGAGTTACCAGTCTCCGTATACCAGACCACACAGCACTTCGTCTCTTTTTTAGGATCTAAGAATTTAGCCAGGCTTAGATAGGATAGCCTTCAGGTGGCATTAGAAGGAGAACAGATGCCTAAAGTTGAGGGTCTCTTTGATCAAGGGAAAATCAAGTCCTTTGAGCAAATAAAAAAAAAAAAGTAACCCTGTAGAAGACCGGGAAGTGTCAATATATGCAGGCAGCTGAGGCATTGGGCACTGCACATCTGTCCTAGATGTTTTTGGAGAATTAAAAGGTTATTACTATCTCCAACAATAAGGCTAGACTTCCTTGCCAAGGACGCTGGCCCATTAACTTGCCCACGGACCGTGAGAGCACAGCAGATTGTCATGTGGATGGTTCAACCCCCAGGATAGATGAGAAGGGAGAAGATAGTGATCATGGGACAGGTTTCAACAGGTCATCAAGAAGAAGCATGGAGATGTGCAGCAAGGCAAAAGGTAAAACAGGAAGCCCTATACAGCAGCCTTTTGCGACTGATGTAGTGTCTGCAGAATTTCTGTTGAGATGCTAAGATGATATTCATATGTACAGATGAGAATCCCATAGGACATGGTAGAGAGTTGTGTTAATAGAATTCCGCTATTAGTAGCCATTTGTGCCATTTCTCTGGGTGATCCATCAAAAAGTAGCTGAAGTATTGTTCAAGTTATTTGTTTATTCATTCTCTTTGGCCACCAGTCTGTATATGATAACTGGTTGACATTGAAGTGTCTGGTACCAATGTTTAGTGCAAACTACTTCCGAAAGTGAGAAATTAAATGAGCCCCTCTATTGGTTATGATAGTAAGAGAAAGAACATGTAAGCGAAAGTCGTCTTTCGAGAACCAATTCAGAAGCATTAGAGGGTATTATTACAGGAATTAAATGTGCAGCCTTTGTCAGCTATACCACCACCACCAGTATGGTACTTTTTTTTATCGATTTGGGAAGATGTGCAAAAAAATCCTTAGAGAGGTGTGACAAGCATTTTTTGGCATGGGTAGTGGTTATAGCAGTCCCACTGCGCATTGCTTTTTCTTGAGAATATATTAAACCTTTTCCGATGTAATTGTTTACTTCTTGATTTAACTTTGGCCACTAGAAGTATTGTTTTACAAAATCACAGGTCTTTCATGTTTCTTCATGATCTGACGTTGGAGAATCATTGCAATAGAAACAAGCATTGGCATAGCCAATAGGTCTCGCTTTTGGGACCTTATAAGTATTTAGTTATGCAGCACAATATCCTTGGTGCAACAAAATCAACTGTTGCATGGCTAAACACTTATAAGGTCCCAAAGGCAAGACCTATTGGCTATGCCGTAAATGCAGGTTGCCCCAGGGAAAACCCCCTCCCCCAGAGCAAGATCCAATAGCTAAAAAGGCAAATGTTGTTATACCTTGAAATGAAAACGACATTTCATTGAAAACTATTTGGGTGAAGTATCTGCTTTAAAAATAGCATTAATTTCAAAAGAATGCTTAGCATTTTTGTAAACATGATTTTATTTTTTTAGAATGAATGCGATTGAGTGAATCGGAGAGCAATTGAGCCAGGGGTATACTTAGGGAGACTAGGTGAGAATGAGTGAGATTGAATGGGAGTGAGTGAGTCACAATGTGACTGGGTAAAAATGTTTGAGTTACAGATAGATTGAGACTAAGTGATCAGGAGTGAGACTGAGAGAGTAAGTAAAAATGAGTGAGACTGAGTGGGTCAGAGTGAGACTGGGTGAGTCAGAGTAAGTGAACGTGAGGGTAAGTGAATGAGAACATGTGAGAGAGTAAGACTGAGTGGAAGCGAGTGTGAGTGAACCCACCTAGCGAAAGTCAGGCTTGCTCACTGCAATTTGGGCCAAGGCTTACACCCCACCACTTTAAATGTTCATCAGCTGCCACTGTGCAGGCGTCTGAATAGTCCCCTAAAGCACTAACCTGACTACCCCAGCTTGACACCCGTGCATGAGCCCTGGTGTGTCCTGCCAATCAGGAGCTGCCTCTGACCACACTTTGCTATTGGACCTACTAGTAGTCAGTGCACTCTTGGTGAGATGGGCGAGCGCCTGATGTCCGATGCAACCACGAATAAGAACAGTCTTAACTCGACGGCGTGCCTCGAACAAGAGTCCGGCTTTAACGCTTGCGTGTCAGCCAAAGAGCAACTACTGCCCCCGTAGCCCCTTTTTAAATGGCGATTCTTCTGCAGGAATTCAATAAAGTTGCGCAGAACGCAAGTGCGTGCTACTGTGTTGGTCGAGTATAACGTATTTGACAAGAAGACATTTTAGGCTGAAATGTGCTGCTTTTCAGCAAAATATAAAAAAAGGGGAAAAAAGACCATTGGGTTGCCTAATGAACAAGAGGAAGTCACGTCAGATAACATTGCTCGTGCTCCTTGAAACTGCGACACGAGCTGGTATGTCATTCCCTGACAGAACGGGCGCGTCCTGCGCCCGGAGCCGATCGATAGAGTGGAAATTGCTTGCCGTTTCCGCTGAAGAGCGCGCTTTAGTGTCTCTGCTCGGATTCGCACTGTCGCCGGATCAGCGCCTGCGAGGCAGGGCACGCTCTTTCCGGGGTTGGGGTCACTTGTAATCTCCCGCCCTACACTCGAGTAAAGCGGTCAGGGTAGCTTTACTAATTCCTTCACTTTTAGAGGTCTGCTGTACGTCCACGGGCGAATGTAAGCAAGCGAAATGGGTCCCCAAATCCTAGGTTGGGTGTATAAAACAACTTTTGGGTTACTGTGGGCCCCTCAAAGCCTGGTGCCGCTGCAGGCCTGATAGCTGCGCCCCTGCTGGTCTATAGAGATAAAAGTACAGCAGGCACCAATTGAAAGCAGAAACAAGCATGAGCGGGAAGGGGGGGGGGGGGGCGACGCGAGTGGTGCGCGCGCGCCACAGAGAGCGATCTGTTTCCAATTATCGCGCCTGCGTCTGGGCACGATAATGGGAAACAGATGTCGGCCCTGCGCGCGTAACCGCAGGAAAAAGGCCATGACGCATGAGCGTCTGGTCAGCTTTCCAAACCCCCTTACTAAAATAGGCTCGACCTAAAAAGGTTTGAGCTGTAAATCTCTCGCTTGAAAGTGCCAGAGTGGGGATTCTTGTAGCTCAATTGTTGAGTATAATCATTAAATAACCCCGCCATTGGTCATATAGACCTTTATTAGTCGAAAAGGAGAGAAAATAAGAAGCAATCATTTAAATCAAAGCCAAGAACAGTGAAGTCCAATTGGGGCTTCACAAAAAACATTAAAGAGATTTGGTGTGAGTTTAAAGAGTTTTATTAACAAATTGATTCAAATAGATTCACTCATTTAGTAAGTATTAAATGTAGTTATTGTTGCAGATTCAAATAATTCATTAAAATGATATTTTAACAAAATGAAATATCTCGTTAAGGTTACAAATAAAATCTAGAAAATGCGACAATTGTATTCCATTAAGGAAAATCCCTGATCTAAATTAATGGGGTTTTTAGCAGAAAGGGCAATTTTCTTTAGTAAGCAAGGTATTGTGTCCGTTTCAGAAAGCCAAATGAAGGGCAGTGATGAGAGAATAAAAATGCATAGGCATGAAGCCTTAGCAATCCTGCAATGGAAATAAGCAACAGCTGGAAATTATTCTCAGCTCGAAGTCAGCAGGCATCCATAAGGTCTGCTTCAGAATTTTTGCAGCAAACTCCCCGTACCTAGTCTCTGGGTGAGAAAGGGAAGCTCTCTGAAAGAAGGAGGCCTCTCTGGGAAGGGCTCTGAAAGGCTTCGAAGGGGTCTGATGGGCTCTGACTGCTCTGATTAATCTAAGGAACACACCCTAATATAGTTCTAACAAACATCAGTAGCAACAAATCTTACGTTCTCCCTTCCCACCAACTAATCAGTTTCCAGCAAACTCTGAGAGGAGGTACACTCCTTGTTTCTCACGTCTTCACAATACATTATGAAATCATGTCCTTGGTTTGTTACTTTGATCAAATCTTGTGGTTCAGACAGTTCTTCTCATGATTTGTGTTCACTGCCATCTTCTCTCCTGTTAAAAACCTCACTATCAGTTTTCTATTACATAACAATGCCTATTCTATAGCTAACCGAAGGCTTCTGGAAAATGACAGCATCTGCAGTGGAAAGTGAAAAACATCTTGGTCAAAAACAAGTTTCATGCGAAAAGCAGACCTCTTCTCCCTAATGTGCAAAGTCGACATTTAACATGGTACTAATAGTTAGGCTAACTTAAGTCAGTGCATTAGGTTACTTCATTTGTGTGCTTTTAGTATCTAAATATGACTACCTACTTCAGATTTTGCATTAATTGTGCATGTATTATTCAGCATTGAAGTTTTACACTTTTTAGTTCAATATATTTAATTTGAAAATGAGCAAATTTGCTCCATCAATTTCCCCGCTATGATGGGCAGAATAACCATCACATTTTATCACAAATTAACCTTTAAGGGGCTCCTTCTTTCTTTGCTGTATTATCTATCTTACTGTTACTTTTTAAGCTTTCTGTCTCTTTCAATTCCTGGTAATCCTTACTTTTTCTTTCTTCCATTTCTATTTCTTCTCTCCTTTGTCTTTTTCTTTCTTCATTTTTCTTTCTTGCTAGGTAACATCTAAATCCCTTAAAGCAAATAAGCATATTAGGCAAATGCCAATAATCAATATAGGTTTTAATGTAACCCCTAAAAATCCGCTACCAATACTTCCAAGCCAACTACTTGTAGCAGAAGCTCATTTACCTAAAGTTACTAACACAATAATTGGTTCTAAGTTTTCCAGTTCAGGTTTTAGGTCAGAAATGTTCTTTGCAATATCTTCTATTGTCTTACTCTTGTCTGGTATGTATGAACAGCAAAGTTGTGCCTTTAACATCTTACACGCCTTTTTCTGCCAACAAAAATGTTCAAAGCTAATCGATCTTGCAAAACCATTGATTTAATAGCTACCAGTTCTGTATTGTATGCTAACAAAGCACCAAATTCGCTAGTGGCTGATGTATCCATTACTGCTGATGGCTTTTTGATTTTCTCGTCATTTAGGACTACAGCAGCTGGGGAAATAATTCCACCAAAAATATCTCCCACTAATTGTGTCCATCCTTTGCACTACGCCTAGGTCTGTGAGGTGAATTCATTGCTAAAGCATCTATGCTATTTACATGATACACTTTCGGAAACAATAAAGCTACATAACAAACACCTTCCCAATCAGCAGACAATTGGAAAAGTGCATCTTGCCCACATAATTGTACCCTCCAAGGATAATTGGTTCTTCCTCATTGAATATTTGAACAGGCTCTCCAAGAACTTCAAATGTATGTTCTCAGCTACTTATTGAGGAATAAGAATCAAAAGAGGGGGGAGGTAGAAGTTATGTGTAGAGTTCACTCCGCTTCCACTTCGCAGACATCCATAATCAAAGGAGAGTGAGCCCTGTAGGTTCTGTGGGGTCTGGATTTATTCAGTATTGACCCCAAACCCTCAACCAATCTTAGCCACTGGTTATCACCACTATGGTGTGTTGTTGGGCGGCATCATTATTTGGTTTCGCACCTAGGTACTCCCTTCCCTAGGTGAGTGCTGCCTTCATCTGAGGGAAAGTATTGGTGGGATCCGTGTGGTGTTATTTCTAAAATTACTTCCTGTATCTTGGAACAATTATTTTGATGAAGGTGAAGTATACAGGGGTGTTAAAAGGTGAAGTAGTGATGTTCTACGGACGTGTAAATTGTCCTTTACATCACAAATCGATGGTCAACATGTTTCGGGCTGTGTTGCCGTAAGGGTCTGGGCTTTGATTAGGACCAAAATCAAAATTCAACGGGTCCCTAATTGCCCTAATTGTTTTTTTTGTGTGGACCCGTAAGTCTATTACTCTCGTGTCTTCGTTCCGATAGACTCTGTCGGAACGCTAAATGGGCTTTCATTGAGCCTATGCCTTGAAATTGAAGCAAAAAGGAGAAAATTTGGTTAGAAACAGAGGAGCCCAGTTGGTGCTCCTTATCCGTTGCTTTAAAAAAAAAGCATTTACTTTTTACATCTTCAAAACCCAAATATTGACTTATTCATTTAGATGTATACGTGAGTTTGACATATCTAAATATAATCATCGCATTTCATTTACCCAACTTTCTTTGTGGTACTGTGCAAGCTGCAGTCCTTTCGTGTAGAGGAAATAAAGACCAATTAATAACAGCCTAATTATGACTGTGACTCTTATAGGTACATTAGAATATAGATTATAGAGGTAGAAGGGTTTGGGGGGAAAAGGAGGGAATGTTGGTTACTTTTAGAGAACTTATACAAATTGAAGCATCACTTTAATTATGTTAATTTGCCGTTAAGAATTGTGGGTACCCCTCAACAAGTAATATATGTACGGGTGTTTTGTAAATACCTTACTTAAGTTTCCTGTTCTGCCTCCTAGGTACAGATGAGGCGGGGTATTGTGGCAACCTGCATAATGGATATCATAAATAATTAACATTTTCCTAAGGGAGAAAATTTCAGCCATGAGACGTTTAAATGCGGGCTTCTAATATGTCTAAGAAATGTAAAATTGATATTCTGTGAGATTACTGAAAGAGTTTTTTACACCAATTTATTCGATTCAGGTATAAGGAGTGCTTGTTGTTCTGTGTCATTAGCTTATATGTGAGGCCGCAGAATAAATGTTTTGAAAAATGTGGAGAATGAGCGTGTTGCTCCATGATGATGATGCGTACAGAAGTGTCCGTCTTTTGCCATCGGGGCCTGTATGTGGCTTTTTAAAAGGTATATTGCGCCCGAAAGGGATTAATACCCTGTGCAATCATGCTCTCTCGAAAATTAAAAGTAAATAATAATCTCCAGGGCAGCGGAGTGCTCTAGTGTTGTGACGTGCATAGAGAGGACTATAATAGGTAGTGACGCATACTAAGATGCCCGTCTTGGATCATCAGGGCATGTATGTGGCACGTTCAAAAGGTATACTGCGCTCAAAGGAGATTAGTATCCTCTAGTGCTGTTATGTGCATAGAGAGGACTCTGATAGGTACTGACGACCCCGTCTTTTATCATCAGGCCGTGTATGCGGCACGTTTAGAAGGAATACTGCGCTCGAAGGGCATTAATATCCTGTGTAGTCATGCTAGCACTAAATTATTAATGCCCGGAAGAGCAAAGTGCTCTAGTGCGGTTACGTGCTTAAAGAGGACTCCGTCTTGAGTAGTCAAGACGTGTGTATGGCACATTCCAAGCGCCTAGCGTGCTGAAGGAGACAGAGAACCTCCCAGTCATTTTTTGGTTGAGCCGGAGTCAGCGCGCATGCGCTCCTGTGCGAGACTTGTTGTAGTGGAGTATGAAATAGAAGACCCGCCCACTCTCCGCCCATATTTGTCATTGGCTTGTGTCATTGTCCTTTGTAAATGCTTCTGATTCGTAAAGAGGCTTGTTAGTCCCTCCTTAGTACTGCCTTGTCTTCATTTGTAACCTCCCACGGCGACTGGCCCTTTTACTTCGGTTGTTACACGGTGCGTCTCCTTTAGTCTGTGAGCAATACTTTCATTAATGAGTTTCTCTTACTCCAGGCAGCACATGGGCGCCCGCTTTCACTTTAACCTGGACGCCCGTCATTATTCCACCCCCCCACCCCTTTGACTACCTGTTATTGAATTTCTGCCCGAGGCGAAGGAGTCTGCAAAGGTTGCGGAGAGCAGTGCTTTCCCACACCTCGGACATGCTGCCTGGGCTCTCCCAGGGCATTCGTGGGCTGCCTTGAACAAATAACACACCTTAGCTGAGACAAACAGCAGAGAGCTTTATTCCCCTGCCCCCTCGCCCGGGGGGGGGCACGGTACGTTGTGTGTCTGCCCGTGCGTTCGCGTGTGCGGCTTCAGGGGTTGAGTTTACTGCTTTTATAGCCCACCGCTGCGAATGAAAGAAAGAACAGAAAACTACAGGTTTTATTTTCCAGCGATTGTTGTCCGCCTCCATTCCCTTCCTCCCTCACTTTTTGTCCCCTTCCCTCCCTCCGTCTCACGTGTCAGCCATTCTCTCTCTCGCTCTCTGTCCATTCCTCGCTCCCTCTTAACGTCCTACCTCACACCACTTCACTCTCCGCTCTCCACCCCCTCTCTTTCCCCCACCCCACGTCCTGTGCTGGGGGTCCTACCCCACACCTCTTCACTCTCCGCTCTCCCCTCCGGCTCTCCACCCCCCCACCACCGGTGTTTATCCACTTGGGTATCTTTGTGCCGCGGGACAAAAACATGCGGCTTTGCTGTTCCTGCACATTTTTTCAATTTTTTTTTTTTTAAATAAAGTGCACGCAATGGTTTAATTGAAAGGCGTGCTCAACTGCTCTTGCTGTATATTTGCCTGTGCTGTCCCTGCTCGTGTGCCTTTGCTCCAATGACCCGATTTCAGTCGGCCCTAATAATTGTAATTTGTGCAATGACTTCTTTTAGTACACATAATGTAAGTACGAATTGTGCAATAAGGCCCGCACAACCTGCATCCCCCCCCAGTAGATTTTGGTAGGTAAAACCTGCTGAAGTTTACAGATGGGAAAATGCACAGAAAATAACTGGGCAAAGCAGCAACATTATTAAATTATGCGCATGTCCATTTTTCAGGCAGTAATCCTAAACGGGTAGTATTTATCACACCCGGTCAATGCTCAGTTAGGAATATATCAGGTGTGATAAATATTGCACATTTTTCCGGACAACCGCAATCGGGGCCTAAACATGTCCTTTCGCTCCTATGATGAGACGCACGTGAACTTTCCGAAAACACGCCACTGTTTCTTTCGAATAAGCACGTGTGTGCTGTTTCTGAACACCCGCTTTTTCTTTTCAGATCGCGCACCTCTGCTGTTTTTTCTTGAAAATATTTTATTGGCATTTTTAGTTTTGAAACAAGCTTGGCCCTTTTGCATTTTCAGAATATGCGCCGTCTGAGAATAGCACTGTAGGAAAGTAGGATCTGCTTCTTATGGTTACCCCCACTTTTTTCACCCACTGTTTTGACTAGTCTGGCTGGGATCCTGCTATCCAGAACCCCAGCCTATCCGCTTTCTCCCTTAAAAATTGATATGTATGTACTTTGGTACAACTCCAGTTTGGATACTGGGGTACCCTTATCGGTCCCTAGTATATGGTACACATGTACCCAGGGCATAGGCACCCCAGAGGCCTCCCATGGGCTGAAGCATGTATTATGCCACCCCTGAGAGGCCATGTAAAATGGAACCTCAGGTCTGCTACTGCAGCCTGTGTAAGCTGGTGCTTGCACCACTTACGAGAGATATAGGTTCACTATATCTATATATATCACTACACTTAAAACCTTATAAGTCACCCCTATAGCAGGCCTTATCAATCCTGAAGGCAGGGTGCTGGGTTTTACGTCAGAGGGTGCTCCTGCATGAGCAGGGCCCCTCTGCAGCCTTCGGAGACCATTCTCCTGGGCTGTGTGTGATACCACCAGACATATAGGTAGAGGTGCATTATAACCTCGAGGTAAATGCTATCTTGAAAACGACTGCAACGAAGTATGTCATGTTTGGTGTCAAACACCTTGGAATCATACCTCCACACCAGTAACTGGTGTGGGAGGTATGATTCCTCCCCTCAGAACCGAGGTTCTGGGGGTACCCAAGTCTACCGGTACCAACTTTCTCGAGCCTTACAGCACAAAATGGATGCTGCCAGCCACAGACACTAGCCTGCCCCCCTGCTGCTGAGCCAAGCCCGAGCAGGGGAAGGCAGCACAATAGGCATCCTGTCACAGGGAGGTGTGACCACCTCCCAGACAGGATTTAGTGTATTGGGGCTGGGTGGGTGCACTGTCACAGTGCCAGAAAGTCTGGCTCAGGGGCACATTTGGCGTCCCTGTGCATAGTCCAGCTCAAACCAGTTCTGGGAGCCATTTGCTCCTGCTCTGGCACGAAACTGGACAAAGGACATGGGAGTAGCCTCCCCCCTGTCCTGTCCCTCCCCTAGGAGGGTCCCTAGAATCTGTCCAACCCTTTCCCGTGGGTATAAAATGGGTTACCTGGCTACAGGACATTAGATTTTACGTGGACAAGATTCTGCAAGAAGATACCACTACTCTTCAACCGTCTGGACACGCTGAACTTCGCTGGACCTCCCTTGGGCTTGACTTAGTCTTCCCTTGCCGTTCCCAGTCTCGCCACTGTCCGTGATCCATATAGGCTCCGTGCAGGACCCTGTGGACCTCCAAGACAACAGAAGAATCTTCCTAGGAGTGAAGGAGTCACTCCCCTGCAAACGCAGGCACCGTAACGCATCTGACCGGTTCGCTGATCCTGGCTCCTGTGGACTCCGAAGGCTCCAGCAACACAGGAGGTGGGTCTCTGAAGGTCTCCGAGGTTGAGCTGCCCTCTCACCAAGATTGAGGTTGATATCCCTCGTGGGGACCGTATCCCGTACCCCTGTGCACCGCGTTTATTTGCAACTGCACATGCTTGTTGTCGTTCAACAATTCCGTGCATTGGGCCATTTGTAGCCCTGACCCCAGCGCATCTTTTCTGAGAAGGACTCCGGCATCCTCGCACTCTGTGCCCTGCTAGCTGGTATCCTGTGACACCGCCTGAGGTCCCCTCGCGACTCCTGTGCCTTCGGCCTGTGGGTCCACTTGAGGGCCAACTTTGCTTTATTTGGGCTCCCCTAGTTGCTCCAGGCCTGCCCTGACTCCCCTTGCTGTGGTGAATCTCCTGGTCCTTGCTGGGCCAGATCGACACCGAATTTGACCATCTGCGTTGCTTGCCGCTGCCAAGGCTTGTTGGTGCTCCCGCCGGACACCGACCCCTCAGCACTCGACATCCATCGTGGGACAGCTCGCCTCCGGCTCCTGTCGTCCTAGACGTCTCCTGGTCCTCGCAGCTGAAGAGTCAAGATCACCGTCAACGCACCTGAAGCACCCGACATCGGTGGGCATTCGTCTACCGAGCCCCTGGTCACTCCAAAGTGACCCAGACTCTGCCCCCTCTGCTTTCAGGTTCTTCTCATCTAGAATCCACATGTGGATTCCACCAGACACTTTTCTTACTTCCAGCAGCAGCATTTCTTTGTCAACATCCATAGAGAACGACGAGGGTTTCCGACGCCACTTCGTGCCTATGCACCCGTCTCCTCTGGGATAGGTAACTCTGGTACAAAGGTATCCAAGGGTGGGGTGGCTCTCCAAACTCTTATGTTCCAAGGGTTGTCTTCGTAATCTGCTGGGAAGGGTCCTTAATATCTAATTTTCCAACCGCGACTTTCCCTTTTAATTGTACGGAGCACGCAGTCGTGTTCTCACTCTTCACCCGTCCTCCGTGGGGTCCCTACTCACTCACCTTGGGTGGTTCCTTGGGGTCCCAGCGATTCTACACCTTCTAGACTAGGTCTAGTCCCGAGTCGTGGTTTTTATACCACTTATTTAGTATATGGTTTGGTCTCCCCCGGGAGCTGTATTGTGCTACTTACGTTTGATTCTTTGCAACTGTATTATTTGATTTGTGTTCTATCCTCGTGTAGAGGATACTAGAGAGTGTTATAGATAATAAATACATATTTTTATAACTACTGTGTGGTTTCCCTTTCATTTAACCAATACTATAAGGTTGCATTCTGGTAAAACAAGGTGCTTAACATTCCTTCAAGACTTAGCCTGAAGGCTGCTCTCCATAGCTACCACTAGGATAGCTTTCAATAAAGGTTATCTTTGACCTAATCACCATAAGGGTTGTTTGGACTGGTACAAGGTGCCCTCTTTAACTAGTGGACAGCATATACCAGGCCAACTTCTCACAAGCACTCTAAATGACGTGGTTTCCTTCCATCCGCGCTTACCGGCTGCATATATTAATTCCCGTAATAGGTACCAGCTAAGTCTCCTCTGGGCACATGCTCAGTCACCTGCATAGCCCTGGGCGCTGTGACCCACCCTTTGCCGCAAGTGCCGACGAGCACCAATCCTTCTTGGTTTCCTAACTGTTGTTGACTAGTGATGTTTTCTTTTTAGAACGGTCCATGAACAATTGCAGATTTAAGTATATGCGTTTCCATTTTTACAGTTAAGTGGGCAGGCGACCATCATGACTGGCCGAATTCATCGTACATCTGTGCCTCTGTCCCTGCTCACGATATTTCCTTACTCACCACACAGCTGCTTAAAACGTTTATGGTTGTTTAAGGACAATTCGGGCACCAGTGTAACTCAGTACAGAACAAGATTATTGAATATCAAAAATGGATCATGTATGCAGATTTTCGCTCTCTTTAGAAGCGTGGTTAATCAGTTCCCAATACAGAGCATTTATGACACCTCTTTTGCCCAAATTAATTTAATTCACTGGTATTTACTCTGGCCTGCATTCTAGTCCATTGTTTTTTTAGGTCGATCCGGAGTCAGCGCACATGCGCTGCTCTGCGAGACTTGTTGTTGTGGAGTATGAAATAGAAGGCCCACCCACTCTCCACCCATAATTATTATTGGCTTGTGTAATTGTCCTTCGTAAATGCTGGCTTCTGAGTCTTAAAGAAGCTTGTTAGTCCCTCTTTAGTACCGCCTAGTCTTCATTTGTAACCTCCCATGGCGACTGGCCCTTTTACTTCGGTTGTTACATGGTGCGTCTTCTTTAGTCTGTGAGCACTACTTTCATAAATGAGTTTCTCTTACTCCAGGCAGCACATGGGTGCTCGCTTTCAATAACAACACAGGCTCCCACTTTCACTCTAACCCGAGCGCCCGGCATCATCTCACCCCCCATCCCCTTTACTACCTGTCAGTGAATTTCTGCCCGAGGGGAAGGAGCCTGCAAAGGTTGCAGAGAGCAGCGCTTTCCTACGCCTCGGACACGCTGCCTGGGCTCTCCCAGGGCATTCCTGGGCTGCCAGCACTCGGCAAATGTTTGGACAGCATTGAACATAATAAAAAAAATAATAAAAGGCACTGTCATTTACAATACCAATAGGTCAAAGTTTCTAAAATGCGAGACCTATTGCATTGCAAATGCTTGTTTACTTACTTGCCGGTCGATCCCTGGTGACGGGACCTATGTCTTCCTCATCCGTCCTGGAGGGAGGATGTCCTCTTGTTAGAGAGTGGTATTAAAAAGCCCATACATGGCGTTACTTGATTATACAATCAACTTCAGGTGGGGGGGGGGGGGTGTGGGTGTGTGTGTGTGTGTGTGTGTGTGTGTGTGTGTGTGCCCGTGTGCCCGTAGTTTTAGAAAATGGACCAAATGTTCCCCCTCTTAGTTAATGACAGCGACGGGATGTATAACATCATCCAATGTGCGAGAATAGACCTAGACTTTCCTTAATTGTACTGATTTATTGTCAAACTTAAAAGTGAAAATGTGGATTAAGTGCATGGATTTTCTGATGTTTACGTTACACCAGGAGTCATTCGTCCTTGGGAATAAAGGATCTTGTTTTTATCAGAATTTCTATGAATCTTTCTGTTGCATATGTGGTCTGTATATACGTGCTTCTTCTAGATGTGTCTATTCTTCTTTTGCTGACTTGCTGACTAACCAAGCTATGTTTTCATTAAGGCTTCGATCAAAGGTTCTAAGTCGGTATACCCAATGTTGCTCTTTTTGGAAGAGTGTTCTTTCTAACTTTCTGTCAATCTTGTCCAATGTTTCCAATATTATCCATTCCATGTCGTTCTCTGTATGATTTCCTGTTCGAAGTGATTGCTCATTCATGTAGTTATCTTGCCATACCTGATATTCTCCTATTTGTATTTTTGCCTTCCTGTAGGTCATTCCGATGTACCTCAGTCGGTATGGGCATGTAATCATATAGATAACGTGGGTGGTGTTGCAGTTGGTATGTTTTCGTATTTTCCACGTCTGGTTAGTGTCCAGATTGATCGTTTTGGTTCTTTCAGTGAGATGACAATCTGAGCATGTTCCGCAAGGAAAATGCCCCTTCAAGGGATGCAAACCCCATGATGTGGATACTGCTTCTCTTCTTTGAGGGTGTGGTGTAGGTCTGGTGTGGACCAAATAGTTCCGTATATTTTTCCATCGATTGTTAGAAAACCTAGGTTTTGGCCAGTCTAAAGTGCCGGATGTGATGATGATCCAATGTTTATTGATAGCTTTCTTTATGTGGTTGGTTGCTGCACAATAAGTAGTGACACATGTTAAGGTGTTATCCTCTGTGGTTTTGTCCTTTTTGTTCTAGGAGGTTTTCCCTGTTCTGATTCTTTGCACGTTTGTTGCATTTCCTTACGATGTGTTTTGGGTATTATCTTTCTTCCAGTTTCCCTGCCAGATCGTGGGCTTGTTTTTGTAGTCTTGGAGGTTGCTGCAGTTGCGGAGAATTCTCAAATATTGGCTGTATGGGAGGTTACTTATCCCCATGTATCTAGTTCTGATGTGGTTTCTTCTCTTGTAAAAGCATAATTTCCCCTTCTGCCATCTATCCTCCTGTTTTGCTGCCTAATGAAACATGTGAGCTCTCTTTTCCTCTAAAGCTTGGATACATTTTTTAATAGTTTCATTGAGCATGGAAATTTTATTCATATGCCTTAACAGTGTCTGTCTTTGTAGGGGACCTAAAGAAAAACCAAGCTGTCTCTATCTCCTTAGCCTGTGGGTGAGGATTCATTCTTTTGTGAAGAGGACTTCAGAAAAGATAATATAATTGGAAAAATAATATCCAAAATGATTCTGTCTCTAAAATAAATTAAGTAATATACTACATGTAATTATATGAAAGTGGAATATGGTGGTAGGTTGCATCCTCAGTGGCTGAAGCAGGTAAGTGTGCACAGATATAACAATCATTAGCATCCAAGGCGTGTGTGTACTCATGAACTAATCTAGAATAAACTTTTAATGTGAAACCCCTCTTCGAGGCATTTATAAATGAAGCCTTTAATTTTCTCTTTTCTACCGTATATGCAGGTGATGGAGGTGCAGGCGTGGATCTAAATATTTCTGTTTCAGGTGTGAAAGGTCACACCAACTAAGACGACTATAAATACTAGCATAATAACTGTTAGGGTAACACTACCTACACTATTCTACATGTAGCCTTGGTAGGGAAATACAAGTTTGTCTACAGTCAGACCTTCAGTAGAATATAGCAGCAGGGATACAAATATTCTATGTTGGTTTCTTCTTGTGCAAAACGTGTAGTTGTTATTCAGAGGTTATTTAATTCAGCTTATATACAGCAGTCTTCATGAGGCATCCCTAGCCGTACTTCGTCGTCTTCTAAGAATGTCAACCCTACTCTTCTACTGCAGCCTTGGTCCTAGGGAACTCTTCATAATTCGTTTAAAAAAAATCTGTTTGATTTTCTTAAGCAATCATTGTTATGTTAATTTATCAGTTGTCACATTCAATAGTTTGGTTCAGACACAGTTCATAGTTTAAAGGATCAATTATCTTTGAATTAAATGCATCAGATATCAAATGTTGTACTTAATTATGAATGTGTTTCAAAAGTTAAAATCATATGCTGTGATATTGTTATCTCATGAAGGTTCAAGTGATTCTGTTCTCATTTCATTCGGATCATAGGTTGTCAGATTAGAGACACTATCTGTATAATATGTACATTCAGGTGCTGAGTACCTGCAACAAGGTACTGTTGCTCTTTTAGATCTCCTAGATGTCTGTTGAACTTCTTCCTTGTCACTTATACCACTAGGTTCTGTTTCTTCGACGATTTGTGGTATGTGTTCAACTCACACACTGGATTTTAATTGTCTCCTACTTCATGGCCTTTCCTTTTTTATTTGAAGTCTCTCATTCCTCGCGCTTCTTTCTTCGCCAGGGTCGTTTGGTTGCACCGTTGGTGATTCTACAGCAGCCCCTCTTTCAGATCTCAAAACTTCGTCTTCAGGGGATCCTTCCACACCACTTTGTGACATTTCAGGAACCTGGGTAGGTGGAGGATTTGGATGGATGTCACCCCCTTTGGTCCTTCAGGATACACAGACACAGGAGGTTGCGGAATTGACTTAAATGTCACCTCCTCATCAAGTGCGCACCACAAACCCTGGGTGTGTGAGGCGTGAATCCAGCTGGGTATCCCACCACATTTTATGACTGTGCTAGCAATCGGGATCATCTGATAGAGCGCCTTCCACCTTGGCTCCAAACAGTATTTTTGAACGTGCTTTATTATTAGGACCCAATCGCAGTGGCTAAGGTTGTGGCACTGCTCCTGACTTGGAATGGCAGTAGCAGCTCCAACCCGGTGGGAGACAAAACACACCACATCCGCCAATCCCTTGCAGTAGTTGAGAATCATGCCATCTCTGATATTTACAAGTGCATTTGCAGGCAGAGCAGGCATGGCAAGTCCCATGTGTATTTTGTGTGGTGACAATCCTTTTCTTCTGTCAGGAGTGCTTTGGAGACTCATCAACACTAAACGGCAATGCATCTGGCCATTTTGAAAAAGTGAATGGCTATACTTTGGCCAAACAAGATTTCAATGTGCCATTAAGTTCCTCTACAATTTCTGAAGCTTCTGGTTGGTGACTAGAATGCAATCTCTGTTCCACTTGTAGTGCCACACACATCATTCTAAGGATCTCATTACTGAAATGAGTCCCTCAGTCTGACTCCGGAGAAACTGGGAATCCAAACCTCCGTATGAGTTCTTGTTACAGTAGTTTAGTTACAGTGAGACACTAATTTCTCAATGTTGGGTAGGCTGCCACCCATCGGAAAAAATGTACAGTATCTCAGCCCATTATAAACAGGCATTTTGATAAAATCCAACTGCATTCTGTTAGTGTCCTCTGTATCTACCTATGTGACTCCAAGTTACAGCGGGTCTTCTCCCCACATTCATTTGCTGACAAGTCACACAACTGTGGCACATTTCTTCAGCTACAGCTCTAAATCGGAGATTAAGCCAATTCTGCCTAAATAGTCTCACCATGGCATCCCTTCCAATGTGTGCAGGGCCATGGAAATGCCTCATCATGAAAAATAACAGGCTGTCAGGCAACACAGGTCTTCCTTCAGCTGAAACTCAAATCTCATTTTTATTTTTAACACGTCCTTATCTGATCCATCGCTGCTGTTCTACCTCAGACACCTCTTCCTGGAATCTCTTGATTTCCTCCCAAGTATGAGCTACTGACAACAGCATTGAAAATGTGGAGTCCTCATTAAATTAATTAGCTTATTCTCCGTTAAAAGCGCATGCCACAATACCCCACAACTTCATCGGCATATCTGTTTCCAACAGTCACATAATTATTTCCGCTCCTGTGGGCTACCCATTTAACATCTGCAATTTCTTGTGGCAATTGTAGTGCTTCCAACAGTTTCATCACATATTCTCCTTTCCAGATAGGTGATCCAGTCAAAGTCATGAATCCCTTCTGCGACCATAACTGTCCAAAATCATGGACCACACCAAAGCCATATTGAATATCGGTAAATATTGTCACCCATAATTGCTCTGAAAGATAACATGCTCTGGTAAGGGTGACCAATTCTGCCACTTGAGAAGAGGTAACACCCTAAAACCAGGGAGCTTCTATCATTTTCTGAACTGTACAGACATCATAAGCTGTCCTCAAATTCTCCTACCTATCTCTTAGGCATGAGCCATCAACAAAGTTTACAAACTCTGGCTTATTCAAGGGTTCATCCTTAATGTCAGGCCTTGGCTTGGTACATAAATCTGTGACGACGAGACAGTCATACTTAACCTCTTTCCCATCAATCTCATTATTAGGCAATTATAACAATGTAGCTGGATTAAGAGTCTGATATCTCTTCACAGTGACATTCTCCACGGCAAGAATCAATATTCACATTTTGTGATCCTGCTGTTTGTCATGTTTCGAGAGACTCGGGTCAAATGAGCAAACTTTCCACTGAATGAGGGATCATCACTGTAATAGGATGTTCCATGACTATACTCTTGCTTTTCTAAATACTGACACCAACCGCTGCAATCGCTTTAAGGCAGCTGGGCAGTCCTGCAGCAGCAGGGTGAAGGGTAGTTGAAAAATATGCTACAGGTCTTCGAGAGTCTCTATGCAACTGAGTGAGCACTGAGAGAGGGCAGTCCCACTCACTGCAAAATAAAGTGAACATTTTACTGTAATCAGGCATTCTCATGCCGTGGCACTACAGAGACTTTCTTTCAGATCTAGGAACGCTTTTAAGCAATCATTTTCCCATGGAAGCGGATCAGGCACATCTTTGTCTGTCAACCTCAGTAAGCGCTTGGCCACTAGGGAAAAGATTGGTATCCACTGTCTACAGTAGCCCACCATTCCCAAAACCATTTTGACTTCCCTCTGCGGTTTAGGAGGATTGATTTTCAAAATTGCAGTAATTCTCTCTTGTGACACCTTCTGTGTTCCTTTCTCAATTTGATGCCTTAAATATAGGACCTCTTTTTGGCAGTATTGCAATTTACTCGGGGACACCTTATGTCCATTCTCAAGCAAATGATTTAGTAAGGCAATCGAATCCGGTTTGCCGGCTTCTTGTGTATCTGACGCCACTAGTAGATTGTCAATGCACTGTATAAGAACTGAGTTGCAGGGCATTTGTAAAATCTTGAGATTCTTTTTCAAGATCTGAGGCTTTCTGTATACCCTTGTGGGACTCGACACCATGCCAATACACTGTTTTGAAATTTAAAAGAGAACAGACATTGACTGGCTTCAAGCAGTGGGATGGAGAAAAAGGCTTGCAGAGGTCCGCTACAGTGAACCACTCTGCATCTCAGAGAATCTGAAACAATATGGTTGCTGGATTCTGTACCATGGGACAACAAGGAATGACTATGCTATAAACTTTTCGCAAGTCATGCACAATTGTGTATTTGCCGTTTGGAGTCTGTAAGCTTATAATCAGCAAATTGCAAGGAATTCCAACTATTTCTCTCAAAATTCCTTGTCTTAACATTGATTTAATCACCAGAATTATTACATCCACTGTCTCTGGTGTGAGATTGTATGATGGCTTTCTCTGAAATGCAACATTTGGTTTAATCATTATTCGGACAGGTTCTATAATCCAGTGTTGTTCCCTTAAAAATCCTATTCTTCAGGTTTTATATTATCTTGTAAGTCGGGAGGTAAATCCTCTATCATTCTTACATGGAATAATCCAACAGCTGTTTCTTGTCTGGCCAGCTAAAATTCAACATCTTTATCATGTGTTTGAAACTCAACACCTTCTGATGTACAGTAAATTGTACAATTTAATTTGCACAAAATATCCCTTCCTGAGAGATTTACAGGACTTGAATCACACACAACAATCTGATGCTCTTCTTCAAAAGAGCCTATTTTTACAGGAACCTTCTTTGAGACATGGCTAGTTATTTGTTTATTTGTGACACCTACAATTTGGATTTTCTTTCCCAAGAGGGGTAGGCCAGAGCTAGGCAGCTCCAGTGTCAATCAGAAATTATACTTGGTGGCCATTTACCTTGCGTTCTACAATTGGATTACTCTGGTCTGCCTCGAAGTCTGCTCAAAGTACGCAATCTTCCTCCCCCCTCAGGCACTGTCATTATGGATTGTCGATGTAAAAACTCTTGTTCTCAAACATAGGGAATTGTTAAAAGGGATTCTGATTTTGGAAAGGATTCGGGTTAGCTCTTTGTGCTTGGTTCATATTAAATCTAGGGTTACCCACAATCTGTGGGGCCATCGAAGTTTGTGTAACCTTCCGCATTGGACCTTGTGACTGCTTTGCGGTTTGTATTGAACTGGGACCTGAAGCGGATTTGAGTTCAATTCACACTTTGCATTTCCCTCCACCACTTACTCTGTTAGGGTTCTGTCGACATTCTCTCTTCCAGTGCCCGAGCTTGTTACAATAAAGACAAGGAGTCGATCTCTTCAACGTTGAACTATCTACCCCTGAATTTGGATCAACCAGAAAACCTCGACCTCTTCCTTGTGGAATACCAACTCCACCTTGCACAATTTGACCTCCACTCTGGTAACCGACACCCTGCATTCCACCAACATTGAAACCCTTTTAAGCCAGCTTTGTCTGCACTAGTATAAACCTTTCTTTCTTAAATTTTTTGGGGGGGTTTTCAGTAATCATCCAAAATCACAAACATCAGCAAAACAAGCAGTGCCACATTCTGACATACAGAATATTCAATCTGTAACACCATACACTAGCAAATGACCAATTCAAACATTACATTACAAGACCACCTGGTGAGCTTAATGATGAAAAGCTTAGGTGTGGATGTCTGGAGGAAAAAGAGAATGGATAAAGGAGAACACAGCAGTGCATACAGCGTCAGCTTGGGGTCTGTGTTTTTCCTCAAGAAACCGCCCCAACAGATCAGAGTGGATAGATAATGCATGTATAACTAGTTACAAATGGTAGCTATGTTCAGTATGTGTTTAGATGAGTTATCAGAAGGTGAAGTGTCTCTTACTACTCAACTGAAGGGAGAAAAAAAATTCCCAGTTCAGTTTCCTTGATCATAGCAGCTGGGTGCATCAAAATACACAATTTAGGTTTATGTCATGGATGAATGCTTTATCCCTTATCAGACAAAACACCTCACAAATGAGACCAGTGGATACACAGATACTGTTTCTGTGTCCCGGGTTTCACATCGTTGGTGTACTCCCTCTTTTGTGGGACTCTGCCTATTATTAAGTTGGAGCTAGTTAGAATGGTTCCAACTATTGTAGCTTATTCAAATGGTTCCTACTGTGCATGCTGGTGTTGTGTGTTGATGAGAGATCTATGTGGGTCGTGCACTCATAGAATGTGCCTGAGAGGATCCTTAATGTTATCGATTGGATCGTTAGTGCACACTGAAAAACGTATTAATAATTGTCTTGACTAGCATATATTAACCCATAGTATGCGCAGCGCCGTTTTTTTAAAGTGGGGTCATCATTTTTCACTGCCTGAATATGCTAGCAGATTCTTCCGGACCAAAGGGCCCTCTAGTATACCTATGGCAGGACTTGTGTGATCTCACTGCCCCTTGTGTCTTAGGAACTAGGTGCCTACTGGCACGCCCTCAAATAAGAATGTAAAATAAATAAATAAAATGATACCCATGCTGGACTATCCCAAAACACAGTGAACAACAAATAGCTAACATCAGTACATATTAGGAGTCTAAATGCTCCTTCATTCTTGGCCTCCATAGGGTAATATTTTCTGGAGTACACCCAAGATTGGCCAGATTTCTGCTGTAGTCTATAAAGTTTAGATGAAATACAAACTCTCCCGAAAAATGTGTAGAAAGATGGATATTGAAAATTTTTATTTGAATTTGTTATTCAGACATTTGAACATAATGGGTTAATACGTGTTTGACCTTCATATTATAGTTTTCTAAGAATGCAGCAGTTTTCCTTGATTCCACTTGTGCAGTTTAAAATTGTTATATTTTCAGCTGATCAACTTATTACAAGGGTTGATTTCTACCTGTAGCTGTCAGGCTATGGAATTCCGAGTCCACTGTCCTGTAAGCAGTCTTCTTCTCATTATTTGCTGGTTGGGTACAAAAACAGAAACGTTTTAATACTTATGAGCTACCTGAATGTTTATGGTGTCAATTTAATACAGATTAAATGTACACCAACGGTTTGACCTTTTTGAGCATGCTTTGCTTGTGACAAGCATTTTTATACTTCTAGACTGTTTATAGGTACGTTTCTTAAAACAGCACACAAAGAAATTGTATAGATGGATATTCCTTTTTATTCAATATTGAAACTAGCATTTTAAAATAAATCAACATGGCTGGGATGGAGTACGCATGGCTTCTCTGAGGACACATTGCCCTGTAGGTCTGGCATGGTGCCATCTTCCGGAGTTCTGTGTGGGGTTGGCAGTGGAGGGAGTGGTGTGGCGGTTACCCCCAGATGTGGGACTTAATTACTCCCTCACTGACAGTGGTAAGAGATCAGAGTGGAAGTCATTGTCTGCAAAAATGAGTAGTGTAGTCTTCGAGGAACGGCCAATCTTCCAGGATGATGCTAGCCATATACCAGGGATATGGTGGTGCGAGGCCTGACCTACATTGGATTGAGCAGTGAAAGGCATTCTTTTGTAGGCCCTTGACTAGAGAAGCAGAGAGACTCTCCCTGCAATCCAGAGGACCTAGGAAAGGTGGGTGAATTGACCAGAATCTCTGTAGGCTGATCTAACTTCCCTGTTACTTGTGGGTAAATGTCATCAGAAACCCGTCTTGGTGGAGAGCCGGGCACTGTCCCTCTCAGGATGTAAACAGAAATCCACTGGGCTAGAATTCCAGCATGGAGAGACCTCAACAATGTCAGCGAAATGCTCCTCTAAACAAAGGAGGGATGCCGTTTATATAATAAACTTCACCCATGTTCCATGCTAAAGCTCCCGTCAGGCCGCCATTATTGATTCTATGTCCACGAGCGACGATTCTATGTCCGCTGAGCGTACAATAACAAATAACATTTTGCGCAGTGAACTTAGCCTTTGTACATAATGTTCAATGCTCTTGATAAAATACTTACGAAGAACTGTGAATGTAAGCAAAACCAGAGTCAGAGAATATCATCCTATACAGGCACGCAAGTAAATGTGTCAAATGTCAGTGTTCAGGAAAAGATGTCAAGTTTTAAACGTAAACATGTAAAATGGTAGTGTTTTTGCCCGGGCCAAATGTGACCACATGGCACTAGTAGGTGCAGAGCCTTCATTACAAAGTAATATGGGCCGCTGGGGGAGGGAGGCCTGTGGACGCTGAATTACGGACATTAGTACATTGCAGCTGAACTTCAGTGGTCGGAACGTTGGTTAGTGGGGGACTGTGTTGAAGAACTTAGGAACCGGCTCCTAGACAAGCAGGTGAGAAGCATTCAGGAATGGTTACTGGTATCAGTCTCCATAACTCCTGCAGTTGAAGGGAATGCACTGATGAAGTTGGCTAGGCATTGTTGGAGGAGGGGTATCTGTGCCATAAGCCCCTGCCTTTCTGATATTGTGGGGAGGCAATTTCTCTGGGCGGTGACCCCTTGCCTACTAGGACTAGGAACATGCACAGATTCATTGATCTTGCTCTGATACAGTCCAAATGGGACATCTCCATGACCTGGAAGTCTCCATTAGCCCGCCACTAGAGCGTTGGATGCAGGTCTTACGTAAAGGAGCATACGCATAACTTGATGCCCTTAATAAACACAGCCACATGTCCCCTACATCTACTACGCTGTGAGGTATACCTGAGTGTGCTAGAGGCAAAAACTGATGAGAGGTTGCCTTGAATCTCTCTACTGGTGACCACCGAAGGATTGTCTTATGTACAAAATCATTAGGTGTACCTCATTCCTCAATGTGGCACTCAATGGCCGTACCGCCATTCCCCCTTACCCTGGGCAGACCACCTTTTCTACGTCACTAGGAGATTGGGGTACCCTTCATAGCTCCCTCCTCTAGACCAATGCCTTGTTTCCCTTCCTTCTCCCTCACCCCTCAAATAGATTGTCTGTATTTGTTTCGACTGGTTTATACTTTTACGAAGTTAAGCGCCTCAGTGTTCTCTATTGCGTTTACCAAGATGTGTTGCTTCTAAATCTGTATCCATTTGCTAAAATGGGTATACTTCTATGGCCTTTGTTCTGAATATTGAAATGGCAATAAAGAAATACTGTGGAAAAAAAGTCCAGGCACTTTATGTATCATATGTTGATTATTCCACAGCCTTTGATCTGGTGGATTGACCCTCACTATATCACAAATTGGTTGCTCTGGACATCCCAGAAGGCTTGCTTTGCATAATAGTAGCACTTCATGCTGGAACTTGGAGTCATGCTAAAGGGATCAGTGGAGAAAATTACAAAATAATAATTACTGCAGAGAATGGCCTACACTACAGCATGGTTGCATCTTTGGCTCCACTGCCTTTTTCTATGTGCATCTATGATCTTCCCTCTATTTTTAACAAAAGTTTGACATTTCCTGTGTCATTGGAGGTAATTCTGTAAACACACTTTTTGCGAACGATGTTATGAATTTTAATCAAACACCAGTGGGGGTCCAAAGGGTCCTTAATGTGCATTATAATTCTTCTTAAAACATTTTCTGAAATTAAACATAGGTAAGAGCAAAATCATGGTTTTCTTGACTCAACAAAAGAAGAAAAAGTATAAAAAATTATAATGGGGTTTAGGTCATAATTCTCTGCAGAATGTGAAAAGTTATATAATCTTTCCTGTAATCCAAATTTAGACAAATTGAAGGTATGGTGAAGCCCCATAATACAGCTGAAAAGTACTCCATGACACTACTGCCAAAAACCAGCTAATCACTATACTGAAACTTCTCAACATTAAGGTATCTCCAACACTTGTACGGGATTGAATGTATCCCTTTGGAAAAACAACTGGTCTTTGACAGACTACAAGGAAGAATTTTACAGTAAGGCATAGTCTGTCCATAAGGGACTTCGTCTTGAATTAGGAATTCAGAGCACCTTCACAAAATCCCTAGGTGCACTTTTTGTTGAAGGATTCATTTGGAAGAAGAATCTCTGAATATTCTAGATCTGATTATATCAGAAGGGGAAGGAGGTCTGTCTATAAATTATGTGGTTAAAAAAAAATCTAATTTCTGTTTTAGTTGAAGATTTTACAAATTGGACCACCTAAGTCTAGGTCAAGAAGTATTTTAATAGAATATTTGAGCTCATAACTATATTGAAAATATTGTTCATTATGGTACATTTTGAGATTTATTTCTGATTCCGCTGTTTTGAACAATTGTCATTTGTATCTCAGAATGCTTAATGCTTATGCTATGAGAAAGATTTTTATTGATATCCTTAGAAATGGTTTACCACTAAAGGCAATATGGGAAGTTTGTATAAGGCAAGTATGACTGATTTGAATTGCCCACACTCTATGTATTTCATTCAGGATCTCAGCCATGCCTCATTTGCATGTCCTATGTTGTGGCAAGCATGCTCCAAATTTTCTAAGAAATATTTTTCTGTGGAATAATATTACAAACATTTATAATGCAGAATATGTTATATATGCTCCTCTGAATCAAGTTTTTAAAAATGTTTTTTGATTTGTTAACTGTTTTTATAGGACATTTTTAAGTGTTTTTAGAATATTTAACATGGAATTCTTATGTATTTTTTGTATGTAAATTTTTAACCTCCTGGGGAGGTTTTATCAATGAAATACATTGTGGTATTTTGATTTTGTTCATATGGCTTCTACATTTTTTGTACTCTAGGTATCCACTATAACATAGCACCAAATTGGCTTCTGTAGTTGCATCTTGATATGTTTAACCTATAAGTGGACTTAGGACAAGGAGTGGAAAACATTAATAGAATGCTAGTAATGTCTTGCAGTTGCTGTTTAGTTTACTGTTTGGTGTTAATTTTGTGCCTTAAATATTAATGTCCTTTTATTTTACAACATGCAGATTTGCAAAAAGCTGTGAAGCTTTTACTTGAAAAGGGACCAGGGTTACAAGATGACAAGACATCACAGTTCATTGCATTCAGAAGGTAACTTCTGGTTTCTTAAAAAATAGTTTTCAACTAAATGCGTGTTTAATGTTACATACAGTCTAGCATACAGGTGTGAGTGTTCGTTTATCCTGAGGTACAAAGGATTATTGCACAATATAAATTGTTATAAATCAATCCCTACAAAAATATAACTGTTGAAAACTCATTTTAAGTTAACAAGGTAGAATATAAATAAAATTATAAATAAGGGGATGGAAAAACATAAAGAAGTAGCTTAGTAAGTACACATACAACAACTGATATAGAAAACAGGCCAAATAACAATGTAATATGGTCAAGTTTAAACGCTAACTCTTCAGCAGCTTGGAAAATGAAAACAAAAGTGTATGTGTGTGTGTGTGTGTGTTAGTGTGTTAGTTAGTTAGTGTGTTAGTTAGTTAGTGTGTTAGTTAGTTAGTGTGTTAGTTAGTTAGTTATGCCAGGACTGTGGGTTCCCAGTTTAAATTACTCAGTGCTGAATGGATGTGTGCATTTATGTTATTTTTCGAAATTTTGCAGTATGAGTGAGATGCCTATTGTGTTTCAGGAACTCTTTTAGGCCTGGCTACAGTTGTACAGAGAGGGAGATTGCTTTGGGTCAGCCCCGTTCAGCTGTTGGTTTTCATGGTTTGCCATGTCTTGTATAGATCACATAATTTCATGAATGGTTCCATTTGTGTCCCCATATGGATTTGATGATTAGGGGTCCTTTTGTCAGACTGGAGATGTAATATGATAAGTGGCTTGTAACTGAAAAGCAGTATATGTTATGTTCTTTGACATATTTACTTTGCTGAGGCGCCAACAATTTATTGCTGATTACTGACTTTTTTAACAAGTGTCTGCTGTTTTGAATGCCTTAGCTCAGTGGTTCTTAACCTGTGATCCAGAGATCCCTGAGGTCTCTCACACTTACTCAGGAGCTCCGTAATATCATTTATTAAGTGTACATAAATAAAGAAGAAAACTATTAAATTGAAAATTTTAAAACATTTTGTAAATGTGAAGGAATTTGAAATTGGAGTCTAAAAACGAAGTTGGTTTTCTCAGACTGATTTGTGGGAGTTGTGCAATTCCATCAAGTAAAATATAGTATGGACTAGGGGTGGCCTCAAGTAACTGAATTCAGAAAAGCACCAACCTTCCTATTAAAATGAAAATTTTGATTTTTTTAATGTTTGTGTATGAAATGCACTATTTCATCATTTGTGTATTTGTTTGGTAAATGCTTGTTTCTGTATTTTTGTTTATTGTTCTGCGGTTCAAATCATCAAAATTACTTAGGCCTGGGTCCCAAGATTCTAATACTGACTCAGTGGGGGTTCCCAAATTCCAATAATAATTATGAGAGGGCCCATTGAAGTCAAAAGGTTAAGAACCCCACAGCCTTAGTTTGTCAAAAATACAGTGATATCCATTAACTGCCCTGGCACATTCACTTGTTTTACTTTGATTTGATGATAGTATGTTGTTGGATTCATGGTTTTTTTTGTTAGCAAAGTAAAGATGTGCACTCACACTGACTTTCTTAAAGATACAGCAATGGCTCCTTGTGTAAAGTTTTTACTGTAAAATATTCAGCTGTGTGTCACAGACTAGTTTTCGTTTCACTTCTTTGACAGTAGAATTTTAGCTACAGATTGCTTTTTTTGTCTGCTGAGGTGTAATTTCCCCACACAGCACACATTATACTACACTTGATCTCTTTACGATATATAATCTTCAGAAGAGGGCTTTGGGTGATCCCTGTTTATCCTTTAGATTTTTGCCAGACCATATGTTTATCCTTAACCAACCATACCCGACTAACATACCTAACCTGCCTACCATACATTTTGGCCTAACCACTGCATCCACTACCATGCGTAACCTACATACAAGACTTCCTACCATACCTAACCTACTATACATACCCACCATTCCTACCTAAAATCCTTACTGAACTAACATATGTATCTATAATACTGTGAGAAATTACATTGCTGGTTGAAGGTGGTGTGAGCCCTTCTCAAGCAACAGCCACAGTCCTTATCAGGGTGAACCACAAACAGTTACTAAATTAACCTGTGCTTTACCCTCTGGTAGCTTGGCACAAAAGCTGTCAGATTTAACTTGGAGGCAGTGTGTAAAGTATTTATGCAGCACTTAAACAGTGATAAAGTGAAAACACAACACATGAAAATCCCACACCAATTAAGAAAAATAGACTAAATTTCATTAAATTATTTGACACCAAAATGACAAAACTCCAATCAGTAGAACCGGAGTTATGAAGTTTTAC
The DNA here is from genome assembly GCA_963921515.1 of Calotriton arnoldi. Lineage (NCBI taxonomy): Eukaryota > Metazoa > Chordata > Amphibia > Caudata > Salamandridae > Calotriton > Calotriton arnoldi. The sequence goes on from CAWUFW010001665.1 coordinate 808,039, forward strand.
ATTTTAAAGTGAAAAATAGTGCTTAAAGGATCAAAGCGCCAAGCACTGACATCTAGTCACGCAAGACTGGGGGAAAGTCAAACGTTATGGCCAGCCGCGATGAAGTACGGCTCAGATGTACGAAGTGGATTGGGCCCTGCCTCTGCTTACCTTCAGGCTATGAGAAAAAATGTCTGAAAAGGTAAAGTTCAGTGGGACAAGGCAGCTGGCGGTGTCCGAGGAGGCGCTGTCTAGGAGCTGCTGGACGAAGTTACAGTGAAGATTTCTATGTTCGGACTCTCGGTTCTGAAGGCAACTCAGGGTGGTGGGCAATTTGTGGCCCCACTCAGATTCCAGTACTTTCTGTCATAGAAATGTGAGGAAAATGTGTGTTTTTTTTACCAAAGTTTGAGATGTGCAAGGGTTTCAGGTTAAACGTACCTAGTGAGAGCCACACAAGTTACCCATTGTTGTCTTGTTTTCAGAGATGTTTCAAGGGTTTCTCCGGGCGGCGGAACAGACAAGCCCCAAAATCCACAGCTACCCACATTGCGAAAACAGGGTGATTTTCAGTGGAAAAATTTGATGTGTCCATATTGCATTTTTTGTACTTTCCACTTATGGGTGGTAGGGCCACTCACAGAAATTGGGTTCAGTTTTTATGTGGAGACATGTGGGAATGCTGGGGTGATTGTACCATTTGTGTATCGCAACAGATGTCAGAAAAATCCATCACAAAATGTAAATAAAGGGGTGATTTTAGCAATTTAAGCAAACTTACAATTTTTTCATGGCATTATGGGAAAGTGAGTTGGATGTTGCAAGTTATGCCACCCTGGACACCTGCTGGTAATTGTTTGTCCCAAAAATTAGGGGTTTTTACTCCATTTTCTAAGTGAAAACACCACTTACACAAGGTGGTTTTGGCACCTCCAGAAGTCTAGCTTCAAAGAACAAATACTAATCATAGTGTCAGAATATTGAACCCAGGCCTACAGAAGGCGAGCTATAAAGTCATGCCAGGGCACAAACCGCTTTATGGATCATTCACACCCCATTCATACACCACACACAACACTTTCATACCACCAGCCCCAAGGCCTATCCAACACATCACTGCACTTACATCAACATACCGCCGCCATTCAAGGGCCCATTACATTCATATGCCAGAGGACAGAATCCCCAATCAAACCACCTCTCACCCAGTCATCAACCAACTTGCATACAAACACACCACAAGAAAATCTCTATAAACAGAAATGGGCAGAAAGGTTAATGGTTGGTAGGGTCAACAACCTTCACAATTGAAAAACAAAATGTTACTACATTTCTACTACCTGTCAAGTATCCGCCTCCGTCAACATTCTGCGCATTAGCTAACATGTGCCTAGTGAACCTTTACTAAAGACTCCCATAATGGCCACTTGCCTTTAGCGCACTCGTTGTGCTAAATCCAACTCCTTCCAGTTTGTGGATGTAGGTTGCGAGGTCTCTGAGAGTACCTTCTGAGGCCCATATTTCTCGAACTGAGTGAGCCTATCTACCTGGAAAACCAAAGTCAACATGCTGGGGAAGACCGTCTTAAGTTAAGTTCCGTAAAGAGCATGTCCTAATCTACGAAGAACGTTAGTTTTTGACACACTGAATAGTCAGTGAGAATGTGCCATATGTCCCATCAACCGTAATGTGCAGTGTTGTGAATGTAATGCACCTGTCATATGGCAAACTGAACATCTACTATGTTCTGACCAAGGGCGAACATGGCAAGCAGGACACATATATGACCCATACGTGTAGGGTTGGGTGCAGAGTTCTCTGTAATGTCATGAGTTTTTTAAAGCTTAATACCACCAGGAGGATATCCTGCAAGAGCTGTCAGGGCTGATTGATGGACTCACCTAGTTGAAGAAACAAGAATTCCGCTTCTTTCGGAATGCAATAATTTTAGAGGAGGCCCAGATCTCTAAGCCAGGCAGAAACCACCACTCTAGTCAGGGCAAGGGAGTTACACACTGAAGATAACCCCTGCTCACCCCCTTGGTAGCTTGGCACGAGCAGTCAGGCTTATCCCAGAGGCAATGCGTAAAGCGTTTGCGCAACACACTCACACAGCAGCGACACACTAGGCACACCACAAAAGAAACTCCACACATGGTTATATAAAAAAAAATAGCATTTGTATTATTCATAAAACACATTAGAATGCAATCACATATCTACACTGTGCCACCTGGCACTAGGTATTACTTTACAGGGATTATATACAGGACAGGGCCAATCGGGCCACTGTCAGAACCATCAGAACAGGTAAGTAATAACACAACCAGTAACTACTGGTACAGGAACTTAACACAAACACATTATGCATAAATCACATTAGATCAGGCATAAACCACATTATGCATTAATCATGAGCACAAACATTATCAATACATCAGGCCCCTCTTAGGCATAACCATCACAGTTGATGAGAACAACCAGTCACTACTGGCGATAGGGCACCTTCAGCGACATCAAACCTAGCAGTGTGCCTTAGCAAACATTAACAACAGGCCCACCCTATAAATGCATGAGGCCTTAGGCATAACATCCTTTTCTGCCATCCTTGCACATATCCGGAAGGTCCATATATCATAGACCCATCATGCTCCCCTGAGGCATAGACAAATTACCGTAGTAACACTCGTGGCATGCGCAGGTCGTGGAACGAATCTCCCAGAACCTAATCACATCGGGACACACCCCCTCGTCCTGGGCGGCAGTAATTCCCCACTTCCAGGATCCTCTGCTCCCTCCCTTTAGGAGTTGTAGAAAGGTTGTGGCACGTCCCGACCCGGGGGCCCCTGAACAGAATCACCCTCAGCACCAAGTAACTTTGTAGCTGCCTGCGGCCATGCGGCGCAGCTTGTGCAACGTGGGTAATGTGGGAATAATGTTGGTGCTAGCTTAACACCCAAGCGAGGTCTGACACTGGCCCCTCGGGCCGGAAACAACAACGCTGCCTATGACCACAGACCCTCGGATCCCCAAGGCACTCACCCTCTTGTACCGAGGTTGTTTCACGGGGGACCCAAGGGGTTCTTGGTCCTGCACCTCTTGTCTTCCGATCCCAGCAGGGGTGCTTCCCTTCTCCACGCGTGCCTCCTCACCGTGCAGCTGCGTTGGTCTCCTCTGTCGTTGCGACAGTGGGCCGCCCACAACCAGGCGCAACTCCTGCCTGGCTTCCTCTCACGTGGGGAGGCCCCGCCCACAGTCAGGCTAGCTTTGCCTGACTTCCGGAGGTTCCGTGTCCCGCTTCCCAGCCGGGACTTCTTCAAAAATGCAGGGCGGCTTGAAACCGGCAATAGAGAGAGGGGGAGCACTTCCTGCCTCAGCTTCCCCCCTCTCTTCCCGGGCACACACTAAGGATGAGCAGCGCTGCCCGCGCTAGCTCCTAGGGTTCTCCTTTCTCTTGGGATCCCCGCCCACAGTCGGGCTTCTCCTGACTTTGCCTGATTTCCGGTTTTGGGGGCGCGCTGCTCCGGCTGCCGCAGGTAAACGAAGGGCACTTTCTCCTGGGCACCAAAAATGCGAGGTAGGCTCCCGCCCTCCTTCCAGTGCCGTCGGGCAGCTCGGGGCCACGCAGCAGAGCCCCAGCTGCACAGCAACCAAAAGGTTTCTTTCCTGGTTGTGAGGGCCAGGCAGAGCCCACGCGACCCGCGTTAAAGCATGCTTTGGCCAGCAGCCATCCCCAGACCAGAAAGACGCAGTCTGTCTCCACCAGAGAGACCTGAAGCAGGGAGCTGGCAGCGCTCCTCTCACGCTAGACTCTCAGTTTAAGAGCACAGGCAGCAGGCCAGCACACAGGGTCCCTGGCAGAGGAGCATTCCCTCCAGCAAGCAGCTCCCCAGGCAAAGTTCCAGTGGCGGTTCCCTGCCAACGCAGTGTCTTCTCCCCTTCCAGTTCAGCTCCAGCAGCACTCCTCATGGGGTCACAGCCCCAACACTTGTACCCCTTAGTGTCTTTGTTCTCCCCCTGCCACATGGCTCTGCACCCGGTCCAAACCAGTTCTGGGGGCACTCACACCTTCCTCTAAAGGTGCACCACCACCCCCTTTGTCAGTGTAGGCTCTGGCCCCAGACACACCACAGGGGGGCGGAGCCAGCATTGTGGAAGGCAGGCACAGTCCCATTCAGTCCCAGGGGCTACTCCTTCCACCACTCCAAGTGCAGATGGGCCTATTCAGCCTAGAGCTGACTCACCCAGCCCCTGTCACTCCAGAGCCAGACATGCAATACACATCATGCAGGCACAAAGACACATAGCACACAGAACTGCCAACTTCTAAAAGTGGCATTTCTAAAATAGTGATAATAACTCTGCGCACACCATTACGCAGCATTTATTACCATTATTCCAAACATACCAAACTTGACCACGCTGCTCCTCTCAGATCAGGAATTACCACATTTATTCGGGAATCCCCAATGCATTCCTATGAGAGGGCAGCCTCACAGTAGTGAGAAACCAAAATGGCTGTTTGTCACTACCAGGACATGCCACACAGTGAAGGCACATGTCCTACCTTTTACCTATAATGCACCCTGCCCTTAGGCTTGCTAGGGCCTACCTTAGGGATGACTGATATGTAGTAAAAGGGGAGGCACAGACGTGGCACCCATTTTATGTGCCATGTCACAGCGGCAGTAAACTGCGCACGCAGGCCCTGCAATGGCAGAGGCCTAAGACAGGTTTGAAAGGCTACTTTGGTGGGTGGTGCAATCAGCGCTGCAAGCCCACCATTAGCATTTAATTTACTGACCCTGGGTATCTGGGATACCGCTTTACAAGGGATTCACAGGTAAATTAAATTAGCCAAACAGGTGTAGACCAATCTTAACATGTTTTACTATAGAGAGCACATGCACTTTACACTGGACAGCAGTGATAAAGTGCCCAGAGTCCTAACACCACCAACACCAGGTCAGAACAAATATCAGGAGGAAGGCAATAAGTTCAGGGATGACCCTGCAAAAAGGGCCAAGTCCAACATTGTACCGTTTGTGTATCGCAACAGATGTCAGAAAAATCCATCACAAAATGTAAATAAAGGGGTGATTTTAGCAATTTAAGCAAACTTTCAATTTTTTCATGGCATTATGGGAAAGTGAGTTGGATGTTGCAAGTTATGCCACCCTGGACACCTGCTGGTAATTGTTTGTCCCAATAATTAGGGGTTTTTACTCCATTTTCTAAGTGAAAACACCACTTACACAAGGTGGTTTTGGCACGTCCAGAAGTCTAGCTTCAAAGAACAAATACTAATCATAGTGTCAGAATATTGAACCCAGGCCTACAGAAGGCGAGCTATAAAGTCATGCCAGGGCACAAACCGCTTTATGGATCATTCACACCCCATTCATACACCACACACAACACTTTCATACCACCAGCCCCAAGGCCTATCCAATACATCACTGCACTTACATCAACATACCGCCGCCATTCAAGGGCCCATAACATTCATATGCCAGAGGACAGAATCCCCAATTAAACCACCTCTCACCCAGTCATCAACCAACTTGCATACAAACACACCACAAGAAAATCTCTATAAACAGAAATGGGCAGAAAGGTTAATGGTTGGTAGGGTCAACAACCTTCACATTTGAAAAATAAAATGTTACTACAGTTCTACTACCTGTCAAGTATCCGCCTCCGTCAACATTCTGCGCATTAGCTAACACGTGCCTAGTGAATCTTTACTAAAGACTCCCATGATGGCCACTTGCCTTTAGCGCACTCGTTGTGCTAAATCCAACTCCTTCCAGTTTGTGGATGTAGGTTGCGAGGTCTCTGAGAGTACCTTCTGAGGCCCATATTTCTCGAACTGAGTGAGCCTATCTACCTGGAAAACCAAAGTCAACATGCTGGGGAAGACCGTCTTAAGTTAAGTTCCGTAAAGAGCATGTCCTAATCTATGTAGAACGTTAGTTTTTGACACACTGAATAGTCAGTGAGTGAGAATGTGCCCTATGTCCCGTCAACCGTAATGTGCAGTGTTGTGACTGTAATGCACTTGTCATATGGCAAACTGAACATCTACTATGTTCTGACCAAGGGCGAACATGGCAAGCAGGACACATATATGACCCATACGTGTAGGGTTGGGTGCAGAGTTGTCTGTAATGTCATGAGTTTTTAAAGCTTAATACTACCAGGAGGATATCCTGCAAGAGCTGTTAGGGCTGATTCATGGACTCACCTAGTTGAAGAAACAAGTATTCCGCTTCTTTCGGAATGCAATAATTTTAGAGGTGGCCTAGATGTGTAGAGGCTGGTCATTCCACCCTTTCGGTGCAGGTAGGAGAAGTCACCACTGCCTTATCTGGTGCTGTGTAAGCATGGAATGTGTGCGAGTCCAGCTGAGCAAAGGTGTCTGGAAGTTTTTTTTATTTCTGAGGCGGTTTTGTGGTATGCTGCGCCAGTGTTGTGTCAAGGCTTTGAATGTATGTGTCAGGAGTTTGAAAAGAGCTGTTGCGTGGGAGGTGCATGGTGGGAGGTTGAGGGGGAGGCTGGTGCTGCATTGTTTATGATTTGGAGTCATCTGGTTAATTAAGAAAGGAACTAATTGAGTATTGGAGTGAGTGCGGTCTTTTGGTGAAGATGATGTGACGGCATGTGTATCTCTACTATTTATTTATTTCTCCATTTATAGAGCGCCTGGTTACACCCAATGGTGTGTCCCCGCGCTATTTATAATCTCTGCAAACTACGGGAATCAGTACATCTAAAGACCAGGAACAACCTCTCCCTATTGTGTAAAGAGCCATGTTTTTATCTTTTTTACGGAAGAGACTCTCTGATGGTTCTTCACGTAGGGACAAGCGTAGGGAGTTCCAGCTTTTTGCTGCCAAGTAGCCAAAAGAGCGGGCCCCCATTCGTGCTTTCTTTATCCTCTGGACTGTCACCAAATGGGTCCCGGTGGATCTCAGATACCTTTCTGTATTGTAGGGGGTCATAAGATTACGCAGGTACATAGGGCATCTGCCCTGCAAGATATGATGGCCGAGGCATAGTGCCTTGAATGTAATTCGTTTCTGGATGGGCAGCCAATGTAATGTATCCAGTGCATTCTTCGAGGATGCCCATCTTGGCAGATTTAAAACCAAGCAGGCTGCTGCATTCTGGACGGATTGCAACTTCTGGAGTCCCTTTTTGGTTGCACCTAGGTACATCACATTTCCGTAATCTAATCTTGCTGTGACGAGAGCATGGGTCAGGGTTTTCCTCACCGCCATAGGTAAGATGTCTAGGGTTTTCCTTAATATTTTAAGGATTCCGAAACACCTGCCTGCAACTCTCTTGATCTGAGTCTCAAAGGAAAGTTTGGAGTCTATCCATACTCCCAAGTTCTTTACCTCCATCTTAGGGGTGGGGACCGGTCCTAAGCTTGTTGGACACCAGCCGAGGACCAAATGGATAGAGTGTTCCCTACTATCAGTATTTCCGTCTTATTGCCATTTAGTCTCACCTACCTTCTACCTATGTGATATCCCTGTGAAAGTACACCCATCATAAACTTTTCCTACCTGTTCATGCCTTTGTCCCCTTCAAAGTTCTGACTAATCACTTATACTTGCCAAGTGAACTTTTACTAATGCCTATTTTTGCTAGCTACATGAAGCTCAAGAAAACACGTCTTTCATGTGCCTTCAGGGCACTTATTCCCTGTGCTAAATCCAACTCCTTCCAGTTTGTGGATACAAAGTTGGGGTCTCAGAGACTGCCTTATGAGGCCTACATTTCTTGTTATGAGTGAGCATATCTACCTTTGAATCTAAGGCAAACATGCTTGTGAAGACTTCCTAAGTTCCCTAAATAGCACTTAAAAAACTACTAAAGATTTCTTTTTTTTTTTGCCATACAGGGTACTTTGTGACAATGTGGCTTATGGTCTGTCCACCGTTATGTGCAGTGTGGTGACTGTAAGGCACTTGTCATATGGTGATGAGAACACTACCACATTCTGATGGTGGATACACTAATCGAGCAGGCCATAAGCAAGTCTGTAATTTCCTCAACTAGAGGAAAACAATTTGTAAGGCTGCTTGCCTAGTGAAGTAGTTGCCCATGGAAGGTATGTATCAATGCACAGCCATTGGCAGGTTCATGTTAAGGCAGCTCCACCTCAGTCAATTTCCCAATACTTTACTTTTGTATGGTACAACATAAAGCAATTTGGAAAACATAGGGCTGGCTGATATGGGCACTGGAGCGGGTAACAAGGAGTCTCCTGTCTTTTTCCTTGCTTAGAGTAGACTCTGCAATGATGACATGGTTGAGTCTTTCTAGCTGTTGCAGGAATGCAGTCGGCAAAGTGCCGAACCCTGCAGCCTTTCCATGTCCTCCACAGCTGATGAAGTGGAGGCTGCTGCTTCTGTACTAGTAAGACTTTTCATGGTGGCCAACTGAAAGTCAAGGAAAGACACAATTCCTCATGTTCTGTGGAACCTAATGATAATTAATTCTACTGTTTATTTATCAGCCATCAGGTGATGTGTCTAGAGAATGATCCCAATTTTTGTTGTATTGATTCCTTGGAGAAAGTAATATAGGTAGGTAGGACCCCTTTTCTTGTAAAAAAAACACTTGTGTCTTTTCCTCCTGGTCCTATGCCTTTTCTTCATATTTGAAGGGGTTCCCAATATATATTTTGAGAATGATCCCAATGCCTGTGAATATTTCCAAAGGCTTCACTGAGTTTCAGGACAGCGGGATTGTGGGTGGGTATTCTATTTGCTGTTGTGTTTTTGTTTTAATGGAGCATGGGTACACATTGCTAGTCTTATTCCGACAGTGCCTTCAAATTAAATATTTTTTGCTTATTTTATAATGTTGGTGGGAAGAGATTTCACAGGATTGATCGGTAACATGTTCTGGCTTTTGGATTTTTAATGTTTGTCGATTAGGCCAAGGGAGTTCTGTTTACACATGAGACAGTTGTTGTGCATGAACCACAAGTGTATGTGCTGTTTCTGTATCTAGTCATTGTGCACAACTTGTGATCGAATGCTGCAGCTTTCTGGTTTGTTTGGTCTTTAATACAAACATCAGTTATGGGCTGACCATAATCAGCTGGAAGAAGCATATCCTGTTTCCATTGATTATGTATGTCCCACAGGGCATAATTTTCAAAAGCAGCCCTTACACAAAATGCAAATGGCCTTGTCACAGCCTCCTTCCATTTATATTTCTCAAAGAATTGAGCTAGGCTGCTGAAGGAGTGTGTAAGTACATTCAGATTGTGACGTTTTGTCATCTTCGAGGTGATTGCCAGTATTTCAGTGTGTGGTGCTTTCTGTTTTATACAGGTATAAAGGAATGAGTTTGTAATATGCTAACTTAGTGTAATGAATGCCAGTCATTATGTGCTGACTGGTTAGAAAAGTAACTTGCCTTATGTGCTAGCTGTGCGTAGTAGAAGCTGGCAATTTGTTGTTAATTGTGCATAATGTGGCCTTTTTGAGCTAACTTGGAATAATAGAAAGTAGCCATGTTGTGCCACTTGGGCACAGTTGAAGTATACTCCCCTCACTGTGGCATCCTGCTATACCACTGGAAGGATCACAATTTGGCTGGCATTACAGTAGCTTGGATGTTGTTGTCTCTTACTGATATATGCATTGGTTTCCGCTACCGTTCTAATCTACTTGCTTTTGGGTTGGCGGCTCTTAGCTATTTTATTAAGCCTCTTGCTAAACTTGCACAGTCATTTCAGTTTTACTTTAACAATTTTGGCGATAATATCCAGCTACAATCTACTCTTGAATAATAACTAGCTGGTCTCACCTTATTTCTAACAGTGTGTTCTAGAAATCTGGGATTGGCAGTACAGGATTGGCTGCAATCCTATTGACTAAAGTTTATATCTGAAAGAGACTATTAGTTATAGATTCCTTACCTTAGAATTACCCGCAGGCGTCAGAATGGATCCGGAGAATTTTTCTTCAGCAGTACCCCTGCGCGTCGGTAGGTGGCATCAGTTGACTCCGCGTCCGTCGTCGACGTCGTGGTCACCAGGATGACGTCGCGGTGCCTACTGCCTCTGTGCGCGGACGTCGGTTCTTTTTCCGCGCCAGCCTAGCGCAGATCCGGAGAGGCTTGCCCCTTAGTCACATTTTGACTAAACTTTTTTCGACTTCTTTTTTCGAGTCTTCGACTCCTGGTGCGCAAGAGATGTCCCATTGTCGAACCGGCTTTAAGCCTTGCGACTCCTGTCACAAGCTGATGTCGGTGACGGATCCGCACCTCGTGTGCCTCTGGTGCCTGGAGCGCGACCACAACCCGAAGTCGTGCTCCGACTGTCGGGCCATAAATCCATAGTCTTTGCAGGAGCGGTCACGAAATCTGTTAGAGGCCCGGCAGTCGGCTCCGTGTCGCTCCCGGTCTCGGTCGAGGGGTAGGTCTTGAGACCTGTCGTGGAGCCACCACACCTCGTTCAAGTCTTCGCACTCTTCGGGTAAGTCGAAGCTCAAATAGAAGGCAAAGAAGCTCCGTCGCTCTTTGCCTTCTCCCCATCGATTGGCTGACGCAACGTAGGATCCGGAGCATCGTCGCTCTAAGGCTCCGGCGCCTGACTCAGGGACAACTCCGCGCCTCCCCCCCGTTTCCGGAAGCCGGGGCATCCCCTGCCCAGCTTTATGCTTTCTACGAAGCCCTCCACCGTGTTTTGGGCAGCCCGACTCCGCTGGTGCCCCTTTGGGCCCCGCGGAGTCGGTTGAGGGCCGGGGCCTTCGATGCCGGCGGCTCCGGTTCTGGCACCGGAGGGTCCTCGTGGATCCAGGCCTGGATCCGGATCGATGCCGGTCGACCTTACTCGACCTTCCCCGGCGCCGATCCCAGCAACGACACCCCCGGCGCCGGCCTTGCCCCCAGCCGACGCCGAGAAGGACCCAGATTGACGTCGGCTGACATCTAATCCGACGCCAGGGGGACTTTTGTTCCCTTGTTCATCCCAGGTGTTCTCTATCGCCCTGAGGGGGGTGATGAGGACTGGGAGGGGTTGCGGGACCCTTTGACAGACCAGCTGGAAGAACTGGACTGGAGAGGGGAATTGGGTGACGCCAGTGGTCTGGACACCTCCCCAGACCTTGGCATACTTTCTCCCCGTACCGTGGCTACAGAGGAGGGAGCGCCCTATGCGGTGGTGGTGTGCAGGGCTGCCGAGGCCTAGGGCCTGGAGCTCCCTACAGTGGCAGTCAGGACTAACCTCCTTACGGAGGTGCTTCAACCGGCGGCAACCGGCAACTTCCTCTGAACCCCTCTTGCCCTTCAGTGAAGCCCTCACGGACGTCCTTCTGGGCACTTGGTCCAAGCCCAGCACAGGGGCTCCTGTGGAACGGACTATTGCCCGCCGCCACCGCCAGGCTCTGGGCGATCCCATTTTCCTCACCCAACACCCTTCGCCCAAGAGCTTGGTGGTCCAAGCTTCTTCTTCCAAGAGCACCCCCGGACAGGGAATCCAAGATGCTGGATCATCTTGGGAAGCACATGTTCTCTTCCTCCACCTCGGCACTGCAGTCCGTGAATACGCGTGTCTCTTAAGCCGATATTCCCATACCATCTGGGATACGGTTGCTCAGGTGCTGCTTCAGTGCCCAGAGGGGGCCCGGGCCATTCTCTTCCAAGCCATGGCAGATGGGACAGACGCAGCAAAAATTCACAATTTGCTGTGGACTGGATACCACCCACTCACTGGGCAGAACGATTGCCACGTCGGGGGCCCTTGGACGCTACGCCTGGTTGAGGTCGTCTGGTTTTTCGGGGGATGTTCAGTCAACTCTGCTGGACTTGCCCTTCAATGGACGTCGCCTTTTTGGTGACAAGGCAGACTCTGCGCTGGAGCGCTCTAAGGATTCTCAGGCTACAGCCAGATCCTTAGACCTCGCTGTGTCCTCCCGTCCACCACAGTCTGCCTTTCGCCCCTTTTGTGGCTATGGAAGGGGCACCCCACCACGTCCGACCCAGTCCAGCCACTGGTCCACGCAAGCTGACCAGCCTCTGGGTGGCCGCGGATGTGGGACCCAGCGACGCGGGTCTGGGACCCAGCGGGTGGGTCAGTCCACCCTTTTCCCCCCCTGCAGCAGCCTCCAAACCCTCCTAGTCTGACCTTTCAGGCCCATCAGCGGCCAGTGGGTGGCAGGATTCGCCATCACCTCCCCCACTGGCAATCCATCACGTCAGACAGATGGGTTTTGCAGATAGTCTGAAGGGACTACTCCCTCCCCTTCGAGACTACCCCTCCCTCCATGCCACCGTCTTTCGATCGCATGTCGGAGGATCATTTGGCGCTTCTCTGCTAGGAAGTCTCAGCTCTCTTGGCCAAGGGAGCTATCGAGAGGGTCCCTGTGCCATAAGTAGGTCGTGGTTGCGATTCCCGCTATTTTCTGGTGCCAAAGAAGGACAAAGGCCTGCGTCCTATCCTAGACCTCAGGGCCCTCAACCGCTTCCTCCGAAAGGAGAAGTTCAAAATGCTTACCTTGGCTCATGTTCTATCTGCTCTCGACCCTGGAGACTGGATGGTGGCGTTGGACTTGCAGGACGCCAGCCCACAGATGTTACCTACGGTTTACGGTAGGCCAAGAGCATTTTTAGTTCAACGTGCTCCTCTTCGGCCTTACCAGTGCCCCTTGGGTGTTCACGAAAGTGATGGTGGTGGTCGCAACTCATCTGCGCAGATCAGGGGTTCCAGTCTTCCCCTATCTCGACGACTGGCTGTTGAAGGCGGGCTCGCCCCATGCTGTTGTCTCCCACCTCCAGACTACGGCGGACCACCTGCATTCGCTGGGGTTCACTATCAACGTGCCGAAGTCACACCGAACTCCCTCTCAGTTGCTCCCTTTCATCTGATCTGTTCTGGACACAGTGCTGTTTCGGGCCTATCCTCCCGAGCAGCGAGTCCGGGAAATTCTGGCTATGATTCTGATGTTTCAGCCTCTATCCCAGATTTCGGTGAGAATGTCCCTGAGGCTGCTGGGCCTCATGGCCTCCTGCATCCTGCTGGTGGGCCATGCCAGGTGGCATACGCGGGCTCTGCAGTGGGACCTGAAGTTCCAGTGGGCGCAGCATCAGGAGAATCTTTCCGACTATGTCCAGATCTCGGAGGGAACTGTGCAACAACTGCAGTGGTGGTTAACGAACCAGGATTGGGTCGGAGGCAGATCCCTCTCCCTTCTCCAATCAGACCTCACGGTGGTGACTGATGCATCACTCCTGGATTGGGGCGGCCACCTGGGAGAGGCGGAGATCGGAGGAGTCTGGTCTCCGGCGGAGTCTGGGCTCCATATCAACCTGTTGGAGCTCCGGGCGATACGCTTGGCACTGAAGGCATTCCTTCCCTCCCCCAGGGGAAAGGCAATGCAGGTGCTCACAGTCAACATCACGCCATGTGGTACTGCAACAAACAGGGCGGGTATGGTCGTGGACCCTTTGTCAAGAGGCTCTTCGCCTTTGAACATAGCTGGAACATCAGGGCATGACCCTGGTGGTTCAACACCTGGTAGGTTCACTGAACGCCAGGGTAGACAAACTCAGCCGTCGGTGCCTGGTGGATCACGAATGGCACTTCACTCAGAGGCTGTGGATCCCTTTCTGCCCCTCTTTCTGAGGTTCTTTTGTTCCTGCTCTCTTTGGCCTAGCAGGGCTCTGCTCTGGGCACTCATAAAGGCTACCTGGCAGCCATTTCTGCTTTTCTTCGGCTACCAGATCAGCCCTCTTTGTTCAAGTCCCCTATTGTAAGTAGGTTCTTTAAAGGCATTATTCATCTCTTTCCTCCATCTCCTTTCATAATGCCTCAGTGGAACTTGAAACTTGTTTTGACTTATCTTATGTGCTCTCCCTTCGAGCCTCTTCACAACTGTCCTCTTAGGCTTCTTACCCCGAAAACTGCTTTTCTTGTTGCCATCACCTCTGCTCGCAGAGTGAGTGAGATTCAGGCTCTTTCTTCTAAACCCCCTTTTTTCTCGGTGCATCCGGACAAAGTGGTGCTTCGAAAGAGACCCTCGTTCCTACCTAAAGTTGTCACTCCTTTTCACATCGGACAGACTATCACTGTGCCCACCTTTTTCCCGCCTCCGCACTCTTCCAAGGAGGAGGAGAGACTCCACTGTCTGGACCAGAAATGTGCGCTGTCTTTCTACCTTGACCGCACGAAGAATTTCCGGGCGGACGATCAACTCTTTGTTGGCTATGTGGGTACCAAGAAAGGTCGGGCTGTGCAAAAGCGTACCATCTCTCGATAGGTCGTTCTTTGTATAAAGATTTGTTACGCTTTAGCTAAAAAGGAACCTCCGGTGGGGCTGCGAGCTCATTCCACCAGAGCTACGGCGGCAACTACTGCTTTGTCACGTGGGGTCCCACTCATTCACATCTGCCAGGCGGCCATGTGGGCTTCTATGCACACGTTCACCAGGCATTACTGCCTGGATAGTCGAGTCCGGAGGGATGGCTACTTTGCCTGTTCTGTCCTCCAGGACTTTCTGGTGTGAACTTGGTTCGCAGTCCCTCCTCCGGGGTTGGTATTGCTGGGGTATCTATTCTAAGGTAAGGAATCTATAACTAATAGTCTTTTTCAGATGAACAAGTTACTTACCTTCTGTAACGATTTATCTGTAAGAGACATATATTAGTTATAGATTCCCTACCACCCCACTCATCCTCCCCGCTCTGCGAACTGACTTCTAGAGAGAGGGTCTCCCTTGCAGGACCCTAGTGTGGCACACCAGTGGTCAGTGTCTTTCATGGCTCTGCGCTTCAGGCGTGGAAAGTCGTGTCAGAACTGATGTCAGCACGCAGGGGCGTTGTCCAAGTAGGCACCGCGATGCCATCCCGGCGACCACGACCCCGCCGACGGACGCGGAGTCGACTGACGCCACCTACCGACGTGCATGGGTACTGCTGAAGAAAAATTCTCCGGATCCAGTCTGACGCCTGGGGGTAATTCTAAGGTCCGGAATCTATAACTAATATATGTCTCTTACAGATACATCGTTACCGAAGGTAAGCAACTTGTTCTACTAGCAAAGACAGATGCTTGTGAATAGCAACAGTATGCTGCTGTCGGCTTCCTCCTCTGGCCTGTCGCAACAGCTGCCAGTGCTGAATCTGCAGTCCCTAATATAAGAAATTGAGGTTAAAAAAATAACTGTCTTTGGGACAAATTCTACCAGATCCAGATTTCAAAAGATTTTTTTATCCGGCTTAAGAAGTAGACATTGCCCAAATAACTTTTGGATCATTAGTAGATTATACAGAATGCAGAAGATCTGGTTACATCCCAACTCTGTGCTCTCTGTTCTGCACTATTTCATCCATTACGTTTTTTTCTTTCCTTCACTAGACTTATCAGATATAGTGAAAAAATACTTAATTCCGTAGAAACCTATTGGAAATAAATTTGTTTCTCAAAAAGTTATTTTGTCTCAACCTGCAATATGAGGTATCAGTGCCTTCTATTTTCCTCTGTGGGAACCAATAAGCTTGTAGATCCAACAAACGAGGAATCACAATTTCAAACAAGTTCAACAGAGAAACAGATATTTGCCTAGGAAATGTCAATCAGTGTTTTGAAATCCTGATGTCAGACCCGAAATAAACTGGAAAACAGTGACCTCTCCCCCCTACCCCCACCTCCTAAACATCACACAAAATTTAACAATCAGACTTAGCAGCAACAAACCCAAGTTGTGCGCAGACAAACAGCGTAACATGTTGTGCTGTTTTTAATTCATGTCAAAAATCAGTAAGGCGATCTGATTAACTTAAAAGTACTAAAAAAAACAAGATTTCCTGGACAGTTCTGCTGCCCTCAGGTTATCAAACATGGGAGACCATATTCCTGTGCCATCATGGCCACCCGTGCTGAGTAGGCTTCAAATTAAGACGCGTTGATGCCTGCCTGCTTCATGAGCCATATAACCTAACTGACAATCATGTTGTGCATAAGGTTTTCTGAATTAAATCAGGAACTGACCCATACTTCGATTGAAAGTCCTTAGCTAAAATTACGCTTATGTCACTGAACCACACATAATTTAATTCACAATGGAAAGGGCATTTAAACTCCTGCTCTTATGTTAGCCATAGTATTGTGAACAATATACAAGGTAATGCCTTCTGGTATAAATACCTTCACCACCAAATCTAGACATCTGACACTCCTGTGGGAGACAAGGCAAAATATCATATGTTTTCTGCCATGATATTAAGAGGAAAAGTGCTGTCATGTAACCACTGATTGGCCACATGTCATAGTTGTGATGTTGAACAGAGATGGGAGGACTATTACTTTGAATACTTCATAGAAGGAGACACAGCAACAGATGTGTTCCCAGTTTGGCAGCACCCACCTACACCTGCCCATAGGAAATTGCTGACCTATAAGCGTTCATAGTAGTGTAGGCCTCACTGGGCTGCAGCAACCTTGCTATCAAAATGTCCTATGAATCCATTGAAGCCAAATTGAGAGCTGAAGAAACTTCAGCCAGTCCAGTAAACATATGTTCCTTGTAATCATTAGTTGCAAGCAGCCCATGACTCCTCAATTGAAGTTGCTGCTTCTGATGGCCTGGGTCTCCCCTATCTGACCAAAAATCTTGCATTCAGCCACAAACAGGGATATGACTTGATTGAGGATAAGGTCAGGCCTGTGGGCCACGCAGTACATCCCTCTTCTAGGAAAGCTGATATTGATTGCAAAATCCTTAGAAATTTTCAGAACAACTGGAAACTGAGCTTTTGCTCTGCCCAGAGGATAATCAGGATCAACCTTATGCCCTGCCGTCTGGCCTAAATTACTCCTAAGGTGAATTATTATCAAGAGTGTACATGCCAACTTCACTTCCGGACAACATTCCTAAAGGTAGGTTTGTGCGTGCTTCCTCCAGACCCAGTCTGTAAATGAAGAGCCAGAAAACCCATGATGTGGAGATTCAATCCTTCTGAAAAACACTTGCCTCCAGTAAATGTTGATCCACACCAAATCCTCCACCTGACCCACTAGTATCTTATTTGATGCCAATGAAATACTGAAAATAGCCCTGCCATTCTTGTTGTTGATATGCTCTAGCCTCCTCTAGTAGGTGGACTTCACCACAAATTAGACACAATTGTTTACAGGTGGCAAATCTTTAGCCTTTGTAGGGCTGAGTTCTTGCGCGACCTAGGAAATATGACCAGAGTGGAAGATTTCAGAAGACCCACTAATATAATGAACTCATGGGTTGATGTTGAACAGTAATAACCGTCCTTTCTAATTTTCCTTTTGATCAAATAGGCCTTCAGATCAGCCGCGATCTGTGCAGGTAACAGCGGTGGGGCTGGGTAAGGGGGAATTTCGAGGGAAGAAGCAGAGGGAAAATGAAATAAATAAATAATTTTCCCTCTGCATCGTCCCTCGAAATCCCCCCTTACACGGCCCCACCGATGTTACCTGCACGGACCGCAACTGCTTCAGATGTGAAAATTTTAATTTTGATTGAGAAAACCAAGTAAGTCCAGTGGTTGGACACCACTGGCTTCAATAGAACCGCTGCCAATCCTGCATGTTCTCTTAACATTGGCATGTTCTGTGACAGGAAGAGGTTGTGGTCCCGGTAAGTGATCATCCTCACTCACTTGGCTTGTACATCTGCTTCTATCAGTCTGGACAAGTTCAGTAATGCAATAAGGAGCAAGGATATTCTCAAAGACAGGCTGGAGAACTCCGACACCTCGGCTGCCTGGGTAAACTTACAAAATCTACAGTGATGGAAAATATGTGGATAGTAAGCTATGCATCTTTAAGATCCATACTAACCACCCAGTCCTGCAGGAGTAGCATGTTTTGAAGAAGATGGATGACATTCATCTTGAAATGATGGCAAAGCTGTGCCCTGCCCCATACCCCGATATCAGCACGCACACACAATAGGTGATATTTCCTACTCTATGATGATTTATTGTACACTATTGATCCACAAGTCAGGTATGTTAGAATGAAAATAAGCAAGACACATTCTGCCACAGCAAAAGGCTCCTTGGCCCCCACAGACCGCATATAGCTGAGGGGACTCTATGCCCCATTGTACATCATGCCTTGAGGTTGTAGTGTAGCTCCTATTTCCCTAATAGGCTCTGCGCATTGGAATAATATATCCTATAGGTTTGACATAGGACTAAGGTCAGTATGTCCCTATCGAGTATATTAAACTTAATTACTTGTGCCAGCTAGGTCAGATGCCACTAGAAACTCCTTGACAACAAGAAGGGAGTAGTTTCTGGCAGCCGCAAAACATGACCACTGTGTTTCCCTTTTAGAATCAGAACGTGTCCCAGAGTCGTGGAAACAATAGATAACTATTTCACTCAGCTCAGTCGTGCATGCTTAGTTTTCTCCAAGTTACACAGAAAGAAATAGACTGGCGTTTCAATAAAAGATTTATTGAACAGTCTTGTTTCTGGTGTAAGTAAAATGTGCTGTTACGATCACAAGACAGTATGCGAGATAAATAATGTACAGTGTGAGCAGTAGAAATAAATAATACTTTTAGTACATATGCTGTTACATAAATAACACAGACTAAAAATGCGAGTACTCATACGATGCGTTTCTAATCTAGTTCTACCCCAATGTACCTAACCTAGGTGTAGGACGAGGTATGAAGTAGGTGAAGTATTCCTTACTATGGTATACTAAGAGTACGCTAACCCCAGTATGCCTAGTATGCCAAGAGTCTCTCTAGGTTCTAGTCTGCTCCATACCTGAAGAATGAGAGAGGTAGGAATCTCTTTGCCAGACTCGAACTCCAACACCCCGCAAGGGAAGTTAGATCACTGGAAGCTGGACTCTCTGCGTGCAGGGATGACAGCGTCTTCTCAGTGCGTCAGGCCGGGAAACGGGCTCCTCTGAAGTCGAGGTCTCCTCTGATTTACAGGGACTAGGGAAGGTATATTTATACCTGAGAATTACCTCAGAATGTTAGCATTGACGTGAGTCGGACAGCGGAAGACGTCATGAATGAACCCCTAAGGAATAATGGTTCATGCATAATATATGAGTCCTTGAAGAAATCAATAGTCCTGGACTAGGGAAACTCCCGCAGAGTAAGGGTCTGTTCTTCAAGAACTCGTTGTGACGTTAGGGTGGACGGATGTCAGAGACCATGCCTGTATTTGGAGTGCACGGTTTAATGCCTAAATAAGGGCTGGGATTTTATGCCTATGTAAGGGCAGGGCGAATTGTGCCTATATATGGACATGATACTGGAAAGCCCGTTTATGGACACCCTAAGAGGAATACAACACCCACTCCACTTTCGTGTGTACGATAATACTAAAATGCTAAACATTTAAAATGCTAAACATTAAAATGGAGTACCGCATATTTCTAAAATATTTCATAAAACCATTTAAAAAAGGCATTTAAAAAACCAATTAGAATGCAAAAGGTACTGTACATTTGAAGCATTGCTTTTCATTTCAGGCATAAAGTTCGAAAATAAAATGCAATTGGAATGAAATAAGCAGTAATATTTACATGTGACAGAAAATGATCGATAAGTTGTTCAAAAATCAGTCATTTCATGTCATAAAAATAAATGAACTGTTTTAGACACACAAGATGACTAAGTGTCCGTGGAAGAACCTTGAAGTCTGTATTATAAGGCTAGTTCTACTTTAAGCAGATTGAAGTGCCATTTTCGTTCGAAAAATGGGAAAAAGTTCAATTTTGGTAGAGTTCCAAGTTGTTTTTAAAAAATGAAGGCCAAATCGTTACTGCATCTCTGGAACACTGTATGCTGAATCAGTCAGTTTACGGGTCTGGTGTAAACATGAGATCATCTATTTCTATAGACAAAACATCGTCCACTGTAGTTGGTGTCAGTTGGAACACCTCGTGTAGCAGATTAATTGCACAGAGATGTGAAGCTTCGCTTCCAGCATAGGGTGCCGCAGCAAAGTTCGCGTCCGTTGTTACCTGTGTGCCTGTAGATCTTTCTCGTACCTCAGCAGCAGCCGGAAGCGTCTGTGAGATCTCAATGAATGCTGACATCAGGATCGGTAGCCGCTGGGGACAACACAGCATGGGCCGTTATCGGGACCAGCAGAGTATCGACATCCGTTGGCGTAGCTGATGGAAAAGTTAGACAGGTGTCCAACACGCATTCTTCACCGCATAGCAGGCATCGTAGAACAGGTAAGATGCAATCTTGCCAGATTGGTCTGAATGACAGGAACCAAGTTGTATTAAGGTCCCGTAGACGAGTCATGCCCAATAGCTGTACTATTCGCTCACGGCACTTTCGTTCAAGGCGAGCTTTCTCCATTTCGCTCGGAGTGATGTCTGCGAATAGGCTGGCCATAGCGCAATAGCAGGAAGAGAAATAGAATTCCGGCAACAAGTGCTAGAATTAATGGTATGCCACCAAACACCGAATGTGCAAAGTTCGGGATGATTCCGAGTATTGCCTGGAAAGGTGCTAACAGACCGGAGCAGATGCTCTTAAATACATGTACAATTCCACTTGTATCAGACATGTTGAAGATACGTGATATCATTTCTACGAAATGTATAGGGCAGTTTGTACGTATTAAAGTCTGTATCTCAGCCGAAGTCCTTGCTACTTGTAGATCATAGGTTTCTTTGGCCGAGGTCAAAGGCACTGTTTGCTGTAAAAGCATGGCTTTCATTCTGCTCAAAGTATCAAATCTTATAAAAGAGACGTTCAGCGAAGGCCATAGAGGCGACTCCCTGACTGTGTCTATTGGGTCAAACAATACTTGCATACAGCAAGTGACCCTGGAGTTGACCGTTACTAGATATGGGATGCCTGGCAACATGCCGCAGCAACTCTGATCATTCAACATGAGGTAACTCCCATTAGAAAGTTGTCCAAACGTTGGATTAATCACAGCAGCTGGTGTACCCTGCTGATGGCAAGACAAATTTGCCACAGAACCATTACAAGCCCCGTGTAAAGAAATGTCCTGACATATAAGCGAACCGCTTAGTGCAAGTTTACAGTTTGTACCGCTCAAAAACTCTTCACGATCCCCACTCCAACATCTATATGTATACGGTAAATCCCAAGATGTCTTAATGTATTCCTTACCCAACCTTTCGTATTTGCCTGCTTGCATTTGTCTGAGGCAATACTGAAACTGAAAAGTACTCACAGGTAATGTTATTTTGCCGTGAATAAGCCATTCTGTAGCTGGTTTTTCTGCCACTGTGAATGGTAACTTTTCCAGTTTTTCAATGCTCAGCACTGTATACCTTGCTCCTCTTTGTGCCAGTTCGATCTGTTTATCAGTTAGATTGTATTCTGCAAACAGAGCCGTTGTGTTGATGAAACGCCAAGGCACATAGCCCGCTCGCAAAGATTGCAGCGTCCAGCTTAATAACATAATAGAACGTAATTGAGACTGGCCTTGCTGTAACATCGCCAAATCTTGTTCTAGTATGTCGATAGCAGAGGATACAATGCCATCCAATGAATATATTCTGGAGGACAAAGTTGTTAACCCATTGTCGACCACAGAGAGTGTTATCTCTAAATTAATACGATCAAGTTCACGTATTCGTTCTGCAGCCTCCATCTGTGATACTTTCCATGCTTCATTATAAGCAGCATAAATGCCGGCATATATGAAACGTTTTTGACGCGGTTTTCTTGGTCCAAGCAAGAATTCCCTAAGGTTTGCGTCCTTTTTAAGTAAGGTTAAGTGTTGTTTCACTTCCTGTAGTGTAGATTAATGCAGCCAATCAAGGCATAATTTTCCTACACTGTATGTTGTTACTACCCCCGGATGTTGTCTTTGGACGTATCTTGGGTCTGGCCTATTAATAGTAAAGCCCTGAGTTTTATTCAAGAATCTTTCCTGCCAGTTATTCGTGTCTGTGGGCCAGATCAACCATTTTTTCCAATCAGGATTAGATCTGTTGAGTTGTAGTATATTGTCAACTGTCACCACTGCCTGTGTATCGTTATCACTTGCAGGTGTTGGTACAGAAGGTGTGTTCATCTCTTTGATCTTGGCTAATCCAAGACAAGATGTTTGTTGGATGGTTTCATTCAAAAACATTATTTGTTCAGGGATGATGCAGGCTCTAAATAAAGCTTCTATCCCCTGCACTTGCCAATCTTTAGTACCCCAGACTGTTTTTGTGTCTTTCCAAAAGTCGAAACCCTGTCTAGACAGTTGGGCATTAAATAACACAGAGTAAATCTGTTTTGTATTTGTTAACATAATTTTCAGTCCTGTCTTGTTTACATTTTTATAGTAAAACATTTCTGGTTCAGATGTATTGTATCCTGAAAAATATGGAAACTTACTAGCAAATGTTTTTGAACTACCTTTAGATGGTGTAGGACAATGTTCCCATTGGTTAAACATAAACACATTTCTTGGATATGCAGATTTATGCAAATAATGATGACCATAGTGGTTAAAACAATACATTTGTTCATAGTCTGATGAACCCTCTAAATATTCATGTTTAGAAAATGCAGCAGATTTTTCTAGGTCAAACATTATATCATTGACAGTCTCAAAGTCCCAATCATCCGAATAGGTACTGGACGTAATTAGATCACTTAGTGAAATTTTAAACAAATGTGGAATGTTCAATTGTTCCGTCGGACCGAAGATTTCAAAATCTGTTTTGTCCCACACTATACCATCCTGTATAGGAACAGCTGTGATGTTCACTGATGACAAGTCTCTTGCTTCACGATGGGAAAATTTATGAGGTTTCAAAAGTTCGTTCACGTTTTTTCCTTCAGTGGTCACATGGATGTATCTGCCACTTATAAGCACGCTCACAGTTGTTACCAAAGCTAGCCAGAGCAGGAAAACAAAAAGTCCAGATGTAATCCAGAGTTCAATCCATGGAGAAACCAAATAAGTCTTTTTCAGAAAGTGAAGAAAGTCTTGTACTTGCTGCTTGAATTTCAATGATGCTGGCATCGTTTCAGGTTCACTCGGATCTTCTGAGAACGTATCCAAGTTAATGAAATAGCCAGAAGCAGGTCTGTCAATTGTTGGAATTGCATCAGGATTTGTAGAAATCACTGGAACCAGTTCATCACTTGCCACGTTGGTGTAGACAGGTGTATTTGGACGAACTGTTACTTGGTGTTCAAGAGGGACGAGTTCCATAGCGTTGTTGCATAGTCCTCCATCAGTTACAGCTGAATTCTCGATTGTTATCAGTCTTTCAGTCTGAACCTCTTGGATAGTAGCGAGAGGAGTGCGTCTGCTACTAGGTCGGAGTCCACGAGGCCTACTATTTAGTATTGGCCACATACTGTGGTTTGAAGAGGTCGATGGACACAAATCTTTTCTCCTTTCTTCCAGCAAGGGGCGGCAGAAGTACTGTTCTTGTTCCTTGAACTGCTAAGACAGGTACTGGTTGTCTGTAAGAAGGTCCAAATTCCTTCTTGTCCGCAATCTTTTCTCTGACTAGATCCCCAACTTTTGGAATCCAGACAGGCCTTGCTGGGACAGCCGGTTGATCCCCAGTGGTGGTGGGCTGTAGGAATACGTTGCTTTGTTTCGTTCTTAACTTGTTTAGTTCCTGTAAAACAGCCAAACGATCTTTGATATCAAAGGGTTTATTTTCCACCACTGTGCCTACGTGTTAAAGGTCTGGTACCCACACTCTTGTCCCAAATAGGACCTCATATGGAGTGACCCCCCCTAGAGAACTTCTTGGCAGATTATTCAATGAGCGTTGAACCCCACTAAGGTGTTTGACCCACCCATCACCCGAACCTAATACCCTAGCTGTTATAGACTGCTTTATGTCCCGGTTTTTCCTTTCCACAACCGAATTTCCCTCAGGATGGAATGGAGAGGAGTACCGCAATGCAACGCCCAGACTGGCCATGGCTTCTTTGTAAGCCCTAGAGCTAAACGCAGGACCCTGGTCAGAATGTAGCGTGCCTATTGCGTATGTGCCGATAAAGACTCGCAAATCTTTTATAACAGTTCGAGCGTCAGCCGAGCGCTGAGGCCATAACCATAGGAACCTAGATTCAGTATTTGTGGGAATGCCTTTGTCCAGTAGGACGCAGGCGTGTAGATAGTCTAAGGCTGTCTAACAGTGGTGTCTGTACTGGGTTGCCGCATTTGCAGCATGGTGTCTGGTGGCTCTCTCGCTGTAATTTACAGTCTAAGCAGTTGTTGATGAATATGTGAATTTCTGTATTCATTCCAGGCCACCAGTACATCTCTTTTAACGTTAAAATTGTTTTAGAGATCCCTTGATGTGACAGACCCTCCCCCAAATGTGTTTCATAAATCAAGGCTGCTCTACGTTCCATGTTTGGAATTACCCTATCCCCCACTCCAGGGATTCGAGCAAAAGGAACGTTGTTCGCATCAATTACATAAGAGTACTTGAGTGGAAACTTTTTTGGTAACGCTGCACTGCTGCCTTTGCTTGATGCATTGACAGCCAACATTATCTCACCGTCTATTTTTGTTTTTGAACGAGTGATCGCAGCTACGAAAGCCATCTGAACAGCCCCCTTTGCGGCTTCGTCAGCCAATGAATTCCCTGCAACATGAACGCCATCACGTTGATGACTCAGTGTGTGGATCACGTGAGCCTTTGGTAGTTCGTTTTTCAACTGAACTACTTGTTCCCAAAGCGTTTTATGCTTTATTGTGCCACCTTTCGCATCTTTGAAACCATTTTCAAGCCAGTTTCGTATGTAGTCATTATACGACTGAACACAGTAAAAGGAATCGCACACTATTAGTGTGGGGGAATTCTCGATCTGTACTTTCAAGTGCCAGTTTGAATGCTTGTAGTTCAGCTCGCTGAGCTGTGCAATCTCCTAGAGACTGAGTTTTTGTGACCATAGGTCTGAAGATGCCATTTCGCATGCGACCTTTAACGATTGCACACGCTGCAGCGTAAGCTTGCTTACTCCCTGTTGCGGGTTGTGCGGATCCGTCAGTGTAAATTATGAATTCGTACTGATCGAGAGGCAGAATTTCAGTAGGCAGAGGACATTCAGGTTCGTATTGCAGGAATGCTTGAGTTTTTAAATCTGGATCGAAAACATATTCAACATCTGTTGCAGCAAGAGAATTAACCCATTGTATCCATCTTGGATGCAATGCTTTAGCATTTGGAATGCTTGCTTTTGTGACCGCTTCTAAAGCTGGTACCGGGGTTACGACAATAATGCGTTTCCCTTGGGCTAAGGCTCTTTCTTTTGCTACAGCGGTTTGAACTGCTGTCAGAATTTTTTCAGTTGAACTGAAGCGCATTTCCGCTTGTGTGTACAAATGGGATTTGTATGCGATTGGTATTTTCTCACCCTCATTGAAGGTTAAGTAGGTGAATCCACATTGACCCGAAATTATTCGGATCACCAAATTGCGTTGACTTACGCGTGTTTGTAAGTGATTTGTTGCTAACATGTTAGCCTGGAGTGAACGCAAGATTTCTGTGTGTTCCTGTGTCCAGTTTCTGATCGAAAAATCAGGTTTGATTAATGCGTAGAGAGGTTTAACCCTTTCTGCGTAATTTAGAATGTGTGTTCTTCCAAAATTTAGGAAACCCAGGATGGATTGTAAGTTTTTAGCGTTTTTGGAGGTTGGAGCAGCGCACATTTCTCTAGAAAGTTAGCTGCCAAGCTCTTGCCTTCACTTGAAAGCTCATATCCCAAAAATAAGACATTGAGATGGGCAATTCGGGACTTTTAAAGTTGAACTTGTAGCCCTCAGAGGCGAATCCCAGTATAATGGTGCTCACCCTGTTCAAGTGTTTGTCCAAGTCATCGTCCGTCAGATAGATGTCATCGACATAGGACAATGCCTCATTGTCATAAATTTGTAGTAACTCCGTTACCCTCGCTGAGAATAAACCTGGGCTGTTCTTGAACCCTTGTGGGAGTCGACAAAAGTGACGCTGGATCCCCATTATGGAGCATGCTGTTAAGTACCTGCTTTCAGGTGCTATGTTTTGACAAAAGAAACCATTTGAGATGTCTAATGTTGTTTTATATTTTTTACGCACAATGTTATTCATTAATGCTGTGCTATGTGCATTTTGCACTGCAAAAGTTTTAGAACAAGTGTTTAGGTGTCTGTAGTCCAAAACTAGATGATATGTATTGTCTGGTTTGGAGACAGGAAACAAAGGATTGTTCATTGAGGAGGTGCATGTTTCAATCACCCCTTGATATTCAAGTTGATCTAAGATCTCCCTGACCTGTTTTTTAGCTTCTTGCTTTATTGGATACTGCCGTTGTGCAGTTGGTTCATGTTTTAAATGTATTTTATGGTGAGGTGAGTCCTCATCCCATCCTACATGATTTTTATATAATGCTGGGGCCTGGGCCACTGCCCATTTCCTGGCATATGTATATCTCAGATGCATTGGTATATGGTTGGAGAAGGCAGGCATAATTATGTCCTCGCCATGTGGGCACTCCCTTACAAATTGTGGTGGCCAGTCCTTTTCTGCTAGAAGTATGTCATAGCCTTTTGATAGTCTTTCCCAAAAAAGTGCTTTCACCTGTCTTGGTTTGTCTCCCTCCATCCGGAGTGTTATGTCATATAACTTTTGTGGAGTACTAACCCTGGTGTCTACAGTCTCAACTGTGATGTACTCATTCAAGTCCACTATCTCCAGAAGTTCCTTCAGGTTCTGGCGAACTATTGTGACTTCTGCTGCACTGTCCTGCATTGTCTGAGCCCATTCTCCGTACTTGAGTTGTGTTCTCAGTATTCTCGGCATGTCTGATCTTTAGACCTGCTACTTTCTTTTTGGAGAATTGAGGTTTTACTTTGGGTTTTGGAGCGTGTTTGTCGTCTTTCGATTTCACGCGTTCTTCTCTATGTTCTGATCGTCCTCTTCTTTCCGAAGTCTGTGATGAGATCTGAAAGGGACGAGAGGAACGTGTATCAGTATCTTGGTACCTGTCAGGCTTTCTCAAATTATCCCTATTCCTGAGGTTATACCTCCTTTCAGAGGGCTCCTTTTGAGGAGACCTACCTCGGGATTGAGAACGTTTCTCGTTTGATTTTTGTTTAGTAGACTCCCACTTCTTTTTAGAAGATGTAGGAGTTTGTTTAATTGAGTCCTTCTCAGGACTTTCAGATAGCTTCGGCTTCACTGGTCTTCCACCCAAACTATCTCTGCCTAATTCTGCATAAGATTGTTCTATAATTCTGGGTAGCTCTGTTTGATGTTCTGTAACATCAAATTCCCTTAATTTTTGGCGGATCGCCACTGCTGCTGCCTCTCCTTTAATATTAGATAATATTATTGTTGAGACCTGGTCGAAATTTTTCAGTAATTTCATACCTAAATTTAGAGCAGGCTCTGCCCCGTATTCGTTTTGAATTTGTTTGAGGACATCAGGTATTACCGCAATTGACGGAATGCCATGTGTTTTAGTATAGATGGCAGCAAAGACTGAGCCCCAAGTGGTGCAGTCTTCCAGTTGTGGTGTGATCCCCATTGGTAAACTGATTGTCAGTATTCTGTGTTTCTCATATGGGCTAGTATTTGGAAATACTGCTTCGATTTTAGTAATTTTTTGAGCTATCCAGAATGGCATTTGCTCTCGTTTTGTGGGCATTTTACCCATAACTGCGTATAGAGTCTGTGGTGTAATTTTTAGAGTGTTCCCATGGTGAGGGGTTTGATTTGGAAGTGTCAATGGTGGTTGGACTGTGAAAGTCTGCATGACATATTGGAGCAATTGTCTGTAGATTTTTATTAATTCTTGTATTTGAACAAGTAAGTCCTCATCTGACATATCCAGTTCAGGATGAGGTGTATAGCCGGCTAGAATCGGCCATGTTGCTCCTGGTCTACCTAGTGGACCGAGCCTGGTAATGTTTCTGTGATGTTTTAGGGCGCCTTTAAACCAGAGCTGATGCTCCTGGTATGTTAATGGAATTTCTATATCCTCGAAAGGAATGTATTCCTCTGGTGGTTCATCTTCTTTGTAGAAGTGAAACATGTGTGTTACTGAATTGGATTCAGGAAATATTACCCATGAATAGAATACCTCTGTCTGAAAGGATTCATGTGCCTCTATCACGAAAACTGCTCTACCGCCTCTTGGTGGTAGGCCATGTTTTATAAGTTTTAGAGTAATGGCTCTTCCTAAGTTTGGAGCGATGTTTATGACACCCTCCTCGGTTTCATTTAAACCTGTAATGTTAAAGGCTGCTGCTTGGGCTGGATCAGCCGCAGCTCCACCGTTTCCGGCGTCTTCAGTCATTTTGTTTTTTTTTAAAATGTAGAACAAGTTTCAAGGAAACAAAGATAGGTGCACAATATTTTGGAACACTGTATCCTTCAACGTTGAGCAAACCAAACAGCTAATATATAGGGTACTGCCCTATGTAGCCGTGGTGGATACTTAACCCTGCCCACTCCAGACGTCTTTTGGAGTATATGGGTAGGGGTCTTGAGAGAAAAAGCACGGCTGAGTTACTCAGTATCTAACGTTGAATTACCGCCTTACCAAACCGTTGGGCGCCATGTAGTGTAGCTCCTATTTCCCTAATAGCCTCTGCGCATTGGAATAATATATCCTATAGGTTTGACATAGGACTAAGGTCAGTATGTCCCTATCGAGTATATTAAACTTAATTACTTGTGCCAGCTAGGTCAGAGGCCACTAGAAACTCCTTGACAACAAGAAGGGAGTAGTTTCTGGCAGCCGCAAAACATGACCACTGTGTTTCCCTTTTAGAATCAGAACGTGTCCCAGAGTCGTGGAAACAATAGATAACTATTTCACTCAGCTCAGTCGTGCATGCTTAGTTTTCTCCAAGTTACACAGAAAGAAATAGACGGGCGTTTCAATAAAAGATTTATTGAACAGTCTTGTTTCTGGTGTAAGTAAAATGTGCTGTTACGATCACAAGACAGTATGCGAGATAAATAATGTACAGTGTGAGCAGTAGAAATAAATAATACTGCGAGAGCATTATCTTTTAGTACATATGCTGTTACATAAATAACACAGACTAAAAATGCGAGTACTCATACGATGCGTTTCTAATCTAGTTCTACCCCAATGTACCTAACCTAACCTAGGTGTAGGACGAGGTATGAAGTAGGTGAAGTATTCCTTACTATGGTATACTAAGAGTACGCTAACCCCAGTATGCCTAGTATGCCAAGAGTCCCTCTAGGTTCTAGTCTGCTCCATACCTGAAGAATGAGAGAGGTAGGAATCTCTTTGCCAGACTCGAACTCCAACACCCCGCAAGGGAAGTTAGATCACTGGAAGCTGGACTCTCTGCGTGCAGGGATGACAGCGTCTTCTCAGTGCGTCAGGCCGGGAAACGGGCTCCTCTGAAGTCGAGGTCTCCTCTGATTTACAGGGGCTAGGGAAGGTATATTTATACCTGAGAATTACCTCAGAATGTTAGCATTGACGTGAGTCGGACAGCGGAAGACGTCATGAATGAACCCCTAAGGAATAATGGTTCACGCATAATATATGAGTCCTTGAAGAAATCAATAGTCCTGGACTAGGGAAACTCCCGCAGCCTAAGGGTCTGTTCTTCAAGAACTCGTTGTGACGTTAGGGTGGACGGATGTCAGAGACCATGCCTGTATTTGGAGTGCACGGTTTAATGCCTAAATAAGGGCTGGGATTTTATGCCTATATAAGGGCAGGGCAAATTGTGCCTATATATGGACATGATACTGGAAAGCCAGTTTATGGACACCCTAAGAGGAATACAACAAGGTGCTACTGCACTCATGTCTGGAAGAAGGAGGCGGGCCTCCTGAACCGCGCTACAAAGCTCTCCCTACAATCCCACGGCACGGGACTCTCGTAGGCTGCGCCCGGGCCCATCTTGCACCCATCACCGCCAGGACAGGCCACACCCTTGACTCTGCGGATGGGTATTCCCTTGTACAATTGGATAAACTGCTTTTGTAACCCAGGTACGCTTTTTATTGATCCTGATAGTCCTTTGTTTGGACCTTCACTCTGACTTTGCACTCCAGCTTGTGTGGAACTTAAAGGAGAGACTGTAAGGGCATTTAAGGTGGAGTGCCGCATTGATATCTGCCTAGTAGTTGGGGTGGGACTTCGTCCCCCTGGTCCCCTCTGGGACCAGGAGTTACTGGATTGTGCATAGTAATATTGGCTATTTATTGAAGCGACTCCTTGATGATGCCGGATTGGGTCTTCTCTTCTTTACAACCTTCGTAAGATACCGTTGCTCAACTTTGATACTTTTCTCACGTTATTTGTCTGGAGCATACAGGATCTACGGGGACTCTTAGCGTTTGTAGCACTTTGTGTTATCTTTACTTTGCTTTTCTTATTTATTGGTTGCTTGGCTGTAATTTGGGCTGTACAAACTAGCACCTACCTCCCAACTTTGGCGTTTTACAGCCAAGGGAGAGGTAGTACCTGTCTCACTAAGCTAGATTAAAAGGGGTCAAAGGAAGTCCCTAGATGGGGCCACTGGATCATCCAGAGCCAAGAAATCTCTATCTTCGGCAGCGGGCAATTGTATTGTAAGTAGAATCGACTACTTGCTATTCTTAAATTTGCACAGTACTCATCCTGAACGCAAGTATTTAAAAGTGCACTGATACGTGATAAAAAGAAAAGGATGCTTGGCAAAGTAAAATATGTGCCTAGGATCACACAGTTTGGACATGCAGGGAAGTCTGTATTGATTCCAGGTTATCTGGTTTGACATTTTGAAATTCAGCTACCAGATGGTTAGCTCTGTCTGTTGTTTGCTATTTACGTTAAGTTCACCGTTTTCTCTTTCATTCTTGCCTCATGATGAGACAAGCAGACACAGAGATAGCAGACCAGACTGTGGGCCCCCAGACCCAGCTACCAAGCTAAGAATGAATTTATTTTGGGGGTTCACACCCTAAACACCCCCTCCTCCCCGAAGTTGCACCCTTGCCCCTGAAGGTTTGGGGCCCCCATGCCTGCATGCAGGGCAGGAGAACCCTGTGTTACACCAGTGATTAGAGACTAATAAGTTGTGCATGCTTATTTGTATGTGCATGTGTAGCTTGTATGAATGTGTTTGGAGTTTCTGTGTTCTGGTGCTTATGTGGTTATATTGATCGACATTATGTGATGTAGTAGCTTTTACATCCACTATTTTACAATAATAACTTGTTGCTTTACAGTTTGTTCTAATATGCCTTGTCTTTCTCTCGACGTGAGAAGCTGGTGGTTGAATGGATATACTGATGAGTGTTGTGTGTATGGTCAAGTTGGACACTGAAAATTACTGCAGTACCTTTTGGAGTAATAACTACTGCTGTAGTTCTTGGACTCGCTGTTTGGTAGGTACTAGAACGACCAGGGTGCTTGGTATTTTTATACTATTGCAGCCTGGGTGTGTCTTGTGTGGATATTTAGGGTTTTCTACCGCTGAGCCTTCCATAGTGTCTCGTAGCACGTTTGCTTTCTGCAGGGGCGGCTCCTCCATGTGGGCCGAGGAGCGTCACCCCACTGCTTTTTCGCAGTGCGAGAAGCAGTAACATAAAATTGTATAAATACCATTTTTTATTGCTGCTTCTCGCACTGCGAGAAAGCAGAAGGGTTTGGTTGGGGGCGGGCAGGTGGGCGGTCCTGCAACAGGGCAGGGGAGGAGTGGCTAGCCCAATGTTGTGGGCCCTGATTGTTTGGTCGGCCCTCTGGAGCCGACCAAACCAGTCATGCGAACTCTGCCATTTTCTCCATGTAGGCGGCCTCCCCATAGGCGTCTAGCTGGGCGCCGTCCCCACCAATCACAACGCTGCCATTGCAGCATTGTGATTGGCTTAGGGGAGGGGAGGGAGACTGCCTGCTTCCTGTGGCTGCGAGGAGCAGAAAAGCAGAGACAACGCGGGACTCGATAGGGCCGGCTAAGGTAAGTTATTTTTTTTTGTATACAATTAAAATTAACCCCGCCCCCCCTCGCAACCCTCTCCTCGAGCAGCCCCCCCGCCCATCCCACCCGTGAGTCATGCCGGCCGCGACTGGCTTTCTGTGGCGGTTGCACCTTCGTGTGGCAGTTGGCTGACGCATGGATCTGATTTTGTATTTAGTAAGGAGGTGTGAGGTAGACTATTTTGACCATGGTGACTGTGTTCACTAGAAGTGTTTGTTTGACTAGCCAGAGCAGACCTCAAGACTGAATGTCAACAACAGGGCTCCTGGTGGGAATCCACCCAACAACCTCTGCCTATATGTGAACGTTTGTGAAGTAAAACCCTCAGGAAGAAATTAATGCTGTGGCGTGTACCACATAAGAACCTTACGCAAACAGAAATTTACAGCATATTCCTCTGTATATAAGCATTTATTTTCACTATAGATATGTACCTATCTTTGTGTATTGCTTTGTATAAACATGTAGAATAATTATGTTGTTGTAAATAAATAAATAAATAAAATTCATCTTTGGTCTACATGTACTTACTTCCATTGTGCATCAATAACCTTCCATGTACTTGGATCTGTGTGTATGTTACCTTTCTCCTGAAAAAGCATATCCAATGCACTACTCTATTTCTCATCCTGTACCTCTATCAATATCTTTAATCTATATATACTTACCTCCTTTATGCATCTATATACTTTCAATGTACTTATGGATCTATATATTTATCACTTTCTTCTAATTTAGCATTTCAAATGCACTACCCTATTTCTAAGCCTATACTTCTCTCACTATATCCTCTGGCCCAACCTTCTGACTCATCTCAAACTTCTTTCTACTACTCTTTCCAATTCACTACCCTATCTCTCACCCTATACATCTATCAATATATCCTCTACATCCACTCTCTCATTTATCCCATACCACTACTATGATCCCAAAATAACCCTTTCTAGACTCTCTCCTACTCTACCCTCCTTGCATCATCTGACACCTCTTTTTACTATACCGATCCCCCAAAACAAACCTTTATAAACTCTCCCTCTGACTCTTCCCCTCAAAAACCCCTTTTACTCATCCAAAAGCCTCCTTCTACTGCTATGACCTCAAAAAAAAAAAAACCTCACTCTTCTGTCCCTCCACTATCCTTTTCAATCAAAATAACAGACTAACACGTTCACTTCTCAATTTCCATATTCCACTATACTAATTCACCACTAATCCTTTATGGGTTCCAAAGTAGCGTGCTACTCGCCAATGAAGCGTTTCAACACCCCATCAGGGTTACCAGCGCTATATAAACGCAAACCTTTTTCCCTTTTCTACCCCTCCCCAACCCTTCTCAATCCAAATAACTGACTAACATATCCACCACTCAAATTACTTTCATGTTTCGCCATACTAATTCAACAGTAATCCTTATGGGTTCTAGAGTAGCGTGCTACTCGTCAATAAAGCACTTCAAAACACCATCAAGGGTTAGCAAGCGCTATATAAATACAAACCTCTTTCCCTCTTCTATCCCGCAACTTACCCTTCTCTATCCAAATAACTGAATAACATATCCACCACTCAAATTACTTCCTACTTCACTATACTAATTTTCACACTAATCCTTTATGGGTTCCGGAGTAGCGTCCTACTCGCCAGAAAAGCACTACAACACCCATCAGGGGTAACAGGTTTGCATTCATGTAGCACCTTTCTTCCCTTTTATCCCTCCGCTACCCTTCTCACTCCAAATAACTGACTAATACCCACCACTCAAATTACTTTCATATTTTACCATACTAATTCAGCACTAATCCTTTATGGGTTTCCGGAGTAGCGTGCTTCAACACCCCATCAGGGGTAACAAGCACTATATAAATACAAAGCTTTTTTTCCCCCTCTTCTATCCTTCTGCTATCCATTCAAATAACTGACTAACCTATCCACCACTTAAAATTTACTTGCATGTTTCACTATGCTAATTCAACACTAATCCTCTATGGGTCCCGGAGTAGCGTGCTACTCGCCGAAAAAGCGCTTTGACGCCTCGTCAGGGGTAGTAAGTGCTATATAAATGCAATTACAATACAATACAATACTTAATTCTAATGTGTGTTATGTCACCTCTTTACAATTAGACTTCCCTTCCACTTACATTTTTTCCCACTTAGACTATGCCTAACTAGGTGTTTTATGATTTTGCATTTATTCTGTTCTTCTGTATTGAGCCTTTATTGCGATTCATGCGTAATTTTTCCTTGTAACTCTTTTTTGATTAATTTGTACTAAATATCATTTTTTCTATATTTTGATCTAGAGCTCAGTCCTTTATGCGTCTATTATTTTATTTCCAAACAGCTCTGTTAAATTGTGTTTTCCTGATGAGGAGTGTCGTTTCTAACCACTAGATCAATTAGAGATTTTTGAGCTGAATTATTTGGATAAATATTGCGGTGATAAAATATTGGGGTTCAGATGATTATTGGGGTTAGACTTCCACAAAAGCGTTGCCTCCCAAGAGCTGACCGGCCAAGCCAGAGAGGTTGTATGAGATTTGCAGGGGGTGCTTGCCAGATACATTAATAAGATGAAACACTGGAAGATAGGTAAAAAAAAATGCCAGATAAGTCAGCGATTCACTGTCAGAAACCTGATTTAGTATTGATCAGTATAACAAAGATTATAACATTACTTTTAGAACTCAGACTAAAACTGCTTAGTAATGTTGAATAGAAAATGGCAACAAGAAGCATAAAAAATGGGCTGAGAACACGTTTGATTAAATGAGACATTAAATCAGAGTATTCATTTTACATTGTGTGGTGCTAAATCGAAAGCAGTTTGGATGTTCTTAATTGTTTACTAATATTATTGTGAGTATCATTTTAGTTTATATCAAGACCATTTAAACCTACATGTAAAACTTCCTAAAAGTAAAATATTGTTTCACTTAAAGCAAGTCATAGCAATCAATCAATAATGTTTTCTGTTATTGTTTTGTCCTTACACCGTGGCCTTTTTCACTTTTTACCCTTTGTTTTCAATATCGATTAGTAAATATATTTTCTGAACTGTGTCCTGCTTATTATATGTGTGTCCTTTTTTGTAGGATCGACTGCGATCTGATAAACGAACTTTGCTGTCAGCACTATTCGGGGCATCCCACAATGTAAGTTGGAGTGGCAAAGAGTATAATATAAAGTCTGGTTCTGTGGAGTATTTTTGTGTTTTTTTGTTGTACCGAATATACTGCTCACTGCAGAAAGTTTCTTAAAGAAGCACTTTGAAAAAAAGTACATGTCCAATCGGGAGGAGAGAACTGTTGTAGTTAATATAAGTGGAGACTATTATAAAGAGAAAATTTGGATCTTAGTGAATTGGGTTTAGAGTTTTAGGGCTGGAAAAGAGGAAGCACAGCTTCTAAAGTTAGTGAGTTATAAAAAAAAATCTTTCTCAACAAATGGAAAACAAATTCAAAGAAGCAAGGCCATAAGAGCTTGTGATCATTACAAAGAAGAAAAACAAACTACGGACTAATAAAGGGGTGTTAACATTGAATATTGTTGATTAAATTGCAATCTAATAATTGCCAATATCCTTTTGGATCTAAGAAGACTCATGGGCGTTTCTCTTCTTGTTGAAATAAGATGGGTGTCTCGAGAGAGATGTCCATGTCCAAATTTCTGCAGTGTCCAAAACATTGTATACATTGAGCTTACTTTTTTGAGCAGTCCATAGTGCTTTGCTAATCTCTTTCTTGTGGCTTTGTATTTAGGTACATTAAAATACCCTGCCTCAAGACATATTTACTGGTTACATTAGTCACCCCCATCGTTTCCCCATCATTTACGGATCCTAATTCAAGTACATCTTGGTTAAACACATTGGTGTTGCAGTACTCGCATGTTAAATATGTGTGTACTTCAACATCAGTATTGACTGCTCAGCGGGCCCCTTCTGGGAGATCCTATACTTCAATTTTGGCTAGGGTGACTCAGTAATAGATTCTTCTTATGTTGATAAAGTGAGTGCCATTGAATTGGGCGAGTTTTGATCATTCAAGCGTCCAAGTTCATTTTGTAGTGTGCTGAATATATTATTTTTTTCTATTTCTTCATGAGTGTTTCGTTTATATGCAAAAAAAACAAAGAAAGAATAGACCCCAGCAAGCAATCACAGTGAGTCGCAGCTCCTCGAGCACTTTGGCATATACATTTATAGTCCTGGTATCCCCCACTCAGAAATAAACATAGTACTAATCTGAAGTATCACCAACCCTACATTGCTTGTTTCCCGCTGGATCACAATACACTTTGCGGCATGACAACTTTTCCCACCCAAAAGGATATGATTAATAACTAGATCTTGTAATGAATATGTCCATTCTTGTGCATTGCATGAGTTCTTCTCAAGGCTTACTCTTGTGGGAGTCCCCATCTCTGATTCAACCGTTATTGCAAAATCATCAAAGAAATCCATCCAAATCTGCAGAGCTTCAGTCACTTATTATTATTATAATAATAATTATTATTATTATTATCATTCTTAACAAAATGCCCTTCCCAATACTTTAAAGTAAGTGTTTTTCGAACTCAACGTTTTAGTAGCATTTTAAAATAGTTTATAAACTGTTTGATTGGGACTGACATAATCGATTTTGTGACAGTAATTGAGAGATTTAAAATGGAATCCTATATTTTCTGGCGTGAAAAGCTGAATCTTTTCACAATTCTGAAGGTTTTGTAAATGAGTGTTAACATATTGTTTACCCTTTTTCAGAAACCGAAAAAACAGATCTGAGTTCCAATGTCGAGATAAGGTGTGTTGCACAAAGAATGCCTACATCAAAGATCTGGTCCCTTCTACAAATTCTGATACAGCTATAGAAGACCGAACCTTAATCCTCGATGATGGAGAGGCCCCATGTGCCACAGGAGAGAGGGACCCATGGGACAATGAAACCACAGAAGAAAACTCAGACCCCCGGCGCATGGATTGCAATGAAGAAAGACTTTGCAATGGAGAAGTATTTTTCATTACTGCTGTAAGTACTTTCTCTAGTTATGGAAGGAGAGGTATATTTTCTTTTAATGAAAATGTTGTTGTGTGATAAATCTGCAGTTTGCTCAGAATTGTTTTGTTGATTTTGACATTTTCTTTCATACTATTAGTGCAGGTATACATACATTTGTTTTCCTGTAAATTCTTATGAACAGAAATGTACAAATATCCGTCGCTTTTGTGTCAAGAAACATTTCGAGATATAAATTTGCAGTCATGCTCCGACGTTCAGCTGTTTGTGCTGGCCCACTTCCACCTCGTGTAACAGCGTTTGTGAGTGACCAAGTGAGGAAGAAAGACAGTTCTTGAAATATTCGGATGCTAATCGATTGCACTTCTTGTTAGTTGGTGGTGGCCCTTTGGTTTTGCTTTGTTCGCCCTAAGTTGGCAGGGTATGCCCAGACGTGGGTCCCTTGCTCACTTTGCCACTGGATTCAAGATAGCCTGGCTGATGAGGGCTATGAACCCGAAACCGGTCCCAGGATGCTTGTTTCCGGTCCAGGGAAGGCATGGCTTGGCAGTTCGGGCTGGACTGTTCCCATGAGGCACAGGGTCAGACTGATTTGCATATAGCCATGTCTGAACTGGGGTGGCGGAGTGAGCTAAAGAATGATGATGGATTAAACCCAGATCAGTTGACTGGGGGTGAGTGCTTGCAATGTTCAACACTCCGTCCATCATCCCCTTTGGTTTTGCTTTGTTGGGCCTTGTAGTCTAGGCTCTTTGGCAACTCTTATATCAACCACCGCAAGGTTTTAAGACCACTTCCCATGTGGGACATCCTTTAGGACTTTTTTTTGATAATCAACTTTATTGATTTTTGTGAGAAGCAAACAGAAAAAGACAAAAGACCAGCAGCATATGCAGATATCAGCGCATAGCAAAAACATGGTATCATAGCATGGTACATGACCCTGATAGTCAAGGGAGAAGCAGGGTAACACCCACCATGGCCCACGGTTGCCCAAGGAGAGCGTCAGTCTTCTATCACCCCCACCCTTTTTGCCCCACATTTTGCGATATTTCTTTGGGCATGCCCTGGCTTCACACAAGGGCCGCTCCTGCGCCGGGCACCAATCCACCCCCCTGCGCCATCGTGTTATGGTGGGAGCAGTCGAGTTTAGCCAGTTTGCCGCAATGTCTCTCTTGGCCACCATCATGGCCGTGTTCAGAAAGAGTTTGTCGGCTCTGGAGCCGTCCAGCCCTTCGGTGATTCCCAGGAGAACATTCATTGGATTAAGAGGAACTTCCCAGCCCAAGACCTCAGTAAGTTCCCCTACCACTGATTCCCAAAAGCGTGTGACTACGGAGCAAACCCATACCATGTGGTAAAAATCAGCTTGTTGGTGGTTGCAGCGGGGACATGATGCATGAGGTCTGAGCCCAGCGCGGTGGAGGCGCAGTGGTGTAAGGTAGGCGGCGTGGAGGTAGTATATTTGGACTAAGCGGAGCCTCGCCGAGGCTGTGATCGTTTTGGGGGCCATTAGCGCGTCCCTCCAATCGTCATCTTCCAAGGACCCAAGCCATCCCTCCCATCTGTCTCTGAGCCGGAGTAGTGTGTTGGGGGTGTTGTTCGTGAGGGAGCGATAGATACGGGAAATGCCACTTTCCCCAGGTTGCCAGTCATGATTTGGGCTTCGGGTGGGCTGTATTCGGGTAAGGAGGTGCCCTCCGAGATGTGGGAGTGAAGGGCGTGGCGCAACTGCAAGTAGCGGTAAAACTGTGAAGTGTGGAGGGAGTACCGGTTTTGTAGGTCCTGAAAGGTGCGTAAGTGGTCCCCTCCCCAGACGTTCCCCAATTGCGCAATCCCAATTAGATCCCATGCTCTAAAGCCAGATAGGTTGGCGACCTTCCGGAGCCAGGCGCCCTGCCAAAGTGGGGTATATTGAGTCAGTGTGCCCGACCAGTGGGTGTGGCGCAGAGAAGCCCGCCAGGCCAGAAGCACCCCACGCGTAACCTCGGGCAGGGTTCTGGGGATGGTGTTCCCGTACAGCATCCCCTGGATGTTGGGCAAACCTAGGGCGTGCAGTTCCAGTCGATATGCCAGATCTGACCAGCCACCGTTGAACCAGTCATGCAAAGTGAGGAGCCGGGTAGCTAAATAATAGAGGTACAGATTTGTCATCCCCAAACCGCCATCGAAGGGCGGGATCCGGCACTGTGTGAGGGCCAGACGGGGCCTCCGACCCCCCCATAGGAACTTGATGGCCAGACTGTCCATTTCCCTGAACCACGTCCGTGAGAAGGGTAGGGGCGTATTCTGAAGCATGTAGAGGAACCTGGGCAAAATCATCATTTTAAATAAGGCTATTCTGCCCATAGGGTTCAGCGGCAGCGCCTGCCATTTGAGGAGATCAGCTCGGACCTTCTTCACTAGCGGGGTTACATTGAGCGACCAGGCAAGGTCTGGGAGGAGGGCGACCCAAATCCCAAGGTATTTGAAGGACTGCCGTCGAAGAGGTATCGTGGTCTGCCAGTCAAAGCACTCTTTCGAGAGATGAAGGGGGACCAGGACGGACTTAGCGGAGTTCAGTCGGAGGCCGGAGGTCTGCTCAAAAGACTCAACGCCCGGAGGCACCGGGGTCTCGACTGCGCTGGCTCCGCCAGAAATAGCAGAACGTCGTCCACGTAGAGAGCGATTTTGTCCTCCAGTCCGGGCCATTTCCACCCCATAATTTGCTCGTCCGACCGTATGAGGCAGGCAAAGGGCTCCATTGCCAAAGCAAAGAGGAGGGGCGAGAGGGGGCATCCCTGCCTCGTGCTCCTCCTGATGGGAAAGGGCTGCGACAGAGATCCATTGACCAGTACTCAGTCCCGCGGCCTACAGTATAGCGTCTTTACCAGTTTGCGGAAGTATGTCCCAAACCCCATTTCCGTCAACACCTCTTCCA
Organism: Calotriton arnoldi; assembly: GCA_963921515.1. Lineage (NCBI taxonomy): Eukaryota > Metazoa > Chordata > Amphibia > Caudata > Salamandridae > Calotriton > Calotriton arnoldi. The sequence continues at coordinate 847,890 of CAWUFW010001665.1, forward strand.
GGTACCGCCAGTCCACTGAATCAAAAGCTTTCTCGAAATCAACGAGAAGAAGGGACAAGTATGTGGTCAATCGCTAGCGGTTCGCTAGGGCAAGGTGGAGACGTCTGAGGCAGTGTCTGGTGCCCCGAGAGGCATGAAGCCGCACTGCTCGGGATGGACCAGTTTGGCCAGATACGGTCGTACGCGGTTGGCTAAGACGGTGGCAAACACCTTGAGCTCCGAGTTGATGAGAGAGATGGGGCGATAGTCGGAGCAGTGCTTCGCGGGAGGCTGAGACTTAGGGATCACCACGATGGTGGATATATCAGTTTCCGTGCCGAACGAGCCCTTGTTAGTCGCCTCAACATACATCTCCAGAAGGTGGGGAACTAGCGTGTCACGGTAGGCCGCGTAATACTCCTGAGGGAGTCCGTCCCGCCCCGGGGTCTTACCAGAAGCCATGCGAGATATGACTTCGTTGACCTCCTCTGAAGTGATCGGGAGGTCCAGCGCCTCTGCCTCAGGCTCACTGAGCCGCGGAAGAGGGATCCGTTCTCGATGAAGCAGCTCCGAAAGTGAGAGATTGGGAGGCTGCACAGAGTAGAGGGCAGCGTAGTATGTGGCGAAGCACTGGGCCACCGGGGATCGTTGGACCGCGCCGTCCGGAGCTATCACTTCAGGAATGATGCGGTTGGCCATTGGGTAGGTGGCCAGTCGATGAAGGAGCTTCCCATTTTTGTCTCCCCATCCATAGACTCGTGCTACAGAGGACCTCCACAGCAGCTTGGCGGCCTCCAGGGAGGTCTGCCTAATCTCGTCTTTCAGAAATGCCAGTCTCCTGTCCAGGGCTTCAGATCTCTCCTCAGGCGACTGGCCTTCAATTAGGATGGCTTGAGCTTCTAGGAGTGTAAGCGGGAATCTTGCGTAATTCGTTTGAGTTTGAGCTGGCCCTTGGCGAAGCCACGAATGGTGGCCTTACCAGCCTCCCGCAGGGTACCAGGGGAGGGGACAGAGCCTTGATTGGTGGTGAAGTAGTGGCGGAGCTCACCGCCCACTGAGTCCTTAAATTCCTTATCCTGGAGAAACCAAGCGTTCAGCCTCCAAATCGGGCGCAAAGACTCCGGGAGGTCGCCCATCTGCATCACCACAGGGGAGTGGTCGGATACACCTCTGGGGAGGATGGTGATATCTTTAATTATCCGACAGTCCAGGGCCGGCATGAAAATGTAGTCGAGTCGTGTATGGTGTATGGTGTGGTGGGATGCCGAGGTGTGGGTATAGCGTCGGGCCATCGGGTGCCAAAGTCTCCAGGTGTCGCAGACAAGAGATTAGCATAGGTGATTCTAGAGGTCGAGGGGGTTCTGGCGGTGTCAAGGTCTGGGTTCATGACTGCGTTGAAGTCCCCCCCAATGATGGTCATACCTGGGGGCTGGGCGGCAACCAACTCCGCAATTCGCTTAAGTGTGGGGGCCATCAGCGATGGTGGGGAGTATACGGACAGCAGGTTCAGAGCCTGGTCCCCTATGGTCCCTTCCAAGGCAACGAAGCTACCTTGAGGGTCATTAGTGACCTTGCGTAAAACGAATGGGAGGGCGAGGCGTACAAGAATAGTCATTCCTCTCGACCCCCGATTAAAGCCGGAGTGCCAAACCCTGCCATAGCCGTATCTCGCCAGGAAGGGGCAGTTATTGCCTACAAGGTGGGTTTCTTGGAGCAACAGTATGTCAGCAGTGTGGCGTTGTGCATATCGCAGGACCGCTGTTCCCTTGACCCTGTTTAACAGCCCATTAACATTCCAGGACATTATATGGAGCGACCCCCTCCCATTGTTGTTGTCAGTCATGGGGGGTATGAGTGTATGATGAGACACCTAGAGCGGGTGTCAGGCGCGGGTGAAGTGTTTCGTCTGCGTGAGGTAGTGGGTGCATCCCTATAATGCCGATTGTGTGCGCGCTCGCCATGCTGTTGGACAAAAATACTGGTGTAGTGAACAAGGTGTGTCAATGAAAAACTGGGACAACGGTCCCCTTCCCCAACCCTCCCCCCTCCCTATACTTCGGGAACGGAAGCATCTGTCGACCCTAACAGAAGAGAACTAGAAGAGAAACCAAACCAAACTAAAACGCCTGGGAATGGGGAATCGTGGAGGACCCCTCCTCGTAGCAGGATGTTCTGTGGTAGTGTTCATCGAGAGAGATAAATGACGGCAAGGTTAATTGCAGTACCATGGGCCGCGGGACTGATTGTGGCCAGTAGGCTATTGTGGGCTCAAGGTGGCCCCGTGGGGAAGGCCGGGCTCCGGGAGAGATCTGTGTCCGCTAGGTCCGGCAGAGACGGTCGGGGCGAAGTGCCCCCTGGGTCCGAGCGGTTCGAGGAGCCAGTACGACGTAAGGTGAGGAGTTCACTCAGGGGTGCTCCGGATGTTGGATGTCGGGAGGGACCCAGCGGCGAGTCCGATCTGGCCCGCCTCGGGCCCCGTCTCCTACGCGAGCTGGTGCGCTGCGGGCGTGGGCCAGGCAGGCCCCGGTGGGTACCCCCAGTGCGGTCCTCGGGGGATGGGCTCCGGGCGCTGAGTCTTAAAGGGCACTCCTCTGTCAGCCACGTCCAGGCCTCCTCAGGGGAGTCGAAGAAAAGGGTTCTGTTTAGGAACACCACCCGTAGGCGGGCTGGAAAAAGAAGCCTGTACTGGATGTTGAGGGCACGCAGCTTTTGTTTGACTTCTCCGAAAGAGCGTCGTTGGCCCTGGACCTCCCGGGTATAGTCGGGAAAAATCATGATCGTCTGGCCTTGATATTTGAGGTGCTGCTGCTTGCGTGCTTCAGCCAGGATGGAGTCCCGATCTCTGAAATTAAGGATCCGCACTATTATTGGCCTGTGGGGCGCACCCGGTGGTGGTTTGGGGCGAGAGATCGGTTGGCCCGCTCGATTGCAAACCATGGGGAGAGGGAGTCCTCGGGCATCCACGAGCGCAGCCAGCGTTCAATGAAGTCAGATGTCCGGCCTTGTTCCGAACCCTCCGGAAACCCCACCAGGCGGAGGTTGTTTCGCCTTGACTTGTTCTCGGCATCTTCGGCCCACCTGTGTAGCTCCTGGGTAAGGGTCTGAAGGCGGGCGACCTGGGTTTTAAATTGTTGGACATCGTCTTCCACCGTGGAGATGCGGGATTCAGTTTCTTTGATCCGGGCCGTGGCATTGCGGAGGTCTTGACGGGTAAGAGTCATGTCGACCCGGACTTCTTCAATCTTGCCCTCCACCGAGGATTGGGAGGTACGAATGGCTTGAAGGATAGTGGTCAGGTCTGTAGCGGTGGGGGCGTCTTTTTCCGCGGCCCCCCCGTCGCCCCGGACTCTGTGGTCGTATATTGATCCATTTTAGTTTGTGTGGTGGGGGGGTTTCGGTGCCCGGTCTCTCCCCATGGTCGCCGCTCAGCAGGTGGAGTCGGGACGTCAGATACACCCAGCTCGGGCAAGAAACAAAAGGGGAGCGTTCGGGTCAGCAGCCACGGCTTCCCCCAAGGGAGGAGGAGAGGAGGCGGCCGGTCCAAAGGTCGTGGAGTCCCCCCCCCCACGATTCCAGATGGCCGGAGGAGGTGCAGAATCAGGGTCACACGGCCCCGCAGATCAGTGACAATCCAGGGATCTCACCAGCCCCAGCCACAACGCAACCCCGCCGCCGGTCCACCCGACGCCCGCAGCAGGGTGCGGGGAGGCCAAGCGGTCGTCCAAGAGGTCGGGCGGGGGGGTCGCCGCAGCACTGATTAGTGCCGGGTCTCACATTATCAAAGGCCCTAGGATGGAGGTCAACGCGGCCGCTTGGGACTTGGGTGGAGAGGAAAACAGGTGCCCTGTGCGGTCCACAGCAGGGCAGGAGAAAGAAAGAAAAAGGGGGGGGGGGGACAGTCCACCAGGCCCCGCCGTCCGATCTGACGGCCGATACCCCCTCTCGATGTCCCTCCCGCGCGCCTTTAGGCCAGGAATCAGGCGTGCAGGTCTCACGTCAGGGCCGGTATCGGCGTTGGGTCCGGGGCACAGGGTCCGGCCCACAGTAGAGTGCAGGGGTATTGCTCATGGGAGATGCAGGAAGCAGGCCATCAGAAGGGGGGGAAGGAAGGAAGGAAGACCCCGGCCACCCCGCCGCCCGATGTGACGGCCAGACTCCTCTGGAAGGCCACCGCCTACCTCAGGGCCGCAGCTGAGCGCGGCAGGGCCTCACAGCGATGGAGAGGGTGGGGAGTCTACCAAGCCCCCCCACCGCTGTCCGGAGTGACAGCCGAGGTGCCCCTGGTACTCCGTCGCAGCACCCGGGGAGAGAGCGTGCAGGCCAAGGAGCGCTACACGCGCTGGCAGCAGGCCCAGAGCCCAGGGTCCGATACTCAGCCGGGGCGCAGAGGGCGGCCCTGGGCGACAGCGGGCCTCCAGTCACCAAGAGGGCGAGGTGGGGAGGGACGAGATTCTGGTCTCCCTGCCGCCCGAAGCGACGGCCGAACTCCCCCTCCGCCTGCCCCGGGACCCACAGCTGAGCGCTACAGGCGGGCCCGTCCCAGTCCGCTCCCAGCGCCTCTCACCTCCGGGAGTCGGGATCTGCACCGGATCGATGGGTGGCCCTCCGATCTGCAGAGGGACCGGCGCAGGTAGCTCCTCGGGCCTCTCCTCACATAGCAGCCGGGACAGACGGATACCATAGGGTCATCAGGAAGAGCCGGGAGTCATCTCCGGTGAGGGCCGCCATCTTAGGCCCGCAACGGGCTGGAGCTCCACAACAAGGTCTGCCCGCGGTGCCCAGACGTCGTCAGCGCCGCTCCCAGGTATGGATCGGGGGCCCAGGGCAACAGGATTGCAGGATGGGCTCTCGTTGATGGTGGCGGACTAAGGAGCGGATGACGGAGGGGTCCGGAGCACTTCTAAAGTGCGACCGTCATCTTGATGCTCCTGGCCACGCCCCGTCAGGACTTTTTTTAAAGTACTTATTGAAAGAACCACAACACAATGAATAGATTGTCATTTCCAAGGCTTTGACTCATCCATACAGCACACACACAAAATCTTGATAAATGATGCCACAGGGCAATTGACGGTCATATATTTGTAATGGCATTGCGAAGACAGGCAAGCTTTAGACTCATTGAGGTTGCAGCACACCAATTATGTCATGCTTCCTTTCTGACTTAGTATGATATTTGAGTTTGGAGCAAGGTTTTGACTGAGATTGCATTTAATATTTCCTTCCTGCCTTCAATTTGATACCTCAAGTTAAGCACGCAAATCTGTTCTTTGTAAATACAGGACGTGGAAAAGGATAAAGTCCGTTCTTTGACCATTAGTGACATGGATGAGCGCGAGTACACATTGGATTACTTGAAGCTGAATCGAATCTGTAAAATTAAACATGCCTGGGCCCGAACAATTCACACTTTTCAGGTAAGTGATTTTGCATAATTTGTAATCTTGGTTTAATATTTAATGTATATGGGTTCTTCAGTGGAAGAAATTGGCATGCGTGAAGGTTGTCTTTTTCCATTTTATCATGTTGGATTTTGCCTGAGATGCTGCCTGTTGATACACATTTGTGGAAACGAGCTGTACATTTTTGTGGCCACACATGCATTTATCATGCACAATCACATTTGTTTTTCCTAGGTTCATGTCCTCTAAGTTTAAGTACAATATACTGATCTTTCCTTTTTAGGTCTCGCCTACACAGCTCGTGTGCTGTGCTGTGAGACATATTGTTTACAATTCAGTGGGCTTACAATCCGCGGCCGACGCATAACATTATTTTTTTTGTTGTCCCTCTTATTTGCAATCTTTCGATTGCATAGCACCGTTGGCTTCTCTTCTTTTCTTGTGTCAGCTCCTCTCTGGAGCATGGACCAAGCACATGTGTTCTTCCTCGTCTTTTTGCAACGCACTGTTATTCTATTTTATAGGCATTTCGGTAGTATTACTGAACATGCAATGTGCTTTCCTACTTTTAACACAGGCATAGGGCTTCTTATTTATGTTGCTTTCATCCTACCAGCCGTCTCTATTGCTTTAGTTTCTTAAACCCACAACTGTACTACTTTACAACACTCTACTCTGCGCTACTCCACTCTGCTCCACATTCCGCTACTTTAAGCCACTCCACTCTAAGCCACTCCACTCCACTCTATGCCACTCCACTCTATTCCACTCCAATCCACTTTACACCATTCCACTCTAAGGCACTCCACTCTACGCCACTGTACTCTATGCCACGCCACACAGTGCCACTCTACGCCACGCCACTTTACTCTATGCCACTCTGTTCCACTTTACGCCACTCTTTTTAGGTCTCGCCTGGCGTTGGAGCGCATCGCTCCTCGCCTGCGAGAGCTATAGTAAACATGTCGGTTTCGAGAAGGGGACTCGAGCCCCGCCCCTCATTTCCATTGGGTAGCGTCAGCGTTTATGGTAAAAGCTGGCTTCCCATTGGAAAGGAGGGTTTTTCATTGCCTCCCTTTGACTTTTTGGTGGACTGGCTCGCCTGCTTCACGGCTGTCGTGAAGACTTTTCTTATCTGCTTGTTTATTTAACAAGCAGATAAGAAAAGTCTTCACAACGGCTCTCCGTCACGCTGCCTGCACGCGCCAGTCCGGCTCTGTGATTGGGCATGTATTACAAATCACGCTGCCTTCACGCCGCATTCTCTCCATAGAGACGTCACTGTCCCTCCTCCCGACTGCGCAGTTGTACTTGTTTTTTTTTTTTTACTTTGAGGCAAGCTCGTTTCAGTTTCGCGCGAGGCAATTTCTTCCCGTCTCTTCCCTCCCCCGCAGTCTGATGCCTTCTCGCTCGCCGCCCCCCCCTCCCCGTTCGTGCCTTCAAATGCTTGTTTCTTTAGAGCCATGACACAGCACCGACGCTAATAACACATATTCATCCACATATTTAATACTGTAGCGCAAGGGTTATATTCGGTTTACTGTCCCTGACGACAAGCCTAGGTGAGAAATAAATAAAGTGCCCCCCGCTCCCAGGTGAGAGGCCTCCAAACCCCTCGTACCCTGGCCGGGGTTCAACCCCTTCTGTTATACAGGGCAGACCGAAGAGACCCCGCAGGAGCCGAGGCCGGGTGTGCAGGGAGAGATGTCGCGTCGGGTGGCTCTTTTGGACGCAGCCCAGAAGCCGTTTACAACGAGAAACAAATGCAGATTTCATGGCGATGTAAGAAAAATAAAAGCAGCTTCACGTGCCGCCCAGCATAGCTGACGGGTTTGTAAAAATACCCCAGGTATTCAGACGCACAGAGTATAATATTCCACTTATTGCCACTGAGGGGGGGGGGTCATCTTGACTCGTTGCCCCTCCCAACGCTTAACATTGATAATCAAAACCATATTAGACTGTGCGCATCCGCATTTATTAAGAATATATGTAATACTGCAATTATGGCCATACCATGAAATATTAAAAACTTCACAACGAAAGACTTATTATCAATGGGGAAATCGGTGATCAGCGTTAAGGCTCAGAGTCCTGCTCTCTCTGCTGCCACAGATCACACATTTATTCACAGCCTGAGGCGCCGGGATTTCATTCTTTTCTATTTGAAAGAAGGGCTTTAAGTGGTCCGGGTCCTGCCGGTCGGCACCGGCAGTCTTAAAAAGCAGGCGCTGAGACGGGTCCCTATCGGGCTCTCATTTTGGCGCTCACCATCAGGGTGAAATAAAACCTTAATTCTGCAGCAGTGCCTTCCTTCACTGCCTTTGAGGTAACTTCGAATAGACTGGTAATAGTTGTTTTATGGTCTCATCATTTCAGAACTGAAGCATTGGTATAAATAACGAATAGGTCTCGCCTTTGATTAAGTTAAAGCCATTTGCTTTGTTAATGGTATTATATAGCAAAGCAAATGGCTTTAACTTAATCAAAGGCGAGACCTATTGCATTTTCAATCCTTGTTTACTTTATGCCACTCTACGCCACACCAATCAGCACCATTCCACTCTATGCCACTCCACTCCACACAGTGCCACTCTACGCCACTCTACGCCACTCCATGTAGCTCTACTCTTTGCCACTCTACTCCACTCTATTCTATGCCACTGTACTCCACGCTACTCTACGCCTCCCCACTCCACACCACACAAAGCCACTCTACGCCATTCCATTCGACTCTGCTCCAATCCACCCCACTATATGCCACTCTACTCCACTCTTCGTCACTCTACTCCACTGTTCGTCACTGTGCTCTACACCACTCTACTCTATGCTACTCTACTCCACACCATTCCAGTGCTATTCTACTCTGGCACTCCGCTCTACTCTAAACCAGTCTACTCCATTCTGCACCACTCCACTCCTCTCTACTAAATGCAACTCTCCTCCGCTCCACTGTACGCCACTCTATGCCATTCTGCTCTAGCCACTCTTATTTATGATGCTCCTCTCTGTGCCCCTCCACTCTGTGCCACTCTACGCCTTGCCACAAACATTTAGCAATGCTGAGCAGCAGACAGGCTGCTGTACAACATGGCTAAAATACATTGGCAAAGCCAATAGCTGTCACATAGGCAAGACCTGTTGGCTTTGCAAATGCTTGTTTGGGTTATAGAGGTTGAAGGATTAATTGACAAGCAAGTCCAAATCCCCACCTCGCTGAGAACAAATTTACAGTGTTGGGTCAGGTGAGGATTCTGAACAAAGAGCTCCTCCAATTGGAAATAGTTGAGACTGTAATAAACATTCTCGCAACTGTGTACTAAAAACACCTGTAACTCACTCCTAAACTACCTCACAGAATCCAGCAAACATCTCAGAGCTTACTTAGGCAATTAGTAGAACAAAGTATTATCAGCATCTATCTTGTCCTCTGTAAGGGCCTGTGGCAAAACTGCACAGATTTTGTGTCAAGCTCTGATTCGGTAACAGGATTGATTGCATATCCCAAGAAAACACGAAAAGGAACTCCTTCTCTAGGAACAAAGACAAATAACTATGCGAGAGTACTAGGACATGGGGGACAGTGAAAATAAAGAATAGAAAGCAGTGCATGAAAAAACATTGATCAAGGATTTGTATTTTTTTCTCTGCAAACGTTTACAAATGCTTATTGGTAGAAAGGGGTATTATGCAGGGATGGAAGTAGTGCCCCATACAAAAAAAATATTCTTGAAAAACTCTGCTTGCAACTATCAAAAAACTAAAAAAGAAATAGGACTTGTATAGTTAATTGAAATAATCAGCTCTGTATTGAGTTTTTCATAGTCTCTAGAAGATTTTTGTAATGATTGTTATACCATTAGGTTATGAATTTTATTGTCCAGAAATATTGTGTGGACATTAGCTGTTTTAAGGGTGCGTCCCTCTTAATAAATGTAGTTCTACTTGTTGTACCTTAAATGAGGCATGAATGTCTTTTTCCAAAAAGGATGGGATGACTTCATGAGCCTTTGGTTTCCAGTCTAAAATGTGTTCATCAAAAGCAATGATGTCTTTGTGGCAAAATTCAAACAAATGTACTGCACCAAAACCTAGAAAGTGCCCCCATAATGCAGCAGTTGACACCCCTTCCTTTGGGGTCGGTATCAGCTCCAGAATCACTGTAAAAAGTAGCAGATTTCCAAACTGAAGCCACATTTGGAACCTATGGTGGAACCGGTGTTTCTTGACTTGCTGTCCAGAGCATTAGCCAAGCAAAAGCCTTAAAAAGGAGTCTCCCTGTTTTTTCAAAACGTTACTGTATGCTTCTCTTATAGAAGAACATTTTAATGGACAGTTCGACCCAAATACTTATACTTAACACTCCCTACTTCACTAATGCCACGCTGTTAGAAATGGGGGTCTCTAGTTAGCAGAGGTAGGTACCTTTGTCCAAGTAGGGACCCTTCTTCCTAGTCAGGATAAGGGAGTTACACTCCTAAAATAACCCCTGCTCACCCGCTTGGCACGAACAGTCCGGCTTATCTTAGAGGCAGTGTGTAAAGCATTTGCACATAACCAACAGTAGTACAGTGTAAGCACTACAAAAGGACATCACACCAGTTTAGAAAAATATCCAATATTTTTATATACTTAAGACAAGACCAAAAACGATAAAAATCCACAATACAGTACTTTAAAATCTTCAGTTATCAAAATATGCTTGAAAAACAGTTCCTTGATGTCGATAATTCCGTCTGGGGCTATCACGGCGTCGTGAGCAAACAAATCCAAACAGTTCTGGCTGACCGCGGCGTCGCGGGCCAGCTACGGTGTCGGGAAGACCCGCAAACAGTACCTTTTAGAAATGCAGGGCATCGGCGACCTCTCGTTGAGCTTCCGAAAGCACGGCGTCCGCAGGTGTCTGTTCCGGAGGTCGGTGCAGGAGTCGTCGGGGCCCTCTAAGTCACACGCGTTGCAGATCGAACTCCTCTCTGTTGAAGTCAGGCGCGCTGGCGTTGGCAGGCGTCGGGTGCTGCTGTGCGAAGTGCAGCGGTGCGGCGTGCGGTGCCCACATGTCGCGGAGCGAGCAGCGGCTCGGTGGCGGCGTCAGACGGCGTTGTGGGTGAGACCAGGGTCGCGGAGCGAAGTGAATGCGGTGCTCGTCGCAGTGCTGGCAGGTCGCGGTGCAAGCAGCGTCGTCGTCGTTGCTGAAGCGCTGTCGTTGGCTGACTAACTGGAGTCGATGGCGTCGGTAGGCCAAGGCTGCGGTGCGGGATGAGGGCGGTGCGTCGTGTAACTTTACGAGCCCTCGAACCTCGGTGCAAGCAGCGGCGTAGATTTCGGCATGGAGTGGCGTCGTCGGGGATACCAAGGCGTCAATGTGAAGCGAGGCGGTGCGGAGTGCGTTGCCCACAGGTCGCGGTGCGAGCAGTGGCTCGGTGGCAGCGTCAACATGCGTCGTCGGTGAGACCAGGGTCGCGTTGCGGCGGTGCCCTCTGCGGTGCCGTCAGGACACGGAGTTGGCAGCAACGTAGTCGGGTTGCTTTTTCTTCTGTTGCAGCACAAAACACACAGTTCCCAGTGCTGAGGGCAGAAGAGCTTGAAGTCTTTGCGGTTCCTGAGACTTCTTGAACAGGGGGCAAGCTCTACCTCAAGCCCTTGGACAAACTCACAAATGTAGATTGCAGAAAGTTCAGTCCAGTCCTTTCACTGCCCAAGACAGAAGCAGCCACTGCAGGCTAACACAGCAAAGCACACAGCAATGTGGTAGTTCCTCCTCACAGCTTCTCCAGCTCTTCTTCTTGGCAGTCTTCTTGGTCCAAAAGAGTTCTAAAGTTCAGGGGTCTGGGCCCCATTATTTATATCCCAAAATCCTTTGATCTCTTAGTCAGAGTGTGTCTGTGCCCAGCCAGAACCAGTTCTGCCTTCTCTGGTGTGGCTTCCTGGCAGAAGGTGAAGACGGCATTGTCAGAGGCAGACCAGGCCCATTCAGGTGCAAGGAAATCTCCTCCCCCTACTCTAAATGCAGCCCAGGTCTATTCAGCCCTTTCCTGACCCACCTAGACTATCCGGAGCCACTCCTGCTCCCCAGCCCCTGTCATCCAAAACCCAGACAGTCAATCCACAAACCCAGCAGAGGCACACTGGATGGTTAGGCAAGAAAATACCTACTTTCTAAAAGTGGTATTTTCAAACACAGAATGTAAAAATCACCTTCAATAAAAGATGCATCTTTAGATTCTGAGTTCAGGCATACTAAACTTCATTTTCCTACCTAGTTCCCAGGGCCAGTTTTGTTTATAAGATGTTATAAACAAACTCCCCATTCTGTCCTATGGGGAACAGGTAGCCTTGCAATAGTGAAAAACGAAATTGGAAGTAATTCACTATCAGGACATGCCACACACACCAGGCATGTCCTACCTTTCACATACACTGCACCCTGCCCACAGGGGTACCTTGGGCCTACCTTAGGGGTGACTGACATGTAAGAAAAGGGAAGGTTAGGGCCTGGCAAGTGGGTGCACTTGCCAAGTCGACATGGCAGTACCAGACTGCACACAGGCTCTGCAATGGCAGGCCGGAGTTACATTTACGGGCTGTTTGGGTGGGTGGCACAATCCAGTGCTGCAACCCACCAACAGCATTTGATTTACAGGCCCTGGCACACGCAGTGCACTTTACTAGGGACTGACACATAAATCAAACAGGCCAATCATGGAAACACTAATCCACAACACATTTTAGCACAGGAGCACTTGCACTTTACCACTGATCAGCAGTGAGAAAAGTGCGCAGAAATACTAAGCCAGCACAAACAGAGTCAAAACCGGTAGGTCAGAAAGCAAAAACTCAGGGGAAACATGCCAAAAGATGCCAAGTCTAACACATGTCCCCTCCAGCTGAAAGTAGGGAGAACTACCCACCCTCCTGGGAGTTCTCTTCCCTAAGGCGGAAGAACCTGGACAGACCATCTGCATTGGCGTGTTCTGTGCCAGGACGGTGTTCCACCGTAAAGTCCATTCCCTGTAGGGAGATGGACCACCTCAGCAGTTTTGGATTCTTACCCCTCATGGCATTAACCATCTGAGGGGCCTGTGGTCTGTCTGAACCCGGAAGTGAGTCCTAAACAGGTAGGGCATCAGCTTCTTCAGTGCCCAGACCACAGCGAAAGCTTCCCTTTCTATGGCCTCCACCTCTGTTCCCTGGGGAGTAGTCTCCTGCTAAGGAAGACTACAGGCTGGTCTAGGCCCTCTTCGTTCATTTGTGAGAGCACCGCTCCCACACCATGCTCTGAAGCGTCAGTCTGCACGACGAATTCCTTGGAGAAGTCGGGTGCCTTGAGCACGGGTGCCTAGCACATGGCGGCCTTCATGGCATCAAAAGCCTTCTGGCAGGACTCAGTCCAGATCAACTTCTTGGGCTGCTTCCTGGAAGTCAGCTCTGTCAAGGGGGCAACAATGGTGCCATAGCCCTCAACAAACCTCCTGTAGTACCCGGTGAGACCTAAGAAGGCTCTCACCTCTGTCTGGGTCTTGAGGGGCTCCCAAGCCAGAATGGTGTCAATCTTGGGTTGTAGGGGCGCCACCTGGCCGCTTCCTACCTGGTGTCCCAAGTACACCACAGAACCCTGCCCGATCTGGCACTTGCTGGCCTTGATCGTGAGGCCTGCCCTCTGCAGAGCCCTCAACACTTCACCGAGGTGTTGCATGTGCTCTTCCCAGCTGGAACTGAACACTGCGCTGTCATCCAGGTAGGCGGCACTGAAATCCTCCAGTCCAGCCAACACCTGGTTCACCAACCTCTGAAATGGGTGCAGGGGCATTCTTCAACACAAAGGGCATCACCCGGAACTGGTAATGTCCTTCTGGGGTTGAGAATGCTGACCTCTCCTTGGCCCCATCAGTTAAGGCAATCTGCCAGTACCCAGACGTTAAATCAAACGTGCTGAGGAACTTGGCAGTTCCCAACCGATCAATGAGCTCATCAGCTCTGGGAATGGGGTGCGCGTCAGTCCTGGTGACGGCATAGAGCCCATGGTAGTCCACACAAAACCGCAGTTCTGGAGTGGCACCGGGTGCAGCAGCCTTTGGGACCAAGACCACTGGGCTGGCCCAAGGACTGTTGGAAGGCTCGATCACCCCTAACGTCAACATCTTAGAGACCTCCTCTTTGATGCTGGCCTTGACCCGGTCAGTCAACCTGTAAATCTTGTGCTTCACAGGAGGGCTGTCACCGGTGTCCACGTCCCGGGTACACCAGTGTGTAACACCTGGGGTCAGAGAGAACAGTGGGGCAAACCGTCCCAACAACTGGTGACAATCGCTCTGCTGCTCCGGGGTCAGTGTAGAAGAGAGGATCACACCTTCCACTGACCCATCGTGCTGCTTGGTAGACAGGAGGTCAGGGAGAGGTTCACTCTCCTCTCTCACCCCATCATCTGTCGCCAAGAGCATGCTTACTTCAGACCTCTCGAAGTGGGGTTTGAGGCGGTTCACGTGGAGGACCCTCAAAAGGGTTCCTTGGAGGCCGCAAATCCACCAGATAGGTGACATCACTTTTGCGCTCCACCACCTCAAACGGCCCAGTCCACTTGTCCTGCAAGGCACAAGGTTCCACTGGGGCCATGACCCACACTTTTTGCCCAGGTTGAAATTCGACCAGAGTGGCATTCTGGTCATACCACTTCTTCATTTCTTCCTGGCTTGCTTCTAGGTTCGCCTGAGCGAGTTTCCTGAAGCAGGCCGTTTGGTTTCTGTAGGCCAGCATGTAACTAAACGCATCCTGGGGAGTTTTCCTGGGAGCTGCCTCCCAGCCTTCCTTAACCAAACTCAGAGGTCCTCTCACAGGGTGACCATACAGAAGCTCAAAAGGACTGAACCCAAGAGACTTCTGTGGCACCTCCCTGTACGCAAAGAGAAGGCATGGCAAGAGGACGTCCCACTTACGCCTCATGGGTTCGGTTAGACCCTTAATCATGCCCTTCAAGGTCTGGTTGAACCTTTCCACCAGACCGTTACCTTGTAGGTGGTAAGGAGTGGTGAACTTGTAGGTTACACCGCACTCCTTCCACAGGGATGTCATATACCTTGATATGAAATTTGTTCCCCTGTCAGAAACCACCTCTCTGGGGAACCCCACACGGGAAAAGATCCCCATTAACGCCCGGCCCACCACTGGCGCCGTCGTTGTTCTGAGAGGGATTGCCTCCGGGTACCGGGTGGCATGGTCCACCAAGACCAAGATGTACCTGTTGCCCATGGCTGTCTTGGGATCCAGTGGCCCCACAATGTCCATCCCTACCCTTTCAAAGGGTGTTCCAACAACTGGAAAAGGTTGGAGAGGAGCTTTGACCTTCCTCCCACTCTTACCACTTGCCTGGCAAGTTTGGCAAGACCTGCAATGTCCATCTGACTGCCTTCGCATTTGGGGCCAGAAGAAGTGGGTGACAAGCCTGTCAAACGTCTTGTCCTGCCCCAAATCTCCTGCCAAAGGCACGTCATGAGCCAGACCCAGTAGGAAGGTCCTGAAGCGCTGGGGTACCACCAGCACACGGGCTGACCCAAGCTCAGCGACCTTAGGCTCACTATACAGGAGACCATTCTCCCAGTTGATCCAATGTGATCCGGACTGATCACCAGCTGCCTGGTCTGCAGCCTGCCGCCGTAGACCCTCTAGAGAAGGGCACTCTTTCTGCTCCTTGCAGAATTCCTCCCTGGTGGGACCCCCTTCTTGCTGCCAATGGGTCAGCTCAGAGATGTCCCCCAGTTCAGCTACCTGCTCCCCTGTAGGCACCGGGGCGTCCCCCTCAAGGTCCGCCTCCTCCCAGTCCGTGGGAACATCAGGGGCCGGTTTCCCGCGCCCCTTACCCTTTCTCTTGGCAGGGACTTGGGCCACTGTTTCAGGCTCCAAGTCCTCTTGATCACCCTTTCTGGCCGCCATTGACCGAGTGGACACGCATGCCCACTCTGGCAACCCAAGCATCTCCAAGTGAGACTTGAGCTCAGCATCCTTCCATAAGGACTGCTCCAGGTCGTTACCTAGCAGACAATCTACAGGCATGGAAGGGCTCACAACCACCCTCAAGGGACCTGAGACCCCCCCCACTCAAAGGGATCCTGCGCCACCATACAGTGGCGCTCTGAATTGCAATTACTTGGTGGAATGCTCCTCAGAGACCAGGTCACACTGGACTGAGGTCACACTGGCTCCAGCATTTCTGAGAGCCTCTACCCTTTTCCCATTGATGGTCACCCAGGTGCTGTATTTCTTTGTGTTAGGGGGCACCCGGTTTCCTGGGACCATCTCACTGTCCCCTAGTGAGACGAGGGTCATTTCTACGGGGTCCCCACCCTCCTGTAGGTACTCCTCCTCCCCAAGCGCTACACTAGCCAACACCTTGGACTACCCACTGGTGGGTGGCTGTGCCCCCTTAGGGCTCTTGGGGTCCCCCTTCATGTGACCCTCCTGGTCGCATGCAAAACACTTGCGGGGGCCGGTCTCAGCAGACTTTCCTGAAGAGACCCCTTGTTTCTCATCTCTGGGGGGATGGGGACCTTTACCCTGGGTGTTAGTTTGGGGCCCTTTAGAGAACTCCTGTGCTTTACCCTTGTCCCCCCACTTTTCTGCTGGGGACCCTGCCCACCTTTGGCTGAGTGTCCCCCAAACGCTTTCTTGTGGACCCTGGTACTCACCCAGCGGTCCGCCTCCATAGCAAGCTTCCTGGGGTCCATCAGCTTACTATCGACTAGGTGCTGGCGCAGAACTGCAAACATAGACTAGACAAGTGCTCCCATGCAAACAAATTGTAGAGCCCTTGAAAATCTGTCACATTACTGCCCTTCACCCAGCCATCCAGTGACCTGCAAAACACATCTACACATTCCAACCAAGTGTTGGCATCAGACTTCTTACTGGACCTGAACTGATCCCTGTATTTTTCAGGAGTGAGACCATACTTCGTGAGAAGGGCCTCCTTCATGTCAGCATAGGTGAGGTTATACCCCTAACCTAAAGCTATTAAAGTATCCCTTGCTTCTTCTGGAAACAGAGGCCACAATCCTGCTCCCCAATTCTTCTCAGGGACCCCATTCATGTGTATCGCTGCCTTGTAACCCTGAAACCACCTTTGTATGTCATCCCCCTTCTTGAATTCCTTGCCCACATTTTTAGGGATGTGCACAATCCTGTCTGCCTGTCCTGACGGGTTGCTGCCACCATCTGAGCTGGTTCTACTCCTTTGATCCAGCTCCTTTATCCTGATCTCATGATCTAACATCATCCTTTTTTCCTCCATGGCTAACTTAAGCTTCTCCAGTTCTACTGCAACTCTCCTTGCTTCCCGCCTGTCCTCCAGCTCCTCGGGGGACAGGCCACTGCTGCCTGGCCTGGAGGGTTCCCCCCCTCCCAAAAGCACATCCACCCTAGGAGCAGGCTCCTCCGCCTCTCCACTGAGATCACCAGACTGCTCGCTGGCATGTCTGGCTGCTACCCAGGCCCTCAGCGCCTTTTGTAGCTCCTCCTTCCTAGTGAGGCCTCTGACTTGGACTTTTAGGTTTTTGCAAATTGCTTTCAATTCGCTAAGACTGTAGGATTCCAACCTATCCTCCTCAAAGGCAACTTCCAGGGATGCAACAGATGATGCTCTTGATTCCGGCATGATGAAGTAGCTAGTTCAAACTGGCAAGATCAAAAATAGGCCAAAAAGAAAAAGAACTAGTATGTGGCACGTAATGGTCTGCGATATGGTAGTAGTGCACACCAATCACTGTAAGTCAAGTGCAAACGCAAGTCCTATCCTCACCGCTGACAACCAATGTTAGAAATGGGGGTCTCTAGTTAGCAGAGGTAGGTACCTTTGTCCAAGTAGGGACCCTTCTTCCTAGTCCGGATAAGGGAGTTACACTCCTAAAATAACCCCTGCTCACCCCCTTGGTAGCTTGGCACGAGCAGTCAGGCTTATCTTAGAGGCAGTGTGTAAAGCATTTGCACATAACCAACAGTAGTACAGTGTAAGCACTACAAAAGGACACCACACCAGTTTAGAAAAATATCCAATATTTTTATATACTTAAGACAAGACCAAAAACGATAAAAATCCACAATAAAGTACTTAAAAATCTTCAGTTATCAAAATATGCTTGAAAAACAGTTCCTTTGATGTCGATAGCTCCGTCCGGGGCGATCACGGCATTGTGAGCAAACAAATCCAAACAGTTCTGGCTGACTGTGGCGTCGCGGGCCACCTACGGTGTCGGGAAGACCCGCAAACTGTACCTTTTAGAAATGCAGGGCGTCGGCGACCTCTCGTTGAGCTTCAGAAAGCACGGCGTCCACAGGCGTCTGTTCCGGAGGTCGGTGCAGGAGTCGTCGGGGCCCTCGAAGTCACACGCGTTGCAGATCGAACTCCTCTCTGTTGAAGTCAGGAGCGCTGGCGTTTACAGGCGTTGGGTGCTGTGGTGCGAAGTGCAGTGGTGCGGCGTGCGGTGCCCTCAGGTGGCGGTGCGAGCAGTGGCTCGGTGGCATCGTGGGTGAGACCAGGGTCGCGATGCTCGTCGCGGTGCTGGCAGGTCGCGGTGCAAGCATCGGCGTCGTCGTTGCTGAAGCGCTGTCGTCTGCTGACGAACTGGAGTCGATGGCGTCGGTAGGCCAAGGCTGCGGGGCGGGATGAGGGCGGTGCGTCATGTAACTTTACAAGAGGTGCCCTCGAACCACGGTGCAAGCAGCGGCGTAGATTTCGGCATGGAGCGGCGTTTTCGGGGATACCAAGGCGTCGTCGTGAAGCGAGGCAGTGCGGTGCCCACAGGTCGCGGTGCAAGCAGCGTCTCAGTGGCGGCGTCAGCATGCGTCGTCGGTGAGACCAGGGTCGCGTTGCGGCGGTGCCCTCTGCGGTGCCGTCAGGACACGAAGTCGGCAGCGGCGTCGTCGGGTTGCCTTTTCTTCTGTTGCAGCACAAAACGCACAGTTCCCAGTGCTGAGGACAGAAGAGCTTGAAGTCTTTTCGGTTCCTGAGACTTCTTGAACAGGGGGCAAGCACTACCTCAAGCCCTTGGAGAAACTCACAAAAGTAGATTACAGAAAGTTCAGTCCAGTCCTTTCACTGCCCAAGACAGAAGCAGCCACTGCAGGCCAACACAGCAAAGCACACAGCAATGTGGTAGTTCCTCCTCACAGCTTCTTCAGCTATTCTTCTTGGCAGTCTTCTTGGTCCAAAAGAGTTCTAAAGTTCAGGGGTCTGGGCCCCATTATTTATATCCCAAAATCCTTTGATCTCTTAGTCAGAGTGTGTCTGTGCCCAGCCAGAACCAGTTCTGCCTTCTCTGGTGTGGCTTCCTGGCAGGAGGTGGAGACGGCATTGTCAGAGGCAGACCAGGCCCATTCAGGTGCAAGGAAATCTCCTCCCCCTACTCTAAATGCAGCCCAGGTCTATTCAGCCCTTTCCCGGTCCCACCTAGACTATCCGGAGCCACTCCTGCTCACCAGCCCCTGTCATCCAAAACCCAGACAGTCAATCCACAAACCCAGCAGAGGCTCACTGGATGGTTAGGCAAGAAAATACCTACTTTCTAAAAGTGGTATTTTCAAACACAGAATGTAAAAATCACCTTCACTAAAAGATGCATCTTTAGATTCTGAGTTCAGGCATACTAAACTTCATTTTCCTACCTAGTTCCCAGGGCCACTTATGTTTATAAGATGTTATAAACAAACTCCCCATTCTGTCCTATGGGGAACAGGTAGCCTTGCAATAGTGAAAAGCAAAATTGGCAGTAATTCACTATAAGGACATGACACACACACCAGGGCATGTCCTACCTTTCACATACACTGCACCCTGCCCACAGGGGTACCTTGGGCCTACCTTAGGGGTGACTGACATGTAAGAAAAGGGAAGGTTAGGGCCTGGCAAGTGGGTGCACTTGCCAAGTCGACATGGCAGTACCAGACTGCACACAGGCTCTGCAATGGCAGGCCGGAGTTACATTTATGAGCTGTTTGGGTGGGTGGCACAATCCAGTGCTGCAGCCCACCAACAGCATTTGATTTACAGGCCCTGGCACACGCAGTGCACTTTACTAGGGACTGACACATAAATCAAACAGGCCAATCATGGAAACACTAATCCACAACACATTTTACCACAGGAGCACTTGCACTTTACCACTGATCAGCAGTGAGAAAAGTGCGCAGAAACACTAAGCCAGCACAAACAGAGTCAAAACCGGGAGGTAAGAAAGCAAAAACTCAGGGGAAACACGCCAAAAGATGCCAAGTCTAACACACGCGTTTGTACAAGGTTTCTAGTCTCAACATTCATAGAATCGGTGTCTCTTGCTCATATTCCTTGGTTATTATGTGCGCCTCAGTCTTCTCCTTCTGTGCAGGAACTGCAGCAGAGGTAGCAGTTGTGTCCTCCTTGATTACTTATCTAGGTGGCCTTGTGAGAATAACCCTTTTTGGGTTTCTTCATGAAATCTTCAAAAACATGCTATTTCTCTTCTGCCAAAACATGCTATTTCTCTTCTGTCTAGAGCGGGCAAGTGGGGAAAATGGTTCCTGTACACCCTTGTGATACCGAATGTGTATCAGCACCATTTGTAAACTCTTCCTTTAACTACCTAATGCACTACGATGCCTTACCAGTGTCAGATTGTGCCCTTTGCAAATGACCAATAACCTAAGGTTGTTATGGTTTTGGGGTTTTCATGGGCACTAAATCAGAAACAACACTGGTGAGAGATTTCAGAACAAACTTGAAGACATTATGCTTCGTGTCTTCTCTCATTTTAGTGAGAGACATCAACATCAGGACCATAGAAAAATATAGCAAACAAAGTTTCAAAGTCTGCCCACCTCATGGAATAAATTAGTAAATATAAACTGATAATTGGCAGACATCTTTGAAACAGTGGTTACCGTGTCCTTGCAAAGAAGAGCAATACAGCTAAGATTTGTTTTCAGCTTGCTCTGTAGTCTGTACAAGAAAATAAGAGTGAGACAGATGAAGCGACATATTTATTCACTTTCGGGGGGCAGGGATACTGGGTATGCATACATTTTCTTAAAGTTTCACGGCTCCACCGGACCATAATAGATGCAGTCTGCTATGGGTCCCAGGATGCTTGTTTCCGGTCCAGGGAAGACATGGCTTGGCAGTTCGGGCTGGACTGTTCCCATGAGGCACAGGGTCAGACTGATTTGCATATGGCCATGTCTGAACTGGGGTGGCGGAGTGAGCTAAAGAATGATGATGGATTAAACCCAGATCAGTTGACTAGGGGTGAGCGCTTGCAATGTCAACACTCCGTCATCATCCCCTTTGGTTTTGCTTTGTTCGCCCTAAGTTGGCAGGGTATGCCCAGACGTCGGTCCCTTGCTCACTTTGCCACTGGATTCAAGATAGCCTGGCTGATGAGGGCTGTGAGCCCGAAACCGTTCCCAGTATGCTTGTTTCCGGTCCAGGGAAGACATGGCTTGGCAGTTCGGGCTGGACTGTTCCCATGAGGCACAGGGTCAGACTGATTTGCATATGGCCATGTCTGAACTGGGGTGGCGGAGTGAGCTAAAGAATGATGATGGATTAAACCCAGATCAGTTGACTGGGGGTGAGCGCTTGCAATGTCAACACTCCGTCCATCATCCCCTTTGGTTTTGCTTTGTTTGCCCTAAGTTGGCAGGGTATGCCCAGACGTGGGTCCCTTGCTCACTTTGCCACTGGATTCAAGATAGCCTGGCTGATGAGGGCTGTGAGCCCGAAACCGGTCCCAGGATGCTTGTTTCCGGTCCAGGGAAGACATGGCTTGGCAGTTCGGGCTGGACTGTTCCCATGTGGCACAGGGTCAGACTGATTTGCATATGGCCATGTCTGAACTGGGGTGGCGGAGTGAGCTAAAGAATGATGATGGATTAAACCCAGATCAGTTGACTGGGGGTGAGTGCTTGCAATGGTCAACACTCCGTCCATCATCCCCTTTGGTTTTGCTTTGTTCGCCCTAAGTTGGCAGGGTATGCCCAGACGTGGGTCCCTTGCTCACTTTGCAACTGGATTCAAGATAGCCTGGCTGATGAGGGCTGTGAGCCCGAAACCGTTCCCAGGATGCTTGTTTCCGGTCCAGGGAAGGCATGGCTTGGCAGTTCGGGCTGGACTGTTTCCATGAGGCACAGGGTCAGACTGATTCGCATATGGCCATGTCTGAACTGGGGTGGCGGAGTGAGCTAAAGAATGATGATGGATTAAACCCAGATCAGTTGACTGGGGGTGAGTGCTTGCAATGTTCAACACTCCGTCCATCATCCCCTTTGGTTTTACTAAGAATACTCATCCTCGGGCTTCTGACACAGAATTGTAAACAAATGTAGCAGTACTACGTATCTTTGTATTCTGCCCCCTCTATGAAATGTAATAGTGCGTGGTACACACCTCCACCCCGATTGGTTGCATTTAATCTTGTGTCTTACCCACCTTCCTGTACACAAGCAGAGCATGAGCTGGGGAAAGAAATGGGTAAACAGTCTGCCGTGCTTTCCCATTCTCACGTCCTCTAAAGTGCTTTTTTGGGGGGTTTTTTAAACTTGTTTTGTAACATTTCCGCCACCTTTTTTGTAATATTTTCTAGTTGTGGTATTATTTTTGCTTCAGTGTAAACGCCTTGTGTCTCATCATTAGACAACGTTGTTTTTAAGAAGGAAAACCGAGACATTGAAAAGAAATATATGATACCAATAGTTCTATTCATTTGCGAGGTTATGAATTACGAACTTGTTTTGTAAGATATTTATTGAACATGTTACATTTCTAATTGGTATTGGCAAAGTTCGCATCTCTCATTTGTATGGTATCGCAGTGCTGTGGGCTATCTGTATTGTGTATACTCACGTCTGTGGGTTTTGTTGTGTACTTCTTTATGGATTTGATAATCATGCAGACCAGACACTGTGTTGGTTGTTGCTTGGATGCGTATGTTATGGATTATTTATTATATGCTTTGCTTTTATGATTTGCATGTGGGGGCAGCAGGGTTGTATTAATGGTATACTATGAATACCTGGATGGCTTGTCCGTATGCTATAGTAGATCTTGTGTGTAACAGACAGACCGAAGGCAGATGTCCGTGATGCTGAATGTTGTGGTAGTGCCATGAGTTTCTGCCATACCCATTATTGTGCAGGCAGGAAGGCATGGATATAATGGGCAGATTGGGGTTAGAGTCAGTGAGAACGGAGGCACGCTTGGAGTTATAAAAGGCGTAAATGTGGTGTTGTGATTGGCACATTCCCGAACGGTTGGCTTTTTGAATCTGGTGGTTGTGGTTCATGTAAAACATATGAATTGTGCCAAGCGAGTGTGCAATGGGGTCTGGTGTTGTGAAGGGGAGGCAGAGTATGGCTGTTCTCTTGAAAGTAACAGTTTGGCAGTATATCGACATTTGAAGCAGTGGTAGTTGCTTACACATGGAGGAACGGTAGGATCGAAATGCCAAGTTGTTAGTATTTTGACACAGCCTGCTTAATTATTCATCTGAGGTTTTATTGAATAGAATATCACACATAATAAATCTAGTCCTTGACTACTGGTCAGACACAGCTCTGAGTACCACCTAAAAAAGCAATAAGATAAACACAGTTGCACAGGTCAGTAGTAGAGATTTCATGTATTTGTCCTCCAAAAAGTGTAGGCAAGCTATTTCATTCATTCTGCTGGTGTGTGACTTAGTGTGTAGTAGCTTCTGCATTGGTTATTAAGACCTGCCTTTTTAGGTCTCGCGCCTAGCGTTGCACTGCATAGCAGTGCTCGCGCAGCGCGAGACATTTAGTAGGTGAAAAACGGGGATTCAGCACTGACCTAGGAATCGCACACGCTCGTGCGTGTGCGATTCCTTTTGTGCTACCCCATTGGCCTTTTCGTGCGTCTTTTTATAAAAGACTGCACGCAATTGGCCAAAGGCGGGCGCATTGCTCCGCCCATGGCCTATTGGTGTCTATTACGCGCCTGGTGCGCGTAATAGGCAATGCTCCTCCCATGGCCTTTTGGTGTCTATTACGCGATTGGTGCGCGTAATAGACACCAATAGGCCATGTGGTTTCAATTATCGTTCCCAGACACGGGCGTGATAATTGAAATCACATGCTTAGCTGTGGCGCGCGTGCGCGCACCACTTGTTTTCGTTCGACATTGACTGTATCCGCGTCACAGAGCGGCCACAGCCAGTGATTCATGTCATGTGGGCCACGTTTCACTAATAAAAGCGGAGAAGTGTCCTTTTAAGCACGCGTTTAACATGTTTATGTGAATGGAGCAAAGTGTGGTGGAGCTGCAGATTTCATAGCTGTCAGGCGACACCAGGTCACGAGTGCGACCCTCAGCCAGCCCTGGTTTTTGAGCCCACAGCTCTATGCATGCTGGGACTTGTAGTTTCACATTGCCGATTAAAGATAGGCCTCACACGAGTTAATGAAAAACGAGGGGGGGGGGAACACTGTTGCACTCCGGATAAGACCAATTCGGTCAGCAAGTGGCTAATTCCTTGACGAGTTTATTGTATAAAAGTTAAACGGTGAACGTATGCTCATATGTGTTCCACCGCTGTATTCTTCAATCTGCCCTTAACCGTAACTGACTTTCCATTACATAGTCTAGTATAACAGGGCCGTTGGAATTGTGGCAAGACAGCACAGAATTATGCAGCAGTTTTGGCTAAATTGTGGGGAAAGAAAAGGCCAAATATGCAGCATAATGCGGCACATTTTTTAATAGTATTTCTTCGTATTTTTGTACACGGTGATACTGTCTGAACAAATATCGCACCCCAGCTCAACAACCAAATGCATAAATAAGCAACGGAAAGATGACTAGTTAATCTTTACAAAGACCCTTCCAACACGCGGCGAGCACATAGCGCCACGTTACTATCGTTTGAGCTAGAAACATTTTTTTAACTGCAGCTTATGCAGCCGATTATGGATTATGTGGCAAACGCGGCAAACCCTTAATTATGCGAAAAAATCCTTGGCCGCAGAATCGCATAATTCCAGTGGCCCTGAGCATAGATGAAACATTCTGATACATGCCAACATTTCGAAAGTGATGAGAGAGTTCGAAAAAAAATTACGGGCTATTGAATTCCTCCACTGGTTTACATTTAATAGGAGATTTTAGGCAAGAGACACAAAATACATCCTCGGGAGTCTCCCGCCAGAATCGGGTCGGTTGGGATTTCTCCATTCTACTCAGCATGAGCGCGCCGCGCGTGGCCATACGCACGCGCTCACTTACATCACCACACACAACATTACAGATTCCTTCTTCCGTCTGTGGAGAGCACAACATGCACAGCACATATCCGCACATGCGCTGAAGAGCTGTACCGCTTGCATGTTAACTTGCTATTCTGGAATAATGAGCTACTTGTGACGCTTTGCTGCTTGTCTGCTCGTCTGCTCTTCAGTGCTTTATTTGGGCGGTGCTTGCAGGTGGTCCTCCATTTTCGGGACCGTGACTTGTGTATCCTCATCACACTTGGTCCCAGAGCAAGAGAGGAAGAGAAAGCTAAGAAAACTGTGAAAAATAGAGAAAGACGAGGTGAACATGAACCAGCAAGAGTGGGATAGACCGGAAGTGTAGGGTGGCGGAAGAAAGAAGAGGTGGAATCAAGAGCAGGCAGCCCTGGGGTGAAAGTAAGAAAAGCTTTGGGCCTCTGCACGGCTCACTGTAAACATGTTCCCTGCTTTCATGATGGTGGTTTGCACGGCTCTGTCAACAGTCATAACTTTTATCTTGTGTTGAGTTTAAACAGTGCTGGGTATGTTGAGCGGGAGCGTTGCCATAACAATGCTCCTTCAGTGGTCTCTGTGCTGTTCACTACCCCTCCCCCAACTTTGGAGATAAGAGGTGGGAACGGGTCGGGCTTGTTAGGTCGAGCCTCGAGTAGCGCGCAAGCGCTGCGAGACTTTAAGTAAGGGGCTTTTGAAAGCTGACCAGACGCTCGTGCGTCATGGCCTTTTCCTTGCGGTTACCCGCACGGCAGACATCTGTTTCCAATTATCGTGCCCAGACGCGGGCGTGATAATTGGAAACACATGGCCATTGTGCACGAGCGTGTGGTCAGCTCAGCAGGCTGCCGCGCTCGCTCGCCCCCGCTGCCGACGTCTCTGCTGTCCAGCGCTTCACTTGTTTGCTTTTCCTATGTGTACAGAGTAATACCCGTGTACCCGTGGCTCGAGAAACTCGATTTATTTTCTTCGAGTACACGTTATCCGAGTGCTCAGTTCAAGCTCCGGGCCAGGATACTGTCAATGAAACAATTGACGGTTCTGAAAGGTGTCAACATTTACTCGTATTTTGATGGATCAGAAGAAGAAGACATACTATTCAGTTTTCCCGGATTTTGAGATGTGGAAAGTCCCCGTCCCGACAGGAAATGAGAGCACGCGATGCAGCAAGCACCTCCAGCCGGCCGCTCCTATCTGGCACGCCATATATTTTTGACAGCAGCCGCCCCTCACAGGGGGTTAAACATGCGCCTGGGAAACAGGGAGCCCAAAATAACAATGAGAGCAAAGGAGAGTCCGTCGCGCGCGATATCCACGTAGGTCAGTCCCGTATTCTTCTGCGGAGGCCTCCAACTTTCATAGAGAGGGGGTGAGAGGTCAGACATAGCTGTCACATTTTTAACGCACTGCTCGATGGGGGTTTGGTACCTGTGCAGGTCGTTTCCTTTCTCCGCCCCTCAGTGACCTGCCTACCCTGCGACCTATTTAGGTCGACTACATTTTCTCTGCACCCCTCCCCCACCCATCTGGGTGGGCAGTAAAAGGGTTAATGCTAATGCCCCAAACATGTTGCAAAAGAGATCAGCTAATCTGATAATTACTGCCAACAAAAGCCATTTAGACAAACCATGACCTGACCCCGGGGCTCTGGAATAAAAACATTTACTATCCTGTCAGAGCGCAGCACTCTCCCTCATCCCGGCACTAACAGCATCTGCCAGCGCTCCGAGGAGCACGGAAACACATCGAGGTGCAGCAGTGACAAACGGCCAGTCCCACACCAGCAAGACCTGGACTCGCCCCGCCCCCGACCGAGGCCGTTAATCACCATGCCCTGCCCTCTGCAGCATGGCTCTCTCTCTCTGCCTGAAAAAGTTCAGTGCAGACTTTTTTTTCATGCAGACTCCAACGCAATAGTACTTGCGGATGCACGACCGGTTTTAAACAGTTTATGCTGACTGGACCCAGCTGCTTGAATATCGTTTTTTCAACATCTACTGAACTGCTGTGGAAAATCATGTTAAATCCTACCACATTTTTGGAACTTTGTAAATGAGTTTTCGAGTTTCTGTGGGCATGTTTAAGCGATGGAATTTTCTTTTCTAGTGAGGTTCGGAGGATAAACTGAGGTCCCAGGAGGGCAGAGAGGCCACCAAGGTTAGGTATTAGGCCTTTTCACAATTGTTTGAGGGGTGTGAGTGGATGAGTTAGGTTACGTGGAGGAGCATGCTCATTACTCATGGGTATCCAAAATTGTTTTCTTAAATGTTCTGAATTTCCACACATCGCTGCTGTTAGAAGCCAGTTTACCACTGTTCTATAAATGCATTTTTTTGCTTCTACTGAACATTACCCCAAGACGTCATATTTCATGATCCTTTTCCCCACACAAGTATTCCAATTAAGTATATACACTATGCTGTCTGTAAAACATTAAGTTAAATTCCACAGACGTAAGATTTTAAGTTGTAGCATTTGTTTCTCCATGCTTCTAGAAAGTATCGTTACTCAAACCTCTCCTGATAATAATATTCACGTATGTGATACATGCACGGGAATTGGGCCTGCGCTGCATGGACTTCAAATGACTAAAACACCAAAGTGGAAGTGACATCAAACACCCTTTCACCACAAATGGCTATTCACGGGTGACCCCTTCACCCACCTTTGCTCCTCAACAGACTCCCCTTAACCCCTCAGAGTCCAACTGCAAGAAAAGGACTGAGAACCAAAGGACATTTGAACTGCGGTTCATTTCTGATCCTGTCACTGTATTGATGAACCCCAAAACCAGCCGTTGCAGGACAGTGCCACGTTAGCAGACGCCCTAGCAAGGTTTACCTGTTGATCTGCTAGCTAAGTCTAATTTTTGCGGTTAGAGGCGCCTTTGATAATCACACGTTCTGCTCAGTTTCTGCACTCCGTGTGCTGTTAACACCAAATCTTTCCAAATGATAGATGCATTTCAGGCAATGGCCCTAGCCACGTGTATCAGGCAATCAGTACCTGATGAGAGATGGAACTCAGGGTTACCGTTCGCTACCACTGAATATAGATTCACTATCGTGTGAGTTACCACTGAATATAGATTCACTATCGTGTGCGCTACCACTGAATATAGATTCACTATCGTGTGAGTTACAGGGCTGGGCACGAGGCGTCCTCCTAAGGACAGCGAGAGAGCTGCTGCTTCTAATCAGCTTGTTTTCTGACATAAACCGACTGTGTGCTGAGAAACGACAAATCAAATGCGTTTAAACTGCACCATCAGCTATAGAGTTTGAAAAGTCTCCTTTGTGGGAGTTTACCCGAAATATCCTGTATGCTGTAAGTCCCAATAGGTTAAGACCAACTCAACTGGCCTGGTGCACTCTAGGATGCACTATTTGCCGTTTATTGTTTCTCAAACTGCACGTCCTACTTGGTTTCCTGGCCAAATGTGCATTTAAATGTAGATTTCACCGTTCATTCTGTTAACATTCCTTGATGGAGAAACCTTAAACTCACTAAAGGATATTAATTTGAGACCAATGTTACTGGCCGAGAATGCTTTAAAATGCAACAATGGCTGTATCTTGTCCAGAAAAATGTTCCCCATAGTATTTAGAATTCGACAACAGTGAAGAGAGCCCCGAAAAGACATTTCGACCCAGGTTCTGGATACGGACCCCGCCCCATTGCTCAAAGTGACCCCCCGCCCCTAAGTTTGACTCTAGTTGCGCCCCTGCTACTGACTACAGATTACTTCCGGTCCGAGGTTACAGCGCGCGCGCGAGGCGTGTGCACAATGGACCTGTCTCCATCACCATCAACCCTCTGGCTGAAAGCGGCCTGGACAGGAAACCATGAAGGGCCGTGCCCTCCGCTGAGCTGGCATCCCATCCCCCTGCCCAGTAGCCCTGCCAGGGGGCCACAATCAAACACACATCCGGGATACGTGCTGTGTAGTAGCTCGTAGTGCTCAGGGTCGATGTGGCACAAGTGCCAGGCCGAAAGGGCTGGGGCCGAGTATCTACTCGGCCCTCGGTGGCTTCGTCTGTATGGATGTGAGGGGTAACTCCTGTACCGCGAGTCTCTTTATATCAAAGCATCTTGTTTTCATGAGCCCTCTGTCTGTGAGTATGGGGGTACCTCGGAGGGCATTCCATGTGCCCTCTGTCTGTGAGTATGTATGGGGGTACCTCGGAGGGCATTACATATGTCCTCTGCTTGTGAGTATGGGGTTACCTCGGAGGGGCAATTTCTGTGCCCTCTGTCTGTAAGTATGAGTGTACCTCGAAGGTGCATTTCCCGTGCCCTCTGCCTGTGAGTATGGGTGTATCTGTGGTAGGGGCATTTCCTGTGCCCTCTGTCTGTAAGCAAGGGGATAACTCGGAGGGGCATTTCCTGTGCCCTCTGCCTGTGGGCATGGTTGTACCTCGGACGAGCATTCTCTGTGCCCTCTGCCTGTAACTGAGGGTGTATCTATGGGAGGGGCATTTCTTATGCCCTCTGTCTGTGAGTATGGGGGTATCTGTGGTAGGGGCATTTCCTGTGCCCTCTGTCTGTGAGTATAGGGGTACCTCGGAGGGGAATTTTCTGTGCCCTCTGTGAGTACGGGGGTATCTCAGAAGGGCATTTCCTGTGTCCTCTGTGAGTATGGGGGTATCTCAGAAGGGCATTTCCTGCGCCCTCTCTCTCCAGCTCCAATGGCTGACTCAAGAGCTGACGCACCGTGTTGTCTTGGTGCTCACAGCTGCTTGGATACTTTAATACGCCGAACACGGAGAAGCTCTGTCTCGCTGTGGCGCGTGCGCGCGCACCACTCGCGTCGCCCCCCCTCCTCCCCGCTCGTGCCTTCAAATGCTTGTTTGAAATGTTCAAGGTAATGAAATGAAAATAGCGGTCTGGACTGGGTGTCACTGATGGCTTGGAAAATGTGTTTTTTTGGTGGAACTGCTGCTTTAAGCCTTGGTTTTAAAAAATGTTGCTTCTCTTTGGATAGCTGGCTTGCGTACTGCTTTACTGCCTCATCGCTCTATCTTATTGCCCTTCCTTTCCTAAACTCGCCATGTCCTGAGGGAGGGATAGCACCAGGCTGTTGCCCCTTACAATTTTCTTTGGAAAGGCCACCCGAATATCTTAGGGCGCAGTGTCCATGGTTCCGCAGTGATCGACCAGCTTAGAAACCTGAGGTTCCCTTCCATTGCTTTGTTTTGTTTTTAGCCATGCTGCAAAGAATCCACAAAAGCCTCAGATGCTGCCATCCCCGTCATTTTGTAGGCATGCGCACCTGCAAAACGACAGAGGCTTTTTTTCTTTTTAGTTACTGATCAGAGTCGGATCGTTAACTAAACATAAAATAAAACGCACAAATGTTTTTTTTAATTAAAGTTGGCGGGGTAGCGGAAGCAACACAGGTGGGGGGAGGGAACAATGTAGCAGCACAGAGTGCTGGGCAGTGGCGAAGCAACACGGGGGGCGATCAATGAAGCAGCATGGGAGGTGACGCAAAAGTAACGGGTTTGAAGGGCTGGAGGGGACATGAAAGCAATGGGGGCAAGAGGGGAAGCTAAAGCAACACAGGGGTTGGGGGAAGTAATATGGAGGGTGTGAGTGGGGTGGAATCTGCACACTGGCAAGCGCAAGAGAAAGGGGTCGGGGGGAAGCACTCGGGGAAACAGAGAGCAGCGCTGAGTGCATGGGAGAGACATAGATAAGGGAGGCCACTTAAAAACACACAAACTTTAATAGAGTGCTTCGCACAAAGAAACCAGCATTGGCATAGCCAATAGGTCTCGCCTTTGGGAGTTTATAAGTGTTTAGCCATGCAACAGTTGATGTTGTTGCACCAAGGATATTGTGCTGCATAACTAAATACTTATAAGGTCCCAAAAGCGAGACCTATTGGCTATGCCAATGCTTGTTTTTCATTGAACCTCGGACGCTGAGCATACAGAAAAGCTGTTGGATTTTGATTTTTAATTTTGCCCCTCTTGCTGCACTTACGCATTT
This sequence comes from Calotriton arnoldi, assembly GCA_963921515.1. NCBI lineage: Eukaryota > Metazoa > Chordata > Amphibia > Caudata > Salamandridae > Calotriton > Calotriton arnoldi. The sequence goes on from CAWUFW010001665.1 coordinate 878,516, forward strand.
TATAATCGCTGTAAATTGCGGGCGTTAATGTTCACCAATTTAATGGTACTCATTTAACCGACCTCGGGAGGATGGAAAGCTGACTAGGCCTCTTCGACAGTCTGTGTACCTGCAAAGGGGTCTGACTTAATCAAGCGTCTCCATTAGGGCGAAGGGAGCAGCTAGGGTCACAACAAAACATGAGCGGTTAAGAGCTCGGGAGATTAGGGCATGTCAAAGTATTAATAATTGTCTACAGCGTGCTCTAAGCTCTCCATTGCCTTAGCAGTAAACAATATTCACTTCTGGATAAAATGCGGAGTCTACGCATCCCTATGATCTGGGACTTATAAAGGGTGCAGCTTGAGGTTTTTTTTGTTTCTGCCGTTTTTTTTCCCATTGTAAACATGTTCCCTGCTTTTGTGATGGTGGTTTGCACGGCTCTGTCGACAGTCATGATTTTAAAGATACGAGTTTTTTTTTAACTTCAAAATTAAAAGACCTGATCGTTTGCATCGCCGAGCCTCCAAAGAAAAGACCTAAAAATATAAAACATTTATGCAGTTTTGTAAAAGTCTCGTTTTTCAGACTGAATACAACCTGCCTGCCTGGAAAGTTTGGCGATTAGGTGAGTTGTAATGGAACACTGAGCTTGGTATGTCACAACAATGGCAAAATAAGCAGAAAAAGCATTTGCAATGCAATAGGTCTCGCAGTTATGCGAGTTTAAGCGATTGGCATTGTAAATAACAATGCCTTTTATTTAGGTTTTTAAAAATAAAACAAAAATAAAAGGCATTGTTATTTGCAATGTCAATAGCTCAAACTTGCGTAAATGCGAGACCTATTGCATTGCAAATGCTTGTTAAGTGTTTTACTATTGTGAGAAAGGAAAGAAAATGGTTTTATTGCCTTCTGTGAGGCCAGCTATCAGAGATGGTGCACACAAGCATGTGAATTGTGTTCAATAGTTTGTGGCAATAGCTGACCAATGTTGTTTGTGGAAATTCTGGTCTTGCTCTTGTGAGTGATGTTGAGTGCCTTGAAACCGATATAATGGGTAATGGTTTACCAATGGAGATCATGTGAGTGAGGTAGACATGAGATGTCCAACCAGTGCGACACACTACAGTAATTTGCAGGCGAGCAGACAAGCTGTCTTTGTCTTTAAAGGGGGCTAGAGAGATTGTGAAATGCGTGTGGTGCAGGTGGATTGTTAGCATAGCGTGATTTACTGTGTCAAAAGTTGTTGAACTATTCAGGATGGGTGCTTCATCTCATCTGCATCAGCTTGTGTTTTTTTTAGGGCATTACAGATGAGATGTAGACACATTTCATGCCTCTGGATGGCCTGTTCTATCTTGAGGTAGGACCAATAGATAATGTGTTTTAAGGAGTTGCTATAATTAAGGGCGAACGTCATGGTGATGAAAGTAAGGTAAGAATATATTTGAAAGTAGCTTTTAGTTGATGAAAAAATTACTTGCCTTTGAAAGCAATGTTTCTGGTGAATACATAGTCTTTGTGCAGACTTTTCCCCTTATGAATTATCCTTTTAGTCAGGCCTGAAAAAGCATTTTCACCCGCAATCTCTCTACAGTGCCATCAAGCAGGTTCACCCATGTCACCGCCTCCAGACATGACAAGACAGAAGTATATGAGGCTCCAACTGGTACACTGGTATCAGTTCCTGATATAGTTTCAGCACCCAAATAACATGTGTAAATATGTGTAAATATATTGGAATCTTATTTGTTACAGCACTAACTCATCAGGGGAGAACTATGAGGAATCGGCAAGAAGATTATGTATCCATAGGAATTATTGTTACTGAAACTAAGTCACTTTATCTTCTGAAGGACACACCTTCCTGTGAATTCTTCCCCTTATAAATGAGTCCCAAAGCAATACGCCCATGGCTGCAGGGGCACTGGTTAGCCCACAAAATCATGCAACATAGCTCTGGCAAAGTAGCCATCAGTGCACACCTGTGATGTGCAATAGTAGTGCTTGGGAAAAGTATGTAAGGATGACTGTTAGAAATGGGGGTCTCTGGTTGGCAATGGTTTTCTCCTTTATCCAAGTAGGGACCCTTCTTCCTAGTCAGGGTAAGGGGTATACACTTCTAAAATAACCCCTGCTCACCCCCTTGGTAGCTTGGCACGAGCAGAGAGGCTTATCTCAGAGGCAGTGTGTAAAGCATTTGGGCACACATACAGTAATACAGTGAAAACACTACAAATGGACACCACACTAGTTTAGAAAAACAAGTAATCTTTATCTGAACCAAACAAGACCAAAACCACAATACAGTAATCAAAATGTACTTCTTGAAAGTAAAAACAGTTCTGTCCATAGCAAACTATAGACTCGACACTTTCAACACAAAGTACCTAGAATGCGTCAAAATCATAAACAAAAACAGCTGCAGGGAAGGTGATGCATCGGTTCCTTACATCCAGGGAAGGTGATGCGTCGGTTCCTTACTTCAGGGGAGGTGATGCGTCAGTTCCTTGCAGCCACGCAGGGGAGGTGATGCATCGGTTCCTAACTGAAGGGGAGGTGATGCGTCTGTTTCTTACTGTGCAAGGAGGTGATGCGTCTGTTTATTACTGCGGCCTTGGTGTCCTTGTAGATTTGGCGCCCCAGTGCGATGCGTGGGGATTGTGGATGCGTCGGTTCTCAATGCGGTAGCAACGGCACTGTGTTGGTCTCTCCAGCCACGGTCCAACGATGCGTTGGTTCTTGCAGCCGCACAACAGGGCCTGTGTCGGAATTGGTGCGGTGATCTCGGACTTCGTAGATCGGTGCACGCCATTCGGCGTGCAGCAATTTCTCAAGCCGCGGGCAGGCGCTTCGTCGGTTTCTTCAGCGGCACGATGGCGATGCGTGGAAATTCTTCCCGCACGGCGGCGATGCGTCGGAAACAGGTGCGGATGCTTTGCACTTCTCGTAGTTGCATCTCTTTTCCAGCTCCCAACAGCAGGAACAACCTCCATAGGCCCAACTCAGCAACAGGCACCTCTTGGCAGGTCAGAACTCCCAGCAAGGAAGTTCAGGGGAGCTGGTGGTGAAGTCTTTGTGTCCCTGAGACTTCAGAACAGGAGGCAAGCTCTACTTCAAGCCCTTGGAGATCTTCCTCAAGCAGGGGACACAGCACACAGCAAAGTACTTGTCCTTTCCTTGGCAGAAACAGTCACTACAGGGGAACCCCAGACAGCACACAGCAAAGGGGCAGTACTTCTCTTTTAGTTTCTCCAGCTCTTCTCCTTGGCAAAGGTTCCTCTTGAATTCCAGAAATGATCTAAAGTTTTGGGGTCTGGGCCCCAATATTTTACAGAATTTTCCTTTGTTCTCTGGTGGCAGAGAGGGTCTGTGCTCAGCCAAAACCAGTTCTGTCCTCTCTGGTCCAGCTTCCTGGCAGGAGGTGGAGACAGCATTGTGTAAGGCAGACCAGGCCTATTCAGGTGCAAGGAAATCTCCTCCCCCTACTCTAAATGCAGCCCAGGTCTATTCAGCCCAGTGTCAGGAAAAGCAGGACACACATCAACCCCCCCAGTGGCTGTCTGAGAGAATGCACATCCCCAGCCTCTGTCACTCCAAAGCCAGACAGTCAATCCACAAACCAGCAGAGGCACACAGGATGGTTAAGCAAGAAAATACCCACTTTCTAAAAGTGGTATTTTCGAACACACAATATAAAAATCATCTTTACTAAAAGATGCATTTTTATATTCTAAGTTCAGGCATACTAAACTCCATCTTTCGATCTTGTCCCAGTGGGAAGTTATACTTATAAGATGTTATAAATAAACTCCCATTCTGTCCTATGGGACAGATAGCTTTTCAATAGTGAAAAACTAAATACACTGTATTTCACTATCAGGACATGTCACACACATCAGTACATGTCCAACCTTTCACATACACTGCACCCTGCCCACAGGGGTACCTTGGGCCTACCTTAGGGGTGACTTACATGTAATAAAAGGGAAGGTTAGGACCTGGCAAGTGGATGCACTTGCCAGGTCGACATGGCAGTAGAGACTTCACGCAGACATTGCAGTGGCAGATCTGAGACCCTTTTTAAAAGGCTGCTTGTGTGGGTAGCACAATCAGTGCTGCAGGCCCACTATCAGCATTTGATTTACAGGCCCTGGGCACACACAGTGCACTGTACTAAGGACTTAGTAGTAAATCAAATAACCCAATCATGGAAATACCAACCCATAATAACAATTTACACAGAGAGCAAAAGAATGATGATGGATTAAACCCAGATCAGTTGACTGGGGGTGAGTGCTTGCAATGTCAACACTCCGTCCATCATCCCCTTTGGTTTTGCTTTGTTAGCCCTAAGTTGGCAGGGTATGCCCAGACGTGGGTCCCTTGCTCACTTTTCCACTGGATTCAAGATAGCCTGGCTGATGAGGGCTGTGAGCCCGAAACCGGTCCCATGATGCTTGTTTCCGGTCAGGGAAGACATGGCTTGGCAGTTCGGCCTGGACTGTTCCCATGAGGCACAGGGTCAGACTGATTTGCATATGGCCATGTCTGAACTGGGGTGGCGGAGTGAGCTAAAGAATGATGATGGATTAAACCCAGATCAGTTGACTGGGGGTGAGTGCTTGCAATGTCAACACTCCGTCCATCATCCCCTTTGGTTTTGCTTTGTTCGCCCTAAGTTGGCAGGGTATGCCCAGACTTGGGTCCCTTGCTCACTTTGCCACTGGATTCAAGATAGCCTGGCTGATGAGGGCTGTAAGCCCGAAACCGGTCCCAGGATGCTTGTTTCCGGTCCAGGGAAGACATGGCTTGGCAGTTCTGGCTGGACTGTTCCCATGAGGCACAGGGTCAGACTGATTTGCATATGGCCATGTCTGAACTGGGGTGGCGGAGTGAGCTAAAGAATGATGATGGATTAAACCCTGATCAGTTGACTGGGTTGAGTGCTTGCAATGTCAACACTCCGTCCATCATCCCCTTTGGTTTTGCTTTGTTCCCCCTAAGTTGGGAGGGTATGCCCAGACGTGGGTCCCTAGCTCACTTTGCCACTGGATTCAAGATAGCCTGGCTGATGAGGGCTGTGAGCCCGAAACCGGTCCCAGGATGCTTGTTTCCGGTCCAGGGAAGACATGGCTTGGCAGTTCGGGCTGGACTGTTCGCATGAGGCACAGGGTCAGACTGATTTGCATATGGCCATGTCTGAACTGGGGTGGCGGAGTGAGCTAAAGAATGATGATGGATTAAACCCAGATGAGTTGACTGGGGGTGAGTGCTTGCAATGTCAACACTCCGTCCATCATCCCCTTTGGTTTTGCTTTGTTCGCCCTAAGTTGGCAGGGTATGCCCAGACGTGGGTCCCTTGCTCACTTTGCCACTGGATTCAAGATAGCCTGGCTGATGAGGGCTGTGAGCCCGAAACCGGTCCCAGGATGCTTGTTTCCGGTCCAGGGAAGACATGGCTTGGCAGTTCGGGCTGTACTGTTCCCATGAGGCACAGGGTCAGACTGATTTGCATATGGCCATGTCTGAACTGGGGTGGCGGAGTGAGCTAAAGAATGATGATGGATTAAACCCAGATCAGTTGACTGGGGGTGAGTGCTTGCAATGTCAACACTCAGTCCATCATCCCCTTTGGTTTTGCTTTGTTCGCCCTAAGTTGGCAGGGTATGCCCAGACTTGGGTCCCTTGCTCACTTTGCCACTGGATTCAAGATAGCCTGGCTGATGAGGGCTGTGAGCCCGAAACCGGTCCCAGGATGCTTGTTTCCGGTGCAGGGAAGACATGGCTTGGCAGTTCGGGCTGGACTGTTCCCATGAGGCACAGGGTCAGACTGATTTGCATATGGCCATGTCTGAACTGGGGTGGCGGAGTGAGCTAAAGAATGATGATGGATTAAACCCTGATCAGTTGACTGGGGATGAGTGCTTGCAATGTCAACACTCCGTCCATCATCCCCTTTGGTTTTGCTTTGTTCCCCCTAAGTTGGGAGGGTATGCCCAGACGTTGGTCCCTAGCTCACTTTGCCACTGGATTCAAGATAGCCTGGCTGATGAGGGCTGTGAGCCCGAAACCGGTCCCAGGATGCTTGTTTCCGGTCCAGGGAAGACATGGCTTGGCAGTTCGGGCTGGACTGTTCGCATGAGGCACAGGGTCAGACTGATTTGCATATGGCCATGTCTGAACTGGGGTGGCGGAGTGAGCTAAAGAATGATGATGGATTAAACCCAGATGAGTTGACTGGGGGTGAGTGCTTGCAATGTCAACACTCCGTCCATCATCCCCTTTGGTTTTGCTTTGTTCGCCCTAAGTTGGCAGGGTATGCCCAGACGTGGGTCCCTTGCTCACTTTGCCACTGGATTCAAGATAGCCTGGCTGATGAGGGCTGTGAGCCCGAAACCGGTCCCAGGATGCTTGTTTCCGGTCCAGGGAAGACATGGCTTGGCAGTTCGGGCTGTACTGTTCCCATGAGGCACAGGGTCAGACTGATTTGCATATGGCCATGTCTGAACTGGGGTGGCGGAGTGAGCTAAAGAATGATGATGGATTAAACCCAGATCAGTTGACTGGGGGTGAGTGCTTGCAATGTCAACACTCGGTCCATCATCCCCTTTGGTTTTGCTTTGTTCGCCCTAAGTTGGCAGGGTATGCCCAGACGTGGGTCCCTTGCTCACTTTGCCACTGGATTCAAGATAGCCTGGCTGATGAGGGCTGTGAGCCCGAAACCGGACCCAGGATGCTTGTTTCCGGTCCAGGGAAGACATGGCTTGGCAGTTCGGGCTGGACTGTTCCCATGAGGCACAGGGTCAGACTGATTTGCATATGGCTATGTCTGAACTGGGGTGGCGGAGTGAGCTAAAGAATGATGATGGATTAAACCCAGATCAGTTGACGGGGGTGAGTGCTTGCAATGTCAACACTCCGTCCATCATCCCCTTTGGTTTTACTAAGAATACTCATCCTCGGGCTTCTGACACAGAATTGTAAACAAATGTAGCAGTACTACGTATCTTTGTATTCTGCCCCCTCTATGAAATGTAATAGTGGGTGGTACACACCTCCACCCCGATTGGTTGCATTTAATCTTGTGTCTTACCCACCTTCCTGTACACAAGCAGAGCATGAGCTGGGGAAAGAAATGGGTAAACAGTCTGCCGTGCTTTCCCATTCTCACGTCCTCTAAAGTGTTTTTTTTTTTTTAAACTTGTTTTGTAACATTTCCGCCACCTTTTTTTGGTAATATTTTCTAGTTGTGGTATTATTTTTGCTTCAGTGTAAACGCCTTGTGTCTTATCATTAGACAACGTTGTTTTTAAGAAGGAAAACCGAGACATTGAAAAGAAATATACGATACCAATAGTCCTATTCATTGGCGAGGTTATGAATTACAAACTTGTTTTGTAAGATATTTATTGAACATGTTACATTTCTAATTGGTATTGGCAAAGTTCGCATCTCTCATTAGTATGGTATCGCAGTGCTGTGGGCTATCTGTATTGTGTATACTCACGTCTGTGGGTTTTGTTGTGTACTTCTTTATGGCTTTGATAATCATGCAGACCAGACACTGTGTTGGTTGTTGCTTGGATGCGTATGTTATGGATTATTTATTATATGCTTTGCTTTTATGATTTGCATGTGGGGGCAGCAGGGTTGTATTAATGGTATACTATGAATACCTGGATGGCTTGTCCGTATGCTATAGTAGATCTTGTGTGTAACAGACAGACCGAAGGCAGATGTCCGTGATGCTGAGTGTTGTGGTAGTGCCATAAGTTTCTGCCATACCCATTATTGTGCAGGCAGGAAGGCATGGATATAATGGGCAGATTGGGGTTAGAGTCAGTGGGAACGGAGGCACGCTTGGAGTTATAAAAGGCGTAAATGTGGTGTTGTGATTAGCACATTCCCGAACGGTTGGCTTTTTGAATCTGGTGGTTGTGGTTCATGTAAAACATATGAATTGTGCCATGCGAGTGTGCAATGGGGTCTGGTGTTGTGAAGGGGAGGCAGAGTATGGCTGTTCTATTGAAAGTAACAGTTTGGCAGTATATCGACATTTGAAGCAGTGGTAGTTGCTTACACATGGAGGAACGGTAGGATCGAAATGCCAAGTTGTTAGTATTTTGACACAGCCTGCTTAATTATTCATCTGAGGTTTTATTGAATAGAATATCACACATAATAAATCTAGTCCTTGACTACTGGTCAGACACAGCTCTGAGCACCACCTAAAAAGCAATAAGATAAACACAGTTGCACAGGTCAGTAGTAGAGATTTCATGTATTTGTCCTCCAAAAAGTGTAGGCAAGCTATTTCATTCATTCTGCTGGTGTGTGACTTAGTGTGTAGTAGCTTCTGCATTGGTTATGAAGACCTGCCTTTTTAAGTGTTTTACTATTGTGAGAAAGGAAAGAAAATGGTTTTATTGCCTTCTGTGAGGCCAGCTATCAGAGATGGTGCACACAAGCATGTGAATTGTGTTCAATAGTTTGTGGAAATATCTGACCAATGTTGGTTGTGGAAATTCTGGTCTTGCTCTTGTGAGTGATGTTGAGTGCCTTGAAACCGATATAATGGGTAATGGTTTACCAATGGAGATCATGTGAGTGAGGTAGACATGAGATGGTCCAACCAGTGCGACACACTACAGTAATTTGCAGGAGAGCAGACAAGCTGTCTTTGTCTTAAAAGGGGGCTAGAGAGATTGTGAAATGCGTGTGGTGCAGGTGGATTGTTAGCATAGCGTGATTTACTGTGTCGAAAGTTGTTGAACTATTCAGGATGGGTGCTTCATCTCATCTGCATCAGCTTGTGTTTTTTTGAGGGCATTGCAGATGAGATGTAGACACATTTCATGCCTCTGGATGGCCTGTTCTATCTTGAGGTAGGACCAATAGATAATGTGTTTTAAGGAGTTGCTATAATTAAGGGCGAACGTCATGGTGATGAAAGTAAGGTAAGAATATATTTGAAAGTAGCTTTTAGTTGATGAAAAAATTACTTGCCTTTGAAAGCAATGCTTCTGGTGAATACATAGTCTTCGTGCAGACTTTTCCCCTTATGAATTATCCTTTTAGTCAGGCCTGAAAAAGCTTTTTCACCCGCAATCTCTCTACAGTGCCATCAAGCAGGTTCACCCATGTCACCGCCTCCAGACATGACAAGGCAGAAGTATATGAGGCTCCAACTGGTACACTGGTATCAGTTCCTGATATAGTTTCAGCACCCAAATAACATGTGTAAATATGTGTAAATATATTGGAATCTTATTTGTTACAGCACTAACTCATCAGGGGAGAACTATGAGGAATCGGCAAGAAGATTATGTATCCATAGGAATTATTGTTACTGAAACTAAGTCACTTTATCTTCTGAAGGACACAGCTTCCTGTGAATTCTTCCCCTTATAAATGAGTCCCAAAGCAATACGCCCATGGCTGCAGGGGCACTGGTTAGCCCACAAAATCATGCAACATAGCTCTGGCAAAGTAGCCATCAGTGCACACCTGTGATGTGCAATAGTAGTGCTTGGGAAAAGTATGTAAGGATGACTGTTAGAAATGGGGGTCTCTAGTTGGCAATGGTTTTCTCCTTTATCCAAGTAGGGACCCTTCTTCCTAGTCAGGGTAAGGGGTATACACTTCTAAAATAACCCCTGCTCACCCCCTTGGTAGCTTGGCACGAGCAGAGAGGCTTATCTCAGAGGCAGTGTGTAAAGCATTTGGGCACACATACAGTAATACAGTGAAAACACTACAAATGGACACCACACCAGTTTAGAAAAACAAGTAATCTTTATCTGAACCAAACAAGACCAAAACCACAATACAGTAATCAAAATGTACTTCTTGAAAGTAAAAACAGTTTTGTCCATAGCAAACTATAGACTCGACACTTTCAACATAAAGTACCTAGAATGCGTCAAAATCATAAACAAAAACAGCTGCAGGGAAGGTGATGCGTCGGTTCCTTACATCCAGGGAAGGTGATGCGTCGGTTCCTTACTTCAGGGGAGGTGATGCGTCGGTTCCTTACAGCCACGCAGGGGAGGTGATGCATCGGTTCCTAACTGAAGGGGAGGTGATGCGTCTGTTTATTACTGCGGCCTTGGTGTCCTTGTAGATTTGGTGCCCCGGTGCGATGCGTGGGGGATTGTGGATGCGTCGGTTCTCAATGCAGTAGCAACAGCACTGTGTTGGTCTCTCCAGCCACGGTCCAACGATGCGTTGGTTCTTGCAGCCGCACAACAGGGCCTGTGTCGGAATTGGTGCGGTGATCTCGGACTTCGTAGATCGGTGCACGCCATTCGGCGTGCAGCAATTTCTCAAGCCGCGGGCAGGCGCTGCGTCGGTTTCTTCAGCGGCGCGATGCGTGGAAATTCTTCCCGCACGGCGGCGATGCGTCGGAAACCGGTGCGGATGCTTTGCACTTCTCGTAGTTGCATCTCTTTTCCAGCTCCCAACAGCAGGAACAACCTCCATAGGCCCAACTCAGCAACAGGCACCTCTTGGCAGGTCAGAACTCCCAGCAAGGAAGTTCAGGGGAGCTGGTGGTGAAGTCTTTGTGTCCCTGAGACTTCAGAACAGGAGGCAAGCTCTACTTCAAGCCCTTGGAGATCTTCCTCAAGCAGGGGACACAGCACACAGCAAAGTACTTGTCCTTTCCTTGGCAGAAACAGCCACTACAGGCCAACCCCAGACAGCACACAGCAAAGGGGCAGTACTTCTCTTTTAGTTTCTCCAGCTCTTCTCCTTGGCAAAGGTTCCTCTTGAATTCCAGAAATGATCTAAAGTTTTGGGGTCTGGGCACCAATATTTTACAGAATTTTCCTTTGTTCTCTGGTGGCAGAGAGGGTCTGTGCTCAGCCAAAACCAGTTCTGTCCTCTCTGGTCCAGCTTCCTGGCAGGAGGTGGAGACAGCATTGTGTAAGGCAGACCAGGCCTATTCAGGTGCAAGGAAATCTCCTCCCCCTACTCTAAATGCGGCCCAGGTCTATTCAGCCCAGTGTCAGGAAAAGCAGGACACACATCAACCCCCCCCAGTGGCTGTCTGAGAGAATGCACATCCCCAGCCCCTGTCACTCCAAAGCCAGACAGTCAATCCACAAACCAGCAGAGGCACACAGGATGGTTAAGCAAGAAAATACCCACTTTCTAAAAGTGGTATTTTCGAACACACAATATAAAAATCATCTTTACTAAAAGATGCATTTTTATATTCTAAGTTCAGGCATACTAAACTCCAACTTTTGATCTTGTCCCAGTGGGAAGTTATACTTATAAGATGTTATAAATAAACTCCCATTCTGTCCTATGGGACAGATAGATTTTCAATAGTGAAAAACTAAATACACTATCAGGACATGTCACACACATCAGTACATGTCCAACCTTTCACATACACTGCACCCTGCCCACAGGGGTACCTTGGGCCTACCTTAGGGGTGACTTACATGTAATAAAAGGGAAGGTTAGGACCTGGCAAGTGGATGCACTTGCCAGGTCGACATGGCAGTAGAGACTTCACGCAGACATTGCAGTGGCAGATCTGAGACCCTTTTTAAAAGGCTGCTTGTGTGGGTAGCACAATCACTGCTGCAGGCCCACTATCAGCATTTGATTTACAGGCCCTGGGCACACACAGTGCACTGTACTAAGGACTTAGTAGTAAATCAAATAACCCAATCATGGAAATACCAACCCATAATAACAATTTACACAGAGAGCAAAAGAATGATGATGGATTAAACCCAGATCAGTTGACTTGGGGTGAGTGCTTGCAATGTCAACACTCCGTCCATCATCCCCTTTGGTTTTGCTTTGTTAGCCCTAAGTTGGCAGGGTATGCCCAGACGTGGGTCCCTTGCTCACTTTTCCACTGGATTCAAGATAGCCTGGCTGATGAGGGCTGTGAGCCCGAAACCGGTCCCATGATGCTTGTTTCCGATCAAGGGAAGACATGGCTTGGCAGTTCGGGCTGGACTGTTCCCATGAGGCACAGGGTCAGACTGATTTGCATATGGCCATGTCTGAACTGGGGTGGCGGAGTGAGCTAAAGAATGATGATGGATTAAACCCAGATCAGTTGACTGGGGGTGAGTGCTTGCAATGTCAACACTCCGTCCATCATCCCCTTTGGTTTTGCTTTGTTCGCCCTAAGTTGGCAGGGTATGCCCAGACGTGGGTCCCTTGCTCACTTTGCCACTGGATTCAAGATAGCCTGGCTGATGAGGGCTGTGAGCCCGAAACCGGTCCCAGGATGCTTGTTTCCGGTCCAGGGAAGGCATGGCTTGGCAGTTCGGGCTGAACTGTTCCCATGAGGCACAGTGTCAGACTGATTTGCATATGGCCATGTCTGAACTGGGGTGGCGGAGTGAGCTAAAGAATGATGATGGATTAAACCCAGATCAGTTGACTGGGGGTGAGTGCTTGCAATATCAACACTCCGTCCATCATCCCCTTTGGTTTTGCTTTGTTCGCCCTAAGTTGGCAGGGTATGCCCAGACTTGGGCCCCTTGCTCACTTTGCCACTGGATTCAAGATAGCCTGGCTGATGAGGGCTGTGAGCCCGAAACCGGTCCCAGGATGCTTGTTTCCGGTCCAGGGAAGACATGGCTTGGCAGTTCGGGCTGGACTGTTCCCATGAGGCACAGGGTCAGACTGATTTGCATATGGCCCTGTCTGAACTGGGGTGGCGGAGTGAGCTAAAGAATGATGATGGATTAAACCCTGATCAGTTGACTGGGGATGAGTGCTTGCAATGTCAACACTCCGTCCATCATCCCCTTTGGTTTTGCTTTGTTCCCCCTAAGTTGGGAGGGTATGCCCAGACGTGGGTCCCTAGCTCACTTTGCCACTGGATTCAAGATAGCCTGGCTGATGAGGGCTGTGAGCCCGAAACCGGTCCCAGGATGCTTGTTTCCGGTCCTGGGAAGACGTGACTTGGCAGTTTGGGCTGGACTGTTCCCATGAGGCACAGGGTCAGACTGATTTGCATATGGCCATGTCTGAACTGGGGTGGCGGATGAGCTAAAGAATGATGATGGATTAAACCCAGATCATTTGACTGGGGGTGAGTGCTTGCAATGTCAACACTCCGTCCATCATCCCCTTTGGTTTTGCTGTGTTCGCCCTAAGTTGGCAGGGTATGCCCAGACGTGGGTCCCTTGCTCACTTTGCCACTGGATTCAAGATAGCCTGGCTGATGCGGGCTGTGAGCCCGAAACCGGTCTCAGGATGCTTGTTTCCGGTCCAGGGAAGACATGGCTTGGCAGTTCGGGCTGGACTGTTCCCATGAGGCACGGGGTCAGACTGATTTGCATATGGCCATGTCTGAACTGGGGTGGCGGAGTGAGCTAAAGAATGATGATGGATTAAACCCAGATCAGTTGACTGGGGGTGAGTGCTTGCAATGTCAACACTCCGTCCATCATCCCCTTTGGTTTTGCTTTGTTCGCCCTAAGTTGGCAGGGTATGCCCAGACGTGGGTCCCTTGCTCACTTTGCCACTGGATTCAAGATAGCCTGGCTGATGAGGGCTGTGAGCCCGAAACCGGTCCCAGGATGCTTGTTTCCGGTCCAGGGAAGACATGGCTTGGCAGTTCGGGCTGGACTGTTCCCATGAGGCACAGGGTCAGACTGATTTGCATATGGCTATGTCTGAACTGGGGTGGCGGAGTGAGCTAAAGAATGATGATGGATTAAACCCAGATCAGTTGACTGGGGGTGAGTGCTTGCAATGTCAACACTCCGTCCATCATCCCCTTTGGTTTTGCTTTGTTCGCCCTAAGTTGGCAGGGTATGCCCAGACGTGGGTCCCTTGCTCACTTTGCCACTGGATTCAAGATAGCCTGGCTGATGAGGGCTGTGAGCCCGAAACCGGTCCCAGGATGCTTGTTTCCAGTCCAGGGAAGACATGGCTTGGCAGTTCGGGCTGGACTGTTCCCATGAGGCACAGGGTAAGACTGATTTGCATATGGCCATGTCTGAACTGGGGTGGCGGAGTGAGCTAAGGAATGATGATGGATTAAACCCAGATCAGTTGACTGGGGGTGAGTGCTTGCAATGTCAACACTCCGTCCATCATCCCCTTTGGTTTTGCTTTGTTCGCCCTAAGTTGGCAGGGTATGCCCAGACGTGGGTCCCTTGCTCACTTTGCCACTGGATTCAAGATAGCCTGGCTGATGAGGGCTGTGAGCCCGAAACTGGTCCCAGGATGCTTGTTTCCAGTCCAGGGAAGACATGGCTTGGCAGTTCGGGCTGGACTGTTCCCATGAGGCACAGGGTAAGACTGATTTGCATATGGCCATGTCTGAACTGGGGTGGCGGAGTGAGCTAAAGAATGATGATGGATTAAACCCTGATCAGTTGACTGGGGGTGAGTGCTTGCAATGTCAACACTCCGTCCATCATCCCCTTTGGTTTTACTAAGAATACTCATCCTCGGGCTTCTGACACAGAATTGTAAACAAATGTAGCAGTACTACGTATCTTTGTATTCTGCCCCCTCTATGAAATGTAATAGTGGGTGGTACACACCTCCACCCCGATTGGTTGCATTTAATCTTGTGTCTTACCCACCTTCCTGTACACAAGCAGAGCATGAGCTGGGGAAAGAAATGGGTAAACAGTCTGCCGTGCTTTCCCATTCTCACGTCCTCTAAAGTGTTTTTTTGGGGGGTTTTTTAAACTTGTTTTGTAACATTTCCGCCACCTTTTTTTGTAATATTTTCTAGTTGTGGTATTATTTTTGCTTCAGTGTAAACGCCTTGTGTCTTATCATTAGACAACGTTGTTTTTAAGAAGGAAAACCGAGACATTGAAAAGAAATATACGATACCAATAGTCCTATTCATTGGCGAGGTTATGAATTACAAACTTGTTTTGTAAGATATTTATTGAACATGTTACATTTCTAATTGGTATTGGCAAAGTTCGCATCTCTCATTAGTATGGTATCGCAGTGCTGTGGGCTATCTGTATTGTGTATACTCACGTCTGTGGGTTTTGTTGTGTACTTCTTTATGGCTTTGATAATCATGCAGACCAGACACTGTGTTGGTTGTTGCTTGGATGCGTATGTTATGGATTATTTATTATATGCTTTGCTTTTATGATTTGCATGTGGGGGCAGCAGGGTTGTATTAATGGTATACTATGAATACCTGGATGGCTTGTCCGTATGCTATAGTAGATCTTGTGTGTAACAGACAGACCGAAGGCAGATGTCCGTGATGCTGAGTGTTGTGGTAGTGCCATAAGTTTCTGCCATACCCATTATTGTGCAGGCAGGAAGGCATAGATATAATGGGCAGATTGGGGTTAGAGTCAGTGGGAACGGAGGCACGCTTGGAGTTATAAAAGGCGTAAATGTGGTGTTGTGATTAGCACATTCCCGAACGGTTGGCTTTTTGAATTTGGTGGTTGTGGTTCATGTAAACATATGAATTGTGCCATGCGAGTGTGCAATGGGGTCTGGTGTTGTGAAGGGGAGGCAGAGTATGGCTGTTCTCTTGAAAGTAACAGTTTGGCAGTATATCGACATTTGAAGCAGTGGTAGTTGCTTACAGATGGAGTAACGGTAGGATCGAAATGCCAAGTTGTTAGTATTTTGACACAGCCTGCTTAATTATTCATCTGAGGTTTTATTGAATAGAATATCACACATAATAAATCTAGTCCTTGACTACTGGTCAGACACAGCTCTGAGTACCACCTAAAAAAGCAATAAGATAAACACAGTTGCACAGGTCAGTAGTAGAGATTTCATGTATTTGTCCTCCAAAAAGTGTAGGCAAGCTATTTCATTCATTCTGCTGGTGTGTGACTTAGTGTGTAGTAGCTTCTGCATTGGTTATTAAGACCTGCCTTTTTAAGTGTTTTACTATTGTGAGAAAGGAAAGAAAATGGTTTTATTGCCTTCTGTGAGGCCAGCTATCAGAGATGGTGCACACAAGCATGTGAATTGTGTTCAATAGTTTGTGGAAATATCTGACCAATGTTGGTTGTGGAAATTCTGGTCTTGCTCTTGTGAGTGATGTTGAGTGCCTTGAAACCAATATTATGGGTAATGGTTTACCAATGGAGATCATGTGAGTGAGGTAGACATGAGATGGTCCAACCAGTGCGACACACTACAGTAATTTGCAGGAGAGCAGACAAGCTGTCTTTGTCTTTAAAGGGGGCTAGAGAGATTGTGAAATGCGTGTGGTGCAGGTGGATTGTTAGCATAGCGTGATTTACTGTGTCGAAAGTTGTTGAACTATTCAGGATGGGTGCTTCATCTCATCTGCATCAGCTTGTGTTTTTTTGAGGGCATTGCAGATGAGATGTAGACACATTTCATGCCTCTGGATGGCCTGTTCTATCTTGAGGTAGGACCAATAGATAATGTGTTTTAAGGAGTTGCTATAATTAAGGGCGAACGTCATGGTGATGAAAGTAAGGTAAGAATATATTTGAAAGTAGCTTTTAGTTGATGAAAAAATTACTTGCCTTTGAAAGCAATGCTTCTGGTGAATACATAGTCTTTGTGCAGACTTTTCCCCTTATGAATTATCCTTTTAGTCAGGCCTGAAAAGCTTTTTCACCCGCAATCTCTCTACAGTGCCATCAAGCAGGTTCACCCATGTCACCGCCTCCAGACATGACAAGGCAGAAGTAGATGAGGCTCCAACTGGTACACTGGTATCAGTTCCTGATATAGTTTCAGCACCCAAATAACGTGTAAATATGTGTAAATATATTGGAATCTTATTTGTTACAGCACTAACTCATCAGGGGAGAACTATGAGGAAACGGCAAGAAGATTATGTATCCATAGGAATTATTGTTACTGAAACTAAGTCACTTTATCTTCTGAAGGACACAGCTTCCTGTGAATTCTTCCCCTTATAAATGAGTCCCAAAGCAATACGCCCATGGTTGCAGGGGCACTGGTTAGCCCACAAAATCATGCAACATAGCTCTGGCAAAGTAGCCATCAGGGCACACTTGTGATGTGCAATAGTAGTGCTTGGGAAAAGTATGTAAGGATGACTGTTAGAAATGGGGGTCTCTAGTTGGCAATGGTTTTCTCCTTTATCCAAGTAGGGACCCTTCTTCCTAGTCAGGGTAAGGGGTATACACTTCTAAAATAACCCCTGCTCACCCCCTTGGTAGCTTGGCACGAGCAGAGAGGCTTATCTCAGAGGCAGTGTGTAAAGCATTTGGGCACACATACAGTAATACAGTGAAAACACTACAAATGGACACCACACCAGTTTAGAAAAACAAGTAATCTTTATCTGAACCAAACAAGACCAAAACCACAATACAGTAATCAAAATGTACTTCTTGAAAGTAAAAACAGTTTTGTCCATAGCAAACTATAGACTCGACACTTTCAACATAAAGTACCTAGAATGCGTCAAAATCATAAACAAAAACAGCTGCAGGGAAGGTGATGCGTCGGTTCCTTACAACCAGGGAAGGTGATGCATCGGTTCCTAACTGAAGGGGAGGTGATGCGTCTGTTTATTACTGCGGCCTTGGTGTCCTTGTAGATTTGGCGCCCCAGTGCGATGCGTGGGGATTGTGGATGCGTCGGTTCTCAATGCGGTAGCAACGGCACTGTGTTGGTCTCTCCAGCCACGGTCCAACGATGCGTTGGTTCTTGCACCCGCACAACAGGGCCTGTGTCGGAATAGGTGCGGTGATCTCGGACTTCGTAGATCGGTGCACGCCATTCGGCGTGCAGCAATTTCTCCAGCCGCGGGCAGGCGCTGCATCGGTTTCTTCAGCGGCACGATGGCGATGCGGGAAAATTCTTCCCGCACGGCGGCGATGCGTCGGAAACAGGTGCGGATGCTTTGCACTTCTCGTAGTTGCATCTCTTTTCCAGCTCCCAACAGCAGGAACAACCTCCATAGGCCCAACTCAGCAACAGGCACCTCTTGGCAGGTCAGAACTCCCAGCAAGGAAGTTCAGGGGAGCTGGTGGTGAAGTCTTTGTGTCCCTGAGACTTCAGAACAGGAGGCAAGCTCTACTTCCAAGCCCTTGGAGATCTTCCTCAAGCAGGTGACACAGCACACAGCAAAGTACTTGTCCTTTCCTTGGCAGAAACAGCCACTACAGGCCAACCCCAGACAGCACACAGCAAAGGGGCAGTACTTCTCTTTTAGTTTCTCCAGCTCTTCTCCTTGGCAAAGGTTCCTCTTGAATTCCAGAAATGATCTAAAGTTTTGGGGTCTGGGCCCCAATATTTTACAGAATTTTCCTTTGTTCTCTGGTGGCAGAGAGGGTCTGTGCTCAGCCAAAACCAGTTCTGTCCTCTCTGGTCCAGCTTCCTGGCAGGAGGTGGAGACAGCATTGTGTAAGGCAGACCAGGCCTATTCAGGTGCAAGGAAATCTCCTCCCCCTACTCTAAATGCAGCCCAGGTCTATTCAGCCCAGTGTCAGGAAAAGCAGGACACACATCAACCCCCCCCCCAGGGCTGTCTGAGAGAATGCACATCCCCAGCCCCTGTCACTCCAAAGCCAGACAGTCAATCCACAAACCAGCAGAGGCACACAGGATGGTTAAACAAGAAAATACCCACTTTTTAAAAGTGGTATTTTCAAACACACAATATAAAAATCATCTTTACTAAAAGGTGCATTTTTATATTCTAAGTTCAGGCATACTAAACTCCATCTTTCGATCTTGTCCCAGTGGGAAGTTATACTTATAAGATGTTATAAATAAACTCCCATTCTGTCCTATGGGACAGATAGCTTTTCAATAGTGAAAAACTAAATACACTGTATTCCACTATCGGGACATGTCACACACATCAGTACATGTCCAACCTTTCACATACACTGCACCCTGCCCACAGGGGTACCTTGGGCCTACCTTAAGGGTGACTTACATGTAATAAAAGGGAAGGTTAGGATCTGGCAAGTGGATGCACTTGCCAGGTAGACATGGCAGTAGAGACTTCACGCAGACATTGCAGTGGCAGATCTGAGACCCTTTTTAAAAGGCTGCTTGTGTGGGTAGCACAATCACTGCTGCAGGCCCACTATCAGCATTTGATTTACAGGCCCTGGGCACACACAGTTCACTGTACTAAGGACTTAGTAGTAAATCAAATAACCCAATCATGGAAATACCAACCCATAATAACAATTTACACAGAGAGCATATGCACTTTAGCACTGAACAGCAGTGGTAAAGTGCCCAGAGTCCTAAAACCAGGGACAAAACAGGAGGCCAAAAAGCAAAATGTCTGGGGATAAACCCGCTCAAAAAGCCAGGTCTAACAATGACCATGTAGCGACCCATAAGATGTAAACAACCGGGTCGCTGCTTAAAGGGATGTGGAGGTAGCCATGGCACTAGTGGAATGTGCACAAATGCACTCTGGACTATCTTTCTAGGCCGAGATGTAGCAGATCTTGACGCACAGGATGACCCAAAAGACCGTACTCTGTTTGGTAATTTCTTTCCTTTTCTTTGCACCTGGTGAAGTCACAGAGAGCTGCTATTTACTCTGTTCTGTCACATGCAAAGTAATATGACACCGCACATCTGGGGTCCTATCAACATAACTCTTCAATCTCCTTGCTGGGGTGAGGAGGAAAGAAAGATTGATGCCACCAGAAATGCAGATATCACCTTGGGTAAGACGAATGGGCATGTGCAAAGTACTAGATTATGAGAGTCTAAAACTGGGAAAGGTAGAGAAAGTGAGAGCGCCCCTGACCCTACAAGCTGAAGTAATTGCCACCATCAAAACTGTTTTCAAGGTAAGAAGTCGAACCAGGCAACTATACATCGGTTTCAATGAGTATACCATTGAGAAAAGCAATAAAAGATTTATATCCCACAGAGAAACAATAAACAGATGGAGAAAATCAGTAAAGCAAACCTTTTATAAAACATGCCACATGTGGCAGTCTAAACATGGAAGGTTGATAAGGAAAACACATAAGAATAGATAGGAGTAAGAAATAACCCATATATTTAGCTACTGACAGACCCTGCTGTACAAGGGACAACGCAAATCGAAGACATCTGAAAGGCGAGATGTAAAGAGGCTGAGGCCTTCAGACTCACACTACTGAATGAACTTGTTCTAGTGTCTCACTGCGTAGATGCATTTGGTTACCGACTCTCTGGCTGCCAAGATAACATCCAAAACCTAATCAGGAAGGCAAACCCTGGCTTCCTCAATCTCTACGCGTCTAACTGTATCCAATAGATCCTCTTTGCCTAATCTGCGAAAATCAAAATCTGCTGCACTCTATCCTCCTACACTTTAGGTTGGACTTTTGGCAGAAACGGGATAGTGAGTAACACGTACAGCAGACTCTGAGACTAACTGAACCTGAAGGCATCCACCTGGGAACTATTTAAAGGGAAGTGCATGGCACAGACCTGTGGGCATTTCATGTTCTGGGCCCTGAAAATGAAATCCATGAATAGAAAACCCAATCTGGAGAAGAGCACTACTGCCACTTCTGTGTACAGTTCCCACTCATAGTCCTACAGTGGAAAACTACTGAGCATTCATCCTCACATGGAGTGAGCCTGCAAGATGAGTTACTGTCAAGAAGATTCCCCATCTCTGCTGTCACTGCCAACAGGTGACTCGCCGCCCAACAACATAGGATCCAGGGTCCCAAACCGCCCTGCCAGTTGTTATAATGGATGGTGTTATCGGCCAGAATCTGAATGTGAAACCTTGAGATAGAAGGGATGAAGGCCTTCTTTGTGAATAAGACAGCAAAAGCTCAAGGACATTTACGCGCAGACTCTCTTCTGATATGGACCAGAGGCTGTCATGTCGCCCAGATGGGCACCCCAGCCCAGAGAAGGAGGCACCTGTGATCACTGTATCATGAACATGTGTAGGGCTCAGAGGACAGGAGGCTTAAAAGTAGGTGGCAATAGTAGAGCAAGGTACAAGGCTGCTTGAAGCAAAGTCTTTTCACCATGGGGAAGGCATTTGGTTTTGTTTGGAAGAGGATGTTCAGACATCCAGGGTTTCCAGGAACTGGTGAGAGGACAAAAGGTGGGGGTCAGCCAGAGCAAACGTATGACATCTGGATGTCTTTCTGTGAACCTTTGGGCCCAAAAAGATGTTTTCCCATACAGCCATAATGGGGTGCAAGAGAGCCTGAATGGAATCAAGTGCTCTGCCACCAAGGAGAAGGGTTACAGAATCTCAGTCAAACTTTTAGGCATCACCTCCATAGATTGCGAGGTCAGTTCTAAATCTTTCACTGCTTTTTGTATCACAGTTGTGGGTGAGGAAACATCTGAAGCAGAGGGTTAAGGGATGCCCCTTTTGTCCACGTCATTTGCATTCTGTAAGTCTGGATATAAGTCAGCCTTTTGCCCCACTATAATACTGATACTGGTGCTATCAGCCTCCGAACCATCATCTTTGTTATGGCTGTTGTCCTTATCAGGCGTTGCAATGGGATCAAAGTCAGAACCAGTATTGGAGTCGCAAAACCCGCAGGAATATCCTATTCCGTGGGGGGAGCCCAGTGTGTACAGGAATCACCCTGAACAGATTGAGCATAGCCTAATGAAAGGCCTCGACCTGCACAGGTTCAAACAATGTACCTGAAAGATCTAGTCTCCTCCTTTTTTGCATTTAATTCTTAGCCGACAACAAGGAAGAGTCAGGCATCCGGAAACAGCACCTATACTCAGACAGTTCCAAGAGAGAAACAGTTTTCAAAGGAAGGGAACTTCTCTTTCCTACGGTGCTTTCTCAGTTATTCACAGGAAGAGCTTTTAGGAGATCATTTCCTTTTGGTTGCCCTACTAGTGGATGAAGGAGATTGCTTAAACCTCTTTCGCTGGGCCTTGCGAAGAACAACTTTGTCTCCCATTCCTTGGTGGCCTTCAAGTTCATGGAGGCTTCTGCTTCGCGTTCGATCCCAGATACCACATACAGATGCCATATCGATCCAAAATGGACATCATCTTGTGATACCTGTGACAAGGTTTAAACCCTTAAACATTTAGAAGAGACATTGACCTAGTTGCTGTCAAAAGCTGAGGAATTTTATCCATGAGAGATCCCTGACCCTGCGTCGATGAGGCATGGATCAATGGGAACTGACACCATTGCATCATTTGGCACTTAATACACTTGCGTTTTGTCATGTCTAGAGGCATGGAGCTACCTGGTGGTGCAGGAAAGATATTGCTTGGGAAAACACTTTCTGGACCAATCTAAAGCCTGGGATGATAATTTATAAGCTGAGAAATGTGTGAGAAGATGTATCCATCATAATAGGTCTTCTGAATAATGTGAAATTGTTTATTTTGCCTACGAATGTTAGTGGTTTCTGAGCTAGCCATTTAGCTTGAACATTTCTCTTTGAGGACAGAATTACATGCCTTTTCTGTATGAGACGTGGGCCCTTTTTGCATTCTCTTTTATTACACATTAGTGATTTTCAAATTAATGGATACAATAATTTGATGAAACATAAGCATTGTCAATTATTTAAACATTGACAGATAAATGTACCATCTCTGAGAGATGTGCTCATTAATTCTCAAACCTTTTGTCTTTGTCTTTCGAGGAAAAGCGGAAGGTGTCCTTACTTCATCAAATATTAATGTGTCTTTTGGTTACAATGCAGCTTATAAGCCAAAATGTATATGTATTTTATTATAGCACTAAAATGATGATAAAATGTTATGAATTTTGTTACAGGGTTCAGAGGAGGGTACAGTTGTGTATGTAGTGGGGACTGCTGGTCGACAGGACTGGCAGCATGTATACACCGCCGTTACCCGTGGACGTCAGCGTGTCTACATAGTAGCAAAAAAAGATCAGCTTGTCAGGGCAGTGTTTAACAAATGCCGTCCCAGAAAAACTAGACTGCTGCAACGTTTAAAAGAGAAGCTTACTCGGAAAAATGGCCATGCTGCAGCAACATCTCCTTTGCAGCTGAACCAAAAAAGCATTGATCCCTACAGTTCTATGATATCAAGTCAGGAAGAGGATATCACTCTATTGAATTCCCAAGCGACTAATGGTGAAAAAGATACTATAGCAATTGGTTCTAAAGCTCTATGTGACCAGAATAATACACATAGCAGTGTAATTGTGTATGATGAAGCGACAGACACTGATTTGGAAGCTGCTGTCCAAAAACTTGAGCAGAAGCAGAACAGCGATGCTATTCATTTTCCCCAAAGTCGCTTGAAAACTCTTCATTTGGAGAGACATGACAATTCAGGTCACAAACTTCTTCAGCAGCCGGAACTTGAGATTTGTGGTGCCTCAGAGGTTTCAGCAGGTAGAGGCTTTATTGCTGTTCATGGATCTGGTGAGTGGGACAGAAGTCCTACCGGTGGGGGTTCCATTGCAGACAGTTTTGGTGAACTGAACGATTCTGAACTGGATACATTGTTCGATCCAGCTCTTTGTGAAGCATCAAGTAATGGAGATAGCCATGTTGCAACAAGTGGTTTTAAGAGATTGTCGACTGCGGATGACGTTCCGGAAAGTCCTGCAAAGATAAGTCGGGTAAGATTCTGGATGCTGATCATCTGAAATTATTTTGTCTGTAAATGACTGTTAAGTCAGGAATCTATTCTCTGCTTTAGACCCAAACTTTATTACCTCAATTTCATGAGCATTTGGAAAAAGAAAATCAAA
Organism: Calotriton arnoldi; assembly: GCA_963921515.1. Taxonomy (NCBI): domain Eukaryota; kingdom Metazoa; phylum Chordata; class Amphibia; order Caudata; family Salamandridae; genus Calotriton; species Calotriton arnoldi. The sequence goes on from CAWUFW010001665.1 coordinate 902,157, forward strand.
TTGAACATTTCTAAATGGTGCTTTGATTTGTCCTTAAATCCTCAAGTAACTCTGGGTTACTATAGGCCCAAATGACAACACATGAATTTTATACTTTTCTATTTTTCTCATACCTGGCACACCTCACTAAGTTTCTCACCAAGGTATTCTTGTGTGAAGTTTTACTATGTGCTCCATGGCTAGGTCGCCAGCTCCTGACCTACATAATATGCCATGTGCTCTATACCAAAGAAACACGTCCAGTAATATCTAGGCACAAGTTGGGTCTGGTAAATTCTGGTATAAAAAGCATCTATATTTCAAATCTCTCATATGTATATAATACTCCTTTATTTTATGTTCATCGTGCATTTGTGGCAATTTTTGTTTGGTTGTTTAAACAATTACACTTGATTTATAGCAGAGCATTTCGAGACTGAAGTCCTGTCTGTAGAGGACCATATAATCAATTGGTGAAAACATTCCTACGGAGCAGAAAAGGATGTAATAAGGGTCATCGTATAAATACAAAAACAATACCTGGAGATTTTTGGGCTTATCCCAATAGATACAACACAGCACATTGAACTCTGAACTTATGTGAACCTTTAGTGATCATGTGAACTGCAAATAAAATGTCGCCTGCTTTGTGCGCCCCCGGGGCACAATAGTATTACAAGAGGGGCCGCAGATGCTTGTGCATCCTCTGCTGTAATACTGATAGCGCTGGTGCACATGTAGCCAAGCTCTATCATGATAGGGCGTTCCCTGCTTTGCATCGGGGCATAGCCCCATGCAAATGAGACTCAATTTGCCTCTGCGCCGTATTTTCGCGCAGAGATAAACGTGCCCTTAGGAGGTGCATTGAAAGTGCGCCACAAAAAGGTGGTGCACTTTCAGTGCACCTCTTAAAGACAGCCCTCTGGACCCAGACATATCCCTGCAGGCGGGTACAGTCACTCACTGCACCTGCCTGCAAAGGGATCTCTCTCTCTCTCTCTCCTCTTCAAAGGGCAGGCGGCAGCCATCTGCATTGTGAAACAGGAAGTGGCTTTGAAGCAGCCGCTCTGTATTTCACTTGAATGAGCTGCCCCAAAGGCAGCGCTATTTCGCGGCTGCATATTCTTTGTAATATTGCGCACTGTCCATGTTTGCACCACTAGTCACCTTTTTGAAAGGTGCACTGTATAAATAATGCTGCCTTTGTTGTGTTATGTTAGATTATTATGATCATATGTTGACAATTTTTTACATACCAACACAGCATTCTGAACTTTATTGAATATGATACCTGCATATGAAATGTCACATTTGGCATTGGATGACGTTTTGGTATTATAGATCCAAGACTTGCTTTGTTATTATACACAATTATGATGTTCATATGTTGACAATGTTTATATCCTCTTTTGTTCCTTATGAATGATTTTCACCATTTGAATACATGGTTCCCTTAAAGAGACACTCCAGTCCCGAAATGCATTGGGACAAAACATTTACAAATGGTTAAATGGCAAAACTAAAATGTAAATGAGAATTGCCACGAGTGCATGAAGAACATAAAATAAAAAAGAGATTATTGAAATATCAATACTTGTTCAGGAAAGATTTTACCAAAATTATTGCTGCTCCACGTTGTTCCCCAACACCAGCAGAGGCGTTTCTTTGAAATTCCTCCTCGGCCCCCCTCCCCCCACTGATGTTTATCACCTGCTCCCAACGGATGGTAAATATTAGAGGATTTGTCCCTTTAATCGTGGAAAACAATCTGTAACTCTAGGTCGACGTAGTTCTTCCCCTGTCTGGGGACAAAACAGCATTTTGTTTGTTTTTAGGTGAGAGAACACTAGCTGAAATCAAGATTCCGGGTCCCTGGTATCCATACACCTAAATCCAGGCAACTTGTAATGAGACAATACATCACAAGCTAGCACTTTAAAAATAAATGTATATTTCATAATATGCATATCATACTCAAGTGCCCTCTGGTCGACAAAAATCTTTTCGCTTTCCCAGTCTACTTTGTTCTCTGTAGAAGGTTATTTTCTTCTACTGACATTAGCTTTAGATTAGCATTCACTGTACATGCATATTTTTTTGTCCTGTAATATACATAGTCAGAGTGACCTTATTAGCTGAATGTTATTACATTTTTAAACTACTGGAGAGGTTTGTAATACAATATGAAAATGCTTCGATACAGATGTCTCCTATTCCATGTTATGAAAGTTAGGCTTTATGTGCCATTTGTTGATCACGGACATTTCAAAGCAAACATCCTGGTGGACTGCTCCCCTTGCCTTGTGCCCAGACAACTCTACAAATAACATTAATCTGCCCAGGGCATGTTGCAGCACATTCATTTCAAGCCTGGCTTGCATCTTGTGCTGATGCTGCCACCATCAGTTCCAAATTTGATCTTTGATAGTAGATCTGCTTCCCATCAAACGAGCAATTGACAAAGTGTTTTAAGTATTAAAACAACTTACCCATGAAAAATACAAAATGTCAAAAACGAAGAAACCGTGGGCCTCATTTATGAGGTATTGGCGCAGGGCAGTGCCACAAGGAATCTTGCTGCCGTGTCAAAAAAAAAGGGCAGGAATGTGCCGTATGTATGAGATATGGCACATTCCTGTTCTTTTCCCCTGCGCTGGCGCACAGTGGGTTGCCATATGCCAACCAGGCACCCTTGTGCCATGGTGCAAGGGTGTCTGCGTTGTAGAGGTGATTGTTTTTGTGCAGTAAGGGACACCTTCCTGCACAAAAACAATCACGAGAGATGTTTTTTGCAGAATGCAGCACGCATAGAAAGAGGGAAAAATAAGGATATTTCTCCTTGTTGTGCCTCACAAACGCCACCCTGGTGGCGTTAGAATCTGACACATTCCCAGGTTTCCGATTCCTCGTAAATCTGGGACTGATTCAGATTCCATTGATTTTGCGTGGGAACACCCACAACAATACCCAGAGAATGCCCCTTTTACGCAGTGTTCTGCTTTAAAGGGGCACGTATTTACAAGGCCATGAAAAGCCATGCAAAGTGGCTTTGCGTGGCCTTGTAAATATGCTGCAGCACATTGCGCCACCGGAGCGTCAAAAAAATGACACTGGCGGCGCAAAAGTGCCGCCAGGGGCCTCGTAAATGTGCCTTGTTTCCGAGCTTGTAGGAATTCAGATGGTTTTTATCACACCCGCTAAATAATGATAACCTGGGGAATGTTATTTATTAGTTGCCATAAATAGCACCTATTATGAGTCTCTGGGGAATAAAATGCTGGCTTTGGTGCTTTTCAGACAAAATCTGCGTAATACAGTATATACCATATACTTTTCCTTGTTAAAGTTCGGCAGGTAAGGCTTGACAAATTTAACGAAGTGTGTGATATTTAAAGCTCCCCTTTGAGACTGATTGTTGATGCTCCGAGCGATGCTCGCCAACTTTATGATAATGTGGTACATGTAAAGTGGTAGACGCATTTATGTTAATAAACAGAAGTAAAAAAAAAAAAAGCTCCCCTTAATTACCCAATACAGTAAATACCACCCAACTTTTAAATCTGATGGATGCACAAACAGATTTACGCATGGGTGGGAAAACACCGACCCACTTGTAATCAGAGCCGTAGTGGTAAAAATTGTTTGATAATAACCATAAATTAAATATATTAAACAGCCTAGCTGAGTGAGAAAGGTAAATAAGTTTTGAGTTTACGTTGCAAGATGTGTTATTCAGTGAGGTTTCCCTGTAGGCATATCGATTTCTTATAATTATACTAATCCTAAAACAATTAAATAACCTTTTTTTGCATTTCAAGACGAACTACTAGCTTTTAGCACCGGTGTCCAATGTGGGTCCAGCAGGGCTGGATCTATGCCTGATTTTGAGGATAGCCACATGAGATAAATTTACATACAATTAATTTAAACTTATGTTACCTAGTCAGAAGTTATCCTGAAAATCTGTCACGGATCAGGTCCTTCTGGACATACATCGGTGACCCCTAGCCTTCTATGCAGAATGTCTGCCCTTTAAATTGAAGCAATACATTTGCATGAACATTGATAGTTGTTCTGTGACACTGTGTGGCAGTCATGTACCTAATATTTTTCTACTTTTAATAGGTCACTTTGGATGAATCACCGCTTGGATGCACCAGGTTTAGAGATTTATCTTTGACAACTGTTTGCCCCAAAAAACTTTTTTAAACGCTAAAAAAGCCAAGATTTTATTTCAAAGGTGCTTTATTGGACAGATGAAGCTGTACATTACAAAGGCTGGAGCTGTTTCCTTTCCGTTATGAGGAAGACCTTGGAGATCCATACTTTTTGCTGCGTCTGGAAGATGCAAGTGAACCATGCCTATGCACATTTCGTTTTTCTGTAAAGTACTGATCAGATTTGCTGAAAACAGACGATTAGCAGAATTTACCATTTTCTTATTTTTAAATGTATGCATTTCCCTTTCTTGAATTGGTTCCAATTATTTCTTTACACTCAACATTTTGTTTTCTTTTTTTCTGTCCTTCACTCAGTTATGGTAAACAAAACTTTGCACATCGCTTTTCTGTTGAAGAACCTTCGACACCAGAATGCACGTAATTTTTTCTTTTTTTTTTAAATGAGTTTACACTGCGGAATATGGTTGTTAAAACCTCCGTGGTGATATACCCTTCCAACACATCAATGTTGTCTTTTTCTTAAATTTTAGAGGCTAGGGATTTTGAACGTCTTGAATCTATCAACTTTAGTAGGTATTAATACAGATTTTTATTTGGCTGAGCAATGTTTGTGCCTCCAGCCTCTCAGGAGGTCATGGTTTAAAGGGGAAACGTCTTAGTAAATAAAGGTTCCAAAATGATATTGCGCATTTAAAAATATTTTGATAGAGTTTGATTTTCGAGGACGGAAAGTTGACTGCAAATCAATGTAATCTTAGATCTAAGCCTGCCGCTTCTGTTTTTATATTGCTCATCTATACTTTGTTTGTAACCATCATTCATAATGTGTATACCTTTTATTGCTGAAACTTTAGGAATGTTTGGCGCTCATTGAAAAAATATACTCTTCCTGTGATGCGTTGTTGGTTCGATTATCCCTTTCAACACAACTTTTATCCTTTCAAATAACGAAGCTGGACTTTAAGTAGTGATACCACTGAACATTTTATGTCACTCGTTTGTCTTCAAATCACGGTTTATTCCAATTGATAGTTGAACTGTTTTCATACAAATTGCAATAGGTTGATTTTTTAAAACCATACATAGACGAGAAATGTCATGCCATTTAAGGATTAAATTTGTACAAAAATACTTTACAGTTTAATACTTGTTTGTTACAAACAAAAATACATATTTAAGAGACTGTCTTGATGAAAGAGGAGGGAGGGTTCCTACAAGATCTGAGTATTGATCTACTGTTTTCACCGGCAGTGCTGAAATATGAAGACATTGAGGCAAAGCAACTTGTTCAACTGTTAAGAGATTTTTTTTTTAGGTTTTAAAGAAACGTCAACATAAAACTTATTACAAAATGTAACTGTTCCAAAAGGCCATAGATATAGATGTGTGTTCACATACAGCTCTTTATCATAATTACAAAAGGACAATATATAATAAACATCTTGAATGCCAGAGCAAAGCCAAAGAAATGCTGGTGAGCAAAAGAGGACAAAAAAAAATACAACTTGTAGTTTTTATTGCTTTAAAAACGGGGCAGAATTGGCAAACAAACATGTAAAACATAATTAAAGTTGTTGTGTCTAAAAACAAGAAAAGCAACATAGAAGCCATGGCTCAGAATAAAATGTAGTTCACGGGTCCAGCACCATTTTAGATGACTGCCCCAAGAGAACAAAGCAGCTATTTATTTATGAGGATCATCTGTGTGGGACCTTGTAATATGTTCTTTTAGCCCTCCTTTTGCTACAATTACATTAAAAAAATAAATTTCTTAAATGTTCATTAAGCATCTAAACTCTTAGTGAAATAAAACACAAAGCTCATGTCCAGTGCATTGAGCAGTAAGTGTACCAATGGATCAGACTACATATTGTTTGGCTTTTCTTGCCCTGTACCCCATTGCATAGGGAGATTTATGTTTATCTACCTATCATGGTTACATACACTTTTCAGCACATACAAATGTATCCTCATCTGCACCTATTTACAGTCAGCACTCATACGATCGGCAAGATGGCCAATACACCCAACAGTTAAACTCTGTACTAACACAAGGGTCAGATTTACAAAATAAATGTTCGGTACACTATTTCATGACTGAGTTTCCCCAAAATAGAACTGGTTGAAGGAAATAAGATCGTAACAGCCAGTGAGTGACACAGCCTGGGTTCCAATACAAAAAAATAATTATGCTGCCAAGATAAGGAAAGGACATTAGCATTAGATCTTCGATAGTTTCACATCTTTCTCTTTGAAGAACTGAGGTCATTCAAAGCCAGTTTTCCATGTTCTAGTTCTCTTGACTTTGTGGAACCAAAAGAGCTCTGATGCCAGGCTTGGAATGGCACTTCTATTCCATTTTTAGTGGTTACAAATTATTCAGAAGTCTGCTTTATAAGTAATCATCATGGCGAACCGTGAGTTTTTGTGAGAAATGTTCAAAGACCGCTGTTTACCCTCCATGCCGCATAATTTCCTTCATCTGTGTCTTAAACGTCACAGACAAATTATGTGGCTGGTATTTAGCACCATGTGTTCTTCACTTAGAGTCCACTTCAGAAAATCACTTTTGCTATAATGTGTTAGTGGGATCTCTCATCTCTGTGTTGGACATTCGCCCGGTTTGTTGATGGAAGGCATTATTTTGTTCAATCCATTCCCCGGCTAATAAACTCTGTTGATCCGAGATCATCTTCTGAGAAGCCAGTGGGTTTCTACTAATTACCAAGTCGAGTTTGTTTCCAGACTCTGCTATTAAGGGCACAACCAGGCAGCAGTCAAAGTCTCTAGTACGAACATGGTTCACCTGGATTGGAAATAAATAAAAGGAACTGTAATTAAACACATACAATAATTCTGAATACTTTTTAAGAATTAACCCAGATGCTGATAAATATGAACTAGCCTAGAAATAAAGCCATGGTGCACGTCAATGTAGTGCACTCATGATAAAAAAAAAAACATTTTAAAGGTGAACAAGCGTGCCTTGATCTAAAAATCAAAAACAAATCCTTCATGAAATAATGGGAGATTTACCAGCTATTCCAATTTAACAGAACATACATGCATTTCTTATGTAGCAAAACCTGTTATACATATAAGAATTGGGGGGGCGGGGCTGTTCTGAAGGACAGCAATTAAGTGGGCTGAATGACATGTTTCAGGTGGTCTCTCTGTACACAGTTTATATATGATTAAGTAAGTAAGTGGTTATGGGTGAGGATTTCAGAAATGTTGCATTTTGCGCTTTTGAAGCGGGATTCTATTATGACAGAATTCCTCTTAACTATATAGCATTTGCAAAAGCATGCAAACCTGCAGAAGCCGATCATACGATTTGAGACCTCCCAGATCGCCTGGTCCATTTGGCCGTATGTTTTTTACATATACTCCTTTTTCAAGCAGACCATCTGCAACGCTAAACCCAAAGTCTTCCGCTTCTGAATCTTTATACAAAGATACCTGTGTATTAGAGAAAAGAAACAAAACTGAATTATAAAAGCCTCCTGTACTGGAAGCAATCGTATAACATAAGTTAAACAATCAATAGTAGACAGTGTATCATTTTATTTTTAGTGTGGGAAGGGTATTCCTTACACTTGGTTTCCTCTACGGTTAACTTTAGGTACGTAGTTTATAGGAGAGCTTGAAATCTGTTAGGAGCAATAATAGTGTCCATTCCAGAACGGATAATCTATTTGGCCACATCTTGGCCATCCTGGATGGTTTGAGCTAGGTTGGCCCTTAATTCCTCAGGGACTGCCAGCAAGATACCAATCTTGTCTCATAAAGGATGGGACTATCTCCATGGGAAACATTTGGCATTGACTAACCGGAGGGATAAACTGGCCAAGGCAAACATCAGTTTCCTGAATGCTTTGATTTTCACCCTGCTGGTGGAAGCCTGAACCATCAGACTTTCTGACATAGGGATTTTTTGCCAACTGAAAACAAGAGCTATTGGCTTTGGCAATGTGTTTTAGCCATGTTTACACTAGTGTGGCTGCTATTCAGCACAGCAAAAAGTAAGTGGAGTAGAGCGGATGGGGGTAGACTGGAGTGGGGTAGATTGTAGAGGAGTTGGATGGGGTTGAGTAGATTGGTGTTGGGTAGCTTTGAGTGGGGTAGTTTACATTGGGGTGTAGTGGGGTAGAATGAGTGGATTGGAGTGGGGTAGAATGGAATGCGGTCGATTAGAGTGGAGTCGATTGAAGTGGGTTAGATTGCAGTGCAGTCGGGTAGACTGTGGTAGAGTGGAGTGGGTTGTGATATAGTGGTGTAGATTGGGGTAGAGTGGAGTGTAGTAAATTGGGGTGGGTTGGTTGAGATTGGTGTGGGGTAGACTGGGGGATTGCAGTGGGGTAGATTGAGTGAAGTGTGGTAGACAGGAGCAGATCAGGGTGGGTAGATTAGGGTGACTGGAGTGCGGTAGACTGGAGTAGTGTAGAGTGGGGTACATCTTGGGCTGTGGGGGAGCTTGTCGTGGAGTGTCTGAGTGGTGTGTCGTAGAGCGGAGTGTTGTAGAATGTAGTGGCGTGGCATAGAGTGGACAAGAATGTCAAAGTGGAGTGGTGTACAGTGGAGTACAGTTGTATAGTGGTGTGGCGTGGGTGAAGTTTGCATTGTGTGGTAGCGCACTGTCATTTCAGACAACACATTTTTAATTAAAACCATTACATTTGCACAGACAAACAGTTTTACTGCACACAAATGATGTGAGGAAATGTCACCTACTGTATGGATGTGTTTTGATCGTATTCAAATATTTGTTTCTACCACACTTCAGAATTACAAAAAATGAACTTAATTTGTATGTTCCTAATTCTGATATATTCTGAAATATGAGCACAGTTTTGTTTGCTAGAAAAATATCTTCTGTTTTCCGGCAAAATTGTCACATAAATTCTCTCACTTTGAAGTCAGAGAAAGAAAAGGCCAAGCTCCTTCAGGAGACAGAACGAATAGTTTCTTACCTGTCGGTGTAGTTTTGCAGCTTGAAGAATTTTCTGGATTCACTATGCTGTGCATTATTCCGCCATCTAGTGGTTGGGTCCGGAATTGTAGTTTTTCTTCCCTTTTTGGTGGGCGTCGACGACATAGTACCATTTGGTACCCTTATGTGACGTCGACGGGTTTCCTCCGGAAGCTCCCACCTTTGGTAGCCATCTTCGGATTCTTTTTTTTTTTTTCTGTTTTTCCCTTTATTCTTTCCTCCTTATAGTTCTTTTCCTTGGCGGAGGAGGGTGGGTTCGCTAGTGAATCCAGAAAATTCTTCAAGCTGCAAAACTACACCGACAGGTAAGAAACTATTCGTTTCTGGATTCACTATGCTGTGCATAGACTTTGTAGCGGTTTGCTAGTCTTGTGGTGGCTGGGTGGAAGATGAACTTTGGTTTGTAAATAGATGCTTTAAGACCTTTTGTCCTACTTGTGCTTCTTTGTTCATTTGAATGTCCACACAGTAATGTTTGGTGAATGTGTGTACAGAAGACCATGTTGCAGCCATGCAAATGTCCTGGATTGGAGTGTTAGCAAGAAATGCAATAGTTGCTCCTTTCTTTCTTGTTGAATGCGCCCGTGGCGCCCCTTGTAAAGTTTGTCCTGCTTGTTTGTGGCACAATTGTATGGCTTGTGCTATCCATCTTCGAATTTTGTGCTCTTGGTTACTGGCCTTCCAAGAAAACTTTTTGCAAAGGATACAAATAACTGTTTTGTTTTTCTGTATTCTTTAGTTCTTTCCTCATAATACATGACTGCTCTACTTGCGTCAAGTGTGTGCAAAGCTGTTTCCGCTTTGTTTTTAGGGTTTTGAAAAAAACTTGGTATTTGTATACATTGATTTATGTGAAATTTTGACCCTACCCTCGGCATGAATTGTGGATCTGTCCTCATGACAATCCTGTTACTATGTATTTGGAAGTAGGGTTCCTGTAGTGTTAGTGCTTGCAATTCACTAACTCTACGTAAGGATGTTATTGCCACTAAAAATTTCGTCTTTATTGTAAGCATTTGTAGCGTTGCTTTGTGTAGTGGTTCAAAAGGTGCTTTCATCATTTGTGCTAGAACTATGTTTAAATTCCAAGTTGGTGCTGGTACCATCTTTGGTGGTGCAATTCTCTTCGCACCTTCTAGGAACCTTTTGACCACATGTGAGGTGAAGAAGCTCTTCCCTGTCTCCCCTCTTGTATACGCCACAATTGCTGCTAAATCTACTTTCAGTGAGGTAAAACATAATTTACTTTGTAGTAAATGTGTGAGGTATTTTAGCACTGTTCTTTCTTTTGTAATCTTTCTTGATAGACGCTTTTGAAGACACCATTGGGTGTACCTTTTCCATTTTGTTGTATAACATTTCCTTGTTGTTGGTTTCCTAGCTTCTCTTAGAACAGCCGTTGTGCTTTCTGGTAGTTTGAGATGAGCGAATTCTAAGTCGTCAGGAGCCATGCCGCTAGGCCTAAGCTCTCTGGTTCTGGATGAAGCACTTTTCCGTTCTGCATTGTTAGCAAATCCTTTCTTTTTGGAAGTTTGTGCATTGTTCCTTGTGAGATTTCCATTAGTTCCGAGAACCATGTTTGTCTGGCCCATTGTGGCGCTATGAGAATCATTGTCATCTTGCTGATTCTGCATTTGTTGATTACTTTGTTCAGTAATGGTATTGGGGGAAAACCGTACGCAAATATCCCTGACCAGTCTATCCATAGCGCATTCTCTAGGGACTGGTTGCAAGGTTGCCTGGATGCGAAGTCTTGGCATTTTGCATTGTGGGGTGTTGCAAAAAGGTCTATTTGTGGTGTTCCCCATTTTTTGAAAATTCTTTGCACTTCTGTTTGGTTCAGTTCCCACTCGTGGGATGCTGTTGTTTGTCTGCTCAGTCTGTCTGCTTCTAGATTGTCCTTCCCTGGTAGGTGTATTGCTAACATGTCTATCTGTTTTGGAATTGCCCATCTCCAAATCTGTTGTGCTAGAGTTGAAAGTGCTACAGACTGAGTTCCTCCTTGTTTGTTTATGTAAAACATAGTGGTAGTGTTGTCTGTTTGTATCAACACCCTTTTCCCGTATAGCTCTTTCTGAAAGGCTTTTAAGGCTAAGAACACAGTTTTTAGTTCCAAGATATTGATGTGTTTCACCGCATCCTGTGGTGCCCACAATCCCCTTACTTTGAGATTGTTCATGTGTGCTCCCCACCCTACTAGGGACGCATCTGTTGTTATGGTCACTGTTGGAGTTGGAGGTGTGAAAACTCTCCCCTGTGCTGGCTTTGCTCCACCATGCCATCTCTTGATGAACTCTGTTTGTGACAACCACTAGATCCTCCCAACTCCCTGTAGCTTGTGACCATTGTGTTTGGAGCCATTCTTGAAATGGTCTCATGTGCAGACGAATATTGGGAACTAAATGAATGCATGAGGCCATCATTCCTAGTAATTTCCCCACTGTCCTCACTGTCAGATGATGCCCCTTCTGGTATAGATGAGTCTCCTTCAATAGAGCTGTTCTCCTTTTTACGCTGGGGAATGCTTTCCCTAACACAGTGTTTAACTCTGCGCCCAAGAACACCTTCTTGCATTCCTGTTCTATTGATGATTTTTCCCAGTGTATGGAGAAACCCAGCTGAACTAGTGTCTCTACCACTTGTTGTATATGCTGTTTGCATAGGCTGTATGAGTTTGCTTTTACTAACCAGTCGTCCAAGTAGGGGTAAACATGTATTCCTTGCCTTCTGAGGTGTGCTGCTACTGCTGCCAGGCTCTTTGTGAACACCCTTGGTGCTGATTTTAGACCGAAAGCCAGTACTCTGAATTGGTAGTGTTTGTTGTCTACGACAAATCTTAATAGCCTTGTGTGTTTGTTGTTCATTGGGATGTGTAGGTACGCATCCTTTAAGTCTAATATTGCCATGTAATCTCCTGTTTGCACCTGAGGTAGCACTTCCTGTAGGGTATTCATCTTGAATCATTGTGTCTTTATGAATTTTTTAGAAACCTTAGGTTTAATATTGGCCTTAATGTTTCGTCCACCTTTGGAATTAGGAAGTATGTTGAATATACTCCTTTGTTCTTTTCTCTGTGCGGTACGTGTTGTATCGCCTGTTTGCCCTGTAATTCTTGTACTTCTTTGACTAGGTGAGATAGTTCTTCTTTGGAATGTCACTTTTTCTTTGGTGCTTTGTCTGGAGGTTGTTTGGTTAGCTCTATGGAGTAACCGTACTATATTATGTTTAAAATCCACTTGTCTGTGGTTATTTCCCTCCATTTTTGATGGAAAAATTGTAGTCTGCCTCCTACTGGGGTGGTATGTTGGAGGAACTGTAAATGTGTCTCTGTGTATACCCTCAGTGTTGCTGAGTGTACTGATTTGTGCTTGAAGTCACTTTGTTGAGGTTTGTTGTCCTCCCCTTTGTGGCTGTCCTCTGCCACGGAAACGCCCACGAAAGGATGCTCTTCCTTGGTACTGCCAGCTTTGCTGCTGTCTCTGCTGTGTACCCTGGTTTCCCGCTTGGTATGTTTGCTGGTAACCTTGATGGGAGGTAGCAGGTTGTTGCGTACCCCTACCTGCTGGTCTCCTTGATGGTGTTCCTCTACGTAAGCCCCTGAACTGGAGAGCCCCCATGGACCTCGCAGTTTCGTTGTCTTTTTTCAATTGATTGAGTTTCTCATCAACCGCACTCCCAAACAATTGTTCACCATTGAATGGTGAGTTAATGATGTTACTCTGAACTTCAGGTTTGAATCCAGAAATTCTAAGCCATGCGTTTCTCCTTTCTGTGATTCCAATCATCATTTGTCTGCTTGATGTTTCAGCAGCATCTAATGCAGATTTTAAGCATGTATTTGCGATGTTTTTCCCTTCTACCTGGTGGGTAGCTCTCTTCTGGAATTGTTCAGGAAGGTTCTTCAACAACTCTCCTACTTCTTCCCAATGTTGGTGGGCGTGTCTGTTCAACAATGCATTTGAATTGGCTATGCGCCATTGATTCGCTGCACTCCTTTCCACCTTCCTTCCTACCAGGTCCATAGTCTTGCTTTCTTTGTCTGGAGGTGATCCCATTGTAGCTGGGACATTTGCTCTTTTCCTTGCCGTTGATGTAATAATAGTCAGCCGGCACCGATCCCCTGATGTATATGGGGTCTTTAGAAGAGTGCTTGTACTTCTTTTCAGCTCTTGGAGTTATAGCCTTGCATGCAGCTGGCTCCTTGAATGCCTCTTTCCCCTGGTCTAGTACACTTGGTAGCATTGGGAGAAATTGGTTTCTTGATTGTGTAGGCATTAGTGTCTCTAATAGAAAACATGATTGCGGTTTTTCCTCCCCCAGTGGCACCCCATAAGTGTCTGCTGCCTTTTTAACCACTTGATTATACATGCCAATGTCATCTGGGGGTGAAGGCCTAGAAGGATATGTCTCCACCGCCTCCTCCGGTGAATCGGCGTCGAGATCTTGCCATTGGAGGTCTTGATTCTCCGAGATCGCCGATTCGGGATACGTTTGTTCATCTTCGTCGACGTCATCCCCGAAGAAGAATGATTCTTGCTTTTCTTCATCGACTGGCTCAGGGGTTGTTGGCGGTATCAGTTCTTCGACGATTGTCTCCACCTCCGTATCCTTTGTTTTCGGCAGAATCTTGAAGTGCTTCAAGCTTTCGTCAAAGTCTCTCTTTCGTTGTAGTATATTTGCCATTTCGGCTTCGAGCCTTTTCCTTTCTATCTCGGCCGAGTGTGTTTCGGCGTCGAGATCTTCGGCCCTTCGTTTTTTGTCCGTTGACGCCGAAGCAGCGGTCGACGGTTGCTTGCGCCTCTCTTTTTTTTGACGCCGATGCGTCCTTTTCTCGAGCGTCTTTCGACGTCTTCGTCCTTTCGAGGACCTTTGCCGCTTCGGAGTCCTTATCCAAGGATCCTACGGTGTGTTTTGGCTTGGATGCCGTCGCGGTCGTCGAAGCTTTCGACGCCGGGGCTCCCTTTGCTAGTTTAGAGCCTGTTTTCCGAGACTCTTCTCTTTTTTTTTTAGGTCGATGACTCCCTTACCTCTTTCGAAGTCTTCTTTTCGACCTCCAGGACCAAAACATCTCTTTCCTCGTCGCCCTCTGGTCCTTCGGCGACATTATCTTCTTCTTCACTGGAGAGGCCTAGGTCTCGCAACGAAGGCGGTGGTCCTTGGCCCTGCATGTTGTGATTGGCTCGTGGCTGTCTTTCCCTCACTCTCAAAGTCTTCGGGGTGAAGACCAAGCTGGCGTTGCAGTCGGCGCTCTGATGATCCAGCGGCAAGCACAGGTTACAGACTGGGTGCTGATCCTTCTGTGCGTATATGTGGTGACAGTTCTGTCAAAATTTGAACGGTGTTTCGTCCATTACCGCGTCCAGGGAGCCCCCTGCATGCGCATTCTTCGATCGTCGTCGAAGATCTTGATTCTCGACTCCTCGTTGACCTCCGGTTGTTCCGGGAAGTCGAAAGTACTTCCTCACGGTGTTTCTCCTTTATTTTCTTCGATTCTTCTCTCCAATCTTGGGAGCTTCTCCGTAACAATCCAGACCCAACGGCGGAAAAAAAGAATCTGAAGATGGTTACCAAAGGTGGGAGCTTCCGGAGGAAGCCCGTCGACGTCACAGAAGGGCACCAAATGGTACTATGTCGTAGACGACCACCAACGGCAAAAAAATAAAAAGAGAAGAAATACTACAATTCCGGACCCAACCACTAGATGGCGGAATAATGCACAGCATAGTGAATCCAGAAAAGATTCACGCTGCAAAACCTGACATTTAACCTCAATCTTTAAATGCACAGCAAATGTGCCAAAGTAAAAACAAGTTTAAAGGCTTGTTTACAGAAAACGAGCACTTGGAAGGATACAACAGTAAACAAGCAAAGCTCCATCGGACAGACAAACTGAAGCTGGACAGCCTAAAACAAACAAAGTCAGCAAATAGAAAGCAAGCAAGTGGGAGTTAAAAACCACAGAGCCAATGGTCTGCAATGGGTGGAATGTATTCCCAGGGTAGCTTTCAGAATGCCCACAAGAAGTTGTTAGCAAACCAGACAACTGCGCTGTCTGGTAGGCTTTGACCTAAAAATGGAACATGTGTTTTCACGTGTCCCTAACAGTAAAGCCCCTCAAATTGACGTTTTTGCTGTAGAAAGGCTAGTAGTACTCACAAAAAACCTGTGCACTCATCAATATACTCCAATTTATAAATAGTTAATCACATTTCCACTGATTAGTGTGCTCATGGGTGATGCAAAGTCAAACACCATATCCATGTATAGAAACGTCACGCGTCCCTTTAAGCACTACTTCAGGTACTGCAAGGAGTCTCAACTCAATCAATATTATCATAGTTTCATTCCATCCATCTTTATAAGCAAAATGTTCCAGCTTTCATGAATCATTCATTTTATTTGTGATTCGTTCCCACAGTGTGACCAACTTCCAGGTGTGTAACCACTTCATTCCTTAATTTCCATCATTAATAGATGGCTTTACAATTCCGTGCTCCACCGATCGTTAATCTATTAATGATGGAAATGAAGTGGTTACACACTTGGAAGTTGGTCATACTGTGGAAACGAAACACTTATTAAATGAATGATTCATGAAAATTGGAACTTTTTGGTTATTAAGATGGATGGAATGAAGCTATGATAATATTGATTATGAGTTGAGACTCCTCGCAGTACTAGCAGTAGTTATTAAGGGGACAAGTGTCGTTTTCCATGTGTGCATATGGTGAAAGGCGAGTAGCCCCATTGGCGAGTACAATATTGCACACTGACAACTCAGCTGTGCTAACCTCTGAATGGGACTACTAAAGTTGATACTTCAAAGTATCAAAAGAATTGTCCCATTAAACCTGACTTGATGTCCAAGTTGAATTTAATGTAACATTTAAGTAAACCGCAAGTTTAGACAGTTGTCACTCTGTTGCCTTGCCCAAGTTTTCCAGTGACTGTTTACGGTTACTGGCCATAAGACTGCCTTCTGTTCTCCTGAGGGAGGTGTGAATGACTCTCAGGAAGGAACACAAAGGACCTGCCATTGAAAGAGGGGTTATCTCTTCCTGGCAGGACGGCCAAACGGGGTGTACGCAGCTATTGAGGAGTTTGGCTCTGGTTCCCCACCTTGGCCGTCACCTACCCATCCGTTCGTCAGACACTGTTTCTTTTCTAGTCGCCCCGTTGTGTTTCCTACCCCCTCCCTCTCCTCTTTCCTCCCTCACTCTTTTTCTTCCTTTTCTATTCCCTCCCTCTCTTCCCCCAATTCTCTCTCCCCTGCCTGCTTTTCCTTTCCCCATACCTGATCCATGCCTTTATAACTCTTGTTTCTCCAGCAATTACGTACCTGAAACTGTTGTAACTAAGAACTATGTTCTTGAAGCAATTGTTCCTCCTCATTTAAAGCGCTCTGATACCTCTGGGTTTAGCCAGCGCTATATAAAACTTTTCAAATAAAAAATAAAAATAAAGGCGAACTTCAAGGAGAAAGCCGCCTTTTGAAGGGCAAATTGTGGGCACACACGAGAGGGGCTGCTCTTTTGTTCTGGTAGACAGGTCGGCCTCAGGGACAGAGAGGGGGAAACAGTTACCTAACCAGTTTGCCCATTGGGAGTGTAGCCCTTAGGTAGTTGCACCTGTAAGGTCGGCTACCGAGCTCCACTCACCGAGAGAGCGGTCCTGACATCTTGAGAGTGGGTAGAATATTGTATTCTGGGACAGCAAGATGCCACACTTGACAGCAGGTTCTTATCAGGCGGGAGGGGACCTAGTAGCCACTGCATCCCTTAGGGCAAGTTCTGGGCATAAAAGTGGCATCCCTGGCACCCAGACCACGTTTGTACCGGAGAGAGGACCGGAAAAGGATTACCCTGCTGTTCTCTGGACCTGGAAAAGAGAGGCTGCACCAAAGACTTGACTGCACCTGCTGATCCTTGGGCTAGCAAAGAGAGGTCTGTGCATGTGGTTTCCTGCTCTTGCAGAATTAGTCCCAGACAGAGGAAGTGCAGGAGTCTGTTGATGAGTGGTAGCCACATTCGCTAGACCGCCACTGACTGCCGGACCCAGGAGAGTTGTCGGAGTGCAGTTTGGTCACCAATGGTGGACACTAGCCTCAGTTTAAGGAAACCACAGGTTTCGTTTTAACCGAAGACCAGTGGGAACTGGCTAATGGCTGGATTCCATCCGGACTTTGAGGGAGATTGACCCCCGGTAGCCAAAGACGCCCCACCGTGTTTGTGCACCATGGAGTAGTCCCAGGAAGAACCCCAGTCGCCGGCACAACATCTTCGGTATCCTGTATATCTTGCATCTGGACCACTCCATTGATGTGTATGGCGGTTCGCCCATAGAGCCTGGAACTGGACTGGAGGCTGCTTTGACTGCAAAGTAACTGTCCTGCCAAGCCTCATTGTTCCCTGTGACTCGTACTTTTCTGGAGTTGATCCCCCAAAGTAGGCAGGAATAGTTGTTCACAACTTTACAAACATTTGCAAATGTTTCCAAGTAACTTCTAACCATGATAATTGCCAGTGCTTGTTAGCGATTTAAATGAAGAGCAGTGATTTATTATTTGCTTATTAATTTATATCTCCGGATCCCTCTCGTGGATTTTGTTCATTTTGATGTCCACAAAGTCATAAGAATAAGAGCTATTTTTATAGATTGTTGTCGGATTTTCTGTCTTATTTAGCTGTTTTGGTACTTCTAAATGCGTTTCACTTGTTTGTTTGACAAAGCCTGGCTGCTTGAAGCCACAGCTACCCAGGTTTGAGCTAAGGTTTTGCAAATGAGTCTGACTGGACCAAAGATGGGTTTCTGAGTTTATTACACGGTGAGGTGGCACAACCACATCATATAATAAACCACTTTCCTCACCAGTTGTATTAAAGTAGGTTGCTCATTCAATTTTTTTTAATCTGCAAGCAGACGAATTTACAGATGTTTAGAGGTTTCAGAAAAACAGCAACAGAAATAAGACCTGGTTTGATAAAACAATCATACTAACTATGCCGATTTGCTTATCTTGTGATATGTCACTGCGCTTGAGTGTGTGGTGGAGAAAAGAGGAGTGAAGGATCAAGCGGATAAGCTTTATATTAACATTGTCTCTGCTTAGGTGTAAGTTTGTGGATGTGGAGTATGTTGGAAACGTTTTGTTGTCGTACGTGATGAGTATGCCCCAATTGTGTTTCTGTGATCATGTGGCTGCACTTATGCATGGAGTGGAAGAATATGAGCATGGGATAGTTGAGCATTGGATAGTCCCTACCATCCTTGTGACATCTGTTGGTCATAGTGTCCTTGTCGGGTACTAGTCTTCTGTTAGGTAAGGTAGAAATTAACAGAGGGGTGTATAGTTTAAGCAAGTTAGGGGAGATAAGAGGGTGACTGAGGGACTGGGCAAGGTAGGAGAAGGTGGAGAGGACAAGAGTGCAACAGAGGGCGTAGCAGCAAGTGGGGCGATGTGTGAGAGGGCTGCATAGCAAGGACACATAGTGAAATGAGGATTTCGATCCAGGGACAATGCAGCTGCAGGGGTTCAGAGGGAAAGATCTTTTTGGAAAGTGGGTAGGTTTACATGAATGTTTAATTTAATTTATTTGTTTATTGGGCGCACAAATCATCCCAGAGGGAATCTCTAGGCGCCATGGCAGCAGGGGACATTTCACATTACGATGGCAAGGTTGCAAGTTGAATAGGTAAGTTTTCAAACGTTTTTTAAAGAGAGTGAGATCAGAACAGGCGCGGATGGACAAGGGCAGCTGGTTCCAGTGATGCGGGCCTGGAATGAAAAGGAGCGGCTCCCAACCCTGGTCGTTTGGATACGTTTGGGGCGTAATAATAATAAGGTCGCTGGATCTAAGCTGATGGACAGGAATATACAGCTGTAAGTTGTTTTTGAGGTAACACAGTCCGTTTCCATGCAGAGTTTTGTAGACTAGACAAAGAAGTTTGAAAAGGGCATGTTTTTTAATCGGTAGCCAATGGAGGGAGTCTAGTGTGGGTTCCGATGGAGAGCGAGGAGGGAGGTTCAAGATAAGGCGTGCAGCTGTGTTCTGCAACACCTGGAACCTAGCAAGGAGGCTTTCATTTATTCCCACCAATAAGGCATTTCCATAATCAATGCAACTTATTATCAGAGCTTGGACTAGAGTTCTCCTGGCCTGTAGAGGGGTCCACTGAAACACTTTCTTAAGCATTCGCATGAAGCAAAAACCGGTTCCGGAGATGCTTTTAACGTGCTCACTCATGGAGAGATTATCATCTAAAAGAACTCCTAGGTTCTTTACATATTTCTTTGGGGTAGGTGGTAAAACCAGCTCTGATGTCCACCAGTCTGCCAACCAGACAGAGTAGGCTTTTCCGAATAAAAGGATCGCTGTTTTATTCATCCATGAGGCAATTTTTAACAAACAATCCTTGAATTTAAATTTGGTAAGAGTCTAGTTCGGATCCATAGTAATGACCAATTGCGTGTCATCGGCATGGGAGATGGTTTCAAAGCCACATGACCTGATGAGTTTTGCTAGGGGAGCCACATAAACATTGAGAAGAGTGGGGCTCAGAATTGAACCTTGAGGCACCCCTTTGTCCAAGACCATAAATTTAGATGAGTAGTTGCCCAACTGAACCGAATGGGTGCATTCAAACAGAAAGTTCTCCATCCATTCCAAGGCTTTACCAGTGATACCAATCTCCTCCAGTCTTTGTACGAAGATTTGATGGGAGATGGTATCAAATGCCGCTGATAGATCCAAGAGAACCAGCATAGGTGAGGATCCCTGGTCTAAGGCCAGTTTGATGGTGTCAGTGACCTCTATTAAGGCTGATTCTGTGCTATGAGATGCACGGAAACCTGACAGAGGGGTCCAGCAGGCGATTAGATTCAAGGTAGGACGCTAGTTGATGATCTACTAGACACTCTAGGATTTTGGATATAAAAGGAAGTAGGGATATTGGTCTATAGTTTAACATGTCCAGGGGGTCTGCCGTGGGTTTTTTAAGAAGGGGTTTGATGCGTGCTTTCTTCCATTTAAGTGGAATGGTGGCTGACTGTAAAGAAAGATTGCATAGGTCTGTGATTGAAGTAAGCAAAATAGGGGCCAGGGTGGCAATCACGAGAGGGGGGGGCAGGGTCTGACGGGGAACCGGTTTTTATTGTATTTAATCGGGCCTGTATTTGATCCTCTGTAATTGGGTTGAAAAATTCAAGGGTGGAAGACAGAGTTAATTTTAGCTTCCTGAGTCATAGGTATTGTGTTATTTGCAAGAGAATTGTAGATATTGTTATTTTTTTGTTCAAAGTGTACAGCGAGGTTATCGCAATGTGATTGAGAAGTGAGTATTGTAGGATTGCAGCCGCTCGGGTTAGTGAGTTCCTTAAGGATTTTAAAGAGCTCTTTGGAAGAGTTTATTGCAGAATTTATTCTCTCAGCTATGTGAGTTCTTCTTGCAATGTTACAATATTTTAGATATTTCCTTAGGGCCAATTTGTAGGCAAGTCTTCCCTCCTCTGATTTGAATTTCCTCCATTTACGTTCTAATTTCCTAACTGCGGAATTCTCCTTCTTTAGAGATTTGGAGTACCAGGGGGTGAGGGGTTTTCCCATTTCAATTTTGATCTTTTTAGCGGGGCAATGGTGTCTAAAGCCTTTATAAGAGTCTTCAAAGGCTTTTAGTGCTACATTGATGTCTTCGTAGTCTGATATAGTAGGAGGAGTAAAGGCAGGGAGAAAGGTGGAGGGCCTCCAGGGTCTTGTGTGTTTCATGGTCTGACTGAGGGTTTCCTTCGGTTTCTGAATGTCCATGTAGAAATCTACAGAGAAGTGGTCAGTCCACGCCTGCGCAACTGGAGTGCCCACTACTAGGTTGGTAGCATCTGTAAATATTAGATCAAGGGTGTGCCCAGCTAAATGAGTTGGACCTGATACCCTTTGATGGAGCCGCAGTGATTCCATGTCTGCTAAGCGACGCATGGTATCGGTGTCAGTTTGATTATCAATATGATAATTGAAATCCCCCAAGAGCAGAAAATTGTCTGATGTTAAGATGTGTGGTGCTCATGTTGAGATGAGATATAGAGTTTCTGTCTACTATGGGACATTTTTGGTTCTCAGTGGTTTATGGAATGTCTGCCGGTGATGAATTTGGGATTCTGGTAGAAGAGGTGGCTCCTAAGGAGTACAGCGCTAGTTGAGGGTCCTGTCCTGGAGCAACTAACTGGAAGAAGGTATGGCAGGAATTAAAGTGGAAGATGCTTTCTCAATCCACCAACTAGGGGTCTGTGGCCCTGATTACAACTACAAGGCTCATTCTGTTTCAGATGTAAGTTCTTCTTTGCTCGCGAAATAGGATTTCAAGTCTGGTGGTATTTGCATTTACACACCTGTGATAATTGCCCAAGTGCAAATTGGGTATGCCACGCTACTTGTCCACAGGCTTATGGAAGGTAAAAACTGTTGAGTATGTTGCTGCAAATTGGCCACTACAGTTATTGCAAAGTTTTACCTGCTGAAAACAACACATGTACAATTAGCACATTGGCAAATACCAGCAAACTTGAAATAAAGTTTAAAGTGCAAACAGGTGTTTGCATTGGAAACAGAATTTGGCTCATAGTTGTAATCCTATTCCTGTAGCGCTCTGTGAAGGGTCAGTCCCCTGAAATACACAGCTTTCATCCACATGAGGAGTAGGAGACAATGGGTCTGTCAGATAATTTAAGAATATTTGGGACCCAAAAAGTTGGGAGGGGGCAACCCTTAGAAAGGCATAGATATGGAGTCAATCTAGGCACCGCGAGGGAGCAACCTACCCGAAGACATCTGTTAAACAAATTTTTTAAAACTGGAAACTTCAAAGAACTCTTGTTATTTCAGCTCCTGTTAGCAGATAAATTTCTCATCCTGAATGCAGAACCCTGCCTGATACGGATCTGGTTATCAGTGAGAGCAGGACAAGAAATATAGGAGAAAAGATGTGGTAACAAAATATTAGCTGAAATTTCATTTGCTCCATCCCTTTATACACTTTTTGTTTATGGTATAATATTAATCATTCCTTTTGGAAAGCAAACGGACTCTCAGCTTTTCTCTCTTGACCCTGCACTTCTAGATACCCCAGTTCTTAAACTCTTTTTTCATGATGGCCATGTCCTCCTTTGGGAGCTTCACATGAAATCTAGCACTTCTGTATTCTCTGACTGAAGTATTCAGAGCTTCACTGTGGTCCTGTCAAGAGATACGACCCTACTGGTCAGCACTTCGAGGAATTATGAGACAGGTCGCGGGTATAGAGGTCCCTGACATGGCCAAATGCTCTATCCTGCATATTTGGGGGGACGATCCTGCACCCAGATATGGTAAGCTTTTGTTGTCCCTGGGTGTGGGGGTGGCCAAGCGGACCATTGCTCAACTATGGGGATGGAGAAGTGCACCGGAGGTGAAAGTTTGGGAGAAAGACATGGTTTGGTGCATGCTAGCAGACAAAACGATATACGCTGGCAGAGGATGCCCTCGCAAATGGGAAAAAATCTGGTCCACATGGCGGGAATTTTGAGGGAGTGCTGAATAACCATTGGTGGGAATTGTTTGCTGATTGTGGACCCGGCGGGCTTGTATGTAATTTGTTCCCAATTATTGTCCCTGACGATTTGCTTTGACTATGCCCCATCGACCAGTCCGGATGTGCACTGCCCTAAACCTACAATTGGTTCGTCCTGTACTGCCTTTTTGTTTTGAAAACTCAATAAAGATTTTTTTTTTTTATATTCAGAGCGGTTTCATTATGTAGGTAAAGTCTATCCATGCCCCAACTGTCCCGAGGGAACTGTGCATTCTTGCCCACCCTTGTCATCCTAGAAGCTGCAGGCATAGACTGAAACTAGTTCCGTCACCCTTTGACATGTAAGCTCTACATCCAACAAAAGGGCTCAAATGCTCCTTGTCTCAGATACAGGTGAGTGATCTGGGATTCTTACCACTGGTATCTTTTTGCCAACTGGCTACAAGAAGCAATGAATCAGTGAGACCTGCGTACAAGTGGCTGTGACATGACAAAGAAGATCACAAGCTAAAAATCACATGGAATTTGGGAATACTAGTAAGACCTGACTCTTCCCAAGATTATGCTGCAGACATTGACATAACCTCCCATGATGAGAAGTGGGAAGAAGTGGTGTCCTAGGCTGTTTCTAGTTGGATTCTGAGGTTATATGCTAGCGTCGAACTTTAACCCCAAAGCTGACCATGATCTTGAGATGGTGCCCAGCCACCTGAGATCACTGTATGATAATTTGTCTGCTGGTATGATGCCCTACCAGTAAAACATAGCTTTACTTAATCATCCAGGTGCAAAACATGTCTATGCTCTAAAATATACGTTGGCATGCAGTGCTAATTAGGCTATTTAATCTGTTTAAGGTTCACTCTAGTTGGAAGGTATTCTTGGACAATCTTCAGTGGTGTGGGCAGTGCTATCAGCGTAAACTGTAATTGCTTTACAATGAAATTACATCATCTAGTTTAAGGCCATTACTAAAACCATTCTTTGGAAAGGAAACAGTCCTGCCACAACTCTAGCTTGCCCTTTCAACAGTTTCACCCACTGCATAATAACATTGAATCTCATCCCATTCCTTCTTGCTGATGACTTCCTTCAATGACTAATGCCAGATCTTATTTTAAAATGTTTGCATCACTCAGTTGTCCATAACTTCTACATAGCCCAGCTACTGCCTGTTTCCCTATAGTTAATTCTGAACCCCTCAGTAGTCAAGATGCAAATGAAGTAGTGACCTATTTTCCAGAATTAATCTTGTTAAAAACCACACTAACCCATTAACATGGGTGTTGGCAGTGATAGTTCTCGGGTCAAACCCCCATGAAGTGAGAACATAACATAATGTATTCTGTACTTCCTTCAACTCCCCCTCGCGTTTCTCACTCCATGCATATGCAGCACTCTTTCCAATACTCAATGAGTGGGTTCCTTGCTTCTATGTCTTAATGTCATTGCTTTCGGTCCTCATAATACACACGCATACTTGTGTTGTATAAAGCACCCCATCTTCCCTGCATGTACGAGTGCCCTCTCTAGTTCCATATCTTGCACCAAACGGTGCGAATCAGAATCAGCAAACTTTAGGTGGGTTCTTCCAGAATATCCCTTGATTTTCTCTCTACCCATTTGTTATCAAATTCCATTGGCTGGAGTACATTAGGTCTATTATATCACTGGTTGCTGTACCACATAATAACTGCACATGTTGCTAGGGGTTCGCGTATATGCTCGGCATGTAACTATGCCCTTCCAGAACAGGCTGCCTTTCATGCATAAATAAGCATTGACAAGGCCAATGTCTGGCCCTGGCAAACCAATCTTTTTAAAAATCTTAATAAGCATCACAATTGTAAAAGTAATAACAAGTAAACATGCTTACTTCTAAAGGTGGTTTGCATAAAAAAAAAAAGTAAATAATGGCCCATTGCAAAAATAAATAAAAACATGAAATAAAAGAAGAGCTTGGCCTACCAGCCCTAACACTGAAGTGTACTACATGTTAGGTGGAAGTGAACAAGCAAAATTCTGTCACTCATATTAAAAACAGCCTGCTGCTGAAGTGAGATGACCCATTTACCCATGAGGTATGCAGAAGAGGGAGGAAGCAAAATGTGAATGACACCTGAGCACACTAATGGATGAGTAGGGCTGATAATAGGAGGCTGGTAAAACAGCTTAAGGAGTCTCTAAGCCAGACTTAAAAAGGTACACCTATTCCACAGGAAAGGTTTGATGTCCTCATTATGAAGTAGAGTTGAGAGGGGAGTACACTGGCCACAGGGCGGATTACCAATAAAATTCCTTTCTGGTGGATACTTCTAACCACAGATTCCTCATCCCCAGGCATCAGATTGGATCCGGAAACATTAAAGCAGTACTCCTGCACAGCGGTAGGTGTCTTACGCTCCGATGTCATTCTGCTCTGAAAGTGACTAAAGGAAACTTATATAAGCACCACCACCCATGTGCACCGATGTTGGTTCCTTTCTATTCAGAGCTTCTTCTTGTTCCTCAATACCCCTTTTTTGTCAAACGTTTTTCAGTGTGCAAGGGAAAATGTCACCGGCTAAGACAACATGGTTCAGAATATGTAGTGACTGTTGAAAACAGTTGTTTTTAAAGGACCCTCATAAAGTGTTTCTTTGGTGCCTGGGGTCGGGGCATGACTTCAGGACCTGTGATGACTAAGCCCAAATTAATCCCAAGACGAAGCTTTAAGTCGCCAAACATAAAGCGGCTCCACGCCGTGACTGGTCGAAATTGAAGGGACGGTCCCATTCCTGCTTCCAAAGTCGTTCCTGTGGCAGATCATTGTCGTGATCAAAGACTTTGTGAGTAAGTACAAGAAAAAGCACAAGAGTTCGAAACCGGAATTGCCCCTTTCTGTTACTTTTGGACTCCAGAGAGGGCACAAGGGCATCAGCGTGCCTTCCTGTCTCGCTCTCGAATGCTATCAGATCATATTCTGAATCTAGTCCTGCTATGACCAGAGTTTCAGGGTCTGTCAGCAATGTTGCAGCGCGTAGAGGCCTTCAGAGAGGTCATGCTGTGCATTTTTGGCACTTTACCAGTTCTCTCAGGGACACCTTTGGGCCCAAGGATCCACTCAGGCCTCCAATCAGGCTTCATCAGTGTTACTCGAACCCACATTGGGTTCAGCACTGGCTCTGATGCGGACTTAGATTCTGGCCCCATCCTCAGCACCTGCTCCCCTTGCGCCGGTACGGTTGCTGGAGGAGGACTTGTAGCCTATTGTGCTGTCCGACTCTGAGCAGAATGCCCCATGACCTCGAACGATGCCGTGCCCAGCTCCCACCAGGAGACAGACATCCATAATTCTTCTGATTCCGATACATTGCCCTCACTATGTGGTAAGGCCCTGACTTTTCATAATCTTTTTGGCTCCGACTCATAACAACAAGGTGAAGATTTGAATCCCCAATCAAGTGAGGAAAATTGGCATGAAGAATTGAAAGATGCCAGTGACCTGGACACTTCTCCAAATACTGGCCTTGTTTCTTCACCTGCCTGTGCCTCAAAAGAAAGTGCTTTCTCCGCCGTAGCGGTGCGTAGGGCAGTGGAACTACTAGACCTAGAAATCCAAACTCATAGAAGTAAGAACTTATGTTATGACAGTTGTACTCCAGTATGGTCAAGCACCTATAGAACCTCTTTTACCATTTAAAGAGACTCTCACCGAAACCCTCTTTGCACTTGGGTAAAACTATGTTCGGGACCAACAGTTAACAGGCAGGTTGCTTGCCATCAGCCAGTACAAGGAGACCCAGCTTTCCTTGCAAAACATTCTAAGCCAGAGTGCTTGATGGTACAGGTGTCCACAAGTAAGGTAAATCCCAACACCTTCCCTACCATCCCCCCTGATCAGAAGTCAAAACAAATAGAGAAATTTGGCAAGCGAATTTTTCTACAAGACTTGCTCTGAGGTCAGTGACGCCAGCTGTCTCCTAGGCTGCTTCTCCCAAGCCCTTTGGGACATGGTGGCACAAGTTTTACTGGCTGTTGCAGAGACCTTCGGGCGTCCCTTACTCGAGCTGTTCAGGATGGTTGCGATGCAGCAAAGTTTGTAATACATTCTGGCTTGGACAGGCCTGACTGCTTAGGTTGAGCAACGGTTATTGGTGTGGCACTTCGGTGCCATGCCTGGATGACGTCTAAAGGATTCTTCGGGGATTTCTACGCATCCCTGATGGACATGCCATTTAATGGCTTTTGCCTCTTTGGCGACAATGTGGATTTGGCCCTGAAACAGCCTATAGAAGGCAGGGCACAACATGTTCCTTGGGTCTTCTACCCCCACCAAACAATTCCATCAGCAATTTTGCCCTCTTCTTGGCTATGGTCAGTTTCGCCAACATCAGATCCCTTCACTATCCCAGCAGGCTGTTCAGCCCTTTAGTGGCCGTGGCTGTGATTTACAGAGACAGCGCCTATAACAGCAGGACCAACATGCATCTCAGCCTGCCTACCCCTCCAGCATCCGCAAAAACACTTTATTGTGCCCCTTGCTGGCACAAAGCCACTCTGATATTTCCTCCAAGGGTAGCAAGCTATCACTTCAGGGAAGAGGGTCATCCAAATTGTACATCGGGGATACATCCTCCCTTTTCTTTCCATCCCAGCGCACCTTCCACCAACATCAGGAGAGCTGACAGAGGACCACTTGTCTGTGTGCAGCAGAAAGTGCAGGACATTTTGGCCAAAGGGGCCATTGAGAGGGTTTCGGCCTTGGGAGCAGGAAAAGGGTGTTAGTCCTTGTGATGAAGAAAGACGGAGCCCTTCATCCTATTTTAAAATCTTCGCCCTCTCAACACCTTCCTGCGAAAGAAGAAATTCAAGATGCTCATGGTAGCTCAGGTCTTGTCTGCCATAGACCCTGGAGACACAGGATGCTTATTTCCATAT
Organism: Calotriton arnoldi; assembly: GCA_963921515.1. Taxonomy (NCBI): domain Eukaryota; kingdom Metazoa; phylum Chordata; class Amphibia; order Caudata; family Salamandridae; genus Calotriton; species Calotriton arnoldi. Next base: position 929,787 of record CAWUFW010001665.1, read on the forward strand.
CCCCGTTCTGCAGGCCCATAGGCACTACCTGTGGTTTGCAGTTGACCAGGAGCATTTTCAGTTTGCAGTGCTCTCTTTTGGCCTCACCGGTGCCCCTCAGGTTTTTCCGAACATTACGGTGGTGGTAGTTTGAAGGTCAGGGTAGCAGTCTTCCCCTACCTCGACGACTGGCCCTAGGCAGTAGTCAACCACTTCCAGATGACGGTGAACCAACTAACACCAGAGTCCAGTACATTCTGGCTACGAGCCCAGTGTTTCAGCCTCTGTCCTGGATCTCAGTGCAGAAAGCCCCCCAAGGTTGTTGGCCTCCTACATCCTGCTGGTCATACACGCCAGACGGCACATGTGGCTCTGCATTGGGACCTCAGGTCCCAATAGGCACAGCACGGGGGAATCTGTTTGACTGTATCCATATTTTGAAGGAGACTGCAATACATCTGAAGTGGTGGCCACTGGACTGTGATTAAGTCAGTTGCAGACCCCTCTCCCTACACCCATCCTGATTTAACAGTGGAGATTGATGCCTCGCTTCTGGGTTGGGGAGGCCACCTGGGAGAGATCAAGATCAGAGACCTCTGGTCTACGATAGAGACTTGACTTCACATCAATTTGCTGGAGTTGAGAGTGATTCACCTGGTGTTGAAGGCCTTCCTGGCCACCATTAGGGGAAGGCTTGTGCTGGTGCTCACAGCTAACACCACTGTCATGAGGTTCAGCAACAAACAGGGAGGAGTAGGGTCTTAGGTCCTGTGCCAGGGGGCTCTAGGCTTCTGGAAGTGGCTGGACCGCCAGGGAACCTCTCTTTGATAAACCACCTGCCTGTATTTGTTAAAGCCAGGCCGGATGAGCTCAGCCACCAGTGCTGAGTGGATCACGCTTGGCGGTTACCCCCCAGAGGTGGTGCAGGAAGTCTTCCATCAGAAAGAAAGAGCAACATTAGCACTTTTGCACATTGGAGTTTTCAAGGCAGCTCTATCTCTGAGACACATTCCAGTTAGAATGGCGCTCAGCACTCCTGTATGGCTTCCCGCTCCTTCCTTGAGTTCAGAAGACGATCAGGAACGACCAGGCTCAAGTCATCCTAGTAGCACTGGTTTGACCCAGGAGATTGTGATTACTCAGAATTCCTGGGCATGAGCATCTGTCCTCCTATCCTTGATGCTTTGGGAGGATCTCCTGTCACAGCAGGGCAAGGTACTGCACCCAGGCCTGCACAATTTGCATGTCCATGCTTGGAGATTGACCCGCGGCAGTTGACCTCTGTCAACCTCCCTCTTAAGATCGTTGATGTCATCTTAATGGTGAGGCATCCCTCTACAAAATAAGTGTACCATAGTCGTCGGGATAAATTTGTGGCTTGGTGCGGCACCTGGCAAATTGAACCAGTACAAGCCAAGTTGTCTACAATTTTGTTGTTTGCTTTGTTCCTGGCCCAAGAAGGACATGCTTCGGGTACTGTTAAAGGCTATTTACCATCTCTTTCTGCTTTTATGTGATTGCCTGATCAGACTTCTTTATTTAAGTCACCTGTTGTTTTTGAAAGGTTTGCAACATTTGTTTCCACCAAAACCCTTTGACACCACCACAGTGTGTCTTGAATTTAGTTATATATTTATATATATATTTGTGACTTGTGAAGCGCCCGAATCATCCCCAGAGGGGTATCTCAGCGCTACGAAGGTGCTACAGTTGGGAGGAGAAGGGTTTTCAGAAAAGCTCCGTTTTAAGGAGCTTACGGAATAGTAGATAGTATGGGCAATTCCGAAGGTGGCTGGGAAGTTAGTTCCAATAGGAGGGGGCTAGGAAAAAGAGCTTTCCCACCTATGCGTGATTTCTTAATACGAGGTACTAGAAGTAGCGACTTAGAGCCTGAACGGAGTGTTCCGGAAGGCTGATCACGGGTGAGTCAATCTGCTAAGTAGCTAGGGCCATTGCCATTTAGTGCCTTGTGCACAGTGCAGCACATCCTAAATCTGATCAGCTTGCGGATTGGTAACCAGTGTAATCCTTGAAGTTGCGGGGAAGAGGCGGTCCTGGCAGGAGAGTTGGAGACAAGGCGGGCCGCTGTATTTTGAACCACCTTAAGTCTATCGGGGGAAGACTCGTTAGCTGAAATCAGAAGAGCATTACAATAATCTAGGCGGCTAATTACTAATGCTGGGTTACGTACTGTCAGAGGGAGAAAAGGGAAAACCCTCCGTAAAAGGCTTAGCGTATGGAAGCATGTGCCTACAGTGGTAGTGACGTGCTCCTTCATCGTATGTTTTTGGTCCAGATGTACGCCTACGTTTTTTACCACGGCTTTAGGGACCGGAGCGCCACCCAGTTCGGTGGGCCACCATTCTGGGGACCAGAGCAGAGGAGCTTCTCCGGATAACATGATCTCCGTTTTCCCTGCATATAACTGCAGGAAGGTGTCCCTCATCCATGCAGCAATGGCTGTCATGCCTTCTGAGAAGGTCAGCTGGGTGTTAGGAGAGTTTTTATCAAAAGCCATTAAAAGCTGGGTGTCATCAGCGTATGAGATTGGAGTGAAGCCCCTTTCCCGGAGTAAATCCGCTAAAGGAGCCACATAAATGTTAAACACTGTGGGACTGAGACAAGATCCCTGTGGGACTCCTTTGGTCAACTCCGAAGTTTGAGATCGGAAGACTTGATGGTTTGGGTACGGTGAGTTAGAAAACATGATAACCACTAAAAGGCTAGACCGTGGATTTCAATATCTGTCTGTTAAGATGGAATGGGATATCGTGTCAAATGCCGCTGACAAATCCAGCAGCACCAATAGTGCTGCTTGTCCGTTGTCACTTTTTTGATGGGCACCTATTTTCAGCCGCTGCACAGCTGTCCACTAAGAGTCCTGACATTAAAAACAATCTTTTTGATCTCCATAACATCAGCAAGGCTTGTGAGTGAGCTGCAGGTTCTTACTGTCAAACCACCTATACTACATTCTTGCCAGATAAGTTGTTGAGGACCCAAACTTCCTTTCTACATTTCATGTTGGGCAGTCTACCACCCTTCCGACATTCTTTTCCCCACCTCATCCCTCTAAGAAGGAAGAGAGACTTCATTTGGACCGCAAGACTGCACTAAGCTTGTATATGTATCGCACTAAAGAACAAGGGGTGGATGATCAGATCTTTGTAGGTTTCTCCAGGGGAAAAAAATGGCAAGGCAGTGCGAAAGCGGGCCATCTCCAGATGGATTGTTCTCTGCATAAAGATTTGCTACGTACTGGCGAAGAAGCAGCCTCTAGACTGTTTATAGGCTCATTCCACCAGAGCCAAGGCCTCTACCACTGTGCTAGCATGCAGAGTACCTGTTCTAGACATTTGTCAGGCAACTATGTGAGTGTCGGTTTATCCGTTCACGAAGCACTACTGCCTCGACAATCAGGTCTGTCAAGAGGGGCAGTTTGCCCTTGTGGACTTTTTGATTTGAGCCAGTTCACAGACCCACCACGTGGGGAAGTATTGGTATAATTTCTATTCAACAGATGAGAAAACTGCAGTTAGAAGTATCCATTAGAAGAACAAGTTACTTACCTTAGGTAACAATCTTTTTGGTGGATTCTCTACCCTACCACCTTCACATTCTGTGAACAGGACCCTTTTTCCATCTAAAAAAATTTCAGATTTGCACTCTGGCCATGTGAATCTGCAGATAACCTCTGCATCCAAGAGCGCGAACAGCCTAAGAAAACAACTGACGTCAACGCGCATGGGTGGCACTTATAAATGACTCTATTAGTCAATTTGTTGACGCAGAGCCGCACAGTGCCACCTACCGGCATGCAGGAGTACTGATTTAAAGTGTGCAGATTCAAACTGATGCCTGGGAAATATTCACAAGGTGATAAATATGCAGTTAGATAGAGTATTCACCAGAAAAAGCATTACTGAAGGTAAGTAACTTGTGCATCAGTGGCTTTCTTCTGGCGTGGAGCTCTCCCTCAGAAATCCTTCCTATGTGGGTGGTTCTATTAACCCAGAAAAGTTTAATGTCCCTGGTGACAAGTCTACTTGTTTACCTGGATCTAATTTTCTCTGTCCAGGGAAAAGAGCAAACAATGCGCAGGGGCAGAAGATTGGGGACCAATTTCTCTTGCTCTAGGGATGCTGTGGAACCATTAGTTCAAACCAAGCTCCTCCTCTGGTTTCTGAGGACATGGAACAGAAGTTGAACTATGTTCTTCTGTGGCTGGTGATGCAGGCCTCTTACACTCAGATTAGGACTCTGCAGGTTTCAATTCAAATGGAAAGTACAGAAAGAAAATGTCATTGCTAACACTAGTGTTATCTAAGCGCTGAAAAGTCGTACATTAGATGGATGAAGCGCCCAACAATAAGCAAATAGACTAGGCACCTAGTTGAGTGACGACAGCAGGGATAGATGTCAGGATGGAAGATGACTAGACAGACTGGAGATAATCTATGCAGGATTTACTGCATCCCCCTGTCATCTTACAAACCTAGTTAAGAAAAGTGAGGTATTGCTTATATCAGTAGCAGTCAGCAGCAGCAGTATGGTTGAAATAAATAATATAGTGGGCAGTTAAAAATGCTAGACATACTCCTCTCACGTGATGAACAATCTCTGAAAAAAATACGGATACAACTTCAGCAGCAGAAAGATCCTGAACCTTCTGGACATTCATACTGAACAATTATACAGGTTGGGATAATACCGCATTTAGTGAAAGAAACACAGAATGTTTTGGTCTTACTCTGTAAAACCGAATGCACAATGTATTGAAGTTGCACTATTCATATATTCATTCAGAAGGGATGTTTTGACGCAAGAAAGGTGTCTGCCACCAATGTTCATGCACACCCCCAGTCACCCCCCACAAAACAAAGGAGGCACAAGAAAAAGCAGAGTCCATGGACCTGTAGAGCTTACATCTCACAATACCTATCCGCAGCAGTCTTTTTGGGATGCTGCCCTGCACTAATAGGTATGTGATCCACTACACCATCTAACAAGCCAGATCTAGGAAGAAAGCGAGTTGCAGCCAGTCTTTCCACCAGGGTCACTGTGCTCCCTTCCAACACGGTCACTGTGGTCCCTTCCCACACGGGTGATCCATCTGCTCAGGATTCAGTCTCCTTTGAACCAGTCCTTCCCCTGGCTACACCCATGAGAGTAGTGGACTCCGTAGCAGGCAGGTCATTGGCATCAGATGTATTGGACCAACAGCAACTGGCTCAGGGATTGTTGAGCCCTTCACAATGCTCTTCTTAATCCAGGCTTGGCCCTTCCATAAGATGAGGTAAGGTGAAAGCTTAAGGGCCACAGCTTGTGGTTGGGCCTGACAACACCGGCCATAAAAAACTGCAGACCAAATTTACCAATATATGATGCAAATCAGTGCAGCAAAAAAAAGTTGCTCCACTGCCTGTGCGTCAAAGGAAGAGAGGAAAAATGTGCCATATCTACTAAATTAGGCAAAAAATGTTCCGCCTGCCAGCACCATTGCACATTTGGCTACCATGTGCCAGTGCACAAAACCTTGCGTTGTAGTGAAAGGGTGTGTGTATTCTCTAAATCAGTGGTTCCCAAACTTTTGACTCCTGAGGACCCCTATTGAGTCACTACTGAAAGCCGAGGACCCCCAAGCAATTCGTACGATTTAAATTTCAAACATTAAAACAGTAATTCGAAAAAAATAAACACACATGTGCACACCAAACAGAAACCCAAATTACTAAAGCTTTTAGTATTTTATATTGAAAAAATTTGCAAATCGAAATTTTTTAATAGGAAGGTTGGTGCTGCATCTCGGCGACTAACTTTTCAATATTTGGCTTTATTTTAGAGTATGAGGCTCCTGCTCCTGACGGGGCCGGACTGGAACCCAAAGTAGCCCTGGCAAATGTTGTCAGGCCAGTCCCCGTACGGTGCACACCAAGTGCAGTGAGTAAGCCTGACCACTACAAAGCGGACTTTGGGGGCTCTCCCACCAAGAAAATGTGGGGAAAAATGGTGCATTCTACAACACATTTGTAATTATATATTGAATTGTATTCGCTTTTAAAGCATAGTAAATGATGACCTTACTATGCACCAATACAACAATCTTTTGGGGCTCTTCCATGAATCCCTCCCTATCATCCTCCAACAGTGCCTCTCTTCTTCCCATAGCACCTCTGTCACATGTATTTCATTTGTTTTATAGCATCTCTCATACTAGTGTAGGGTGTCAGAGCACTTTACATCACACACATACAGAAACAATGGGGGAGATTTACAAAAAAGTTGCGCTATGTAGCGCAGCCCCCAGCGAGGCTGCACTGCGTTGCGCGACAGGGAGGGAGCAGGGGAGTGCCATATTTCCAAAGCTATGGCTCTCTCCTCCCCTTTCTCTTGCGCCGGCGCTGATTTCAGTAGCCCCGCGCCATGCACACACCTTAGCGCTGTAGCGCTAAGGTGTGTGCATGAGTGTAGCATAGGTTTTGTACAGGAAGGGTACCCTTCCTGTCAAAATACTATGTAAGACACGAGGGAAAGCTTTTCCCACTTTATAGGCGTGCTGCACAGTGCAGCACGCATGCAAAGTCGGAAAAGGAAGGAGAAATGAAAGAATTTCTCCTTCCTTGTGCCTAGTTGAAAAGGGCGCAGTGTTCTCACGCTAAACCCAATCTACTGTTTTTAGTAAATTGGGTTTAGCTTGAGAAACCTTGGGTGGTTGCATGGGAACAAGTTTAGTGTTGGAAAGTAAATTACAAAAAAAGATTTTGCGTCGTTTTGTGTCACTTTTGTGACGCAAACATGGCGCAAAAGCTTAGTAAATCTCCCCAATGAATCATACGTGTGTAAATCAGTGTATAGAAAATGTTACATAGGGGAAAGGGGACTTCAAGGTGTAGGATTCACATGTCATCCATACTGGTAAGCATTTTTTAAGAGTGCTTGATTTGGAGAAGCACAAAATCTGGTTTCAGAATGTAACAGTGGTTAGCGTTGACTTTAATTATAACAATTTAATTCTATCCAAACATACCTTTTTGGCAGCATCAGGATAATGAAAGACTGGGAAAAAAGATGGCATACTAACTTGTACCATGCAGTTTGAATGCAGCTCTTTGACGGCAGTTCATAGCTGACGGTGCTAGATTATGATTGTAACTTATGAACTGCACAGTAGCAAAAGAATCTCTGTGACAAAAGCAGTAACCCACAAAGCTATGCACATAAAATACTGTTTTATTAAAAATGCATGGTACACGTTCTTTGGAGCAGGCATATTAACCCTCTGCGCTACCTTCCATCTCTCTCCAGCAGGTACATTAATCACTCGAGTTATCTTGACACTTTTATTGTTGTCGTAAAACTGCAGATTATACAAGGAACTTTGCATTGCTTTTAAGACAGCTGCCTGCGGACCCCCTGGGAATGTGTCAGGGACCCCTGGGGGTCCGCGGACCCCAGTTTGGGAACCACTGCTCTAAATCACTTCCTTTAAGACTTTTCACACTTTGTATGTGTGGTACACAAAGCAGCAGACGTGCAAAGTTGGATAGGTGGGGAGAAATTAAAACTTTTTTCCTTGTCTTGCCTGCCTCGAGGAGTCGTTAAGATTTTGGTGCAAATCCCTGTCTATGAATGTTGGTATATGGGTATTTGTGTCAAAACTCATGGATGTTTGCATGGGAACGCCCATGTACCACCCATGGAATGCCACCTTGATGCATAGTAGTGTACAGCACATCTATGCGTTACTTTGGGGTCCCTTCTAATACAATTCTTGGCTATCCAGGCAGTAATGTTTAGTGAACGTGTGCAGTGATGCCCACATGGCTGCCTGGCAGATGTCACTGAGGGGGACTCCACGTCCCAAAGCAGTAGTGGCTGCCGTTACCCTGGTGGAATGGACGCGCAGTCCTACCAGAGGCTCCTTTTTCGCCAAGGAATAACAAATCTTAATGCAAAGGTCGACCCATCGAGAGATGGTCCGTTTTTGCACGGCCTGACCTTTTTTGGCGCCCACATAGCCAACAAAGAGTTGATCGTCCACCCGGAATTGTTTTGTGCAATCTAGATAAAATGATAATGCATGTTTTGGATCCAGACGGTGGAGTCTTTCCTCCTCCTTGGAAGGATGCGGGGGCGGGAAGAAGGTGGGCAAAGTGATGGTCTGTCCTATGTGGAAAGAGGTAACCACTTTGGGTAGAAAAGAAGGCCTAGTTCGAAGGACAACCTTGTCCGGATGGACAGCAAGGAAAGGAGGTTTATAAGATAGCGCCTGAAGCTCACTCACCCTGCGAGCAGAGGTGATGGCAACCAAAAAAGCAGTTTTTAAAGTCAAGAGTCTGAGGGGACAATTATGTAGTGGCTCGAAAGGAGTGCACATAAGGTAAGTTAAGACAAGATTCAAGTCCCACTGGGGCATTACGATAGGAATAGGAGGAAAGAGGTGAGTAAAGCCCTTCAGAAACCTATTTACAATAGGGGACTTCAAAAGAGAAGGCTGATCAGGAAGGCGAAGAAAGGCCGAAATCGCCGAAAGATAGCCTTTAAGGGTGCCCAGAGCAGTGCCCTGTTGGGCCAAAGAAAGTATGAAGAGGAGAACCTCAGAAAGAGGGGCAGAAAGGGGATCCACAGCCTTTGCTGCGCACCATGCCACAAATTTGTTCCATCTACAGGCGTATACTGTTTTAGTAGAGGGATGCCTGGCTGCCAAGATGACATTACAGACTTTGGGAGGGAGGTCGAAAGCTGTCAACTGTCACCGCTCAATCTCCACGCAAGTAGGTGGAGGCTGGACAGGTTCGGGTAGAGGACCGTCCCTTGCTGCTGTGACAGAAGATCCTCCCGAAGAGGCAGTCTGATCGGAGGATCGATGGCCATGTTCAAGACCTCGGGATACCACACTCTTCGTGCCCAGTCTGGAGCTACAAGAATGACTTGGGGCCCGGTCCCGCTTGATCTTCTTCAGCACTCTGGGCAGAAGTAGTATAGCGGAAAGGTGTATAGAAGACCGCAGTTCCACTCGCGACAAAAAGCGTCGCCGAGCGAGTGCCGCCTTGGAAATTCCAACGCGCAGAACTGCTGACATTGCACGTTCTCTTCGGTGGCGAACAGATCTAACCAAAGCTCTCCCCACTGCTGAAAGAGATCTTGCACCACCTCTGAGTGAAGATGCCATTCGTGATCCATCATGCACCGGCGGCTGAGTTCGTCCGCCCTGGCGTTCAGGGAACCTGCCAGGTGTTGAACCACCAGGGACATGCCCTGATGTTCCAGCCATGTCCAAAGACGGAGAGCCTCCTGATATAGGGTCCACGACCCCACCCCGCCCTTTTTGTTGCAGTACCACATGGCGGGTGTGTTGTCCGTGAACACCTGCACTACTCTTCCTCTGACAGAAGGAAGAAATGCCTTCAGTGCAAGACGAATCGCCCGAGCTCCAAGAGGTTGATGTGGAGCCCAGACTCCGCCGGAGACCAGAGGTCTCTGATGTTTGCATTAGATAGTAAATCCCACTTCAAGATTTTGCGCTGGGTTTGTGCCACTTTTTTAATGCAAAATGTTAGTAAATCTCGGCCTTCCTTTTTTTGTATGGGAACCACTACTGAGGCAAAATGTAGTGCAGATAACACACATTGTTCCTTTCTTAATCCTGAGCCTGAACTATTTGTTGGATTTAGTGAGTATAAAACTAAAGACTAAAGAGACCATGCTGATCCCTCACCCTTCTGAGCAGGAAGAGCTTTGGTAATGCTCCTAGCATCCCCTGTGCATCTCCAGAGACCTAATGACCAGGCCCATGCACCAGTTCCAGTATCCTAAGCAGCAACACTAGTTTTGGTCCACTCACCTATCCTATCACAGTTGGTTCAGCTGAATCTTTAGGAATGCATGGTGTCCCTGTTAATCCACCTTTCAGGCCTCTTCCACCAAGAAAGTTCACTTCTGATTGCCCCAAAGCCTTAGCGATAGCATCTTGCAAGTTAGGATCTCCCATAACCGCTCTTGTACTTTCTTACTTTTCATGTTCACAATTTGTTCCCTGATCATTTCATCACACATGACCCCAAAATTACAATTCATGGACACTGCTCTCAAAGCTGTTAAAAAATCATCACAAGATTCTGCATCACGTGTTCTGGTATAAAATTTTAAGCCATTCTACGCTAGTGGTAGGTTTAAATCTGCAGTCCATGCGTAGCAAAGCTTCCTCAAAATTATTCATTTCCCCCGCATCCTGTACTTGGGGTAAAGTTCTGAAAACTACTTGTCCCTTAGACTCCAAACAATGGAGTAATATGCTTTTCTTCCATTCAACTCTCATTCTGTCTCCGTCAATAGCTTTCATATATGTTAAAAACTCCTCCTTCTATCTGGCCCACGTAATGGGGGGTTCCCTTTTAGATTGCAAACATTTAGCTGGTGGTTCAAACTGTATTTTGACAATAATAATATAACCCACACCCACACAAGAACAAAAATGCAATCCTGGTTAAAATATACAAAGTACATATCTTAAACTTACACAGATTGTGAGTAACATCATGTACCTTTAGTACAATTGGTAATAAGAATATGAAAATACAAAGAAAGTACCTTAACTTCCCATAGAATGTGAGAGTAGTACCGTGTACCTTTAGTACAATAATAAAATTCCAAAAATCTGAGCTGTGCACATCAGCGTGCTATCCTTGCATGTTACTTGTGCACAAGCATCGAGCATAGTTAAGTGCCCTGCTGTGCACACTGGCGTGTTCAAATTAGAGGATTGTAGATGCGCTGCCGTGCGCATCAGCATGTAAAGACAATATTTTCCACAACCCAGATGGAGTGATATGCCGTGCTCATTGGCGTTAACAAACGAAATGGCAGATGGGCAGCCGTGCGCATCGGCGTATAAACACGGTGTGCCTTGGTATCTGAAAGAGACTATTAGTTATAGATTCCTTACCTTAGAATTACCCCCAGTTGTCAGACTGGATCCGGAGAATTTTTTTCTCAGCAGTACCCCTGCGCGTCGGTCGACTCCGCGTTTGGCGTCCGCATCGCCGGGATGATGTTGCGGTATCTATTAAGACGCCGCCCATGCGCGCTGACATTAGTTCTTTCTTTTTCCGCGCCAGCCAGCGCAGATTCGGAGAGAGCGGGACCCTTGGTCATTTTTTTACTTTTTGTCGACATCTTTTTTGAAGTCTTACGACTCCTGGTGCACAAGGGATGTCAAGTTGTCGACCCGGTTTCAAGCCTTGTGACTCCTGTCACAAGCTGATGTCGGTCACCGATCCGCACCTCGTGTGCCTTTGGTGCCTGGAGAGCGACCACGACCCGAGGGGAAGGTCGCGGGACCGGTCGCAGAGCCACCACCACCATTCACCATCGAAGTTTTCGGATAAGTCGAAGCACAAGTAGAAGGCGAAGAAGCATCATCGCTCTTCGCCTTCTCCCCGTCAGTCGGCCGACGCGGGACACGGAGGGCCGTCGTTCTCTGGCTCTGCCCTCGGAGCCTGCTGGGACGGCTCCGTGCTTCCCTCCCTTTCCGGGGGCCAGAGCGTCCCCTGCCCAGCTTCATGCATTTTACAAAGCCCTCCACTCCATCTTTGGGCAGCCCAACTCTGCCGGCGCGCCTTCGGGCCCCGCGGACTCGGATGGGGGCTCTAGGCCTTAGATGCCGGCGGCTCCGGCGCCGCACGGCCCCCCATGGATCCAGGCCTGGATCTGGATCAGCACCGGTCAACCTCACGGTACCTTCCCCAGCGCCGATTCCACTGATGATGCCTCCGTCACCTCCGACACCGGTTGCGACCCCGGCCGGCGTCGACCCCAGCCTTCCTCTCGACTTGGGACACGGAGCTGGGCCGGTACCGGCGCCAGACGGTACTTTTGTACCGCTGTTCTTCCCTGGCATTCCCTATCACCCTGAGTGGCAGCCAGAGGAGGGTGAGGAGGACTGGGAGGGGTCTGTTGACCCTCTGGCAGACCAGCTTGAAGAGCCGGACTGGAGAGAGGAGTTGGGTGATGCCAGTGGTATGGATACCTCCCGAGACCTTGGTATGCTTTCTCCCCCCTACCGTGGCTACGGAGGAGGGAGCTTCCTACGCTGTGGTGTTGCGTAGGCTGTCTGAGGCCTTGAGCTTCCTACGGTGGCAGTCAGGACTACCCTCCTCACTGAGGTGCTTCAGCTGGCAACAGCCTCTTCGGAGCCCTTGCTGTCTTTCAATGAGGCCCTCACTGACGTCCTTCTGGGCTCCTGGTCCAAGCCCAGCACAGGAGCTCCTGTGGATAGGATGATTGCCCGACGCCACCGCCCGGCCCCGGGCGACCCACTTTTTCTCTCCCAACACCCTACCCCCGAGAGCTTGGTGGTCCAAGCCTCATTCTCGAAAGGAAGCGCTTTCCCTACAGCTCCTCAAGATAGGGAATCCAAGAAGCTGGACAATCTTGGGAAGAAGATGTTTTTTTCCGCCAGCTTAGGAGTGCGGTCGGTGTACACCGCATGTCTCTTGGGCCGTTACACACATTCGGTGTGGGACATGGTTGCACAAGTGCTGTCACAGTGCCTGGAGGAGGCCCGGCCCGGCCCGGCCCGTGCTCGCCCGCGCTGTTGCTGAGGGTCGAGACGCAGCGAAGTTCACCATCCGGTGTGGGCTGGATACCGCCGACTCGCTGGGTAGGACGACTTCCACGTCGGTAGCCCTGAGGCGCTACGCCTGGCTAAGAACCTCTGCCTTCTCGGGGGATGTCCAATATACCCTCTTGGACATGCCCTTTGATGGGCGTCGCCTGTTTGGTGACAAGGCAGACAACGCGCTCGAGCGCTTCAAGGACTCTAGGGCTACGGCCAGGTCCTTGAGCCATGCAGCAACTTTTCGCCCCATGCAGTCTGCCTTTCACCCCTTTCGTGGCCACGGAAGGGGTGCCCCACTACATTCTACCCAGAGCCACAGGGCTGCACAAGCCACCCAGCCTCTGCGCGGCCGGGGACGTGGGACCCAGCGTCGTAGGTCTGGGGGCCAGAGGGCGGGTCAGTCCACCAATGCCCCCCCTGCAGCTGCCTCCAAACCTTCCTAGTCTGACTTTTCAGGGCCACCAGTTGCCAGTGGGCGGCAGGATCCGCCATCACCTCCCCCACTGGCACAACATCACGTCGGACAGGTGGGTTTTGTAGATAGTCCGAAGGGGCTACTCTCTCCCCTTCGAGACTACCTCTCCCTCCATGCCACCAACACTCCATCGCTTGTCGGAGGATCACTTGGCCCTTCTCCGTCAGAAAGTTACGGCTCTCTTGGCCAAGGGAGCTATTGAGCGAGTCCCTGTGCCAGAAGTAGCTCGTGGTTGTTATTTCCACTACTTCCTGGTACCCAAGAAGGACAAAGGCCTGAGTCCTATCTTGGATATCAGGGACGTCAACCGCTTCCTCCAGAAGGAGAAGTTCAGCATGTTGACATTGGCTCAGGTCCTGTCTGCCCTCGACCCTGGAGACTGGATGGTAGCATTGGACTTGCAGGACGCTTATTTTCACATCCCCTTCTTGCCTGCCCACCGGCGCTACCTGAGGTTCACAGTAGGCCATGAGCATTTTCTGTTTACCGTGCTCCCCTTTGGCCTTACCAGCGCCCCTCGGGTGTTCACGAAAGTGATGGCGGTGGTCGCAGCTCATCTGCGCAGATCAGGGGTTCCAGTCTTCCCCTCACAGTCGTCACTCCTGGGATGGGGCGGCCACATGGGAGAGGCGGAGATCAAAGATTTCTGGTCTCCGGCGGAGTACGGGCTACACATCAACCTCCTGGAGCTCGGGCGATTCGTCTTGCGCTGAAGGCATTCCTTCCTTCTGTCAGAGGAAGAGTAGTGCAGGTGTTCACGTACAACACACCTGCCATGTGGTACTGCAACAAAAAGGGCGGGGTTGGGTCGTGGACCCTATGTCAGGAGGCTCTCCGTCTTTGGACATGGCTGGAACATAGGGGCATGTCCCTGGTGGTTCAACACCTGGCAGGTTCCCTGAACGCCAGGGCGGACGAACTCAGCCGCCGGTGCATGATGGATCACGAATGGCATCTTCACTCAGAGGTGGTGCAAGATCTCTTTCAGCAGTGGGGAAAGCCTTGGTTAGATCTGTTCGCCACCGAAGAGAACGCGCAATGTCAGCAGTTCTGCGCGTTGGAATTTCCAAGGCGGCACTCGCTCGGCGACGCTTTTTGTCGCGAGTGGAACTGCGGTCTTCTATACGCCTTTCCGCCTATACCACTTCTGCCCAGAGTGCTGAAGAAAATCAAGCGCGACCGGGCCCAAGTCATTCTTGTAGCTCCAGACTGGGCACGAAGAGTGTGGTATCCCGAGCTCTTGAACATGGCCATGGATCCTCCGATCAGACTACCTCTTCGGGAGGATCTTCTGTCACAGCAGCAGGGGACGGTCCTCTACCCGAACCTGTCCAGCCTCCACCTACTTGCGTGGAGATTGAGCGGTGACAGTTGACAGCTTTCGACCTCCCTCCCATAGTCTGTAATGTCATCTTGGCAGCCAGGCCTCCCTCTACTAAAACAGTATACGCCTGTAGATGGAACAAATTTGTGGCATGGTGCGCAGCAAAGGCTGTGGATCCCCTTTCTGCCCCTCTTTCTGAGGTTCTCCTCTTCATACTTTCTTTGGCCCAACAGGGCACTGCTCTGGGCACCCTTAAAGGCTATCTTTCGGCCATTTCGGCCTTTCTTCGCCTTCCTGATCAGCCTTCTCTTTTCAAGTCCCCTATTGTAAATAGGTTTCTTAAGGGCATTACTCACCTCTTTCCTCCTATTCCTATCGTAATGCCCCAGTGGGACTTGAATCTTGTCTTAACTTACCTTATGTGCACTCCTTTCGAGCCACTACATAATTGTCCTCTCAGACTCTTGACTTTAAAAACTGCTTTTTTGGTTGCCATCACCTCTGCTCGCAGGGTGAGTGAGCTTCAGGCGCTATCTTATAAACCTCCTTTCCTTGCTGTCCATCCGGACAAGATTGTTGTAGGAGAGTAGGATCTGCCTCTTATGTTGCCCCCACTTTTTTTCTGATGTTAGCACTGGTTTCTGGCTATAGTCTGGCTGGGTCCCTGCCAATCAGGGCCCCAGCCTCTCTGTTCTCTCTAAACGACATGGAGTGCACTCTAGGTGCACTAGTGATTGGATACTGTGGTGCCTTATGAGTCCCTAGTATATGGTACCTTAGGTGCCAAGGGCATAGGTACTTCACAGGCCTACCAGGGGCTGCAGCATGTGTTATGCCACCCCTGGGAAGCAGTCTAAATCTGACACCACAGGCCTGCTACTGCAGCCTGGGTGAGGTGGTGCTAGCACTCCTCACCGAGATATAGGTTTCCTATATCTCTCCTGCACACACATATAAACCTATCAGTCACCCCTAAGGCAGGCCCTATCAATCCTGAGGGCAGGGTGCTTGGCTTCTATGTGAGGGGGTGCCTCTGCCTGAGCAGGGCCCCTCTGCAGCTCTCAGAGTCTATTCTCTGGTGCTGTTTGTGGATGCGGTTAAACCATATACTATTAAGTGCATTATATCCTCGCGGTAAATGCTAACTTTGGAATGGCTGCATCAAAACATGTCGTGTTTGGTGTCAAACATCTTGGAATACTACCCCCCGCCAATCTTGGCGGCGGGGGTAGCATTCCACCCTTCTAGAGGGATAAGACATGTACCTGCTGTGGAAACGCGGTAGAATCCTAAAGAGCCCTGGCATCACAAAATGGATGCCACCAGTCACAGACACTGGGCTGCCCTCCTGCTGATGACCGAAACTCACAGTGGAGGAAGCCCAACAATAGGCATCCCGTCACAGGGAGGTGTAACCACCTTCCAGACAGGGTTTAGTGTATTGGGGCTGGGTGGGTGCACTCTTAGAGTGCTTTGAAGTCCTGCACTGGGGGAGCAGAAGGCTCCTCCGTGCATATGCCAGTTCAAACCAGCTCAGGGGCTACCTGCCCCTGCTCTGGCGCGAAACTGGACAAAGGGAAGTGGGTGTAGCCACCCCCTCCCTTGACCCTCCCATAGGTGGGGTCATAGAGCTAGTCCATCCCCTCTTTTAGTATAAGAGGGGAACCTTGCCATTGCAAAGCAGATAACCCCTGGACGACGCTCTACAGAAGAATCCTGGCCCTTCGACGTTCCACTACCTTTGGAAGACAGAAGAATCTCCCTTGGAGTCAAGGAGTGACTCCCCTGCTTGGCAGGCACCAAAAACGACAACGACGGTCGCAAACTACGCCGCTCCCGCCGGAGTCCGAAGTCCCTGCAGCCCAGGAAGTGGATTTCCTGACCTCTCCCAGGCCATCGTGAGTCCCCAGCGAAGCTGAGGCAAGTGGACCCCACGAGTAACGAGGAACCGCGACCCCTGGGTACCGTGCACTATTGTCGTGTGCAACCCTTTCACAACGTTCTACGAACCTGTGCTTTGGACCACGTGTGGTCCCGACCTCCAGCAGGAATCCCTCCGAAGATCAGAGGCCTACACCGTCCCGAGTGACCGTGGGCCCCTGTTGAGTGATTCCGCCCGAGGTGTCTTCGCGATCCCTTGCCCGCTGGCTTGTGGGTCCCCAGAAGACTTCTTAAAGAAACCAAAGGGCTCCCCTGGTTGCTCCAGGCCTGCCCTGACTTACCCTCGCTGGGTGAGTTCCACAGACCTTGCTGGTCTGCGCCATCGACTTTTCTTCATCTCCCCGAGACTTGCGGCTGCCAAGGCTTGTTGGCTCCGATCGAGTTGCCGACACCGCAGTCAGCTGCAGACGTCGAGGGACACACCGAATCCAGCTCCTGGTCGTCGTCGACGCCTCCTGGACCACGTGGCTGAAGAGTCAAGGCACCCGCAACCGACCTGAATCACTCGACGACGGTGGGCATCCATCTTCCTTGCCCCAAGTCACTGCCAAGTGACTTTGAACACTGTCCCCTCTGCTTTCAGGTCATCCTTCTTCAGAATCCAGGCTTGGATTCCACCGGACACTTCTTCAGCTCCCGCAAGCAGCAAGTCTTCTTTGTTCGCCATTGAAAACGACGCCGCGACCCGACACCAAAGGACACCTGTGCACCCGGCTTCCCTGGGTGAGGTAACTCCAGCACTACGGTGCTCCTGTGGGTGTGGGCCCTAGAACGACTTACCCTGTAAGTGACTTGCTTGTAGGTTCTATAGAAGTATCCTAAAACTCTTTATTTCCAACCGCGACTTGCCCCATTGAAGTTAACGGCGATCCGCGCCTGTGTATCCACACTGCACGCGTCCCCGTGGGTCCTTTACTTACCTGCCTTGGGTGGTTTAGTGAGGCCCCTGCACTTCTGAAGGCCCTAGGCCTTGTCTCCCTGCAAGTCGTTGTCCCTAAGTCTCTTACTTAGTATATGGTCTGGTACGCCCCTAGGGCCCCAGCAATATTTTGTGCTTAACTTATTGTGAAACGTTGATTTGTGCATATGTTTGTCTTCTAATCTCATAAAGAGATTAGTAGAGAGTTATTTAGAAATAAATACATATATATTTGATATATATACCTGTGTGGTGTCTTTTCATTTGGTGATTCAAGAGATTATATGGTAAAACAAGCTGCTTTACATTCCTCCGAGACTTAGCCTGAAGGCTGCTCTCCACAGCTACCACTAGGATAGCTTTCTTTAAAAGGTTGTCTTAAACCTATCTACCATAAGAGTCGATTTGCCCTGGTGCAAGGTGTCCACTTTAATTAGTGAACAGCATATACCAGGCCAACTTCTCACAATTGTCCTTCGAACTAGGCCTTCTTTTCTACCCAAAGTGGTTACCTCTTTCCACATAGGACAGACCATCACTTTGCCCACCTTCTTCCCGCCCCCGCATCCTTCCAAGGAGGAGGAAAGAGTCCACTGTCTGGATCCAAAACGTGCATTATCATTTTATCTAGATTGCACAAAACAATTCCGGGTGGACGATCAACTCTTTGTTGGCTATGTGGGCGCCAAAAAAGGTCAGGCCATGTAAAAACGGACCCACTCTCGATGGGTCGTCCTTTGCATTAAGATTTGTTATTCCTTGGCGAAAAAGGAGCCTCCGGTAGGACTGCGCACCCATTCCACCAGGGTGACGGCAGCCACTACTGCTTTGGGACGTGGAGTCCCCCTCAGTGACATCTGCCAGGCAGCCATGTGGGCATCACTGCACACGTTCACTAAACATTACTGCCTGGATAGTCAAGCCCGGAGAGACGGCTTCTTTGGCCGTTCAGTTCTCCAGGACTTTCTGGTGTGAACTTAGTTCGCAGACCCACCTCCGGGATTGGTATTGCTGGGGTATCTATTCTAAGGTAAGGAATCTATAACTAATAGTCTCTTTCATATGAACAAGTTACTTACATTCGGTAACGATATATCTGTAAGAGACATATATTAGTTATAGATTCCTTACCGCCCCACCCATCCTCCCCGTTCTGCGAACTGACTTCTAGAGTAAGCGACTCCCTTTCAGGGCCCTAGTTTTGTGCACCAGTGGTCAGTGTCTTGCATGGCTCTGCGCTTCTGGCGTGGAATGTTGTGTAAAAGAACTGACATCAGCGCGCAGGGGCGGCGTCTAAGTAGATACCGCGATGTCATCCCAGCGATCACGATGCCGACGACGAACGCGGAGTCGACCGACGCCACCTACCGACGCGCAGAGGTACTGCTGAGAAAAAAATTCTCTGGTTCCAGTCTGACGCCTGGGGGTAATGCTAAGGTAAGGAATCTATAACTAATATATGTCTCTTACAGATATATCTTTACCGAAGGTAAGTAACTTGTTCTTTAATTGCCTATCGCCCAATCCAAAATGGCAGAGGCAAGCCACGTGATGACGCTGTGCTTCACAGGTGATGGGATGACATGAGAACACAGGGGCATTTGTACAAGCCCCTATCACCATCACAACGACACTTTCAGTGACGTGGTGGCGATAGGGGCCTCGCATTATTTACAAGGCAGCGTTAAGCCACTTAATGTGGCTTAACGCTGCCTTGTAAATAAGCCCCCCTTTCACGCTATGCTTAGCGTGAAAGGGGTGTGGCGGTGGGTGTGGCGGTAGGTGTTCCACCACAACACCCATTGATTTTGACGCTGCCCCCTATTTACATGGGCAACGTAAATAGGAGGCAGCGCCAAAATTAAGACCAGGAAAAACCTGGTCTTAAGTTGGCGAAACGAGGAAAAATGCTTTTGCTTTTTCCATTTGTGCTGCCTTATGCAGCACACATGGGAAAAGCAAAACGCCTTGGATTGTTTATGTGTAGGAAGGTGACCCTTCCTGCACATAAACAATCCGTTAAAAAAAATAAGACATTTTGTAACTTCCATGTGTGTCCAGCACACATAGAAGTGACAAAATGGCATTTCAGGATTGTTTATGTGCAGGAAGGGCCACCTTCCTACACATAAACAATCCTCCCCTGCACGCAGACACCCTTGCACTATAGTGCAAGGGTGCCTGCGGTGGCGCAACACTGCTATGTGTAGCGCCAGCACAGGGGGAAACGCAAGGCTGCACCATATCCTTGCGTTTCTGAGGTGGCACCTCATCCGCCACTTCTTTGTAAATATCCCCCACAGTGTCAGGAACTCGCCTCTCCTGCGTCGTGTCCTCTCACGCTCTGCCGGTCCACGTTCTGCTGATCCACTCTCTCCTGGGCTCACCAAAGTTCCAATGCACGGGCAGCAGATGACATGAACACCTGCTACGTTCTCTTGGGCGCACGGGCAAACAGCAGAAATTCAAAAGATGCCCCACCAAGGAGGAAAAGGTAGCGGTAAGAATTTACAAAGTACCTTCACCCTGTAAAGTTTCACCTTCGCTCCGTAGAATCCACAATAATAACAATAAACGTCTCCACGATCCAGTCAAAGACAGTACACAAATTCTCACTCCATAAACGTCTCCAAGGTCCAGTAAAAGATAAAAACAGCTGCTGCTGGATTCCAAATATCCAAAAGAAGATGGTACCGCTCCTATGCTATGATATGGTAACAGTACCTCTTCTAGCTCGTCACCGGTGTTAAATCCAGAAAAAACGCGTTCAAATAGGGAAAGATAATATGTTTATTACAGACTGCACAGTACCCTGCCTAAAGCTGGGCAGTTTCAACTCTTCTGTCCCCAGGGATCTGGAACAGAATGTTTCTCACTGTACAAGCGGCGCATGCCACAGTCAAATATAAACACATTTATTAAAGTAGACCAAGCCAGGATATAACAGATACCTTTTACCATATAGTGTGGACCTGTCCTATTATAAAGAGATACTTGTCCTGCATAAATTCGATCCTTTAGGAGAGGTAGTGGGTAGAACTGTTGCAGTTGACCACTTAATGACACTTTTGGGGCTGGGAGAGGACGTGGCGCAGCGGCCAGAGCTGCTGACTCTGGAGTTGGGGATCCGGGTTTGAGTCTTGGCATCGGCTCAACATCCTGTGATTCTGGGCAAATCACTTAATCTCCCCGTGCCCACGGAAAGCGCCTGGATACCCTCACGGGTGATAAGCCGCGCTATATAAATTATGGATGAGGGGGGGGGGGCACGGCCCATCAGAACCCTGGTGGCGCTCGGACTCATACTCGCCAAAAGCGACATAGCACACCACTGGTGCTCTGCCAGGGCCCCCCCCCGTGCAGAAATGAATGTACGGTATGAACTGGTGCGCCAGAGCAGAAGAAAATGTTTATAAATCTAGGGTCTGTCCCCAAAACACATGAAAATAGGAGGCATGTGGTTAAATTATTACTCTACAGCAGGGGTTTAGGCAACGGGCACTTTTGGATGTGGTAAAAAGAGAAAAAATTGACTGACATGAGCTTTGAATGCC
This sequence comes from Calotriton arnoldi, assembly GCA_963921515.1. NCBI lineage: Eukaryota > Metazoa > Chordata > Amphibia > Caudata > Salamandridae > Calotriton > Calotriton arnoldi. The sequence continues at coordinate 950,598 of CAWUFW010001665.1, forward strand.
TTTCGGTTTTTTAAACAAGGTGAATTCTGGAAGTCTTTCACTCAAGGGGGTCAAAAGTTGACGTTACTGAGGAGATGCTCTGTAGGATCCAGGGCCACACTACAAACCTCCAGTAATAATAGTAGAAAAATATATCTGGATTTTCACAAATGCTGCAAAATCAGATTGATCCAGACCAGCTGAGTAATTGTTCCTGGCCCTGTGACTCACCTGATCCAGAGCTGTGAGGATTCTGGTACCTGCCGGAAATCATAGGTTACCTGTGAGTCACCCATATCCCTATGACATGCCACCTGCAGAGATCTGAGTAAAAAATAATTGGAACAGGAGGATCGAATTTGTTCAATGAGATTTTTAATTAGCCTGCTGTCCCTTGAGCATTGAAATGAAACCTGCAGACTCACAGAGGTGAACAACATTCACTTTAATGTAAAGCTGCAAACACTGAAATATAATATGGTTCTTTCTCTGTATGAATCATCTGCATCACAAATCAAGAACCCACCCCCAAATACACAAATTAACCTGACATTATTTTCCAAGTAGTATGAGCAGCTCGAATACGCAGATTAAAGTGAAATGCTGTTCTCCATGTAGTCTGCAAAAGATGAGCACTGACACAATGTTTCTCAATAAAAGTACACACTAAGCTGACGCACTGTCCACTGCACTGAAAATAGAGCCCAGTACAGCATTTATTTCTTTTTCAATGTTTGAAGAAAATAATGATCGTTTAATATGAGCAGTTTGCAAAGTATCATAATGTACATAATATACAAGCAGTCAACCTGCCATCTAGTGTTGGGCCCGAACGTTTACACCTTGTTTTTCTTCGAAGGTATCCGATTCACATGACCCTTGGCCCACAATGCACCAGTACACTGACTCCATCTCAGATTATTTTCTACTCAGCAGGCAAGTAGTGTAAGTGGAATGTAGTGTTGAAGACAGTGTGGGATGTACACAGTCAAGGAAGTTAAAGGACATGGAAAATATCTGTGATCATTGCTTGCTTCCAGGAGGGTGGACGCATGTGAATTTACAGCACTAGATGCTGCGAACAGATATTTACAGAGTAACATTTTCCATTCATAGCATGCGTAGCTTAGATACACATGCTCTGCATACACTATAAACCATTTCCTCTCCAAAGTGGAGGCTAGCAACCAGATGTTTGAAAAAGTGTTCTTAATACAGCTTGGCCAACTAAAGCCTGTTGGCGTGCTAGAACATCCGCACAACAATACTTGGTGAAAGTATGTGGCGTTCACCAAGAAGCAGCCTTGCAGATATCCGATAAAAGAATGATACCTAAAAAGCCTAGGGTTGCACCCTTTTTACATGTAGTGGGCTCTGGCGGAAAGGTAAGTGTGCACTTGGCCTTCGCATAGCAAGTCTGGGTGTGCTTAAATATCCACCTTGCAATGCTCGCTTTCAAAATGTCATGGCCCCTGTGAGGTTTGGCAAAGGCTACAGAAAGTTCAAACAACCTTGGGCACAAATTTGAGATTGTCTGGCGAACTTCCTATCTTTGAGAACTTGAATAAATGGTTTCGTGACTGTAAGAGCTTGGAGTTCACTAATGTGTCTTAAGGAGGTGGTTGTGTTTAAGAAAGCCAACTTCTAAGGCAAGAATTGTAGTTGACATGAATGAAGGGGTTCAAAACAAGGGACCCATGAATCACATGAGGACCACATTGAGGATCCTCACAGGTGCAGGAGTCGTCTTCAGAAGGCTTTAATGACTGGTATCTTAAACAGTAAAGATTTCTGTCTGTTTTGAAGGTATGCTGCAAGTGCAGTTAAGTGTAAGCATACAGAGGTGTAGCGAAGGCCTGCTTTGTAATAGTGTTAGTGGTAAAAACTACTTTAGTAACTTTAAAGACTTTAAATGAATCTAACTGCCTAGACATGCAGTAATGCGTGAACCTTTTCCACTTGGTGGTGTAACAGGCCCGAGCAGTGGGATTTCACTCTTCCTGCATGATAAACATGCATGGCTGTGGAAGATTGGGGGGTCCGAACTCTAGGATTTAGATTGCATGGTTTGAGATCTGGGTGTCTGACCTGAACCTGATGCTGAGTGAGAAGGTCTGGCCTGTGCTGAAACGTCTCGTGAAGTCTCACTGACATCTCTAGGAACACTGAGCTGCCTCACCTAGTTTGGTGCCACTAGGATGAGGGTCATGGACACCTGCTTAGTCTTCCTCTCCACGTGTGGGTGAGGTGGAGAGGCAGTAAAGCATAGGTAAATATCCCTGACCAGTTCATCCATAGTGCGTTGCCCATGGACTGTGGGTAGAGGTATCTGGGGGCAAAGTTTAGGCTTTTTGCATTTTTGGGAGTGACAAACAAGTCTATTGTTGGAGTCCCCCTACCACTGAAAGGACTGGTGAAGGACTTGTGAGTGGAGTTTCAAGTCATGGAATTGTTGATAGATCCTGCTGACTAGGTCCGCAAAGCCATTCTCGGCAAATTATTTGCCAACAGGTGAATGTTGTTGCGGCCTGCCCAATGCCAATATCCTTAGCTGTTGCAGAGAGCTGGGGCGAGTAGGTGCCGCCCTGCTTCTGGATGTAGAATATGGCTGTCATGTTGTCTGTTTTTATTAGTACTGTTTTGCCCCACAGAAGTGAGAGAACTACCCGGTCTGATGGCTTGCACCTCAAGGTAATTTATATGGCAGCCCTGATGCTGAGGGATCCAGGTGTCTGGGATAGTCATTTCATGGAAGTGAGCGTCCCCCCCCCCAAGAGACACATCAGTGGTGATTGTCACCAGCAGAAAGGGCTGCCTAGAAACAGTTTGTTGATGTTCCACCAAAGCAAAGATTGAGCCCTAGTTGTTACCAACATCAGATCCTCCCAATGTCTTTCTACCTGTGCCCACTGCTTTGAGAAGCATTCTTGTAGTGGCCGCATGTGTAACGTGGTGTATGGTACAGTGACTGTGCATGGAGCCATTGTCCCTAGCAGTTTCATAACAGTTTGAGCAGTAATGGGATAATGGGTCTGAAAAACGGGCGGCCGCTGTTGGAACGTCATCACTATCTGATTGTTGGGGTAGGCTTTGCCTGTTATCACATTTAAGCTAGAGCTAAGAAAGGGTTAATCCAGCTACGGATGAAGGTGGGATTTTCTTGCATTGATAGTGAAACCAAGGCAGTGATGTCAAGGCAAAGTGTCTTAATATGAAAGCAGTTGCGCAGTTTGTTTGTGATGTCAAGACACTGCTGTTAGAGTGTGTGCTAGGTATTTGTTGTTTGCTGCTCTTCATCATCCATCTGTTGAAGTATGGGAAGACATGTATGGTGTTTGTGCACCAGGTGTGCTGCTACTATCACTAGACAATTTGTAAACCGTAGTGACTTTAAAAGGTAACACCTTAAGCTAGCAGTGTTGGCCGCTTATCATGAACCGAAGGCATTCAGGATGTGAAAGTATGCATCTTTCAGATCTAGCGCTGACATGGAGTTGCTTTGCTGTAGCAGCAGTCTTCTAGAGTAACCGTGTGAACGTGGTCTGAGACGATGAACCTGTTCAGTGGCTGGAAGCCGAGGATTATCTGCAGCCAGCTGTCCTTTTTGGGAATCAAAAAAGTACTGGCAATACAGCCCTGCACCGCTTTGGTGTGCAGGTGTTGCTTCTATTGCGTCCTTTGCTAAGAGCGTGCAAACCTCTTTCTCCAGAAGGTGGTCTGAACTCAGTACATGACGGCAGGATAGGATATTATGAGGGGCTGTGTGAAATTCGAGACAGTAAACTTCTCACAAAATGGAAAGGACCCATTGGTCTGAGGTAATGTTTTCTCACTAGGCTAGGAAGTCCCTCCGTCTTCCCCCGACAGTTGTAATGGAGAGAGAGAGAAACACTGTTTTGCAGTGGAGGCACTCCTTGTGGAGCCACGTCTGCCATTCCTTTGGCCACTTCCTCTATGGCCCACTCTTTGGAAAGTCTAGATTGCTGGGGGTCCTGAAAGGACTGCTTGTATGAGGGTCTCCTACCTGTGACTGCTAGTTTTGAACCACTACTGCTTTGCTACCTGCGGAACTCATATTTGGGATTAGGGGACTGTAGGACCCCCATGGACTTGGCGATGTCAGTGTCCTTTTTGATTTTTTTGAGTATCTAGTCGACCTTGGGGTCAAATAGATCCTCCACATCAAAAGTAACGTTCAAGAGGTGCTGTTACACCTCAGGCCTAATCCCTGATACCATAAGCCAGACATGACTGCAGAGGAGGTTGCTTTATCTGCTGTGTTGAGGGTGCATCTAATGTTTGCACTGCTCATGGTTTCCCTCTCAGCAACCAACTTCTGTCCTCTTTTGCAATGGCCCTCGTGGAAGTGCTTTACCAGCTTCCCACCATCCCCTCCCAGTAGTACCACTTGTATCTGGAGAGGAGGCCCATTGAGTTTGCAGTAGGCCAATGCATGGCTGCACCAAGTGCTACCCACCTTCCAGAGGAATTGATTTGCTTATACTGCTTGCCAGATGGAGTTCCGTCTCCAGTGGGCAGTGCAGAAGCCCTTTTACAGATGGTGTGAACAACTAGGGTGCTCACTGACAGTTTGTCAGTGAATATAAGCCGGATCGCTGAGTGCAGGCATACATTTTTTTCTCCACTTGGGGAGTAACCACCCTGGCCTTTACCCGCTCCTTTAAGGTGTCGGTCACCCACCTGAGCCCTCCGTTCAGCAAGGGGAGGTAATGCTATGCATGTTCCATCAGACAGCTGTTCGATCAGTAAGTCATCATCATCCTGCACTGTATGTTATTTGACCTGATGATGTAGTACAGCCCTTTGTATTACTGCATGGTATACAGTAGCATCATCTGGTGGGGATGGTTTGGGAGAGTAGTGCTCGAGATCTGGGTCGTCTTGGGGGATCTACCACTTAGTCCTTGCCACAGAGTCTGGGCATTGAGCCCAGGCCAGAAAGACATAATGCAATAGATTTCCTGTGATTACAAACCGAACAAAAAAAAAAATATATATATATATAATATATATATATTGTTAGTTGAAGACGAGGAGATGTGTATGTATATATATATATATATATATATGCGCTTCGCTCCCTTATGCCCACTGTACTACAGACACCGTCCTGCTCGACCACCTCTTTGCCTGGCATCAATATAAAGCACTGTGCTGGGTTCGGTGTGGGCTTGTTTCGTGAATAGAGCACTAAGCCTGCTGGCGCAGCACATCAGGGCTTTGCTCACAGACTTCCCTCATTTTAAGTGTGTGAATTAGACCTCTCTACAATTCGGTTACAGGGTCCACTTTGCGATCTTTGATGAGTGCCAGAATAAGTGACCGGTTGCAGTACGTAAGAAATGTGGTAGTGAAGTAACTTGTGGGTTTTTGGCAGCAGCAGGAAAGTCAAAGGATTATGTCACTACGTGAAATACCACTGGCATCACCACTGCTTGAAATAAAGTCAATTAAGTGTACATGGATATATAAATATACACATGTCCTACAGTGACACATTTTGCAGACTATGAACATGAAGGGTGGCAAAATACGGCAGGTCAGAATGTTGTCCAGGGGACGTGATGGGGACATCCCTTATTAATACACTGTTGTTCTAAATTGTGACACATTAGAGGCCTTCCTAACACAGGGGCACAATGAGTGCAGCTGTGTGGCACGAGGGAAGGAATAGTTGTGGGATATGTGCAGCATATGAAATATGGTACAGCGACAAGAGATCCGTAGGAATAGATTACCACAGATAGCCACCACACCGACTTCCTCCACACCCGCCTCATTGCTAGGAAATGCGAAGAATTAATAATACGTGCTAATATAAAGCGTATTTTAATGTAGAAGGACAATATGCATTAAGTAGCGGTGCTCAGTATTGCAATATTTTCAGAATAAAATGTGTGTAGATTTAAAAATGCCTTTTAGACTTTAGGGGTGGGTGCAAATATTTTGCAGTTCAACCACTATGAGTTTTGTTTCCCAATTGTGTTACTAGGACGGAGATTATTAAGATGTTCCTATCTCTTGGGAACAATTATAGTACAATATTTTGGTTCGTCTTTCGGTTTCGGAGTTAATTGATGTTTCAAGGTTTTGCACATTGCAGACATCATTAGTTTTGGGTTCTTCCCTTTGTCCCTAAGCAGTGTCCTAGGTTTCCTGTTTTCGAGATATTTGTATACATATGCTCAATGTTCATGTTCCACCTCCTCATGTCTGGTTAGGAGCTCCAGTAGTGCATTTGTGTTTTTAATTTCTGAATATGGTGCCTGCACAATTGCACAACTACTGTTTCACACCTAGCCACAGGTCATAGACACAGAATGTTTGGGGAGGAGTAGACAACACATTTGGTACGACTGGTGGATTAGATGTGAACATATAAATAAATAAATATTTTTATTTTTTTTAAAAAGAGGGGAATACAATTAGACCCCTTAGATGTTATCTATAGGCAGGCTGTAACAGGAAAACATGTCATGCCACAGGCCCTACTACAAGTTTCCCACACATTTGGATCAAAGATGGACTACGTGTCCACTGTGATGCTAAAGCAGCAGCCAATTTCAGCAATGCCTGAATTTCTGCTTAAAAATAAAATAAGCAAGATAAGTGCCACAATAGAGAAGAAAAAAAAAGAGAAAACATTTTTTTATTAAGAAAACAAAATGGCTTTATTGCCTACCAATTACCCTGTTTTCACTCAGAAATATTCCAAGTTCTGACCATCACCTAACGGCACATATACTTCTCACTGAAAAATTAATAAATGTATCAGTACCAGCAACAAGACCTAAAACAGATACTGAAAGTTACTCTGTAATTATGAAAGCTGAAATGTAAGAGTATTTGTATGAGTTAACACACGCTGCGAAGTTTCTTTCTACTCAGATATCCAAGCGGAAGGAGAAGGGCCCCATCGATCCTGAGCTCCTACTCATCCCTTCCGGAACACAGATCTTTGTCCGGAAGGTCCCCATTGGTGGAAAAAAACAAAAATTTGAAGGACCATTTAAAGTCATAGACACCTCGCCAACAGCTGAAGAACATGGATACATCGGAGCGGCATCAGGGCCAACCCTGCACCACCTCAGCACTGACAATGAACAAAAGGAGGAGAAACTATTCCCATTGACTATCTGAGAAGAAGAATGTGATCGATTTTGTAGTCTACGGATACAGCCGCAACACCAGCAGTGCAAAAGATCCTTATAACAAGATATGTTGCTTTATTTTATGTCTTTATCTTATCGTCTGAGTGGCACTAACAATGTTTTAATTGGTTTGCTTTTCTTTCTTATTGCTTGGCTCAGAAGTCTTGTTTTTCCTCAAAAGGTTGAAGTTGTCCACACTACTGTACATCACATATCTTTTTTCCCCCTTCACCTGCTGATGCTTGTAGCAGTAGTAGTGGCACCTTTATTCACGCAACGCGTTCCAATACCTCCATTGCCTGTGATGGTACTACTAATGTTACAATGTGTCCCTCTAAGTCGTCCCGTCATCGTAGGGATGCCCCATTGGCCTGACGGCATAGTGTCCATGATTCTCTCCATGAAATTATGAGATAAAGCCAGATGACAATAGTAGTAGGCGCAGATAGACTGATTTTCAGATTTACCCTAGGGAAGTACAACCACACACTGTAAAAAATCTCCTACACCTGTTCCTCTACAGAATACAAGGGCAAGTTCAGATTATTGAGGCCAACATCTCTGAAGTGTTCGTAAATACCACAGTTTGGGACCACACCCCAATAATGCATGAGGTTATCACGGATAAGTTCCAGAATAGAGGGGGAGGTAACAAAGATGCTCAAGATAGGAGTTACGGATATCAACCTTAGTGCAGCTTTTGGTAGGAAGAATGGATTTATGATAACAAGCTCACCATCGGACAGAAATGGCTATTTACCCCACACCTTACGTTGCCCATGCCAAAACAGAACTGCTCTACATCTATTTGCACAAATTTAGATGGGATAAACTGGAAGTTTACTTGGGGTGGAGAGAAAATGTCCAAACTTCTAAAAAGCTTACAAACTAAAGGCACCTCTTCTCTGTTTTCTAGGAAATGGAATGGTACCTGTTGGGCGCAACTCTGGATGCAACAGCACCATCTATAATTTGGATTTTGTGGATGTGTCTTCAAATAAATAGAAAAGAAAAGAACACCACAAACGAGTACTCAATTTCTCAGTGTATATGACGTCTAGAACTGAATTTGGGGATTCAAGTACCCCTGAAATCCATTTTTTTTTTAAAGCACAAAACCATTCACATAGCTTAATAAATTAGTAGGTATGAATTATATAGGAATAGGGAACAATCAGAAAGCCTATACACAAGAAGAAGGATAGAACAGGGAATGGGGATAACTTAGCACTCTTAGAAGTAGTAGAACTAGCAACGACAGGACAACACTTACTGCAGCCCACTACCATTACCAGGTCAATAGCCCCCAACTCACCACTAGTAGTTACCAACTGAGATAGGATTTAAATATAGATCCACCATCACCTACACTGACACCATATACATCCCTCATTGATATTCATGAAGGAGAGTATATAGAGTTAAGGAAGGCGCATGAGAGCCAATGTTCCAATGTGAATGACACCCCTTGGATACCCCAACTAGGAGGAGGGTCTGCAAAGTATGCTGTAAAAGTTTTGTTCAAGAATGAACAAGAGGAGGGAATGAAGCAGGGTCTAGTTTTACCATATAGTGCCCCAAGCCCATTCTGTCCACATCTGAAGCATGAGAGTCATAATTGTCCCTGTCAGCCCATAGACGGGGTTGTGCTTGGCAGGGCAGGGCTACGTTTGGGAAATCATTTTAACTTTGTCTGGATGTTTTTTTAACTTTTTTAATTGTTCACACTAGCGTATTCGCACTTCTTGCACTACTTACTTGTTTACTTTGCTATTGTCAGCGCTTCCGGTCCGTCACAGCATCTCTGTGCCGATTGTACGGAGAAACGCTTTAGGCCACACCTCCTACCCACTCAGACCACCCCCACTTCCGGCTGGCTGTCGGGCTGGTGGCGGGATTTTAGAAAGGATAAAAACGGGAGGCACTTCGGGCGCGCAGCGGATCGAGGTCTGCTTGGCAGGGCAGGCCTACGTTTGGGAAATCATTTTAACTTTGTCTGGATGTTTTTTAACTTTTTAAATTGTTCACACTAGCGTATTTGCACTTCTTGCACTACTTACTTGTTTACTTTGCTATTGTCAGCGCTTCCGGTCCATCACGGCATCTCTGTGCCGATTGTACGGAGAAACGCTTTAGGCCACACCTCCTACCCACTCAGACCACCCCCACTTCCGGCTGGCTGTCGGGCCGGTGGCGGGATTTTAGAAAGGATAAAAACAGGAGGCACTTCGGGCGCGCAGCGGATCGAGGTCTGCTTGGCAGGGCAGGGCTACGTTTGGGAAATCATTTTAACTTTATCTGGATGTTTTTTTACTTTTTTAATTGTTCACACTAGCGTATTTGCACTTCTTGCACTACTTACTTGTTTACTTTGCTATTGTCAGCGCTTCCGGTCCGTCACGGCTTCTCTGTGCTGATTGTACGGAGAAACGCTTTAGGCCACACCTCCTACCCACTCAGATCACCCCCACTTCCGGCTGGCTGTCGGGCTGGTGGCGGGATTTTAGAAAGGATAAAAACGGGAGGCACTTCGGGCGCGCAGCGGATCGAGGTCTGCTTGGCAGGGCAGCGCTACGTTTGGGAAATCATTTTAACTTTGGATGTTTTTTAACTTTTTAAATTGTTCACACTAGCGTATTTGCACTTCTTGCACTACTTACTTGTTTACTTTGCTATTGTCAGCGCTTCTGGTCCGTCACGGCATCTCTGTGCCGATTGTACAGAGATACGCTTTAGGCCACACCTCCTACCCACTCAGACCACCCCCACTTCCGGCTGGCTGGCGGGATTTTAGAAAGGATATTAACAAGATGCCCTTCTGGACGCGCAGCGGACGAGCGCAGTGGGCGCGCCAAAGGCAAGCCCGTCTGTGCCCGTCCGTGGCCTGGGGCCTCACTCCATGCCCAATTTTCTCGCTACTCTACTAATGAGTTGAAACTGTTGCAGGGTAACTTCCAAATTAATGCTAATACCCGAGCCAACCTAGACAAGGCGGGAATCCTAACACACAGACATACCTTCCCTGAAATTTATTTTAAAGTCTCCTCTCCTAACAACACGACCTCTCTGGTCTCTGATACCCGCAATGTTCAGGGGTTAATGGGACTTACAGTCTGCTATCTGAACACCCGCTCAATGGTGAAACACCAGCTTGAAATCTTCCAGCTCCTTCAAGCTGAAAACCCAGATATACTCCTCCTCACTGAAACGTGGCTTACTGAAGAGTCTGCCCCGGATATTTTAGCAGCAGTTCCGCGCGGCTATTATATCCTCCAGGCAAACCGGTCCTCAGGGAAAGCTGGAGGTGGGGTTGCAGCTATTATCCGCCAGGAACATCAGTTTACTTCCTTAGGGGTCACTGGCTTACCCTCAGTTGATAGCCTAGTCTTAAAATTTGAATCCTCTCAGTCGTCTTTTATCTGTGCCCTCTTTTATAGACCTCCTTATCATATGCCTACATTTCCTCAGGCTTTGGGTGAAATGATCTCCCACCTTGTCATCAATCATGCAAGAATTCTTATAATTGGTGATTTTAACTATTGGCCCAATGATGTACGGGAGAGCGCATGCTCGATGGAATTGGCAGATCTTTTTTCTGGGTTGAACTGCGCCCAGCACGTGAGTGTAGCCACCCATATAAAAGGGCACACTTTAGACCAAGTTTGTACATCAAACTTGAAGATCTCCACTCCCTTGATTTCTCCTTGCATCTGGTCGGACCACCATCTGATTAGATTCACTCTCTCCCGTGTCCTCTCTCCTAAATCCCAACGAATAGAGAACCAAATGACCAGAAATTGGAGACGCGCGGACATCGACCACTTCTGCTCACTTCTAACTGGCACGGCTCCGTCTGTACAGGAGTCGTTTCAGACTCAGGCAGAGAGCAGTAAGATATAGCTTGAATCGGCCAGTGACTGTGTCGCTCCTTTTAAGAAAACAAAGATCATGAGACCCCACGATGCCCAACGGTGGTTCTCTGACGACCTAAAAACTAAGAAACTCGCATTAAGACAAGCAGAACGCCGATGGCGACGCCATTACCTGTCAGATAAAAAGGACACATACTTAACCCTGTTGAAAGAATATAAAAATATGATCCTTCAAACTAAGGCAAACTACTTCTCCCAAAAAATCATTAACTCGACAAATAAGTCTAAAGAGATCTTCTCTATAGTCGACGAGCTCTCTAAACCAGATAGAGTCATGATGAAACCTACCCCTTCACAGTCCTTATGTGACTCCCTCAATTCATATTTCATTGAGAAAATTGTCGCCATTAAGGCTAGTATCCTTCCCCCTGCCTCTTCCATACAGGAGTCGAACATTGGTAAGAACCCACATCGGCTCGATCAAATTCCCCCGATCTCTAAGGAGATCTTTTTTGATCTACTTAAAAAGGTTGGTTCCGGCTCCCCCACTGATTGCTGTCCCCCTCACATACTTCGAGAAGCCTTCACCACTTGTCCGGACCCTCCCCTTTCATTCCTTAACAACTCGCTTAAGCTCGGTATCGTCCCTGATTCATTTAAAAGGGCAGAAATTGTTCCAATCCTGAAGAAATCCGGCGCGGACCCGTCGGTCCTCAGCAACTATCGCCCCATTTCCTTGCTGCCTTACCTGGGTAAAGTTCTAGAGGCTCATGTAGCAAATTGCCTTCATTGAACATTCCCAGGTTCTGGACTCCCACCAGGCTGGTTTTAGACCCGCAAATTCCACGGAGTCTGTTATTCTTACTATCATGTACGAACTTAGAGGGGGGCTGATAAGGGCATCTCCCAAGCCCTGGTTCTCCTGGATCTGTCAGCAGCATTTGGCACGGTCGATCATGACATCTTGATTGACCGTGTCAGCAATGCCGGAATCCAGGGTCTGGCATTGAAGTGGCTCTCCTCCTTTCTTAGCAACCGGCTTCAAGCGGTGCGTCTCGCCAACTTCTCATCTAATAAGATGGAAATGACCTGTGGGGTTCCCCAGGGCTCCTCTCTCTCTCCGCTTCTTTTTAACCTGTACCTACTTCCTTTAATTTGCTCCCTGAGAGAAAGAAAGGTTGGAACCTTTAACTATGCCGATGATCTTCAACTGGTGTTCGACATTAATTCATCAGTATCATCAGTGTCCAACTTCCAATCCACTATGATTTTTATAAGTGATTGGATGAATAAAAACCAACTGAAGCTGAACCCGGATAAAACTGAGCTGATCCTCATGGGTGGGTCCGCCAATCCGTGGCACTCCAACTTCTGGCCTCCCTTACTGGGCAACTCCCCCGTGTCGGCAGGTTCTACCAAAAGTTTGGGTATAGTAATCAGTAATGACCTGTCCATGAAACCCCAGATCAGTTCAGTTGTCTCTGCCTGCTTCTTCCAACTGCGGAGAATAAAGAAGATTAGCAGATTCTTGAGTAGGGAAGCTTTGACCCTAGTCATTCTAGCCTTGGTAATCTCCCGACTGGACTATGCCAACTCATTGTATGTAGGCATCCCTGCGTACCAACTGAGATGCCTTCAATTGGTTCAGAACCAAGCTGCCAGGCTGATTTTTCACCAACCCAAGTGGCATCACGTTAGGCCACTTATGAAAAGCCTCCATTGGCTCCTAGTGGACAAGCGCTGTGCCTTCAAGTTGGGATGCACTATTTTTAAAGCTCTTTATGGCAATAGTCCAGCTTTTATCTCGTCTAGGCTTCAACGCTACATTCCATCTCGAGACCTGAGGTCTTCCCATCTGAACCTGTTGGCAACCCCCTCCTTCAAACGTAAGAAGCATGGTGGTCTAAGGTTTGCAGTTTTGGCCCCACAATTCTGGAACTCCCTACCTGTGGAGATGAGGTCCTTGACTTCTTTTGCACAGTTCAGAAAACCGCTTAAGACCTGGCTGTTTTCCCAGGCATACGATGACTAAGCCATCGTCCCTGCCGCTGCCTCGCCGTGACTCTAGCGCCATGAAACCGTTTGGTGTACGTGCGCTTAATAAGTGATTTTAACATAACATTGCCACACTGTAGGAGTGGGGGCCAACTGGAACTTTCCACAGCTTTGGAAACTAAAATAGCAACAGGGCTTAAAATAAACAAAAGCCTTATAAGAAGCTTCCACCTTAAAGCTTCCGAGAGGTGACGCAAAGTGTTTTTGATAAAAAGTTCAAACTTTTGTTATGTTCTGCGGTCAAGCACCTGCCAAAATTAGATCTTGTGGGTCAACGGTTCCTCATTTCAAATGTATAAAAGGACTGCTTACTCTCTAGTTCGTTGACCATCTCGTACAGTATACCTTTTGTCACGACGATGGTGCTCCCGGTTAACCGTTTTATTTAGCATTTTTGATTGAGGTTGTAATGCTTCATTGTACTTTGATGTTCAGTTTTTCTCCCTCTCTCTCGCTCTCTGCATTGCCGTGATTTTTAAACTTACTAGATTGCATCTTTTTGTTCCTGATCTGCGATGTGTCTTTAACACCTGTTACTTACTAGATTACATGCTGTTAGTTTTGATTAAAGATGTGTCTTTGACATTTATTGTCCCAATTGTTTGAATAAATAGTGCCACTATTGACACAGTTCCTGCATTTCACAAGTGTGTCTTGTTATTTTAGATAGCACATCTTTGCGCTAAATTGTGTGGTGAAAACCACTCTCCAACGCACAAGTTACTAACTTGTGTAACGATATATCTGTAAGAGACAGTAGTTAGTGACAGATTCCTTACTTTAGAATATCCCCAGGCGTCAGGCTGGATCCGGAAAGTTTTTGCGTAGCAGTACCCTTGCGCGTTGGTAGGCGGCGTCGTGCGGCTCCGCGTCCGTCGTCGGCATCGCCGGGATGACGTCGCGGGCAGTACTTAGACGCCGCCCCTGCGCGCTGACGTCAGTTCTGTACACGACTTTCCGCGCCAGGAACGCAGAGCCATGCAAGAAGCTGACATAGGTGTCTGAAAAAGTCTAGGGCCCTGAAAGGGATGTCCTTAACCCTAGAAATCAGTTCGCAGAACGGGGAGGATGGGTGAGGCGGTGAGGAATCTGTCACTAACTACTGTCTCTTACAGATATATCGTTACACAAGTTAGTAACTTGTGCATCTGAAAGAGACACGTTAGTGACATATTCCTTACCTTAGAATAGATACCCCAGCAATACCAACCCCGGTGGTGGGTCTGCGAACAGATTCAGACAAGGAAGTCCCGGAGGACAGAACGGCCAAAGAAGCCGTCCCTCCGGACCTGGCTGTCAAGGCAGTAATGTTTGGTAAACGTGTGCAGCGAGGCCCACGTAGCTGCCTGACATATATCCTGCAGCGGAACACCGCGGCCTAAGTCCGTGGTAGCAGCCGTTGCCCTGGTGGAATGGGCACGCAGCCCAACAGGAGGCTCCTTCTTAGCCAAAGAATAGCAGGCTTTGATACACAAGATGACCCAGCGGGAGATGGTCCTCTTGTGTACCGCCCGACCTTTTTTGGCGCCCACGTAGCCAACAAAGAGCTGGTCGTCCACCCGGAACTGTTGTGTGCGGTTGATGTAAAAGGCAAGCGCACGTTTTGGGTCCAGACGGTGGAGCCTCTCTTCCTCTCTGGAAGGATGCGGAGGCGGAAAGAAGGTGGGCAAAGTGATGGTCTGCCCAATGTGGAAGGCAGTAACCACCTTTGGCAAGAAGGACGGACGCGTCCGAAGAACAACCTTGTCTGGATGAACAGACAGAAAGGGAGGTTTGCAGGAAAGAGCCTGGAGCTCACTCACCCGCCGAGCGGAGGTGATGGCCACTCAGAAAGGCTGTCTTCAGAGTAAGAAGACGAAGAGGACAGTTATGCAGAGGCTCAAAGGGAGCGCACATTAAAAAGTAAGAACCAAGTTTAAGTCCCATTGAGGCATTATAAACGGAACAGGAGGAAAGAGGTGTGTAATGCCTTTAAGAAATCTGTTAACAACAGGGGACTTAAAAAGAGAGGGCTGATCAGGAAGCCTGAGGAAGGCAGAGATCGCACAAAGATAGCCCTTGATGGTACCCAGGGCAGAACCCTGTTGGGCCAGAGAAAGAAGGAACAGAAGAACCTCAGAAAGAGGGGCAGAGAGGGGATTCACAGCCTTTGCTGTGTACCATGCCACAAACTTGTTCCACCTGCAGGCGTATACCACCTTAGTGGAGGGACGCCTGGCTGCCAGAATCACATCACAAACTTCGGGAGGCAAGTCGAAAGGAATCAACTGCCGCCGCTCAATATCCACGCAAGCAGGTGTAGACTGGACAGGTTCGGGTGGAGGGCCGTCCCCTGCTGCTGCGACAGAAGATCCTCCCGAAGAGGCAGACGGATCGGGGGATCGACGCTCATACTGAGTAGCTCGGGATACCAAACTCTTTGAGCCCAGTCCGGAGCCACAAGGATGACTTGGGCCCGGTCGCGACGAATCTTCTTCAACACTCTGGGTAGAAGTGGTATAGGCGGAAAGGCGTACAACAGACCGCAACTCCACTCGCGACGAAAAGCGTCGCCGAGCGAGTGCCGCCTTGGAAATTCCAACGCGCGGAACTGCTGACATTGCGCGTTCTCTTCGGTGGCGAACAGATCTAACCAAGGCTCTCCCCACTGCTGAAAGAGACCCTGCGCCACCTCCGAGTGAAGACGCCATTCGTGATCCATCATGCACCTGCGGCTGAGTTCGTCCGCCCTGGCGTTCAGGGAACCTGCCAGGTGTTGAACCATCAGGAAAATGCCCTGATGTTCCAGCCATGTCCAGAGGCGCAGAGCCTCCTGACATAGGGTCCACGACCCCACCCCGCCCTGTTTGTTGCAGTACCACATGGCGGTGGTGTTGTCTGTGAACACCTGCACTACCTTCCCCTTGACAGAGGGAAGGAATGCCTTGAGTGCAAGTCGGATCGCCCGTAGCTCCAGAAGGTTGATATGGAGCCGGGACTCCGCCGGAGACCAGAGGCCTCTGATCTCCGCCTCTCCCATGTGACCGCCCCATCCCAGAAGGGACGCGTCCGTCACGACTGTGTGCTCTGGCTGGGGAAGGGAGAGGGATCTGCCCCTGACCCATTGCCGGTTCGAGAGCCACCACTGCAACTGTTTTGCAGCCCCTCCGAGATCTGGACGTGATCGGACAGGTTGCCCTGGTGCTGCGCCCACTGGAACTTCAGGTCCCACTGCAGAGCCCGCATATGCCATCTGGCATGATCGACCAGCAGGATGCAGGAGGCCATGAGGCCCAGCAGCCTCAGGGTCATCCGTACCGAAACCCAGGATAGAGGCTGAAAGATCGGAATCATAGCCTGAATATCCCGGACTCGCCGTTCGGGAGGATAGGCCCGAAACTGCGTCGTGTCCAGAACTGCTCCGATGAAAAGGAGCTGTGGAGAAGGAATCCGGTGCGACTTCGGCACATTGATGGAGAACCTCAGCGAGTGCAGGAGTTCGGCCGTAGTCTGGAGGTGGGAGACGACTGCCTGGGACGAGCCCGCCTTCAGCAGCCAGTCGTCGAGGTAGGGGAAGACTGGAACCCCTGCCCGGCGCAGATGAGCTGCGACCACCGCCATCACTTTCGTGAACACCCGAGGGGCACTTGTGAGGCCAAAGGGGAGCACGGTGAATTGAAAATGCTCGAGTCCCACCATGAACCGCAGGTAACGCCGGTAGGACGGGGATGTGGAAATATGCGTCCTGCAAGTCCAACGCTACCATCCAGTCTCCAGGGTCGAGGGCAGTCAAGACCTGAGCTAAGGTGAGCATCTTGAACTTCTCCTTCCGGAGGAAGCGATTGACGTTCCGGAGGTCCAAGATAGGACGCATGTCCTCCTTGTCCTTTTTGGGCACCAGAAAGTAGTGGGAGTAGCAACCACGTCCTACTTCTGGGGTCGGAACGCGCTCGATGGCCCTCTTGGCCAAGAGGGCCGCAACTTCCTTCTGAAGAAGCACCAAGTGATCCCCGGACATGCGGTGGAATTGAGGTGGCATGGCTGGGGGGGTGGTCTCAAAGGGGAGGGAGTAGCCCCTTCGGACTATGTCCACGACCCACTTGTCCGAGGTGATGGCACGCCAGTGGTGAAGGTGATGGCGGACCCTGCCCCCTACTGGCGTGCTGTGCACCTGAAAGGAAGGACTAGGAGGGCTTGGAGGCCGCGGACGGGACGGGGTTGGTGGCCTGACCCGCACGCTGGTTGCCTGACCTGCCACGGCGGGAGCCACGTCCTCGGCCACGCGAAGGCGCTTGCGCGGGCAGGTGGCTGGGCAGCGGACGTGACTGGGCGCCCCTTCCGTGGCCACGAAAGGGGCGAAAAGCAGACGGTAGCGGAGGGCGTACAGCAGAAAGGCCCAGGGACTTGGCCGTAGCCCGCGAGTCCTTAAAGCGCTCCAGCGCATGGTCTGCTTTGTTTCCAAAAGACCGACCCCATCAAAGGGCATGTCCATAAGGGTGTTTTGGACATCACCTGAGAAACCAGTGGTCCTCAGCCAGGCGTGACGGCGCAGCGCCACTGTCGTCGCAAGCGATCTGCCTAGCGAGTTGGCGGTATCAAGGCCACATCTAATGGTGTATTTAGCCGCATCTCTTCCGTCCGCAATGGCGCGGGAAAGCAGTGTCTGGACCTCCTCAGGACACTGGGGCAGAACTTGCGCCACCGAGTCCCACAGAGAGTGGGAATATCGGCCCAAAAGGCAAGCGGTGTTGACGGACCGCAAGCCAGCACTGGAGGAAGAAAAGACCTTCTTCCCAAATTGATCCAGGCGTTTGGATTCCCTATCCGGAGGAGCGGTAGGGAAGGCAGTTTGGGAAGCAGAGGCTTGGACAACCAAGCTCTCAGGAGTGGGGTGTTGGGAGAGGAACAGGGGGTCGCCCGGAGCGGGCGATGGTGACGGGCCACGTTCCTATCCACAGGAGCCCCTGTGGCGGGCTTGGACCAGGTGCCCAAAAGAACGTCAGAAAGCGCGTCATTAAACGGCAGCAGTGGCTCCGAGGAGGTAGCCGCCGGCTGAAGCACTTCCGTCAGGAGGTTAGTCCTGACAGCCACAGTAGGCAATTGGAGGTGTAAGGCCCCAGCTGCTCTACGCAACACCGTTGCAAAATTTGCTCCCTCCTCCGTTGCCACGGAAGGAGGAGACAGCATGCCAGAGTCAGGGGAGGTGTCCAGACCGCTGGCATCCCCAAGCTCCTCAGCCCAGTCCTGATCGAACTCACACTGCTGTGTGAGAGGGTCATCCAACCCCTCCCAGTTCTCTTCGTCCTCCTCTGGTTCAAAATAAGGAGGAGGGGCATGCGGGACCCAAGGTCTCATCGGCGTCGGAGCCGGCATCGAGCGACGCCGGTCCGGGCGCCGTGTCCGGATCCGGAGAGAACCGGGGAACGACGCCGCCCGGAGCCCCGGACGGCGTCGGGAACGGCACCGGAGAGATCGGCGCCGGTGGAGGTGTCGTCAGGTCAACCGGCGTCAATCAGGGTTGTGGCAGCACCGGAGCCGGGGTCGAGGCCGGGACCGAGGCTGGTGCGACAGGCGGCGCCGGGACCGGAGTCGCCGGCGGTGCCGGAGAAACCCCATCAGGGCCCGCGGGGCCCGAAGGCGCACCGGGGGGACCTTGAGGCCCGAAGAGGCGGGCCATGGCCGACAGGAACTCCTGTATCTCGGCCGGAGTCGCCGCCGAACCCGGATAAGGGGGGTAATGCGGCAGCGGCCCCACAGGCACTGCCGGAGCCTCGGGGACGGTGCCGACAGGACCCTCAGCCGAGTCGCGAGACCGGCGAGGAGAAGTCGTCGAGCGATGACGCTTCTTCGACTTCTTATGCTTCGACTTACCGGAGGAGTGCGAAGACTTGGACCCCGACGACCGATGGGGACTCCGCAACCGGCCCCTCGACCTCTCACGTGACCGGGGCTTGGCGTGGTGCGGAGCCGACTGCCGGACCTCGAGGAGCTTTCGAGACCGCTCTCGCAAAGCCTTCGGATGCAAGGCCCGGCAGTCGGGGCACGACTTCGTGTCGTGGTCGCGGCAGAGGCAGTAGAGACATTCCTGATGTGGGTCTGTGATCGACATCTTCCGACCACAGGCGTCGCATGGCTTGAAGCCGGGCATCCCTACCGACACCTTTGGAGTCGAGAGACTCGTTAAGAAAAACAGTGAAAAATCACCCAAAAACGTAGTCAAAAAATGACTAGGGCACTGCTCTTCCCGGATCTGCGCTTACTGGAGCGGAAAAAAGAAGAACAGACGTCAGCGCGCAGGGGCGGCGTCTAAGTACTGCCCGCGACGTCATCCTGGCGATGCCAACGACGGACGCGGAGCCGCACGACGCCGCCTACCGACGCGCAAGGGTACTGCTACGCAAAAACTTTCCGGATCCAGCCTGACGCCTGGGGATATTCTAAGTTAAGGAATCTGTCACTAACGTGTCTCTTTCAGATATATGTATTACTGCATGGTATACAGTAGCATCATCTGGTGGGGATGGTTTGGGAGGGTAGTGCTCGAGATCTGGGTTGTCTTGGGGGATCTACCACATAGTCCTTCCAGGGATCATCTCCTCCTGGGTCCTAAAGGGCTCGTCATTGAGGTTTTGTGGGTAGTAATGACTGCCTGGCTCAATGTCCTCTGGCACAGGTGAAGGAGAGTGTGGGGATAGCGATGGAGATGGAGGATGAGATGTGGGTATCAGTGGTGGGAATGGTGTAGGGCTAGTGGCTGAATACCTGACCCTTTTTTGACTAGGTGGTTTGGAAGAGTTGAGTTCTGGTTCCTCCTCAAAGGCCAACTGGTATTTTTTCAGGATTTGGATGAGTCTTAGACTGGAAGGTTTGGCAAGTATTTTGTCTGTGTCTCAGTGGATGAAGAGCACCTTCTGCTTTGCATCGAGAACCTCAGAGTTTCTCGAAGATGGACCTATGTATGGTAGACAACTTTGCCATTGGGGGAGCTTTGGCACCAGCAGAAATGCCGGTTGCTGAGGTGCTTTTAACATATATTTCACCTCTGAGTGCTGTTTTTGGAGCTTTGGGTGAAATGTGGTGGTGATTTCAGTACTGAGTGTGGCATTTTGGTGCCTCAGTACTGAGATGATGTGGAACTGCTGTGCAGTTTGGTGCCCCTAGATGAGGTCTTCACAGGCGTCGACCCAGCCTCTTGAGATCGGGGTGACCTGGCTGGAGGAGTGGAACCCAAAGGTTTGTCTCATTTCTGGCTCAACTCAAGGCTTGATGTCAGACCTCCATGAGAGTGGTGCTCTGCCTCCGCCAAGGTGCATTTTGTAGCTTGAGACTGACATTGAGATGCTGTAGAGGAGCATGACATTAACTTGGTCTTCGGCCCAGAGGCTGGTGTATGTTGCACTACCGGTCTGAGGAACCCTAGCTTCTCCCAGATGTTGGAGGCCTTGGAGAAGATGGCCTCTGGGATCTCCTCTGCTTGATCCGCCAGAATGCTGGAAGGGCCAGCTCCTCCACTCCTGGCATATCACTGTCTCAGAAAATGTAAGCATCTCTGACGAGGGGTATTCCGTGTTACAGCTAGGGCAGAACTGGAAGGGTGTACATTTTATACTCTTGCCCTAGGTGCATTTTCTAAGAAACGTCAACAGGGACATGATGAGACTAATCAAGAACTGCAGCTCCAGGATGCGGGGTGTCGAAGCATAATGGTTGGTGACCATCGGATCTGAAATTCCTGATGTCAAGGATGGATTGATTCTCACAGCGGCTTTGTTTTCGTCATGGTCAAAGGGTGGCCTGTTGGAACCGAGAAGAAAGAACCGTTGTGTTACCACGTCAATCCCAGACCAGGATTCCACAAATTCCGAGTCTGGTGGCGGAAGAAAACAGACAAGTGTAGCCCGTGCGCTGGTGCATTGTGGACCAAGGGTGCAGTCACAACAGGTTTTGTGACTTAGACGTCTTAAAAAAAAAAAACAAGTTGCAAACATCCTGGCCCAACACTACATGCCAGGAGTATGCGGGGCATGTGTATCTACAGCCACACATGCTACGAACATATGTATATGTTCATAGCATGGACACCTATATGCAGTCTCTACATATGTATAAACATCCTACAAACTACAACACTGCAAGTATGTTACTGATTCCTAAAAAAAACAGATTACAATACTCCTGGGGCCGTATTACATAAGGCGCCCCAGGGGCGCAATGGGCATTTTCGCCCGCATTGCACGCCCCCGGGGCACTTCGTTATTATAGAAGGAGGCAGATGCTTGTGCGTCCTATGCCCTATGCAAATGAGGGAATTCCTTTGACTATGCGCCCGCGCCATATTACAGACGTTTGGGCAGAGTCAAAGAAGCCCTCAGAAGGCGCACTGACAGTGCACCACTTAAAGGGTGGCGCACTGTCAGTGCGCCCCCTGAGAGCAGCCCTCTGCAGAGGGTAAAGGGGGTCCCATGGACCCCCCAGACATCCCCTTGCAGGTGGGTCACTGACTGCACCCGCCTGCAAGGGGATCTCTAAACCCCTTTGAAAGTGCAGGTGGGTGCCGCCTGCACTGTGAAAGCTCAGTGTTTTCACATGAATGCGCTGCCTTCAGGGCAGCGCATACGCCATAATGGGGTGCATTGGCATTGTTTGCACCCGGTGCCCCTTTTCAAAGGTGCGCTGAGTGCAAACAATGCCAATACGTAATACGGCCCCTGATATTTGTTCAATGTTTTAAGCTATATGTTGCAACGTTTACAGGTCCCATTTCAGTTAGAAAAGGCATCAGACTACCGGTGTACACAAAAAGGAGCACATAGCAACCGACCTTGTGTAACTCCACAGGAGTTGGCGACATGATTTCTTTCATTTCTTGCTTCAGTTTCCTCAGGGCCACTGATTTCCTCCCCACGTCAGTTGGCAAAGTATTGCTGCGGGCGGACTGGCTGTAATGGGTTTTCACCGAGCTCCTATCCTGGAAGCTGGCCTGCCTGCCCAATGGGCTGCGAGGTTGTGGGCTCTCGTGGTTCAGGCTCAGAGTGCTGCCGGACATGATGGTCGCCTAGAGCACCAATGAACAGTATCTTGTTAATGTCACAGAAACAAACAGAAAATATGAGTTTTGTATTTTTTATGAAAGACGCAAACTTTTCTCACTGACATAAACACAGCAATCGCGCAGGGCCCAGTAAAAGGAGAGTATATTGTGCCCGTTTTGTGAATCCCATAGAAAACAGATGGGATATTTTCGGATAAAGTTTAGAATAGTTGACAAAGATTTTACACACAACCCAAATGTTTAATATGAAACCTTTTATGAAATGTGTAAATGTGTGTCCATTCATGAGTTGACATGGCACATTATGCTTTTTTTTCTTTTGTTCATGAAAGAAATATTTATTTGCTCTTTGTATACCATATGTATGCCACCATTCAGCGACATGTCTTCAGAAAAAACAGAGCACCCACAACAATGATTTACAACATTGGTAAATCCATGAAAATGTGAGGTTGCGTATCTCAGACTATGTGGATACTGGAAGTGGGGTGGTACGTCTGCCTTGGTACTTCCTGTCTGGAGTGCAATGTTCCCTATGCGCTGTATTTTATCTCCTAGCACCAGTTACAATGATTTTTCATTTTCCAAAAACAATCCTCCGCTTTGAGGGTTTGGCAATGGAAAATTTAAAAAACAGTGCCCGGTCCATCTTGCTGCAGTGGTATAGTGGACCAGCAGGCACTCAGTTATTGCCGAAACTGCTCCTGTCATGTCGGTGAAAACAGTTTTGAAGATAAAAGTTTGCCTGGTCCACTGCCATTACTAGAGTTTGTGAGCGGGCTGGAGTTGAGCCAATGGAGATGTTACCTCCGCCTCCACAGCCGCTTGAAAACTGTAAACAGGGAGAAGGGTAAAAGTAAGGTGCCAGCAATCAGGATGAATGTATTATTAAGAAACGATCTTACAAATATGTTTAATATGTAAAATAGGACATACGCTTTTTTTATGGTGTAAAGTTAATGTAACCATAAGTCCCTGATGCATCTGATTAAGACTGATAGACACGATTTTTTCTATGCCAGAAACATTTTCCTATAGTATATCATGTGTTTCAAGTCCTCATACAATTTTCTGATCCGAACTTAAATGTATTTCTTACTTTAGTAGAATAGTCCTCTTGTGTTCCATGATAAACCTTAGAGTAATTAGATTGGTTCATAAGCTCCCCTTTCAGAACTGTTTCTAAACAGTGTGGATATTAATTCCATATATTTGACAAACATGCTTCAAAACACAGGTCTAAGCCATTTTGAAAAAGTTTCTTTGTGGTCGGGGCATCATAGTAAAGAGATTCATGCATCATATACGTAACAAGCAAGGATTGGTAAACAAGAGTTATAAACTATGAAATTTTTTGAGCGCACTTCTCGTGCATAAAGAACTTCCATGACAAAATTTGGCCTTGAAAAGAGAACCAGCAAATAACAGAGGAGCTATTAGTTGCTCTAACATGAACGTAGTTGGCCAGATTGTAGGCACAGCCAGTTCAACTCCATCCCCACTGCCCTTTAGTTTTCTTCATAGTTCTCTTCCAGCCCTTCTTTGGCAGCGCTATCTGACCAGATGTGGTCATCAGTAGGGGACAAAGAGTGGCTATATAAACCTGTGTCACCCTGGGGTGATCCTCTTTGTGTCTGGATCCCCTATAGACAGCGGCACACCAAGCCACTGGAACCCGCCCACCATGACCCACTAATTGTTATAGATCCAATCGGGTGTAAGCTGAAATAATGCCATACATTATAACTAGAACCAACAGCCAGGAATCTCATGAGAGTTTCAGTTGGGTACTGGGATTTGTTAGAAAGAGAGGGCTAACTTGGTCCTGGTTCAGGTCTTCTAACCCTACGTCGGTTCACCCAAGATTCTGCGTAGTTTCTGGTGAGTGCAGGGCTGACCTGATGGTGGTCCAGGATTTCTACTCCTACTACCAGGTTGCCCATGGGTTTATGATTTCATGGGGTGTGACCAGTGTGCGTCAGTGCCCCCAAGCAGAGAGAGTGCCTTAAGCGGTTTCCTGGTTGTTGGTTTTCTATATACATGCAGTTCATCTTTATCATGATGTCATATTCAGAACTTTTGGTGATGCATACACTTGTTGGTTTTCTGTGCCTTCCCCGAGAGGAAATGTACAGAGGAGCATGTGTGAATTCTCATGACAATAATAAGTGTCGAGGTTTGAATCTTACTCTGTATATTTGAACAAGTTTAACAATGCCTTGCTTGATACTTAAACATTTTTTTTTTTTTAAAAGCTAGGTCTTACTGACATAGTAGTCCCTGACTCTTGCTTGGCTTGCTAACCCTATGATTGGTTTTGGGTAGATCAAGGACAATACATGTGTGGGTTTACTGTAGCTAGTAAGCATGATGTCTGTCTACTTTCTCCCGGAGAGTACTGGAACGCCAACGATATGGGTAGGGCTGGTGTTACAAGGGTATGAGTCTTTCCACTCTGGTGGGCCAGACCACAAATAGTAATAAACAAGCATTTGCCATGCAATAGGTCTCGCATTACTGATAGTTTGAGGTATTGGTGTTGCAAATAATAATGCAACGCCAATAGCTTATACTTTCAGTAATGCGAGACCTAGTGCATTGCAAATGATTGCATAGTGAGCCAGGAACCAGCATTGTATGTCTCAGTGCAGTACCGCAAGCTGCTCCTAGAGCTCCCTAGTGAGCAAGGCACCAGCGCTGCATGTCTAGGTGCACTACAGCAACCTGTTCCTAGAGGTCCCTAGTGACTAAGGCACCAGCACTGCTTGTCTAGGTGCAGCACCGCAAGCTGCTCCTACAGGTCCCTAGTGAGCATCATAAACTTTGAAGATATGGTAAATCCACCCTACCCATAATGCATTTCATGCAAGACAGTACCACGAGTACATTCAAATAGCTATATCCATATATACAATTAGTAGCTTTGAAATGTGACAAAAGAATTATATTAATTCTGGATTAGGTTAGGTTGTACTCTATGTGGAGCTCATGAAGGGAAATTTATAGAAGGTCTAATATAAATGTGAGATGTGGAAGGTGCAGTACCGCAAGCTGCTCCTAGAGGTCCCTAGTGAGCAAGACACCACCCTACCCATAATGCCTTGCATGCAAGACAGTACCACAGTACATTCAATATATACAATTAGTAGCTTTGAAATGTGACAAAAGGAATTATTATATTGATTCTGGATTAGGTTGTACTTTATGTGGAGCTGTGAAGGGAAATTTATAGAAGATCTAATATAGATGTGTAGGTGCAGTACTGCAAGCTGCGCCTAGAGGTCCCTAGTGAGCATCAAACATTTGGACACATAAGGTACACCCATAATGCATTGCATGCACGACAGTACCAGAGTACACTCAAATAGCTATGTCCATATATACAATAAATAGCTTTGAAATGTGACAAAACAATTATTATATTAATTCCGGATTAGGTTGTACTCTATGTGGAGCTGATATAGGGATGAAGGGAAATTTATAGAAGGTCTAATATAAATGTGAGATCTGTAGGTGCAGTACTGCAAGCTGCTCCTAGATGTCCCTAGTGAGCATCATAAACTTTGAAGATATGGTAAATCCACCCTACCCATAATGCATTGCATGGAAGACAGTACCACAGTACATTCAATATATACAATTAGTAGCTTTGAATTGTGACAAAAGAATTATTATATTAATTCCGATTAGGTTGTACTCTAGATTAGGTTGTACTCTATGTGGACCTGATGAAGGGCAGCCTAGAGGTCCCTAGTGAGCATCAAACATTTGGACACATAAGGTACACCCATAATGCATTGCATGCAAGACAGTACCAGAGTACACTCAAATAGCTATGTCCATATATACAATAAATAGCTTTGAAATGTGACAAAACAATTGTTATATTAATTCCGGATTAGGTTGTGCTCTATGTGGAGCTGATGAAGGAAATTGATATAAGGTTTAATATAAATGTGAGATGTGTAGGTGCAGTACCGCAAGCTGTGCCTAGATGTCCCTAGTGAGCATCATAAACTTTGAAGATATGGTAAATCCACCCTACCCATAATGCATTGCAGGGAAGACTGTTCCACAGTACATTCAATATATACAATTAGTAGCTTTGAAATGTGACAAAAGAATTATTATATTAATTCCTGATTAGGTTGTACTCTATGTGGAGATGATGAAAAAATGCATTGCATGCAAGACAGTACCACAAGTACATTCTATTAGCTATGTCCATATATACAATTAATAGCTATGAAATGTGGCAAAACAATTATTATATTAATTCCGGATTAGGTTGTACTCTATGTGGAGCTGATGAAGGGAAATTTATAGAAGGTCTAATATAAATGTGTGATGTGTAGGTGCAGTACTGCAAGCTGCGCCTAGATGTCCCTAGTGAGCATCATAAACTTTGAAGATATGGTAAATCCGCCCTACCCATAATGCATTGCATGGAAGACAGTACCACAGTACATTCAATATATACAATTAGTAGCTTTGAATGGTGACAAAAGAATTATTATATTAATTCCGGATTAGGTTGTACTCTATGTGGAGCTGATAAAGGGAAATTTATAGAAGGTCTAAAATAGATGTGGAGGTGCAGTACCGCAAGCTGCGCCTAGAGGTCCCTAATGAGCATCAAAGTTTTGGTCACGTATAGTACTCCCCTAATGCATTGCATGCAAGACAGTACCACAAGTACATTCAAATAGCTATGTCCATATATACAATTAATAGCTTTGAAATGTGACAACACAATTATTATATTAATTCCGGATTAGGTTGTACTCCATGTGGAGCTGATGAAGGGAAATTTATAGAAGGTCTAATCGAAATGTGAGATGTGTAGGTGCAGTACCACAAGCTGCACCTAGATGTCCCCAGTGAGCATCATAAACTAAGAAGATATGGTAAATCCACCCTACCCATAATAGTTTGCATGGAAGACAGTACCACAGTACATTCAATATATACAATTAGTAGCTTTGAAATGTGACAAAAGAATTATTATATTAATTCCGGATTAGGTTGTACTTTATGTGGAGCTGATGAAGGGAAATTTATAGAAGGTCTAACAAGATGTGTAGGTGCAGTAGAGGTCCCTAGTGAGCATCAAACTTTTGGTCACATATGGTACTCCCCTAATGCATTGCATGCAAGAAGGTACCACGAGTACATTCAAATAGTTATGTCCATATATACAATTAATAGCTTAGAAATGTGACAAAACAAGTATATTAATTCTGATTAGGTTGTACTCTATGTGGAGCTGATGAAGGGAAATTTATAGAAGGTCTAATATAAACGTGAGATGTGTAGGTGCAGTACTGCAAGCTGCACCTAGATTAATTCTGATTAAGTTGTACTCTATGTGGAGCTGATGAATGGAAATTCATAGCAGGTCTAATATAAATGTGAGATGTGTAGGTGCAGTACCGCAAACTGCGCCTAGATGTCCCTAGTGAGCATCATAAACTTTGAAGATATGGTAAATCCACCCTACCCATCATGCATTGCATGGAAGAGAGTACTACAGTACATCAATATATACAATTAGTAGGTTTGAAATGTGACAAAAGAATTATTATATTAATTCCGGATTAGGTTGTGCTCTATGTGGAGCTGATGAAGGAAATTGATATAAGGTTTAATATAAATGTGAGATGTGTAGGTGCAGTACCGCAAGCTGCGCCTAGATGTCCCTAGTGAGCATCATAAACTTTGAAGATATGGTAAATCCACCCTACCCATAATGCATTGCATGGAAGACAGTACCACAGTACATCAATATATACAATTAGTAGGTTTGAAGGTTTGAAATGTGACAAAAGAATTATTATATTAATTCCGGATTAGGTTGTACTCTATGTGGAGCTGATGAAGGGAAATTCATAGAAGGTCTAATATAAATGTGAGATGTGCTAGCGAGTAAAGTAATCACTGCTAACCTTGTTTAGGGCCAAGTGAGTGTCCTGTCGGAAGGCCTTTAAGAAAATAGTGCCTTGAGGTTGTAATTAAATACTAGGGCGTAACAACACATGTATTCTTTAAGAAAATAGTGCCTTGAGGTTGTAATTAAATACTAGGGCGTAACAACACATGTATTAGGGGATGTCCTCATGGGAGGTTACTAAAAGAGACAGGGAGTTACTAAGGAGGGACTACAAAACCTTATAACCAATGAAAAGCCGCCATTTACAAAGGAAAGGGATAGGAGCCAATTAAAAAGATGGGCGGGAAGTAGGCGGAGCTTTATTCACATATCCTGAATACAGCATGTCTCGAAGAGACTGCTCAAGCACTGCCTAGGCGAGACCTAAAAATGTTGTGTTAGAACTTGTATTGAACAACTTCGGCATGGGAGCTGAGCTTTCCCTACTACCACATTCCTGTTTTAAAAAGTGTGTAATCCGGAGATAAAGAGAAAAAGCTCTCACCCCTTAGATTTGTTGATTTGCCAAACGAGGAATGGAACGTACCAAGTCATGGTCAGGTAATATTTTCTTTACAACTCTCTCCATCCTTTTACTGGACCCATACAAACCCGGAACAAGCGGCCTATGGTATCATGCCAAAATAGCTTCACGGATTCTCAAATCAAAAAGACATGTCCACGCTATTGTTCTAACTTATAAAACCTCTTAAGTGTTTGGTAACAACTTTTCGTGCCATGCAATCTGACAGCAGTCCGTCCATCTGACTGCGTAAAGCCGCTTTGCAGCGCAGACGTTCCGCCACCCCAATTCCATTCTTGTGGCTGCCTTCAACGTGGGGTTTTCAAGGTGCTCCACGCACCAGACTGTAAACCCTTTTAAGAGGGTCACAGTAGCCGCCACCACTCAGAAGGAGGGACAAGAAAACAATTCAGCATATCCTCTGCCAAAGTTAAAAAGAAGTTAGTGTGTTCTTGTTTGTCAGTTTTCAGGAAATCATATCACAAGGATAAAGTTAAATGAATATAGCGTCTATGTATTCTCTTCACAAGCCGTCAAAGCTAAAAAATAAAACGGAGCAAAGGACAAGTTGTTAGTTTGAGAAGTACTTTCCGGGGCAGCAGTTTTGAGTTTGTAACTTGGCAGCAAGACCGTATCTTTAAATTCCATGTTCTTTGAAGAAGAAATATGTCTGAATCGAGAAAGAAACACACCATGCCTTTGCAAAGAAGCCAGTGAGAAAGGTATGGTAAGTGCCGTAAAAACCTTTTTCGCTGCCCCACCAAAACTTCTGCACAAGTATTTATGAAAGCAAACAGCGCACAGCAGCACAAGAACACACAGGGCGCCTCTCTTCAGAATATCAAAATCACTTTCAATGCATTCGAGAGGAACAGGCTCAAGTGCTTCAAATGGGCGAGTACTGTGGTGCCAGAACAAGAAGTACTGGAAGGTGAGAGTGCCAGCAGTTTTACACATGGCCTCAACCATTTAAATGGGCCGGTACTGGCTGTCCAGAAGGAGGCATGCACTTTGTGCAAGTGACCTTATGCATTTCTTTTTGTGCCCCATTTGAAGCAGTGAGTTTGGATTTATTTTGCTGGGCGGGCTTGAAAGTAGCTGCACAGGCACAAAATAAATGAAAAAAATAATTAAAAAAAGGACAAATATATGTATGTACCAGGAGAGCCATGTTTCTCAAATATAGAAGCTTGCCAGCTTTCTCCTGCGGAAAGGGTCAACGTAATTAAAGGAGTGTTTGTCACAAACTAAATAATAAGGATAAAAAAAACAAAAAAAAAGATGGCAAAACAGAGAATAATAAACAGGCAGCAGGGTGCTCTAGCACTGTACCTCCAGCTCCCGCAGGATCCCAGACTGGCCACAGGTTTCCAAATCTTCCAGCGCCTGGGACCAAAAGTTCTCCTCTTGCTCGGGCTCTGGGCCGTTGTTGCTACCTGAGAAGCTGCAGGAGAGAGAGGCAATCAAAGAGCGCAAACGACCATTTCACGCCCAAACCGGTTATTACTAAAAACACCAGACATTAGAGCAGTGAAGGCTCTCAGCAGAACTGCAGAGTAACATTAAGGACAAGCTGTGCTCAGATGTCAGCGCAAACCTGTGGTTTGGGTATTACTGCTCTGTCATCTAAAAACACAGGTTGGGGAAATGGGCTGGCTGGGAAACCGTGAAATCAGATTTGTTCTCCAAGGCCCGGCAATATAAGCAACCCCCTATTTCCTTTCTCCATGCTTGCAGTTTGCGCTCTGCAAGTTCCTGCTGTTGGTGGAGCTGCAAAAGGAAGAAGGGGAGGTATTTTCTTTTAGCACTGGACGCTCTCCAGTTCAGCAAACTGCATGTGTGTTAAGTGCTAGAGAGGGTGCCGTTTTCAATTGTGTTCAGATACTTCTTTGTGTTGCCATTTGTATTTACCACAAATCACCCTGCGGTGCTACATTCACAGTCCTTATTTTTCCTTTTACAGATTGAAGTCCCATAGGTTAGCTGTGAACCAATATTTGAACACTGGACCATTGACAGCTCCACTGAAGACAATGGAATGGCTCAGGGCTACTGATGCCTGGTGCAGACCTTCTGCTCCAACATTTTAATGTTTGTTCATCTATGTGTTTATCCCTTTTTAATTTACATCATCCTCCCCTCCACACGTGGAATATCCTGTCTCCGTCTATACAGGTTCTTCAAGGCTCTCTCCATCATTATAGGCCCTTGCCTGATACCCCCCACATGCCAAGGGGGACCCATGTGTCAAACATTACCTCCAGTATGTCAGAGCCAGCATTTCTCATGGTTTGCTTCGTCCAACCGGACCTTCCACCCCAATATGCCATGGTTGCCAAGTATTTGCTTGAGTATTCTAGCACCAGCATTTTATCATAGATGTCTCCCGTATGGCAAAAATTACTTCCAGTATGTCAGGGCCTGAATTTTTTCAACAGTTGTCCTCCCTTATGTCAAGAATTACCTCCAATATGCCAACAACCATTTACCTTGTGTGCTCCCATAAGCCAAGAATGATCTTGGGCATGCCGTGGCCAGCAGCAAACTCACAAGCATAAAGCACGCTAACAAACAAACTATTACTTACCTACATGCCCCGTCTCATTAATTCTCTCACTCACTCTAACACACTCTCTCACTGATTCAAACTCACTCCCACTCACTGACACTCACCCACAAATGTACTCACCCTCATTGACTCTCACTCACAAACACACTTGCGCACACTCAATCTTTCACAATCTAACCCACACTCACAACTACTGGTGTACAGGGGGCTCTGATTCGAACTTTTGCTGTATAGTGGCTCTGCTTTAATAAATAGGATTTCAGTCGGCTCCTCAAGCCTCTGGGCCCCTGCACCTGTACTCCCTCTCATAATCCCCTCCTCAGTCATTCTAACTCACACTCCTTTACTCACTCACCTTCACTTTCACTTATTCATACTCACTCTCACTAATTGTCATTCACTTTCACTCTAGTTGACACTCTCAAACACACTAAACTAACATGCATTTTCACTCCGTATCATTCTCAATCACTTGCAAACACACATTCACTCATACATTCACAGAGAGACAATAGATTACATTACTTACTTTTCTTCCTTTGCTGACAACTCCAAAGCTCAATGGCAGCAGCAGGGCAGGAATCCGGTGCTGGGCATCAGAACCAGCAAGGCATGATTCCCAGTGAAGAGCCAGAGCGAACAGCAGGTCCGGGGTTAGAAAAGGGGAAGACCCACCTCAAGCACTCTCACAGCTTCTTGAAAGGACTGGAAGCACAACCCTATCAGAAGCTGGCTCAGTGCTTGCGATCCTCCCAATAATGCTCTGTGTCGCTTCTAAGTGGCACCAGGGATGAGCTTGTGTGCACCCTGACAGTCACATTTTAGGAGATATACTGTGCTGCTTGAGTCGTGCAAAATATCAGCCAAATGAAATGGAATGTGCCTTTGTGAGGGGATCATAGCTGAACATCCACAATCCAGGCATCCACCTACAGAGTGCTGTGTTTTTCAATAACACTGTGTAGGTGGATTGTCGTTCAGCCCCTCCTCCTCCTGTCATCAGGAGCCTTGAGAGGCCGAAAGGGCTGACCTGGTCCCCGGCAGTGCTCCTGAAAACACAAAAGTCTTGTTCTCATGAACACTGCTAAGTTAAATGATCAATACAGTGGGTGCTGAGTTTCAGGGCATTATGTGGTGCGTCACATGGCGCAGGGCTTTCCCTTGAAGCCCCTGTAGGTGAGACACCACTGCATGATCACTCTAATATTCCCATATTATTTTCAAGGAAGTCATTTTCTCAAACAAAGCTGGTTCTTTTAAAGCAAGAATGATGATGAATGTCAATATGAAGCACATTATTTAAACATGGAGGAAAATTGTCCATTGTTGATAAAATAAAAGTGCCTTGTTTGCCTTCATAAAACTTCTGGTCTTGTGGGGAAAAGGCTTACATGTCTGACAATATGGCAATTTTTTAGTCACCTTCATACATAAACATATATTTTATCTGCACATTGTTCAAGATCTCATTTATAGCTAGAAGCATGTTTGTTCATTTATGAGGGAAAGATGAAAGGTTTACAGATTTGGTCTAGGTTTTTGTGAAATAGCACAAAGTACTTTTTGCTTTTAAAAGTAAACAATTATTTACAAGCATGCAGTAACTTCCTGTACAAGTGTTTAGACTTTGGAGACCAAAAGCTTTAGATGACTCGTGACCATTCCACAGTTAGGAGCCAGATATAACTGGTGTGCTGCCTTAACTCTAAATAGAGTGAACAGACACACCAAGCTGTGTCACCCTTCTTCCACATTCAAGACAGCAACCGAAACTCTTCCTAGTATCTTCAAGTTGACGGACATATTGAGAAGGATACAGATGCTGTTTAGGGAGTCCTATGCTTTTTGTGACTGAGAAATATTTGACTTTGCATTAAGTTCTGATGCTGTTTGTTGACCTTGATAGTTATCACCTGGGATCATCTCTTTTGTTGAACTCAAGTGATTTGACATGGCATTGCAACACTTACCCGCTATTTGCAGGTCGGTCCCATTCGTCCTCCAGTCCAGTGTCATTGAAAGGATTATGCCGCTGCCGACTAGCAGGTGATAAGCTGCCCTTCTGTTTTGGATTCCTCCATTCATACGTGTTGAAGTTGTATCCTCCTGAAGCCTGGTAGCTGGGACCTGAAAGATCACCACATTGTTATTTCCAGGATAGCATCGATACATCGTTAATTTCCAAACGAGGGTGGCAGATGAAGCACTTACTTTCGCTACATGGTTGTAGAAGTTCTCCCTTCCTTAGTACACAATTCTACAATCACATTTAAACAAAAAAGTTATTTCTTTTTCAGAAGAACTGTAGTTCCTATGTATAAATTTCACACCATGCTCAGACAATGCATGAACTGAATACAGTGCTTCTGGGTGTAGCAATTTTATTCTTTTTGCCACTTTTCACAATATTATACTCATCATCAACTTTCATTTTGTCTCACTTCTGACAGAACCGACAGAGTAAGGTTGCCAGAATCCAAATTTTGATGATAGTGTACAGTAGATATTTGATAGACAACTGTACATTTTGTCTCGATTCTGTTGACCAGAATAACTGACTCTAGTTATCAGTGGCTGCCGACAGAGACCGCTGGAGCAAGTGGAGCAGCACGTGGGGGGGGAGAGGGGCTGGCAGGAAGCATGCGGGGGAAAGCATGGTGGGGAGTTGAGGTTAATAATTTTTAAAAAACTAAGATTTACCTGGTGCTGCTGGCCGCCTTACACTACTCTGTTCCTAGTCCCAGGGACATCACGGACTCCCCACCCAATCCCCACGCTGCTCTCAAACATGAGAGCAGCATGGGGATTGGCCTGAGCGGGCTGGATCAACGCTCGCTCAGGCACAGGGAGTCTGTGCTGTTTCTCCAACCCGGCTGTACAATACAGCTGGGTTGGAGAAACCGAAGTGCGCAAGTCAGTTTGGCTGACCGTCTCGCGCACTTAAAAGTGCACATTTACCACTCCTCCTCCCCCCTCCCATGGCCCGGCCCCGCCCCTCCCTGCACACGCTGGCCCAGAGCCAGCAGCTGACAAATAAAAAGATAGTAACATATCGTTTTATTTTTCAGCTGCTGGCTCTGAGCCAGTGGGGCGACGGTCCTCCGCCATTGTGGAGGAGCCGCCACTGCTTCAAATGTAGCATTACAGGGAGCTGGTGCGAATGGATCAATAACACATTGGAATAGGGGATATGGTGAAGGCAACAAGAAAGCACCTGATTTTCAGCATTACGGGTAATTTTGTGCTATCCTATTTATATACAAGGTTTTTCTTGGCTTGCATCCATAAACAGAAATGCACTGTCTAATTGATAGAAAAGGCTGAATTTTACATGTTGGATTTCAAATATTTTTCAGGAGATATTCTTAGCCATTGCGCTATCCCCTGACACAGAGTTCAAGGCAAATTCACTGTGACTACTGTGAGCCCTGCTGCTGTCATTTGTATATTTTCCTGTAGCCCAGAGCAAGTTATATCAAATTTTGTCTTGTTTTCAGTATTGATATTTTTCACTGTTGATTTGTACCAGTGTAAATCATTGTGGCTTGCACAGAGATGCGTTTTCAAATCTCTCTGTATTTGGTGTTTCATTCAGCTTGGACTGGCGTGGTAAAGCATACCATGCTTGGGTCTGTAACTGAGAATTAGTTCCCCTCTCTCCTCCCCGCCCTTTTTTGTTAGTTCTCTTTTTGCATGATGACGCCAACACTTGTGTTGTGATGCTGGTT
This sequence comes from Calotriton arnoldi, assembly GCA_963921515.1. Classification (NCBI taxonomy): domain Eukaryota; kingdom Metazoa; phylum Chordata; class Amphibia; order Caudata; family Salamandridae; genus Calotriton; species Calotriton arnoldi. The sequence goes on from CAWUFW010001665.1 coordinate 985,456, forward strand.
GTAAGATATGTGGCAGGGTGTCTTTTCTTGAAAGCACCCAAAAGGGTGATCATGCAGCACTTTGTCAATTATGACCAGAGTTTTCAGCTTGATCCAAGGGCCACAATAGAGCATCTCAGTGTTGGGGGGCTAAGTAGCGGCTGCACATCCCTCCTCTAACTGTTGCATTCTGAACCATTTGCAGAATGCAGAGTAGTTATTTGGTGCTGGCCGAGGTGGAGAATGTTACTGCACTCAAATGAAGGTTGAATTAACTGTATGCTCTATGTGCATCAGCAGGTCAGTGGCTCCCAGGACTCTGAACTTGGTCTGAGGGATATGCCAGTATTGGGGACCATAATGGACGAGTGTTCTGCAAGCTGGCTACCAATGCAGGGTGTTCATCTGAGCAGGATTTTTTAAAATAATATTTTGCCATTTAGTCTGTATCCATGTTGTGTCTTAATCCTGCAGAGGAGGCGAATAAGGGTGTCCAGGTTCTTAGGTGTGTTTCCTAAGATGCTAGAGCAGAGAATTAACACCTCAAGGATGGAAGTCAGTGTCTGGCTGGAAGGTCATGAACGGGTTTTATATAAATGTTAAGGCTACGGACAAGATGACCATCCCCAAGAGGCTATCAAGGGTATCAGTTCATTAGAGGAGCAATTGAACCTGGTGAGCAGGGATGTCGTCGTCATATGTTCTTGAATCCAAGTCCTTGCTTCCAACGGGCTGATGCCAATGAACCGGGGAACGCGTTCCCATACAGCACAATCTGTTATTTGAAAAGATACGGACGCAGGTTGCTGAATTAATATTAAACTGCTTAGACACTGACTGTCTACTACTTCTATTAAGCTCCATACATAGCACAAAATGTTGTGGGATGTGCATTTAAGCAACTTCTCAGGAAATGTTTAAGACATGATTAAATACAATTATCATAATGCTTTGGGACCCGTGAACATATTTTTGAAAACCTCCGATTTTGTGCTAAATAAAGATGAAATATGAAAAACAAAACTACAATTTAACATGCAGATAGAAACCAGAAATAGGGAAAGGGCTTTTAATGGCAAGATACAAACTCAACATTAATTGATACCAGTTTCTTCCAGTACAACCACTACAGGCGTTGTATGAGATCAGTTGAATTTGTCCATGAAAATTAGTTAGTAAGGATATGCACCAAGGTTGGATTAACAAGGTTTCTTTAATTTAGCCATTTAGTATTTGATGGCCAGTTGCCTCAAAAGAGATTAGTAAAACTAGGAAGATGTGATTAAGAATGATGTGCTGTTGTCCTCCATGATGGATAGTAGTCATTCATTTATGCTGGTTGCAGTTATTTTTGGGCCTCTTCTTGGTCAGGGCCCCAATTGACAGTCATCTAAAAGGTTACAGGTTTCTCTGTAGGGGGAGTTCATTGGTAATTACCGACATAGGGCCTCAGAAACTGGCAGGATAAGTCATTAATATGCAGTCTGGAAAGCTAGAACATCTATGACACAACAGATTATCTAATACTAATTTGAAGATACCGGAAAATGGGGAAGGTACTAAGATACATCACTGCTAGACAGAAGAATCCAACACTGGCCCTGGGATAAAATGCTATATGGTATGTGGAGAATTAGTGCTGATCTCCCACCATCAACTTAATCTTCTACACTACAGCTCGGGCACCCTCGTTTATAGAAGGTAGGATTTGTTTTGTACGACCAGAAAAATCTATTTGTCTTTCTTCACCTAATATTCATGGTATTAAGACACATTTTGCTTTGCACATTTTTCTGCATTTAAAGTTGTAAAGCTAGTGGCAGCCTTTTTTGTTGATGCTAACAAGTATGGTTGTCATGGGCTATGTTGAGTACTTACTTCATTTCCTAATCCAGCAATTGCGCATTTCATTAGATGTGAATCTTTTGTTAATGGGTGGTTATATGCATACCTCACATTTAACAAGATTTCTGCAATTATTTACTCGAATACAAAAACGTTCAGAGAATTTCCAACTCTTCAAATTCTGGAGGAAATTCCAATTTCTTGTAAAATTTTTATTGGTAATTATGTAATGTCATTTTGTGGAATGTAGTTGGAATCCTGAAGTACTATATGCACAAATCTGTACCTTTTAACAGTGGCCTAATTTACAAATAGAAATATGCATACAGTTGGAAAAGGTCGAATAGTAAAAAGAGAAGGTTATAAAAAGAAGAGATCAGTAACTAAGAACTGCACATTGAGAAATTACCCAAAATAGGCTAGTTGAATCCATTCTTATAATTGTCACAGAACTTTACATATAACTTCACTTTGCACCTGAAAGTTATCAGTCATGATTTATTATTTCTACTAACTATTTATCAGCCTGGAAGAGATTGGTCACTTTCCAGAATTTGAGTATGATTTCCTTCCACAACCATTAGCCAAAGAAAGTGTTTTATCTTTACGATCACTGAAGAAGACATCTGGGGTTAAGATTCAACCCACATCTAATAAGAATGTAATTAAATTCTTGTAGAAATGTCTCTCCATAAATCAATAACTTCAAATAAAGGTCTGTTGGTCCATCTGCATTTGCAGCACAATTCAATTACTAGCCACATTGTCTTTTATATGTTTGATTGAGTTGTTCCTTAAAATGTAATGGTTCCAGGGCATGTCATGTGGAAAGTAAGACATATTTGTTGCCCCCATGGAAACGCCTTGCTTTTGCAGAGATATCTATTGTTTGAAAGTCTGCTTTAATCCTTAGAATCAAGGAGCGCCCCAAGCCATGTTGTAATCTTTGAATTTTGGCCTCATCAATGCCACTAAGGTAATCTCTGGGACCTTATCTATTTCTGCTTCGCAAAAGCAATCCCCTTCAACCCTGAAAAATGGACTTACCTGACAGATAATCACATACCAATGATGTACAAATCTCTTCGAAGTTGTGAAAAACTATTGTTACTGGCTGTAAACCAGAAGATGTAGCTACCCTACTGATTCCATGTTCAGTATAGTCCTAATCTCCTTTTCCCGTACAAGCTGTGACATCATTTGTTATTCATTCTTTTTGTGGGGGGTTTCAACTTGTTTTTGTATGTTAGTTGCTAGCACAATTCTGGAATACCCTCCATAAGTTTACATAAATATGGCACCTTCCATGGGTCAGTAAAAGAGGAGTGATTAAATAGTCATTCGTTAGGAAAAGAGGCTGTGCTCCCTTTCTTTTATATGCCCTAAAAACAATATAAAGTCTTGTGTATTGCTGTTATCAGAGACAGACATTCGACAAGTCCTACTTCTGGATGAATTCAAATAAGTATTTTTTAAAGATCAACTGAGCCACCAAGCCCTTCCTTCAGAGTTTCTTTTCAGTTCCTCTTTGCTAACCCTTCCTGAATGAGAAGCTAGCATAAGTGTAGCAACAACAGTCTCCCATCCATTTCAAGTTTGACAACCTCTATGCAGACACTGATTCTTACTGCTACTTCAAAAAGGGCTAATAAGGTCCAGCTGTCTTTATTCCAGGGTGGTTTATTTATTGGAGAGTTTTGTAAAGCTCACTGGTTGCCTTCCAACCATTTAATGAGGCTAGATTGCCCACAGATTATATACAGAATATGATCCTAAATAGATTGACTGTAACCCGATCCAAGGTGCGTGATAATCTGACATGCGTTAGTAACTAGCAGTTTTGTAAAAAGCCCTAAATCAGTTTTGTAAAAAGCCCTCAATCGAAAGAAGTACTAAGGAAACCCATCTGAAGTCTCATGACATGCATCAGAAGGATAAATTAGTCTAAGAACTGATCCTGCCTGCTTTTCAAATTCAAGGTCTTATTTTTATCTCACTCATGAAATAATGCTTCCTTTCTTTTTTCTTCACCACTGCCTTTGGTAAAACGTTTAGTGAATTCCAAGTGTCATCAGTTCAACAGCATTATACTGTACTTGTGAACTCATCCTCTTAGGGTATGAAACATGGTTCTCACATGACTTCTGACTTTCCACATCACAGAAATATCAAGCGCTGCATTCCATGGTACTTTGCCGACATTACCTCCTCGTCCCACTCGCCATGATGAATCACATAATGAGGCCCCTGTGCCTCCATTCACAATCCGTTCCCAACATATAATTACCCCGTCCTCACTTCCTGTTCCATTTTTGTGCATCAACTTAATTCAGGACAGGCGCGGTGCGTGTGCTCCAGTGCTTGGGAAGCCCCTTATTGCCGCATGGTGTGGGTGAGCTCGAGAGTGGCATGATGTGGCCTCACAGCGGTGCTGAGGGGGGAGGCAACTCCAGTATTCCCCGTGTGGATCCACAGGTAAGTGCAATAGTTTCCCCCAGGGCCCGCGAGGTGATCTGCGTCTGCACGCGGTGCGGCAGACTTGCCAAGGGCTGAGGATCAGCTGTGGTGCCCGGCTGGAGGTCTGCGGTGCCTTACTCTGACCGGGATGGGTGTGGCTTAGTGCTGAGGCTGATTCACCCGGCTGGAGGTCTTCTGGTGCCTTTCTCCGGCCAGAGAGAGAGTGTCTGGGTTGCTAGGAGTGACCAGCAAGCAGTTTCACTTCGTTTGGAGTAAAAGATTCAAATTGCACACTGCATTCTGTCTGGTGGTTTTCTATGTCTGCTGGGATTCCAGGAGCTTGATTGTGGGCATTTTGTATGTTAAAAAGTACGGCTTTCCTTATGGATACTGTATATATGTCAGCTTGGGATCGGAAAGGCATGTTACGGGTCAATTTTACATGTTTGGTCTGTTTTGGAGGGAGTTGCTGCCCCAATACTATCTCATTAGGGACTATTTATTTGGGAGAAGTTTCTCTGTTGGTGTGTGTGTTGATTAACTATGGAGAAGAGAATGGCAAAGAGGCATAGGCTACACTCTCCTGATTCAGAGGAAGAGAGTGATTACCGGCAGGATGTGTCTGCAGAAGCTGGTGGTGCCCCGACTGGGGTGTCTGTTCCCCTGTCGAAGTCCAGGCAATGATTGATGTTGCAGTAGCTAAAGTCTTGTCTGTCAAGCATAAGGCTAAGTGTGCTTCAGCCCGCTTGGAAGATGATCCGGATTCTGACTCTTTAGCTGTTCCGTATGCGAGAGAGATGTGGTACCTGGTGGAAAGTTAATTTCCAGGGATGAACTGGTGCCCATTCTATCTCATATTAGAGTCATTCGGGCATCGCACCACCTCTGGTGGAGGGGGCTGCTGAGGACTCATTTCCGCAATTTGCTAAGCCTGCGGCGCTCGCTTTGCTATTGCGCCCAATGATCAAGGAGGAGATCTTTAGATCCTGGGAAGAGCCCGAGCATAGCCAGGTTCCATGCTTTCTTCAAAAGACTTATGCATTTAAAGATGGGGCTATGCTGTTGCCACCTTCCGTTAAAGTTGATTCTATATTGGCTCCTCCTATTGGCAGATCCTCATTAAATCCTGATGATTGTTTGCCTTTGGATCATGTGAATCGCAAGGTGGATGGAGGACTGAAGAAGTCATTCACAGCATCTAGTCTGGTGCTCATGGCTGCCTCGTATGGGGACTTGACAGCGCAATCCTTTGTGAGTTATTTTGAGGCTTTGGTGGATGCCAAGCAAGATGGGGCAAGTGGGTCGGATGTCTTGGTACATATGGAACAACAGGCCAAGTTCCTGGCTGATGTGATTAAGGCAGCTTCTGTGGCCTCCTCCTCTGCTATCATGGCCTGGCGGAACCTCTGACAGAGGGACTGGAAGGCGGATCTGGCTGAAAAGTCTTTTTTTTTTTAAGCTGCTGTTTGAGGTTGGCAAACTGTTTGGGGAATGGTTGGATGGTCTGATCCGGAAGTCCTTCAAGAATAAAAAGCGCACTTGGTCCTACAGGTCATCTTCCAGCAAATCTTCTAAGGAATGGAATCGCTTGGATGCCAGGGACAACAGGGATTTCCCCCAGAAGGACAACCACTCCTATTCCTTCTGTAGGAAGCAGTTCCAGTCCAGAAGGAGAAAGCAGCAAGATGTCACCCCCAAGGCAGGGCACTCCAGTCAGCACTCCTGACTATGTGAGTCCTGTGGACACAAGACCTGTGGGTGGACCGTGCCTTCCAGCATATGTACTTTCCGTCTCTGACGAATGGGTGAGGAATATCGTGCAGAGCGGCTATCTCATAGACTTCATTCATCTTTCTCTAGATACGGGGTGCATGTCTACTCCAGTTCCAAAGAATCTGGCATAATTGGAAGCCCTGCTGGAGGTGATCCAGGCCTTAGTGATGAAGAGGAGCTGTTATCCCTTTGCCTGTGGATCAGGTCGGTCAGTTGGTGTACTCTATCCTTTTCCTGGTCCAGAAGGTGTCAGGGGAGTTTTGTCTGATATTGGATCTGAAACACTTCAACAGGTGGGTGGCATCTATGCCATTCAAGATGCTGTCTCTCCAGCAGCTTATTCCCCTGGTGTCTCCAGGAGACTTCATGGCTGAGATCGATCTGCAAGATGCGTACCTGCATGTTCCCGTTCATCTGAGCAATCAGACGTTTCTGAGGTTCGTTGTGCGGTCATTTCATTTGCAATTCCAGGTCCTGCAATTTGGTCTGAAGTTGGCTCCGTGAGTATTTACCAAAGTGTTGGCTCCCCTGATGGTAGTTCTTTATCTGCAGGGGGTTTCCATCTTTCCGTATCTAGATGACTGTTTGGTAAAGGTGGGCATCCCTTCTCCGGACTTTTTCACATGTCCAGACAGTACTGGATCTTCGGGCATCTCATGGCTTCTTGGTGAATGAGAGGAAGTCACAGCTGGTTCCAACTCAGGACTGCATTTTCTTTGGGGCCCGGTTACGGACAGATCCGAGCATTGTCACGTTGCCAGATCCAAGGATGCTGAAGATTCATTCACATCTGCTGTATCTGTTGTCAGCGCCTGTTCAGCCAGTCTTGCTTTGGATGAGGGACAGGGCGACCTAGCAGCCACTGTGTTCTTGGTTCCTTGGGCTCTGTGGCACCTCAATATTCTTATGGGGTTCATTGTGAGGCAGTGAGGTCACAATGTTCAGGATTTGTCATGTCTTCTCCCTGTAACATTGGTGATTCGGGAGGAACTGGGGTGGTGGCTTCTTCCATCCAACATCCTGATGGGGGTCTTCTTATTGCCTCCAGATACGGTGATCATCGTGGTCCATGGTTTGTGGCAGGCATGCCAGAGTTCCCGGTCGTCCAACTGGAGGGAGTTGGAGGCCTTTGGTCTGGCTCTCCTTCACTTTCCTGTTCATCTAAAGTACAGGGATGTCATCATCCAGACAGACAGCACCACTGTCAAGTCCTATGTCAATTGGCTGGGGTGGACGAGGGCCCTGTCTTTGTCTGGAATTGCAGATCGAATATTCCTTTGGCTCAGTCGTCTGAGGGTTCATTGAGGGCCATCTTTATTCAGGGAGTTCTGAATTGTCAGGCTGATTCCATCTTCTCAGGACTTTTTTCCCCTGGTTTTAGCCAAGTTGTGTCGGTTGTGGGTGTCACCTACGGGTGGACCTGTTCGCAAGCCTTGGCAATGCACTTCTTCCCTGGTTTTCTTTCCAGAGGAAGGGTGGAGTCAGCTTCAGGGATGGATGCCCTGATGTGTCCTTGGCCTGTGGGCCTGATGTTTACTTTTCCCTTTGTTTCCTTTGATCCAGAGGTTTCTGGTTCGGGATAGGAGGGAAAGGGCTTAGGTTGTTCTGGTGGCACCGGCATGGCCCCGCTCTGTATGCTTTCCTCTGTTGATGGAGATGAAGGTGAGTCTGGGGTGGCAGTTTCCGTTGGTTCTGTCTCCCCTGAGGTTTCTGAGTCTCCAGGTGCCCTCTGTGGTAAAGCTGAAGTTGACGGTTTAGTGGTTGAGTAGGGAAGCTTAATGTTGCAGGGTCTTTCGACCTCTGTCTCCTCTTCTGTACAGGCATCTAGGAGATTGTCTACCAGGTCTTCTTGCACTCGGTATTGGAAGATATTTCAGGCTTGGTGTGCTCGAAGGCAAGTGGTACTGCTTTCTGTGGCTCTGATTCAGGTGTTGGAATTTCTCTAGGATGGGTTTCAGTTGGGTCTTAGTCCTACAACTCTTAAGGTGCAATGGCTGATAATTAAGGCTTTCCGGTCCCCCTAGGCGGGTCTGGTGGACAATCAGGGTCTTCTCTCCAGGATCTTTAAGGGGTTTTCCAATCTATATCTGGTCCACCAGGTGATGTGTCCCTCCAGGGATTTACAGCTGGTTTCGTGGACTCTCCACTATCCCCCGTTTGAGCCTCTGATGTCTGTGGGGTTACGCCTTCTGACCTTGAAGGTATTTTTATGGTAGATGTAACGTCTGCTTGCAGGCTGGGGGAGCTAAGGTTATTGTCTTGTCTGTCTCCTTTCTTTCATGTGTTTGAGGACAGGATTGTTCTTAGGTTGGACCCTGGATTTGTGCCCAAGGTGAATTCTTTGTTTCATCATCAGCAGAAAGGGATTCATCCAGTGTTTTTCCCTGATCCTCATTCTCCTGTGGAGGTGGCACTTCATTTGCTGGATGTGCGGAGGGTGGTCTCTTCCGCTTCATTTGTGAACTTTGGTTCCGCCCGGAAGGGGGATAAACCTTCCACTTAGACCTTCAGCAGGTGGATGAGGTAGGTGATTCGGCTTGCATATAAGCAGTTTGGTCTGTTGTCTCCTCTGGGGATCCAGTGGAGGTCTACTAGGGGCATGTCTGCTTTTGTTGCAGAGCTCCAGGGTGCTTCTTTGCAGGAGATCTGTCAGGCTGTGCCCTCTACCTTTGTGACTCATTACTGGGTGGTTCAGGGTCTGGAAGTTCCAGACTTGGTGTGTTCCAAAGTTTTGGCTTCTGTGTTTTAAAGTTTTGGTCTATGGCTTAAACTTGTGTGTGCATATTCTGTGTAGTTGTCCTGTTCCTTTTTGTGGCTTGGGTACATCTTACTATGTGATTCATCATGGCGAGAGGGACGAGGGGGTAATGCTGCGATTACTTACCGATAATAGCATTACTCTGAGTCCTCCTCTCACCATGATAAATCAGGCCCTCCCTCCCACCCTATCTACCAGTCCAACTGTGAACGTTGGGTAGGGATTGTGAAAGGAGGCACGGGGGCCCACTATGTGATTCATCACGGCAAGAGAAAGACTCCGAGTAATGCTATTACTGGTACATAATAGAAGCATTACCTTTCGGTCACCTGTACTAGGGCTAAGGCCTAACTTTCTTTGACACCCATTCTCTTGAACCCTTCTTTGTTCATAAACTCAAAAATCTCGAAATATTCTTCTGCATGTTATCCCGTTCCTCACTGGATCTGGAGGTGTCTGGAACAAAAGAAGGGTATGAAGAATACCGATATCTAAGCATTTTAAAGATTATCTACTTTGTTTTTCTTCTGTATCCAAGCAGTCTGTGAATTAAATCCAGTCAGCTTAGGGGGAAGGTAACAAACATGTAGCTGCAGACTTCTACTTACGACCCTGAGTATTGCAAATGTGCTCAGATTCTCAAATACTAGAGAACTAAACACCTTGGCTCTAATTGAAAAGGAATTGATATACCACAGCCTGTGCTGTGTCCCAACAGAGCACACACTCGCATCGCCATAAACCAGGAAATATTTACGGTTCAATACTTTATGGGTGCCCTGGTAGCAGCAAAACTGACAGCCGTTCCTGGCCGATGTGATGAAGGCTTGCAGTGTACAGTCAAAAGAGCTGAGGAATGGCTGTGTTCCCGAAAATGTGATGGTAGCTCCCGGGTGTGCCCTGTTCGAAAGGAACAGTTTGACCCTGTGCAATATGAGGGCACTGTGGACTAGTGTGCTTACAAAGCTTCACTGAAAAAGATGCTTCTGGCCCAGCGTTCCCAGTCAGAATTAGACAATATATTGTTCGACACACACAAGGAAGAATCTGCTGGGATTATGGCGGGTGGTTTCCTATTTTTAAACAATAAATGATGATTTCTCCCTAAAGCATACTTTAAATCAATTTTCAGTGGAAATCATAAATCAGTGCTGTGAGAATGGTAATGTATATGTTCGCAGTTCTGGGATAAAACCATGATTTCTAATATTCTAGTCCTGACAAAGAGGGGAAAAAATCATGTGCAGTGCAGCACTATAAACCCAAGGTACCTCGCTCTATTATCTATAAGGAACCACGAGATGCTCCAGTTTAACGGAGCCAGACAGTGTTTAATAAAGCGACAAACTGAATGGTCCTAAAAGGAATAGGCCAGTTTGTGGTAAAGTGCTAAACTAAATGATCCAGTGTGTAATAAAGCACTAAATGGAATGGTCCAGTGTGTAATTCTACACTAAACAGAATGGTGCAATGGTTTTTTTAAAAAATTCTTTTTATTAACATTGCTCATGGTCAAATACAGTACACAGCGGCAGTTCATTATACAAATATAGGGATCACAGTTCGTCATGTGGTTTTTGCATGCGTGGAAATACGGACGGTTAAGTGCAATAAAATGGTGCAATGTTGCCATAAAGCGCTAAACAGAATGGTCCAGCATGTAAATAAATGCTGAAATGAGTTGTTTCTGCCTTAGAGTACTAATAAGTGTGACTGATAAAGGCATTGATGCACATTAAGTAAGGTAATATTCCAAGGACTAAACCATTGTTTTTTCCAGTGAATTTCGAAGGTTTTTTTTAATGTTATGCGCTAACTATAACGTCCCTGTAACCTTTGTTTTTTTAAATGAATTTTAAAGATTTTTTAAATTATATTTCCGAACTATAAACTTTGAGAATGAGTGTGTGAGTGAGTGCATGAGTGAGTGTCTCAATGGGTGTGGGAGTGGGAGCATGAGTGTCTGAATGTGTGCATGAGTGACTGCGTGAGTCTCAGAGTGGGTTTGTGAGTGGGTCTGAGAGAGTATGAGTGGTTCTGTAAGTGGGTGCATGAGTGCCTGAGTGGGTTTGTGAGTGGGTGTGAGAGTCTGAGTGAGTTTGACTGGGTGCATGAGTGCCTGAGTGGGTCTATGAGTTGGTGGGTAAGTCTCTGAGTGGGTCTGTGAGTCAGTGCATAAGTCTCTAAGTAATTCTGTGAGTGGGTGTGAGAGAGTATGAGTGGTTCTGTGAGTGGGTGTGAGAGTGTCTGAGTGAGTCTACAAGTGCGTGTGTGAGTGCTCGAGTAGGTCTGTGAGGGGGGCATGAGTGTGAGTGGGTGCATGAGTCTGAGTAATTCTGTGAGTGGATGTGAGAGAGTATGCATGGTTCTGTGAGTGGGTGCATGAGTGTCTGAGTGGGTCTAAGAGTGGGTGTGAGAGTGTCTGAGTAGGTCTGTGAGTGGGTGTGTGAGTGGGTGTCTAAGTGTTTGTGTGGGTATATCAGTAGCTGTGTCAGTGACTGAGCAACAAGGGGAACACACCTGCCCCTTTATCCAAAATGAGTCCACAATTTTGCACAAAATATCTACCCAAGTGGAGTACTATCTACTGGTTAATTAGTAAGTACTACCTCCTTGGGTAAAAGCCAGACCTTGAGGAAATGGTGGGAAGAGGAAAGAAACTAGCAGAGCAGAAGAAGGCAAAACAGAAGGCAGACAAATGAGCAGAAAGGCAAAACAGTGGGCAGAGAAACAAAGTGAAGAAGGCCAAACAGAGGGCAGAAAAATGAGCAGAAAGGGCAAAACAAAGAGCAGAAAAGGAGCAGAAGAGGGCAAAACAGAGGGCAGAAAATCAAGCAGAAAAAGGCAAAACAGAGGGCAGAAAAAAAGCAGAAAATGCAAAACAGAGCAAGAAATGAGCAGAGGAGGCACAAACAGAGGGCCACAGGTAGACAGGCAGCAGAGGGTAGGGGTATGCGGGCAAGCTGTACAAGAGAACAGCCCCAGGGGGAGCTGGCACAAGGACCTGCTCAATCGGTCGTCCTGCGGCCTCCATTAAGTCGGTCCTGGGTGGAGGGCTGGGCGGCGGGAGGAGGGAAATGGCAGGAGGAGGGAAATGGCAGGAAGCGGGAAGAAACGAGTAGAAAAAGGCAAAACTGAGGGTAGAAAAATTAGCAGAAAAGGCAAAACAGAGCAGAAGAGGGCAAAACAGAGGGCAGAAAAATGAACAGAAAAGGCAAAACGAAGGGCAGAAAAACAAGCAGAAGAGGGCAGAAAAAAAAGGCAAAACAGAGGGCAGAAAAACTAGCAGAAAAGATAAAACAGAGGACAGGAAAGGCAAACCTGAGCAAGAAATGAGCAGAGGAGGCACAAACAGGGGGCAGCAGGTATAGGCCAGAAAAACGAGCAGAAAAGGCAAAACAGAGGGCAGAAAAATGAGCAGAAAAGGCAAAACAAGAGCAGATGAGGGCAACACAGAGCAGAAAAACGAACTGAAAGGCAAAATTGAGGACAGAAAAACATACAGAAAAGGCAAAACAGCGGGTAGAAAAAAAAGCAGAAAAGGCAAAACGGAGTGCAGAAAAACGAGTATAAAAAACAAAACAGAGGGCAGAAAAACGAGCACAAAAGGCAAAACAGAGCAAGAAATTAGCAGAGGAGGCATAAACAGAGGGCAGCAGGTAGACAGGCAGCAGAGGGTAGTGAACTGCGGGCAAGCTGGACTGGAGACCTGTCACGAGGACCTGCTTGTTAGTGAAATGAGCATCAGGCCCAGAATGGCCTGCCAAACGTCAATGGGGGAGTGGGGCTGCGCACCCCCCTGGGCTGATTTAGGCCCCGGGGACCACATTACCTGGGGTCCGGATAGGAATTAATGGGGGAGGGGGCCACGCAGGCCCCTCACCGGCCCGATTTCGGCCCTGGGGACCCTATCCTCTGGGGGCCCAACCCCTTGCTCCTGGGTGCCCTGGAGCATACCCAGGTCACCCAGTGACCACTGTTGGAGACTGCAGGGGGAGAGCCTCAATACTCCTGTGGTCACCGCTGGCTTCATGCCCCCTGCCGGAGCCGGCATTGCTCCTGTAGCAGGGAGCTACTAGATATGCAGCTCCCAGCCTGCAGGAGTAATCTTTTATCTGTTTCCCTGCCCGCTTGACAGCGGGCAGGGAAACTGATGAAAACTCCACTCTCAGCTAGCGGGGCAGTTTGACAGCTTCCCCTTGCTGAGAGCAGAGTTGGTGTTTGCTCTCGCATGGTGGGAACTGTTACAGCTCCCGCCAAGCAAAGGCAAACAGCTATCTCCCTAGAATGGGCACCTTGGGAGAGAGCAGGAGCTGGCCCTTGGGGTTAGCGGTCCCGGGGCCATTAATGGCTCCAGAAGTGGGATCGCTCGCCCCCCCTTCTTTAGTATGCACGGGCCTGCCCCAGGGAGGTGGTGGTCTCTGGGGCCATATACGGCCCGAAGGGGGGGCGCACACATCCCCTCTCAGTTTTAATTACCTTACAGGCCCTGGGAGGTGGTGGGGCACAGGGCTTCAAAAAGCAGCAGGGGGGGGGGTCCGTGCGGCCCCACCTCCATAAAGAAAATCAAGCCCCAGGGAGGTGGTTGTCCCCGGGGTTCATAAGAGCTTAATAGAGGAGGGTTCGGGTGACCCCCCTCCAATATAGGGGTAGGGGTATTCCTACCCTGCCCACTGGTCTTTAGTTTTTACATTTTTCTTGGGACTCGGCGGAGTCCGAGTCCCAAGATGCCTGCCAACACTGCCACACACATGTAATCCTTGATTGTTTGGATGGAAAGACGAGCCACACCACCAAAATGATTCCAAAGTGATTTATGAACAGAACACCCAGCATTTCGACCAGCACTTGCATTTGATCACATGACTTGTAGTTCATTCCAAGCGGTTTTATGACATTACTGCCATGCTGGTAAAAAGTGAAGACAGGCTTTATGAAACACCTTATTTCTAGAAACAGGCAAAAACCATTCCTGTTCAATGTGCTCAACAAAAGATTTTTTTTTTTTTTTAAATGTTGTCAACAATGACTCATGTGATTTTTCACCAAATTATCACCAAAATTTCTATCAACCCTATTTTATACCGAATAGTCAACATTAATTCAGGGTGGAAACACGTTTACACAGTTTTACGATTGACCATTGTATTGTCAAGATTGATCATTTTTTCAACATGATTCAACATCATGCTCAATCAGCGCTGTTCATCGTATTCACATGCTTGTCACATTTCAGACTGCAGCCTATAATTGATGGTACGTTTGAAGTGAACTATATGATTCAAGAACCAAATTATAACAGCAAAATCCATTACTGTAAGTGAACATAATTAGTGCTGGTCACACTGACGTCAAAACATTGTTGGCAAAGTAACTACGTGTTCCCACACTTATTCCATATACAGCTACTGTAGCCAATGCTCAATTTCATAATTATATTGAACTGTTGTTCCCAAATCATGACTTTATGTACCCGAAATGCACAATGTATTATTATTCTTTCGATGAAAACAAAAGCACTTATGATCACACAATATATCATAGTGATAACTAATCCAATAAGGGCTTCCAGTAGCCAATGATCAATCCATGCTTATAGTCTTCATTGCGAGAGAGTGAGAGTGAGAGTGTGCGTGTGTCTCATTTCTGAGGTAGTTGAAATTATGTTTCTCCTTTGTCGGCCGTGGCCACAAGCATCAATGGTGGCCCTCTCTTGTTAGAAAATGTCAAAATGGCTTCCAGATATGCCACTGAGTCTTGTCATTGTGTGTGTGTATTGGAATTCTTTTAATGCATTTAAGTATTTTAAAGAGCACAAACCTACGTCCTAGGAACAGTAGAGCATTTGACAGAGTCTGTAATTAAGATAGTATACTCTACTACTGGTACTTACATTACACAATGACCCTTATTTTGCATGCGTGGGTGTATGACTTGATGTAGGTTCTATAGCGTGTGTTTTTTACTTAATGTATGTATGGATGCATGTCTTTGTTGGTGTTTCCTTTCGTATTCATTGATAATCCTACACTGCAGTGTCATTTGCCTGGGTATTCCTAAATCCTTAAAAGCAGAGTCTTTTGTTGACACCTGCAAACCCACAGCCCCGTAAACAGAAGCATCTGCTGTGATGGAAAACCACAGACACACGACTGAGCGAAAATAAGTTTTTTTTTATAAAAAGCTGCTCTACTTTCTGATCCATGGAGAGACTTGCTTGGCACCACGTTCTTCACTTTCAATATTAACCTGTCACAGCATATTTGCTTTAAAGGGATTATTTACGATTCAGTTGTCAGTCGCTGGTCAATAAGGAGGGAAAAAACTACCTGATGAAATAGCAAGAGCTTCTGGGAGTGAAAATAAGTCTTATCGGCGCCTTCAAATTCATCTTCCTGTATGCAGTGTGATTACTTTGGGGGGATTACAATCCCACTTTAATATAGAGGGGAGAAAATAATAAAGAAATAGATTGGAGATGATGAGATAATCCCTCTCTAGCACACACACTCATTCCTTCATTAGCGCGTGCTAAATCACCGATGGCGCCAGTCGGTGTCACCATGGCCAGGCTCCCAAGCTCAAATTAATGAACTCCTTCAATGGGTAATGTGCTTGGGATCAATCTCAGCCTGACGGGTAGGACTCATTTATCTGTGGAGGGCACAAGCAAACATTAGTACAGCCTGGGAAAGCAAGATAAATAATATATAGCAGAATATTTCACGTCATGTCAGCCTGCCATAAGGACAAGAAGAATGGCCGCCGCGCTTCGCTCGCTCACGCGCTAATGGAATAGCAGGTCCTGCCTGGTGTTGATATAGAGAAGCTTGAGAGAGCCTGAAGGAGCACGTGACTAGTTAGTAGTGTTGCCAAGAGATATTCCATACACCCAAAACAATATTGTTCTAATATAGTTACAGAAATTACGGTGTAAGAGCAAGACCAGAGCTGGATAATAAATAGGGCTGGGCACAGGGCACTCGTCAAGGGTCCACAGCTGTCATCAATGTTTACTTAATCATGTCCACAGTATCAACTTATTTTTGTGTGCAAATTTTCCTTGCACTGCGCTCTTTGTGAATGTTTCCCATGCTTTCAAAAACAAGCCATTTGAGACCGAAGGTAGGCACCCAACTTCTCCACACCAAATGCATTTGAAACATTCTTTTTTTTAAAACATCTTTCATGGTAAAAAGTGCACTTTTGCCTTTTACAGCCACCTCCACTCTTTAATGTTTTACTTTCTCTTTTAACTCCTTCAAGTTGAGCAATGCAATAGTTTCTGAAGGAAGCACTCCAGCAAGCAGAGGAAGTAAAATGCAGATATGACACAGCTAGCATGGGCAAAGTCTGCTTTAATGTTGTTATTTTTAGGTCAAGATATTGACAGTGCAGCAGATCTTTTGATTACAAAATATCTATAATCGGCTTTGGGTCTTTCAAACATTGGCCTCCATGGAAAGACCTCTTTCAGCCATTGGCTTGAGACTGTCAATCATTTCTTGATTCAGCCACTGAAGTATTCATCTCACACCTAATGCTGTTGGCGGTTTATTGTATTCTTTCGCCCCACCTTCAGTGCTTGCATTGAACTGCATGAGGAACTACTTTCAAACTCGGGAGCCTTCAATACAGTCCGCCTTTCATATCTTTTTTGGCTTTAATGTGCTAATGCTGCATGTGTTAAAACATCAAACACAGGCCTATTTGCTTGTTTAACAAATAGGGTACAGCAAGAAAGAAAAAACATCGTTGAGCATCTTCAGAAAGTTCATGCCAATACGGGTTTCCACCATTTCACGGCCTTCTACTATTATCTGATGTAACCACTGTACATACACACCGTATTTAGAGTTTTATGTTTTCTCCATTTTGATGACAACAAAAGGAGCCACAGTGCATGTTATGTGATGGTTATCTCCATTGATCTCCTGAATAAAGTACCTGAGAATACATTTCAGGCATTTTTTGTCAAAACTGTAAAAAAAAAAAAAAACTGTTCCAAAGTAGACACTGGTGCAATGTAAAGATATGTGAAATATACAATTCTGCATAACTGAGAGCAGCAGAAATGTGTTAAATTGACCAGTTTACAAATTGGTTGTTTCTACATCTTTTAAAGATTTTTCATAATCCAAACTGAACTGCTAGAAAATTTTCTATCAAAAATGTACTTATAAAAAATGTTTCATTGAAAAGAAAAATGTTTCCAACTGGTATCCTTAGCAAACAACCCCACCTACTTAAAAACGTATTGGTGTCACTTAGGTAGTTTTTCATAAACGAGTCCTTTTTGTTAAGTTATAGAGAAGTTAGAAAAAAGTAACTGTTTAAGAGAAAGTATTAGTAGTTAAGTAGGTGTTTATAAAGTTGTAATTATTATTATTACAATTTCACAGAACCTATTTACTTTTCAATATGACTTCCTGTCAAAAACTTCACCTTTAATCGGGGAAAAATATGTTACTGAAAAAGACTGCAATTTGTGAACTTTATACAATTTGCCTCAGAATTGAAATGTTTAAAATTATGCATCTCCATAAATTATTTTCTTCCACTTCGAGAAGCAGGAGCAGGCAGAGTATGATGAATTAGCAAAAGAAGCAATCAGACCAAAGGTTTTACTGCACATACAGGGACCAGTCCTGTGTATTCCACTGCAAAGACCTGCGTTCCCCACTGCTGAATAAGGTTAGGAACATGAAGGTCCAACCATCCCACATGCAAGCAGTCACTTCTCTAGACCTGAAATCAACCACTAAACGACTGAGGAGATCCATGGGTGAGTACCTACTGTTGAGAGCATGAAAGAGATTCTTAATCATACCTTGGCTTCCATAACCGGTGTCGATGCCTGAGCCATCCCAGGACTCCACAGCGCTGTCCACGCTTGGCACTGTGTTGGAATACATGTCTAAGAGTTTTCCTGGTTTCTGGGCAGCAGACGCGTCTTCCTCGCCGTCACTTAGCTCACTCAGCTGGCCAGAGCTGGAGAACTTCTTAGGACTTGATGCTAAAGTGTCGTGAGAAGAGAATAATCTTAAAACTAACTGCACAAAAAGCATAATCCTCTCTCATTCACAGCTCCCCCTCCCAACAGTGCATTGCTCTTTGCTTTAAAATGTGTTACTCTCCACTTAAGTTACCTTTTGCAAGTTACTAATCGGACTGGCAGCCTTCTTCCACACTTACCATCCGTCTGTTTCTTGATTTTTAAGGTAACAGTCTCTCCTGCCATCTGCAACAAATGAATGGCTTCACTCAGGGGCTTTCCTTTCAGGCTGTTGCTATTTATTGCAAGAATTCTGTCTCCTATGTGGATGGCTCCGGTCCTGTTGTGAAAGACACATAGAACATTTGAAATAATACACACTCACCTCACCCACACTTGTATCTGTCATCCTGAAATCTTATTACACCTGGGAGTGAGGCAAGATGTGTTAGTTACTATTAACCGTATTGTGACAGTCGGGGATTATGTGCTTTAGCTGCTTCTTAGCCGTGGAAACATGCTAGAGTATTGTACATGCTTCCTACTTCCATTGGCGCCGCCCACGTGTTACATTTTTCATTCACCCCCTTAAAGGTAGAGCAACACAGCTCGCCCTGTGAATCATATAGCTGACTAAACAGCAATAGAGCCACAGGTTAGTATTTTTGAGGATTACCATATGAAATGTAGGTGTGCAAGGAGGTAAGCCAAATGAAGATAAATGGAGGGATGTGCCAGCCCAAGTTTCCTCAATTAAGATGGCAGTGGCATTTCTGCCCTACTATCGCCTCTCTGAGGACACTGCAATGGCCTAGCAGAGGAGTGCCAGTCCTACTGCCTCGACCTCTAAATGTGCCAACCTTGGTGGGGTCGGTTTGCCAGTGGAGACATTACTTTGTAATTGGCAGGCATATGACATGACCACTGTGCATGCCAAATTCTTTCACACAGTATTCACAAAAAATACCAGCAGAACTTAGGGTATAAACCCATGCAACAAAAAGTGAAAGGCTCATATTACAGAGCTTCAACCTCATGAGTAAGAGCAATCTTTTATATCTTATAGATTAAGTCACATTCTAACAAGTATACCGGATTGTTGAAGGCAAAGTAGGTGCCAGATGATACTTTTTCCTGCAAGCACCCAGAGGTGGACCTGAGGGCAGCTGTAGAAGTGACTGGAAGATATCTTTGCAAAGAACTATTTCTACATCGACATACAAACATCTTAAGAAAAACACACCAGGTAGACAACGGAAGTTGATGGGAGATGTTTTCAGGTGCTATGTCCTCACGGATAGGAAAATGGCATCAATTTTAGACAAGTCATAATTAACAAAACAAAGCATCTTGTCAAACACATAGAAGAGCAATCTGCTTTGACGAGTAGAAAGGTGACCTATTTTTTCTCATAAAACCTATTATATATATTGTTCACATCAACAACATTTAAAATGTTGCCATTAAAGAGAAATAAATTATTTCAACGGTTGAAGCTTTAGCTGGAACAATTATGTAAATAATTAGTAATATTGAAAATAGGAAGATGCTTTTCAAACAGGACTGAGGGTCAAGAAAGGCAAAGCAGCAGGATAGGATGGGTTTGCATCAATCTATGACTGAGCTTGGCATGGAATCTGGGTTCACCATCGGCTACCTGTTAATAGAGTGATATGCAAGCTCAGAAGTGCCCTTATGTCATGGAAGCAAGGGCGCAATATAGGATCCAAACTGCTCACTTTCACTCCTGGATGTCGATGGGAAGCTTTTTACACACCAGGTGTATCGCCACCTGTGGAACTGGACTGGATACAATAAGATAATACTGAAGAACCAAGCAGACTGATGCCCACAAATAGTGATCTACTGTTATGTCCTCAATGCACAGGATGGTCATTGTAGAATCAAAGGTAATTAGCTCATCTTGAGTTTATTTCAAACTGTCTTTTAAAAGAGTAGTGAACATCAACGTAAGTGGGGAATCCTCTAGAGGAAGCTGCATACAATTGGTTTAGGACTTTTACGGGGTTCTTGAGTTGTTGGGATCCGAGTGCGGTAAAATCCCTGAATTACAAATGTCGGCATAAAACATTGGTGAATATATTAACTGCAGAAATGAAGGACGATGACTGTCTGACTGAGAACCGATGTCTAATGTGAGCTCTCAAAACCTGTATGCGACATTTCATAGCCAGGGTCACATGGAGCAATACGTGACCTTTGTGGAATGCCCCTGAAGTTAGGTGCTTATTGGGGTAAATAATGCTACATAATTTGACATTTTGTTTCAAATGTTACTTTCTTTTTCTCCTACCAGTGTGATTCATGGATTGTGTTCGTGATAACCTGGGTGTGGGCTAGTAAGAACTTAAGTGCCAATAATGGAGTTGGCTGGCAATTTTTATTGTTCTGTCAATTGTTTCTTTTAAGAGTCATGGTTAAAACCAAATGAAACTGTTTAATGTTATTTCTAGTTGAGGCGCCTGGAAATCTCTCAAAAAAAGCCTAACAGATCACACCAATAAAGTGCATACGGTCATAATCATGATCCTGCGACATACCACAAGCGCGCCTTTAAGTCTGGCTTTTACTGCCCCAGGATTACGCCTCATATGTTGTTAGCCGACGGAGGTTGTGATGAGACTTACTCAGATGGCTGTCTAATGCCCCAGCGCATTATTCTCATTACTATCCCAAACCGGAAAAGGCTAGCAACGGGATACTGAGCTGCAGCCAACTGAAAAGGGAAGGTTGATTGCAGATTTACTAAGATAGAAAGTGCTACAACACCCCCTGGACAATGTAGACTTGGGCCAGAAGGCTTACTGGAGGATAGCATCCCTGCAGAAGTTACGAGCAATCATATTTCTTATTTTTGTTTACATGGGAGGCTCTTCAGTTATAAGGTACATTAAATAAATGATTAGTAATGGTTCACATATGAACTTGTTGCATACATTTTTATCCATGCAAACAAAACATGCTTCACCTCTCCTAGATGTAAACATTCTAAGACCCCCAGATCCTTGTGTAAAATAGTTATCTGCATTATTCACACTAAACAACCTAGATAAAAAAAGAAAACATTGAACCAAAATAAACAAATACCACTCATACAGTACAGAACATACTGTTTCCCGTGAGATTCACCTTTCTCCTGCAGTCATTCACCCGTTTGATGCAGTCACTTTAAATCAGGCTTGAGGTCTCAAAGGTGTTCCAGAAGCCTCGATGCATCCCCTGATTGTCCAACAGGGTGATAAACCATGTATCTTTAACCCCTTTGATATTGTCCAACCACAGTGCCTTCATTCCTGCTTTGCTTCGTGTCTGTCTTCGTTCCTACGAGCACTTTACTCTCCAGTTGTTCTTTCTGTATGTAAACACCTTTTAGATTATGTACCTGCTCGTCACTCTCTCACAGGAAGCAGGCAGGATCTTCCTCTCATAACATGTCATTGCTGTAACTAACCGTTTACAACCAACCCACTCTCGCCTTAAATGCCCGAGTTCTTGTGTAACGTTATCAGGCTGCTGATGAAGGTATATTTCTCTGAAGTAATCTTTTCTGTTGTGTTCAGTGCCTTTTCTGAATAACAACTCGCATTGGACACAGTTCCAGAGTAGGTGTACAATCCCACAGCCCCTCTCCCCACGAGGGTAGCAATGGCCATGTTTGGCAAGCCCCCTATCCACTGGTTCTTGGGGTGTCTTGTGCCCAAGCTCGGTCCTTGCCTGTGTAACACCCTCTTTAGTTCTGGTCATAGTAGCCCTCCACTCTTCCGTCACAATCCACCCGTCCAGGAGACCGCTCCATTTTCTCCTCTGGACACTGAACAGTGGTTTATCATCAACGAGTTTGACTGATGTGGAAAACAGTGTGATTACCAGCACTAGGACTTCGAATGCACTAAATGTGGCATCCTCATGTTGCGAAGCTTCTACGTGTAACCACCGTCTGTCTCCACCAATCTTGGCACTCCACCGCGGTATCTTACTCATATTAGAAATGAGGTGTAGCTTATTAGTCTGTCTGAGAGACCAATAGACAAGACAGTCACAACGAGACATACCGATTGTCACTCAGAGACAATCAGGAAGTAGAAAGGAGCAGTTGGATGTCCAGAGCCAATCAAAGAATGAGGTGTGCATGAAGAGGGATGACGAGAGACAGATGGAGACCAAGTAACCGGAAATAGTGACTGAGAGAATTATTAAAAGAGCAACACAGAGATGGCTTCAAAGTTACTGTTTTACATATCTGACTTAAATACTCAATTTAAACAGCTGTCAGTAATTTCTGTGGGAAGACTTTGATCCATGTTTGTATCCTCCTTGACACTATACTTGCCCTCCTCCCCCCTAATAGTCAGCCATCTTAACAATATCAATGTTATTACATTCCCCTCGCTTTCCCAAACCGTCACCTCCCAGTCCATGCTAATGCTCACTGGTTGACCCTAGGCTAGTGACAGATCTAAGTTCTCCTACATCCTCTGGTTTTAGGAATTCCTTAGTTTTATTATTGTTAGTGTTTACCATTTTGCTGCGTTCAAATAATTAATCCAGGCATTCAGTGGAGAGGTATTAGTGTACATGTTCTGGCGCTTAGTAGTAACTACAATAAAGAACAATAGGCTATCAGTGCGCTCAGTGACACTCTAAGATGGTCCCCACTGTGGGTGATATTCTCTATATGTCACAAGAGTATGATTCACCAATACTGTTTACCAGTGCTAGAGCTATTTCACATCCTCCGTTATTCACTAATGTATATCCTCTGGTGCTGTCTGATCAAGGGGCAATTTTGTTTTGAAATACACTTAAAGATATTACAATGTTCCTCAACAATGAATAAGAGCATAACTGTACTGCACCAAAAGGTTGTAGGAACAGCTGGTCAAAATGTTTACTTTACTGTATAAACACTGTACAAAAGAGTACTTCACTTAGATAATTTATGTCAGACAAACTGCAATTCGGTGGAATGTGCTTGCTCTCCCCAGGCTTTATGTGGTACAAGTCATTATTGTAACGTGTGTGGAGATGCAGAGATTCAAACTATGCAAAAGCAATCATCAAGTTCAAAGAGTGGCAGACATGGGGCCTTCCTGTAAAACGGGAATTACATTTCCATTTGCAAAACCAGTCGTATTCAAATTTGACATCCTAGTTCGCAAATCGGTCTTACTACTTTGGCCCTTCCTTCCCTGTGATAGAGCAACATGTTATTTATGACACAGCGATGGGTTATCAGGAAACCGCAGCCATTCCTGGTTCAACTCTGAAAACAGGATAAGCCCTAGTGTCCTCATGAGTAGCATATCTGACAAATAATATCATTTTCAAAAAGCTGCACAGCAACCGTTGCAGCAATGAAAGTTTGCGTCGTCAGCGGTTAACCATTATAAGTAACTGTTAAACCATCCAGTGTTCACACGTTAATACAAAATATTTTTATTTAAACTTTTAAAAGATTTTACTATAGTTTGCTTTTTCAAGCTACAAACTGAACACTGTAAATCAATGGGTTGTTATTACATTTAGTTATCATACCAGGTACTAGAAACTTTCATTAAAGTGACTGTTAAATCGATAGAATCACTTAGCCATATGACTGAATATTTTGGCAAGTATGCAACTTAACCCCATGCATAACATTATACATATTATTATATTATATTTACATACATATATGTGTATGTGTGTGTATATATATATATATATATATATATATATATATATATATCTATATACATATATATACACATATATAGCTATAAAAAACTACAACTAACCCTTAAGTACTTATAGTGTGAAAGCACAGAAGTACATCAGACCAACACAGCACCCTTCCTATACACAGATGAATATGACCCATGTCTCCTAAAATGGCTGGAACTCTGAACTGCTTTCTAAACAATTGACCATTCGACCCTCATAAACAAACACCTTGAAGTCTTGAATGATGTTCATCACCATCGTACTTAACCACTGGTTCTCCTTCTACCTATCATACCAACACTAGTCCATTCACATGGGCACCTCCAGGTCCCAGAAGATCCCTATCACATGCGGGCAACAGATCCAATCTGCCCAAGCCATCTCCAACCTGTACATGTAGCTCCTTTGGACTCTACTCCCTAACAACAGATTTAACATTCACAAATCCACCCACCACACACAATCTTGAAAGTCTCCTCTGCTTCAGATATCCAAAGCTTCAACCACTCCATGCACCTCACCAGACCTGGATGTCCACCACCTACCCAAAGCTTGACTACAGCAAAATTGAATTCCTGCTATTCACCCAGAGTAAGAAGGAATAGCTAATGAATCTGCACAGCTCAAACCCCAACTTTCACTCAATGCCATGTCACTTGTATTCGCCCTAGACCAGTCGTTCTTAAACTTTTTAGAACAATGACCCACTCTTTACAAACCCACCTAGCTTTAATTGACATGAGGCGGGCAATTTTTAATGTAACTAAAGCATCTTGTGGTAGTGCACCATCGTTTACAGACAGCACATTTTCCATTGAAATGGTCCTTAAATTTGCACAGATTCTAATAAAACTATATTCCAGACAAATGCTAACACGTGGAAATCGGTTTTTAGTGAATATTTATCATTTGTGCCCCACCAAGTAAAGTGTCTTAATTTATTTTGATCCTATTAAAATCTTTGTTTGTTTGTTTGCTGACTATCGGCTAAGTAGGAGCAAAGCCATTCCGGGCATGGTCCCGCAATTTCAGCCTTCTCCAATCTCTGTGCCAGGATCTTATGAGACAAAAGAGGCGGAAACATCTAATAAAATGACCAACGCCTTATGACCCAAATTGAGATTCCCTCTGATGTTTTTGGTGACCTCAAGCAGGGCCAGTTCCATGCTGAAGCCAGAGTGGAAGCCTGACTGAGTGTGATGAAGAATATTATTCTGCTTGACATGCCTGGTGATCTGACAGTTCACCAGAGATTCCAACATTTTCCCAAGAGCGAGAAGGAGAGAGAGGTTATGTTATGTTAAAGAGATTTGTACAGCGCATGGCTGCCTCAGCAACGGGGCGCCCCAGCGCTAAACCTAGATATAACATTGCAGGATGGAAACATAGGAGATGTGGATTAGTTCGGGAAGAGCCAAGTTTTTAAAGCCTTTCTGTAAACCAGATGATTTTGGATACCTCTGACAGACAAAGGTAGAGAGTTCCAGAGTGTAGAAGCCAGCGCCCTGAAGGAGCGACCCCCGGCTCTTGCTCTTATAACTCGGGGGATGCATGCTAAACGCAACGTGCGTCGCGGTGAATAAGGCACTAGCAGATCGAATAAAATAGGAGGCACTTGCTGGGTGAGAATTTTATGGGCAAAGCATAAGGTCTTAAAATGAATGCTCTTATCAATTGGCAGCCAGTGTAACTTAGGTATGAGCTTTGATACTGAGCAAAATTTAGGGAGAGTAAAAAGAGTGCGTGCTGCCGCGTTTTGTACCCTCTGTAAGCGATGAATCCCAGATTTGTTTGCGCCTAAATAAAGACAGTTACAATAATCCAATCTAGATAAGATCATAGATTGGATAATGGTCTGGCGAGTTTGCGGGTCAAAACACCCAAACAGAGGCTTGAGTCCACGTAAAACCCTAAAACATACCCCCGCAACCGCTTTTGTTTGGGCTTCGAAGGACAAGGCACTGTCCACCCATACGCCCAGATTTTTCACAACAAGATGGGCCTATAGCTGCTCAAAATGAGCGGATTCGCATTGACTTTCTTTTTTAAAGAAGTACCACCAATGCTTTATTCCAACTGAAAGGAACCACGCCATGTTCTAAGGACAAATTAAAAAGGGCACTTATTGCCGTGACTGCTTTGGAAAGCATGTAGGAGGGGCAGGGATCTAGTGGTGAGCCACATTTTACTTTTAGAATAGTATGTGCAGATTCGGCTAGCGAAATCTCTTGAAATGCCTCAAGCCATGAACCAGCCTAATCTGAAGAAATGGTAGAATTTGTCCCGGAGGTAGAGTGTTCCAAAGAGCTATTAAAGTTGGAGCAAATTTTCTCCACTTTAGTGTAAAAGAACAGAGATAGATCCTCTACCAAAGACTGAGAGGTTGAAATGCTCTGTTCACGAGCCATCGGCTGCAAAAATGTTTTAACAATTTTAAAGACCATTCTAGGGGCATTGTCAGCGACAGCGATTTGCTTGGCAAAGAAGTCAATTTTGGCTTTCTTAATGTTTTTCAAGAACTGATTAAGGGCAATACTACAGGCCTCCTTTTCCTCAGTGTCATGCCTCCACTTCCTTTCAAGTTGTTTACACTTAGGTTTTTCAGTCTGAAGACTGGGTGAAAACCAGCTAGTTGAGGGCTCAGTTCACTTACTGATGCAGGTTTTTGAAGGAGGCAGTTTATCAAAGCCTAGCGTTAAGGCATCATTGAGCAAACAAATCGCTCCATCCATTTCCACAGATGCATCTACTGTGATCTGAGAGAACATATTAGATAGACTTGACTCCAAGATGGTATGTCATGGCCTTGCTTTCCTAACTG
The DNA here is from genome assembly GCA_963921515.1 of Calotriton arnoldi. Classification (NCBI taxonomy): domain Eukaryota; kingdom Metazoa; phylum Chordata; class Amphibia; order Caudata; family Salamandridae; genus Calotriton; species Calotriton arnoldi. The sequence goes on from CAWUFW010001665.1 coordinate 1,011,808, forward strand.
CTGAATTTGCAGACATTTACATTTTTGTGTGTTAAAAAAAAATGACATCCATTGTCACATAATTCACTTTACTGTACTGCAAAGTGAGAGGAGTTTGTAAACACCAATCCCCAGGTTAAAAAAAAACAGCAATTTGTCAGAAGACATAGCTTGACATTTGACCTCTGTCTTTGAGGCACAACAAACGTGACAAGATAAATACAGAATGTAAAGCCATCTTTATTTATTGCTTGAACTTTCACGACCTACCAACAATCGGCTCACGACCCACCAGTGGGAAACACGGCCCGAGACACCAACCTCACCCTCTAGCAACACAATGCAGAGAAAACCAAGACAGACTGGTACCAGTTATTTCTGGTAAAGAAAGTTAAACCGTTCCTCCCAGAAACAGACATCAGAACTGTCATTGAATCCCTGGCAGTCTCACATCTGGATGGTGGAAATGCCCTGGCTCAAGGTGTCCCAGCCTCCACATTGGTCCCCCTGAATGGCATCATACATGCCTCAGCATGCCTCATCAAGAGCCTGAAAAAACATGATCACATTGCCCACACCATAATGGAATTCCAACTGCTCCCCCTTGCTGTCCTGCACCATCTTCAAAACCAGCAGCATCTCCATCCACTAAGGCATCATGACCGGTATACCTGCCTATCTGACTGAGAAGCTCACCTTCTCCGGTGGCTATCGGCACCAGCAGCCAGGACACCATCAGACTGGAGACAAAAAAGTGCAAAAAAGGAAAAACATGGCAACAACCCTTCTCCATTTATGCATCCAGAATCTGGAAGGGCAAGCACCAGGAATGCCCCCAGCCTGCTCCAATTTAGGATAGAGGTGATGAAACACTGGTTCAAAGGTCTACTACATCATGATGCAGTAACAGTCCACTCTTGCTCTTAGGAACCAGCTACCTCTCCATTCACACATTGACTCTATCATTGCCTTTGACTATGCCCAGCATTCCACTGCCTTTTGGATAGGATTGTGCTATACAATACCACATACATTCAAACAAGGCTGGTTTAGATTCCAAGGTTATTTCTCCGGGCCCTTGAACTACCGTCCAATCAGCCATCAGTTCACAAATATTTATAAATGCACTAGAAAGCAGAAAGAGTCAGCAAAGGAGTGAATATTGCATGTTCTTTCATGTTAACCAGCCAGATACCTAGGTTTGAGTACAGCTACTTTCTGTTATCAAACCCAAACTCCCTGGAATTCCTCCATCCCTTTGCCCTTCATACTTGATATAAAATCTTTACTTGGAGTTTTTAGATATCCCTTCCATTCCACTAGTTTTGCCAAAGTTCTTCTCTCAGAAATCTGGGAATATCTTCTAGGTGTGTTAAGAAATCTCCTGTATGGAAAGTGGATGCCTGCTACTACTTTTTGCAGTCACCATTACCTTCAGTGCCCATTCACAGGAACATTTTGAATGTATGCAACTTAAGAGATGCTTATCACAATGCACCATACCAGTGGCGGCTCCTCCGCTAAGGTGGAGAAGCGTCGCCCCATTGCTTTCATCAGTGGAAATAAAGGAAAAATAAAATGATAATATCTTGTTGTTATCATTTTATTTGTTCCTGCTGCGGAAGCTTTGAGGGGCGGGCGGGCGGGGCTGCTTTGCTCTCAGAGCAGGGGAAGGAGTGATGGGCACTCAGTAAGGGCGCATGACTGAGGGCCGGCCAAACAGTCATGCACACTTTGCATGTACTCAACCTAAGCTGCATTACAGCCTGGGTGGAGAACATGCCCAGGCTCCCATTCCCCGGCTGAGCGCCGAAAAACGGCGCTCAGACCAATCATAAACCTGCATTGCAGCGTTATGATTGGCTTAGGGGAGCCTGGGTGCTTCTTGTTATGGCCGGAGCGGAGGGACGACGGCGAGGAGAGACGCAGCGACGAGGTAAGTTTTTTTTTCTTTCCTGTAGCCCCTCAGCCACTGACACCCCGATCCGTGCCAGCTGCCACTGCAACATACATTAGACAATAAGAGCATTTCAGGCCCTAGAGAACAGTTGTGCATAAGACTGGTCTTAAGAGCCTGATACCCAAAGGAATCTAACACATGGCAATCAATGCTTTTTTTTTCTAAAACCCTCAAATCCTACTACTATTGACTAATGGATGAGATATTTGTACGTTAATCCTCGCCTAAATAAAATTATCACGGCACATCATTGTGCTAGCACGCTTGGCCTGTAGCCCAGGTAGTTCTGCTCTCACCCTGGTGGTTCTTGGAGGTTTCTCTGCAAAATAAATGATACTAGAAATCAAATCTGCAGCCCTGAGTACATGTGTCCTCAATAGCGGAGGACGTCATTGCCATTGAGTCAGAGGGTCCACCAACATTTCACATGCCGCCGTTCCACTTTTTCTAAACATATCTATTAAACACATAACTGTAATGAAAAATAACTTGTAATGGATGCATGGATTCCACCACTGTGTGCTCAAATAATGTGATTATAAGATAGACAAAGCAGTTCTCTGCACATAATGTTGCAAATCTACAAGTATCATATAAACACAACACAACAATAAATATTTTTTCTTTTTACCTTTCTGCTAGTCCTCCTTTAGTAAGGCTGGAGATAATTATAGGATCGAAGGGCTCTTCAGTACCAGAAATCGTAATTCCCAGGGGTCCGCCATAGCGCTTGAGCTCTACAGTGTATATAATGGCGCCACTACTTTCCTGCTCATCTGCAATAAATGCCAAGACGCGATTGGTTTCTTATAGAAGGAGAAATGAGAAGGAACACACACATTCAGACAGGCAAAGACCAGGCAGATGGAAACGACGCAAAGCATGAACCACTTCATCCCACAGAGTTACATTTCATGCATTATTGAGCTTATCATCTCCACCTGAGCAGAACAGAATAACCCACCATGGGTCATTCCAAACGCACCATGTCAGTGGTCACGGCAGAACATCAACTAAGCATTAACGTGAGTACAAAGCCAGCTGGATCAAAGAAACCAATTACCTTAATTATTTTTACAACTGTAATTGTGCATAAGCAGTTATTTCTCTATAAAGCATGTTGAGGTGTCTTGATTAGTGCCACGACTGATGTCTCACCTGTTTTATGAATTTGTTGCTTTCCTACATTGTTACATCACTACCATTTTAGTATGCTGGACTCTAGCATAAATGTGGTCTCAACAACTAAAGCAACCAAATGCCAGGAGGTTATTTAACCCAGGTAAACTTCACTAATTGTCACATGAGAAATATCGGCACCCAAGGACGTACGGACTTTATTTTTAAATCCTTAAACAAGCCTCTTTGTCCCAAGAGCAAGGGGTAGAATTAACTCCCCTTCCATTCCCAGATTAACTGCCAAGCCCCCCCCACACTCTTCTTTAGGAAACAAACAGTTGACTATAAATGCAATGTTACGTAACGTTCGCTCCCCTCCTGCACCCCTCACAGAAATCTACATGAGGACTGAACTATATAACTTAGATTTTTACCGAAAACTTGGTTTTCCCCTCATTGAAAGCGGATAATTGATGAATTAGTTCCAATATGTGCATGAAAGAGAAGATCCACCCAGTTTACACGCTGCAGGAAGTTACATCTGCAATCTCTAAGATTGTCCCCAATATGGCACCAGGCCCTGACAAAATTCCAGGAGATCTTTATAGCAGTGAGATGGACGTTTGGGGTCTAAACCTCACAGTTGTTTTTAATCGCATATTGAATGGGGCGCCCATCCCACCCACATGATTGGGGCAGAAATGGTTCCCCTGCATAAAAAGGCTGTCCAGCGCTCAAGTCTAATTATAGGCCACTAAGCCTTATTGACTGCTCACAGAAGCTATTTAGCAGAATCCTGCTGGGAAGGCGTCAAGAATGGTTAGCCACTGAGGAAGTGCTTACTCCCTTACAGGCTGGTTTTAGGGACAGCACAAGTACATTGTACCAGGTCTTTCCCCTCCAAAGGCTTTTTTGGAAGACGGGGGTTCTGGGAGGAGGCAGGTTGTACATAGTATTTGTAGACCTCCGGTCAGCCTTCAACCTGATCCTGAGATCTAAGCTTTGGCAAGTAATGTCTGATATGGGTGTCCCCAAATACCTATTAGCCAATATTGTAAGACTCTATGACTACAACTATGCCCAGGTAAGGTGTGGCTAACAAGGTGAGCTGACAGATCGTTTCCTTGTCACAAGAGGGGTAAGACAGGGCTGCGTTCTAGCCCCACCCTTTTTACAATTAATGTTAATGATTTGATTGATCATCTGAATGGGTGTGAGGGTGACTCTCCAAAACTTGCAGGATATAGGGTCCCCGCACTAATTTTTGCAGAAAACACTTCACTAATATCCAAATCGCCTATGGGGCTACTGAGGATTTTAGATAGTTTTGATATCTGGTTTGGAAATTAACGTCTCAAAGACAAAATATATGGTCCTTAATCCCTGCTTCACAACCAGACCCAGTCTTAAGCTCAAAGGCTCCATATTGGAGCGTGTGCACACCTTTGAGTATTTAGGTGTAATCCTTAATGAGAAATAGGACTGGCGACACCATAGCGACAGGTGCAGACTAAAACTTGAACAGCAAACTGGAGGGCTGATAAAAGTGCAGAGCAGTTAAAAATTTCGCACAATATCACATGCATGGCAAATGTACAAACAACAGGCTATGGGAGCTGCCCTCTATGGGGTGGAGCTCTGGGGTTACAAGGATGCAATGGCCCTCACTTTAGTCGAAAATAGATTTTTGCGCCAGTTGACAGGCCTTCCTGGCAGTACCCCTTTACTCCCTCTTAAGTTAGATATGGGCATCAGGCTAATATAAGGCATATGATTCAGGCCAATTCTCTATAGGAGGAAACATTGGGCTACCCCTAGCTCATAACATACAGTGAGGGGCTACAGGAGATTTTGAGGCTTCCTGGGTCTGTCAAAATCCCATAGATTAGGTACATTAGAGATACACTGGGAAAGTTGGGTATAGGGACCCTGTGGGAAGATCCGTTGACACCTGGATCTATAAGCAGGAACACCATTATAGCAAATTATGGGCAGTACAAATTGGATTTAATGCTGTTCCAAGCCTCTAATGGCCCCTTGTCCGATGCCTTTTTTGCGGTGAAATATGAGTCCAAGATGGAAGGGTTCCTTGATGAGATTGAACCTGCGGGAGCCAGGAAACTTTATCTCCAGTTTCGTTATGGTACACTCCCTCTGTTCTCCTTCACCTCAGGCTGGGCCCACCCACATGAGTGGGATAGTTGGGATTCTCCCGCCTGCGGTGTCAGTAAGGAACTGTGGAGCAAGTTTTATATTTTTATCCTGCTTATGCCAAGGGGAGAAAAAATTGATCCTTCCAGTATGCCGAATATTAGGCGTGAGAAAGCATGTAGAGGCCCTTCTCATTTTAAGATATGACACCATACAATGCATTGTCTTCACTGTTTCTCGTTGTCTTCTGGCGATGAAGAGGATCAGGTGTACGATCCTTAAATCTAACACAGGCTTGATACATTGATAGCATTGGGGACTCCAAATGTTTCGGTTCCTCCACTCCCATCAGAAACCTGTGACGTTGTGTCCAATAAACAGCTGGGAGCAGTCACGATTTGTGCTGTATTTGCACACACAGGGAATGTTCAGGGTCTGTTTCGAGTCTTCGATTGTTTCTATGCGCACTGGCACTCTATGTATAAATGGTCCAAGACTGCATTTGCACATCCGATTGATTTTATTCATCGAACTTATAAAATGCTTTGATAGTATAGATTTCATTATGTAATGTTATTTTATGTTGGTTTTGTGTATTTATGGTGTGCATTCGCACAATTTTAATGTTTCATATTTATGAAAATGTATTTTGTACTTTTATGGCTTGTAGCTGAAATAAAGTATTTGAACTGAACTGATGAATTAGTTCCAATGGGTTTCAAGATGATTCAGGTAGACCATGAATCCAACCATGGGGGTGGAGTGGCTTTAATTCTCAATGAAACATTAGCTATTAACAAGCTTAACTCCTTAATGAGTTCTAATTTGGACAATTTAGTATTTACTCTCATTTTGAACAGGGCCCACTACCTTTCATCTGATCTACAGACTTTCCCTACTCCCGCTCTCATCACACAATCTTTTTTTTGGAAAACTATGCACATTTCATTTGTGTAAGACAAATCTGGTGGTTTCATGTGACTTTAACCTTTGACTTGAGTTTCCTTTAGGTTCTGCCAAGAGCTTACCTCTATGCTCCCTACTCACAGTGCTAGAAACCAACTTGACCCAATATCTTTCAACTCAGACTTCTCAAACCGGGAAAGCATCTGGAGGTACATCCTTCAGCCACTTTTTGAACTTTTTTGTTCCGTTGACAGTCGGCAAAGAGATTTGTGCTAGACTTCATCAATAGCCCGCCATTATCCCAGATCCTAATCCAAGCAGTCTTCTTAATAATGTTAATGATGCTATTTCACACACACTAGATGACTGGCTACCTTTAATTTGATGAACAAAACTAGCTGCAGGAAAATCAGCTCTTGGTTTTCTGAAGACCTCATGAAAAGTACGCTGGAACACTGTAGAGCAGAAAGACTTTGGTGCAGGTTATCTGATTCCCAGCTCAGAAACAACTTTCTGAAAACATCATAGGAAGATTAAATCCTGAAAAAAGCATTATTGTACAAACCTAATCTTTCAAAGCAGCTGTTTAAAATTGTTAGAGAACTCCAGGAAGCAGCTGCCTGTACCTTTCGTATCCATTCTTCCCCTGTGAACAGCTTTCAACTCTCTTTATTGATAAAGTCACAAAAATCAGAGATGATATTGAGGGAGAATCTGTGAAGCAACCACAGTCAGATGGAATTCTGCAGCGAAATCCATCTCACTCTGGATCTGAAGCACTAGGCCTAGTATAGAAAAATGAAATTCCAAGAAGAATCAGAGCTAATAGTGATGATCCAACAAAGCCATCCCTCAGGCTCTCTGTTGGATATCTGCCCGCTTAAACATTTTTAACAATTGGCACCATTCATTAGTCCCTGTTTGCACTTTGCAGAAGAAAGCCTCCTTAGACACTAGTGATTTGGGGAATTTCCATCCCAAATCTGCATTTCTATTTTTGTCCATGATCCTGGAGAGTAAAGCATGTTCCCAACTGCAGCATTATGTAGCATCTCATACCCTGCTTGACTGCCACCAAGCTGGGTTCCACCCAGGGTATGGCACTGAATTGGTTGTGGTTTCGGTGCTGGACGACTTTCGGCGGAATGGTGATGCGGGATGTCCAACAGCTTCGTGCTCCTGGACCTCTTGGCAGCTATTGACACCATAGATCATAACATTCTTTTGATCAGACTGTTCGAAAGGAGTATCAGGGGCCTAGCATTATCCCGGCTGGATTAGCAAAGCATACTTGTTCCCGGTGCAGAACGTGGCTAGAATGATGGAAAATTGGAGCCCAAGGACCTCTGCTGTCAGCTTAGGCATGGCTTTGCCGTTTTGCTGGAAAATTTCTGCAGGGCTACAGTCATGGATTTATTTAATGCAATTATTTTATTTACATAATTATTCCATGCTTGGCAGCAATGCCTGCAACTTGGTACTAAACAAGAAAGGTGTACTATTTTTAGTATCAAGCGATAATTGAGAAAAAAGCTGACTGAATTAATATATATTGAAACGCACATAGCTTTTTATTCTCGTTTATCCTAGAGTCTCAAAGAAATGCACGCAAAAATGAATGGTATGCATTTACTCTATTCTTCAGGAGATACCTTCAGTGGGAGTTTTGTGATCTCATTTCCAAACAGCTAAGATGGATACAGACAAAACAGCAGTGCTTCCACATTTTACTATCCCAAGGCTACAAGGCAAAGTTACTTACTAGCCACTGTTTATTGTGGGTCCGTCAGCATAATCCTATTACCAAGGGATGTGTATGATCTTGGCTTTTGAAGATGAGCAGAGAGTGCTAGAGCTCACAACACAACCATAACCATAACCCAAAATTACAAAGAGAAGCACAAAACTTGCTACGATTTGCATTCCACGCATCTGTGTCAAAAGGCACAGTATTGTTGCACTCATCGCCCCTGGGCACATCCAGTTGTGCTAAGACAAAACCCGAAAGGCAGTAAAATCCATCTCTTTTTTCATATACAAAGTCAGCAATAACCTTAGAAGGAATGAATTGTGGACTCGAAGCGCATTGAGCTCTGTGAAAACTATATACACTACTGGGATCTCCTGGCAACAGAGGAAGATGAACCCAACTGGGACTATAAATGGAGAATGAAGCAATTACATGTTTGCATTCTGTAGTGCACAAACAACAACCATGAGAAGATGACCAAACCTAGTGAGCCTGTCACTGTGATATCTTCAATTTGAATTTTAGAAACTCCTTCCAGTAAAGAGAGATGCTAAGATACACCAATGATGCCTTTAGTATATACTGATCCGTATTTTCCCATTCATTTTGCCAATGTGACAATTTTCAAAAATATCATTGACTCTTGGGGAACCTAGGCCGAGATTTACAAACATTTTGCCTCGTGGTTGCGTCACTTTTTAGATGCAGCCTGACACAAAATGTATTTCGGCATTTACTAAGCCACACAAAGCTCGATTTGCGTGGCTTTGCATTGCCTAATTAACAAAAAGTAACGCAACACAGTGCATAGTGCTACCTTGTATTGGGGAGGTGTTCCATGGGTAGAGAGCATGGGTGTTCCCGTGCATCCACCTGTGGATTTTGACACAAAACCACAACCAGATTTACGAAAGTCAGTAAACCTGGTTTTGCGCCAAAATGGTGTGCATACCCGACAGGCATAACGAGGAGAAATATCTTAATTTCTTCGTTTTAGTTTATCTTTCCATGTGTGCTGCAGTCTAGGATTGTTTTTGTGCAAAAAGATAACTTCCTGCAGAAAAAATATCCTGCCAGTAACGCAAGCACCCCTGTTTCATAGCATAAGGATGCTTGCGTTGACGGTAGGCAGGCACAAGTGTGCCAGCACTAGGAGAGAAATTAACAGCGTCATATCTTTGTAAATATGACGCAGTTCAGCTCTCTCCCTTTCACACAGCGCAACACATCAGCTTACTTTGCTGCACTGAGTAGCGTGAAATGTTAGTAAATAGGCCCCCTAGTGTCCGATTGAAGTGCTGCACCACATTACCAATGACAGAGTTAATAATGTACAGACTCCGTTCTAATTATCGTGGCCGAAGAAGTAAGGCGCTTGCCAGTTACTTCCTTCTTCTGCATTATTTAACTGTACTTTTTTTTTAGAGCAATTGTAGATTTGTTCAATAATTTAAAATGAAGGGAAACAGAAAGCTCAGAAAGACCCTCAGATAGGCAGAAAAAACCTAATAAAACAATGTTTGGGTTTAAACACATAACAAGGAAAAAAAAAGCAAAGTTACAGGGAAATGTTTCAGTGAAAAGAAAAGAAATATTAGAATGTTGAGAGCTCCTCTGAAGACAATGAAGTGACTAAGGTCGAAAAAGGCTGGTACAGACATTCTGCGCCAACATTCCAATGTTCCTGCCTTTTTAATGTACAACATTTTACCCCAGTCGGTGGAACGTTCTAATAGCCTTATAGTCCTTCTGCATCTGGCTATAACGATTATTACAGGCCGTCACAGATTATTAAAGTCCGTCACAGCTCTTACAGGCCTGTGTGTGTTGCTCAGGTCTACTACTCAGGTTCAGGCATTTAACAACAATTATTGCCTCTGAAGCAGGCTACAATGATGAAATGTTTTAAAAAGCAGTGAGTTTTAGAGTGTGCTGTTTCCTTTCTTTGGGAGCAATTACCAGAGGTTTACTCTACCCTCCAACTCTCTGTCTTCTAATTTACATAACGGTTGTTCAAATTAATCACTGCTGTCCATCCATAGGTTCATCAAACACACATCCTCAATCGTTTGGAGTTGGCGAAAGGAATATGTTCCCTGGTCATCCTTTTATAGCTGTTCTCCAACACAGGCATGTCGTTAATGAGAGTACAAAGTCCTCCGTCATCTGCTCTACGGCGAGGCCCTTTGCGGCACAGACAGCGACAGAGGAGGAAAAATCTATTTTCAGCACTTTCATTATTTAAGCAGAAGCCTATTCCCTATTACTTCACATTGAAGGTGCAGTAAAGTAATACTGAATAGTGCTGAACATCCATTGTAGGGAGCTAAACAAATCAGAGGGAGATCTTTTAAAGGCCTACAATCGCGGTTTGTTGTTTTTATTGAAAGCAGTGGCTTTGTTTCGCTGCGGCTTACCTGAGTTATCTTCATCTTTTCGAACCTTGAGCTTCACGAGGTCTTCGCACTGCTGAAGGATCTGGACGGCGTCTTCCATCGAGCAGTTGTCCAGGCGGATGTTGTCGATGGCCAGGAGCTTATCCCCGAGCTCCAGCGTGCCCGTTCTGTTGACGAGGAAACAGCAGCATGAGGACACAGTGATCAGCATTCACAATTAATGTGTAAAGTACTATTCGGGGTAATGGGCCGTTGTAATGGATATCCCAAACATTTTCATTCATTAAAGTGAGTTTATGGTTAGGAACGTCAAGTAAATTGAATAAAATATCCAGTAAATCTAAAACGCTTTTCTTACTTGTTTTCATCAGAGCCACAATTTTCCATTGGGCCACTTCATTACCCTGTTACACTGCGGATATTATCTTGCAACACATGGATGATTGACTGGTTTTGGTTAAGAATTCTGTTATTGACTAACCAGCCACTGGATTCGGTGCCACATATGCTTATGACCAAGATATTGTACAGTGTACTGTCTGTACCAGAATCTGGAATGGTACTGGAGACCCTTCACGATTTGGTGTCATTTTGCAAGACTGATGTGCAGTGTCCAATATCTTAGGTTCTCCAAATATCTCACTCCTCCACTCCGACTAGCAAAGCGCTAAACCAAGGCTCTCCCTTCGGTGGCGCTTTGTGAACATTCAGGTGCCAGAAACCGACAGGCTGGAGACAAAGGCGGGGAGGTTGAAATGCATTTTAATTACTTCAATCCCATCTACATGGATTTGTGCATGATTCACCGAATGTGTCAAGAGGATTCAGGTTTGCAAGCATCAAGCGGCTGTACACGTCATTCGACATAATATTTATGCTGAACAGATGGCTGTATCATGCACAGAAGACAACCTATGTTTGAAGCAAGGTGGCCATTTCTTACAGTGTAAACAGTAGCGTTTCGGATCTTTTAGCAATATCAAGCCTAAAGCGATTACATTGTTTTATAGTGTGCTTACATTTTCTATTTCCGATTTCAACATTGGCATTAGTCTTTGGGCTTCAGGCACACTCTCGGCTCTAGGACACTGCATGGCTCTGCAGAAATTCAATAAATACTTGCCACTCAATGGCCACAGCCAGGACAGGGTAACATGTTGGCTCCTCTTAGAGCATGAATGAATTAAATAACTCCAGAGCATAACTCTCCAAACTGAAATCGCTTAAGGCACATTGGGGTTAGATTAATTTAGAAAATATAATTCACAAAAGGCAAGTTTTGAGGCTGTTTTGAAGTGTAAGACATGGCGATGTGAATGAATGAATAGCGAGATTTCTAAAGCGCGCAGCTTCTCCGAGGAGTGTCTTGCTGCTGAGAGGAATGTTAAGAGCAGTCGTGGCTGGCATGAATCATGGGGGGGGGGAGAAGGGGTCACGCGGGAAGGGGGTGGGGGGTTAATTTAACAAAAGAAAAAAAGAAAAAGAAAAACTTACCTTTGCCTCCGGTCCCGGACTCCAGCGTCGCGTCTCCTGCTCTCTGCTCACAGGAAGCAGAAGCAGGCAGCCTCCCTCTCTTCCCCTAAGCCAATCACAATGCTGCAATGGCAGCATTGTGATTGGCTAGGACGCCGTCCTTACGCCATCTATGGGGAGGCCGTTTTCTTCATGCAGGTTGTGCAACAGCCTACATGAAGAAAACGGAGAGTGCTATGACTGGTTTGGTCGGCCCTGGGGCCGACCAAACAGTCAGCCCCCATAACATTGGGCTAGCCACTCCTCCCCGACACGCCCGCCCCCAACCAGGCATACCCTTCTTCTGCTTTCTCGCAGTGCAAGAAGCAGAAACATAAAATGGTATTTATACCATTTTACGCTTCTGCTTCTCGCACTGCGAGAAAGCAGTGAGGCGACGCTCCGACGCCCACGTGGAGGAGCCGCCTCTGGTTAAGAGCAGAGGATGGGAGAACTAGAGAGTGAACAGCCATGTCTTGAGGTGCTTTCTGAAAGGCCTCTCAATTTCAATTAGGTGCAATTCAGCAGGAAGTCTATTCCAGGCATCAGGGCCCAGAAGGGAGAATGATCTGCCTCCTGTTTTTACCAGCCTGATCCTAGGAACCTTAGCCAGATGGCCATGGGAAGAGTGAAGAGTTCTAAGGGGAGTGTTGTAGTGAATCCTAGAAGACAGGTACCCGTGGCCAGAGTGGTTCAAAGCTCTGTGCACAAGGACAAGGGTCTTAAACAGGATCCATTTATTAACAGGGAGCCAGTGCAGATTCTTCAGGTGCAGTGAGACCGAAGTTCATCTAGGTAGGTTGAGAACCAGGCGGGCTTCCACATTCTGGACCGTTTGTAGTTTCCTCCACAAATGTGGATGGCCAGCATAAAGGTCACTGGCGTAATCCAGCCTGAATACAATTATGGCCAGAATCACTGTTATCCTCATAGGCAAGGAGAGTATCTGCAGTTTGCATAAGGTCAAAACATGTGCTGACTATCATGTTAACTTGGTTTTGTATTGTCAGTTGTTTATCAAACTTTACTCCCAAATTTTTTAATGCATCAGCTTGTACGTTGGGAGGGGGCCCATCCAGCCAATGGGCTTACAGGTTGAGAGTAAAACTGAAGCCAAAGCTAGGAACCTCTGTCTTGCTTGTCAGTGTTGCATCTGAGTTGGTTGATACTCATCCTCTGGAATTCAGCTGACAGAAAGGGTTTAATGACATCCTGGGCAATTGGCTCACCTTTCTTAAATGAAAACAGCAGCCGAGTGTGTTCGGCATAGAAAGATTATCTTTGCCTCAATAGATTCTACCAGTGCCGCTAAAGGGGTAATTTAGATGTTAAACATGATCGGGCTAAGGGCACAGCCCTGGAGCACTCCTACCGAAACATTGCTCTTACAGGACGAGATAGGTGGCATCCAAATCTCTTGGTATCTGTCTTCAAAGAAGGAGTTCAGCCACTTCAGCACTGTGCCCTTGATGCCAATATCATATAGGCGGGCAACCAGCCTGGAGCAAGGGACCGTATCAAAAGCAGCAGAAAGGTCTAGCAGTACCAGGACCGCCTTTCCTGCTGCATCTATGGTGCACCTGATCGCTTCAGGAACTTCCAGAAGTGCTGTCTCTGTACTGAATGTTGGCCTAAACCCTGACTGGCGAATGTGGTGGAGCATGTTGGATTCTATGTAGTTGGATATCTGCAGATTCACAAACCTCTCCACAAGTTTAGACAAGGCCAGCAGCAAGGAGATAGGCCTGTAGTTGCTTGAGATGTTGGGGTCTGCATTGGGTATTTTCAAGAGATGCAGAATGTTGTCCTGTTTCCAGTTAGAAGGAACAATCCCAGATGACAGAGACTTATTCAGTAGGGAGTTCAGGACCAGATTAATGCCATCCACTCCCTGCACTAGAACAAAATGGGGGCAGGGGTCTGAAGGGGAACCTGACTTAAGGTTTAAAATAGCAGTTCTTGAATCATCCATCGAGGGCGGGTCAAAGGAGGTGATGGTATCTAGGGGTGGGGGACCAAAGACTGAGTGACCTACTATGGTTAAACTTTTTTGAATTTCCACAATATTGTTCTTTAAAAACTGTCCAGAAGTTCATTTGCCCAAGGGAGCCTTGCTGAGGTGGCATGGCACCGGGTCTAAGATTTTTTTGTGGTTGGCTTTATATTGGACGGACACTGAAAACTGTTTCTCCTCCTCTGGAGTAACAGTATAGTTGTGGCGTCTGTACAAGGGGTTTATTGAATCTGCCTGTGGAGCATCAAGGTATCTAGATCTTGTAGCTTAAGTATTTTGTGGCCTTCCTGTGGATGCATTCATCAGTGAGAAGAGCACAATAAGGGCGATATGAGCATTGATAGGCAGTCAGTGCGGTTTCAGATTGTGGCTACATTTGCCCATAGCTCCATTGGGTTAATTAGCCTTGCAATAGCGTTCTAGCATCATCGCCAGTTAGTTTGACTAGTGAGGTCTTCAAGAGATGGTTGTCAGATCTAAGGATTTATTGGCCGCAGACATTTTGGAGCTCCTAATTTGTTACATTTAACTTAGAATATACATCCTACAGAATACTGTGAGCCTTTTACAGATGGCATTGTTTATGTTTTTTTGTAAAGTTTGCACCACACAATTTAAATATGTCTTGGCACAAAAGCAGTAGAAGAATCTTGGTTACCGTGCAGTATTAATATTAAGGCTTTCTGTGGTTACACTGTTCTAGCCCGCAGTTTGTTCATGCAAATAATGAACATAGACAGCGCATATGTGAGTATAAGGACTCTGCAGGTCAGTTTCTACAGTGAATATAAGGCAGACAGGCGGTGCTTAGCAGCAAAAGTTAGAGCAATGGTCTACACAGGGCTGGTTGTCTGTTCCCACCTCTAGCGGTGGTGGCTTTAGTATGAAGAGTTTGTATGGGTAAATAAAGATACCATTATCTGACGTTAGAGATCACGGCTATCAGCAGGTTACAAAAAATAAAACTAATACCATTTTTAGAAGCTAAAGCAATTTCTCAAGATAACACTCCCAAGAAAGTCGAATCTTAATACAAGTTAATCACCCAGGTGACACACATCTAAAAGACTTGGGCAGCAATAAAGCTATATGAATTTCTGTCCCTTTGAGCATAGTGATTTTAAAGGGCAGAGCTGGCCATTGCATTGCAGAGATCTCTTAGTTACTGGACAGCAAACCTTTCCATTGTGTTAAAGAGATGTTAAGAGCTAAAAGCTCAGTCATCTGAGCTAATAATCTCATTACAAGGATGTCAGATGATCAGGCTTTTGAAAGCAATGCTCTCGCATATATCACACATATCTAACAGCTTCAGACACATTCCTTTAGGCCATAGAGATCTTACAAGCTTAGGTCTCGGGGCATCCCAGGTGGTAGAGCGCTTGTATGTGGCTAGACCTAATCACTTGAGCAACACCACATGATGGAAAGATATCTCAGACTTCGAACAGCAAACATATTCCTGTGGTTACAGAGATCTTACAGGCTTAGCTCTCCTCAGGAAAATCACGCATCAGGTAGCACAGATCTTAAAGGATCAGGCTTCAGGCAGTGATGCAACCCTATAGGTAACCTTACAAACTGAGGCTTCAATCCCTCAGGTTAAAGAAATACTATAGGCTCGGGGCTTAGAGCTGGTCAGGCTGAGGTATCAGACAGCATCAGTGTAATCATGCCAGATCTGATTGAAGTGATGAGGCTGGACTTTTATAGTTCCTGTAGAAATACTTCTTTATTGAGCCCATGTTACAGCTAGGCTCCAAGGCAGGACGAAGTATATACAATGTATGCTGGACTAGTAAACGGGGCCAAGGACATCACTGCTCAGACCCAACTGATTTAACTCCCTAAAGTTACACAATCACATTAAATATCCACGTTTTACAGGCACTGCAGCACTCAAGCTATGCAGCAATGGAACACAGACGGCATACGATGTAACACAGACCATTCTACATTAAACACAGACAGTTTGGGAATCATACGTGGCATCTGTTCTTCCAGTTGCTACAACCTGCTGGTGAAGGTCTCATTAGAAGAACACCAATCAGGCTGCACAGCACTCACATGCCAATACTTCGTACAGTAGAGCCTTCACCTAACTTACACAAATCTTAATGGCTCAGTAATATAACATCAAAGCTAGCTCTCATGTCATACAGGTATTACAGGATGAGGCCTATGCCAACATAGACATCACTCAAGAGGCTGCGATCGTATAGTCTCAGACATATGACAGCAATGGTCCCCTCAGGTTACAAAGATTTTACATTTTCATGCATTTGGCAGGAGAACTAGTCTTCATGTACAGAGCTCTTAAAGGCTCAGGCATTGGACATTAAAGTTATCCCTCTAGTCACTGCAACCCAATCTCCGCTGAGCTATCCTTCAGATGACCTCGATCCAGCAAGCTCAGGCATCTGACAGCAAGCCACCTCTCAGGTTACATAGATCGCATAGGCTAAGATCTTTTACAGAAGGTACAGAGCTCATCCAGGCTCTGGCCTGTGATAGCAAAGCTATTCCCTTGATACACATATCTTACGGGCTCAGGCTAGGACAGCCATCCTATTCCTCTGCTTTCATCTATTGTACAAACTAGGCCCTCCATTCCAAGAACCAGGAACTATGCCTCTCGTTAGAAAAACTTCATGAACCTAGGATGCTAACAGCTAAGCTAGCCCTCCCGTTGTATAACTCTTGTAGCATCAGGCATCTGCCTGCGGACCTGTTCAGAAGTTATGCAGATCTGCAAGTTCATGTCTCCGACAGCAGAGATACCCTCAAGTCAAAGATTGCATAGGTTCAGTCATCTGACAGCAAAGCTAGGTCATAGCCTTACAGGCTCAAGGGGATGACAACAGAGCGATCCTTCAAGTCACTGATCTGGAAAAGGTCTAGCCTCCTGCGAAATGAAAATTCAAATGCACCGTCTCTATCCTGACTGTGGATCAGCATTTTAGAAGGCAAGCTTTTAAAATCAACAATAACATGTCACAGTGAAAAAGGTCCACTTCCAAAATGCACTAAAAAATAAAAGTAAAAAAAAAAAAATGTGTCCGGTATGTTTGATGTAGTTGCTAATAGCGTCGGTATACTGGCATTGAAAACTTTCAGCTTTAGGGCAATATGCACACCTCCTTTTTATATAGGAGACACATTAAGGTGAACATCAACTTTTTCAGTAGACAGTTATGTCTTGACCCAAGTTTCCCCGACACATACTGACGTACTTATGGATACTCAAGAAGTTCTGCAACTTATGTTATGAACAGACAGGTTGCCGACAGCTACAGACAACTTGTTACTATAAGACGTTCGAGCCTTGATGACCAACTGAATATTGGCCAAAACGCTAAACAGTTTCCCTTCTGGATGAGGACACTTGAAAGAATCGGACAAGCCGTTAGAGTTTAAGCTTTTTACATGAGAAACTATTTCCCATTAAAAATGTACTCCACTCATGATACAATCATCCTATGGCCAATCTGAACAGAGCCCACCGTGAGCCAATAAACAAACAACTGAAACCACTTCTTAGACTGCCTCAAGTTGGATTTTCCAAATTTACTTTTGAAAAGTTAATTCACCACAACAATGTCACTGGGGCCAGAAAGTGCTTCTTAAATAAATCAAAGAAGGGAATTGTTTTCTTCACATGCTCAGATACACAATTAGTCCACAAACACACAAAATGTTACACAAAAAAAGGAATACGTAAACAATTTAAATCAGTGATGCTTAAACTTGTTCATAAAAGTTATGCTTAAAACAGAGTCTGAGTTAAAAAAACGTTATATGACACAAGAGTGAGTTTTCCTGCCTAATGTGTCGTGTAAAGTTCTATAAACGGAGGTGGTTTATGGTATCCATCGCAGATGTGACATAGCTTAGGAATGTGGTTGGATCATATCAGTGAAACAGTCAGGGGTATTTAACTTGATACAGTTACCCATTTCCCTAGGGTTTACTGGGCATACACTTTATAGCTGGCTGGCTGAAGGTAGCAATAGTGTGAAAGTGGTAATAGAATGAGAGTTGCTTTGGAGCATGGTTGCAGCTGTGAAATGGGGCTAGAGTGCATGGCTGCAAGGTATGGAGTGGCGGTTAGGGATGCTTCCAATAATAGTACCGCTTATATGACCTTGGTGAGTAAGACATAAAACTATTTCAGGCAACAGAACAGTCATCAGAGCTCTGAATCACACCTATCCCACCTCATCTTGACTTCAGTCAATTCTAAAAAAGTATATCTGGAAATTTCTTGAAGCAGGTTTCTTCTTTTTATTTTTTGAAGTGCATTCCCAGGAACTTCCCTTGGAACACCCAAAAGGTATCTCTTTTAAACTTGCTAGCACTGGAAGATAAGAATTACCACTTACTTTTTAGAAATTATCCATGTTCATTGAATATAAGATGTTGACAGTGTATACAACTGTTCGCCCTAAGTTGGCAGGGTATGCCCAGACGTGGGTCCCTTGCTCACTTTGCCACTGGATTCAAGATAGCCTGGCTGATGACGGCTGTAAGCCAGAAACCGGTCCCAGGATGCTTGTTTCCGGTCCAGGGAAGACATGGCTTGGCAGTTTGGGCTGGACTGTTCCCATGAGGCACAGGGTCAGACTGATTTGCATATGGCCATGTCTGAACTGGGGTGGCGGAGTGAGCTAAAGAATGATGATGGATTAAACCCAGATCAGTTGACTGGGGGTGAGTGCTTGCAATGTTCAACACTCCGTCCATCATCCCCTTTGGTTTTGCTATGTTCGCCCCTAAGTTGGCAGGGTATGCCCAGACGTGGGTCCCTTCCTCACTTTGCCACTGGATTCAAGATAGCCTGGCTGATGACGGCTGTAAGCCAGAAACCGTTCCCAGGATGCTTGTTTCCGGTCCAGGGAAGACATGGCTTGGCAGTTCGGGCTGGACTGTTCCCATGAGGCACAGGGTCTTACTGATTTGCATATGGCCATGTCTGAACTGGGGTGGCGGAGTGAGCTAAAGAATGATGATGGATTAAACCCAGATCAGTTGACTGGGGGTGAGTGCTTGCAATGTTCAACACTCCGTCCATCATCCCCTTTGGTTTTGCTATGTTCGCCCTAAGTTGGCAGGGTATGCCCAGACGTGGGTCCCTTGCTCACTTTGCCACTGGATTCAAGATAGCCTGGCTGATGACGGCTGTAAGCCAGAAACCGGTCCCAGGATGCTTGTTTCCGGTCCAGGGAAGACATGGCTTGGCAGTTCGGGGTGGACTGTTCCCATGAGGCACAGGGTCAGACTGATTTGCATATGGCCATGTCTGAACTGGGGTGGCGGAGTGAGCTAAAGAATGATGATGGATTAAACCCAGATCAGTTGACTGGGGGTGAGTGCTTGCAATGTTCAACACTCCGTCCATCATCCCCTTTGGTTTTGCTATAACTGTAATCTACACACTACACCAATCCCTGTCCTGATGTATCAGACTTTCGGAACATGATTGTAAAGCGAATCTTGACTTTGAGTTAATGCAATCACTATATGTACAGCATCTCACCAGCAGCCACCTCCAACTCGAATACCCCCTCACAGAACCTCTGCAACAATCTCGCTCTATTCTTCAGCTACAAAATCACGGCCATTTATAGCAACTTCAACCTGCAACCGGACCCGACAGACCTCGCCAAACATCTCCCAATCTTATCCAAAAAACCACTGCTTACCACATGGTGTGTCATCACTCCAAAAGAAACTGCCACCACCACAAAGACCATCCACTCAGGGGCCCCATCAGACCCCTGGTGTCACTATGCCTACTTCAGAGGACTGCGACTGCAATTCATCAGTGCCATGCTCACACCCATTCTGAATGGCTCCACCTCTTGAGTGATCTTCCAATGCTTGGAAACATGCAACTGTCCTCCCATTGCAGAAAAAACCCTCCACAAACCAGTCAACTCTCGCAAACTAGAGATCGATCTACCTGCTACCACTTCCGGCCAAGGTTTTAGAAAAAATCATCAACAGACACCTCACTGAATACCTCAAAGACCACCAACTTCTCGACACGACTCAGTCTGGTTTCAGACCTAACCACACCATGAAAACTGCCCTCATAGCCACCATAGATGACATTCACATGACTCTGGACATAAGAAGCACAGCGGTCCTCATCCTCCTGAACCTTGCAGCAGCATTTGACACAGCCTCCCACCCCATCCTCATCCAACGCCTACACGACATCCAAATCCAAGGACATGCACCCTGGTGGATCTGCTGCTTCCTGGCTGGAAGGACCCAATCTGTCAGCCTCGTGCCATGCACCTCGGACACACACAACCTCATTTGGGGAGTTCCTCAAGGATCGTCCCTGAGCCGAAACCTCTTAAAAGCATATATAATCCCTCTAGCCAGCATCATCTGCTCTGGCGATATCAACATCCTCCTCTATGCAGACACACAACTCATTCTCTATCTCACAGACAAGACGCCCAGTATCCGGATCAAGTTCAATGCCTGCATGACTAAAATCGCCCACTGGATGAAGACCAGCTGTCTAAAGCTGATCACGACAAATCTGAAATTGTGGTTTTCGGGAAGAGCACTTCACTGTGGGACTCCACCTAGTGGCCAAAAGAGCTAGGACTGCCAGGGACCAACAAAAAAACTCACCAGAAGGCTGCAAGACCATTTAAAACTCGGTGGTCAGAATCACACTCAACCTCCCACGCCACATCACATCAGACTACAACACACCTAAAGGAGCCCCACTGGCTACCCATACACAAATGAGCACAATTCAAACTCCTCAAGCACACTTTCAAGGCACTACATAACACTGGCCCCACATACCTCAACAATCGCATCTGGTTTCACAAATCTTCGAGACACCTCTGCTCGTCCAGCTCCTACATGGACACATTCCACGCATACAGAACACCAGATCCAGCAGTCAAGCCTTCTCCTTCATCTCTCCTAAAGCGAGGAACGACCTGCCACTATACATAGGAGCCTCCTCACTTCTTAAATTCCCGCAAGAAGTTGAAGACCTGACTTTTCGAGTAGTCCCACTAGGCCTTAGGTTTGTCTAGGCTCACACCTGGTCTGGGGCAGAATACCCTCCCAGATGACAGTGTGCTCTACAAATCTGCATAACATGACATGACATAGCAAAGGGTAAGTTATCCTGTGCATATATGCATACCTGATGCTAGTGAAATGTTAAGCAATATTGTACAGCTAATACCCTTAGGCCCAACAACATAAATACCATTTGACTCTCTAAATTCCACCAGACACTAGCTATAATTATCATCGTGGCTTGGAAATGGAGGCAGAAACTGTTATTGATTGACCAGTGGGTTCCGCATTTTCCAGACCTAGAGATAAGAAAATTTCTTTCTGCTGAATGACAAACCAACGGGAATTTTGTTCTATACTGAAAATGAAAACGAATTATGTAGCTCTGATTTAAAAAAAAATCTATTTCAACATTTTTCTTAGTAATGTCGGTTTCAATCAACCGATGAAAGGAAAATTAATATCAAACATATATAGTAGGCTAATTAACTAGATGCTTTTCTTAAGTTATATGTTCCAGTTCACCATTAACTTTAGCGAACATGCGATTAGCAAAGTGAGAGCTAGTTCGTCTTTGTGTTGCCACCTAAATGCTTCATCATGATACATCAGGTACCAGCTCTCCAACATTTTTTTAAATATTGTTCAGGTACGATGGTCAACGCGAGCAGGTAGAGGATGCCATCAACAATGTAGTGAAATATACATGGGAATCTTAGGGTTATATTAAATACTGATTTTTGTCCAACTGTGATAAATTCCTAGATTTTGTTGTTGAAATCACATTGTCAACATGACCCAATGTCAAGAAAATGACATCTTAATCTACAGAATGAAAAATATGACCAGTGTGCCAAACTATAAAGTAAGCAAAATATCATTTTTATGTTTGTGGAGGGCTCAGAAGTTGTTAGTCGTAGTTCAACAAGCAGAATAGATATTCAGTCAGGAGCAGAAACTCGGCTATTCGTATTACCCTGAACACAAAAATTAAAAACTATACTTTGAGACACACTTCAATTGGCTTGATATACACTACTGGCGGCAGTGCTTAACTTGAGCTGGTGGTTGCCAGTGAGAGCCACAGGCACTTATTTTTGGGTACTGGCACTTACTTTTCTGCATCAGATATTTACAGAGCGTAAGAGAGGGAAAACACACAGATGGGAAAGATGGAGGTAGAGAAATACTGCAAACAAAGGGAGAAAGCAGGAACCTGCAGGAGTATGAAAAGGGGACAGGGAGTATCTGGTAGTGGATTAAAGATGATCAGCCTTGGTATTCGGCCCACTTTTAATTGCACTGGCTGCCAGCTTCCGAGCACAGCTGGGCACGGGCCCTCATTCTCTCACAAATTAAGCACCGATGGCTTGAATAAAGAACCCGATATGTGGACCTAACTTGGTGCATTAGAAGTATACATTTCATTAATGTCAATCTGTGCACTGCAAATATACATTTCAATAATACTAATGTGTACTTTTACTCTTAGCCCATATTCCATGGGTTTAGAAGTGCAGGAAGACTCATACCAAACAGCTATGTCCTGTTGGCTTCAGTCTAATCACTGAAATTTAGCAAGCGCTATACACCGACCAGCAGGAAGTGACGTAGGTAGGGAACGGCCCACTCTATTAGCTTAAGTAGGGGCCGCCACCGGCCCGATGAACTCAGTCTCACTTAAACGGTAATTACTTCTTTATAAGCCTCTTTAACCTTCAGGTCTGCAGATAAAATGCTCATAAATAACACTTCTGGAAATGAAATGAAAGAGAGCTTTGAGCTGGCATGCACAGTGAAAAAAACACAGAAAGAAAAAAATTATAAACACAAAGAGGAGATCAAAGAAAAACAATGAGCATGAGAAAGCTAAAAAAGAAAAAGTAAGGATAAGAAAAAGATTGGTAGATAAAAAAGGGAAACAAAGAACAGGAGGAATGGTGACAGGAAGGAAGACAAGAAGGTGAAAGGAAGGGTAAAAAAGTGAAAGTGTCTGAATGGAAGGGTGAAAGGATAGATGAATGGAAGGGTGAAAGGATGATGTGACACGTTGAGATGGAAGAGTGAAGGGATTGGCAAGTGAAAGGGTAAATGGATCTAAAGATGGAAGAACGGACAGACAGAGAAGAGTGAATAAATGGGTGGGTGAAAGGCCAGATGAATGGCCACATGAATATGTTGATGGATGGATGTTGGATCGGTGGATATGGTGAGATTGGGCAATGTGTAGCTGGATGGAAAGCTGGAAAAGAATAAAAATAACTTCTAGTAAGGATGGTTTTTCTCACTTTGCGTGCTCGCTGTGATTAGAGGTAAGTTTCAAGTGGGGACCATTTTAATCTTCTGCTGACCCCATTGCTATGGGGAAAAGTGTCTCCTGCACACATACATTGAAGGACATCTTTGGCAGATTGCTGCAGCAAATATAATTAGATGAAAACTTGAAAGATGCCTTACCGATGGGCAACACTCCCCTTCTTGATATCAGAAATAACCAGCGGGTCCCCCGGCTTCCTGCTAGAAGGGGCTGCAAAGAGAGTAAACAAGCCGGGTTAGAGCGTTAATTGACACAGGTACCGCGTAAGGATATATATATCAACGACGCACAGTCAAATAAACTCCTATACAGCTTGTCTCTTAAAACCTGCAAAAAAACTAAGCATACGTGTATTTATTGCTCGAACAGATTGAGGCTGTCGGGAGGAATAAAACATGTAAACTCTAGGAGGTAAAACAAATCATGTGGTGTAACGTTTATGCGGGAAAACAGATGGTTCTTTGCAGAGAGAGCACGGCGCTCGTGCAATCAAACACGCGCCTATCAGAGATGTTCTTACATCTCATAAACAACGGCAGGCGAGAGGCCTCCTGTGGGGGGGAAGTGGGGCACCCGAGCGGCCTGTTTTCTTCACTTTAAAGCTCGCTTGCAATAGCCATCTGTTTTTTTTTTGCATTTTATTAAAACAAGCGGTGATATGAATGTAAGCACAGAAAAAAATCATAATTTTAATAAATATAATAAACTACCAGCTATTAGGATTCTAGCGGGAATAACAAGCATTAGAAATGCAATAGGTCTCGCATTTTTTTATTAGTTAAAGTTATTGGCATTGCAAATGGCAATGTCTACCAGCTTCAGCCGCCTCCTGGGGACATCAGCTATTGAATCTTAATAGGCACAAGGGTGCGTATTGCAAAAATGTGCGGGCTATGTCATTGATTACAGGGACCAAATCAGACCAAAACGCCTGTAAGGGTGGACAGTGCCAGGCCAAGTCTGTAAAGTGCTTTGGATCCATCCTGAGAGTTGAGTTCTGTCTATCAGTTGGAGCTGCTTGTGTGTGTAATAGGCCCTGGTGAGAAACTAATAATGAATAAACCTAAGTTTTTAAAGAAGTGTGACTGGGCCGGTCCGCTCACAACAATATCACTATGCTTTCATGGGTAGTTACTGGTCCAGATACTTTTCCCACCTCTCCCTAAGTCTCCCATCTACTGGAGGGCATTCCAATTTCTAAGAGTGAAAGTTTTGTGAGCTTACTGGTCATCAACAGGATTTCAAGCACAGACATGGTTCCAGTACTTATTGTCAAGATTTCTGTACATGCAATGTCAGCATGGAGAACAACCCTGCACACTTGGGTCATACAGGGATGTAATTATTGTTCTCTGAATTGTAGTCTCCGTCTTCTAGCACACTTAAGTTTTGGTTACTAGTTGATTGAGAGGCAACACCGCACTTGGCAAGCAGTTATACCATCAAGTGTATTCGTTCCTAGGTACATTATTACCTCCAAATTTTAATTTAATTGCAAGAAGTTGTAGGGATAATGTGGATGTTTTCTACCTTCAGGGTTTCAAAACTCGATATGTGCAGTTTTTCCCAGACCTAATTTCACCAGGTTTTACCTAGCAAAAATGGCGTGATATACAGAGTGGCATGAGAGGATGAGTTGTGATCCCAATTTGGGCCCAAAATTCTGTTTTTACAGAATTGGGACAACCACCTCAATGACAATGAGTGACTGCGCAATCAAAATATAAAGGTCTAGAATGGAAACCCACATTTCTAGTCAGCTGTGAACTATAGTTCCTGAGGTTAAGAAATGCTCTGAAGATAATCACCTCTATCCTAGACATGTACATTTTTACATAAAGGATTAAACACATTTTTAATAAAAATCAGCCCTACCTAATTATTGCACCTAAAAATTTTCTAACAAACAGTCACGGGCAATTTACTCATTCTCATTAGACCCAAAAACCTACAGAAAATGCACAAGTCTTTAAAAAGTGTGTTTGTGTTTCACCACAGGTACACCAATGAAAATTAGAGACAGCCACATGGTCAACCACTTAGAACACTTAAAAAAAATATGTAATGTTCACTAAAACAAGGTCTGTATTTCATTATCTCCGGACTTAAAACTAAAATATTTTCGGATTTCCATGCATTTGTGGAAATACTGAAAGCGAGCTTCCTAACGTAGAATTTAAAAAAGAAAACTACACAGTGCAACCAAAAATAAGCGCTTAGCATACTTAAGCCTGATAATGAATAGCAATGTCGTGATTTAATATGCACACAGTTTGGCGAAGCCAGTACTTTGCTGGCACTTGTGTCTACTGAAGGAATGCACCAGATAGAGTTATTATTTCACACAGATTTTTACCATTTGAAAAGTATTTCAGTATAATACTAATACTACCACTGGGGATAGATTTACCTGCGGTTCTTGTGAAACTGTAAGTGTTTGACTAAACCATAGTTTTGCTTTAAAATTAATGATTAATTAGTGAAAATAATTTGGTTAAACTTTAGTTTAGGTTGGCAGGCAGGTAACTAAAGCATCCTAATTGCAGGGATATAAAATCCACGACCCAAAACTTTAAAAAACAGATTAGAAGTTGTCCTGGTCAGGTGTCAACGCAGCCTTAACTCCCACCCCATCCATCGGGTTTGAGTAAAAAAAATAGAAAGTGCGAGTGTAGTAGTTAACAAGGGTTTACTCTGAAATAACCATGGACCTAGTGGTACAAAGTTGGGGAAAGGAACAAGGGTCCCTAATTCAACCAAACACTAACGGATATTTTTTAGAATATGTAATGTAAGAAATAAATCAGAGGGTGCATATGCATCACTAGACGCCCATAGTGCCGTAGCTGTCTTTCATCCTTCCGATTTGACTAACAAAAACACTGGTTATTAATAGTGCGTGTTGCGGTGTGGGGAAAGCTAAATTATCGTTTTCGTTTCCATTGGAAAGAAAATATTGTTGTGAGGCAGGACCTTTAGGAAGGTTTCACAAAACACGTAAGCTCCAGGTTATTTACACACCCTGGAATCAGAGAAAAAGAGGCCAGCGCCACAGATGTAGAACGGGGGAGTAGGGCAGGGTGCCCTCTGACAGAGTAAGGGATTGAAAGATCATGAGGAAGAACTGGGGCAGCTTCCCTGCTTCAGTCAGCTCTTTGTGATACATGAAGCAAAAAAACAGCACAGTGGGAATATTATTAACATACTGTTGCTTAACTACAGAGGTGCGAGGAAAAGGCTCTCTGTTGTATTGCACTGCCACAAACCATAAATTGAGAGAAAAAGAGAGAGAAACTCAGCAGAGGCAAGCAACGGAAAAGACAACCAAGGGAGAAGAAATAGCACCGGAGAGGATGAGGATATTAGAGAGACACCAGACAGCACATGATTTCAGGAGCATGCCCTTTCATAAGCTTTCTTGTGGCATGAAACCACCCTTTAAAGAAGCAGCGCACCGAAACCTACACACAGCTACATTCTCTATACCTGACCTCCGGTGTCCGTAGAGAGAGCTGCGCGGCGATCGGAGGAAGCCTTAACTGTGTGATTACAGTGGGCTGAGACCTCCCACCTACCCATAGCTGTGAGCTGTAACCCCCGCCTAAACAGAGCAATTACGTCATGTAGAAATGAGATCAGAACACCACACTTTTATAGCATGGGAAAGCTGACATTGCACCGAAGAAGCAGTCAGTGAGCCGATTTCGAAAAGTCAATTTACTGTGGAAAAAAACATGCACTCGTTCCGTTTATGAACCACACTCCCACTTGCTGCCTTTCTCCCCTCACTTGTGGTGGGGGACATTATTCTCAAGGCAGACGAAATTTCTGGTTTGTATTACAGTCTCATACCTGGTCCGATATTTTTCCATTGGATCTGCAGTATTTGCTGAGGAAATAGAAATAAGACACCCCCTATCCTCGCACTCGCTTCTCACCATACTGCCCACTATATGTAAACAAGATTGTGAAATCATTGAAGTCGGCTGCCTACTTGCAGCACAGAAAAGACGGAGGAGGGAGGCAGCGTCAGCACAAGTGAAGCGCTGGACAGCAGAGACGTCGGCAGCGTGAGAGAGGAGCGGGGGCAAGCGAGCGCGGCAGCATGCTGAGCTGACCAGACGCTCGTGCACAATGGCCTTTTCTGTGCGGTTACGTGCGGGTAACCGCACGGAAAAGGCCATTGTGCACGAGCGTCTGGTCAGCTTTTGAAGCCCCTAACTTAAAGTCTCGCAGAGCAACGCATGCGCGCTACTCTAGGCTCGACCTAAAAATGAGAGGAGCAGGCATCCTTTGCCGACAGCTCTCTGCCAGGTCAGTGGTGTATGTCTATGGCTTCTGAGTGCACTGTCGGTGGGGACAGAGCGTTGCCCCTTCATGTAAATATTTTATTTTCACAATCCACCTCTACTCATACGAAATTCCAATCTGTCATGAAATAACTCCAGGAGTGAATGCACACGTGAGACTAGGTAGTCAACAGAGATGTGACGTCAGCCTTGTAAACCTTACAGCGCGGGGAGGTGGGTGGGGGCTCCCAACACTGGGTCTCCCCTCCGGGGCGTAGGAGACACAAATTCTGGGAGGGACAATCTTCTGGACTTTCCAGCGACCCTATACAAATCGCCCGTTGTGTGAGACCGTACGCCCGTTAAACGAATACAATCGCATAGTTTTGAAGTGAAATATTGAGAAAGGCAGGCATGTAGTCACAGTTTACAAGTATGCTTTATTGTTATTTACATTCACATAGTAATTAGACCAAATGTGGAAAAAACATGTATATGAATCTTGCATCTTCATGCACCAAGCAAACAAAGGTCGCTGACTTCAGGTGGGGGCGTCGTGTTGCAAGTGCATTATGGTTCGAAAAGTACCTGCTGCTGCATTCCTGGTCTCCAGCAATTTTTAGGCAACAATAAAAATGTCACGATAACTCCGATGATTAATGTTCTTTATTGAGAGGGATCGGAGGTTTGCCTAGTGGAAGTTTTGACTCATGGTAAGGTAGCCACAGTGGGTTAATATGCCTGCTGCAAAGACCGTGTACCATGCAGATCACAAAGTGCTTATAATGTAAATAGGTCAGTGGGTTACTGCTTTTGTCAGAGAGATCATTTTGTTACTTGCAGTTTATAAAGTTAAAATCCTAACATAGAACAGTGAGCTATCAACCGTCATCAAAGAGCTACATAAAATCCTAATGTTGGAAAATGGGTTCATTTGGATAGAAATCAATTCTGATTATTAAAGTGAAACCCCTAACCATGATGTTACATTTTAAATTCTGAGTTTGTGCTTCTCCACAGGAGAGAGGCAAGGGTGTGGTATGTAGCCAATGGTTCATTTTGTACCACACTGTCACAAATATATTATTAAAGCAGGGTGTGGTAGCGCATATGATTTACTGACCACACATTTTCCATTAAAATGGCACTCGTCCCATGGGGCTGCCTTGGGCCTACCTAAAGGTGACTTACATGTTGTGAAAGGTCTGACATGCAACTGCCCCCTGCCCCAGCCCTTCAGCCCTCGCAAAAGTACCGACCTGACTTAAATAGAAAGCTTCGCATTTCCCCCACGGTTACAGGACAAAACGTTTATAACCATAATTTTAAAAGAAGAGACTGGAGGTAAGGGATTGAAATCTTAAATGTAGCTGTCTTAACTATGGCATGGCTTCATGGAGAGGTTAGCTGCTACAAGAACCAAAGCTGCTCACAAGCTGTGATGTCAGTATGTGACATAGCAGTAAAAAAATGTCTCAGAGAGGTACTACGCTGCGAAGAGACTGTGACACCTGACGAAAACGAGGTAAATGGCTAACAAGGGGACCAATTACTAAAGTAGTACAACAATTATATGTCTATTATTCCTATGTCTATGCAAAAAGACAGAGTCAATCTGTAGAATAAGCAGGGTTAAGTGTTAATAATCACATCATTGAACTATAAACCAAGTACTGGCAAATGTAGTGGGTCTCGCCTTTGAAAGGCGTTTGTGGACCTTTTGGATTTCCCAATGCCTGTAAGCGAGGGCGAACAGCTTGTAGCTGGTGCTGTTAAACATCGGCAAAAGCAACAAAAACAAGCTGAAATGGCTGCCACCGTGTGATCACACGTGCGCAAATATATCATGAGGTTCTTTCTTAATGTAACTGTTGGACTTGGCCCTTTTTGTCAGGGTCATCCCTGAACTTTTTGCCTTCCTCCTAGTATTTTTTCTGACCTGGTGTTGGTGGTTTTAGGACTCTGGGCACTTTATTACTGCTGTCCAGTGTAAAGTGCGTGTGCTCTCTATGGTAAAACGTGGTAAGATTGGTCTACACCTGTTTGGCTAATTTAATTTACCTGTCAGTCCCTTGTAAAGCGGTATCCCAGATACACAGGGCCAGTAAATTAAATGCTACTGGTGGGCTTGCAGCGCTGATTGCGCCACCCACCAAAGTAGCCTTTCAAACCTGTCTCAGGCCTCTGCCATTGCAGGGCCTGCGCGCGCAGTTTACTGCCGCTGTGACGTGGCACATAAAGTGAGCGCCACGTCTGTGACCCCCCTTTTACTACATATCAGTCACCCCTAAGGTAGGCCCTAGCTAGCCCTATGGGCAGGGTGCATTGTAGGTAAAAGGTAGGACATGTACCTTAATTGTGTGACATGTCCTGGTAGTGACAAACAGCCATTTTGGTTTCTCACTGCTGTGAGGCTGCCCTCTCATAGGAATGCATTGGGGAGTCCCTGATAAGTGTTTCAGTTGTAATTCCGGATATGAGAGGAGCAGCGTGGTCAAGTTTGGTATGTTTGGAATAGTAATAATAAATGCTGCGTAATGGTGTGCGCGGATTTATTATCACTATTTTAGAAATGCCACTTTTAGAAGTGGGCATTTCTGTGTGCTATGTGTCTTTGTGCCTGCCTGATGTGTATTGCATGTCTGGCTCTGGAGTGACAGGGGCTGGTGAGGCGAGTGGCTCCAGAGGGGCTGGGTGAGACAGCACTAGGCTGAATAGGCAGATCTGCATTTGGAGTAGTGGGAGGAGTAGCCCCAGACCCTGAATAGGTCTGTGCCTGCCTTGTACAATGCTGGCTCCGCCCCCCTGTGGTGTGTCTGGGGCCAGGACCTACTCTGACAATGAGGGTGTTTGTGCCCTGTAAACAAAGGTTGGAGTGCCCCCCAGAACTGGTTTGGACCGGGCCTAGGCCTGTGCCAGGGGGAGAGAACAAAGACATGTGAGGTATAAGTACTGGGGCTGTGACATCCATGATGGGTGCTTTTTGGGTGCTACTGTGTACCTGTTTTGGAGCTGGAGGGCGTCAGGAGGAACCGCCTTGGGACCCAGCTGCTAGCTCCTGGGGGTCCCTACGTGCTGGCCTGCCTGTGCCCAGCTCTGCCCGGTGTGCCCTTGGACCCAGCGTGGGGTCCTTGCTGGATTCTCTCCTCTACCAGGGGTGGACTGAGCCCCTTTGCCTTGGGGAGAACGCTGCTCGGTCCTGGTGTCGTGGACCGGCTGGATGCTGTTGGGGCCACCGGTGGCGCGAGGAGCGTCTCGTGAGCGTTGTGCCCCAAAGCGCTGGGCCGCATATTATTCCGAGGGAATCCCAGCGTGGGGATTCCCCCGTGCTGCCGGGAGGTGGAGCGGGAGCCCACCCCGCATTTTTATTGCACCGAGAGCCGCCGCACCACAAACGGCATCCAGGAAGCCCGGCAAGCTGCCTGGTTGAGGGCGGGGTCGTGCCAAGTACAGTGGACCAATCAGGGAAGTCAGGCACGATTGAGCCTGGAGGTGGGAAGGGGCCCCCGTACGCTGGTGGGAGCCCTACATGCCGCCCGGAAAGAAAAAGGGGATCGACGGAGACTCCGCTCCATGCTGAGGGACCCCCCTGTGTGCCTGCATTTAGAGGCGGAGCCCCCCGGGCTCACCGGACCCCGGGAAAAGAGGACCGGAGCCTCGCGGGCTCCCGACTGAAGTCCTGCGCGTTGCCAGAGGAGAAGAAAGGAGAGAAGCCCCGGTGAGTGGGGCTAGGCGGGCACACTGCGGGTGCCTATTGGAGGCATCAGTGTACCTGAAAGAGGAGCCCAGGGAAGGAAGGGCTCCCTAGGCACTGTTGGTGCCGGTGCTCACTTCTACAGCTGCACCGCCAGGGTGCGGGCAGCTGCAATGTTGCAGGGGCATTCCTTTTTGGCCCACGAGAGAAGCCCCGGTAAGGGGGGCTGAGGAGGCACTGTTGGTGCTTATTTTGGCACACAGCTGTACCGCCAGTTCGAGGCAGCTGCAACGTTGGGGGCATTTTGGGTCTCAAGAGAGACAAGGGTGGGTTTCACCCTCGCACCCCTATTCTTGGTGCCGGCCTGTTGGGCCTGTACCCTGCTGCAGTGGCAGCTTAGAGTCCTGACTATTTGGACATAGGGCATGGCAGGAAAGTCCCAGATGGGCCCCCCGAGGAAGGCCAGTTGGCCTGTGAGCACCTGAGGTGCTGGTAGGGCGCAAGGCCCTAATGTGATGCATAATGTGTTTATGCCCAGTGATTATGCATAATGTGTTTATGCCGAATGTGATGATGCATAATGTGTTTATGCCTAATGTGATGATGCATAATGTGTTTATGCCCAGTGTAGGCCTAATGTGATGATGCATAATGTGTTTATGCCAGTGATTATGCATAATGTGTTTATGCCCAGTGATTATGCTTAATGTGTTTATGCCCAGTGTTTATGCCTAATGTGTTTATGCTGAGTACAGTATTTTACCAGTAGTTACTGGTTGTTTCATTACTTACCTGTTCTAATGGTTCTGACAGTGGCCCGATTGGCCCTGTCCTATATATAATCCCCTGTGAAGTATAACCTAGTGCCAGGTGGGACAGTGTACATATGTGATGTGTTCTAATGTGTTTTATGGATAATACAAAGGCTATTTTTACATAACCTTGTGTGAAGTTTCTCTTGTGGTGCGCCCAGTGTGTCGCTGCTGTGTGTGTGTGTTGCGCAAATGCTTTACACTTTGCCTCTGGGATAAGCCTGACTGCTCGTGCCAAGCTACCAAGGGGGTGAGCAGGGGTTATCTTCAGCGTGTAACTCCCTTGCCCTGACTATAGTGGTGGTTTCTGCCTGGCTTAGGTGCTTGCCCTAGCCAACCAGAAATCCCATTTCTAACAGTAACGTTCCAATATGGTGAATAACCATTAAACTAAATGAAAAAATAAATAAATAAAAGATGTGTGAAAGTGCATTTCAATGAAATGAGCAGCCGTGTTGCAAACTACAGCGTCCAGATGCTCCTAAACAACACAAAAAACAGAATACATTTTGTTAAAGAAAATTAAATGGGGCAGGGAGCAACAGAGGACTGAGGGAGGAGGGACGAGCAAGACAATGTAGCTGAGCGGCACTGCGGTGAGCAGGGCAGTGTGGGGGAAATTCAGTCATTTGGGGTTGGAAAAAATGCAGGGAGAATGCAGAACTGGACGAGAACGGGAAGGGAAAGCAGCTGGCGAGATGGGTGAGCAATACAGAAAGTGCAGGGGGCCTGGGGATGTGAGCTGAAAGCAGCACATGGGGCAAGAGCAAAATAAACACATGCTTTCCCATGGAGTGTTGAGAGGAAAAAGTAGTTCCCTAACGTGAGTCACAGAAGGATACAAGTCATCAAAGCAAAAGGATGGTAAAGAAGCTATGCTCCAGGGGAGGGACAAGAAAAAGAAGAGGAAGGAAAGCCATTAAATAGGACACAGGGAAATGAGATTGAAAAGAAAGACAACCAGTGGTAAGGAGAGGGCTGACCCAAAGCCCAATGGTATTGTACGCAATAGGACTTCAACAAAATAAGGCTAAATGCTGTCTGTAGGTGAGACTAAAAAAGGGAGGGGGTCATATTAAATATGACTGGAGAAACGGTCAGTCCCGTAGGATACCCTAGATGAGAGCCCGGGGATAAAGAAAATCAAGAATTACACAGAGGTGTAGAAGGTATACTCAGGACACTATGTCCCGTAGGTACCAGTGCAGGTGGGAGGATCTACTCTGTATCATAGAAGGATAAGTCCATGATAATAAGCATAGACAAGGGGTGTCCAATAATAGTCCAGGAGGGCCAGATGCACGTCAGAATCCTGGGATTACCACTGACTAAGTTCCATTTACGTACACTGTATGTTGGTTTTCTTATGTGGCTATCGGGATAATTTGGTATGTACCTAGTCCTCCTGTACTGAAATTGGCCATTGCTGGCATTGACGATATACTAGCATCTACTATTTTAAGGACAACATCTTGCAACAGTAGTCTTTGTTCCATGTAAGGCGCATAAGACCGAATG
Source organism: Calotriton arnoldi (assembly GCA_963921515.1). Lineage (NCBI taxonomy): Eukaryota > Metazoa > Chordata > Amphibia > Caudata > Salamandridae > Calotriton > Calotriton arnoldi. The sequence continues at coordinate 1,045,284 of CAWUFW010001665.1, forward strand.
AGTAAAAGCACATCTGCCAAAGGAGTCCAAGTGGTAATTACATTTTGCGTCACATTTTTACCATTGCCTTTGAGGTAAGACCATTTAGAGAAACACATCTTTTGCAAGATCTATGTTGTTTTACGCTTCATATCAGTTCTGAAATGCCGTGCAATTTAGTGCAAAACAAGCATTCTGTCATAGCTGTGCTGATGTGTATATATATATATATATATATATATATATATATATATATATATATATATATATATTCGCTTTACATAAAGTGTTGGACCGTAGAATGTGCCCCTTGCGTGCACTGCGCTACCTCTTAAAGGGACTAATAAAGCAAAGGACATCATCTTTAACACAGTAATACATCCCCCTGCTCCTCGTGCGAGCTCCCCACTTCGCTCCCTCTGTTCCACTTTTATTCTGTTTCCCTTTAGACTTGCCCTTGTCAGCGAAACTCAGACATAATATTTGATTCCCCGTCATATTGCACTGCATTTCCGAATAAATAAATCATGGAGGAGCAACGGAGCATATACGAAATGGTGTGACTTTAAACCACGAGCCAGAGGGAGATTATTGTGTAATGGTTAGGGCTCCCAGATGAAGCTGCCCAGCTTCAAAGCCTGCTTTTTTCGACTTGCGGTACATTATGTATTTAAAAAAGAAACCATTGGATGTGCAACAGAAACACCAGTGTCAGGGCAGCACTAGGGGTACATCTTACTTAACCTGGTTCCGCGACATCCAAAGGCGGGTTGGACTTTACCACAAAGAGCTCACCTTTCCACTCATTTCTATGTGTATTCCATACACCTGGTGTTGCGTGCACTGCACAAGGCACACTGAAGCTATAGTGGGTGATTCTGCAACCCTACAAACACAGGTGGAAGCAGGATTACAACATGGACGTGTCTCTCTTAAAAAGCTGTTATCGGCAGTCCTTGCCGCAGAGAGCTGAAGGTTGCAAAGTAGCGCTTACACAGATGGTCATCAGTGAACAAATTCATGTTCACTTGTGATAAGGATCCTCCAACAAAACATGGTAAAAATAGTACAAGAACAATGCATTGAAATGTATAAACCTATTTCAAGACGTAGAAGCATCATTATCAATTTAATCAGCGATGAATCATTCACTGAGATACCATGAGTGCAAATCTGAAAAAAGGACTCAAATATTCCCATCTCCGAACTGCTTACGATGTCACTCTGCGGGTGGGAGACTCTCCTGTGTAGCATGGGAATGTCTGGGGATTTAGGTGCATTGGCTGAATATTCCACCCATTTGTCTGCAGCAGCGGGGTGGGCTGAGGATCCGAAACCATAGTTGGGAATCTTAGGGATAATGGAAGCGCGGGCAGGCTCCTGGTGATCCTCCCTGGCAGGCATGATTTTTCTTCTGGCTACGTGTGATATTGCCCGATGCTGGCATTCTAATATCCCCTACTAGCGCCCCACCCCCTCCCCATTGTATTGTCTTGGGCCCTAGGCCCACATGAATGAATGGATGAAATGACCATGCAGACACAGTAGTAAGATACTGGAACTTGGCCAGGGCACGTGCGCCCGGCCCCTTTTATTAGCAGGGTCACCTGACTGGCGACGCCTGTGATGGGTGAGTGTTAGTGTGGGTGTAATACAGAGCAAAACACTAGAACGTGTCCAGCAGGACACTACACCCATGTCCTCCCCCTCCAAAGCCCCCCCGTGGGGGACTGGCTACCCGTTGCTCCCACCTAGTGGAGGCAGTTCACAAAGCCAGGGGATACCCCAAGAAACACAGCATCTGCTGGCCTAGCGGAGGGCTTTAAGCGGGCCGTGTCTTGCCGGTGCCCAGCACCGGCAGTTCTTAGAAGCAGGTGCCGAGACGGGTCCCTATCGGGCTCTTCCTTTTTGCCTTCACCATGAAAAAACATAAATCTTACCTCTGCAGAAGTACCGCCCTTCACTGTCATTGCTGTAACTTCAAAGAGACTCGTTATGGTTCTTTCACAGTCTCACAATTTCAGAACTGAAGCATTTTCTATATGCTATATTACGAATGCATGGTTGTTGTTTATTTATCTTATGAAACTAACAACCATTGACAAAGCCAATAGTACTGGCTTGTTGTAAGTGTAATGTTACTTGCTGTATTATATATCTGGATGCAATGACAGAAGTAGCAAAATAACAGTTTGGTGGCACACTAAGCATAGATTTTCAGCTTAACCGTGCTTTTAAGCCAAGCCCTTAATTAGATTGGCCACGCCCCTTTCAGAGACCCTCCAGTTTTTTAATCCCACTTAAAGCCCTGCCTAGCGGGATGACTTTCTTATTGCTATGTCGTGACATATTGCTGATTTAAATGTGGTATGTGGATTTTGAATGTGCCATTGGTGTTTTGCATTACTCGCATGCCTGTTTCGTCTTTGTGAAATGTCCTGCACGTGACTCTGTATCAAGTTTGTGAAATCAATAGAATTAAAAAATATTTATCAAAGCTACAGTACACCAATCTGCAGTGTAAGCTCAAACTGTGCTTTAAAGAGCTGTAGTAAAAACTGGAATAAAAAATGAAACTATAGAAAAGAACTCAAACAATAGTATATTGCCGGGGCCACCAACGTCGACATATTTTCAAATTACGGCCACTTACACTCAAAGGTAAAAGAGTTTGCTATAGTCTACCCCTCATGTCCAATTCCATACGTCAAAGCCATCTGCCCCGTCACAATGATGGACCCCGGTGGAAACCATAAATCTATAAATGAAATCCCAATACGTACAGCTGATGGTGATGCCCAGCTCCACGTTGTGTTTCTTTGGTAGCTTGACGTGAAACGTCCCACTGCTGGGGATCACGGATTCTGCAAACAAGAGAAGCGGCAAAGGTTCAACGTGTGTTGACAACACCAGAGGTTCCAACATCTGCATTGGAGGACAATGAATGTGCATTTTCAAGTCTGCTTTGCAGGTCAACCCCAAAATTACTTTTAAAGCCCTATGTTAATGCTACATAACAAAAACATCAGACATTTTTTTAAATTATCCGGTGATTTACAACAGTTCGTTACAGGTAGTGGACGTGTGAGCCTTCTGGTGGCCCATTGCCATTATGCTCACAATCGCCATGTTTAGCACCACTGGTAGTGACGCCCTCCATCCAGACAGCCAAATCATTTCATAGCCTGGCACTTTTGTACACTTCTGAATTTTACTCAAATAAAAAATACCCCTTGACACACCACACCCCTATTGAAGTTTCCTCCAAGAATCAAGGCCCAAGCAGTCGGTGTTTCATACCGTTTTCAGTGAGGAACACTCTCCTCTTGGCTTTATGAAGAGTAAAATCAGAAAGTAACGTTGTTATGTTACGTTATATATTTATTTATAAAGTGCAGCATAACCCAGAACTTGTTGGCAATATTTCAATAACATATTTCCTGAACCAGCTCAGCATAATCAAGATAAGGTAAAAGAACAAACATTCAAAAAGTCTTGACGTGTACTAGCATCAGTCAAGAGACATAAAGGGCAAAAGCTTACAAGGATTTTGAAGAATCAGTGACATTATTCGACAAACCAAACCTTACGTTTTCTGCAGAAGTTCAGTAAGTAGGAGTCTCGTGCAGAGATGGGGTAGAGTATTTCATGTTTTGGTTGTGGCTACAGAGAAGGCTCAACCTCCAAAAGTAGCCATCTTTGTTTTAGGAACATCTAGTAGGACGCGCTATGTTGAGTGTCCAGTATAAGTTGGTGGATGAACGCTGGATTTAGAGACAATTATGTCCAGCCACATTATTGTACCTCGGCAGACTGGTAACTCCATCACAACGGTGGCGGATATCCCATCTGCCGAAATATAAATCTATTTATAACCTATGGGATTTCTATTTTGGCGGATGGGATATCCGTCACGGTTGTGACAGAGTAACCTGTCTGCTGAGATATAAAGCAGGCCCTTAGTCACGCTTTTCAGTGAAAAGAAGGCTTCAAGAAAAAAATTAAATAACTTTGCACGTTTCGCTTGGTACTTCTTATGCAGCAGTTGACATAATAACAAAAAAATGAAGATTGAGGTATTTGCGTCCTCGGGGGCAAACTACCCCTCCTGTTACCTCCAGTAAGTCCCACACACTTCATCCCCCAACCAGGAGCGCACTAGGAGGCACGTTTGCAGAGTAATGGAGAAAGGGGGCGGGGCCTCCAGCGAGTTGCCGGCTTTTGTTGTTGTTGATTTTTTTCTTTTTAGGGAGGGGGGGGCCACGAGGCCCCTCTTCCCTGGACCATTTTGGGCCCCGGGGACCCCATCCCCGGGACCTGACCCTTTTTAATTTTTTTAATTTAAGAAATGGGAGGAGGCCCTTCATGGGCCGATTTCGGCCCCAGCGACCCCATCCCTCGGCCTTTAATATTTTTCATTTTTTTATTGAAAGGGAGGGGGCCCTTTGGCCCCACTCTTGGGCCATTTTCGGCTCCGGGGACCCCATCTGCCGGGGCCTGCTCTTTTTCATTCTTTTTTTTTTTATAAAAAGGGAGAGGGACCGTGTAGGAAGGTGGAATCTGACTACATGGTTGCCCCCACTTTTTTTCTGGTGTTTTGTTGGTTTTTGACTTAGTTTGGCTGGGAACCTGCTATTCAGGTCCCCAGCCTATCTGCTTTCTCTTTAAATGACTTGGAGTGCACTCTAGGTGCACTAGTGATTGGATACTGTGGTACCTTATGAGTCCCTAGTATATGGTACCTTAGGTACCAAGGGCATAGGTACTTCACAGGCCTACCAGGGGCTGAAGCATGTATTATGCCACCCCTGGGAAGCAGACTAAATCGGACACCACAGGCCTGCTACTGCAGCCTGGGTGAGGAGTGCTAGCACCTCTCACTGAGATATAGGTCCCCTATATCTCTCCTGCACACACATTGAGACTTATCAGTCACCCCTAAAGCAGGCCCTATCAATCCTGAGGGCAGGGTGCTTAGTTTCCATGTGAGGGGGTGCCTCTGCCTGAGCAGGGCCCCTCTGCAGCTCTCAGAGCCCATTCTCTGGGGCTGTTTGTGGATGCGGTTAAACCATATACTCTTAAGTGCATTATATCCTCGCGGTAGAATGCTAACTTTGGAATGGCTGCATCAAAACATGTCGTGTTTGGTGTCAAACATTTTGGAATACTACCCCCCCCCGCCAGTCCTGGCGGCGGGGGTAGCATTCCACCCTTCTAGAGGGATAGACATGTACCTACTGTGGAAACGCGGTAGAATCCTGCAGAGCCCTGGCATCACAAAATGGATGCCACCAGTCACAGACACTGGGCTGCCCTCCTGCTGATGACCAACACTCGCAGTGGAGGAAGCCCAACAATAGATATCCTGTCCCAAGGGGGTGTGACCACCTCCCAGACAGGGTTTAGTGTATTGGGGCTGGGTGGGTGCACTCTTAGAGTGCTTTGAAGTCCTGCACTGGGGAGCAGAAGGCTCCTCTGTGCATACCCCAGTTCAAACCGGCTCAGGGGCTACCTGCCCCTGCTCTGGCGCGAAACTGGACAAAGGGAAGTGGGTGTAGCCACCCACTCCCCTGACCCTCCCATAGGTAGGGTCATAGAGCTAGTCCCTCCCTTTCTTTTAGTATAAGAGGGGGAACCTGTGCATTGCACTCTACATCTCCCTGGACGACGCTCTGAAGAAGAATCCTGGACCTTCGACGTTCCACTACCTTTGGAAGACTGAAGAATCTCCCTTGGAGTCAAGGAGTGACTCCCCTGCTTGGCAGGCACCAAAAACTACAAACGACGGTCGCAAACTACGCTGCTCCCGCCGGAGTCCGAAGTCCCTGCAGCCCAAGAAGTGTATTTCCTGACTTCTCAAAGGCCATCGTGAGTCCCCAGCGAAGCTGAGGCCAGTGAACCCCAAGAGTGACGAGGAACCGCGACCCCTGGGTACCGTGCACTATTGTCGAGTGCAACCCCTTCACAACGTTCTACGAACTTGTGAAAATAGTGGAGCGGTGCACTACCAAAGAGTTTTCTTCAATAAATCCAAATGTTCATTTTGTATAGTGGTTTATCAATCCTTTATTTTCAATATCAAAATGTGCAAATTCCAGCCAACGCGTTTCGTTCATACAAGTCAGTGACTGCCGACCGGACGATAATAACAGGACTGTGTCCCCAGAGATACAACCATCAGGCACTTATCATGGTAGCCTTTAAAATGTAAATACTTGTGCGTCGACAGCAGGAATTTGAAATATCTCAGATCAAGGGCTCTTCATTGCCTCTGTGTTCCTGCGTCTTCTTCACATCACCATTTGCCCTGAATAAGTTAATTTTATGTATGAACGAGTCGCGTTGGCTGGAATTTGCACATTTTGATATTGAAAATAAAGGATTGATAAACCACTATACAAAATGAACATTTGGATTTATTGAAGAAAACTCTTTGGTAGTGCACCGCTCCACTATTTTCACAGTTTTCTCTCTGCTTGGCAGCTGGCATCCAACAACGGCAGGTGCAGGAGCTGTATGTGCACACCCAATCATACTATCCATTACAATTTCTTAAACAAGAAAAGGAATAAAGCAGGGAGGTGCGGTTACTCAGATCCGCCGTTGCTCATTCATTCTCTATTGTTCTACGAACTTGTGCTTTGGACCACGTGTGGTCCTAGCCTCCAGCAGGAATCCATCCGAAGATCAGAGGCCTACCACGTCCCGAGTGACCGTGGGCCCCTGTTGAGCGAATCCTCCCGAGGCGTCTTCGCGATCCCTTGCCAGCCGGCTTGTGGGTCCCCTGAAGGCTTTCCTACAGAACCAAAGGGCTCCCCTGGTTGCTCCAGGCCTGCCCTGACTTACCCTCGCTGGGTGAGTCCCTCAGACCTTGCTGGTCTGCGCCATTGACTTTTTACACTTTCCCCGAGACTTGCTGTTACCAAGGCTTGTTGGCTCCAATCGAGTCGCCGACACCGCAGTAAGCTGCAGACATCGTGGGACACGCCGAATCCAGCTCTTGGTCGGCGTCGACGCCTCCTGGACCTCATGGCTGAAGAGTCAAGGCACCCGTGAACGACCTGAATCTTGCGACGACGGTGGGCATCCATCTTCCTTGCCCCGAGTCACTGCCAAGTGACTGTGAACACTGTCCCCTCTGCTTTCAGGTCTTCCATCTTCTGAATCCAGGCTTGGATTCCTCCGGACACTTCTCCTGTCGCCGCAAGCAGCAAGTCTTCACTGGCTCCCATTGAAAACGACGCCGCGACCCGACACCAAAGAACACCTATGCACCCGGCTCCCTGGGTAAGGTAACTTCAGCACTACGGTGCTCCTGTGGGTGTGGGCCCTAGAACTACTTACCCTGTAAGTGACTTGCTTGTAGCTACCCTAGAAGTGCCCTAAAACTCTTACTTTCCAAGTGCGACTATCGCGCTGACTCGTACATGGTTCGCGTCTGTGTTAGACACACCGCGTCCAACTCCCTTGCAACTCTATCTGTAACCGCGTCCTTCGACTCGTACAAGGACCGATCGGTGTGTTCGCCTCGAACACGCAAGGGACCTTTAACATTGAAATCTCAATCGCGTCTGTTCGCATAGACTAGTACAGGACTCGCACCGGTGCCAGGACACCGCGTCCGTCCCCTGTGGGTCTCCTACAACTACCTGGGGTGGTTCTTGGGGGTCCCTCGATTCTAGATGCCCTAGACCTAGGTCTAGCCAAACTAAGATTGTGATATTCGATTGTGCTAAACTTATTTTGATAACATTTGACTTGTACATATGTTCCTGACTTCTAATCTCATAAAGAGATTAGTAGAGAGTTGTTTATAAATACATATATATTTGATATATATACCTGTGTGGTGTCTTTTCATTTGGTGATTCAAGAGATTGTGTGGTAAAACAAGCTGCTTTACATTCCTTCAAGACTTAGCTGTGGAGAGCAGCCGTCAGGCTACCACTAGGATAGCTTTCTATAAAGGTTGTCTTAAACCTATCTACCATAAGAGTCGAATTGTTCTGGTGCAAGGTGTCCACTTTAATTAGTGAACAGCATATACCAGGCCAACTTCTCACAGACCGCATGGCCCCCCTCCTCAGGCCAGCTTCTGCCCCGGAGACCCCATCACCTGGGGCATGGTCACCTCGTTGGGGACCGCAGGGGGTATCTGATGGCCCCCACCGTCCTGGCCGGCTCCCGCCTCCTGTGGGAGCAGACATTCCTTTTTACACCCAGGGAGCTGCTGACATGCAGCTCCCTGTGTGTAAAAAGCAAAGTGTGCTCCGCTTTGAGCAAGCGAGAGAATGATGCTTTCGCTTGCTCAAAGCGGAGCACACTGTTTTCTATGGCATGGTGGGAGTGGTGCTTCCGCTATGCCATAGCAAACTGCAATGTCCCGGGGGTGGGCACCCCGGGACATTGCTGGAGCCAGCCCGGGGGTGGCGGTACCCAGGGCCATGTAGGGCTCCTGGAGGGGGGCCGCACGGCCCCCCTCCTTTATTCAAATTTGCACCGGGGAGGTGGTGGTCCCTGGGGCCTGCAAAAGGCCCCCTTAATTATTGTGTGTTTGCCCTGGGGAGGTGGCGGTCCTCGGGGCAGGGGGGGCCATGAGCCCCCTCCATATTGTTTTGATTAGCCCTGGGGAGGTGGTGGTCCCCGGGGCAGGGGGGGTCCGCGAGGCCACCCCACATAATTGAAAATAGCGCCGGGGAGGTGGCGGTCCCAGGGGCTGCAGGCGGGCCCAGTGGGCCCGCCTGCATTAATGATGAAAAGTGCCCTGGGGAGGTGGCGTTCCTCGGGGATTTGATAAGCCCTAGGAGGGGGGCCCCAGGCGCACCCTCCTATATTTATTATATGCCCCCGGGACCTGGCCTACCTGTCGTTATTTAAAAGCAAGCGCAGGAGCTCCCGCTTTTTTTTGCCGCAAATTCGCGAATATCACGATTTTGCGGCAAAATGTTTTATAAAAAAATGCTTTTATGCCATGGCGGGGTTCCCAGGGGAACTCCAAGACCATGGCTTGTGGGCCGTGGTATTCCTAACCTGCCCCCTTTTCTTTATTATCACTTTGGGGGGGGGGGGGTGGATGGACTCGGTGAAGCAGAGTCCCAAGATGGCTGCCAACACTTCCTGGTTGAAGTGTTGGCAGCCAATCAGAGCGGTGCATTTCCCTGCAAGAGCTCGTCTTTTTTTGCCCAGGCTTCATGACCAGAGATATAACTATCATTTTCAACTTAAATTTCTCAACAGCTACTGAACGGATTTATACCAACTAAGCAAAAGGCACTTCCTTGAATGAACATCAACCTCCCTGCCAAATTTGGTATAAGTCCATTCATCGGTTCGGGCTGTAGCTAAAGGTTCCTATGTGAATTAACATTACAAATGCACCCTTATTTTGCGCCCCAATTTCTCGGTCCCCACTGCACGAATCACTCCTAAACTTTCCACAAGACGCAGAACCTTGACACTTTTTGGGGAAAATTTCATGAAGATCGGTCAAAAGACGCCAAAGTTATAGCCAAGTCAAAAAACGCTTTTCCTATGGAAACTAGGTTCTAACTATAACTACCTACTGGATATAGACTGGTGGTAGAAGTCAGAAGATCTGCAGGATTGCAGTGTTGATATATATATACATACACATATATATAACACTGCAATCCTGCAGATCTTCCGACTTCTTCCACCATTTTGGACATTGATACTTAAATAAAGACACTTTGCCATCATCACTGCCTTGGAGTCTGTGCCCTCGTGTTGCGCCGCTGTGGCTGGATACTTTGGGATTCACATGCTGATATATATATATATATATATATATATATACATACACATATATATAACACTGCAATCCTGCAGATCTTCCGACTTCTTCCACCAGTTGGGGTTGGTGCTGGGCAATGGGCGGAGAACCCATTTGAAATAAAAAAACGCACTCACGCCGCAGCGCAAGTAAAGGCCCACACTCCAAGAGGGATATTCCCCACCAATTTCATTGAATCGATACAATGAAATTGGTGTGGATTATCCCTCTGGGAGTACGGGCCTTCGCGGAGTCCCCCTGGGACCGACCACGCTATGGCATAAAAGCATTTTTTTATAAAACATTCTGCTGCAAAATCACGATATTCGCGGCAAAAAAAAAGCTGGAGCTCCTGCGCTTGCTTTTAAATAACCCCCGGGTAGGCCAGGTCCTGGGGGCATATAATAAACATAGGAGGGTGCGCTCGGGGCCCCCCTCCTAGGGCTTATCAAAGCCCCGAGGACTGCCACCTCCCCAGGGCACTTTTCATCATTAATGCAGGTGGGCCCAGCCCCTGGGACCGCCACCTCCCCGGCGCTATTTCCAATTTTATGGGGGGGGGGCCTCGCGGACCCCCCCCTGTCCCGGGGAACACCACCTCCCCAAGGCTAATTAAAACAATATGGAGGGGGCTCATGGCCCCCCCTACCCCGTGGACTGCCACCCCCCTGGCGCACACATACAATAATTAGGGGGGCCCGTTGCAGGCCCTAGGGACCACCACCTCCACAGTGAAAATTTGAATAAAGTTCGGGGGCCGTGCGGCCCCCCTCCAGGAGCCCTACATGGCCCTGGGGACCGCCACTTCCCCAGGGCTAATTAAAACAATATGGAGGGGGTCATGACCCCCCACTCCAAGGACCGCCAACTCCCCGGGGCTGAAATAAATAACAAATCATGGACTCCCTACCCAGGGTAGTCCAGGGTAGGGAGCGGCACAATACATTATTTAGGGTAGAAGGGCATGTGGCCTCCCTGCCGAGCCTCTGGGAGGACATGGGGACCCCATTCTCCGGGGATGACATCAATAGATAGGGCAGGGTGGATTGCGCCCTCCTCCCCGATCCTGAAAAGGCCATAGTGATCCCATCCTCTGGGGCCAAATATTAATAACAAGCATTGGCATAGCCAATAGGTCTCGCTTTTGGGACCTTATAAGTATTTAGTTATGCAGCACAATATCCTTGGTGCAACAACAACTGTTGCATGGCTAAACACTTATAAGGTCCCAAAGGCGAGACCTATTGGCTATGCCAATACTTGTTTTCCTGGGAAGTAAGTCTGCGACATGTGGGTTTTGCCTTAACATTTACAGTTGTTTAAAAAAAAGAGCATGGGCAGTGATTTTGTGCGCTGCAAGAATACACCTTCCGAGGAGCAGAAGACAGAAATATATTTCAAATTTCTTGTCAGGTTTAACTTTAAGCCACCCTGGTTGCATTGCTTATAATTTAAACATCACAGACAAAATGGGAACATGCTTTGGTCAGCTCCAGTTGTGTAGGGCTGTAGCGCTTCATTGGTTCAGATGAAGACTGCGGAGATGGCACTAGAATAGGCCGGCTGGGCCGTGCCTGCTGCAGCAGGCTAGGCCATTACCCCAGGGGGCGGGGTGTCACCTCCGGGGTGTCACTCTCGACGGATCGTCAACTGCAGGATATGGTTAACAAATGTAAAAGCAAACTTCAGGGGCACTGGTTTTCTGTGCTGTGATCTGTAGTCTCTCCAAATTGACTTCCCCCTAACCCCGTGAAATTAACAGTATTTTCTTACATCCGACCCCCTGACCTCGCACATAATAAGAATTTAAAAAGCCCCATGCATGAGTGTGTCTGCCTAATGCAAAACTGGGGAAAAATGACCATGTCACAGTTTTATACAAAAGCTACTCCGTTCCTATTGCATGCTTCATATTTGAGTGCACAGTTTAAAGTTATTATGAAGAAAAACACAGTTTTAATAGTAATAATTCATCGCTCATGACTTTTATAGACAATAAATTGCGGCAAATGCATATTGCAGCAGAAAGAGTTTTGTCGGCCATTAATGCGGATATTTACAAAGATAAGTGCGAGGCAGGGCAGGCCCGGGGAAGGGGGCTCGCGAGGCAGCTGGTTGCCAAGGGCGCGACAGCGGGCACAACGTGCAGGGCTCGAGGTTTACGCGGCAGTGGCAGGAAAGTGTTCTGTGGAAACGATTTCGCAGTTATCAGTCTCGGGGGATGACAGCGTACAAGAGTAGGAACAAGGTGCTGCGTGGCTTTCTCTTCACTGTGAAGTAAAGATAGGCAGCTGGAAGTGAGGCTTACAGGAGGAACTGCACACAAGACCTCTTCACCCAGGGCTCATAATCACTACTCAAAGGGAAAAGCATTTACCAGTAACAAGCATTGGCCGCGCGGCCGTGAAACTGACAGATGGCGAGGGAAGCCATATGGTGCCTGATCGCGCGTGCACGCTCGCGTGAACGCAAGCTGGTCGCCAGCAAAAGCCACTGTTTGCACTTCCAAAACCCGCTTACTAAAACTCTCGCCAGAGCAGCGCATGCGCTGGCTCAGGCGAGACCTAAAAAGGAGAGGGGGTGCACAGTCTCCCTCCCTGACCCTCTATGGATCGCAGGATCCCACCGATCTTAAATTAAAGGGCTGAGCCCGTAAAGTTCCCGGGGATCCAATCACCCATAGCCAGCTCAATCACTGTGTCCCAGGGAACACACTCAGGGGCACAGTAGTTTCCCTGCCCGCAAGAGCGGGGGCAAGGAAACATATGACTGCTCCCACCCAGTGGGAGCATTTTTAAATCAATCCCCGGGTGGGATCTGACATGCCTTCCCTGCCCACAGGAATGCGGGCAGGGAAGGCATGTCAGCTCCCACTCTTCAACAGCTTTAAAAATGCTCCCGTTGGGTGGGAGCAGACTTTTGTTTCACTGCCCATGCTCTTGCGGGCAGGGAAAGTCAAATTGCGTCCGCTCAGAGAGAGCAAGTATAAACAGCTGCTACTTCCGGGCAGGAGCAAAACCGGCTCCTGCATCACTCAGAATGGGTGCATGTGGAAAGCCGGCAGGGCAGTGAGGTCCCTGGTGCTCCCTCCGCAACTTCCTTAGCATATTGGCCCTGGTTCTCCCCCGCAACTTCCTTAGCATATTGTGGTGTGGGTGCCCTAGGTGGGCGCCAGGGAACCCACGTTAAGCCCAGGGGATGGGGTCCCCGAGGCCCCTTGCGGCTCGGGGTGGGGGGCTGCTTGCCCCCTCCCCTTTACAAGTATGTTGTGGCCCCGGGGGACATAACCATGGGGCCACTATTGGCTCAGGGTGGAGCCGTGTGCTCCCTCCTCTTAATAAAGAAAAGGCCCTGGGTGATGGGATCCCTGGATCTCAAAGTGGCTCAGGGGTGGGGAAGTGGTGGGGGGGGGGGGTTGTGGTAGAGAAAATTGCCTATTGCTTAGCATAGAGATATTTACATAGCAAATGTTGCAGTGATAATGGAAGCTACTCTCCATGCTTGCACAGGAAATGTAATCAAACTGCATTTGATGCTAAACTTGAAGTCTACTGAAAAAGCAGCCTGTTTTGTAGTCTGGTCTTAGCTCCAAGAGCAGTTCGGCCATCGGAAAAGGGTCAGTAAAAGTGTCGGTGATGCTGAAATGTGGCAACTGACTTACGCCATCCCATGCGAAATGTAATCAATGAAAACTTTTCAGAGGCGTAGTGTGCTTTGGACTGCGACCTGGTTTTTACATCAAACCAACACATCCATGATGCAGGGTAGAAAGTCAGACTTATCGTTGTTCATATGGCACAGCTCTATGAGATGCAATTAATCTTCACATCATGAGATGTGTCAGCAGGTCAAAATGTGAGAGGAGAATGTGGGCTCGACCGCTTTCTGAGGCAAACATTTCTGAATATAGATTGGCACGTGTTACTCCATAGCAAGCTCTTCTTTTAGGCCATACTGCAAGAACCCGGATTGCGAAAAATCCTTAAAGTGCTTTGAACTTGTAAATGCCCATCACTGATATGTGTCAAAGAAACATGGATTTTTCATGGAGTTTTACAGTCGTATGTTTACTACCATGATCATTAAAAGTACCACCTACAGCACATGTGCCACAAACTTGTCTCGGTGTGCTTACCTAATGGATCTTGTGATTTACAAACTCACTGAGGTTAACTCAACTGCAGAAGAATGAAAAGCTGGGTGAGAATTGTCAGGATACAAATTAGAGACCTGCATGTAATACACATTTCTGAAGCAGGAGTTCAACCGACTAAGGTATCTTTTCAGCTTCCCATTTGTTTGCTTATTAGGGGCAGTGGACTATATCAGGTGACAAGTCCATGGTCTTTGGGTTGCAATAAAAATGGCTATTTTATCAAAAAAAGGATTAGTTACTTACCGTGTAAGCATGTATTCTTGGCATGTAGTATTGTAGATTCACATGCTGTGCACATTCCTGCAATCTAGAGTTGGGCTTGGATGTTTACAACTTGTTTTTCTTCTAAGAAGACTTTTGAGTCTCGAGATCCAGTGATTCTTCCTCTTTGAGGTAACGCGCATGGTCATCGGCTCCATCTTCAGATTTTTTTCCACACATCACATGTAGGCAGAGTGGATCTAGAAATTGTCTATGGTGATGGCCATGCAACATGATTAGAAAGTGAATATCTAAAATATGTGCATATTATCACGAACAACCAGTGACTCCTGGGGAGTTGGGTGGGCGCACGTGAATCTACAGCACTACATGCAACGAATAGATAACATAATCCATTCGTAGCATGTGTGGCTGTAGATACACATGCTGTACATGAACTGTTAAGCAGTTCTCCCCATGCAGTTGCTAGTCACTGGGTGTTGCAGATTCTTGAAACAAAGTTCTCAGTATGGCTTGTCCTACACGTACCTGTTGGCGTGCAAGGACAACCACACAGAAGTGTTTCGAAAATGCGTGTGGAGTTGACCAAGTAGCTGATTTACTCAAGAAAGTCATCGAAACACCCTTCTTCCTAGTAGAATATGCTTTTGAGGGGGCCAGTAAGGTCTTCTTGGCCTCCGAATAGCTGATTTGAATGCATCTGACTATCCATCTAGCAATACCAGCTTTGGATATAGATTAATCTTTTCTAGGGCTTCAAAAAATTACAAACAGTTGTTGTGTTTTCCTAAATGATTTAGTTCTGTCAATGTAGTATAGTAGTGATCTTTTAACATCTAAAGTGCACTTTCAACTACTGATTCCGGATTGGGAAAGAAAACTGGCAGCTCAATAGTTTGATTGAGATGAAGAGATGACAGTACTTTAGGCAAAAAATTTGGATTGGGTCTTAGGACTACTCTGTCCTGATGTATTTGAGAGAATGGCTTGAATTTCACTAACTTTTCTCAACAAGGTAATCGCCACTAGGAATGCAACCTTCCATGAAAGGTGTTAAAGTGGAGTGGAGTGGAATGTAGAGACTCAAAAGGGTGCTCATGAGTCTAGTTAGTACCGCACTGAGATTCCATATTGGAGCAGGTGGTGTTTTTGGAGGTATTACCCATTTTAAGTCCTCCATGAATGTTTTGACAATGGTATTCTAAACAGTGAATGTTGTTCCTCATTTTGTAGGTACGCAGCAATGGCCGCAAGGAGAAGACGTGTAGATGTGTAAGCTACAATTGACCTTTGCAGATGTAGTTGGTAGCTTTGTAGACTTCGTACTGCAGAATTGATAGTCAATTTGTTTTGCTGTACAATAACAAACAAATCTTTTCCACCTACCTGCATAGCAGATTCTAGTGATAGGGCACCTCGCCTCTTTAAGAACGTCCATACATTCTGAAGGCAGATTTAGATGTCCCAACTCTAGGAATTCAGGAACCAGATAGCTAGCTTGAGCTGTTTAGGATCCAGCTGTCTGACTGTCCCACGATTTTGCAAGAGAAAGGACAACTTGAGTAGGGTTGTGTACCATGGCTGACGTGCCCATGTGGGAGGTACCAGAATTGGAAAGAGGGAGGCCTGCCAGAGCTTCCTGACCACATGTGGAAGTAGTAGGAGAGGCGGAAAAGCGTAGGGAAATATCCCTGACCAATTCATCCTTAGTGCATGTCTAGTGACTGTGGGTGATGATTCCTGGAGGTGAAGTGTTGCCATTTTGCGTTTTATGATGTTGCGAAGAGATCTGTGGTTGGCTAAAATTTGGAAATATCAGTGAAGGACTTGTGGTTGGAGTTCCCACTCGTGACTTCTTGCTGCATCCTGCTTAGGATGTCTGCAAAGTCGTTGTCTACTCCCGGGAGGTAGTCTGCCAGGAGTTGAATGTGATGTCATAATGCCCATTTCCATACGTTCTGTGCTAACTGATATAGCAGAAGGTAATCAGTGTCTCCCTGTTTTTGTATGTAATACATCGCTATCATATTGTTCGTCTTTATGAGGACTACTTTGTGTTGAATGAACATAAGAAAGGCTTTGATGACCATTGGTCTATTTGGTAGCTGATCTACCAAAGGCTCCTTAAATTCTAGCCTCCACTTTTTAGGAGCTCTAAGTTTCCCTGTTTTAGGGACAATAGACCTCTGATTCTTGTCAAGGACTTGCTGTAACTTTTCCAGTATTGGGCCCTCTTGTTCTTCAGCAGCATGGTGTCTTGGAGGGGACTTTGCTTTTGGTGCCAAACTGTCCTTAGGAGGCTTTTTGAACACCCATTGGCGACAGGTCTTTCGGGGCCAAAGGTTCTGATGACCAAGCCGAAGGCTTAGACACTGGCGTCTTCGATGCCAACGGCATTGGGGGGGGACATGAGGTCTGTGACTTCAATGCATTGGCGCCGTGTTTGGACTTCTGGCTAGAAGCCTGATCAGGATTGAGGTCTCTCTTGTCCTTTCTCTGCTCCAAAGCCTGGTCTCGGTGTCGACCAGAACCACTAGACCACTAGACCTGCATGATACACGCTAGGGTCTGGCTTCGAAAAGTCTTGCAGCTGTGGTTTGTGTTTTGGAGCTGAGGGAGCAACAGTACTCATGTCCCTTGAGGTAATAGTTGGTTGCCCATCATTATCGCTGCCACCGGCGTCGATGTCTGAGCCTTCGGATGCGAATTAGTACTGGCTACCTGGTAACTCAGTTCCTTCGTACTCTTCATCCTAATCGGCGAAAATGATCTCTTCTCCCTCCGATACCTCGAGCTCAGGGGTGGTCTCCATACTGTGTGCGAGACTTCAGTATCTTAAAGTTTTTTCAATTTGAATTGCTGTCACGCCGCACAGTCCTAGTCATCATGTTCTGGGGTGAGGCACAAGTTACAGATCAGTTGTTGATCGTTGTGTGGGCGTTTTGTGTTGCACTATGGGAACCTTCAAAATGGGGCCCATTCCATTACCTATACGGGAATATTCTCTGCTCTTTGAGGAAGGTGCCGAGTACTTGAAGAGTGGGATCTTCAGAGACTCGTCATCGATACTTTGCTCTGTCACGGGAAGAATCATCTCCAGGTCACTAAGGCCTTCAGAAAGGATGTTGAGAGCAAGTTTTGACGACTAGGTCCAAGCCTGATGGAGGAGAAAAATAATCTGAAGATGGAGCCGATGAACATATGCATTACCATGAAGAGGAGTCGTCACTGGATCGCGCGACTCTAAATAATTATTCGAAGAAAAACAAGTTGTAAACGACTGATGGAGCGCGATGGTGCTCTTTCATTAGTAGGGGAGCATCATAATCATGAGTAGTTT
This sequence comes from Calotriton arnoldi, assembly GCA_963921515.1. Classification (NCBI taxonomy): domain Eukaryota; kingdom Metazoa; phylum Chordata; class Amphibia; order Caudata; family Salamandridae; genus Calotriton; species Calotriton arnoldi. Next base: position 1,062,774 of record CAWUFW010001665.1, read on the forward strand.
GCACCTGCATTTATTCTTTTGTCGTGTTAACATTTAGTCATTAGAATGTGAATTGTAATAATATGAAGAGGTGAAATGATAGAATGTTTCGTGCAATGTAAAGAGATTAACGTGGCAGTTGTGTTCTGAATAATGTAACCCTTAGTATTCGTTCATAACTGGTTAATGAAGTCTGCTCATTAAAATGGAATGCATTGATTTAAATGTACACCATATTAAAGTCTGCACATAGATGTGGTTAATTGAGCTTTAACGCGTAGGGCCTATGTGCCTCACTCTTATGTTGGCCGATTTCTGTAGGCCTGAAATGTATTCTCCCTGACAGTTCTCGTAGTGGGGTAAAGCTGAATTTCATGTGTATTTTCGATTTGTTCAGTTCTCACATTTCTGTTGCAGGTGGAGAAATTCACCCTTGTTAGTTAGAATAACGCTTTTGTTTAAGGAGTTAGGCTCGGGGAGGAGAGGATACTTTTGTGCAAGGAGTGCTGATAATGGGAGACGGTGTTCTTTCTCACTGGAAAAGGCCTGGGAATCAAGGTCATCAAGCCAGAAGCTGGGAGTATCGAAACTAAATAGAAAAGTACATATGAGAAGGTGCCCAGAAGGATGAGGCGATCAAATGTTTCCCAATGGGCATGTTCTATGATTTGGTGTTTGAAGTAGGAACAGTGCCCCGAGGGTGGAGTTAGGAGAAGAGAGGAGATCGATGGTGAGGGAAGAAGCATCTTAGGATGAGCTCTGTAGCCTTTGGCTACTTGACCCATTCAACGTGAGTGCACTTGTTAGGAAGTCTTCCCGTGCTGACACCTTTTCCTAACTTGCCTGGGAAATGCTAAGTAGGGATGTCACGTTAGTAGTAGTGTGGGGACAGACTAATGCTTTTTACTTACGAACCTCAAATGAAGACTGATCTTAACGTGGGGGTAATCTTTGCCTGCGCTCTGTTTTTGGAAACTGTCATCTTTTTCATGTTCCAGAGAGGGAACATTGTATGCAGGTTCGGATTTGTATTAGTTCCACTGTATTTCTACATCCTCGTCCTGAGGTGTCTGTATGTCCAGTTATTTTTAGCTTTGTAATAAACCCACTGAATTGGAAATCTGGAGTCTGTGATTCTTCGGAGTCCCGATTCTTTGAGCCCATGAGTGACCTAATGAGTTATTTCTCCCCTCTACGCAGGTACAAACGGTTCATCGGCCGAGGGTTCCAGAGTACATTGAGGAAAGGGAACCCGGCTCCTTCAGTTGGTAACACTGTCGGATGTTTGCCTCTTGGAGCGAGGAGAGAATCTAGAAAAGTTAAGGAAAGTTTAGCCTAGAGCCCCAAAGAGCCCAAAGGATGAGAGCTCAAAGGACCGAGAGTGGAGGACAACGGACTTTGGCGGAGACCGACAGAGAGAGACGGTTCGACTGGAACAGCAGTTCACAGTGGAGTGAGTATGAATACGGATGTGTGTGTTAGATTGCTGTGATGAGTTGATTGTGTGATGTCTTGCGGAGTGGGGATGAGAGTCGAGTGATTGTGGTTTCGAGCCGAACGCACGCGGTCCATGTGATACGATTTGATTTTGATGTCAGGCTCGACGAGTAGCCTAAGATCCCGGGATAGATTTGAGGGGTAGAAGACACCAAGTGATGTAATTGTCTGACCAGTGATTGTGGGAGTCGTGAAGCGATATCGACGACCCGTTGTAGATAGGGAACGTGTGTGTGAGAGCTTGTTAGAATCGTGTGGGAAGCTAGTGCACAAGGGCGGACCACATCGATTCGAGTGGCCAACGCAGGTCTTGGGTCACGGGGTGTGAATGGCGTTGAGCGATTGGATCCTATCGATTTTTATTTATATGACTGCCCGGTCGTTTCGTGGACAGACAGTTGCCAGATGTGAGGCAGACAATTACGGGAGACTGTCTGGTCGTTTCGTGGTCAGACAGTTGGATATGTAACTGTCCGGTCGTTTGGTGGACAGACAGTTACTAGATTCTATGAGTGAAGTGTGTGAATGCATAAAGTGAGATTGTGAAGGAGGGTGAACTGCTGTGTAAGGAGGAGAAGTGACGTCGAAGGGTGCCGCGATAGGTCGGTTGGAGTAAAGCCGCACTGGGATTGGTGGATTGTCATCAGGAAGTTGAAACGAAAATATATTGTGGGCAAAAGAACTGGTTCAATCATGCGATGTTTTAGGGTGCTACGAGATCTTTGTAGGGGATATAGAGGAGTAGTGACTCGAGAAGGTGAGGAAGCACCACCCGAGGATACCCCAGCACATTACATGGCCACGAATGTAGTACTCCATACCATAGTTTGGCTCCAAAATTGGCATAAGATTACCAAAAAGAAGGAGATTTGGCTTTTCCACGTTATGGTTCATTTAGATTAGAGGTGCTGTACCAGTTGAGGGGAGTGATGGCCTCATTGCGACCTCCACCCAGGCCAACACAGTTTGAGGCATTGGATTCATGGATGAGAGCAGCACAGGCACAGAGCAGAGAGCGTAGTCAGGGAAGGGTGATGAAGGCGTATCAGGATGCGCGATGGGATGCACAGCTGAAGAAGTGGAGGGTAGACACCATCGAGGGAGAGAGGCTATTTCCACTGCTAGTGAAAACAGGGGACGCTCAGAAGAGGAAGGAAGAGGATGATAGTAACACTGATGACAGCTTGCTAGATAGGTTGCTAACAGAGTGTCCGCTGCCATACAATCCAGATTCAGATGAGGGAAGGCAAGCACTCATCGAGACAACGGGAGAACCTCAGACGAGCCCTAGTGCGAGAGTAGTGGGAAAGATTTCAACAGGAATGGAAGGAACAGGGATACCAGCATCGAGAGGTACAGAGACGAACGGAGTTAATGCTGCTACGTGGTTACCGGAAATCCCTTACGGTGTCGGTTACCATTGGCCCTATAGTGTCAGTGTATGATCCAGGTCAAGGAGAAAACAGTAGTCAAACACAGTCAGCAGTAGGAGACAGGATTAGTTCTGGAGGAAATGGTAATGTGAGCGGAAATGGCCCTTTCTTGGTGCCTGTAGAAGCTAGTACCCCATTGCCAGCCACTGCAGACTCTTCCAGAGGGCGTATTGGGTCTAGTGCAGTAAGATCAGCGTCATTGGCAGACTCACGTTCGGACTTGAGGATGTGGGAATCTCCAGTCAGGGGACCCACGGGGAAGATAACAGGAGGGATCGATCAGGGAAATCCTGGGAGTCAGTACACTCCACAGCATCCAACAGAAGGAAATCCCCGCAGGAATCAAAGTAGTGAAAGCGAAGAGATGAGCAGTGCATCAAGTCAGGGAACGATCAAAGCTGCAGTGAAGACGAAGGTGTTGGATGTCGTAAGGTTAAAGGTAGAAGTGGATGAGATCATAAGCAGAAATTTCCCCTTGGAAAGGATAGAACTTTATGAACAAGATGAGCTGTTGTTTGCTGCAAAGGATATTACCCATAAGGCAAGGAGGGCATATGAGTAACTGACCAAATTGGCACAAAGGTATGATGTGGATTTGTCTAAAACCAAAATGTTACAAGGAGGACATAGGCTAAATGACAGTGATCAGGAATTGGAAGAGAAAAGAGTCATAGGATTGAAGACCCACATTTGAGTATTGATTATAGGGATACGCGCATGGAGCATGCTTGACAAGTGGGAAGAAATGTGGTCCAAGAAAAAGTGCGTTAAAAAAGGGATAGGAGATACTCCGCCTCCAGGAGGGGGAACAGAAGGAGTAGAGGCTTACCCATTGCGAGAGGTACCAAGCGGAAGGTATGTGCATGTGCCTTGGAGCAGGGGTGATTTGGCAGCGTTTACAAATGATTTTCCCCGGCTGAGGGAAAAGCCTGTTGAGTGGTACAAGCAGGTTGATCACTTTGTTAAGATTTCAAAAGTACTGTGGATTGACTTGAACACCTTGTTTGACATTGTGGTACCAAGTGATTTGTGGTCGGCTTGTAAAATTGCTGTTGAATGGCCATCTGCTGAACCCGACCGAGACCCCATAACGCATGGTCCTTCACCTTTAGTCACGAAAAAGTTTGAGCAGGTAATCACATGGTTACAGTCCAAGATTTCACCTCAGGATATTGATTGGGTTCAAATCGATCAAACTACCCAAGAGCCCAAAGGAATCAGTACATGCTTATTATGAAAGGCTCTTGCAAGCCTTCAAGCAGTACAGTGGATTGGATACGTTAGATTCCAAGGATATGGGACAGTTTGTTTCCTGGGATTCGTCCTGGGATTGAGACCAGAAATTAGCTTCATGATTCAGCAGCAGCTGATCTGTTGTCAAAATAAATCAGTGGATGAGATCCTACGGTATGCCAGATATTGCAGTGATGTGGTAGACTTGAAACATAGGAAACTCAAGGACAAGCTAATGCTAGTCCAGATGAGGAATGCAGATAGGGTAGACCAAGTGCAGTCAAGTAGAGGAACATTGGGTCGGAATCAGGGAAACAATGAAGGAGGAGCCCAGAATGTGTCAGGTCAGGGGAGGGGGAAGCCCATAGATCCCAAGACGGGCATAGATGTTGGTACACTAAAGAGAACGACTGCATGTCATTATTGTCACAAAATTGGGCATTGGAAGCGAGAGTGTAGGTCAAACCCAGCTAATCAGATCCATGATGAGGAAGTAGTGCAGGTATCTGAGGTTGTAAATACTGTGACAAGGCCCAGGTCTGTACACGGAGGGGGTCTGAGTCCACAAGTGCAAGTTCCCCAACCTCCGAGAATTCCACAGAGAAATCGAGCGTACCAGCAGATGCCCTTTATTGAAGCTTTCGATCTAGACCCGGTGCAATGATGGTGCCTGAGGGGGGAGGAATACTGTACCCTTGGAGCAGTCTTGGGGGTAGACCAGAGAGGACGGTATGTGGAGGCAGATGAAGACGGTCATCCCATCACATTTTTGATTGATACTGGTGCTACCCGTTCTACTGTGAGATCTGCAGTAGTCCCAAACCTACCCCTCTCAGGACAATCGATTCAAGTTGTATGAGTTCATAATAAGAGAATGACTAATCCATTGACAGATGAGATACCTGTGAGAATAGGAACCTTTCAGGATCGTCACCAATTTGTGGTGTGTGATTCGAGTCCCGTCTGATTGTTGGGTCGTGACCTTTTGTGCAAATTGAATTGTACTATCTATTGCACACCCAAGGGTGTGGAGTTGCAGACTAATGATGATGACATTGCATTCGAACTGGCAAATCAGAATCTCTGCATAGAGATGTTCCCCGTGTTGACAATTGAAGATCTGCCATACGACCTGAGAGACTCAGTCTCTCCGGAGGTGTGGGATTTCATAGGAGAAGAGATAGGACTGATTTGAGGGGTTGAGCCAGTTAAGATATAAATTAAGCCGAATGCGGAATTCCCGAGAACACCCCAGTACAACCTGACGCCAGAAACGGTGGCAGGAATCAAGCCTGTAATTGAGTCCATGATCAAACAGGGCATTTTGAAGGAGATAATGGGGAGCTAATGCGATTCTCCTATAATGGGACTGCAGAAGCCGAGTGGGAAGTTCAGAATCGTGCAGGACCTGCGAAAGGTCAACACAATTGTAGTTCCATGTTGTCCTGTGGTACCGAATCCATCAGTGATCCTGTTTCAAATTCCTTGTGAGGCTGAATGATTTACCGTGATTGATCTATGCCAGGCATTCTTTTCGATACCGTTGCATGAGGAAAGCCAATTTTTATTCGCTTTCCGTCTGGAAAATCGTGTGTTAACATGGTGTCGTATCCCACAAGGGTATACTGAGAGTCCATCGATTTTTAATCAGATCTTGAAAAAGTATCTTGAGAGTCTGGTACTGCCGCAAAATTCAGTTCTTGTGCAGTACATTGATGACCTCCTGATCGCATCAGAAACGGAGGAAGCTTGCAGGATTGACACTGTTGCACTGCTGAATCACCTAGGAGAGAATGGACACAAGGTGTCCCTGAGCAAACTTCAGTACTGTTTGCCCGAAGTACAGTATTTGGGTAATCGCATTGAAAAAGGCAAGAGGAAGGTGTCACCAGACCGCATTGAGGCGATCAAGAAAATGAATGCGCCTACTACACTAAATGAAGTCAGGATGTTTTTAGGAATGGTTGAGTACTGCCTTCAGTGGATTCCCAACTTCTCCTTGAAGGCAAAACCTCTGCAGAGGTTGACACACAAGGATGTGAGTGATCCGGTACCATGGGATAACGACTGTTTGGTCGTTTTTCTGGAGCTCAGAGAAAGCCTATGTCACACTCTGGCTCTAGGAATGCCCGATTACAACAAATCATTCTCATTTTTTTGTTGTGAGTGTGAGGGTTGCGCACTGTCAGTACTCACACAGACTCAGGGAGGTGTCCGTAGATGAGTTGCCAACTTCTCAGCTACCCTAGATCCGGTAGCTTCAGCGTTGCCCGGATGTCTCAAATCTGTTGCTGAAACAGGTGTCAGCATTGAAAGGTGTGAAAGTATTGTGATGGGTCATCCTCTTACTGTATATGTTCCACACTCAGATGAGCTTCTGATGACAAGAACCAAGACACAGCATTTGACAAATAACAGACTCACCCGCTATGAGCAAGTCATACTTGCCTCAGAGAATGTGACTCTGAAAAGATGTTCTGTATTGAATCCTGACACTTTTATGTCTATTCCAAATGTTGAAGATGAAGATTGTGAGGACCATGACTGTCTTGATGTGACTGAACTTTGCACCAAACCGAGACCTGACATTGTTGATGAACCTCTGCCTGAATCAGATTAAATCCTTTTTGTAGATGGATCATGCTTAAGGGACAATGCGGGTTCTTTGAGAGCAGCGTTTGCTGTCTGTACCATTTCTGGAGTTGTGGAAGCTGCTTGTTTACAGGGAGTACACTCCGCACAACTAGCTGAAATCATTGCGTTGACACGTGCATGCTTGGTCTCTGATCAGATCCGAGTCACCATCTACACTGACAGCCAGTATGGGTTCGGTGTGGTTCATGACTTCAGACAGCTATGGTCACAGAGGGGGTTCTTAATGTCATCGGGATCTCCCATCAGAAACAGGGAATATGTGAGACAATTGTTGGAAGCATTACAATGACCAAAGGAGATAGCTGTGGTCAAGTGTGTTGCCCATGGGAGGGGGGAGGAATTTGTGACACTGGGTAACAGATACGCGGACGAAGTTGGCCGTTTCTCTGCTGAACAAGGGTGCATTTTCACTGGGGAATATACTGGAGAGAACACAGAAAGAACCGAGCTCAGCATGATGTTAGCTATAGCCGACACTTGGGATGAGATCAAGCGTCTGCAGGGGGAAGTGTCAGAGCAGGAAGAAGCTGGATGGATTAAAGCAGGTTGTAAGAAAAGAGATGATGGCATTTGGGTTTCAACTGATGGTCGAGCAGTGTTGCCAGATGATTTACTGAGCCCTATGGCAAGGGAGATTCATGGAACAGTTCATATTGGAAGGGATGCCATGGTGCGAGTGTTCCGACAGACGTGGTTTAATCCACGGTTTCGTGTGTTTGCTGAAGCAGTGTATCACAGATGTGTTACGTGTCAACAGATGAATGCTGGGAAAAAGACTGTGGTTGCACTGAGTCACATTGGGAGATGTGGGGGTCCCTTCAATAGGATACAGCTTGATTTCATTGAAATGCCCAGGTGCAATGGATTGAGGTACATTCTGGTGGTGGTGAGTTTTCTCACGGTGGGTAGAAGCATATCCAACCAGGAGGTGTGATAGTCTCACAGTGACGAAGCTGTTACTTAGAGAGTTGATACCGCGGTTCGGATTTCCAAATTCACTGGAGTCGGATAGAGGAACTCACTTTCATAGTGAGATTATGAAGCTGCTTTGTACTGCCTTACAAGTTGATCAAAGACTGCATTGTAGCTACAGACCCGAGGCATCTGGTATTGTGGAGCAGATCAATGGAACTCTTAAGATGCGAATGGCAAAGGTTTGCTCGTCGACGTCTCTGAAATGACCTGATGCATTGTCCCTGGTGTTGATGAGTATCCGTAGCATCCCTGATAGGAGGATAGGTCTCTCGCCCCATGAGAGACCAATGAGGAGGGCGATGCGCTTGCCAGCAGCGCCATCTACAGCATTGATAAACATCACAGATGATTTGATCCTTGATTATTGCAAAGGACTGGCTGATGTGGTCCAATCTGTGTCTCATCAGGTTGAAGTTGCGACTTCCCCAACCTCGAAGAACCTCTGCCACGATCTGAGTCCAGGAGACTAGATCCTGGTTCGAAAACACGTGAGGAAGAACTGTCTTGATGCTCGCTGGAGAGGTCTATATCAAGTGATTCTGGTGACAAATACAGCTGTGAAGTGTGGAGGGTTGCCAAACTGGATACATGTTTCACACTCCCGCAGAGTTCCAGGAGCCTCGGAAGAAACAGCTCCTCTCTCTGAAGAAAATCCAGCTGTGGCTGCAATGCCACTGGAGAGGACAAGCCAAGCTGTGAGGGTTACTGACGAGGCTGGTCGTCCACCAGAGCAAGCTGAGGGGGTCACGCTACATAAGGCCCAGGTATTGACTCTGAGGGAGACGGTAACGTTGAGAGTGGTACAGAGTCAGACTCAGCAGAGAGAACTGGTGAGCAAGGTGATCAGGTGCAGAGAAGGAGAGCAGAGTTTGCAAGAGAATCATGGCCTGTGAGACAGAAGAGGCAAAACCTGAGATTGGCTTCTGAAAGAGATCTTGTCCCTGTGTCTGAAACGTCCGAATCAGAGCTAAGTGACGCGGAACAAGAGCAAGGGGGCTTGAGGAGATCAAGAAGAGCAAGAGTGCCCTGCCAGAGGTACGCTGCCCAGAGTGGACCTATCTGATCACAGATGCCGGGAGCAGTGGGGACCGGGAAACTGAGGTCTTCACGAGTGCTCAGCAGAATTCCAGAACTGAAAATTGAGATGGAGCTAGTAGTTCCTGGACTAGAAATAGAGGGGGGTTGACGGTGACTGTACCAAGACCTCCAATATTGAGCAGGGTGCGAGTTTTCATTCTGCGAGATTTGTCTTTTCCAACTTTTGGATATCAGCCACCGGCTCAGGAGATTGCAGCCATTCGTCTTGAGATTCTACAACGCGTCATTGGTGAAACTGGCTCTGAGTTTATAAGAGACTGTTGATCGAACTGTGAACTGTAAATAAAACATTTGCTAAAGAAGATAACCTAGGCCCGAGTGGAAGAAGAATAAAATTAGGGACTTTTCGTAGAAGAAGAAAGAGGGCTAAGGAAGTCTTTTGAACTGTGTAAATAAGAGTTCAACGAACTGTAAATTGATTTCCAGGACTTCAGTGAACTGTGTGTGGACTTGCTGAACAGCAATCAGAGGAAGAGAAAGAGACTTTGCGTTGATCCTCTTGCTGTGCTAAACCGACCTCAATTAAAAATGGAGTCTGAAAATTTGAACCGTAGAGCAAAGTGCATGATTGGTACATTTATAGTGGGCGTGATAGTAGTGTTAGCAGTAGTTATCATAGTTTCTGTAAAAGTTTCACATGATGCAGAGGTTGAAGGGGTGGGAGTGCAAGGGACCTCCACACCTGTTACTTCTAGTACAAAAGAGGGTATCGTAGGAGCTGAGAAAGCTACGCTAGATCAAACTAGTCGCATGTAGATTTGTCCAAAGGTGATTATACTTTGAATGCCTATGCGAAATTGTTGTATGAGTATGTGAATACAATAGATGTGAGAGATTGTTATGTGTGTATGCAGTTGCCTGCGTCTGTGGAGGAGGGGATTCGTTATCACCATCTTCCCTTGACGTATGGTATTACATGTAGTTTGCTGCTTAGTATGTTTTACGGTAAGGGTCATTATCAGTATTATTTCTCCAACTATGACGTGGTGCTTTCAGAAGTTCCAGCTTATAAGCACCTGAATAAGTATGACTATTATAAGCAAGAGGATAGAATGGGGAAGTATTTCATACCTTCCGTCACATTAGATATGGCTTATGCTCATTGACACAACTTAACATGCATACTAACAGATGTAGAGACGAAGTTCATAGATCAAGTAGAAGCTAGACATAGACAGTTAGCAGTAAAACTTAACAGTAGGGAAGGAAAATTTGAATGGACCAAGGAGGAGCTAGCACATAAGGCGAAAGGGAGTTACGGTCCAATAGCTTTAGATTTAGAACAGAGAAGAAAACTTTGCATTAGACAAGCACAGACCTACTATGATAAGATCTTTGTAGGCCAAAGCGTGTGTGATCACATCTTCACAATTGAAGCCACTGTGAAGAAGTTTTTGCAAGACGCAGTGCAAGTGGTACCAAATGTGTATTTTGTGTGTGGGAAAAATGCGTATGTGCGATTGCCACTGAACTGGTATGGTACATGCTATGTGGCTGTTGTGTTTCCTAAGATTTACCACGTTGAAGATTTGGGCCCATTGGAAGGTGGATTACACCATAGAGAAAAGCGAGGTGCGAGTGCAGGAGAAATTGTTGGAGATGTATTTGGAGCAATGATACCAAGTTTGGGAGTGGTTCTGAATGATATCAAGATTAGAAGGTTGGCAACTACTGTGGATAAGTTGTCTGCGACTACAGCTCAATCTTTGTTGCTTGTAGATGGAGAGATGGTGTCGATAAGAGCTATGGTGATGCAGAACCCTCTTGCATTATATGTATTATTAGTAAAAGAGGGCGGAGTCTGTAAAATGCTACGGGTCCAACAGTGCTGTTCTTATATCCCAGACCATAGCAAGGATCTGAGGAAGTAGATAAGCAACATCACTGAGATTCACCATGAGGTGCATGACTTGGCAACATAAGAAGTTTGGGACAAGGTTGGAAAGGGTTTTGGAAAGATTGGAAGTTGGTTTGCTAACCTCAGTAAAGGAATTATTGGTTACATTTTGAAGCCCATCATCATAGTTGTGGTTTGTGTGATTCTTTTGGTTGGGTTGGTAAGGGCCTACAAATGGCATAAGGCAGGACAGGCTGAGAGATCTCTTAGAGAACGGGAGAGGAGAATGGAGAGACTGCAGGACAGTCACTGTGAGAATCTCAAAAGGCTAGAGAAGGTCCGGCAGGGAAGGACAGCTACGACGTCTGTTTAGGTTGGTTCTTTCTACAGGGAGTTGTGATTGATTGTGATGACACTTGTCATCAGAGGGGGGGGACTGATGGAGCTCTTTCATTTGTAGGGGTGCATCATAATCATGAGTAGTTTGCACCTGCATTTATTCTTTTGTCGTGTTAACATTTAGTCATTAGAATGTGAATTGTAATAATATGAAGAGGTGAAATGATAGAATGTTTTGTGCAATGTAAAGAGATTAACGTGGCAGTTGTGTTCTGAATAATGTAACCCTTAGTATTCATTCATAACTGGTTAATGAAGTCTGCTCATTAAAATGTAATGCATTGATTTAAATGTGCACCATATTAAGGTCTGCACATAGATGTGGTTAATTGAGCTTTAACCCGTAGGATTGTGTAGGCTGCTTACAATTATTCAAGTATTTGATGTGTTCATGCAAATTGTCGATTTAGAAATGCTTAGTAAAATGTTTATTTATGCGTATTTTCATACGGCCTATGTGCCTCACTCATATGTTGGCCGATTTCTGTAGGCCTGAAATGTATTCTCCCTGACAGTTCTTGTAGTGGGGTAAAGCTGAATTTCATGTGTATGTTGGATTTGTTCTGTTCTCACGTTTCTGTTGCAGGTGGAGAAATTCATCCTTGTTAGTTAGAATAACGCTTTTGTTTTAGGAGCTAGGCTCGGGGAGGAGAGGATATTTTTGTGCAAGGAGTGCTGATAATGGGAGACGGTGTTCTTTCTCACTGGAGAAGGCCTGGGAATCAAGGTCATCGAGCCAGAAGCTGGGAGTATCGAAACTAAATGGAAAACTACCTATGAGAAGGCGCCCAGAGGGTTGAGGCGATCGAATGTTACCCAATGGGTGTGTTCTACGATTTGGTGTTTGAATGAGGGACAGTGCCCCGAGGGTGGAGTTAGGAGAAGAGAGGAGATCGATGGTGAGGGAAGGAGCATCTTAGGATGAGCTCTGTAGCCTTTGGCTACTTGACACATTCAACGCGAGTGCACTTCATAGGAAGTCTTCCCACGCTGACACCTTTTCCTAACTTGCCTGGGAAATGCTAAGTAGGGATGTCACGTTAGTATTAGTGTAGGGACAGACTAATGCTTTTTACTTACGAACCTCAAATGAAGACTGATCTTGACGTGGGGGCTATCATTGCGTGCATGAGGGTACCCCACATAGTTACTGTTTGTTCTGCATGGCCAACCCCTTCTGACCTCTGTCTGCTCCTCCTTTGTTACCAGCACTGGAGTGGGTATAACTATGCATGGCTCCCACAGGCATGTTTGGTGTTTTGATGTGGTGGAATTGAAGGAAAGATAATGGTAATGTGGTATGAGGAGCTTTGAGGGGAGGTAGCCAACCATTCATAACGAATATATTTTCTTTATTGTTGGCAGGGAAGGGGCACAGTTGTATAAGAATTTTTGCATGGAAAAGTTCTCTGGAGTTTGTTAAGATATTCTTGGGTTTGTTCCTAGGAAGAAATAAACATGTGCAAAAGACAGAATGGATGAAAAATTAGCAAATTACTCTATGAAGGTTTTGATGAACAGTGATTTTGGCTTTGGTTATATCCAGGTTGGATTATGCCAATGCACTATATGCTGGCCTGCCAAACATTCTGCTGAGAAGACTTTAGACTGTTCAAAATGCGGCGGCTAGGCTGACGAGAGCACATTACTATGCATCTGCGTAATTTGCACTGGCTCCCCGTGGAAAAATGGATTCTTTTCAAGTCCTCTCTGTTAATGCACAGAGCGCTACATCATTCAGGACCAGATTATTTATCTGCCAGGATTGCCTACTATAACCCTGCCTACTATAAAGAGTATTACGGTCCTTCAATAAACATCTGGCCAGGATTCCAAGAGTTCACCTGGCCAAAACGGACGACGTACTTTTTTGGACCCGGTGGGTTGAAATAATCTCCCTTTGAATTTGCGACAGATCAATGATGTAGCATCTTTCAAAAAAAGGCTCAAGACATGGCTCTTTATGCAGTAGCTGTCTTCTACCTTTCTCTCTCTGACTATATCGTTTAGCACTGGAACACTCTTGTGTAGCCGTACGCTCTAGAAATCTCATTACATTAACATTATATTAATGGGTAAGGGACGATTGGATAATGTGGAGCATTTGAAAGAAGGTTTGTATGCCATTCAATAACCTCCTCCCCCTTTATATCTTTATATTGTATCTCATTCTGTAACTCTGAATCATTATCTGGGAGAAAAATGTCTAACACGACTGAGGAAAAAGGAGGACATCTTTCTGTGATGTTGAAAAAAAGTCAAAATTATGTTATTTGACTACGTCTGCCATTTCCAATTGGTGGGCAGCTACTGAGCGGGTATTCAGAAAGTAGCAATTAGATTTATGGATTATGGAGATGAGAGTGGAGGCAAAGAGTGAGCTACATTGTTCCTAATGAGGTTGTTAGAATGCAGACCTTGCCAAGCTTTTTGTCCGTTTATTAATTTTTGGTATTAGGGATTGGTTTTGGGACTGAGAAGTTGGATAATTTTGAGAAGCAAATGATATGATGGTGAGATGAGCAGAGCAACGAAGATGGGAAGGGATAAGAAAGGCATTCTTGTAAAACCTGGGCCCTAAGTAAGGCATAGCAGAGCAGAGTTTCAGAACAGGGACAGATCGGTAATGTGACTTGGCAATGTAAATTGGCAAAGCAATGTTGATACTGTTGGATAATGTGGTTTCTAATGCAATATTGGGTGATGGTTCACTCAGTAATGTACCATGCTTTGGTAATGGAGAGACAAAGTCAACGGTGCACTGCTGCAATGGAATGCAGCACAGGTTTCCTATTAGCCTTCATCTGCAGCAACCTTACCCCTGTTTTTTTCCATCTAGCTCTACTATCGCACATCTGCAAACATATGGAAGCTTGAGTCTTGGCAGGAAAACTTTTCACACTAGTTCAGAAGCACAGATGGGATAATTTGCTTGCAGAGAGGGTAGAAGCAGCAGCAGGCCCAAAGGCAGGTTTTTTTCGTTAGTGATAGTAGCAGCAGTGAGATGATATATTTGGTTAACTCCATACAGCATTCCTGATGTTGCTGACCTCGTAGACTTAAGATTGCAGCACACTAGGTGACTGCACACCTTTGTCAGCTGGTGGGAACCATGGCTGAGGTTTTTGCAAACCAACAAGAGGACGGTGTCATGCTTGGATCTTGAGTGATGTGGTTGGCCTAGTACATCTTTGAATTCAAGTGGCTATTGAGCTACAGTTTTGGCATGCCACTGAGTGTAGTAGCAAGATCATAATGAGTGCCTATGTATGATCTTCTGGGAGTTGATACAGGTCATTCTTTTTTTTCATATATATTTTTTTATAAACTTAATTTTTAATTTCAACCTATGTAATAAGTTAGGTGTAATGTCTAGTACGACTGTTTTAGTTATTGGCTCAACTACATCTTTCCAGTACTGGGTCAAGGCAGGGCAACTAAAAGCAATATGTAAAAAAGAGATATTTGTAGCTTTACATCAAATGAGATTACCTAGAGTAAACCTTGGGATGCGCTCTGGCGCTTAGTATACATCTTAAAATGTATTGACTTATGTTGATACCTGAATGGTATATCTTTAACCGATGCACAACAGTATTTCCAACTTTTGCATGGTATAGGTCTATTTAGGACCATCTCCCATACCCGTCTGGATGCACGGACTAGCATAACTATAGACTTAATCAGTTCCTTTTGTAACAATGATATAGCCTTGCTCCCCTTAACCCTGTGAATTAACTTAGTTAACATTCGCAATTCTGGTGGGGCTTTGGGGAAACTTAGAAACCTTGAGCGGGCAGCGGGCCATAATCGGTTATGAAGAAGCATTACTAGTGTTGTGTTTCATACTTTGTCTCTAAATTCCTGTGAGTTAATACAAATGCCACTGTCGCACACTCTAGAAGTGGTGAAGTGATTGAGATTTTAATCTATTTTAAGCAATAGTAAAGGTATGTCCACGCCCAGCAATCCTGCTGTTTCCCACCATGCTAGTTCGTGATCGCTGTGACATCTGTCTTGGCACGCCACTGTACAAGCTTCTTCCCCAGAATGGTAGGAAGTGTGTGCAGTCTCGCCAATGCCTTTTTGACTCTACCAAGAGTCTTAGTGTTTGCATCTTTTAGCCAGTGTTTAGCATGGTAGGTTTGAGCAATGAAATAACAGAGAAGGGTATCCTGCAGTTCCAGGCCACACTTGTTCGCAGGCTATGTGAGTACATCACATTTTAAGCAGGGTTGCTTGCTACCCCAAACTAAACCTGTAAGCAATTGTTAAAGTTGCCAAAAAACTCTTTTGAAAGTCTGACCGGAATGTTAACATCTAAGTATAAACTTTTTGGCCGTAGTTGATACAGTTCCTTCTTGCTGTGGTTCTAGAGAGCCTGATTCCTGGGACTGTCAAAGTATGCTCAAAGAGCAGCCTTCTTATGAAAAAAAGCCATAGAAGAAGTCAAGGCACTCGTTCTGCCCTTGTGGGACATCTGTATCGAACGGTTAAGAACAAAAGAAGATTTACTGGTTAACAGTTATGGCCCTCCAGTTTGGTGGCCATAATAGATGCTTTTAGGTAATGTTTTAAGACATCTAACTTTCACAATTTGTGATCTTTAATCTCAGGTCATGTTGACTGAGATTGCACCATCAACCTTTTCAATATTTCTTTTTAAACAACAATCATAATCTATGTAAAAAGTAGTTAATTATATATTCCACTAATTAATGCAATCCGTTAAGTTCTTCCATTATAAAGAGGAGGTGAAATAACTAAATTGGAACAATCCCCACAACTAGTAAAGGTAGAATTAAATTGGATTCAAAGCAAAGAAGAAATATCTAGGCATAATCCATGCAATGTTTTCCATAGACAGTTTCTGTATTGAGGAGCATTTTCAAAGGTGTTGGAGCACTAAAGTTAAATACCTTGCTATGTGCATTTCCTTGATTTGATTTGTAAGGCAGCTTTATTATTTTGCTAATTTACTGTGAGCAACGTTTCATACAAAAGTGGTTGTTGTGATGGAGGGAGGGAGGGAAGGATGGAGAGTGAGCATGTGTGTGCGTGTGTGTTGTTGCAATTAAAGTTGAAATGTTGTAATTACTATTGTGAAGCCATGAATGTGTTACTATTTTATAAATCGTTTTAATTAGCTTCATATTAAATAGATTTAGTGAACTGTAATGCCAAATTAAAGTTGCATAAAAACAAAGTGCCAATATAATTCGAAATTTAAAGGGGTGTGCCACATATACCACACTCAGACAATTACAATAACAGAGCAAAAGCAGAGTTCTGTAAAGAAGATGTATGTACAAAGTACATAGTTATGTCTATGGACACAGTATGTGCTCAAGATGCCCCAAAAAATTGCAAGCCTCTTAAAAAAAGAGAAATGTGACGAAACATTCATTTAGGAGAAAGCAAAACCATGCAGCACTATGAAAAACTCTGTATTTATCAAAAAGAAAAGAAATCAGCTGAGATCTTAGAACAGGTGGAAGCGTCTTACCTGCCACATCAAACTCGACTTCGAGAGTCACTTTACTGGTGATGGAGGAGTCGCGCAGGAGCTGATTGGCTTCTTCAAAAGTACTGTCTTCCGTTTGGATTCCATTTATTGCCAGCACACGATCTCCAACCTGAAGCACCCCACACCTGTTAAAAGACATCACAAATCACACCAACAATCTAAATCGAGTTAACCAGACTAGATCAGTTAGCTGTCTCGTACTAGGCAAGAGACCATACCTGAAGCTCACAGCACAGCACTACCTATTTTTTTTTCTACCTGCCCTTTAATTGGTTTCACATTTTTTTTTTTTCAGAAACCTCTCCTTTTTCCAAATGATCTTTAATGTTTTGCTGTTTTCCATTTAAGCAGGATTCATGCACCCTTATTGTGGTGGCACAAACCTCTAAAGCAGAGGTGTCTTCTACCAGGTAAATGCTCTCTTTTTAAACTGAAAACTTACTTGTTTTTTGGTAATCCATACTATTGAACTCCTGACAATGAGGGCCATGGGTTGTTTTCACTGGGCTATTTACAGCAAGAGCCATTTACATCAAAATCAACATGTCAGGCCAAATTAAAACTAGAAATAGGCCATAAATGTAATCAACTCAATGTCGGATTTCATCAGATGCAAAAGGTTTCACATCCAGCCCATGGGCACTCAACATTAGGCTCTTAGCGTCAACACAATTGTTATCAAAAGAGCTTTTCAACTGGAAAGGACTCAAACATGGGTGAGCCATACCTTGAAGCATCTGCAGAATAACAACCATGTTTCAAGATTTTAGGAGAACATAGCATTGTTCTTTTTAGTCTAAATGTATTTCATTTCCAATATTCCTACTTCCCAGAGCCTCAAAAAAAGATGAAACCCCAAACACAGCCAAGCTCTCTGATAAACTGATGCCTCATTACAAGGTGATCATGTTGCTGATAACCCTGCCTATAAATGTTTGTGCACGGTTTACAACACAACATCATTCCAGAGAAGATGATTAATTGTATTTAATAATTGGGTGAGTTTGAGCTGAACAGGGAGTGGGTGCTTCTTTAAATGAGTTTGCAGAAAAAACAATCCTCTAGAAGGCAAAATATGTTCTGCTTCAAAAATGACTGTATTTAGAAGATAACCATAAATGTTGTCTAAGTGACCATGGCACACCAAGGAGAGGTTTGTTGTCAATAAGTGGTTTGCAACACAAACTCCTTTATTCTTGTCTTTGGCGTATGGACGATGAAACTTAAGGTTGTGCCTAACTTATGGACTTTATGTGGCTTATTTTCCTTTCCATTAATACTGTATTGAGGCTTCCGACAAAATAAACAATAAGACACTGCTGCTACTTTTTATCCCCACAGCGACAAGAATAATAAAAAAATAATATAAAACCTATCCTGTAAAGCACCGTGTGCTAATGTGCCAGACAGGACCCCGGTTGTTCTAGTTACTTTGGCATTTTACTGCCTTATCGAGGTCATTTCGAGCTGCTTTTCCATAGTTGAGGGTTATGACATATTTTTATTAGAAACCATAAACGGATGCTTTTCAAAATAATGTTAGTAGACAAGGCTGTGTGTCTTCGTGCTTCCAGGTTTAGGTGGTGTGTGCAAGCAGGTGTATGAATACAATAATCCCGGGGTTAGAGAGAAGAAATCCGATCATCTCACCTCTCTGCTGGGCTGTCGGCGTCGATATATGAAATTAGTGGTGGTGACGATAGGGTCTCGGTGGCAAAAACACTGCCTTGGAGCTGTATCCCGAAACCTACAATAGGATCCGCCGTCAGTCCCACCTCGGTGCTCTCCGTGTGAACCACCTGCCCAGCTAGGCCCACAGTACTCGATGCCAGGGACACTAAGGGAAGGGAACACGAAAGAAGACTTTCTTGGCAAACGGCAAGTGGAAGAATGCAGATTTTCAGATACCAACATACACCTCCCTACATGGACTTGCCAGGTTCTTTTACATCAACTAATAAAAGAGAGAGAGACCACCAGCAGAATGAAAACAACTAAAAGCAAAACATCATCCCAGCAAAAACATCAAGCGCCCTGAGGCTACTGCACACGCAGGAAGCGCTTTAAGACACCCCCAAAATAAAATACAATGAAAATTCTAATAAAATTGATTCGTAATAGAAATTCCGTGGTACTAAAATAGGTGCATTTCGACGGGGTTAATGCTGGGCAGTTAACTGTTTTTTTTCAGTGAAAACATGTGCAGGTTGGGCTGGAATATCAAATATATTTACTGCAAAAGAAAAGCAAGTGGGGAGGTAGGGGACAAATGCCTCAATGACACAGAGAGGGCAAGGAATTGTGGGTGACTTGTGGGCGAGTGAAAAGGCCCGAGCTAAAAACGGCAGGTGGTTATTAGAATCTATCTTTTTAAATAAACAGGGAACGAGAAAAAAATGTGATTTAAAAAACCCAAATTATTAAACGTGTTAGAATTGTTCAAAACCTCTAAAGAACATCAATATTTTACCAAATTAAGGTCGCGGTTAGAAATATATATGCATGCTTCATATTAGTATTACTCACATACATAAACACAATAAAATGTCAAAATAAATACTTGGGAAATAACACTCCTTCATACACCACACATGCAACGGCCACAAAGGGCACCATGTCGTTAATAAAAGCTTTAGACAATCGCAGTGTATTATCCAACAGCACTTCACCCTCTGAGACGTGCAGGACTAAAAATGCACAAAGAGGTGTTGGATCAAAGGACAGGACTAGTCCACGGTATCATTCATAATTTGGGACCACAAGGCAGCTCTTTAGCTATAAAGTTGAATTTAGGATCAGATGTACGAAATTATTTTGTGGTTGCACATCCCGACACTTCCAAAATCATAGGGTTTGCAACAGCAAAATTTCATTTTGCAATGTACTAAACCCTTTTTGTTGGTTGAAAATGTTTTTTCCGAATTGTAAAAAGCATTTACAGTTTAATTCCAAACGGCACTTATGAAGGGACATTCCCTCCTGATTGTAAATTGCAATGAGATGTATTAATTGGTTTGTGATTGGAATTGTAGTCACAAACCATTGAAAAGTTACCAAATCCTCAAAAATAGGTGGTAACCCATTCGCAAAGAGGAACCCGTTCCTGTGAGACAGCTTTCACTTTGGGCATTGTATCGTGGGGGGGCCTTGTCCAAATGGGACCACCATCTCTATGTTTTCAGCCAATCACAAAGGCTCGCAAATAGTGACCAGCCAAATTAATATTTATTAGGCAAGTCATTCTATACCCTGATTGGAGATTTTGCGACGCAACTCATCAGCACATAGATCACATCACAGAATTACAGACAGTCTTGCAAAATCTCAGTGTGCAATTTCCACAGCAGCGGCCCATGCAGGTAACAGCGGTGGGGCGGGGTGGATGCGGTGAGCACAAGGGAAGTGTTTTTCTTTTTTTTTTAATTTTATTTCCCCTTGTCATCGTCTATTGACTCCTCCCCACCCCACCCCACCGCTCTTACCTGCACAGGCCGCTCCTGAATTTCCAACCGCTATTTGCAACCTATTTGTATGCACATCTGCCCCTTAGTGAATGGACCCATGTGATCAAGAACCAGTCCCGGGATAAGTATTGTTTTATATGAAGTAGCAACTCATGTTTGAAATGCTTCTGCTACAATAAAAATTTCTTCTGTAATGGAATAGGCTGATTCCAGGAGCTAGATCAACTTAAATCACTACAAATAGAGGCAAAATAATATAAGGGAGGGATTGTGCACTTGGGTTCTATGCCTGTTTTTCCGTAGAAGAACACTTAAGTTTGCATAGAGCTGCTGAGGAGCACTGGCCCACACCTGGTCTTGTATTGTGGGCAATATGATTAGTAATGATGTCTGAAGAAGCCCATCTTTCAAAGATGAAATTATAAGAACAGATAGCGGAAGGACGTTTAACACCGCTGAGTAGGAGTAGATGGGAACCTAGAGGATCAGCTGCGGGCGGTCACAAGAATAATGGACAAAGCAATTTAAACAGAATGGCATCACTGCAAGGGAAGCTATGCCTTTTGTTCAATCTGTACTTATAGTAATCTGTCTAGGTAATGCTCCACCACGAGAGCATCGTGAACCCCCAACTTTAGCAGCTACAGTGCAAGTGGGTTGTTCTGTCTGCAACATGGCAGATATAAGCTTATTATTAACGCTATAAGGAAGTATGAAAGATGGGGTGATAGAAAAGGGAAAGAATGTTGAAAGGGTGACAGAAGGAAATGTGAAATTAAGGAAATGTGAAAAAAGGTAAGAAGGTTAATTGCAAGAGTGTATGGATGAGCTTAATGAATTAGTGGATGGGTGGGTGAAAGAATGGGTGAATGGATATGTAAATGGATGGGTAAGAGGATGACAGAGTAAATGGAAATCCGAGAGGATGGATGGGTGTTCAGGTGAAAAGATGGCAGAGTAAATGGAAATCTCAGTAGATGGATGGCTGGACTGAAGGATCAAGTGATGGATGAAAGGCTTTATTGATGGATGAGCAAGTCAAAGGATGGATGTGTGGGTGAATGGATGCATGCAAGATGATGGATGTGTGAGCAGATGGGTGGATGGAAAGGCTGATGGATGTATGGTGAAAGATTGAATGATGGATGAAGGAATGAATGGATGACAGAATGTAAAGGTGAAATGGTGTATATCAGTGGGTGGATGGAAGGGTGAAAGCATAAATGGATAGATGCTTGGTTGAAAGAGACAAGGGAGCTATTCTAGGACAGGTTCTTGCTTGGTGCCCTTAGAGCTTTGGCGCAAAGTGGGGGCATTTTTATTTTTGGGCCATCCCCTTCCTCCACCACAACCTGAAGCTCATCACGGGCAGATAATATAATGCAGAATGAGCTACCTGCCGTCAGGGAGGAATATCACTGCGAAGGCATCAATTAGTGGTATGGTTATGGCTCAGGTATTGAAAGGATAGTGATTTTCTGACCTACATCTTCCTGAGGTTTACAATGGTTCTACACTACTCAACCCTGTCAGTTTATGGATATTCATCAATGTTAACGTGTGGGCCACCAACCCAAAAGTCCACAAAGCCTCTCCTACTAGATTTGCAACTGTGAAAATAAACCATCCTAGCTGAATTTCTTTATGCACAAATCCAATTGGCAAGGGTAAAATCCCACCATGACACAGGTAGGCAGTGAACAACAGGTTGCAACAGGAAGGCAAGACCATTGCTGGTGTCCAGTAAAGATGCAGAGAAAACGTTTGAGAGGGGCAATGATGGTTTCTTGGCAGAATTTGGGGAAATATGGATTGTCAGAAAGATGTGTGGCAAGGCGTGTATAAAAACCCATCAGCAAAGGTGCTAACTAATGGCCAGATATCAAATAGCTTCCAATAACCAGGGGATCCACACAACGCTGTCTCATCCTCTACACCGTTTTTGTTTACGTTATTGAGCCATGTTCCCAGCTGCTTCTGATGAACTCACAGATGTGTGGGTATGAGATTCAGGTGAAAAGACATGCAATTCCTCTTAGTGCACATGCTATACAAAGGTGTGCGAGAATCTACGCAAGGGGAAATGAGACTGTTCAGTCACAAAATTAGGAAGATGTAGTGTTGCACAGTCCATACTTCTTTGAGAACAAAACCTATCTCGGGATGGATGCAAGTATCTGAAATGGGTTGATTGGTTCAATTGGAATATACTACCAATATTTGTACTACCTAAAGGTCCTGAAAGCTCTTTTTCACGAGGTACTACAAGTAACTAAATTTGATGCTGAGTTCAATCATGCAAAATTAAAATAAATCCTAGGACTATGTAAAAATGCCAGTTGACTGTAGGAAGATTCATTACAGTTAATGCAATTTTTTCCAATGGCCTAAGTATCATTTACATCACATGTACGTTATTCAGACTGTATTATACTCCAAATCATTTATCAAACACTGGGTTAAATAGGTCTCCAGCAGGTTTCAGGCAGTACACTCGTACACTAAAGAGTATTTTTAATAAATGCAATTTGTTAGACGAATGTTATGTTGGGATTTTTTAAAACATAGCAAGGATTGCAAATGTCCCAAGGTTTTCCATCCAATCATGAGGAATCTAAGATCAGTTATTTTGTTATCATTTTCTGAGCTAAAATTTGAGAGAAAGATATTGGCAGACACGATATAAATAATACAGAAATTGAAAGGGCTATTAGACAGTCAGCTGATATGTAAAAAGGGATAAATCAGTAGCAAGGCAGAGAAGGTAAGTTATACTCTGCTACTTTTCTGATGCTTAAGCTGGTGATGAAAGATTCCATCTAAATGATGTTGTCATAAAATTAAGTGCCATTTTTTTTTTTTTCCTCTTCTTCACTGAATTTATCTATGCTTTGGTATTGTTTTATTCTGTGTGTCAAAACGTAAGTGTAAGCCACAGCTTAGTTTATGGTATGATGTATATTTTGTTTAAAAAATATGTTTTGAAAATAATTTATTAATTAAAGGACTAAACGTTATTCAGACAATTAAAAAAAAAAAAAAAACAGGTTCAACGTTTAAAAAAAAACAAAAAAACTTTAAAATACACAATACATGATTTAAAGATCATGAAGCCTATTTAGGAGTTTTTAGTAAAGAGGATAGATATTTTTGGTTATGATGTTTAGGACTTTATTATGACAATATATAAAAGTATAAGCTTTAACAAAGTTGGAACTGCTAGATAGACAGTCATATACGCTATACAGGATTTAGCAAAACTTGGAATTGTTTGATAAAATGTTTAAAGCACTTTTAATATTACATATTACTTTCTGGTGAAAGAAAAATCGCATATTACACTAAGTAATTTTGCATGGAAAGAGTCAGTAAATATACACTATAAAATGTCTGCTGATTCATTAAAGGAAAATAACATTTTAATTTACAATTTTAGTTTCTGTGAAAACAAAATTGTGCACAATTATCAGTGCAATTAGTCCATGAAAATTGAGAAATGAAAAAATGTTGTGACTTTGCCAATTTTGTGGAATGTTTATGTTTATGTGTTTTATAGAGCGCATAGCTGCCCGTGGGCTTCACAGCGCTGCGGAACAGGAGTAAATGCGGAATCTCTTACTGCTTTACGAAAATTGAGAGAAGTGCCCTAATTTCACACATCTGTGAAAAGCCAAAGTATTTATGTATGCAAATATGGCATGATACAAAAAACACTCCTCAAACTTCACTCCTGTCCCCTGTCCATTCATGCACTTAGCACCATCAACTAACCCTTAGGCTAAATGTGGTGATATAGAACTCAGTAACAGCATTATATCATTACCCCATAGAAGAAAGAGATTACTGAAGTGGAGAACTAATTATCTTTAAAAATAAAAATATTTCTCAGAGACAATTTCTTTAAGCTGCTTAAAATGATTACATCAATGCTTGATCTACTATGGCTGGTACTGATTCTTTACTACCAGAAGGATGCCACAAACTTATAATACACCTGACTAGATGTGCAGAACTGAACTGTGCTTTCCCAATAAAAGGGCAGCAAGTATTAGCACTTACATGAACTTTTGAAGTCCTTCTTTTTCATTCTCCGTCGCATCAGTGTCCCACGTGGGCTTGTTGGATAGAGATTGCGAGGTAGAGTCCCCATGTTGAGTGAGCTCAGGCTGTACGCGCTCATAGAGGTAGGCGAAAAAGATGAAGACACCAAGGCTGCTGTAAAACAGAAACATATAGTACACCATACCTCGATTTAAGGTGAACAATACGGTGCATGCAAATTTAGCAAAACCAGTGTGCTCCCAAATAGAACATCTTTAGTGTATCATAACAAATACAAACTACACTATCAAACAAAAAGAACAGATGTATCACAAAATTACTAGTGGTGTCCTGAAAAGTGTTATTCAACAGATATCAATGTTTCTGCACTAACCTTCCAGACACAGAGCGATCAATACCAAAATACATACCACATCTGACATAAGGCAATATTCGTTTGCTGTGTCTGGGAACTGTGACTCAGTCTGCAAACTGATGAACACAGTCAACCAATTAAAACTCTGCATTAAATGGTGTGTGGGATGTTCTTAAATCAATGAAAGGGGGGCATGCAATGTCACACAACATCACAAAGAGAAAACACAGAAAGAGGAGAAGGAAAGAGAGAGGATGTAAGAAAATGCCCAAATGTAATCTACGGGTATCACACTTTTAAGTAGTAGTGTAAAATTCACTTCTGTCAACTGTAGAAAAATGGTTTAAGGCAACCGGAATGCCAGGGTTGCTAGGAATAAGTATACAAATATAGAAGTATACTATTGCAATACAGAGATCAGTCTCAAGGAATTTATTATATCTTTAATTATTTTCTTTATTGTGAGGATTTGTGGCACAAACCAGACAAGAGGACATGGGTGGTGAAAGCAAGAGCTATTTCCTATTCTTCGCATTAGTATTTGTCATTAACTTTAATATTCATCCATAAATATGATGCCCTGTGTATTATAAAGCATGAAAGGTTAGTAAATCCAACTGTGACCCAAGTAATGAGTCTGAAGAAAAGGAGAATAAGGATTTCTTTTGTGCCTCCACTCTTCCCACCGGTGGTGGTAAGACCAAATGTGGGTGAGGGTCCTTTCTATCTAATGAAAAGGATTCCTTCTTTGCTTCTTTATGGGATCCATTACTTGGATCCCAGCAGGGCTCACTATATTTTCTTGTTTTTTATAGAACTTGGGAGGATGTGTGAACAGACTTTGTTTTCGTTTCATTCCATATGATGTGTATAAAAATGGCATACGTGTTATATCAACAATTGTTGCGGGTGGGTGGTGCTTCTTTTGGTCTTAATCATTGAACAGCATTGTGCATCTCTCCCCACCAAAATAGGACTGTTTTGTTTGCTATTGGAAGAGATCCATTCAAGTACCTGTTATCTTAAAATACGAGCAATGTAATTATTTACAGTAAACATGCATGCTCAGATTAACTGTTGGAACCCATATCAATGGGTTCAGCTTTGGACATAGTGAGCAGAGTACATGTTGAATGGTGACTGCATTCTGGGTGGATTTTTCATCTCAGACTTAGTTATATAATAAATGACTGCCTATGGTTCTGTGGGTATCGTATAAAGTTATCTTTAACCTACTATCTAGTTGCAGAGGATTTACTCAAAACACACTGAAAACATTTGCATCGTAACAAAAAAAATGAAATACAGGCCCCAAAACAAAACGTGGAAAAGGGCAGTGCGCTTTCCCATTGGAGCAACAGTACCTCTCCTTGTTGTCTACACCAAGAGCACTAGCACAGTATTATTTGAAGGAAAGGCAAACTGAAATCAACACAGAATAATTTGTCTGGTTCAGACAGCCAGTGAAGGCAATGGCTTCTCTTTAAAATCCTCACTGTTATAGCATGACAGTAAATAGAGCAGAGGAAGTTGATGGCTATGCTGGCCTCTAATGAAACATCATTTTCTGGGAATATTGGGGATGGGGGACATGCAACAGGTACAGCAACTTCTCAGCTAAACCTCCTTGTTCCAGATGTAGAGATTGAGAAGATTATGTATTAAATGGACCTGGGGAGCCTCATGAGTGGTATTTTAAGAAATCTAGTTTAAAATCTATAGTGTCTGAGAGAGAAATGTCTTTGTGGAAATCAACAAATTCATACTGAACATACTTTCGTAGTTCAGATATAAAAATTCAAAGTTTTATAAAGACGTACGTAATGTAGTGGTGATTCTAAAGGGTGCAAGAGAGTGATGGAATGTTCAATCACATTTAAGATCATATAGACCATCAATTTGGAAGGACTGAAGAAAGTGTTATCTTGCACTCCCGTGATCACACCAATCACTTCAAATTTGATCTTATGTTTTGCTGTCACCAGAATAAGTTTATGGTCTAATAAAATGTTTTTTTGAACTTGCAAACCTACTCATCAAATCGTAATATTGCATATTTCATTACTATTCCCTGTTGCTTCTCATCTGTGGATATGTGTTTAAAAAAATTTAACTTAGGGATTTAGTTCTCTTGCCTGTAATATTTGTTAAAATGTCTAAACGAGATATCTGATTTATTGTAACTATACATTTTTGCATCATTAATATACACCACCTGACCAGCTCCACCCAGTGGAAGGACAAGACTATTTGAAAAAATTGGTAAAATTAAAATTCTGTTAAACATGCCTCTTCCCACCACGTAATTTGATGGTATCCATTCCCTCTTGATTGTATAGGCAGACCAGTCTGATTAAAATGTCCAGTATAAGACTGGCAACGCAAGAGAATCCTACGGTTCGGGAAGATAGTTTAGGCAATGTGAATCCCAGGAGAGGACTAATCCATCGGGTATGGAGGGAACTAGTGTTTTATTTTTGGTAATGAATAGAGTAGATCATCTTTATCGATTCAGAACATTAAGACAGCATAACGCAACAAAACCCATGCCCGCCTGACCAAAGACAATCATAATATCAATGAAGAAGAGATAGCACCAGAGGACTTGTCACCATGTTTTCATAAACAATTTGGGATGCCTGGGAGAGGGTTCTAAAATGACTACATGGTCTTTGACAGATGGTTAAATCCAGCGGGACAGTAACTTTAAGGGGAATCAGGATAGTTAAGTATTTCATAGCGCTAGTGACACATACCTAAACTAGTTTTCATTTCACAAGTGTATTTTGAAGTAGTTATGCATTATTGGCCTTCATTTAGCTTTCCATGCATAGTTTTTCCTTGCTGTTAGACCCAGTAAGTAATATTTTGTATGCCCCAAATAACAAAATAATTAGTTTTAAGTTTCTCATCTCTTATTGTCAAAATAAGTGCATGGATCTTAAAAATCAGCATTTTGTATGTGATTACATACTTGGTGTAGCTTTTCCTCATCACTCGCAAGGAAAGTGTGCACCAAACAGCACTCAACAACAAAAGGGAGACAAAGGTGAGGATGCGATATAAAAATAATGTGAAAGTCCAGGTATTCATGCGAAAGCTGCATAGAACTCAGTGGTCTTTGAATATTTTTAATATATTTGTTTTTTGGGGGGGGGGGAATGCAATGGTCATAAGAAAAAAATTGCAGCTTCTCACACCTCTAACCTAGGCACTGCATTAACTTGATATTGACCAATTATTAAAATAAGAAATCATCTCGTTGTTCATGTTATCTACTTGTTCATCTCAAATTTTTAAGGCATTCACTGATTGAGGCACCCTCCCTGGGACTTGACAGAGTAATAGATGCATGACACACAAAGCGTAAATGCTTGAAATGAAAAAAGCATGAGAGGAAGCAAAGGAAATGTCAGGAGGAAGAAGCGTGGAACATTACGAAGGTTTTTTGGAGCAGGTGGTTGCTGGCATTTCGAGGCGGGCTTCCTGCCATGCTCGGGGTGGTGGTAGGTGTTATAATGCTGGTAGGTGTGGCGGCTGCTGTGGTGGTTGGATCGGGAGTCCCAGGTAAGTTGCCTGTTGCTTCTCTGAACTTTCACTGCCCGCATGAAGGGATGGCAGGGATCACAGGAAATCGGAAAACAGAAAGTACCAGGAAAAAAGGGAGAGGTAACTGAATTTTACAAAGGAGAGAATAAAGCAACGGAGATGAAAGCATTTTGTGTGGAAAAGAAAAGCACCCTTGTCCAGCCCATTTTCTTCTTTTCTCTCTCTCTCTTTTTTTTTTTTGCGGTCAGCATTGCCAAAACCCCAAATGCATATTAGGGAACGAAATAATATATTTAGGTACGGCTACCAGACGTACACATTCGATCAATAATTAAAGGAAATTTGAATCAGATGCAATTAAATAAAGCAGCAGGGAAACCTACTGACAGTTTTCATTTAGGAAACATCGACTTAAGAGTGCAATTAAGCTTTATTTGCTTAAACCACTTTTCTCATAACTTATATAAACCCCTCATGATGGGGAAGAAAGGGAGGCTAGATGTTGCTTTTCAGGTAATCCTTATGTAGTAATAGTAAATTACAAAAAGTAAGGTCTAGGATTGTAACCTAATCATAAAAGTAAAGAAATTCTTGAATTACATAAATGAATACATTTTATGCTATTGCTCCGCATACCCGGCGGTACATCAGACCTTGCATTTTCGACATCCAGCGTTAACAAACTCCCAAAACACTCTGATTGTACCTTGGAAAGAGGCAGGACATGGTCAGTGATGACATTATCTTATCAATTCTGTGCTTACCCTGGAAAACCGTGCACTACAAAGAACAGCCACTTGCTGTGTTTCTGCCAATAATTTTACAAGATTTGGATACTGCTCTCCCAGGTAGACACAGGAAGTACCCTGTTAGATAAAATTATGTAGAATAGACCTTTAACTATAGATATAACTTGGTCTGAGACACAAAAGATCTTGAATCTGCAACATTCAATTTCCAACATACAGGGATCCATTTGCTGCGCATTTGAGCAGACATTGCAGGGTCAAATGTGGGGCAAAGATGAGAGGGGAAAACAGCAAGTACTCATATTTGCACTAATACTGCAGCAGAAAAGCTGTTGTGGCTTTTAGATAAAAGCACTTCACACTGAGGGAGAGGTAGTTTTAATTTTGCTCTTAAGGCATGGGTCTATAGTTATGCGTGCAATGTGCTGTTGACTAAATAAAGCCAGAACTTTCTTAAATTGTCACACGTGAGGGGGCAGTCCGCAGCAATGCAGTAGCATTTAAGGACTTAACTATTCAGTATGTAACCAAAATCACAATCAATTAGCAATTCAAAGCCAGATTTTCTGCTTACAAAGTCTGGTCGTTAGCCTTTAAACCACATCTGTCTCTCCATTCTGGACCACAAGATAATAGTTTAAATTCTCCAGTGAGCTGACCTGACAAGGTGGGAAGGCAAATACAAAATGTACATGTCCAGCTCGCAAAGACGGCTATCCTTAGTGGGCAGTGACAACTGGAAGCCATCTTTAATTTCACATTAGCAAGATTGCCATCAGTTTGATGAATGGTTATTATGTTCTAAATAAAACAGCTCAAACTGCACATCTGAAACAGAGGTATAGCTGCCACACGGTGGTCATGAGGGTCACACCTCGGTTAGCGATAGAAAATTCTGTGCATTGAGGGGTCTCCCGAGGGCCACACATCGCAAGGTGATCTTTGATAGTGATAATGCAAGCAATTCACATGACGCTCTCCCAGGAGTTACCCACTCTCAATTGTACAAGGTTTTTATTGGTACCTTGACTATTTTTCCCGTTTTACATTGGTACCCTATACCAGCATATTGCAGCGACAGCATGAAATTGGCTTTTTGTTGAGCAGTTAATCTTAAAAGTTTATTTTAATACTAACATGCCTCTTGTTTTGGTGATAAAATTCCCTTCTTCGTTGCTCATATGTTAATTCTTCCAGAAGTGTAACTACATGTGTCTCCCATTGCTGAATTGTCTCACTTTTTTCAATATAAGAATTAATTTAAATGTATTCCTATCAATACCGACTAATCCGATATTATCACGTCTCATGCGTAGTCTGTGGCACCTCTTTACTACAATGCAGGGCTGCATTATTGTTGATCTTTTTCTAGTAGTTGCACATTTGCTTTCTGTGTTGCACTCACATGACCTGCCCATCTCTGATATTCCAGATGC
Source organism: Calotriton arnoldi (assembly GCA_963921515.1). NCBI lineage: Eukaryota > Metazoa > Chordata > Amphibia > Caudata > Salamandridae > Calotriton > Calotriton arnoldi. Next base: position 1,093,022 of record CAWUFW010001665.1, read on the forward strand.
ACACTCTTGCAGTTTCATTTCAGAGACTCATGCATTAAATGCAAGACTCAGACCTTATCTGAACAACCCAACACACCATTCACACTCTCCCAGTTTTTTGTCTGTTGAACTGCACAAACTGATTTATGTCACTTTTGCACTCGCATTTATCACAGGTGGAGTGCAAATTGCGCTCTCACCCAGTTTGCCCAGGTGTTTACCACCGACCGTGCAAAATCTTTAAACGTGTGGAACGAAATTGGCACAGACACTGTTTGTGGGCGTTAGTTTATTTTTTTCACACATAAAGATGCTAAAAGTGGGTAAAAACGCCCAAGTACAAATGTTATTTACCCTGGGGTGTATTTGTGCATGGTAATAATACAGAGGTCTTAATGACCACAGATTTGGGGCCAGCCATTTTATTGATTGAGCAAGTAAAGACACTGAGATTTCTTTTTTTAAATGAGATGTCACTTATAGGATCTGATTTCTGTGTTGATAAATCAAACGCAAAGGTAGAGAGAGAGCAATTGTCCAAAGCAGGAGAAAAACACGACTTAAAGCAAAGATCTGACACAAATGGCAGGACCTTAAAAATAGCTGCAAAGGAGCCAGGAGTTCAACGTGCATGTCAGTGTCTTCAGGGGACGCAGTACAACGTAAACTATTAAGTCCGACCTTATTTAACATCTATGTGTCGGACTTGGCCAGGATCATCAAAGCACACGGGATGAGACTAACGTCATACGCCGACGACACCCAACTGGTGTTGGAAGTTCACAACGATGGAGAAGCAGTTGCTGCCAGCTTCCAACAGGGAAAGTTGGCCATAAGCTCCTGGATGGCAAACAATTGCCTAAAGCTTAACTCCGATAAAACGGAGGTGATGATCTTTGGCAATGTATCCCCTGGCTGGTCCCCCACCTGGTGGCCATCCGATTTAGGACCCCCTCCCATACCGGTTACAAAGGTCAGGAATCTTGGCGTAGTGTTTGACGACAAACTGTCTTTCATTCACCATGCGAACGCGGTCGTCTCTTCATCCTTCTACACCTTGAAAATGATAAGGAAACTCTTACCATTTCTTCCTCCCAACGCCGGTAAGACCCTCATGTGCACTCTGGTAATGTCAAAGACAGACTATTGCAACGGACTCCTCCTAAATGCTCAGGAGAAAGTCCTCAACAAACTGCAATTTGTCCAGAACTCAGCCGCTAGAATTCTGTCCGGCACCCCCAAATATAAATCAATCTCTCAAGTTATACGCCAGTTTCACTGGCTGCCTATTAGAAGTCGAACGAAATTCAAGGCACTTTGCATCGCATATAAAGCCATCAACAACGTGGGACCTGAGTACCTAAAAAAACCACTCTGCCCATACAATCCGAACAGACCGTTGCGTTCTTCATCAGCCCATCTGTTGACTATTCCTCGCACTAAGAAAACATCTTGGGGAGACAGACGTTTCACAGTTGCCACGGCAAGACTGTGGAACACCCTGCCCCTCCATTTCAAAACCAGTCCCACCCTCATGATATTTAGGAAACAAGTAAAAACATGGCTATTCAATCAGTAATCTTCTACCTAGCTGCTCTCCTTACTCCACAGCGCTGAGACACCCTAGGGTATTTGCGCACTATATAAATTGTATAAAATAAATAAATAAATAAATAAAATCTGTGGTAAGAGTTCCGACAAAACTGGTCACAGGTATTATTTGCATCTGGATAAGTGAGTCAGCTTAGCCTTGTGTAAGAGAGTGTGCCTCATACCCATCACCACCAGGAGGGGGCCACAGCTCTGTTCTGGCTGAGAGACCCAAGAAGCAAGGAAACATGGAGGACCACTAAGGAGGACAGAGTATGGCATCTCTCTGACGGATGCAAAAATACACATGATTATTGAGGTAAAACTGAGGGGCACTAATTGCCAGAGAGAAGCCTTACCCCCAAAGCTACATTATCCAAACAAATAAAAGCCATTATCTCACAGTCATGGATAGCGCTGCTTAGGAGCGGCTTCTTTATTTCACTCTCCTTGAAGCACTCATTATCTGTCACTGGACTGACCTGCTGGCTGGCCTACTTTACCAGGGAGTGTGCTCACAAAATGCAAAATATTCATGTTAATCCCCTCCAAAACACATGCATGTTCTCCCACACTGTCTTGCCCCATCTAACCACCTGCTGGGATGGGATGGGTTACACTTGGCGCAGTTGCCTTCAAAGCATTGAGGTTACCTAGTAATGCAAACTCAAAGGCTGATACGAATTGCAATAATCTGCAAAGCCATTGATCCTCTTTAAAAAATTCAATGTTCTGAAGGATCCATCATGGCTGGATTCTCCATATGTTTGCAAGTGGCTACTAAAAAAGGAAGCTCTTCAACAAAATATGATTGACTAATTCAGGTTTTACACTTTACTTGTTAAAGGAAGAAAAAGGGCATACTTGACATCTTGTTTCTAAAGCTGCCCGACACACAAGTCGAGATCAATCTAAGATCTTTCGAAGTCTTGACTGTCAAGCTACCTTGAGATATTCTGGCATGTGTGCGCACCGGAATTCCCAGAAGGGATGGTTCTCGCTCTCCACTAGGAGCCCCCGCACACTGTCACATCTAATCAGATCTCTCAAAGAAAGCAGCTGCGATATTGTGACAGCATTCTTGTTCAGTACGGATTCTATACCAGCGGACATGGCAAAAATAAAAATGAACTGGGAAAAGGCACATTATGTATAAATTACTCCAATACTCTTGCCCACGAGCACAACCGTGTGATAAACTTGTAAATTGCCTTCCAGTGCTACAAGGACTTTAAACTTCTATTATGGTTAAAAGTCTTGTGCGGCCAAAAGACTTCTTGCACAAATTCGAACCATGTATGCGTGGCTACACCCCTTTTGTGTATCCACCATGTTTCATCCTCTCTTCGTGTAATATTGTTGCGTACTAGCCACAGTGAGCATTCCAGATGACCAGTTGCACATTGTTTGTACTTGCCCAAAATGTTGTACTGTGGACACAAGTTAGGATCTACTTGTTAAATAAAATACCAACTAACACCCAATGAGATAAATACTTTAGCTGTCATGGATACTAATTCACCAAAAAGACACACAGGGTGTCCCGTATCCTGTGATCAAGCTTCATAAGCATCAACTAAATTTGTGGTGTGGAAAGGGCAAAATAATCTCACATCCTGGTCCTCTTACCATGATCCGCTCCTTTCAGAGCCAAGCGGGTTTGGTGGTGGGGAAGGATTTCGAGTTTGACATGTTCGGAAGTGCTGGCTAGCAGCTGCGTTGCCTCTGCTAAGGTACAATATTCCATGCTGGTGCCATCAATAGACAGGATGTGGTCTCCAACATGCAGTGCTCCACATCTGTGGGAAAGGGTAAAATAACCTCTTATCAATTAGAAGATGCTTAACTTGTGTCGCGCAACTATCTTTATCATCACATGACTATGATGTCGTCAATTTCGAGTAAAGACAAAGGCTAAACCCCCATGCAAACTGTCATTTTATTTGTTTATTCATTCATTTACTAGCAGTTTTATATAGTGTGGACAAGACACAGTAAGTGGCAAACAGCTTTACATAGTTCCAGTTTTGCAAAAGAATAGAATACACAGGTGGAACATCATAGGGAAAAGAATGGAGCCATATTGTCATAAAACGAACATAGGAGGAGAATGACGAGCAGTCATATCTCAAAAAACAATATTTACATAAACACTGAAGGTGGCAAATTGGGAGAAATTCAATTTAGGACAGTGCTCGTCTCACTAATGGGCCTTTTATAAGAGGAGGTGATGTTGAAACAACAGGCTCTTCAACTCTCCTTTGAATGGTTCATATGATAGGGTTATCCGAAAGGCCAGCGGAACAGAGTTCCAAGCCATAGAAGCACTTCTCAAACAGGATTGCTTTAGGGGTTTCATCTTCTTTTATGAATGGCATTTCGAGCTAACAGTGTCAGGGCTCCGAAAGAGATGAGCCACTCCAGATATAAACAGTTTCAGGGAGAGGCACTGTGGAGTACTAGTGGGGAGCGCATTATTAGTGATTCTTGCTAGCTGGAAGATACTTCTTGCATCAATGGAGATCTGTGCGATGGCCAAAAGGAATGGGAATTCGCATTCATTTGTGACAGTTACTGAAGAGCTTCAATTCTGTATCATTTTGGGAGCACAGGTTCTCATTGGCTCTATTCCAAGCATTAATTATTTATTTTTTACTTTCACTCTCATATTGCATCCTTTCTACTTTTCTTGTGCTGTCTTACGTTTCCAATAGTAAATCGCACAGGCTCTTCTGTCTCTCCACACTCAGTATACTAACATCACTTGTTTCACATAAAGGTACATTGTGTAACAAGGAGTGTATAAGAGAACAAATCCCTTTTTAACACTTCGGCTAATTTTGATAAACAGGACACTGTTTGTTGTATCACAGACCAGAAAGGACCTCAAATTGTATTTTCTATTTTTTTTTTTTAGCTTTGAATTGAAAAAGTTTTAGGAAGACCAAAACAGGTGCTGGCTGGTTTGTGGTCAGATCCTATACTATTTTTCAGGATCCACTCCTCCCTACCTTTAAGCATGAAATACAACATGGATCAACTTGCCTAACTGCACATCATTTTAGAACTGCCTGAGACCTATGAACCAATCAACACAATACCACAGAAACATATTATCAGGAATGGTTACTGTTATTAAAACAGTGTTCAGAAAGAACTCATTTTTACATACGACATATTTACAATTTGAGTGGAGTATTGCCTTACTGCTTATGTAAATAAGCTAAGCATGTTGCATGAACTCTTATTGTCGGGAGATGGCTTAACAAGAAGCACGGCAGTTCAAACAATGATTCAAACTGTCATGTCAATGTTGCAGTAGGGAAGCACCCACCTTCCTGGAGACTACGGAGAGTTCTAGACATAGGGTGTTTGGTATCTCCTGATATCTGATGTTTTAGGCACTGTTAGACATGCCTGGGTGGATTCAAGGCGATCCTGATACAACTCTAGTCGTTTAACTCCCTAATTTACATTTTTCTAAAAAAAGCTTAATCTGTTTATTTAATTAAACTTCTTAATTTATAAATTACAGAAGCGCTATTTCCCTTTTCCTTCACCTGTAGATAACCAGTTCAGTTCAAAACCATTATTTTGGCACAATAGCCATAGAAGCACATATAAAAAAACTCATTATATAAAATACAAGATAGATATATATATATATATATATTATATAGAAAATCTGTCATAAACTTTAAAACCATTAGAAAAAAATCTATGTACATTTCATACCTTTAAAACCACCATAAAATTATTACAAAATTCATGACATCTTATAGGTTTTTTTAACCAAGTGTCCAGGCTATAAAGCATTAAGGTCAACAGAATCAATACTTTGCACAGTACATACAACGCCAATACCTTATTTCCCTGACAGAGTGCTCAGTATTTGTCTGACACTCAACAATTATATAAAACATCAAGAGACAAAGACCATCAATTGGCCAATGTCTGAGTTCCTAATTCGCAAGGCCTTTTTACGCTCCCTAACACCCAGTTTGTGGCGCAATTGTATTATACAGCTCTTCCTAATGCTCAGGTAGGCTGGGCAAAGAATATAACGTGCTGGAGCGTTTCTCTAGTGTCCCACAAAATGGGCACCGCCAGTCCTCCGCCCTATAAACTTGTGCCCATTTTGCAGTATAGGAGTGGAGGGGCAATGTTCCATAGCGGAACTGTTAAAACTGCCTCCTGGCTAATCCAGGAAGTGCTCTTCCAAAAAGGAATCCTTCACAGTGAGGAAAGCATCGGTTAGGGTACCAAGTTTTGTCTGGGTGTATAGAAGTCTCTCTTTAGATTGCCAATAGATGAATTTAATATGCATCTTAGAGGTGGCCCCAGGCTCCCCTGGAGTATTCCATAGGCTCTCTCCCCCAATCTATACAAGGGTCGCTTTTACATATATTAACCAAGGTATGTTACATGAGCCAAAGAAACGTAAGATTTCTTCTAAACCCTGGCAATAGGAGCACAATTCAGGAGTTGCCCAAATTCTACTCCAATATAAGTTAGGTCTGACTCCTATCTTATCGGAGATTGATCTAAGCCCTTGATCTAATCTGAGAAGGAGCAGGGGGGTACCTATAGGTAAACCTGTCAGCTGTGCATAAATCGATTTTCAGCTGTTACTAAGGAAGTCACATCCCTGTGTCCCCACAATGCTGCGACATATAAGGCTGCCCCAGGGCCTGATGGTTATAAATCTGAGTAGCCAGGGAGATAGGACGAAACTGCGTGCCTTGAGACTGTCCGACTATCCTTCCTGCTACTTGTTCCATTTTGAGCCTGCGTTGGGTTATATCAGTATGCCATTCAAGCTGTTGCATTAATGTAATACCCAGGTAATCAAAGGTGCACACACGCTCCAATGAGATCCCCAATGACATAGGATTAGGTCTAGTTGATTGACAGGGATTCAAGACCATATACTTTGTTTTCCCTACATTGATCACCAAACCCCTCTGCTTACAAAAACATTCAAAGCAATCAAATAGTTTTTGGAGTCCGATAGGTGATTTGGTGAGAAGCAAAGTATCGTCAGCAAACAAGAGAGCAGGGATCCTCATGTTTGCCAAGCTAGGTGCATCAGTGTCACATTGGTCCAGGAAAGATACGAAACCATTGATATATAACTTAAACAGTGTAGAAGCCAGTGCACAACCCTGTCTTACTCTGTTGACGGGGGTTGGATCAGTCAATTCGCTCACTTGGCCACACGTAAACTGTGCATAGTTGTTTTGTGCAGTCTTATGATGTTGAGGAGATACTTGGCCACCCCCATTTCAAATAGTACCTGCCAGAAGGAGAATTGTGGCACTAAGTCGAATGCAGAACGCATATCCACAAAAACCACATAAAGACGACCACCACCTAAGATAACTGTTTTCCCCAAAAATAACTGGAGCCGAAACACTTGGTCAATAGTACTTGTGCGTTCTCGGAAGCCCCCTTGTAGAGGAGTCGAGATTTCATTTATAGTTAGCCATTCCTAGAGTCTATCCAGACTTATTCTGCTGAATAACTTTTGGGAGCGATCTATGAGACTTATGGGTCTATAGTTGGTTGGCGAATCTTGGGAGCCCTTTTTGAATATAGGGATAATTTCTGCCCCGCCCATGTTGGTGGAATGGGTACCCCTTTCATGACAGCATTGAATATCACTGTAAAGTAGGTGCTACAAATTTCTATTTAATTCAGGAACAGATCCCCTGGGATCTTGTCAAGTCCTGGAGCTTTACTAGGGATAATTTTCTTAATGGCTATACTTATTTCAATGGGTGATATATCCAAAACATTATTTTGATAACTTCATTCCCTAGGCCCATACAGCACTATCTTGAAGTTGGAGGACTCAACCATTCTACCTTCACAGTGTTGCTAAGTATTCCCCGACCCTACCTGATCGCATTGAGGGTTCTTTAATTCTCTAGGCTGATCGCATTGAGGGTCCTTTAATTCTCTCGGCTGAGAGTATAAACTGGAGAAATGGGCAAATCAATCACTAACTAGAATGTTGTTATCTATGGCCAAAAACCATCTCTGCTACTGGTAGACACTATATTCCAGAAGGAACAATGATCTTTCCTTTTAGCAGCAGCCAACAGACCCTCCCATTTCCTTCACTCCCATTCTCTTATTGCCTCAATGATGTTTTTATAAGCCCTCCTGGTGACTTGAATCTGCAATCTATCTTGTTTCTTTATTGCTTCAGTCAGTGCTATCCTGGGGGCTCTATATTGTTTATTGAACAAGGAGGAACAGCTCTTCCTTTCCACTGCCCACTTAGTCTCGATGAAAAAAAATATTCCTTAGTTTTTTAAACATCTTATTATGACCAATACAGACCCCTCCCAGAGACTCCCGCAATCACCTGACAGGTCCAGTGCTAACAAACCCTCAATACCATTGGCTACAAGCCTGTAGATCTCCCCAACAGACTCCTTGGAGAGCTTCATTGTGCTCCATTTAACTCTACGCCTGTTATTAGTCATTCTAAGCCTTCTATTGAATGGCTCTGCCCAATTATTAGATGTAGAGTGTATTCATATCCCAAGGGCGAGATCAATGGCATTGTGGTCACTATCATGGCGAGGTGTTATTGTCATGCCGATCATAACAGGGCCATAGCCTTACGTTCAACATTATATAGTCGATAAGGCTGGTGCTATTTATGTGGTTGAATGTATGGTTACCGTCTTTGTCACAGATTGTTTTACCATTACTAGCACGAAGTCCCTGTTTGAGAGTAAATGCGTTTATCTGGACTGCCATGGGTGTCCATTTCTTGATGTGGGGATTACTAGCTCCAGAATTGACCAAACATTTTCCTCTTTTACTGTAAGGGCCTCACTATCTGTATCTAATGGTTCAAATTGGCAATTAAAATTGCCCCTCACAATTTTTCTCACCATAACAGTTAATGCGGCTAGATGTGTTTTTAAAAGAGCTATAACCGGGAACTCAGGTTTATTCTCCACAGATCTACAATACACATTATATATGTAGTAGACTACATTCGGGGAGACAGTCAGGCTAATGCATAACATATCTGGGGAATCCATCTTGAACTCCTTAATCGTACATGCTAGAGTGGTTCTAACCCAGACTGCTAATCCCCCTGATGGCCTATCCTTCCCTGTAGTTACGGCTTCCTTGCAAAAAGTTATGTAACCTGCACGGTAGAGGGGCTTTAATGACCGGGTCTCTTGAAAAAGCCGAAAATTGTGTTGGTAAAATAAATTGACACCATTCTGGGCTAATTAATTTTGAAGCTAGACCTGCTACATTCCATGAGACAAGCTTAATTAATGGGGCCGATCTACAAGAGAGTAATACTCCATTGTGGAGACTATGAGAAGTTAAACCATTATACTTGACTACCTCAGATGTCTGGGGAGATAGTACGGACTATCAGAGCTTTCTCTAAATGATATACTGCTTGCAGGGCGGGCACTAGGTTCCGCTAGGGATGTTTGATGATGTAAAAAGTTGGGCCAAGAATCTAGGCATTAGAGTCGATAATAAATTATCGATGGAAGAACAGGTGAAGACATTGTCAGGCACCTGTTTTGGAACAATGCGGATGCTTAGAAAGATCTTCCCCTGGATTCCTTTAACGGCAAGAAAAACCCTCATCCAGTCGCTCCTGGTTAGCCGACTGGATTATGGCAATTCTTTGCTGGTTGGAATAAGGGAAGACCTACTATCAAGACTTCATGTGGTACAAAACACGGCAGCTCGCCTTGCCCTCAATAAACCGGCCCGCACCCCTTCTCTACCGCTACTACGCCAATTACACTGGCTTCCTATTAGGAAACGAGCTATTTTCAAGCTGCTATGTACGGTTTCTAAGTCTCTTCAGGAGAATGGCCCTGCCTACCTCAAGAAGAAACTCGAATTGTATCGCCCCGTGCGTCAGTTGAGATCTAGTAATCGCAATCTGCTCCGCACGCTGAGAATTAGGAAGGTTAAAATGGGTGGTCAGGCCTTTTCTCACCTAGCCCCCAGTCACTGGAACAGTCTCCCTGAGGAGATCCGTGCTTGCACAGAACAGTTTCGATTTAAGAAAATGCTTAAGACCTGGCTGTTTTAAGATTATAATGCTCAGTGAGTGTCTTCTTCTCAGGCGCCGAGAGATCCCCCTGGGGATGATTCGTTGCGCCATACAAATGAGTAAAATAAAATAAATTTACATTAAATCTGCTTCTCCACCCCTACTTGGTTTGGGCTGAGGCTGTTTTTGCCATTAAATGGCACAAAATCAGTGCCAGGGATCCCTAACTTAGTCAGACTTTGGCTATGGGTGACCCTGCATCTAATCTGAAACCAATTAGTAATGTCATGCCACAGTTTATAATCATAATGAATTGGAGCAATCGACATGCCCCCCTCGAGGCTTCCTGAATTGTTGCTCATGGTGCCACTTCCCTTTAAACTAACAATGAGGAATGCAGACTGGCTGGCATTAGCAAGTCAATCTACATCTGCTAAAACATCATATCGATTTGGAATTGTAAAGACATCGGCATTACGCATGGGGTTAGCACAGGCAGAAGCTGATGGATTACAAGCCCTCAATGGCTGCCAATTCAAAGCAGTCTGAGGTTGCACAAATGGCTTATAAAAGTGATAATTTGATGTTACTCCTAGCTATAGGTGTGCTTAAATGTCCAGTAAGCAGGTTCTGCACCAGTATTGGAGATGTAAAGTTAACAATGACACAGTCACCACAGTGGTCCACCTCCCCTGGCCCAATCCGTCCCAACCTGCGAGTCAATAACATATTGCTTGCCAGAGATGGGGGGCTCTTTATATGACTCCCTCTGCAGTGGCGTAACGAAACTCGAGGGGGCCCCCCTGCAAAGTACATGGAGGGCCCCCCTTCCAGCTCACTCAGGAGGTCTCAGGCCAGCAACTTTGCAGAGGGGACCCACTGGAGCTCGGGCCCCCCCCCGCACTGCGGGGTCTGCAGGGACCTTTGTTATGCCCCTGTCCCTCTCGTCTATACGCAGGCGTGATACTCTAGTTAAGATCACCACATATGGACATGAAGCCGGCTGAGATTCTCCACGGGTTGTCTATGGCTTCGAGGAGATCCACTGTATCTGGACTTTTCTAGGACAGAGGCTCTGCAAGGATTAATCCCCTCAATGTGATGCAAAGTTTCTCCTGATTGAGGGGGGAAGAGACAATGGAGGGAGATCCAGATGAGTCCGCTCAGGGTTCTGAATAGTAAAATCAGGGCTGTGTCTGTTCAATAAAGACTTTGTTAGTGTCCTGGGCCCTCGTCTATTAGTAGAGTTACATTGCCCAGTCTGACCTTGTGTTGCCCTGGAGGCCGGATGAGTTGCTGTTTTCAATGAGACCTGTGCCAGCTTAAAGGCAATCAACTCATGCTCAATCGCTTTCAAACGAGTAGTAAGTGTTGAGAGTTCTTTTAGGAGGAGTTCTCTAACTTTGTTAATGCAATCATCCATAAACTGTTCTAACCATGGGGTTTGGACAAGGGAACTCCATCTGAGTTCTACTTGGGCAGTAAAGGCGGCTGCTCCTTGCGAGGTGCCAAGAGGTCTAAGCAGGTTTGACCAGCTACCTCCCTAGTTTTAATAACAGCCAATCGCCTAGATCGTTTATCCTTCACAGATGGCTGGGGACTTCCAATGGCATTTGTCACGTTGTCATGCACAGACTCACTAATTGTAAGGTGAGAGGCAGTTGGTGATTGCACAGGTGTATTGGTTGGTGATAAAGCAGTGTCTGGGCCTAGGGTGCGCCTGATTGTAGAGAAAGTCTCCTTTCCGTGAGTTCTATTTCTGTACTATTCACCCCCATAGCCCTCTGAAGCATCCCATCAATTGAGGGTAAGAATGGAATGACTTCCTACAGCTTTTCTTTTACCCATCTCACCAGCCACGAAAAGTCACACAGCAAACACAATATACACAATAAACAGTAAAGAGAAGCACCTCCAAAAAGACTGCCCTGCCTCCTCCATATACAAACAAACCCACCGCAAGACTACGTCAACACAATAAGCGTGCTATACGCGTCGTTGTGCCCAGAATCTATGGCAAATATAAACTTTTCACCAATGTCAGAGGCTCCTCAACAAAATCAAATGCCCCCGAGACAATAGGGCTATGACAGCGCTAAAAGCACGAAATGCCCCAGACTATGTTCATAGCGTCAAATGAAGAAAGAGCCCCCACTGAAGTTGGTGTCCAAGTTCAGGAGGTTTCAACAACCCTCCCACGGGATACAATGCACTTAAAGGCACTCAAGCAAGAATAACTCCACCCTCCGAATAGCTAGAAGCTTAAAATTAAATCCTCCTCAATTGTTTTAATGGCCATGTTCAGGTGAATTCAGTCCTGTTCCGAACACTTAACACACATTATGAGCGTCAAGCCCCAGCTTCCACTGCAGCAATCTGTGCGTTCTCTCACATCACCAGAACACAAGGTCTCACAAAGAAAAACTACCAAGTGTACACACCCCCCCCACTCAACTCCCCCCACCCCCTCACCTGACACACACAAATCAATGCGGCATGAGCAGGTTCGGAGCTTGCCGGGTGAGAGAGGACAACCCCGTAGAGTAAACATGCAGGCAAACAAGGATGCCACTGATGTAGGCAGAGAATAACGGAACAGCCAGGGGTATTTCAACAACGGTACCTTGTTCTTGGTGCTGGGCAATAGTGGAAGTTAATCCTGTGCGCCAACCACTCGGACAATAGCCTACCACAGAGCCAAGGGGGGTGGCCCTGCACCTTCCTGTTACTGACGGGCGCACAACGGGGTCCCCGGGCGCGCCTGTGCGCGTCCCGCGCAACCGTTCTGCGTGGTGCACTATATAGCGCCGAAGGCAGGTGAAAATGATGTAGGGACATCCTCCTGGCCCAACAGAGCCCTGGGACTTGTAATACCGCCGTCAGCACTCCCGTAATGCTCCCGCGCAGCGGGTCTGCGTGGTACGCTATATAGCGCCGAAGGCAGGTGCAAATGATGTAGGGGGCCAACAGAGTCCTGCCCTCAGCACTCCTGTAATACTTGAGCACAGCGGGTCTGCGTGGTGCGCTATATAGTGCCGAAGTCAGGTGAAAATGATGTAGGGACAGCCTCCTGGCCTAACAGAGCCCTGGGACTCGTAGTCCTGCCATCAGCACTCCCATAACGCTATAATCTTAGGCTCTTAGCCCAATGACGGTACAAAAATGTATTCATCAAAATTTCAGTGGCAGTAGAAGTGATATCACACAGCCCTTGATCCCCGATGATGTCAGAGATTTGACCCTTTGTCTCACTTCTGGTTCCTCAACAACCGCCTATTTACAGGTGAGGGGTTGGTGAAAAGGCAAGGAGTGAAAAGTGCAGACTAGAGCACCGCTTTCACAGCCCTGTTCACTTTCTTTTCCTAATGCTGTTTGCATGACTTCTGAGACCGTCTGGGGTAGCAAGGATAGTGGCAGGGAATATCAAAGGGCGAGCCAGTGGTCGCAGCTGCAACCTCTGCTCACCCTTATTTGGCGTCTGTGAATCATAGGCCTAGAATAGTATACCTAGCTCTTTTTTCACACTTTTCCTCCTGCTGCTTTTTCTTCTAATTTTCTCGCCGTTTTTCTCATTTGCTTATCTTGGGTATTTGAGTGAAGATCCACAGGGGTATTATTGAAGTATAGATATTTCAGGCCTCACACTGATGCTTCAAATCCCTGTGACCACCTGCGACCTCTGCTACCTATCCATTATCACTTCTGATCTCTAAAAATTAATTTTACCTTGAGCATTTTATAGTTTTAGTATTAGTGGTGCCCATTATCAACAGCTATTTATTAACATACTGCATCCTCGAGCTTTCAAAAAAGACGGTTAAAAAAGAAACACACAATGACGAGTCATGGGTTATGCCATAACATTCCCTGTGAAATGTGTGTGACACCACTTCAGGTGCCTCTCAGTGCTACAAATGAAGGGACTCCAGCCAGATTCAATATCCAGCAGCTATTACTGAGCCATATCTTAATCATGTGCATTAACCATCAGACTTCCCTTACTGTTATTATATCCTGGAAATTGCTGGGTGCCCAAAGATGTCTGCAGCAGGTGCCTTAACCCTCAAGATATGTGGAACTGCAGGCTGTCTGTGACCGACTATGTAAGGTCGACCAGATTTACTATCACATTTGTCCTTGTTGCCAATTTCTTTGGGGCGGAGCTTTTTAAAATAAGAGTATCCTGCCAGACTCTGCTGCTCCTGACCCAGCCCCTTGTGACTTCATTCTCTTTTTGCTTCCACCACTTGACTCCACATTTATGGCATCTCAGGGTAATTTGTTTCTATTTCCATTACTGTGCCCCTAGAAGTTTGGTAAAATGATACCAGTGGGAGATGCACTACGAATAATTATGAATTTGGAGTTTAGATTAATTGGATTCAGTGTTCAAGTGAGGACTCCATGTTGAGAAAGCACATGCAACACGCCATTAGGTGGAAAACACATGCGTAATCTAAGTGGGAAAAACAAATTAGTCACCTTACCAATGAGAAACCAGCCCTGTGGTCTGTTCCACCCACCTGTCTGCAATACTTGCAGATTTGATCTTGTCTATGATAATGACTTGTTTGTTACAGTACATGGAGGTAGAAAGTGCAACACCAAGGCAGGAGCCGGTGGTTTTGGCAACTTCAACAAGCAGCGGTCCGGACGCGGTCGATACCGAATCTGCACAGGAAAAAGAAAAGAGAAGAAAACTCTCAACAAACATATGGAATAAAAAGCAGTCACTGGGCATAGCATCTCAGTAGAAGGCATATTTAGCACCTGTGGCACTCAAGCTGGACCACATTTCATATGTATCTATGCAACATGGCCGAGGGCTCTGCCCGCGTGAGCCGATCCTGCAGAGTCACTGTCATCCAGCCCCGTTATCTCCTTGTCAATTTATTTTTAACGAATCTAAAACTAGAACATTAGCAAACATTTACCAAGCGTGAATGTGCACTTAATTCAGAAGAACTCCCGGAAAAAACAAGCATTGGCATAGCCAATAGGTCTCGCCTTTGGAACCTTATAAGTGTTTAGCCAGAGCTATTGGCTTTGCCAATGTATTTAAGCTATGCTGTAAAGCAGCATGACTGCTGTGCAGCATGTTGAAAAGTTATAATAAAAAAAGTGTAATAAGTATTTTTGTTTCCTTATATGTAACCAATAAGACATTATATAGAACTGAACGACCCTATTAAAAAAAGAATTAACATAAAAAAATGTCTTCTAGGTTTCTTGTTCTTGCAATGCTTATTGAGAAGAAGTGGAATTAAAAGTATTATTTTTTCTAATATTACAAGTACTTCTCTTTACCTGTTGTTTGTAACTTCCGGTGTCCCGCTTTAGACATCAGTAAGACCAGTAACCTTTCTCATATGGTGGAAAAACGTATTTTTAGTCTTCCATGGTACGCCCTGGGGGGAGGGTGGGTGTTCAGCTCATTGTTAAATCTCCTTGCATGTATGTATAAGTGAAACTCACAAGCGCAAATAGGTATGTTCACAATTGCAAAACCCTTTTGAAATTGGGAGAAAATGGTTTTGTGCTTGTAAATTGCCTCTCTTTTTTTTGCATTTTTATATAGCACAAACTCTGACCCAAAGGTATTGGAGTGCTTTACGTGAGCACCAGTTACATTGCACAAGTGCACATTTATTTTTGGTAGGCAAGGGGAGATTAAGTGATTTGCCCAGAATAGATAGATAGACACTACAATAGACACATTGAAGTATACTTGCATATTCACACAATAACGTACAAAGGCTAAGACCAGGGCCACTGGAATTATACGGCAGGGCTAAGTAAATTATGTGGCAGGAGAAGGCAAAATCACATCAACTCACCACAACTCAAACAGACTAGGTATGGAGATCGGGTGATAAACACAAGACCTCAAACACACTTACAGTCACATATCACAGCCTAAACAAAAACACGAACACACACACCTAAGGAGGTCAAACACAGATACCTGAAAACAAACACTCTCGAAGAGAGACAATTATACATAAACGCACACACAAAAAGTTAGACAGGGAGACATACTTATGGGCACAAGCTCGACCTAAAAAACCTGTAAATATGTTGTGTCTCGGCAGCATTGATGACGCTGTAAGTTCACAGTGCCTCACCAGTATTCTTTAAAATTGACTAGCTTCAAGAAAAATGTCCTAGCGCAAAACAAACGACAAGCCTGTCAAAACTCCGGTAAAATCAAGAGTATTTCGTGTCCCTAAATGTATGGCTTTATTGACATTAAAAAATATGTTTTAAAAAAAAAAAAGTAGTCCTGAAGTGAGTATTCGAAGATACATAAGATTATCTGAAACATAAAAGCGTTCCTCTCGCTTCTTGGGAGATGCCACATGCGGGGGCTGAAACGGCACTGCTTGCTGCTCGGCTGGTGAGTGAGTAACCACAGCAACTTTGAAACTGCGGTGGTACGGCATCAGCTGCCTGCGCACAACGGTGAAACTCTCACGTGCCCACTTCTTACCAGCTCAGTTACACACAGTTACACACGCATCTGGTGCACTGCCCTGCACCCCGCGCGCCCAGAGCCGGCATGTGTACCTAAAAGCGTGTGCACTAACATACAGCACCGATTCAAATGTGCCTCGAAGTATACCAATGATCTATGAGCGAGGAGGCTTTCCCATTGATGTAAAATAGTCTTACGTCCAACTACCCAGCCATCACCAGAAACTAAATGAACATGTTCCAAGTATCATTTAAAGTGTACCGGAGACGTATCCTTCAACCGAAAGTAACACAAACCGCCCAAAAGTGTAATAAATATTACGTTCAGTTAAAAAAAAAATATGTAGCATTGCTCCTCAGCAAAGCACACAGCTCCCGAAACATCCGGGGAGAGCTACTCCATACACCACCAATAGTGCTATCTTAACTGTCGCCAGGTGTTTCGTAACATATTTGCACACATGTGCTTTAAACCAATCGGAAAGGATCAAACATATTTTATAGTAAGAAAACTGCACCAGAAAAAAAAGGAATGTGTCCATCTGCGAGCCCTAAAGATAAGAAACGCCAGGGCTGCGGAGCACAAGGTTAAATAAACAAACTGCTCAATAGGAGTAGTGGGGGAGACAAGGAGGCACTGCAGCTGCCGCCATGCGCGCCGCTGCTCGCTCCTGCAAGCAAAACGCTGTGGGAGTGAACATTTGCCAAAAAGGTGGGACATGCGCCCGCTTTTACCCATTTGCAGCCTCCTATTTTAAATTGACACAGGCAACAGCCAACCAAATGCGTGGGGGGAGTCAGACCCACACAGAAAAGTTTCGAGTGATTACAAGAAGCCTCGCAGAGCAGCGCATGGGCGCTGGCTCAGGCTCGACCAAACAACTTCTAAAGACAACGCCCCTTCATCTCTCCAGACCTTTTTCAATTTATTTGGGGAATTTGAATTTCTGAAGAACCTTAGGCATGGTGCTGGGAGCTGAGGGGATTTCTAGCCAGACCCTCAACATGTAAAGGTGATGCACACACAACACGGGCGAGGCATGACTCGAGGCTTAAGTGGAAATGCATTGTAAGGTAAAATGCTATGAAAAAGTGAGGCATGAAAATGGCAAACATGCAGAAAATCCATTTAGGACGAGTTATTCGCTTAGCACTGTGGCAATGATGGAGCAAACTTTAAAAAAAAATATTTTGCTACTCGCTGCAAAAAGCACTTCAAAGCCACATCAGGGTTCGTAAGCGCTATATAAATGCATTTACAATTTAAACTATATACATAATAAGGAGAGTAGCAAATGGATTTTTCCTAAAAGCTAAATTAGAATACTCCTTTCCTTGTAATACAAACAGAAAACATGGCGCAAAATATCAAAATGCTCCATATTTCCCCAGTTAAATATTTTTACGTAATATGGGCCATCAGCAACACTTATTTGCACCATTCTGTAATAAACAATGTTGGGGCTGGAACATTTCTTGCATGGTATTCAAGTGTGTTCCCCTGCCGTTAGTGCCCGACTGCAAGCAAATCTGTAACCTGACTTTGATTTTGGCTCTGAAGTCATGCTGATCTTGGGTCTGTGTAGAGGCCTCGGCCTGTCCCTGACAATGAGAAGTCCAGGTCTTGTGGAATAGAGGTATCAGGTGTGCCCGCAGAGTGCGTAGAGCACTATTGTCCCTGCCTGGGGTGTAGTACAAACTGCAGTGGTGTTGGCGCCGTACCACGAGTTGAGATTTATAATGTGAATATGGCTTTTTATCTGCATCATTGAGAGTGTGGACTACTGACCCAGCTTGTGCAAAACTCGCTATGTGCACCCCATAACCCTGAGATGTCATCATGTGTGTATGTTTAGTGCATGTTCATGCACAATGAGCCTGTGATACATGTGCGGAATAACACTGCGTGTATATGAGTCTGAGCACTGAATCTAGAGGGATCGATTTTGTAAACTCTGGTTTAGCAGTCTTCAATATGGAAGATGAGGAAAGTTTCCCCAAACAGTGAAAGTGTATTGCCTGCGTTAGACACATGAAAATGCAACCCATGCCTTTTCCATACATACCTTTACCACACATGGTAAGTATAATAAGGGAAGTAAAACTCATATATATATATATTATCTACTGGCGGTCGCCAGTAGATAGTTAAAGTTAGAACCTATTTTCCATAGGAAATCCGCGACATTCTATTTGAAATAACTCTCTTGCCGGTTGACGTATCTTCGCAAAATTTTCAAACTTTGTGGGGCGCTCCGGTCCGCTCCTACCCTGAAAGTCTCGGGTGATTCGTCAAGCGGGGGCCGAGAAAAAAGGGGGTCCCAAAACGCGTTTTCCCCATTCATTTTTCCATAGGAAACTTTAGACACGGCTAGAGCTCTGAACTGCTGAACGGAATTACACCAAATTTGGCAAAGAGGTAGTTCTTGGTTCAGAAAGAACCCTTTTTGTTAAATGGTGTAAATCCGTTCAGTAGTTGCTGAGAAAATCAAAAGTAAAAGTACATATATATCTATGGGCACGGAGGATCCGCGCACCCTGAGCGCACCCTGCGCGCACCGTCCCGATCACGAGCTGCATGTTAATTGGTTGTCAGCTGGCTGTCAACATTCCGATTCAGGAAATGTTGGCAGCCATTTTGTCCCTCGGTAGAACCGAGGGACAGAAACAAGTGCGCAAAGCGCACAAAGGGGGCAGGGTAGAAACACCCTGACTCCCTAGGTCTGCTCAGGGGGTCCCATAAGGACCCCTGGGCAGAAAAAGCATTTTTTTTTTTTTTAAATCGGCAGGATGCGCTCAGGGTGCGCGGATCCTGCCGATAAAAAATCGAAGCGCGGTCTCCCGCGCTTTGATATCACTTGCCCCGGGTGGGCCAAGTCCCGGGGGCATGCTGGGGGGTGTTTATTTTATGTATGGGGGCCTCTAAGGGCCCCCAAGCCCCGGGGACCGCCACCCCCGGGGCTTTCTTTTTAAAATGGTGCGGGAGGGCACTCGGCCCTCCCGCAGCCCCGGGGACCACCACCTCCCCGGGCTTCTTTTTTTTTTTGTTTTTCCTGTGTGGGGGGCTCGAGCCTCCCCACACGCCCCGGGACCGCCACCTCCCCGGGGCACTAACAAATTAAAATGGGGGTCCGTTTTGGACCCCCGAAGCCCCGGGGACCACCACCTCCCCGGGCTGTGCTGATGTGGGGAGGGGGCCGCGCGGCCCCCTCCTGGAGCCTGTGGTGGCCCTGGGGACCGCCACCCCCAGGGCCGGCTCCTGCAGTGTCCCGGGGTGCCTACCCTCGGGACACTGCTGTTTGCAATGACAGGACGGAGCCTCGCGGCTCCCGTCCTGTCATTGCAAACTGCTTTGGATATTGGAAGAGAGAGCAGGGAAACCTGCTCTCGCTTCCAATATCCAAAGACAATTGCTTTTCCACACGGGGAGCAGCATGTTAGCTGCTCCCCATGTGTAAAGCAATGCCGGCTCCCGTAGGACACGGGGAGCCGGCGGGACTGTGGGGGTTTGGGGACCCCCCACAGTCCCCAACCAGAGGCCAGGCCCCGGGGATGGGGTCCCCGGGGCAAGTAGGGCTCGGGAGGGGGCCACGCGGCCCCCTCCCCAGAAATAATTTTTTTTTAAAAATTAAAAAAAAAAAAAGAGGGTAAGGCCCTGGGGGATGGGGTCCCCAGGGCCCAAAAATAAGAAAAGGAAGGGGGCCACACAGCCCCCTTCAGGGATAATAAAAAAAAAAAAAACGATCGGCCCGCAGGCCCCGCCCCCTTCCTTCACCACTCTTCAAACGCGCCCTCTGGCGCGTTTGCAGATGGGGAAGTAATTCCCTTTGAATACTGGGGTCCCTGAGGCCAACTAGCCCACCAGGAACCTCCAGTATGCGCCAGGTGCTGCGTTGCAGAGAGGTGTACAGAGGCCACGCCCCTTTATACACCTCTCTGCAACGCAGCTCTGTGGCGCTTTTTGGAGGTACATGGTGGGCTAGTTGGCCCTCAGGAACCCTCAGGATTCAAGGGGACTTAATCCCCAACTTAAAACGCGCCACGGGCGCGTTTGCACAGTGGTGAAGGGAGGGGCGGGGCTTCAGGTGACATGTGTGCAAACAGGCACCGTGGCGCGTTTTAAGATGGGGAATTAAATCCCTTCAATCCTGAGGGCTCTGGGGCTAACTAGCCCAACAGGTACATCCAGAAAGCGCCACAGAGCTGCGTTGCAGAGAGGTGTAAAAGGGGTGTGGCCCCTCTACACGTCTCTGCAACGCAGCCCCTGGCGCATACTGGAGGTTCCTGGTGGGCTAGTTGGCCCCTAGGGACCCTCATGATTCAAGGGGACTTAATCCCCCAACTTAAAACGCGCCACGGGGCGCGTTTGCACAGATGTCACCTCAGGCCCCGCCCCTACCTTCACCATTGTGCAAATATTCCTCTAAAATCTGCCGAACTACGAATTCGGATTTACTCACCTGTTAATAGGAGAGACCTCAGTGCTGCATCTTTCAGCCCAGTACTAATCCTGAAAAGTAATTTTAACCGTACTTACCAGTAACTTGAATTTCCTTCCATAGGATATCATTGCCTGCTTTTGCTGAAAAAGTTTCTAAGTGTTGATTTTTGAAACATACAAATATTCCTCTAAAATCAGCCGAAATACGAATTCCGATTTACTCACCTGTTATCAGGAGAGACCTCAGTGCTGTATCTTTCAGCCCAGTACTGGTCCTGAAAAGTAATTTTAACCGTACTTACCAGTAACTTGAATTTCCTTCCATAGGCTAACATTGACTGGTTTCACTTGGAAATTCTTCTAAGTGTGGAGTTTTGGAACTTTAAAATATTCCTCTAAAATCAGCCGAAATACGAATTCCGATTTACTCACCTGTTATCAGGAGAGACCTCAGTGCTGCATCTTTAGCCCAGCACTGACCCTGAAAAGTAATTTTAACCGTACTTACCAGTAACTTATATTTTCTTCCATAGGAATCCATTGTCTGGTTTTCAGCAGAAAAGTTTCAAAGTGTCGATTTTCACAAACTACAAATATTCCTTAAAAATCGCCTGTATGACTTAAACGCATTCTTTCAACTGTTTACAGGAGATGCACCAGTGCTGGATCCAGGATCCAACACTGAGTAAGAAAAAGTAATGATAACAGTTTTTACCTGCTAAGTGAATTTCCATCCATAGGATAACATTGGTGATTCTATGAGAAAAGTTTCAAAGTGTCAACTTTTAAAATACAATAATATTCCTTAAAAATCACTAATGTAACCAAAACGCTTTTACTCAACTGTTTACAGGAGATGTCCCAGGACTGAATCTAGGATCCAGTCCTGTGGTTAGAAAAGTAATCCATAAAGTAACTAATTGCATTTAACTAGAAATTCACATTGAGCTGAATGTTGCATTGTGTTTGAAAATGTGTTGCCCATTGCAACAACTGTAACTACTGTACTTAAAAGTCTATTGCCTATGTGCAAAGTATTTAAACTAAAGTAATTCATTCTGAGAAAGTATTTTTTGTAATGTATAATGTAATTACAATGTAATTTAAAAATAAAATATGTAAAAAAAATTGTTTCTAAAAATGTAGTAAATCAGTATTAAAAAAATAAATATAACAATTAATACATTTAAAAATTGTCATTTACAAAACCTTTGAAATTCACTGAAAAACCGTAGGTTTCAGACATGTTATAGTTAGGAATTAGCATTTAAAAACCTTTGAAATTCACTGAAAAAACCATAGGTTTCAGACACGTTATAGTTAGAAATTAGCATTTAAAAACCTTTGAAATTCACTGAAAAACCATAGGTTTCAGGCACGTTATAGTTAGAAATTTGCATTTAAAAAACCTTAAAAATCACTGAAAAAACCATAAGGTTTTAGGGACAGTTATAGTTAGTTGGACATTGCACTCGTACAAAACCCGTGAAATTCCCCCGTTATAGTTAGTTCAGGTAACTATAACTCGCGCCCCGCAATGCACTGCTGATGACGTCACATATTACATCACTCATGACATGGTCAGTGACATCACTGATGACATCACTGATGACATCTCAAATGACATCACTGATGACATCATCCATGTGAGAATTTAATGCATCTTCTCACACCCTAATATAAGTTTTGAAACACCCACTCTAAATTACAGACTGCCATTCTCAAAACCATACACACTCCAATACCAATAAGTACATGCCCACTCACTGATTCTTAGGTCTACACACACACATCTACTCACTCACCCGTACAGTCACTCATACTTACAGTCACTCAGTACAGGACTATCATATGCACTCATACACCTATATAAACACTCACACAACGCAACTCATCCATAGAGGTACTCACACACCTAGTCAGTCATGCAAATAATTAATCACACTCCAATTTACTCACCTATACAGTTATACACACCAGCTCACTTACTCATAAAAATACTAGCACATTCTTACGCTCCTATGCAATCACTGATGCAAGCACACACTCATCCATATAGCCACTCTCACAATCACACACTCTCACTTATAGCCATTTATATACTCCAACACACATATATACTGCCTTTCACATATGTAGTTACTCACACATGTACCACTGAGATATACATTCAATCACTAACACACCCATACACACACTCACCCACCCATACAGTCCATCACAGATGCACTCTTGAAACCATGCACCCAGTGAATCACCCACTCACACATCTATGCACAGTCACACTCACCCCACCCACACAAACACTGAGGCACCCATACAGATACTCAGAGAACCAATCCATAACCCATATAGACACTCATTTAGCTAGTCAGAAACCCATGCAGCTGCTTACACAACAACAGACAGACGGATACAGACATTCACACAGTTTAGTCACTCACCCATGCATCCAGTAAGATACGTTTAATCACTCACTTATAGACTCAGTCACGCACCTACTAAATCATCCATTCAGACACTTATACACCCACTCATTCTTCAATACGCCTTTCCCTATATATATTAAACATATTTAAACTTTACACAAACACACAGTCACTGGATGATGTCATCAGTGATGTCATCAGTGATGTCATTTGAGATGTCATCAGTGATGTCACTGACCATGTCATGAGTGATGTAATATGTGACGTCATCAGCAGTGCATTGCGGAGCGCGAGTTATAGTTACCTGAACTAACTATAACGGGGGAATTTCACGGGTTTTGTACGAGTGCAATGTCCAACTAACTATAACTGTCCCTAAAACCTTATGGTTTTTTCTGTGATTTTTTAAGGTTTTTTAAATGCAAATTTCTAACTATAACGTGCCTGAAACCTATGGTTTTTTCAGTGAATATATATATATATATGATATTAGGTTAAATTGTTTTTCACCATCCAATCTCCCTTTTTTAACTCTTAATTTTTTTTTACCACTACCCACCCTTAAACCTATATATATATATATATATATATATATATATATATATATATATATATATATATATATATATATATACATATACATATATAATGGTATATGGTATTGCAACAAGCAGAACAG
Organism: Calotriton arnoldi; assembly: GCA_963921515.1. Taxonomy (NCBI): domain Eukaryota; kingdom Metazoa; phylum Chordata; class Amphibia; order Caudata; family Salamandridae; genus Calotriton; species Calotriton arnoldi. The sequence goes on from CAWUFW010001665.1 coordinate 1,116,670, forward strand.
GGTGGGGATTCTATGCCCTGTGCAAGGAGGCCATGCGCCTCTAGAACTGGCTGAATCATCAGGGCATCCTCCTGAGCTACACCACATAGCAGGATCTTTAAATGCCCAGGCCGACAAACTCAGCCGATGAAGCGTAGTGGATCAAGAATGGCAGTTACAACTGTAGGTGGCGCAGGGAGTCTTCCAACAATGGAAAGAACACAGGTTCAATCTTTCTCCACCACCAAGAATGCATAATGTCGACACTTTGGGTGCTGGAGTTTCCAAGAAGGCTCTTTCTGAGATGCATTCCGCATAGAGTAGAGCCTCGTACTCCTGTAGGCCTTCCTGCCTCTGAGTCTGAAGAAGATCAAGAATGACGGGTCCCAAGTAATCCTAGTTGCTCCAGATTGGGCCAAGAGAGTGCAGTACTGTAGGAAATATTCCTTTTCTGGATGGACTCCCCAGAGTTTCCGCCTTTTTGCTGGACCCTATAATTTTGCTGGCTTTATAACCCTGTGCACTTTACCCTTGCTAATCAATAGTAAAGTGCCTGTGCTCCCCTTTTAAACATGGGCAAATTGATGTATTTAACTTACCATCTCTCTGCTCCATGCAACCCTACATTCCACACTCAGCACCCCATTTCTAAAAACGCCTTGTGGTGCAAGCTTTGCCCAGCAGAGTGAACCAAAACTCTTTTCCCACCACTCACCCTGACAGGGAATCCAAGAGGATAGAGACTTTTGTTTAGAGGGTATCTCCTTTACAAGTTCGGCTGTTTGTTCCGTGAATGTCACCTGCCTTGTAGGTTGATATTCTCATGCCTTGTGGGACTCCATGTCCCAGGTTTTGCCCAGCATTCTGGAAGAAGCCCAGGCATTGTTTTTCAGACGATGCAAGATGGTCGTAATGCAGCAAAGTTCACCATCGACTGCGGACTGGATACTCCTAACTCCGTCAGTAGAGCTATTAGCCTAAGTGTGGCCATTAGCAGGCATGCATGAATTCATTCAACCAGCTTTACAGGAGACGTTCAGGGCAGTTTTATGGACATGCTATTTGATTGTCCTCGATGGTTTGGAGATAAAGTCAACTTGGCTCTGGAGCGCTTCAAAGTTAGCAGGGCCACAGCACGCACTTTAGGCCTTTCTGATCCTTAACACCAGCAGTTTCGCCCCCCGCCGGGGCTTTGGTAGGTGCTTCCAATACCACCAGCACCCCCTACAGGTAGAACAATCTCCACAGCCCTTTTATGGCCGCAACCAAAGTACCCATCAGAGAGGGCATCAGGGAGAGCGGGCAGCCCAGTCTTTCACACCTCCAGCTGGCACCCCCTCCAGGAATCTTCAGCGTACACTTGTCAGCACACATCCACCCTGACGGAGGTAGGAACCAACACTTTCTGCCAAGGTGGCATGCAATATCTTTGGACAGGTGGGTCCTGCAAATCTTTCAACGAGGTTACACTTTACCATTTCTCAAAACCGAGTTGCACCTACCGCCATCCTCCGAACAGCTGACTGAGGTCCATCTGACTCTCTTGCAGCAAGAAGTTCAGGCTGTTTTGGCCAAAGGAGCCATAGAGAGGGTCCCAGCGCCAGAAATTGGTTGTGGTTGGTATTCCCATCACTTCCTGGTTCTGAAGGATAGTGGCATCCATCCTATATTGGACCATGGCCCTCTCAATGCCTTTCTGAAAAAGGCCAAGTTGAAGATGCTCACTCTGGCCCAGGTCTGGTCTGCCCTCGCGATGGAGACTGGATGGTAATGCTGGACCTGCGGGATGCTTTTTTTCACATCCCAGTCCTGCAAGCTCACAGGTATTACCTGCGAATCGCGGTTGGCCACAAGCATTTTTAGTTTGCTGTGATCCCCTTTGACCTTACCAGAACCCCTCGGGTGTTCATAGAAGTGATAGTGGTGGTTGCAGCACATCTTCGGAGGTCAGGGATCCCAGTCTTCCCCTACCTCGACAACTCGCTGTTGAAGGCGGGCTCGCCCCAGGTAGTCTGCTCCCACCTCCAGACTATGGCAAACCTCCTAACATCATTGGGGTTCACTATCAACGTGCCAAAGTTACACCTGACTTCTTAACAGAGGCTCCCCTTCATTGGAGCTACTCTGAAAACAGTGCAGTTTAGCGCCTATCCCCTGGAGAAGAGAGTTCAGGATATTTAGGCTGTGACCTTGATTGTAGGGAGCTGGCTTTTTGTATAGTATACCAAAACGAGGTACACTATGTACAAATCCCAGATGACCCTTTTTGGTTTACAGGGCTTAAATTAATAATCCCAAATGCTCTCTTTTGTGGTAGTGTGGGCGAGCAGTTTAGGCTTATCAGAGGGTAGAGACATGCACAAGAAAAACTTGAGCCCAATTAAGGAAATTACAAGTATTTTTATACTTATTTTAACACCAAGAACTTAATTAATGGGTAGGTACTTTTCGTAGTAGCAATTTTAGCAGGTAAGTAAAATGTGAACTCAAATGCGTTTTTACGTGGTAATGCTTTCCTGTGGAGACAAAGACATATACTGCATATGGTTCTTTGCAAACGTTTCTCAGGGGTCCCCTTTAGAACTTAAGGTACTAGGGGGCCAATGTCTAAAATACCACCAGCTGTTCGGGTTTACCTGCCCTGGGGTGTCCGGGTGCAGAGGTGCTGGACAGGTTGGTAGCCTTGCGCACTACACTGTAGGCAAGAAGGAGAGCCACCTAAAAACAGGCTGCAGAGATGGGACTTGGAGACAAGTAAGAGAGCTAGTAATGGGGGGGCTTGGTGCATGGGGGCCCTGGGAGCAGGGGAGCACCGTTGGTTATTGTGGACCTGGGCCGGGAAGTTAGGCTGTAGAGGGTTTTAGTCAGTAGGTGCTCGTGCATCAAAGGCTCCCACGCATCTCTGTAAGACCTGCAAAGGAGGGCAACTCAGGACAGCTGGGCCACTCACGGAGCTGGCCTCCGCAATGCTGAATCCCTTGTTGGTTGCACAGTCTTTTCGGCGTTTGAGCCAGGATTGGACTACAACATGCTTTGGTTGCTGCAAAGAGTCTGGTACCCCGGGTATTGGTGAAGGGCTGTCCAGTTGGTCCTGGCGTCTACTCACTTGGTGGGGAGATGGATCCAAACTCTTGGAGCAAGGTCACCTCTTCCTGGGCGACTGCTGCATCGGTGGACCTAGTAGACAGCAGTATAGTGAACCTGGCATTGCGTTCAGTGCCTGCAGGCAAGTGTCTCCTCCACTTCAAGGGAGATGCAAAATGGTTTACAGAAGTGCTGGAGGCCCTCCGAGGCTTTTGGAGGCTGTACAGCTGCAGGACGGGTGTTGCAATTGTCAGGACAGGAGCAGGCAGGCAGGGTTTGGCACCAAAGTCCACCAGCAGTCTGCAGTTCTTGCTTCTTCGCCTCTTCTTTGTCCTCTTCTTTGTTCAGTCAGTCGCATCTACGTTCCTGGTGTGAGGGGGGCCACCTAAATACTCAATTTAGGGGCATTAAGGGGCGTGAAGGGTAGTAGCCAATGGGCTACTTACCCATGAGGTCAATACACCCCCCTATAGCACCACTTCCTGTGGGAAGTGGGTATAACCCTGCCCAGAATTCCTACTTTTACGACAACCAAGATGGTTAAATCCTAATTTTTGTGTTCACTTCAGGCAGCCCACCTTAGGGATGTGACTAGCCTGTAGGTGCAACACGTCTCCTTGCATATCTAATTTCCTGCCTGTCCTGGTGCCAAATGGGCATCAGGGCAGGGGGTGGCATCTCCCAGGTCTGAGGGAAGACGGAGTCGCATATAAAAGGCGGCAGAGGCTTTGAAGGTATGCAGATTCACTAGCCATCCTACTGGTGAAGGTGATAACACCTCCTGCCAGAACAGGCATTGTTCCTGACCTTCTGAGAGCGTGGGCTCTCACACACAGGGGGTCAGAAATGAGTCTGTGGTGGCAGGCTGGAAGGATCCAGTCAGCTAGCACACTAGAAGACGAGTAAGGTTTCAGGGGGGCACCTTTAAGATGCCCTCTGGATGCATGTCATAATAAATACAGTACTGGCATCAGTTCAAATATATTAAGACAAGGTGTTTGATACCTGACTAACATATCCACCACTCAAATTACTTTCATATTTCACTATACTAATTCACCACTAACACTGTATGGGTTCCAGAGTAGCGTGCTACTTGCCGAAAAAAAAACTTTAACCCCCCATCAGGGGTAGCAAGCGCTATATAAATGTAAACCTTTTTTCCTTTGTCTATCCCTCCACTATCCTTCTCAATCCAAATAACTGACTAACATATCCACCACTCAAATTACTTTAATATTTTCACTATACTTATTCACCACTAATCCTTTATGGGTTCCAAAGTAGCGTGCTACTTGCCGAAAAAAACTTTAACCCCCCATCAGGGGTAGCAAGCGCTATATAAATGTAAACCTTTTTTCCTTTGTCTATCCCTCCACTATCCTTCTCAATCCAAATAACTGACTAACATATCCACCACTCAAATTACTTTCATATTTTCACTATACTTATTCACCACTAATCCTTTATGGGTTCCAAAGTAGCGTGCTACTCATCAAAAAAGCGCTTCAACACCCCATCAGGGGTAGCAAGCGCTATATAAATGCAAAACGTGTTCCCTTCTCTATCCCTCCACTAACCTTCTCAAGCCAAATAACTGACCAACATATCCACCTCTCAACTTACTTTCATATTTTCACTATACTAATTCACCACTAAACATTTATGGGTTCTGGAGTAGCGTGCTACTCACCGAAAAAGAGCTTTGACGCCTCGTCAAAGGTAGTAAGCGCTATATAAATGCAATTACATTACAATATATATATATATATTTTTTCACACTTCACGGTGAACTGCGAGGAGGCGAGCGAGGTCATGATGTAGCCGAGGCAGGACAAGCCAGAGGAGTCTGCTCCAGCCAGGTAAGATTTTTGCCACAAAGCAAGACTAAAAATCCAGGAGTCACCTGAGAAGTCAAGACAGTGAGAGTGAACTGTATACCCCCAAGGTCAGAGGGTATGCAAGAACTGAAGTCTGTGAAAGTTCCCCACCATCTCAGTGCAGTGAAGCTACAGGGTGCTAAAAGAAAGTACCAGAGCACCACGAGGCCTACAACAGGATGGACCTGTTTCCACCAGCGACACCATCAAGAAGCACACTTACTGTGATGGAGAGATTCATGCCAGCAACCAAGAACTTGTTTATGGTGGGCATCTAGCTGTTTTGGGGTGGGGGGGGGGGAGGTGTTGTGTCTGGGTCCAATGAAGAACTTCTAAGCAATAGATCCATCAATATGCAAGCACCACGACCTACGCATCGCCATGCAGCTGGTGTTGATGCTGCCTTTGCTTACCCATGATCTGCCACACACCAGCCCATCGGCCTTGGGAAATGAATGCTGCTTCACCATCCTCAGGTGCTGTGCAGTGCACACCTTGCAAGTAATGCAACACTGAAACATCCTGTGCCAGAATTACAGAGAACATTGAAGGTCCTATGAGCTTTAGGGCAATCCACAGTGGGGGAGGGAGGGACAGTGCGAGACCCATAGCTCTTGATTATAGAGAACTGAAGTGTGACTCCAACCACTCCAGAATGACTACTTAAGCTCCCTTGTTTGATTGAGGGGAATCCCATTGACTGCAGTACAAGAGCAACTGGCAAAGTTGTCCACCACAAGGGTGATGCTCAATCTCACAATGAGCTGTACTTTTTGTGGTAATGATAACCTTATTAATGTGTTGCTTCAGAAATATTTAAATATTTTATGTTCAGTATTGCATTCTGTGTGATTTGTAGTAAAATGCTTCTTCGTTTTAAAAGATTAAGCATGGACTGGATATTCTGTTATGTACCTGCATTTGTGGCTTGCTGAGTCTGGAAATTCTAACCCTACACCATCTCCCTGAGTAAGCAAGGGCGGCTCCTCCGCTGAAGCAGAGGAGCGTCGCCCCACTGCTCTAAGAGCAGAGCAAAATAAAATGATAGTAACATATCGCTATTATCATTTGACTTTTAGTCTGCCTTTAAGCTCCACGTGAGGGTGGGGCGGGGCTGGGCTCACGTGACCTCAGCAGGGGGAGGAGTGGTGGTTGCACCATAAGTGTGCATGGCGGTTTGGCCGGCCGTCTTGGGCCGGCCAAACTGTCATGCGCACTGTGCATGCTCTCCACCGGCTGTACTGTACAGCCTGGGTGGAGAATATGCACAGGCTCCCAGTCCCCGTCTGAACGCAGAACCACGGCGTTCAGACCAATCATAGCGCTGCTGTAAGGCAGTGTCGTGATTGGCTAGGAGAGTCTGGGTGCTTCCCAGAGGCAGGATACAGTGGACGGAGGAGAGGCGGTGGCGGCTGGTGACCCACGGGTAAGTCTTTTTTATTTTTTTTCTACTCTCCCCTGCCCCGGCCACCGTCCCCTACCAGCTGCCACTGTAAGACTTTACTACCACGAGGGTCAAGTGCTAAAGGGGGGTTCTTGGCGACCAGTTTTGGGTCCAACATTATGGCTAAGTCCTTGAACACCAGTGGTTAATGGCTCAGGTTGACACAGTCTAAACCCAGTAACCCCTGACCACCCAGGGCCTCCTGAAGAAGTTCCCGCTATGACTCTACATCATCTTTAGAGAATCCATGAATGAAGTTGTGCAGCAAGCAAGGCGCAGACAAGCTCTGGCAGGCAGCATGGCACGCGTCAAAGGACTATATAAGTGGAAGGAGCAGAAACCAAGGGCTGCGCACTGAGGAAGACCTGCTCGGATGCAAAGCACGAGAGACACTGAAGTGCATCTCCGCTGACAGAGAAGGATTACTTTCTCGTCGCGGGTTAAAGCAAGAGTATGAAAAATGAATCAGACAGACATACATTATTCATGGATAAAGACGTCTCAGTCATTAGGATATTTACACCACGACTCAAGCACTTACACTCTTTGTTGATTTATTGGCTACATAATTATAGAAGATGCCCTGATGAATGCTTGCAGGGAGAACACTCTAGATTTTTTATTTTGTTAATCAGTTTTTCCCCCACTACCGAACGGAGCATCTCAATCAGCACTGCAAGGCGAGATTAAATTTCCCGGAGGCGGTAAACTCGCTTTCTGCATGTTAATAGCGCGATGGCCCTGTTCATATTTCTCCCATTAAGCAGAACAGCACTGCGCGCTTGTTTTTTGGCTTGTCGGTTGCCTCATTTGCAGAAGGCAATATTATTCTTAATGTGCCGCACAAATACAAATATTGCATTTGCCGCTAACGATAGCGCCGAGTTCCCATTACCTACCCTGGAGTATCAATACATAGGCCCATTAACCCGCTCCTCTAGCTCCCATGAGTTGCAAGGATGACAATCACATGTCGAGGGCTGTGCCCCATGATTGTCTACATAAATGTGTCCCTAGATGCCAGACTCCGGCTCAAATGCCACAACTAACTTCAAAGAGGTCACCTACAAGGGCAAATGCATATGAGAGATCTTTGAGCACAAGGAAAGCTTAGACATCAGGCACTTTCCAGAGAATTCATTCATTCACCACCATGTATTAGCTCACTTTTTTATACAGCTCACTGTTATGACTTTTTTTAAACCCGTTCCACTCTCTTCTAGTTTTTGTTTGATAAAAGATCTAGTGCGGAGGTATATCCAGTGATTTGCTCTGCACTGCACAATGTGGTCATACAAAGAAATAAGAAACAAAAATGAGGCCTTCTTGTTACAAGGTTGATAACTTGTCCATTCAAGGCTGAAGACTTAATTATCTTGTTTAATAACACACTCATCCCCTAGGTGAATTCGTTGTTCATTCATGCAGTTAATCATTCTGTAAAAGTCAAATGCTGTTCAAAATGACCTTCTTAAGTCAGGTCAATAAATCCAAAAATAATTATTTTTAATTACCTATTGTTTGAGGGCATTTACGGGAACGCAGGATGTGCTTCGCGGTTATATTATGAGCACCCCATAAGAGTTTGCATTAGCCACTTCCATTAACATGAATTGATAAAGCTGCAGTACGCCTGGCTCCAACGATGACATCAGCCGGGGAGAGGAGAGGAGAGAGGCTGGGGCCAAAGATGACTTCAGACTCCATTTCAATTAGGAACTGTACCGCTGGTAGGAAACAGCTCGAAAAGGGGAAACAATAATTATTTTTTGAGGAAGTGCAGACTAAGGTAAGAAGAGTTTCCCCTTTACTTGGCCAAAATAATTCGCAATATTACAGCTATTTATTTCGGATACAGGGCATAGGACGGATATTGTTCCTAGAAGCAATGTAGCATTCTATAGAAATAATTGTTCTTGTAGTAGGAGCATCTCAACTATATGGTGCTGCTGAGAGAACAGAGTGAGGCGTTGAGTCTGGTTCCGACCAGTTTGTAGAAAAAGTGATCCCACGTTTAAAGACAGCATTTAATTGGGCGAGTCCTCTACACAGACTGGTTGGACATAATTACTTTAATTTGCAGTTTGACAGACATAGAAATGAACTAATTCAACTCGGATCACACCAAAAGTGGCTCAGGCCATATTTAGGTTTATAACCCAGACCTCAAGGTACGAGGAGGCGCCCTTTAACACTGCGCAGCTGGATCCCCCGCGCGTGCTTAACAAGCGACCAAACCATTGCAGAAGAGGGAAATGCTGCCCTGAGCCTGACTCATACTTTGGATCCATTCCCGAGGTTTGAATCAATTCTGCTGCGAGTGGTTGGTATGAATGAAGGCTGGACGCATCTGTGATGAAGAACGGTGACTCGTGGGGATTCCAGATAGCCAACATCTTGCAGTGCACTGCAAGGCGTGGGCCGGAGCAGAAACGTGTAGGCACATTTGTATTGACACAGCTCTTCAAAGGATCAGGCAAAATGATGAGATATGAGCTACAGTCAATACTAATGCGTTTGAAGTGCACAGGTTGAAATTTGATGAGAGTGCGATGCAGCCTTCATCGAAAAATATCTACCACTCTTTCACTGAGGTACCATCAAGTGTAGAATCATGCTAAAAAGATGCTTTCACAGTCCATATTAGTTTGTGCAGATCTTCACCAAAGATTGCTTTTTCTTAATTGGGAAATATCTGTCAGGTTGTGCACAGCTGAAAACACACCACAGCTTTTTTCAAAAGGACACAGGATTCAAGCCTTAATAAATCTCCATTAAAGGGTATATTGTTACTCCTGACTTTTAGTAAGATTGAGGACACTGGTTATCATACACTTAAGTTGTTTTTTAGGAATGTGAAGAAATGTTATGTATTGTAATAATCCATTGCAGGAAACAGGATTGTAAATAATGTTGCACACGCTCCCATACAAATGTGAGTGTGCAAGATAGGAATTGTATCATTATTTCACATTTTCCGCGTGGGGTAATTAAGCCGGGATTTAAATCAGCAGCAAGCATGAGCCCTCAATTCATTATTTTCTGGACTCTTTAGTTTGCTATTTTCGAGGACCTGGTTGTCGCCATGAGATGAATGTGCTATGATATTGTAATCGCCACCGACATTTCAACAATGCTTTGAACTGTACAGAGATAAGCACAGGCTGATGTACGGAAATATACCTGGAAACTGATAGTCCTCGTCCTCTACTGCTTAAGGTTTAAATGGTCAAAGGACGAACATTTATTTTGAGACTTCTAAGGGTTTTTTCTTAACTAGAAGGCATACAGAGTTCAAACGTCACAAATATACTATATATGACGTTGAGTCTGTTTTGCAGCAGCCAAAGCTGAAAAATGGATACGGACTGGCCATTTTCAGTTCAATTGCTTTGGAAAAGATGCAACTGGGAAGCGAGTCCTTATGAAAGTGACACTTGGTATATGAGCGAGAATGAGGAGATGGGAAATGTGAAAGAGTATTTCATTAATAAAACTTCTGCAATACCTTTCCTGGATGGATAAATGCTTAAGTCATTTTTTGAGATTTAATTAATCCAATTGATGTCTTGTACTTTAAGGTGTGCATGTAGTTATTGGGGGATTGCACAGGCTCCTAGGTGGGAGGCATTTGTTGCCATCTCTAGTAAACAGGAGTCACCTTCCTGTGGACTGAGGGGTGCCCAGTACCATGCAGTGTGTGAATCTGAACCCTAGGACTATCAGAGTATTTTGACATGCACCCCGAAGCAAGGGTGGGGAGGAGACAGCTGGTGATTACTCAGCATACATTTAAAGAGGAAGTCCCTCTGTCTGAGACATAGGCTAAATGAGGGGAGGGTGTTTAATGCATTTCTAAGGTAAATCTAGCCATAGTTAGGGGTGCAATATTCCATACATTACACGTAATGTTTGATTAATACATGTCAGCACACCAAGACACTGACAGCAAAAAATGCTGCAGCTCCCACCCACCGTGTTACGGTGTTTTCAGTCTAGGTAAATGTGCACAGAGCATCTTCTCTGACATGTTTGAATTAACCTGAAAAACCTCATCATGGTGGGATCTATGGGCTTGACAGCTCAGATAACGTTTGATGTGATTATGAAACAAAGGATTACTCCACCGCACCCAGCGAATCACAAAGACTCTAGTAAAATCACACTGATAAATAATAATCTATTAGAAAAAGGCAATTGCTTGGCCATCAGACCTAGCTAAATTCTAACCAGCAATATCTCCTTTGCTTCCTCAGTGGAAGACATCATGGCTTGGTTTTTAGGATGGTATTACGGATGTGACTCATGGGTTTGCATCGTCTATGTGTAATCACATGTCGCACACATCTCCTTGGCACAATTAGCCAGGCTTGAGGAAAGAAAGACTGAAAACAACGAAATAAATCAGTACCCATTCTGACATTGAAAATCGTAAATTGATTTTCCCTTTTGTTACCTTAAGCAGGTATAGAATGTGAGAAACACTTTGAAGTACCTCGCAAATACCGTTTATTCATGTATGCGTAGTTTTATATATACTTATCGGTGATTTTACATAGTGCAGGTAAGGCCCACTGGGTGTCAGACTCATTTACAAAGGTTATAAGAAAGCTCAAGACACTTAAACATGGCCTGCTACAAGATACACAGCTGCAAGACACAAATTACCAGCTAAGCCATTGAAAAGAAAGACGAGGAACATTTAAAGGCATATATGGGTGAAGTAGTGACCAAGGAGGAACGAGAGTAGAAAACAGAGAAGGGCCCACAAATGTATAAAATTATACAGATACCGCGGTATGCATCAGATTAAGGGCAGAGGTGAATCCAAACAAACAAAACCACTGTTCAAGTGAGATCTGCTCTCTGAAGTTTCTGGGTTGCAGATTAAATCATACAGTGTGAGTCGAACAGCAGACATTTGATGTTGCTTTCAAAAACTACATAAGAGAGGTTTGTTTTGCTAACAGGCTAGTATGGAGTAGAACACCTTGTGTGCACTCCGCGAAAAGAATTTCTCAAAGTTGTGTATTCAAGCATAAGGATTTCAGAGAGTCACAATTGCAGCTGTCAACTTTGAACAGCAAGTCTATATGCTTTAAAACTTTGTGGATTTATAGAAAATGCAGGCCAACTTAAGTTTACCATTGGCCTCAATCAAGAGCAACATTAGTAAGATCAAGACTTGAGTGGTGTGGTTGTACTATCTCACTCTTGAACTAGTGACTGGATCAATTGTTTAAATTCATCACCAAGGAGGAAAGTTTCAGTTCCTTACCGAAGTCTAGTTTGGAATTGTGCACTGTGTACTAAGAAGTTGATGTGAGTCCGGAGCATAAAGCCAATAAATCTGGTCCACTAATTTGGCAGCTGGGTGACAATCCAGTGTGGTGACGACCGCATTAAGTCAAGTCTGCACTGTGGTGGTGTATGTGGGATAACAGATAAGAACATTTTTTATTTTTTAAGGGATTTCATTTGGAGTGGTGACGAGGATCAAAGATTGCATTCTTCAGGAATTTGTGACAGGAAGGCAACGTTATCTGGGGAGGATACGTTCATAAAGAGCTAAGAGTCATTAATCTAGAAATTCTCAAAGAGTTTAATTTTTGAAGAGAACCAACAAGTTCTAAGTAGGAACTGAAGAGAGTAGGAGAGAGTGTTGGTCTTAGATGTACTCCTTGATGTAGAAGGGAATGGTTGGAGTGCAGAGATTGTAATGTATTCCCCACAGTTATCAAGATATGATGAGATCCAGTTTATGGAAATACTTTTGAAAACCACTATTTAGCCAGAGCTTTTTAGTATGTGGGATGACTGATCACGTCAAATGTGCATGACGATAAGGAAGCAGGTGTCACCTTTATCTACGATCCAGCGATTATCATTTGCAAACTGCAGCATTGCAGGCTCTGTGCTGTATTCCAGCCTGAAACCAGGTGGGAAATCATTGAGTAATTTATTTTGAGCTAGGAATTGTCTGAACTGGTTTCCCATACATCTTTCCAAGACTCCTGGCAGAATGAATAGGCTAGATACAGATCATTTTTTAGTTGGGATGATTGTGTCCTGGGTGGTAATGGCGCTCTCTTTGAACGGTATATATTTGGTTAAATACGTATATGGTTAGGTGCCCAGGGAGGAGGTAATCATCCAACCCACCACAGTACAGATCACAGGTCTGTACAACATTAATATAATCAAATCCTGGCACTCATATGTACAGTATCATGAGTATACAACTTTTATCAATAATAAAATATATCAACATTAAAATAGTTTATTATTTCCTTGTAAAAACTCTAGCCAACACGTGTTTACATGCTGGGACAAGACACTGCGACTTCTTCAGGGCTTAATTTGACTGGCCCAATATTTCAAGCCTTCTGTCTGGTTGTACTTCCGTCCCAGCCTAATTATGGCTGGGATATAGAATATAATAAATGAAGAAAGGTCCTAGCAATATCAAAATAGCACGATTATATCAAGCTTCGTGCTTGAATCTTAGGCTGCGTATTCAACAGCCAGTGGCATGCTGTGTATTGCAGCATCCACGCATGAAACAGTCTCGGCGCTGCAGTATGGCCGTCGTGACTCACGACGGCCATACTGCAGCGCCGAGGACTGTTTCATGCGTGGATGCTGCAATACACAGCATGCCACTGGCTGTTGAATACGCAGCCTAAGATTCAAGCACGAGCTTGATATAATCGTGCTATTTTGATATTGCTAGGACCTTTCTTCATTTATTATATTCTATATCCCAGCCATAATTAGGCTGGGACGGAAGTACAACCAGTCAGAAGGCTTGAAATATTGGGCCAGTCAAATTAAGCCCTGAAGAAGTCGCAGGTGTCTTGTCCCGAGCTGACTAAACACGTGTTGGCTGGAGTTTTTACAAGGAAATAATAAACTATTTTAATGTTGATATATTTTTATTATTGATAAAAGTTGTATACTTATGATACTGTACATATGAGTGCCAGGGTTTGATTATACAGATCATTTTTTGTTCGTCTTTGGAATGTGCTCCTATTTTTGACCTGGCCTAATTGAGGCAGTTCAGGAGAGTATTTTGAGTGAGTGATTTATTTACCAAGTTGACCCAACAAAAGTGTTAAAAGAAGAGCCAAATTCTTCAATGACAGTTGAAGGAATGGGATCAGTAGAGCGGATCGAAGCGCTCAGCTTTGAAATGGTTTTGTACAATTTCAATGAAATGGTGAAATTTCTCTCAACTCCGAAGCAAGCAGAATTAGTTTTGTTTCCAAGTTTACATGGAATGTGGGAAATCTGGAAAACAGAAGAGCTCAATTATGTCGGTCTTCTCTTTGATAAAAAGGGCCATGTTGGTGGAGAAGTCTAACAGTAGATTCATGAACTTAGCCCTGCCATTGGTCAAGAGGGCCAGAGTTGTAAATTGGTGGTCAACCTCCATATCAGACTTGTTAAGACAGAGGCTGGAGAAGTATAAGTGGGCTACATATAATACATTTTGCACAAAAATGAAGTATGTGTGGCAATACAAATGATAACAGTGACACAATCTTTCTGAACCTTGATCGGAAATCTGATCACGGGCCTCTGAGATGGGAGGTAGCCCTCCCGTCTCTGCCTTCTCTGTTACCAGTTTTCCTGATGGGTAAATTGAGAGCGGGATCCCCATCATGCTGCGGGACACATAACTGTTAAGCTGGGGATAACTGTTGCAAATATTTTGTTAAGCCTTGTGTATGCAGGCTCACTATTTATGTATATTTTTCATGCTGATTGTTTCAGTACAAGTAGACTTATTTAGACTGTTAGTTGTGATGCAATTGTATTGCATGTGTTTTTTGTGCTATATCATCTGTCGAATGCTATTAATATTCACTAATGCACGCTTACTATTGCAAAGAGTGAACATATCACGCAAATTCAACCCTCTCTTTAGGGACCTGCGGGTCTTTCTGCCCGCAAAGAAAACATTAAAATACTGGGAACAAAAGACAAAGATTAAGGCACCTCTAAAGAAGATCGAACGGCTGAGAAGCCTTTAGCTCATTCATAAGCAATAGGGACAAATGATTAATTTGCAGTGAGACTTGTACAGTCAGCTGATTTCGTGCAGCTACCAAGGGCACAGGTAGGAGGCATAAAAAGTGATGCCATCCATAGGAAGGATGGGTGGCAAATGAGATTTCATGCGGGGTGTGAAAATCTGGACACTGACCATGTATTTACAGCATAATTTCTAAATTAATTGGTCTAAAGAAGACTTTTAGGGGCAGTTCTGAAGAGAAATTAATTAAATATCCCAACGGCAATATTTCTCTGAAGCAGAAAAATTACAGCACTTAATGCACTCAGCCCTTCCACCATGAGAACAGGTTCCTTCCTTTTCATCACACATTTTCAATGTTCAACATTCAACATTTTTTCAAAGTCATCTGTCAATCCATTGTCCTGCATGATTCCTATCTCCTTCCCATCCCACTCACTGATTTTGTGGTCTGGCTTGACAGCGCAGCTGTTGCCAGACAATTATGCGAGAACACCAAGAGAGGGGCTTTGCCTCCGCCCACATGTTAGGAGCCAGGAGTACATGTTTTGATTGGGCAGAATTTATGTGCTTCCACAAAAAAGTGCTTGCTCGCCACACAGTTGTGATCATTTTTTTTATTTATCCAGCTGCCTGATGTTGAACTTTCAAGGGCACACACATGCTAGAAAATTGTCTTAGGTAACTATATAATTTATGGGTTTTTTCTCTGGAAGCAGCACAGATGGGAGAAAGGCAGTCATTAACCTGCATGGACTTTTATGTCTGGCTTGACAGTGCAACTGTCACCTGACCTCTTAACCTACACCAATATTATTCCTCAGTTCTTTGCTTTTACACAGATACAAATCCATTCCCTCGCTATCTACGTGCAATACTTCACAATACTATACAACATTCTTTCAAAGCCAGACCTATTGGCATTGCCAATGCTTGTTCTCTAAAGGGCCCTTCTCAGCTGCCCCTTCCTTCCTTTCCTACTCCTCCTTTCCAACCAGCTGCTCAGACTCCTATGGTCCAGCACCCACACTGCACTGTCACACCTCCTGATGAGGTACAAACGTTTTGGGAAAGATCATTCCATTCACAAGACTTTTTCTGCTTCCCCATTCTCCTTTCCTTCCCCGTCCTCTTCCCGCTCGCTTGTACATTTCTGCTGCCCCTCTGCGTTCTTTGGGCAGCCTTAGAACAGGATACTGTGTTACTATACCAATCTGAAAATGTAAAACATAACAGGCCTCTTTTATTGCATTTCAACTGCATTCAAAACACAAAATACACTGTTGTGGCAGAATAAAATATGAAATCAGCGTAGAAAACGCTGCCTGGCTTTAAAATGAAAGTTAACAGATGGAAGAACTCGACAGACCAAAAAGGCAGATATAACGGTCTGTCTGTTGCTCTTAGCCGTGCACGGACGACTTTGCTGAAGCCGGTATTACAGCTCCGTTAAACGCTTGAGTGTTTTGTACCTGAGGCGTGAGCTCAGGGCCTGCAACAAGCAGTGGGCGTAAAGGAATTATGATTTTAGAAGGTTCTTATAAAGTTATGATGCCCTCAGTAAAGTTTCCTCCAAAGCTTTATCATGGGCCTGCTAGAGGCAAATCCTCATAATCAGATTTAATGTCTGATCATATAACTGGTGTCTTAAGGTGTTTAAATGATTACGGCAACGGCGGCTCCTCTACTAAGGTAGAGGAGCGTCGCCCCACTGTTTTTCAGCAGTGCAAAAAAGAAAAAAGAAAATAACACAATTTTATTATCATTTTATTTTTCAGTGCGAGCCAGGTTAGGGCGGGGGTATCAGATCAGAGGGAGGAGGAAATATATGCAGGGCCGGACTTACCGCAGCGGTACCAGGTGTTTCCTTGGTGGGCTGGAAGGGTGGGGGCCGGCTTTGGACCCGTGGGGGCCGGTTTTGGACCCGTGGGGGCCGGTTTTGCAGCAGTGCTGCAATATCAGCCCCCTGTAACAAAAGCGGGAGCGGTGCAGCAGCAGCGTGATTTTCACTAGCACCTCTCCCGCTATCGGGGCCGGTCAGGAAGATTGTCTGGGCTGGTTGCTGTTCCCAGTCCGGCTGTGAATATGTGCACTTAAGTGCGCATGACGATTTGGCCGGCCAGCTTGGGTCGGCCAAACAGTCATGATCCCTTAGCATGTTCTCCATCTGGCTGTATTGCACAGCCTGGGTGGAGAACATGCAGAGGCTCCCAATCCCTGTCTGAGTGCCGAACCAGGCCGCTCAGATCAATTACGACGCTGCTGTCATACTTGTGACAGCAGTGTCATGATTGGCATAGGGGAGCCTGTGCGCTTCCTGCTTCTGGGAATCAGGAAGAGAAGCGGAGGAGAGACGGCGGCTGTGCAGATTTTTTTTTTCTTCACCCCCCCTGCCCTACCACCCCTGTTCTGTACCAGCCGCCACAGGATTAAGGTGCATCAGTTTATGGCCTCCCAGTCATCACTGTTGTAGGACCCTTCCCAGCTGGACAGGTGAGATATCACAGCATGCTACTGGGCCCACTTCCCCCTCCCCAGGGGCTGTATAAGAAAGGTGGGATTAGAATTAGGGGATGGGGAGTAGCCTGGAACTTTGGTTGCTCCTTCTTCCTACCTAAACCCCACACCTGTCAAAAGGACTAGAAAAAACACAGGTTTCAGGGACGTTATAGTCAGTTGGGCATTTCACTCATACCAAACCAGAGAAATTCGGCCGTTATAGTTAGTTGAGCTAACTATAACTCGCGCCCCCGCAATGCACTGCTGCTGACATCACATATTACATCACTCGTGACATGGTCAGTGACATCACTGATGACATCACTCATGACATCTCAAATAACATCACTGATGACTTCCCTGATGACATCATCCAGTGACTGTGAGTGTTTCTAAAAAGTTTAAGAATGTGATATATATATATATGATGATTCAGTCAGTGTGTGACTGACTATAAGGGAGTGATTATACGTGTCTGGGTGAATGTATGGGTGGGCAACTAATCTGTGTGAATGTCTGTATCAGTCTGACAGTTGGTGTGTAAGTGGCTGCATGGGTTAGTGAACAGGTGCATGAGTGTCTATATGGGTTATTGATTGGTTGTCTGAGTACCTGTATGGGTGCCTGAGTGTCTGTGTGTTGTGTGACTACCTGCATGGATGTGTAAGTGGGTCATTCACTGGGTGTATGGGTTCATGAGTGCGTCTGCGAGGGGCTGGATGGGTGAGTGAGTGTGCATATGGCTGTGTTGGTGAGTGAATGGATGTCTCAGTGGTATATGTGTAAGTAACTGCATATGTGAATGGCAGTATATGTGAGTGTTGGAGTATACAAGTGACTATGTGAGAGTGGGTGATTATGGGAGTGGATGTATGGATGAGTGTGTGCTTGAGTCAGTGATTGTATAAGAGTAAGTATGTGTTAGTATCTGTATGAATAAGTGAGGTGGTGTGTGTATAACTGTATATGTGAGTAAATGGCATTGTGATTGACTCTTCGGGTGACTGACTAGGTGTGTGAGTAACTATGGGTGAGTGGCGGTGTGTGAGTGTCTGTATGGGTGTATGAGTGCATATAATAGTGGCTGTATTGATGAGTGACTGCATGTATGAGTGACTGTATGGGTGAGTGAGTGGATGTGTGTGTAGACCTAGGAATCAGTGAGTGGGTATGTACTAATTGGTATTGGTGTGTCTATGGTTTCGAGAATGGTAGTCTGTATTTTAGAGTGGGTGTATGAAAGGTTATATTAGGGTGTGAGTAGATGCATCAGAGATTAAGGGGATGATGTCATCAGTGATTTCATCAGTGATGTCATTTGAGATGTCATCAGTGATGCCACTGACAGTGTCATGAGTGATGTAATATGTGACGTCATCAGCAGTGCATTGCGGGGGCGTGAATTATAGTTAGCTCAACTAACTATAACGGCCGAATTTCTCTGGTTTGGTATGAGTGAAATGTTCAACTAAGTATAACGTCCCTGAAACATGTGGTTTTTTCAGTGAATTTCAAAGGTTTTTTAAAAGCTAATTACGAACTATAACGTCCCTGAAACCTATGTTTTTTTCAATGAATTTCCAAGGTTTTTTAAATGCTAATAACCTAGTAGTCGCGTTTGTAGAGTGGTGCAGAAAGGAGGCTGGGCCTCCGACCAGCGCTCAGGAATTCCGCTGCATAGGACAGGAGGTACCAGGAGTGCTTCTTGGCCCCCAAAGTCCCTCAGGAGTAAAGTGGACTTCATCCCCCAACCTGTAGTGTGCCAGGAGGCGCGTTTGCAGAGTGGGGGAGAAAGGGGGGCATGAACTCCGATGACCTCTTAGCACTAACACTGTGTGGGACTTACTGGAGGTAACAGGAGGGGTAGTTGGCCCCCAAGGATGTCCTTGGGGGCCAACTACCCCTCCTATTACCTCTAGTAAGTCCCACACAACAGTATTGGTAAGTTCTCATAGCAGGCCACGCCCCCTTTGCCCATCACTCTGCAAACACGCTCCCTGGCGCGCTCTTGAATGGGGATTAAAGTCCCCTTCGATGCTGGGGGTCCTTAGGGGACAACTAGCCAACCTGACACCTCCAGTAAGCCCCAGATAGTGGGATTGCTGAGAGGTGGACACAGGCCACGCCCCCTTTATGCACCACTCTGCAAACGCGCCTCCTGGCGCACTCTTGGTTGGGGGATGAAGTCCCCATGCCCCCTGACGGACCCTGGGGGCCAACTAGCCCTCCTGTTATCTCTAGTAAGCCCCACACAGCTGGATTGCTGAGAGTAGTCCGAGGCCACGCCCCCTTTTTACACCTCTCTGCAAACGCACCTCCTGGTGCACTGCTGCTCGGGGGATGAAGTCCACTTTAGTCCTTAAGTCCTCAGGACACAAGAGGACCTCATCGCCCCACCATCAGTGCGCCAAGAGGCGCGTTTGCAGAGTGGTGTAAAAAGGGGCGTGGCCTCGGGCCACCTCTCAGCAATCCCACTGTGTGGCGATTACCGGAGGTACTTGGTGGACTAGTTGGCGGCTAAGGACCCTTAAGGATCTAGGGGACTTAATCCCCCAACCCAGAACGTGCCAGGAGGCAAGTTTGCAGTGTGGTGCAGGAAGGGGGCGGGGCCTCCAGCGAGATGCCAGCTTATTTTTTTCTTTTTTTGTTTTTGTTAGAAGAGGGGCTGTGTGGCCCCCCTTCTCTCAATATTTTATGGGCCCTGGGGACTCCATCCTCCGGGCCTGTGACATTTTTTTTTGTTTTAAACGGGAAGCGGGCCGCCCTCCTCCCGAGGCCGATTACAGCCCCGGGGATCCCAACCCCCGGGGCATGGACACTTATTTATTTATTTTTAAACTCTTTTTTATTAACATTGCTCAAAAGACCATTCTTTACATGAATCACTTGTGTTGGTACATGATGAGGTTTAGACAGTACAGCAATAATAGTTACGAGAAAACAGGACACTATAGATCGGTAAAGGCTTCTCCGGGTAAACTTTCATACCATGATATATCCGTACAACAAGTGTCTTGGCCAAGGTCCTCCCTTCCAACCGCCAATCCGCCCCGTGCCCGCTACTGCATCTCACTCTCCCACCTGCGTCACTCTATATCGCCGCCAGGGCGCCCATACCTTCCCCCATTTTTTAGCATATCCCCTACTCTTATACACTGTTTCTTCAGCCCGCTGACACCAGTCAAGATCCCATTTCCACTCCTCCAATGTCGGAGGCGAGGCAATGTTCCTTTTTGCGATCCCTGCTGCAAGAGCCAACCATATTCCCACATATCTGGGCCAATCAGAGTCCCCTTTAATCATTAATAGAAGCCATTTTGCATCCATTGGCACCGTCACTCCTGCCACCCTGGACATAGTGTCTGTGACTTTTTGACAGTACCAGACAATCTCTGGACATTCCCATAGAATATGTAGGAAAGTTCCCTCCCGTTGGCATCCCCTGACGCACAACGCTGTAGGAGCCCTGCCCCAGGTGTACAGGTGTGTACGGGGATAATAGGTACGGTGTAGTATCTTAAGTTGTACCAGTCTAAATCTGGAGTGAACTGCGATCTCCCTTGGGCTCTGTATTGCCTCCTGCCATTCCTCGTCCTCTATGCTTCCTAGGTCGTTAGTCCATGCCTCTCGCAGGGCCGTCAGGGGGTCTGGTACCTTGTTTATCAGTTTGCGGTAGATTGTGGATGTCGCCTTCTCAGGAATGGGGTCGAGTAGCAACCTATCCTCTAATGGGGAGTAATCCGGAATAGAAGTACCACTTTGGATGTAATTTCGTAGTGCATGCACTAGTCTCAGGTGATGGTATCTCTGTGTCTGATTTAAATTATATTCCTGGTGGAGATCCTCAAATGTGAGGGGTTTATCCCCCTTCCATACATCGCCCAGGTATTCAATGCCTATCAATTTCCACCCTTTGAAGCCCGGCAGGGCAGCCACTTCTTTAAGTGGATCGCCCACCCATAGTGGAGCTCGACTGGTCAGCTTCCCCATCCAGCCGAGTAGTTTATTGGCCTCCCTCCAGCACTGTACCACCACTCTAGTGTGCGCCGGCCACTCTGGTCGTGATTTTCGGGGGTACAAAAGAGGCTCACAGTTCCCTCCCGGCATGACGGCTCTGTCTGCTCTATAGGCTGGCTCCTCGGTGTCGGCCTACACCCAGTCGTTTATGACCAATAGTTGCGAGGCCCAGTAGTATAGCTTAATGTCAGGGACCGCCAGGCCTCCGTCATACACTCCCTTTTGTAGCTTATGGAGCGCGATTCTGGGGGAACCACACTGCCACAGCAACGTTCTGACCTCCTGTGCTATCTGCTTAAAGATTGTCGGGGGCACGGGGTACGGAGTGTTCTGGAGAACATATAGGAGGCGCGGCAACGCCATCATTTTAAAGAGGGCCGCCCTCCCCATGAGTGATAGCGGAAGGGTACGCCAATGGCGGACATCAGCACTGAGTCGACCCATCTGGGGCCCGAGGTTCTCCTCCAGGAACGCCTTTGGGTCTCGCGTAACGTGAATACCTAAATACTTAAAAGCCCTCCGTCACGACTGGGGCCGGACACCTCATCGGAACCCTAGGTGGGGGGCCAGACAATGGAAAGATCACCGACTTGGACCAATTAATGTTATAGCCCGAGTAGCTTCCAAAGAGCTCGAAGATGTGGAGCACTCTTGCCATTGAGTGGGACGGTCTTGTGAGATACAAGACTATATCGTCGGCATAGAGCGAAATACGCTCCTCCCATCCTCCTGGCGCGGCTATACCCCAGATCATCGGATCACTCCTAATCCAGTGTGCTAATGGCTCCAGTGCGAGGGCGAACAGTAGCGGGGACATGGGGCAACCCTGTCTTGTGCCTCTCCGCAGCCGAAAGGATCTGGATAACGCCCCATTGACACGCACCCGAGCCGTAGGTGTCTCATACAGTAGCCTCACCCAACTACAGAAGTTGGGGCCACAACCCATCCTATGGAGTACCATGAACAGGTAAGGCCACTCTATACTATCGAACGCCATTGATGCGTCTAGCGCCATCAATGCCGCCTGTTGGGCTGCAGGATCGCTCATCATATGGAGTATACCGTATAATCTCCGAAGATTGTGCCGGGTACTTTTGTGGGGGATGAAGCCCGATTGGTCCAGGTGGACCAATTCTGAAATGACTGACACCAGCCTGTCCGCTAATGCCTTGGCCAGTACTTTCGCCTCCACATTAATGAAGGAGATAGGGCGATATGAAGTGCATTGATCTGGCGGTTTCCCGGCTTTGTATATTACCACTATTGTGGCCGCTCGTTGATCCAGTGGGAGTTGCCCTCTTTCTCGTGCCTCAGCCAACATGTTACGCAGTGGTGGTACTATTATGGAGGCCTGTCCTTTGTATATCTCGACCGGGAGCCCATTTGGACCCGATGCTTTTCCTGATTTCAGGGAACCCAGAGCGCCACCCAGCTCCTCCTCGGTGAGTTCGGCCTCTAGCGCTTCACGCACATCCCCGGACAGCATGGGCAGGGCAAAGTCCCGTAATAGTTCTTCGCAGTCGTGTTCTGACCTAGTGCATACTGGTGCATAAACTCCCTCAAGGTATGTGGCGAAGACTTCCGCTATTTCAGTACTTGTAGTTTTCAGTGACCCAGTTGTGTCGCGCACCCCCGATCGCTCTCTGTCACGTCTCTCCAGCCACACTAGGAGCTTCAATGCCTTATCCCCTACATCGTACAGTCGGTGTTGCGTCGCTGTTAGACTTGGCATCTTTTGGCGTGTTTCCCCTGACTTTTTGCTTTCTGACCTCCTCGTTTTTTACTCTGTTTTGGCTGGTGTAATGAGTCTGCGCACTTTCCTCACTGCTGTCCAATGGGAAAGTGCAAGTGCTCCTGTAGGAAATGTGTTATGGATTGGTGTTTCCATGATTGGCCTATTTGATTTATGTGTCAGTACCTTGTAAAGTGCACTGAGAGTGCCAGGGCCTATAGATCAAATGCTGTTGGTGGGCTGCAGCACTGGATTGTGCCACCCATGCAAACAGCCCATAAAGTGTAACTCTGGCCTGCCATTGCAGAGCCTGTGTGCAGCCTGGGGCTGCCATGTCGACCTGGCAAGTGCACACACTTGCAAGTCCCTAAACCTTCCCTTTTCTACACGTTAGTCACCCCTAAGGTAGGCCCAAGGTACCCCTGTGGGCAGGGTGCATTGTATGTGAAATGTAGGACATGCCCTGGTGTGTGTGGAATGTCCTGATAGTGAATTACAGCCTATTTCGTTTTTCACTATTGCAAGGCTACCTGTTCCCCATAGGCCAGAATGGGCAGTTTTGATTATTACAGCTTATAATCCTAACTGACCCAGGGAACATGGTAGAATTTCGAGTTTAGTATGCCTGGACTCAGAATGATAAAATACATCTTTTAGTGAAGTTGGTTTTAACATTCTGTGTTTGAAAATACCACTTTTAGAAAGTGGGTATTTTCTTGTCTAACCATCCAAGCCTGCCTCTGCTAGGTTGTGTATTCCTTGACTGGAGTGTGAGTGACAGGGGCTGGGGGATGCCAGGAGACAGGGTGAGTCAGCACAGGGCTGAATAGCAAGATCTACATGTAGATGGGTGGGAGGAGATGCACCTGGGACCTGAATAGGGCTGGGCCTTCCCTCCACAATGCTGGCTCCACCTCCTGTGGTGCGTCTGATGTCCCTGGCCTGCACTGTGAAAGGAAAGAAGGACACTTGTCAACAAAGTGCTCCAGGACTGACCAGAACTGGTTTGGACTAGGCAAAGGCCTCTCTGCCTTCAGAGAACAAAGAGAAATTGAGGATAAAAAGGGGGACCCAAACCCCAGAAAATTAGAACTCTTTTGGATCAAGAAGACTGCCAAGAAGAAGAGCTGGAGAAGCTGTGAGGAGGAACTACCACTTTGCTGTGTGCTTTGCTGTGTTGGCCTGCAGTGGCTGCTTCTGTCTTGGGCAGTGAAAGGCCTGGACTGGACTTTCTCCAATCTACTTTGTGAGTTTCTCCAAGGGCTTGAGGTAGAGCTTGCCCCCTGTTCAAGAAGTCTCAGGAACAGCAAAGACTTCAAGTTCTTCTGCCCTCAGCACTGGGGACTGTGTGTTTTGTGCTGCAACAGAAGAAAAGCAATTCGACGACGTCGACGACGCCGCTGCTGACTCCGTGTCCTGACGGCACCGCAGAGGGCACCGCCGCACCGCGACCCTGGTCTCACCGACGACGCCTGCTGATGCCGCCACCGAGCCGCTGCTCGCACCGCGACCTGTGGGCACCGCCTCGCTTCACGACGACGCCGTGGCATTCCCGACGACGCCGCTCCACGCCGGACTCGACGCCGCTGCTTGCACCGTGGTTCGGGGGCACCGCTCGTAAGTTACACTACGCACCGCCCTCATCCCGCACCGCAGCCTTGGCCCACCGACGCCGGTGCCATCGACTCCAGTTCGTCAGCCGACGACAGCGCTGCAGCCACGACGACGCCGCTGCTGCACCGTGACCTGCCAGCACCGTGACGAGCACCGCCTTCATCTCACACCGCGACCCTGGTCTCACCGACACCGCCATCCGACGCCGCCACCGAGCCGCTGCTCGCACCGCGACCTGAGGGCACCGCACTCCGCACTGCTGCACTTCACACCGCAGCACCCGACGCCGGCGCTCCTGACTTCAACAGAGAGGAGATCGATCTGCAACGCGTGTGACTTCAAGGGCCCCGACGACGCCGCATCGACCTCCGGAACCGACGCCAGCGGACGCCATGTTTTCGGAAGCTCACCGCGAGGTCATCGACGCCCTGCATTTCTGAAAGGTACTATTTGCGGGTCTTCCCGACGCAGTAGCTGACCCGCGACGCCGCGGTCAGCCAGAACTGTTTGGATTTGTTTGTTCACGACGCCGTGATAGCCCCGGACGGAGCTATTGACATCAAGGAACTGTTTTTGAGGACACTGTGATAACTGAAGATTTTTAAAGTACTGTACTGTGGATTTTTATCGTATTGGTCTTGTTTAAAGTATATAAAAATATTGGATATTTTTCTAAACTGGTGTGGTGTCCGTTTGTAGTGCTTACATTGTATTACTGTTGGTTTTGTGCAAATGCTTTACACACTGCCTCTAGAATAAGCCTGACTGCTCGTGCCAAGCTACCAAGGGGGTGAGCAGGGGTTATTTTAGGAGTGTAACTCCCTTATCCTTATAGGAAGAAGGGTCCCTACTTGGACAAAGGTGCAAGCCCTTGCCAACTAGAGACCCCCATTTCTAACAGTCGCCAGAGCATAAGCCCTTGCCTCGCCATCCGCCAAGGCCCGCAGGTCTCGCTGTCGCAACGCTAGCCTATGGCACAAGTCAGCATTTGTTGCCAGTGCAATATACCCTTCCATCTGGTCGATTTCCTGCTCAAGCAGCCTAATTTGCATGGTTTCTTCTTTCTTCTTGGCCCCGATCAGCGCCTGCGCCTGTCCCTTCAGTACCGTCTTGTAGGCCTCCCATAGAGTAACATGCTTATCTACTGTCCCCATATTTTCTTTAAAATAAAGCTCCGAACACTCTCAGATTTTGTCTCTGAGCGTTGGATCTCTTAGTCGCCATGGGTCGATTCTCAGGAATGCGGCTCTATCTAAGAGCGGGCCTGTAATGGTGACACCCACCGGGGAGTGATCTGAAATGCGGCTTGGCCACTTATTTATTATTATTTTTTTAATTCATTTTAAAGGAGGGGGGCCGGGCGGCCCCCCTCCTGAGGCCATGTTTGGCCCCGGGGACACCATCCCCCAGGGCATTGCCTCGTTTATTTATTTAAAAAAATATTATTTTCACGGGAGGGAGGGGGGGGCACTTTTGGCACCGGGACCCCATCTCCCCGGGCCTGGCCTCAACATTGGGGACCGCTGGGGGAGCCCCAATGCCCCCGCAGACCCTGTCGGCTCCCCGCCTCCTGCGGGAGCCGGCATTGCTTTTGGGCAAAGGGAGCTGCTGACATGCAGCTCCCTTTGCCCAAAAGTAATTCTGCTTTGCTTCCACGAAGCAAAGCAGTGTTTGCTATGACAGGGCGGGAGCTGTACTCCCGCCCTGCCATAGCAAACTGCAATGTCCCGGGGTTGCGCACCCCGGGACATTGCTGGAGCCAGCCCTGGGGGGTGGCGGTCCCCAGGGCCAAGGAGGGCTCCAGGAGGGGGGCTGCGTGGACCCCCTCCCATCATGATTTAAGCCCCGGGGAGGTGGTGGTACCCGGGGCCGTGGGTCTGCAACAGACCCCCACCCTTAATTTAAAGTTTGCCCTGGGGAGGTGGTGGTCCCCGGGGCAGTGTGCGGAGGGGCAGGAGCCCCCCCCCACACTTTTTAGATATAATTTAAGCCCCGGGGAGGTCGTGGTCCCCGGGGCTTCGGGGGGCCTGTGAGGCCCCCCTGCCCATAAAAAGGAATGCCCCAGGGAGGCGGCGGTCACTGTGGCAGCGTGGGGCCCCTGCGGGCCCCCGCATTACAATCACACATTGCCCCCAGGACCTGGCCCACCCGGGGGCTTAAAAGTAACTAAGCGCGGGAGACCGCGATTCAGTTTTTTTTCCGGCGGGATTCGGCACAGTATGCGAATCCCGCTGAAAATATTTTTTTTAATGCTTTTTTTGACCCTGGGGGTCCCTGTGTCACCCCCTGACCAGGCCTAGGGGGTCAGCGTGTTTCTACCCTGCCCCTTTTCCTTTTTTTTAAATCATTTTCTTCCCTTTTTGCTTGTGACTCCGTTCAACCGAGTCACAAGATGGCTGCCAACACTTCTTGGTTTGAACTGTTGGCAGCCAATCAGAGTCAAGCTCGTGATCGGGAGGGTTCGCGGATCCACTGCGGTCACCAGATAAATAATTACTTTTATTTTTGAATTTCTCAGGAACTACTGAACGGATTTACACCATTTAAAGCAAAGAGTGCACTCTGGACAAAGAGCTACCTCTCTGCCAAATTTGGTGTAATTGCAATCAGCAGTTCGGGCTGTAGCCGCGACAAACGTTTCCTATGGAAATTAATATGGAGAAAACACGTTTTGGGACCCCCCTTTTTCGCCGGCCCCCGCATGACGAATCACCCCGAAACTTTGAAGACAGGAGCTGACCGGAGTGCCCCATTAGTTTTGAAAATTTCGCGAAGATTCGTCAAACGGCGCCAAAGATATTGGCAAATCAAAAAACGCTTTTCCTATGGAAACTAGGTCCTAACTATAACTACCAACTGGCGACCTCCAGTAGGTAATAAATATATAGCATTTTGGAGAAGGCTCTGGACTACTCCGGAGCTTGTTTTGTACGCTCAAGCCTTCTCTGATGTTAGGTCGCTGGGTTGTACTAATAAAATCCCATGGATAAGGAATCTAAAAACTACATTGTTTAGTATGGGGCTGAGTAAATTGTGGGAGGACCCAGCCGCTGCTACCTTCCCTGCGAAAAAGGATTTGAAAGCTGCTTATTGGAGCATGGTTAGACTGCGGGTTTTTAACGACCACAAATTTGAACCAAAATTCGAAACATACTGGGATATAATTACTAGACCTAAAGATAGGAAGCTGTATCATCAGTTTAGGGTGGGTTCTCTTCCCATCAAAGTGTTTACCAGTAGTTGGTATCCCCCTCGGATGACAAATGTCCATTTTGCCCAGCAGAGACTGAGTCACTAGCTCATATCTTCTTTGTATGCCCTGCCTATAAGTCACCTAGGCACAAATGGCTGAAACCCATTTGTAAGAATATGGGCACCAGAGTAGCTTTGGAGGCCCTAAGGATTCTGAAAACTAACACTGAGGTTCCTATTACTATAGCAGTGGCCAAATTCTTGAGCTGGTTGTGGGTCATCCGAGCAAACAAGATGAGGGATTGTTAATATGGCTACTTATAATAAACTAGTAGCAAATTGTCACAGTTTTAGTATTAATAAGTATTATGTTTTTATTTGTTTTAGTTTTTATGTCTCGTATTCCCGAGTGACTTTTAGCTATTCACATGTTATAAGACCAGTTTTTTCAATAATCTGATACATTGATATTACATGTACTTTTTTTTTTTTTTTTTTTAACATTTGGTTATCTTAACTGTTTTTATGGGAATATTAGATAATGCGGTATGGAGCCAGTTTGTATGTTTTGTTGACGTATGTAGTCTTTTATGATTTTTTACAATCGAAATAAAGACAAATGTGGATATATATATATATATATATAGTAAAATGGGGGTACATTATTAGCCCATGTACTGTTCTTTGGGGGGTGAGGAAGTTGGTATATTGTGCATTGACTGACAGTCAGGAAGTGGGAAGGGCCTCTTGCTTGGCCCAGTCAACGGGCAGGAGGCGCTGCCTATGTGGTGAGCGGTAATGATTTTTTTTATTTATTGCGATTTTATATAGCGCGAACATTACCCGAAGGTGTCAGAGCGCTTTACAAAAGAACCAGTTGCGTTACATAAGGATTTAGGATTACATGAGTTACATAAGAGATACAAACAGAAAAAAATTGCAAATGTACAAGTTGTAAAGTCACACAAGGAAGAGATACAAGCAGAAAAAAATTGCAAATGTACAAGTTGTAAAGTCACTCAAGGAAGAGATACAAACGGATAAACTCTAAAAATCACATAGGAATGGTAGTAAGTATAAAGGTCTACTACATATACTAGTGGTTAGAGTTATATATATATACAAATAGTACATTTACTCAGGATTACATTTTACCAGCGATTAGGCTTGGACAAGTATATATTACATATTTACAGAGTGAACGGAGAAATAAAATATCAAAAGGGGTAGAGAGCGGTAGGGGGGAGAAGAGTCGGAGGCTGAGATTGGTGAGAGGAAAGAGGGGGACCTGAGGGGGAGAAAGAGATAAGGCAGTCCAGCAAAAGAGAAATGTCTGAAGGTCGGCAGGATGGAATCCAATGGACCGAAGGAAAGGACAAGAATCAACAAAATGGCGGTTCCGGGTCGTGGGCATCGAAGGAACCATCTCAAAATGGCAAGATGCACCCAAGTCAAGACCCAAAAAACCAGGAGAGCAGAGTTCCCTTAAGTAGGGTCGGAGGGGGGACGCAGCGTAGGGCAGTAGAATGTCTGCTGTTTGTGTGCACAGGCATAGCACCGCAAGGGAATCAGGCTGACGACCAGCGCATCAAGGAGAGTTGAGAACTGGAGCGAGCCTCTGAACAAATAGGGACCACAGAGACCGAAATCGAAGAGTGACCAGAACGTTGCCTGCCCCGCTGGGAACAGTGACGAATTCAGGCCAAAATCCATGAACGAGGAAGGAAGCCGGAGCCACCGTTAAACAGCAAGCGCTGCCGAGGAGCACTCCGCCATCTTGTGCTCAGCAAGGGCGCATCTGACCCGGGGAGTTTAAGACCGGTGGGGGGACAGGTCATCGGAGCCCCCACCGTCAATACTGGAACATCAGGGGAACCCAGGGTCATCAGCAGTGCCCCCGCTCACGTCTACCATCCCGCGGTGCGTAACAGCAGACAGTGGAGACCCCATGCATCCAGCGCTGCGCTCTCCCCTCAAGAAGCACATCGACAGCCGCCAACTACGCTCCGATCTCCCGCACCGCGAGTGGCTAGGCGAGGCTCGCTGAAGTGCTGGGGGTCTCTGAGACCGCGCGCGCTCACCATGTGTAGTGTGGGGAGGTGCCGGCAGCCGCGGGCAGTGGATCAGCCTCGGCAGCAGTGATGGCGCAGCTCCGCCGATGCCATCTGCGGCTCCTCTTCATCACCTGGGATCATCACCAGCGGGGACGGCAGCCAGGTGGCACTGGAGAATCGCGGTGCCAACCGCAAGATTTTAGCCTTTTCATCATAAACCATCATTAACTGGATGGTTGGATAGTGTGGGAGGGCCAAATTGCTCCAGGACGAGAGAGCGGAAGGATGGCACTTTGCATGAATTACGAGGGTTCCACAACACCTCTTACGATCAGGAAAATGGGTAATAAAAATTCAAACATTCAAATCAGGTATGGCCCAAAATATTCCAAGGTTCCGAATTAAACTGTAAAGTAGAAACACAGTTGTGCCAGTCGTATATTAGGGCCCACGGGTGCCGTCAATCTGCTGCCATCA
This sequence comes from Calotriton arnoldi, assembly GCA_963921515.1. Classification (NCBI taxonomy): domain Eukaryota; kingdom Metazoa; phylum Chordata; class Amphibia; order Caudata; family Salamandridae; genus Calotriton; species Calotriton arnoldi. The sequence goes on from CAWUFW010001665.1 coordinate 1,146,683, forward strand.
GAAGTCCGTCCGTCTATGGTAGGCGAAGAGGAGCACTGCTCTGTTTTTCCTGCGTGGCAAGTTACCAACCGCTTGAATAAATTAAGCTAATAGGAGGGCGTATATACACATAGTTTGCTGACATTATGTATAGATGCGACTAATACAAATTGTACCTTTTAAATCCATATACTAGGCATGTGTAATTATGTGAACTAAGTACTGTGGCCCCTTTTACATGCGTAGCTCAACCAGCAAATTCTCCATTTACCCACCCGGAGAGTCGTGTGCTATTACAGGGTGCTTATTTTAAGCAGGTGGTTGCACGAGGGACCAACGAGCACTCATTTTTGGGGCCCGGCATGTATTTTTCATTCATCAGACGTTGACCCTCAGAACAAGAGAAGGAAAGGCAGAATAGGGGGGAAAGAATGAGGATGAGAAAGGAAGAAAACATTGAGAAAGGGAGAAAGCAAGGATGAAAATGAACCTGCAAAAGTGAGATAAAGGGGCAAGGAGTGTAGGGCGGAGGTTGAAAGAGGTAAGAGATAGAATCCTGACTCGGCAACCTTTATGGCCGGCTGCCCGACATTTAGCTGCCCCATCCGTGGGCTTCTGAGAAAAACTGGGCCGCACTGGCTATTACTGTACGTGCTCCATGTGTATAGTGGTCACCGACACACTCTCCCACTCCCATTAATCTTGCCCCCCCACTCGCCTGTCAGGAGACCAGGATTGGTATACTAACATTTTCATTGCAGACTTGCTATCCTCTCACCTTACGTATTTGCCCATAAATCATTTAAGGGACCCCAAAGGCAGGGACTCCGAGGTTGGATAAATGTGTTCCGGCACCTTTAATCATGATTTAATAGCCTTTACTGGGGATATGTATGTGTATATGTGAGCTGCTTGGTCTACAAAACCTGTACCGTTTCCAGCAGTCCTAAGGCAGCAAACACAATGGCATAATTACTTCTGAAACTATTGGACGCCATTATGGAATTTTCACTTTAAAGTTAAGAGAGTAAGTACTCAACAACAAACCATTTTGAAATGCACCTTTCTGGGCTCTCAATGTACTCGGGCTTTGCACCCTCAGATGTGGAAGGTCCTGATGCACAGTGACATTATGCTGTTAGAGACATAGCACTTTGTCCTCGCAAGGGGTAGGAAATACCAATACAATGGAATACAATAGAATATAGATATGATCGACAAACATAGGCACCAACAGATCAAACTATAGGTATACATTGTTCTAGCCGTCCCTATCTGGACAGTATCACTCACACCTTGCCTTTTCTTTCACACTAAAATTGCTAATTTTGGTGCACATTTCAGTTCTTATTGGATTCTTACTGTCCGGTCACTCCGACTCCTGTTACAGGGCAGGGGGCATGTATATGTATTTAACACTACTTCTGGGATGCCCTTCTTCCAAAGGCTACTTCCAAGTACATTTGTGTAAAAAGTCTTATTTAAAAAATACATTGTTCATGATTTCAACATACCTAAATATCAAAAACCTATGCTCCAAGTTTAATATGAGCAGACAGTTCCACAACAATGTTGCATTGCAAATGGTCACAGATGTTTTAACACTGCATGCTTTCCTTGACCCACTGTGATGCAATGCACAGTATGCATTTTCAGACAGGTTACCTGTCGATAAGAGAAACTGGCTCATACCAAGTGTACTCTGCAAAAGTGCAAAAAAGCCATCTCCTCATACATACTTCCATTCATACAATCCATAGACTTTATGCTTATGTTCCGACCAGCTAAATCATTGGTGGGTATTGATATATTTAGCTCTTCGCTCATTTTCTATCGACGAGGGAGGGTCAATGCTCTTATAGTCACTCTTTCTTCAAAGAAATATTGGATTCAGTCACCTAAACGTCCTCACTCCTCGCCAAGCCGTTGACCCTCCATCGTCGATAGAAAAGGAGTGAAGAGCTAAGGAAGGGGTAGTTCCCCCCCTTGTTTGACCCGGAAAGGATTAGGCAATCCATAGGGATCCTTGAAATACTGGTCCTGACGAAAGCCTCAGTATCTTCTAGGAAGGCTGAAACATGTAGACCGCGAGGAAGGATACTTGGGCAATTAGACCCCACATAGTGTCTGCATTTGTTTTTAACACTGCCAAGGCAATATTCTGATAATAAAGTTTGTTGCAGGTATGCCTCAGGCAGACTTTTAACCATTTACTGCTAGCTATCTCTTGAAATATCTATAAGTGCGCCCTGAAAGAGAACAGGTTGAAGTGTGCGGTGGATGCATTAGACTCCATTGTGAAAACTCAATGATGAAGCATGCCTTCAGAATTTCCTGAAGGGTGAGAGTTTTATAGTACAAATCACTCACGTGCAGGTAACCGCCCAGATCGACTGGACTCATAGGGGACCCCTTGTTTTGATTTATATATGGCTATTTCGGGGAAGTTTGAGGATCCCAACTGATCTTCTCTCTCACTCCCTTTGATTATTTACTACTTAGACAGACACACACACCATCTCATGCTCAGTGTGTGCGAACACATACACACAAACACAAAATGAATCTGAAACTCCCCTTTGCCGACACCCAACAAAACAAGAGCATCTAGTAATAGACTTTTTCTATGCCGGTACAGTCATCCCCCATCAGATTGGATGAGGTTGATGATTGAAGACTTGTACAAAAAGGTCACATTTGCTGCATGAAGATGTAAAATGTCAGCATTGTCACATACCCATCACCGACACGTCGTACTCTATCAGCAGCACTGCCTCCTGCCCACACTGCTTCAGAATACTCATGGCTTCCGTGTGCGATGTTCCGAGGAGCCGAATGCCGTCAACACTCAACAGCCTGTCACCGGGCTTGACCGTCCCCTCTCTGAAAGGAGATTGAAGACACCACCTTTATTAAATTATTCCAATGCGGTGCGTTGATAACAGCGACATACGCCTCAGCGATTCACCCGCAACAATTCCAGCCTTGTTGTCACCCACCTTTCCGATTTACTTTAACTGCAACAGCATGAGTGTGAAGGGGTCACAATGGAAAATAAATTACCATAATATGGAAATCAGCGTTGAGAAAATAAGCACTTCTCATCACATGATGACTCCAACATGAGTGAGTGAGGAGGAATAATCACAATGGTAGCCCTGTGCGATGTGGGTGTAAGACGAAGCCATTGAACACTGCCACAGGGTGAAACAAACATTTGACTTATTACAGTCTCAGCCCTTCTTTTAGTTACGTAACTTCCATCATTGATAATTACATGCAGCATGAATAGCGTTTTCTTCAAATGTTTCTGAAGCGGACTGTAATCTGTGACTGTTCGTAACTATCACTACGCAAGTCCAACTCCTGCTTGTCTCAGTGCTGACAGGCTGAGGGTGAGTGAGTTCAGGTGTGGGAGGCAAGCAATAGTGAATGCACCTAGAAGTCATGTACCTCTGATGCCTGAGCTCTTTCTGCTTGGCAAACGTTTGCAGGAGGACCAATTGTCAAACACACAGACCCCACACCAGGGTAGGAGTAAGGTTCCAATGATGCATGAGTAAGGGGAGTTGGACGTGTATCGACGTTTAGAGGTCAACATTCGACCTTGTCCCACTCTCAAAGTCTTTATTCAATACTGAGATACCAAAGGAAGTCCCACCTTCGACCAGCACTTACAACCAAAAACCAACGAAATTATTAAATAAACGTGGGCCCATGGCTGGGACCGGCCAAATGTCATCCATTTTTTCAGCATTTGCCACGTAGGGAAGGGGCAATCCTGTCCTGAAACATATCTGTGTTATACACTAGGGTAAGTGAAGGAATAGCAGACATACATTTTTTTTAAAGTAAGAGCAATATCATAAGCTGAGGAACAGCAGCATTACAAAGGACACAGTTACAAGCCAGCTATCCACGGCTTAGCAGAAGACAGCAACACAGTACTCCCCAGATAAAGGAACGTGTCTGGGGGAGGAGGGGTTAGCTTAAAAAAACTGAGGATAACGGAGTCAGGAAATAAAAGAAACAGAAGGCCAGTCATGCAGCTGAAAGATAAAACTATGTAAGCAATAACCAAAGCTACAAGCCAACCACCAACCACAGGTGGTGTTAAATAACTAAGGGCAAGAATGTGCCTTAAAAAAGCGGAGTCCTATAAAGCATGATACGTCCAATTTCATGAGCATGCAGGAGCGAGATAGGAAGGAAAAATAAAAAAGAAATACAAGCTATGCAGTACAAGTGAAGTGCTTCAAGTAGCCAAAACTACAGATCTCCCTCCCACATCTCCAAAGGGGACAGAGTTGTCATCTTACCCTTGACAGGACAGGACAATATATTTCAAGTTCTGGGCTTTTCCGTTACAAATCTTTACTATCGAGTTATCTTAATTGGTCACTATAAGTGCTAAATAAAAATAACAATAAAGAGACTAATAATACAAATTCGATAATGCAATAAATTGTCAAATGTACGCCCGGGTCTGTAAATATTATGTTTTGCTGACAGAAGCAAGGTGGCAACATCAAGAGAGGATGTGCACAAGGAATTGTAAAATCCACTTGAGTGTTCAGAATGACAAATAAACCAGCAAATAACCTCTAATGAAATTAACTGTCTGTGAATCGGCCTCATGCATATTCATAGGGAATATGTTTGAAACATGACTGGACCTCCCTATTCAGTGGCTGGCTGAGCCTGGCCATATTTACACTTAAGGGAACGATGCCTAACAAGTGGTGAAGGAGTAAGAGTAAGAACCGTGGTGGCACAAGAGAGGTTACCTACACCAAGTATCAACAGAAGGCCCAGAGACAAGCAACATTAAGCAAGCCCACAAACTGGAAGCTGGTTCTACAAGCTCCCCTGGCTCCTCAAGGGGTCATGGAAAAACTGATCCTGTTTATAAGAGGATTACGGGGAGGGTGATGGTGTGTGTGGCCATGTATTAGAAGGAATACGGTACTTCTTACTGTACATGACGCAGTGATAACGTTGAGTATACAAGCCTCACACACACTACGGCATGTGACGCAGCACCATCATGAATGTAAGCCTTCTGCTGCGACCTTCAGTGTAAGTACATCCTATGACATGTGTGAATCAGTACTGGCATGATCACATGCAGTAAAGAGTGAGACGTCACCCAGCAATGTCTTGTACAGGACTTAAATGCATGGTGCGGCTCAGCAGCAGCATAACATATGTGTATTGTCTGCATGGTGTAATAAGGGACGTACATACATTTCAGAATGTGCTGTGTCTCAGGCTTTACACCTGGAATACATGCATTCTACTGTGAGCTGGGACTCCGCACTAAACACGTGAATCCATACATTCTTCTGTGTGGTCAGCTCGGCAGCAAAATCATCCCTTGCGCCACTACTAACATCAAGTACACAGGCATCCTTCTGTATGATGTAACAACACAAACCTTACACACTCCGCTACATGATGTGCACTATTGTGTACGCAATTGTCCATCCATGCTCTTTACTGAGTGATGTGCGTTACCGCCAACATCATGGAGATATGCACCCCACTGGTGATGGGGCCCGTCATGAATGTTAAGCAATAATGCATTTTATGGTTAATGTAACTCCAGATCTACCTACACTCCACTGCGCATGGTGACTCAGCATTAAGTACACATCCATTCCATTATGTGACTCAGCACTACCATGTACACGAGCATTCCTCTAAGTAAGGGACTCAGCACTTTTAGGTACACAAATATTCCAATACCTAACTCAGCAATGTTATGTTCATACATGTTCCAATATATGACGTGACTCAGCACCATTATGTACACATGCATTCCACTATTTGATGTGACTCGGCAATACAATGTACACATACATTCAACTAGTTGATGTTACTCAGTACTATACACATACATTTAATATATTGTTTTGTGACTCAGCACTAATATAAATCACATAGGCTGGTTCCAATGCATATTTTGCACACAATTGTCACTACTTGATGTCTTACCACTATTATGTGCATATGTATTTCATTATCTAATGTGACTCAACACTACAATGTACACTTACATACTAATTATGTTTTGTGAGTGAGCACTATTATATACACATGCACTGATTCCACTACATGTTGAGACACATCACTATTATGTGCACAAGTTCCACTACGTGATGTCTCAACACTGTCTTGTACACATGCACTCCATTATTTGATGTCACTCAACATGCAATGTACAATTAAATCCATGTTTTGTGGCTCAGCATTATTTTACATGCATGCAATGAATCCACTGCATGTTGTGACACAGCACTTTTATGTGCACAAGTTCCACTACGTGATGTGTCTCAACACTGTCAAGTACACATGAATTCCACTAGCAATATGTACGCCTGCTTTCCAATAGGTCCTGTTACTAAGCACTTTTTTGTACATATGAACTGACTATATTATGTGTTGTGACGCAACAGTCACGCCCCAAATGCACACCTTTTACGGTATGACCTTCCTTAACACGGATGCCACAAGTATAAAAATGCACAAAAATAGATAGGAAACTGTTTTACAGCAATGTGATGAATGTGTGCTGTAATCTTGTCAGCTAAATACTTTTATTGGTAAATTAAGTTCCCTTTACACGCTTCCATGCTGGCTGTGGTGATCACGATGGAAGGCAGTGTTTCCAGATGAATGCCCTGCAGAGCTCGCAGCACCCGTCCTAGCTGGTTTGCTGCGCCCATCTCTCATCCGGAATATTCTAGGTTCGCAGACGCATCTGTAAAGGAAGATGCATCGTACCTGTCAGCAGGACCTCCGGGTCTCACGCAAGTTATTACAACAGGCCGCGATTTATTCCTGTCCTCGTGGGCCCCTCCTAGAAAGGGAATCAGAAAGGGACATTTGTAAGACAGATGAACGGCATGACTTCTGGCGCGTGCGCGCTACTAGAACCAACACATTGGTTAAAACAAGAATTACAGTGCAACACACAAGATACCCTCCAGACAGATTGCATTCCGAGCTCTCCTGTGGCAGATGAAACAGATTATGAAGATAGGTGTCTAGTCCCGGCACTATAAAAGATTACTTCCACTCTGGCATTTGTGTTTACCCAGTTTGCTGCCACTATGTACTTTCATTTTTACATTTCAAGTTCAAGAAAATGAAATTCGGGAAGACCCTCCTTGCCTGACAGATGCAATCTCAGCGTTTTAAGTATGAATTCTGATGGTGCAGCAGTCAAATAGACCTATTATTAACAATATACATATAATGGGCTCTGGGTCTGTCCCTTTCAACCATTGGCTATCTTACACCGGCCTCTTTTTGCCATTGGCTCGAGACTTTTTCAATCACACTTGGCCTCAGTCCAGTGGAATATTCATCTCTCATCTAACACCATTAGCTGTTTTGGTGTACCCCTTCACCTACACTCCAGCGCTTGCATTGAACTGCACGAGGGACTACTTACAACTATAGCCCTCTGGGTCCACTCCTTTCGACTCCTTCCTGTTTGTCTCAGTCTAATGTGTTAATGCTACATGCGTTAGAACATTAAATGCAGATCTGTTGGATTTGCCAGGGCTTGTTTACTCACCTGTTATGAGGGAATCACTGGCAGAAAAGGGTTAGAGGCAAAATCGCAGGCTTAATGCCCTCTAGATGAGCCTTTGCAACTCTGTAATTCCACTAGTCACAAACTGAGCTTAAGAAAAAGGATCCCTCGGGCACCACCGTCTTTTCCTTCGGAAGCGTGGCCATGCCACTTGATGCTTAAACTAGGCCAACCTTCCTCATATGCAACAGAAAATACAATGCAAATCCTGCATGATTTGCCTTCCTTCTCGCTAAACCCTCATGGTCCTCCCCTGGGTGGAAAAAAACATGGTGACTTGAAAGGCATGTTGGGAAAATGTCACAATGTTGACCTTGGAGCACCTAGGACTTTAACAACTAATTGCCAAAAATTAGATAACGGAGCACGCAATATATTACCCTTCAGCTGGGAACAAATAACAAACATCCAAACGCCACACATGTATTGAAACGTTTACTATAAAAGAGGAATTTGTAGTTGACAATGGCTGTTAGCTGTCAATGTTAGGCCCATGTCCCATGGTTAACTAGTATTTCGGTGGTAAAGCAGTGGAAGAGAGGGGCTGCCTTGAACGGACAGTGAATTTTGTGACATCACATAACTGAATGGGATTGGACATTTAACTTGCTCTGGTACACCATGTGCATGTTTTTAAATTTAAAACGCTGCTTCAGGTTCTAAGTGCACGTACCTTTGAATTTGGGGTCTGATTTCCATGTTTTTATTATATAAAAGAAACTAACGTTACAGCATAACATTTTTAGGAGTGATTGTGCATAGCCAACAAGATGTCAAGAACGCCTCGTGAAGATGAGGCTAAGAGATTTTAATTCAAGGCTGAAGGAAAGGAAGACAAAAAGAGCAATGTGGTCAGAGGAAGGGAGAGAATTCTAAAGTTTGAGAGTGACAATAGTAAAAGAACAAAACAAAGATGGAACTGGAGAAATGCGAAAAACTGAAACTAGGAAATTGGTTGATGACCGAAGGTTCAGGTTCAAAGGTATAAAATGAATATTACGAAGAGACAAAAGGTAGAGAGATCGGATTGATGGACAATACAAGGAAAGCAACGTTTTCTTTGAGCAGGAAATGAAGCAAGTAGATAGGAATCACACAAATAAAAGAGAATTATAGGAGGAAGTTTGAAAGAAGCAGATAGCAGATTTATTTATCAGCTGAAGCAAGTGAAGAGTATATTGGCAAGGTTAACCAAAAGTGAGGAGCAATAACTGAGAGAGGAAGAAAGTAAGATGAGAAACAAGGATTTAGCTTGAAAATTATAAAGAAACAGATCTTACAGATGTTGAAAAGTTGATAGAGACTGATGTGGCCAACTGTGGAGGTGTGAGTAGAAAATAATATAACGGAATCGAAAAAGACTAAAATCAGATTAACAAAGAGATTGAGAGTGAGGGGGAATAGAATACAGGAAAGTGGAGGAGAGGCATAAGAAGAAGCAACAAAGAGAAGAACCTCCATCATTTTATGATTTAAGTAAAGAGAGTGTAGGGCTATCCTAGACTGGATGGACACGTGGTAGGAGGAGGAGACACAATTGTAATTGTATTTATAAAGCGCTTACTACCCCTGACGAGGCGTCGAATCGCTTTTCAGTGAGTAGCACGCTATTCCAGAACCCAAAAGGGATTAGCGGTGGATTAGTAAAATGAAATTTGAGTTAATTGAATTATGCTGTTCAGAGGTTGAGATAGATAAGGATACAAAATATTGTGATTCATCTGTGTAGAAATAAAATGAGAAACTTAGTGCAACGGAACGTATTGGTAGATGGTAATGAGAAGGCGACAAAGAAGGGGCTTTGAGAAAATAACAGAGAAGAGGAATAAATTATAAGAAGAGTGACATCTAAAATGACTGAATATGCATAAGTAAAGTTTGTCAAATAAAAGCAGAGTATTCACATTCTTAAATCATCGAAAGACAAAGGACAGAACTGTCAACTGCATAAATCATCCAAAACGTTAAGAAGAATAAGGAGAGATAACTGAGAAACGCCCCGCAGTAATGCAGTCAGTAACTGAGAAGATGGCAGTTCCTACAGAATGGATAGACTTAAGAGGTGACAGAAGAGAATCAGAAACTAAGTAAAAAGAAGCTTGATTATGGGCCATCTGATCTGAGAGTTTAGAAAAAAAGAAAGGATGGAGATGAAGTGAAAATGAGGTCAAAAAGGAGAGGGAGAGAAAGCTTTTTCAGTACAAGAAACAAGGAAACGTATCAGAAGAGTCAAGGAAAGGTGTTTGCGACAGAAAGGTGTGAAGTAGGACAGAGGGAAGAGAGAACAACTGAAAGGATTCAGAAGAGGGTCAGTGGGAGCCTCAGGGGAACTTGCAGAAGAAAGACGGCAGAGATGAGATTCGGAACCAAGAATCTCAACTGGAGAGTTTTTTCGATAAGCAGGAAAGTCTTGCGCCACTTTCTGAAGATGTAGCAGGCTTACCCCGTTGACTGCATTCACTATGGGGGAGCCTGGGCCTGCCTCTTCCTGCCAGGAGCCTTCATCAGAGTTCCTCATTTAGATGAGAAACAACAGGCAGAGGCTATTAAGGACCCTCCCTCTTCTGCTTTGGTTGATTTCATAGGATATCCTGGCGGTACTGTCCTTTCCTGGTCTTCTATTTAAACGTCATCCTACAAAGCTGCTTACTGTGAACAATTTCACTGGAGTATTTGGGCAATCTATCAGAAATGAGGGGAGGCAGGACCCACCTCTTTTTGTTTGAGCTCTCGTTGAAAAGCGCAAAGTGCTATCTTGCTCTAAGCTAATGTCTCGTACTACTTCTCCAGCTCTGCTCCCAGCTTAAGCACAAAAGAAAGCTTCCAAGTGGAGCAGAAATGAAAATACGGGATGAGTCTAGACCAAACCATTCATAAAGGACCATCTTCTAGTGTCAGTGCTTATAGTCATCCGCTAACCCACTGCACAGGGCTTTCAGCTAACTTCTAACAGGATCTGCCGAGCTGGGAAAAACAGAGTGAAAAAGAGTCCGAAAGCACATCTTTCTGCTTCGACAGCCGGGCAAGGAGCATCAGCTATCTTCTTCCCTCTGATCTCTTCCTTCTCAGGGATCTTTCCCTAAATCAAACTCCAGCTCTGCTCCAAGTGTACCACAGCCACACTGGTTTCTCGCAGTGGACATTACACAGTGGGCGAAGTGAGAAGAGCAGGCAGCCGAGAAGCACACTTGCAGACCTGCTGGTTTCGTGTTCTCTCCTGCCACCAGCCCTGCACTCTTTTCTTGGATTGCACTTAATTTCCCCAGGTCATCGGTTGACAGACGCGGTCTCCAGCCAAAGCACATAAGAGGACTTGAAGAATGCCGCTGGCACACGACACACCGAGAAGCAGCACATCAATTGTGCCTCCGTTCTTCCTGTCATGTTCTGCACCGTCACAACCTCTCTAGCTCACTGTGCTCCAGATACGTCTTTCTACGTCAACTCCCCATGTCAGGCCATCAATTTATTCAATCTGCCTCTCGCTCAGTCTGTTGTCCTCATTACAGAATGGTGCGCTTGAATGGCAGAACAGAACCAGAAAATGCCTGAATCTTGATATTTTAATGCAGTTTATCTACAGAAACATTAAAAAAAACACTGCTATCACCGTAGCACGTCTTGTTCCAAAAATGAAGACCAAAGCATTACCTTGGTCCCCAAATTGTATTATGGGCCCTTGCTAATATTTATGGACTGTTGGTATTGGCTGGGAATGACACTACATGCCTTTACACCAAGGACTATATATCTGCACGAGGCCATTCCCGCAGTTAAACGGTTGAGGCGGTGAACTGTCTGCTCGAAAAGTCTTCCTTCTGGATTAATTAGTGCGCGAGTATTTCTTGCTAATAAACTGATCTTTACGTCGCCCACGAAAATAGATAGCTATATTGCGAAAACATATTCCTCTCAACTCAAGCTCATTTTCATCAATAAAAAAGACCCACTCAATAGCATTACGGAACAGTGACGTCGACAGGTTTACTCTACACGCAGCGGCGTATTGCAAAATGACGGGTCTATCGAGTTCCCATATCTTACGGATAATCATCGGCCTGGGGATGAAAGCTTCCATAGGGCTGGGGGCTCTGTGGCCAGGGGCTGCAGGAGCCTGCGTTACACTCCTGTCTGAACGTCTCTAGGCGCTTGGGAAAAGTAATGCGTTCTTGCGCCCTCATTTCTAGGGAGATATATATATATATATACAACTTTCTCAATGAAGTTGGAAAATTGAGAACTTTATTGGTCTTATTCTGTTGAATTTGAAAAAAATAAATCAGGTCACAGCCTTTTAATCTCCCTCTTTGGTGTGATAAATTTCTTCTCTATAATCAGCTTTCCCCTGCCTTCTGTCCCCAGCCGGACGCCCCCCTCACACGCCAGGGTTGGAACGTTCTGGTAGGACTGTAAATGAGGCCGGGGCGCAGCCACTGTCAAGGAAAGATTTCAGTTCCAGTGTTTTATATGATGATTGGTTTATGATGGATGGACGGAGCGGTTTCATCAGGCCCACGGAGACATGGTGATCCCTGCCCCCCCTTCCCGTCTCCCCAGACGGCTCGCAAAATCATTCGGAAAAGAGAAATTTTGAAAAAATCGCCATCTGATAACAACAGTAATCACCGTATTGAACCCAGTACGATGAAAGCCCATGGAAAACAAGACCTAGCGAAAGTTCTGTAGTCAGAGGAGCGGGAAACATACTCCTGAAAAGGAGCGATTAAAGAGCAGAGGCCTCTGGTAAACAATACTCTCTCTTCTCAAAGGCCGTAAGATGGGCCAGGCACACGGCTCACAGGAGACATCAGGGGTTAACTCAAAAAGGACACTAGCTGTGCTAATTGCCGACTGTGGCGGTGACCGACCACGTTGCACGGCGTGCATCGCGCGATATCAAATGGAAGCGAGGCAGCTTTTCATGCAAATTTCATGAGGGGTTTTATGAGTCGGGCACTGGTTATTAAATTTTATACAGCACTGCAAGGATGCGCAGCCCGACGGTGACTTGGAGGTAGAAAAACCGGCGCACACTGACAAAAATGCAAGCATAAAATTGGAAGTTCAACCATAAATTGCTCAGGAGCGGCAGGCATGGAGAGCACCTCTGTTCTGATGACCCGTGCCATGGGCCCTCATGCAAGCAGGACTAATGTGCCCCCTATCCATTGACGCATGCAGGCTCCTCAGGGCTTTTAAAGATGTTCTTCTGTTTTCCAGAAACTACCCAGTAGTAGGGAAGGAGACCTTAACTCTGGCAGCCACAAGATGATCCACTTTCTCCTACGTGGAATGGATCGCACAACCCTTGCTCGTGAGCTTTTTCCTGCACAGGTAAAAGGCCAAAGGGAGAGCTTGTACAGATGTAGTCAAGTTTGTTACCTATGACTTCCAAGTAAGTGTTTTTTGTGTGAAAGAGGACGATTGTACCTACATGAACTGAACACAAATTCCAGACAAAAAAAGATGGACCTCCTATCTCGGTCACACATAGTAAAAGGCAGCCATAATTGGGGTCAGAGGGCACCACACACCCCATGTCCCTGTTGCCACTGCACCTGCTGCCTATTGGCAGCTACACCCTGCTGATGACTGTGCAATGGTGGATTGAAGTTGAATCTCATGTGAGATAAGCGAAAGGGGAAGTCTGAGCAGAAAAGAGGGGATGAAGCGGAACTGCGGCACTGCTCGCTGCTTCGTGGGGTACAGCAAGGGTTGGCAACAAGGGTGGCGAAGTAACCTGGTTGGCTAAGGCGATGTCCAAAAACACCGTATAGCTGTAGGTTTTCCATACAAATTGCCTTTTGTGTCACTTGGCACTCTAAAGGTTACTGTGTTAGGGTATTTAGGCATAGTGAAGAATTATATAATCATGTGGCATTTACAGTGTGAAAGGTAAATCTGCCAAGTAACACCTGCAACATAATTTATTAAATATAGCAAGCAAAAATACTACATAGCTAACAAAGCGATGTTGGTTAAAAAAAGAAAAAAACAGGATTGGCTGAAGGCTTCAGACCTGACATGAGACTGATTGGCACTTGTTAAACCGAAATTTGCACACTGGTACTCGATTGTGTTGCATGGTGTGAGCTTGAACAACATTTCCTCAGCAACAGGGGTAAATCTAGTGGTTGGAGAAGTGCTTAGTCATAATTGCGTTTATGTCTGTATGGTACGGCTAGGGGCTCACCAATGAGTGATACAAGCGGAGAAGGTATACAAATCTGTTCCCATCACCTTCTTTTCTGCCTATCACTGATCGGACTCCTATCGCACTGGACCACTGGAGATCTCTATTTTTTTATTTATTAATAATCTTAATCAGTCTTCCACAAAATACATGAAGGATACAAAAACGAAATATGCATTTTTAATATAGAACATGACTAAAAATGGAATCGTCCCACAAGGCCATCTTGGCGCTAGGAACGGAGCTAACATGACATCCAAGACAGAGGAAGGGAGGCTCTAAGGCAACAAGAAGTTTTTCAACTCCATCCTAAAGAATAGTTGAGAGACAATGGCTTTGGTCCCCATAGGAAGAGCATTTCACAGTTAAGGCTTGAGGATGGAGCGGGCGCGTCCGTCCACCCTGGCTTCCTTGGCTCGAGGAATAGAATAAAGTAATTGAGAATTGGAATGCAGATTTCTCTTCAAGTTATGGAGTTTAAAAAGGAGACAAGGGGTGATTTCTCGATGCTGTAGAAGACCATATCCATAAGGCATAGGGCCTTGAAAACTCAATCCCTGCCTCGCAGGAACTCTGCAATGCACTCTCCGGCCACTTCCACAGCAAACTAGCAACCATCTACAGAAACTACGATCCCCAACTCCCCGACCTCCTCAGCTCCCCATCAACCACCACCGCTGACCACCCACTCACTGCACGGGAACAACTCAGCACACTGAACACAGCCACACTTATGAACTTCATCCACTCGGGAGCATCCACCGACCTCTGCTTCACTGTCTTTTCAGCCTCAGAAGAGACGAAATCAGTAAGCAGCTCACCACCATCCTCAACGTCGCTTTAACCACAGCCAACTTTCCCAATGCCTGGAAACACGCGGAGATCAGACCCCCTCCTAAAGTAAACCTCTGCAGACCCCAGCAAGCTCCAGAACTACCATCCAATCTCACGGCTCCCGTTCCCCATCAAAGTCCTGGAGAAGGACATCAACCTCCAACTCGCCAAACACCTGGAGAGAAACAACTTACTGAACCTGTCCCAATCAGGCTTCAGAGCCAACTTCAGCACAGAGACAGCTCTGATTGCTACCACAGATGGCATCTGCACCCTACTCGAAAGAGGAGAATCTGCCACAGTGATCCTGCTCGACCTCTCAGCAGCCTTCGACACAGTCTTCCACCGCACACTCATCGATCGACTACATCAGATTGGAATCACAGACGATGAGCTAAGATGGATAGCATCCTTTCTCACAGGGCGCACCCAGAGAGTCCGCCTCCTTCCCTTCACCTCGCAAGCCAAGTACACCATCTGCGGCATCCCCCAAGGCTCTTCCCTCAGTCCAACCCTCTTCAACGTCTACATATCTCCACTCGCAGACATTGTCAGATCGCATGACATCATCATCTCCTACGCTGACGGTACGCAGCTCATCCTCTTGCTCTCAGCGGACCCCACCCTAACTAAGACCAGCTTCCACAACTGTATGAAGAAATGTATCAGCCTGGATGAGGGACAATTGCCTGAAGCTCAACATGGACAAGACTGAAGTTCTGATCTTCGGCAGGCACACGGCCCTCTGGAATGACTCCTGGTGGCCTTCGGAACTCGGACCCACCCCCATGCCGAAATATCTCGCCCGCAACCTCTGCATCATCTTCAACAGCAAACTCTCCATGAAACGTCAGGTCAACGCCTCAGCCAGCTTCCACACGCTCCACGTGCTTTGCAAAGTTTTCAAGGGGCTCCCAATATGCACCAGGAAGACGGTGACGTAGGCCCTCGTCACCAGCTGAATGGACTACGGCAACGCACTCTATGCAGGCACCACCACTGAACTCATGCAAAGACTCCAGATGATCAAGAACGCAGTCGCCAGACTCATTCTCAACCTGCAACACAAAAAAATGATGGAAGGAATGTTGAAAATTGTCAAACATTCACCCCCAATCACAGATCTGGGTTCAATCCATCGTTATTTTGCTCGCCACGCCATTCCAGTCTGGACCCAGCCATATGAAAATCAGGCTTGACTCTATTCCTCATGGGAACAGTCCAGCCCGAACTGCCTGGCCATGTCCTCCCTGGACCAGAAAACAAGCATCCTGGGACCGGTTTCGGGGCATCACCCCTCATTAGCCAGACTAGCTTGAAACCGGTGGCATAGCGAGCACAGGACCCACGTCTTGGCATACCCTTCCCACTTAGGGTGAAAATGCAACACAAAAAGATTATGGACGGAATGTTGAACACTGTCAAACATTCACCCCCAGTCACAGATCTGGGCTAATCCATCGTTTTTTTGCTTGTTGCGCCATTTCAGTTTGGGCCAAGCCATACGCAAATCAGGCTTGACCCTGTTCCTCATGGGAATAGTCCAGCCCGAACTGCCAGGCCAGGTCCTCCCTAGACCGGAAAACAAGCATCCTGGGACCGGTTTGGGGGCATCATCCCTCATCAGCCAGGCTAGCTTGAAACCGGTGGTGAAGCGAGCACGTTCTCAACCTGCCCAAGAGGACCCACATCACCCAGCACCTAAAGGACCTCCACTGGCTCCCGATCCACAAGAGATGCCAGTTCAAGCTCCTGATCCACGCCTACAAAGACCTCCACGACCAAGGACCCGCCTACATGAACCACTGCCTGCATTTCCACCGACCTCCCAGGAACCTCCGCTCTGCACACCTTGCCCTCGCACAGATACCTTGCATACGCCACTGTCACTCCGGAGGACGCTCCTTGTTCCATCTCGCCACCAAAGCCTGGAACCCCCTCTCCCTCCACCTCCGCACCCTCGCTGACCCACTTTAGGAAAGGGCTCAAGACCTGGCTCTTCAACTGAGACCGGCAGCAAGCACCTGAATACCCTCTTGGGTGACAAGCCGTGCTCTACAAGTACCAATTGATTGATTGAACACTATTCTTTGCTTCACATGAAGCCATTGAAGTCCAACATTGTGTTTAAGTGACATGATTGAATTTCCATAGTCTACAAGCTGTTCGAAAAGCAAAGTTTGGAATTCTTCGCAGCTAATTCAAGAAGGAATCAAGGAGACGAAGGAACAGTAAATTACAATAATCGATCCTGCAGCAGAAGCAGGCAGAGATTATCTGGACATATGCAAATGAGCTGGAAGGAAAGGAAGTACATTTCTTCTGACCTTAATTGCTTTGATCTGGTGTTTTGATGTCAATATAAATACCCAGGGATTTAACCTTGGCCCCAGGCAAATGGACAGTGTCTAAGGAGGAGCACCAAAGCTAATCTTGCTACCTACCTGTGTTTTTGCCAACAAATGCAATTTTAGTCTTGGTGGCATTAACCTGTAGACTGTTGGAAGACATCCAGTGCTGACCAGTGGGGAGAAAGGATGTTAAACTAACCGCTGAGTGGGGAGCTTGTAACTCAGATGTATAATAAGCTGGGTGTCATCCACATATGAAGTAACCATACATCCGAAAGATGCGATGAGAGAAATCAGCAGACGTATGTGCATGTTAAAAAGTATGGATTAGAGGGTAGAATCTTGAGGGACACCACAAATTGCTGCCTGTGCAGGGGACTGGCATGGAGGAAGTGCAACCAAATAAGAATAATGTTTTTTAAAAGTGTCTAACCAGGCTGGCATCTGTCCATTGAGAAGTGATTCCTTAAAGCATTTTAGACTAATTTCGTGGTCCACGGCACCAAGAACTACAGATAGGTTGACAAGAAAGAGGGCAGAGTCTCCTTCAAACTTAGCTCGTCAAGGGAAAATACCAGGGCAGTCGCATTAAATCTGCTTGGGCAGAATTCCAGATGCCATGAGTCCAACTAGTTAACTTATTCAATGTGACACACCTGTTATTTAGCCAAAGCCTGTTCAGTAATCTTACTTGAAGCTGGAAGGAGAGTAATGCGTCAATAACTATCACCCTAGGGCTAAGTAGGTTGTCTTTTTTAACAGTGGCTTAACTATCCCTTTCTTCCACTCACTGGGTAGAGTCTCAGAGGACAGACAGAAATTAATATTGTTGTTTATGGCAGTCACAACCACACCACAGAGGACTAGGCCTATAGGATGGAGATTGTACACAAGTAATCACGCAAGCCAGATATGATCATCACTAGCGTGTCTTCATTGGGGCTGTTTTGGATAAGATGGAGTAAAGAGTTATCAACTCATAGCAGAAAACGGGAAGCCCACAGGGAGGAGGCTGTCATCTATGAAGGTTGCATAGTTCTTAATTATTGCATAAATCTTTTGAATTTTGGAAGAGAAATGAATCACACTTTTCTCACAAAACTCTTGAGAAAAATGCAATGAGAAGGAGTTACAGCGAGGGGAAGTAAAATATCTTAAGATATTGAATAGTTGAGGCACCAAGAATAGCATAGAGGAAAGGGGATTCAGCCAGGAAGACTTCTCTCTTACAAATCTTCAGTTATTGTTTGAAGCAAGACAGATCCTGACAGTCATTAGAGGAATGTCATTTCCATTCAGTCTTCATAAGACAAAGACACCTGTTCCTTTTGGTCACTTTCTGCGATGCAATTTTAAAGAGCTTTTTTGGGGGGTTCCTTATCCAGGGCATCTGTCTTGTTAAAATATTCTAAGGCATGTGAATTGGAATTTAAGTAAGGAAAGGGCCTTAGGGCATCCTCAATGATTTTATTGGATCTGGTAGGGTCTAATGTTTTCCAAACCCCATATAATGTATGATTATGGTAGCTTATGGTCAGTCCAGGGGAGGAAAGAAAGGTTAAGGAATTGAATGGAACCCAGATCTGATCTAAAGCATGCCACTTATTATGCATAGAAGCTTGTATGCTCTGGGCCAAACCATAAAAATGCATTAGATCAAACAATTGTTGCACCATTGAGTCATGTATCTTGTCAATATGAATGCTAAAATCACCAAGTATAATTTTTGATGGTGAAGGCAAATCTGGCCTATTAGGTCAGAAAGTTCAGCCAAAGACTTTAAATCTTGCTTGATTGGATGGTAAATCCGAAAAAAAAATTAAAAGGTTGATTGAGGGAAAATGTGTCATCTAGAACCAAGTGCTTCAAAGTTCTCCCCACATATCAATCCACAATGGAGCAGCTTAAAAATTCCTGAGCGAAAAGGGCAATACACCCTTTACGAGAAGATCTATCAATGTGCAGTATTTTGTAGTCTCAAGATATGGCCATTATCAAAGGTTTGTATGTTTAACAGTCCAACACTAAGATATAGTGAATCAGGGTCCTTCACCCTACTCATAACAGTGACATCTGGAGCAAAACGATGAGCTCAATCGAGTGCAGGGTCAACAGTGAGGGGATATCTTCTAAGGCCTGCTGCAGTGATGGACTGTCTGATGTGGAGAGGCAGGTAAGGCACCGAAGCAGCAAGCTCTAAAAGCCAATTGCAACAGTAACATCACTTTCCCTGAATGACCAGCGAAGTCTTACTTAAAAAAAGGATAATCTTCCATACATAAAAAGAGTACGAAAAAGAGTACTAAAATGTATTATAAAGTATGGAAAGAGTACTAAAATGTATTATAAAGTATGGAAAGAGTACTAAAATGTATTATAAAGTATGGAAAGAGTACTAAAATGTATTATAAAGTATGGAAAGAGTACTAAAATGTATTATAAAGTATGGAAAGAGTACTAAAATGTATTATAAAGTATGGAAAGAGTACTAAAATGTATTATAAAGTATGGAAAGAGTACTAAAATGTATTATAAAGTATGGAAAGAGTACTAAAATGTATGAAAATAATTAAACATTAGCTAATAGACCTTTCCACATGAATTCCTTAAATAATTTGTCTTATACATTTACGACGCAACAACCTTAAATGTTCTTATAGAAGTAAAACATAAGCTCATCCTGGACACCTTTTCCGCAAAGATTTAAAATCTCTTTTTACTTGGCTATTGCTCTGTTTTTGAGATGCCTGCCTCTATCTGTAATCCACCCAGTTTAAAATTTAAAAATAATTATCTAACTGTTGGATCACAAATATTCTACAAATATTTTTCATACATTAAATGTCCAATAATTTAATCTAAGAATATTCACACAATGAAGACTGTACAAAGCAAACTGCATTTCTGTAAAAAAATATCTGATTTAATTTCTTATTCAATTTCATTTTGGTGGAAAAAGCTAGTATTGCCTCTTTAGATGACCTAATTTTTTCAAAGAAGGCGCAAGGATTTTTTATATTGAAAGCAAATATACAAATCGTGTTCTAGATCAAGCCAAATGTAATTATGCACTTAACTACAGAAGGGTGGTATCAATATTTCAAAATCTGGATGGACGCTTTTGCACAAATCCCTACTAAAACCAGTCCCAAATGTAAAGCTGAAATTCACATAGTACCAGACATAGACAGATATTTTGATATGGGCTTTCTATGTAATTTAATGCTTATATCAAAGTTGCAGGAATTTTGTCTTACTATATTGTCTTTAATGCCCCAATATTTTGTATTCCCAATCTGGGAAAGAAGGAGAGCAGTCCTTTTCCTTTTGCCAATGAACGAACAAATAGCAATGTGTTTATAATTTCAAGCGACTGGCTACCTGTAGCGGCTGGCATTGCTCGCAGGTGAGGGGGCATGCGCGAGGGGTCGTGGGGGTGATTCGAGGGGTGTCACGGGGGGTATCGCGGGGGTGTAGCGGGGAAATAAAAATTATAAAATTAAACGTACCTTTCCGCCGGGTCCCGCGTCGTCTCTGCTCCTGTTCTCCTGCCTCCGACAGGAACAGGAAGCAGGCAGCCAGGTTCCCTCCCCTAAGACAATCACAACTCTGCAAGCAGCACCTAGCCAGGGGCTAGTGGGGTGAGCATGTTCTCCATGCAGGCTGCAGGGCAGAGTGTGCATGACTGGTTTGGGAAGCCCGAGAGGGCCGACCAAACAGTCTTTGCGCACTCAGGAGCAAACCACTCCTCCCCTCCTCAAAGAGCAGAGCAGCCCCGAAATGCAGCCCGCCCAGAATGTGCAAAGCAAAAATAAAATGGTAATAACTAAAAGTTATTACCATTTTATGTTTTGGCTTTCTCGCACTGCCCTAGTGAAGGAGCCGCCCCTGTTGGCTACCAATTACACACTTAAGATTTACTTTTCACTTTTCTTTCTCTGAAAAATATGAACACTTTGCTCTTTTGAAGTATTATTATGAGTTCGGCAGATTTTGAAGCGGGGTACCTACTAGAGGGTTGAAATTCCTCATTCCGGCACGTATCCGTTCAACAAAATCCAATGATTAAAAGTTTTCTCCTCAGATTGGAAAAAAATGCACCGACCCGGAGCAGGTTCTTCTCCATGGGATTTTTCTCCGATTCAGGGGAAAAAATGCTGACATTTTTAGAAGAGGTGAAAAGTGTCAGAAAAAGAACCGGGGGGGAGGGGGGGATTAGTCGGCTGGGTTGTAAGGATAGGGGTCAGGGTTGTGCCAATTTGGGGGAGCATTATCTTCTCTCCCTGTGGTGCTTCAAGGGTCGGGCTGCTGCTCTTCATCCCCTGCACATGTTCCTGCAGCACTTCCACAGGACCCGGGTTTAAACCCAGTGAAACTGAGCCTGGTGTCGCTGGGCCCAGAATTACTAGACTTATCGATGCAGACTACTCCTAATGGCCCAAAGTGGTATCCCATCTGGAGTTACCACTCCGGATGGGATACTGAAACTTGTAATGAGGGCCTCAGAGTTGTGAGAAGCTGACATGTTTAGGGGTTCTGCTGAATTATCCTTGCCACACTGAGCACAAGGGGGCGTTACACACAGAAGGCATGAGATGTTTTTATTTGAAAGAGGTAATTATACTTGATAGGATGCATGAGTGCAAAATGAGGGAAAACAGATAGGTGGAGGCAGTGAATGATGTGCTACAAGCAGTACACAGCTGACACTGATTACCTTGGATGGGAATTATAGAAGAAATGTTATTTGCATATTAGGAGGGAGAGGATGTGGTGCAGCGGCCAGAGCTGCCAACTCAGGAGCTGGGGATCCAGATTTCAGTCTCGGCGCAACACCCTGTGATTCTGGGCCAAACACTTACTCTCCCAGTGTCCATGGACAACACCTGGATACCCTCATGGGTGATAAGTCGCGTTATATAAATCTACAACCTATACATGTATATATTATTCAGCAATAATGGATGCATGCTAGATGTAATGGCTCTAAAGTGAATTCAGAGTGTGAGTGGATGTGTGGTAAGGAAGAGGATGACATGCATGGTGATGTGAAAAAGTAAAAAAATGAACTCGTGCTAAGTTATGAGGAAGATTTAGTGTGCACAATCCATATTCGTGGCCAAGAAACTTCCTGATTAAAAACTGGCACAACTTGTTAGCAAGGACAACAAAAGGTTACATTGTTTTGAGGGATGACAAAAGGAGAAGTAGGAGAAAGTGACACCTTAATAGGGGAGGTCATGAAACAGTCACACAGGTGAAAAATAACAGTGAAGCCGAAAAGTAGGTATATACGGTTTGGAGTGGTGGTATTTCGATTTCAAAGATTGAGGATTCTAAATGTCAGGGAGATCCTACATTTACAAGCAGCAAGATGTTCGACAGTCTGGCAGAAAAAAACAGTGACATGACTTTTGTATCGTTTTTAAACAGCAAAATGGTGGATGTCTGTACTATCCATTTCTAACCATGTACTAAATACATTTATTTCACATGGACTGCAGATGGGGAAAGAGTTACTGTGATCTGAGAGCAAGATCGTGTGATCAGGCACGGCCCGTGGTAGGAGTGCCGGTCGGGCGGTGATGTGGGGCGGGGGGAGGGGCAGGGTGGGGGGTAGTAAACTACGGATTAAGGCCGCATACAGGTAAGTAAACATTTAAATAAATCAAACGAATTTCGTTGTGAGCGCTGCATCGCATTCGATGTGGGTGGGTTTTGTTTATAATAAACGTAGTCAAACGTATGTGGCCTACTATGCAATTTTTAAAAATGCATCTTGGTTTTATACAACGGTCGTGCTGCAGACAGTATATCATATATATTAAATATGAGCAATAGCCAGTGTGTAGTTATAGTTAGGACAGAGTTTCCATTGAGAAGCTGTTCCTCATTTTGTTAATACCATTGGCTCAATTTAATAAGTCTGCACAAAACTCTCCCAACAATAGTTATTCTGGTTTGTGTTCAGCATGGCAAGTTCCATCCAGACTTGTGAAGAGGAGGCCGTGGAAATAAAGAGGCCTGGGGTTAAAAAAAAAAAAAAAAGGTATTTCCCATTATATCTCCCACAGGAATCTTTGCTCTGCACAATGAACGAAAATACATTACATTTGGCATTACACTTCAGCTTGACTCAAAGAAGTGCTTTTGCTTGTTTTGGTGTAAACCCCTTCAATAGTTTTTGAGAGATTAGCATAATAAAATGTTTGGGGGGGCTTGGACAGGATAAAAGTTAGCAAAAGCTTAACCATTAGTCAGCAGACAGTCCTCAAAAATGCTTTTTCAGACTATCCATGGACCTAAATGTAATCCCCGCCCCACTGGATGAGGGATTTTTTTTGCTGTTGCAATTGCCATTACAGGATGGCGGGATCACTCCTGAAAAAAATTGAGAAGAGCGAGAATGCTCACGGAGAGCATCACCTGACCCAGTGGAACATGTTGGGGAGTCCAAAACGAAACCTCCCATTTGCTTAAAAAACTTTTTACAAAAATTGTGCTGTGGGTTTTAACGGACCCTGAGCCAGGGTTTGTGAACCTGTAATTCACTGAAAAAAACAAAGGTTACAGTTTGGCTCAGATTTTGTTCGTACAAAACCATAGAAATTCCGCAGTTTTAGTTACCTAAACTAACTATAACTTAAGCCCCCGCAATGCACTGCTTATGATCTCACACATTACATCAATCATGACATGGCGAGTGACATCACTGACACTAATGACATCATCCAGTGTGTGAAAGTGTTTCAGTAAACGTTTCTGAGACTTAAATATATATATTAAGCTACTGTATAAGTTAAATTACTATATTTTTAATAATATTAAGGATTGATACAATTTCTAAGATATGTCTTCTGAGTGGCTGTGTGACTGCCTGTATCCGTGTGTGAATGGGTACCTGATTGGCTGTATGTGTGTGTGAGTGGGTTTGTGAGTCGCTGTATGGGTGAATAAGCGGGTGTGTGACTCATTGTCAGTGAAATCGCTCACCCACCCTCGCAGCTCCACCATTAAGTGAGGCCTGCCCCTGCACTCTCGAGTTTTGGTGATCGAGGCCCTACTCCACCCGCAGGTTTCCCTGCGCCTCATCCCGGGTGGTCCAGTGGACCTCTGTCTCCTTCCTCTCACTCTGCTCTTTCACTCGTTTTCACTTGTTTTTCTACCCTTTTTTATCTTTCACCCTTCTGCACTTTTCTGCATCTCTGCTCTTTTGTGCCTTATTTCTGCTCATTTTCCCTTCCTCTCGCCCTGCTCTTTCACTCGTTTTCACTCGTTTTTCTACCCTCTTTTATCTTTCACCTTTCTGCACTTTTCTGCATCTCTGCTCTTTTGTGCCTTATTTCTGCTTATTTTCCCTTTTTTCTTTATCCCTTATTTCCTCCCTTTACCTTTCCTCGCCGCTGCTGCCCCTGCGGCCCCTCCCCCCAGCGCGACCGGCCCAATCCAGCTCCCCTCCCCGCTCCAGCCTCCCAGCTGTCCAGCCCTCCCCGACCCCTACATAATGGCGGCCACTGCGCGGCTGCATAGCGGCCGCTGGCGCGCCGAAGGCACGTCAAAGGCAAGCCCGTCTGCGCCCGTCGGCGACCCGACCGCGACCAGCGCCAGGAACCCTGGACCTTCGCCCGCCAACGCTACGACCCAGCAGCACTCCACGCACTCAACCCAGGCCGCAACAACAACTGCAAGCTAGCATCACCAGCCAACACCCACGGACCCTTCAGCTGTCACCGCTGCCGGCACACCTGCAGCACCGCCAAGAACACGAATCCAGCACAACCCGAACACAACCGAACCGAAGACCCTGCAATGCATCCTCCTCAACGTCCGATCCCTCCACAAACACGCCACAGAAATCTGGGACCTCCTTGACAGCACCACCCCGGACGTAGCGTTCTTCACCGAAACCTGGACCAACACCACCTCGGGACCGGACATCGCCATCGCCATCCCCCAAGGATACAAGATCTCCAGGAAGGACCGCCCCACCCGCCCAGGAGGAGGAATCACCATCGTCCACAAATCCAGCCTCCGCCTGAGCACACTCTCCGACGAGCCCACAGAACTGATGGAACACCTTCACTTCAAGATACTGGCCAGCCCCACCGCCACCCTCCGAGGAACCCTCATCTACCGACCCCCTGGACCCCGCGGACCCTTCGCCAACTCCATCACGGACATTATCTCCCCGCAGGCCATCGCATCCACCAACTACACCCTGCTGGGAGACCTCAACTTCCACCTCGACAACCAACTGGACCCCAACACCACATCCCTCCTGGACAACCTCCACAACATTGGACTCCGCCAGATCGTGACCGAGCCCACGCACTCAGCAGGACACACCCTCGACCCTCTCTTCACTACAGGAAACTCCATCACCTTCAGCCACACCACCGAACTCCCATGGACCGACCATCGTTGCGTCCACTTCACCTTCAGAACACCCACCATCCACAGACACCAGCACCTGCTTCCACGAAGAAACTGGACCAAAATCACCGACGACCAGCTCACCTCCTCACTCAACAACTCCACCCCAACCATCGCGGAAAACGACGACCCCAACACCGCAGCCCGAACCCTGCATAGATGGATCTCGGACAGCACCAAAACCATAGCCCCCTCAAGAAAAACAACAATACCCGCGCCAAGAAAGCCAGATGGTTTACCACCGAACCCGAGAGTCCAGACGCACATGCCGCTGCCTCGAAAAGGCCTGGAGGAACACCAAATCCACAGAAGCACACAACAACTTCAGAGCCACCACCAACGCCCACCATCAACTCATCAGAGAAACGAGGAAAAAAGCGATTGAAGACAGAATCTCCACCCACGCGCACAACAGCAAGGAACTCTTCAGCATCATCAAGGAGTTCACCCAACCCACCATCGAGTCTACCAACATCCCTCCCTCACAAGACCTCTGCGACAAACTCAGCACCTTTTTCCACCACAAAATCAAGAGCATCTACGACAACTTCGACGAAGACAACCAACACACTGAACCCTCACCAACCACCCCCGACACCCGGAAACCAGCGATTGACGACTGGACAGCCCTCACCACCGAAGACACACTGAAGACAATGAAGCCAATCCACTCAGGGGCCCCCACGGACCTCTGCCCCCACCACATCTTCAACAGAGCCGCCGACACCATCGCACCCATGCTCTGCCACACCATCAACCGCTCCCTGGCGACCGCCTCGTTCCCCGACGACAGGAAACACGCAGAGGTCAACCCCCTCCTATAGAAACCCTCAGCGGACCCCACCGACCTCAAAAACTACAGACCCATCTCCCTGCTCCCGTTCCCAGCGAAAGTAATTGAGAAAGCCATCAACAGCCAACTCGCCACATTCATTAAAGAACACAACATCCTCGACTCCTCCCAATCCGGCTTCAGAAAAAACCACAGTACGGAAACCGCCTTCCTCGCCGCAACAGACGACATCCGCACCCTACTGGACAAAAGAGAAACAGTAGCCCTCATCCTCCTCGACCTATCAGCGGCGTTCGACACAGTCTCCCACCGAACCCTAATACACAGACTCTACGACGCAGGAATCCAGGACAAGGCCCTCGTCTGGATCCGCTCCTTCCTCTCCGGCAGGACGCAGCGGGTCAGACTCCCCCCTTTCCTCTCGGACCCCACACCTACCACCTGCGGAGTCCCCCAGGGCTCCTCCCTCAGCCCGACGCTCTTCAACGTCTACATGGCTCCACTCGCCCCCATCGTCAGAACCTACGGACTCAACATCGTGTCATACGCAGACGACACCCAGCTCATCCTCTCCCTCTCCAACGAGCCCAACACCGCCAGACGCAACTTTCGAGAAGGCATGGAAGCCGTCGCCAAATGGATGAAAAACAGCTGCCTACAACTAAACACCAACAAAACAGAAGTACTCATCATGGGCCCAAACCCCGACGCCTGGAGTGACACCTGGTGGCCCCCCGCCCTCGGAAACCCGCCAACCCCCACCGACCACGCACGCAACCTAGGAATCATCCTGGACTCCGAGCTCAAAATGGACCGCCAGATCAACTCTGTCTCATCTTCCTGCTTCCACACCCTCCGCCTCCTTCGTAAGACCTTCAAATGGATCCCCCTCGAACACCGAAAGACCGTCACTCACACCCTGGTCACCAGCAGACTCGACTATGGCAACGCACTCTACGCCGGAATAAATAAAAACCTCACCTGCAAACTACAGAACATCCAGAACGCCTCCGCAAGACTGGTCCTCAACCTGCCAAAACACTGCCACATCTCCCAGCACCTGCGCACACACCACTGGCTCCCCGTCGAGGCGAGAATCACCTTCAAGATGCTCACCCACGCACACAAGGCCCTCCACGGCACCGGACCAGCATACCTGAACAGCCGACTTAAATTCCACGCACCCCAAAGGACCCTATGATCAGCCCAGCTCTCCTACGCTGTGGTCCCCCGCACCAGAAAGACCAGATCGGGAGGCCGCTCCTTCTCCTTCCTAGCGGTCAAAGCATGGAACGCACTTCCGCTCCACCTCAGACAGACAACATCGCTCCCCATCTTCGCAAGAAACCTCAAAACCTGGCTCTTCGACAGACCCCCTCCTTGATGGAATGGAACCTGCACCCCCCCCCCACCCCTAGCGCCTTGAGACCCTTACGGGTGAGTAGTCGCGCTTTAACAAACCCCTGATTGATTGATTGTGAGTATATGTATGGGCGAGTGACTGGCTGTGTGAGTGGCTGTATTAGTGAGTGAGTGTGTGAGTGACTGAATGGGTAGTTGAGTGCCTGTATCAGAGGCAGTATGGGTGGGTGAGTGTGTGTGTGTGTGAGTGAGTGGCTATATGGGTGAATGAGTGGCTGTGTGAGTGGCTCCATTGGCAAGTGACTGAGTGTGTAAGTGGGTGTATGGGTGAGTGAGTGTCTGCATGGATAGGTGAGTGGGTGTGTCAGTGGATGTATTGCACAGTCAGGGTCTGTGTAAGTGGCTGTATGGGTGGGTGTGTGAGTGGGTGTATGGATGTGTGAATGGGTATGTAAGTGGTTGTGTGGGTGAGCGAACGGGTGTGTGAGTGGTTTTAAGGATGGGTGAGTGGCTGTATGGGTGAGCGAGTACCTATGTGATTGGCAGTATGGCTGATTGAGTGGGTGTGTAAGTGATTGTGTGGGTGTGTTAGTAGTTGTATGGGTGAGTGAATGGCTATGTTGAGAGGCTGGATCAGTGAGTAACAGGCTGTGTGAGTGGCTGTTTGGTTGAATAAGTGGGTGTGTGAGTAGCTGTAAGGATGAGTGTGTGGCTGTGTGAGTAGTATGTGAGTGGTTGTGTGAGTAGCTGTATGTGTGAGTGGCTGTATGGGTATGTGAGTGGTTGTGTGGGTGTATAACAGGTTGTATGGGGGTGTGAGTGGGTGTGTGAGTGGTTCTGTGGATAATGTCATCTGTGATATCATTTGAGATGTCATCAGTGATGTCACTGACCATGTCATAAGTGATGTATTATGTGAGGTCATAAGCAGTGCATTTTGGGGGCATAAGTTATAGTTAGGTAACTATAACTGCTGAATTTCTATGGTTTTGTATGAGTGAAATCTGAGCCTAACCATAACGTCCCTGTAACCTTTAGTTTTTTCAGTGAATTTCTTAGGTTTTTAAAATTCTATTTCCTAACTATAACGTTCCTGTAGCCTTTGTTTTTTTTGTGAATTTTGAAGGTTTTTTAAATTTTATTTCTTAACTGTAACCTTTCAGAGTGGGTATGTGAGTGGCTGTAGGGGTCTGTGACTGGGTTTGTGAGTGGTTATGTGGGTGTGTGAGTTGCTGTGTGGGAGTGGATTTGTGAGTGGCTGTATGCATTTTTGAGTGGATTTGTGAGTGGCTGTATGCATTTTTGAGTGGGTGTGTGAATGGCTGTATGGGTCTGTGAGTGGTTGTGCGAGTAGCTGTGTGGGTGTGTGAGTGGGTTTGTGTGTGGGTCTGTGAGTGGGTGTGTGAGTGGCTGTATGGGTCTGTGAGTGGCTGCATGGGTTTGTACAGTGGGTGGGGAAAGGTTGCAGGGCCTCCAACGAGCTATCAGCATTCCAGCTTTGTGGGATTTACTGGTGGTAACAGGAGGGGTTCTTGGCCCCCAAGGACCCTCAGCATCCAAGGGGACTTCATCCCCCGAGTAGTGCGCCAAGGGTTGTGTTTGCAGAGTAGTGGACAAAGAGGGTGGGGTCTCTGTCGAGATTTCAGCAATCCCGCTGTGTGGGACTTACTGGTGGTAACAGGAGGCGTTCTTGGCCCCATGGACCCTAAGCAACCAAGGGGACCTCATGCTCCAATGAGTAGTGTGCCAGGAGGCGTTTGCAGAGTAGTGGTCAAAGAGGGTGGGGCCTCCAACGAGCTCTCAGCAATCCCACTGTGTGAGACTTACAGGTGGTAACAGGAGGTTCTTGGCCGCCAAGGACCATCAGTATCCAAGGAGACTTCATCCCGAACGAGTAGTGTGCCAGGAGGCGCGTTTGCAGAGTGTGTGAGAAAGGAGGCAGCCCCTTCGACGAGCTCTCAGGAATACTGCTGGTGGTAACAGAAGAGGTTCTTGGCCCCCAAGGACCCTCGGCATCCAAGGGGACCACATCCCCCAACAAGTATTAATACCAGTTACTGGGGGAGTGGGTGTCAAAGCCCCCGTGGTCCCTGGCATTGCTCCTTCATACAGGGAGCTGCTAAATATACAGCTCCCTGTGTTCGGGAGCAATCCTTTCATCTGTTTCCCTGCTCGCTTGACAGTGGGCAGGGAAACAGATGAAAAGCTCCCAGCTGGTGGGAAAGTTTTTCCTGCTCCCGTCAACTGGGAGTGGACTTACTCTTTGCTCTCGCTTGGCGGGAGCTGTCATTGCTCTCGCCAAGTGACAGCAAAAAACTATGTCCCGGGGATGGGCACCCCGGGACATAGAGAGCTGGCCCTGGGGGTTGGTGGTCCCCAGGGCCATTAATGGCTCCTGGAGGTGGCG
The DNA here is from genome assembly GCA_963921515.1 of Calotriton arnoldi. Classification (NCBI taxonomy): domain Eukaryota; kingdom Metazoa; phylum Chordata; class Amphibia; order Caudata; family Salamandridae; genus Calotriton; species Calotriton arnoldi. The sequence continues at coordinate 1,176,638 of CAWUFW010001665.1, forward strand.
TGTGGCCCCCTCCAATATGCTAATAAAGCCCCGGGAAGGTGGTGGCACCCAGGGCTCTTAAGAGCTGTGCCCCCCTCCCTATTTTAAAGCATGCCCCCGGGACCTGGCCCATCCTGAGGCTTAAATAAAAAGAAGCGGGGAGATCGCGCTTGTTTTTAAAAAAAATGTTTTGCACATAATTTACGAATATTCGTGATTATGTAGCAAAGCAAAAAAAAAATGCTTTTAGGCCATGGAGGGGTCGCTGGGGGACCCCAACACCAGGGCTAGGGTGTCAGGGTATTCCTACCCTGCCCCCTTTTCTTTATTTTTTAACTTTTTTGGGACTTGGCTGAGGCCGAGTCCCAAAATCGCTGCCAACACTTTCTGGCTTAAAAAAATGCAAGAGTGGGGTATAGAGTGCCCGGGAATTCTAAATGCGAGAGAAAATCCTTGGACTTAGGCACGGTTTACCAGAATGTAAAGCAATACCTAGGGATAGCATAACATTGTATCAATACATGTTGACTAACGGCAAACAATATGCACATGAATTATGTGTTCATGTAATTTTATTATTTCTGCAGCACAATAGCCTATCCAAATGACATTCAAAACAAAAGGCGGGCACCAGGTACAAAGCTCGCAGCAAGAAGTCAGTAGAAGAGCAGAATAATTTGATAAAAAACCATGTATGAAGGGAATCTAAGACTGTTGGATAAAACACTCCCAACGTTGACCCACAGCAAGTCAACGTACCAATCCCCTGGAATAAGACAACTGGATACAGGTTCTTTTAGTTAGACCCAATAAAATGGGAGCTAAGAATGGGCTGCTAAACCCAATCATATGATGTAAGCTTACACATTACAAAGAGCAAACATAAAGCAGGGCACAATTTTCTAACACAAGACTCCACAGCATGATTCAGTAGGAATAAGCATTAGGAATATTTGCAATGGAAGACCTAATACATAACCTGGGTAAATGCTCCCTTACTTGTTAGTCAAAACGTACCTCTTATTACGAATCCAAAAGTGTTTCCTTCTTTATGTAACGTGACTTCCACGGTTTTAAAAATGACACCTGAGCCTTGCACAGCTAAGGAAGAAAAACATGTGCTTGTAATGCAGGCAATTTTCTTTTTTACACATTTTACTTCAGTTTATGACAATATTAACAATCATATCATTGAACACGAAAAACGTTAAAAAGCAGTGTCAGAATCACAACTTTTCGTTGGGAGCAATAAAGGTATGCGGCTGTACCCTCACTTCAAGAGCTAAAACATTAGTTACATTTACACCCTTGACCTCATTGAAAAAACTCTATTCAGTTTTTTTAAAAACAAAAGATGGCTACCAAGAGGTGAGCCTTCAGCAGGCAAGGGAAGATGAACACCCATTTGTATAGATCTCGAATTTATAATGAGAGTGTGGAGCTGGTGGCTTTGTCAACGTTTGTCTGCAAAGTACTGTTTTATAAAAAGTAAAAGAAAAAACACATCAAAATACTGGAGCAAAAGCAAAGATATTTTAGGATATCACAAAACTACATTGAATCCAATATTTTCAATATTCATAAATGTCGTGGTTTTCTTTTCACTGAGGAACCTCTGAACAGAATTTAAAAAGAATAATGAAGTGTCAGAATGTAAACAGAAAAACTTGGCGAGGTCTAATTTACTTTACAAAGAACTCAGCTATTTGGCCATCTGTAGCAGCCCAGGAAGAAGGTTTATGGGAGTCCAGGAGAAGTGTCATGCTAACATCTTCCTCAGATGCCAGCTGAGTGTGTGCAGCAAATACCCCTTCCCCCAGCACAAAAAAGCTGTTGTGCTTTTATGCAATATTTGGAATACAGGCGATAAAACAAAAACAACCCTTAAAGTCTGCTCTTCAATCATACCCTAGCAAATATATCTCTATTGCTGTGCTATTACAGACAAGGTGGGAGTGGTGGGGAGCAACACAACGAAGAAGTCAGGGGGCAAATACTTGAGGGAGAAAGCAGCACAAGAGGGAGAGAGCTTTAAAGCACATGAGCTCTGTTAAAGGAAAAGGAAAACATTGTTCCATAAAAGTGAGCAGTGGAAGGAGAGAAGCCAGCTAATCAGAGAAATGATAACCATGCTCCAGGGGACAGGCAAATGCAAGACGGGCAAGCTGGGGCAGGGAAAGCCACTGAATAAGCAGCAAGCAGACGAGAGTGACAACAAAGCCAAAGTAAGCAATCGGTGAGATGCACACCCCTGTAAGCTCTTAGGAAGCCCACAAAATGACATTGTGAGCAGATGATGGAGCAGTGCATCAAGCAGGTCATGAGAGTTTGTACTATCGCTGTAGCCTCCTTACATACTGACACTATCCCAACATAATACCTACAAATACCCCTGCTGTGCGGTGTTACTTCTACTAACATGGAAAGTTACTGAATAGCAAAACAATCAGAATTATTGGTAAAAAGTGCAGACAGATACCTCTGTATTGCTTCCCTTTGGAAGCTTAATTGTATCAAAGATTTGGGTCTCCTATGGTAGTACAAATTAAGGCGCTCTCCTCCCTTACATGGGGAGGAGAGATGATGCAGCGTACATGTATGATGCCAAGGAGGGAGAGGGTTAATGCTTGAACAATAGACCAGTTATTCATATCTCTATGTGGAACATAACTCTACACAAATGCAATCCTGCTTAGAGTCATTGCTTACAAAATGTAATGAACATTTGCTATCAACATCCGGAGTGCATTGATGCCAGTGCAGACAACTGTGGAAAAAGATCAGGAAATAAGTAAAGATAAATACTCAGGGGCAAAGTTAAGGGAATAAAGCCTTACAGCAGTGACACCTCCAGATTGGCATGTGCAAGTTACAATAGTTTATGTAGCAGCCAATGACCAACAACGTAAGTGAGATTCAAAACGACAAAGGAGCAAATGCCACAAAACAGCTGATTCAGATCAACAGTATTTATTCTACACATCCTTCTTGTTTCAATCTGGCATATGTTAGAAACGTTACTAAGGTTTACATATTGATTCAGAAGTCAAAATGTGTTTTTAAGCAGCAAAAAGTGCTATACCACACTAACGTTGATGCACTAACTCCAGCAAGTCATTGCTAAAGAATTCTCACCCGTAGTGAACAGAAGATGAAGTAATTTAACTTTGGGAATTTATATTACTGAGCAGAAGGGACAGACAAGAAAGGGGAGAAGTTAATTGAACATACAGAAACACTCACAGAAAATCACACTGGCTGAAACACAAAATTCTCCACTAAAATATAATAATTATGTATCAAGATAAAATACAGAACTGCCAACCTTATCTAAAGAGTATGTTACACCACACAAACCCTTTTTTTTATTTATCATAGATTATTATTCTCCCCTATGTCCTTAGCTTCTTTTTCATCTGATTCACCCTCTGTTTGCTGGTCCTGCCCCTGTCCCACTGCAGATTTAAAACATATGTTATTTGAATGTCCCTCAATTTATCAGTTTTGGAAATCAGTTTGGTCTCAAATTCTAGTAATTGTTAAAGTCCAAATCCCATTTTCTTTTATTAATATATTCTTGGGTACTCTATCTCCCCAATGGCCTCAATCACCTCTAAGTTTCAAACTTTTAGATTTATTAATAGCTGTTGCCTTCCACTTAATAACTTCGAACTGGAAACAAGCTGATAAAGTCACTTTTCGAGCATGGTGGAACGCTGTCTGTTTCCATCACAGACTAGACACTAATTATGTCTCCCCCATATCTTTAGCAATTAAAAGAGATCTTATATGGCTCCCCTTAACTACTTATTTATCTCATTCTGCCTCCTCTTCTACTGCTCTTAAAAATGTACCTGATGAAGTTCGGAAGCCACCTTAATTTTGCTCGTTTTGCCTTTTTATGCTTATATGTTTAATGATATCTCTTAGTTAATAAAAGTTTGTTACAGTTTTCTTTTCACTCTTTCACTCAATAATATGCTTACAATGTTATTCACTATGTATATTTATATAATATCTTTGATTGTTTTATATTGCTAACTTATGTTTCCACTTTCTCTTATCCCTCCCTTCCTCCCTTCCTCATCCCCCTTTTTAGTTCTTTACAACTTATATTTGTTTTCGTATTTATATATATAGTATAAATTTAATTCCTATATTGTCTTTTAATTTTATCTAATCATTTTATTGTTCAATAGGAAGATTTGTCATCTTTATAGATATTTGTTTCGTTTGTTATCTTTTAATAAATCAAACTTAAAGAGTATGTTAGTAGTTGTGCTTAAAATCCAAGTATAGTTCAAGTATAGCAAACAGTAAAGATGTTTGCTACAAAAACTGTCATTAGTTGAGCCTGACAAATATTCTACAGAGAGTGACTGGCACATATAAAAAAATCAGACGAGGCATCGTGCCGAGGAAAGGTGCAAACGTTAATTATTTCTAGAACGATTGATTCATACCAATGGTCGCCAAATATCCATGTAGTTTGCTTTCATGCTGGCCACAGTTGGCAAAAGAGTTTGCAGCATATCAATTATCAAAATACCCAAAACCCGAGACGTTATAAGACATGGACAAAGTTGGCAATATCCCGGGGCCCCACCGTCCAAGAGGCCCACTGAGAAAGTAAACTTTCCCTCTTTCACCGCTGTCTATTCTATTTCTCTATCTAAACGTCTTTCCGTTTATGCCTACTTCTACCTCTGTCTCTCTACCCAGTGTCATCTTTAGGAATATTGGATTCACTCACATGACATATTTCAACTGGTTTTGAGTGACCCTGTTAAAGTTTAATGTATAATTTGGTATTGTTTGTCATCATGCATGCATGCAAGCTTGAGATAGTAGGAAATAGGTAATAAAATTCGAAAAGTTGTTCCATATAGGAGCTCTAAAATATGTCTTAAGATGATGCTGTTCAACACACACTTTAATAGCATGTAAGCAGCAGATTTTTATTATTATTCATTATTAAGCTGTGTACCTTGGTACAATATCACGATTAAAACAAAATAATACTTTGTCAAAAAGCGAGAAAGGACTCCCTGACAGCCCACCTCGAAGCCAGCTCCAACTACAGCAAAGAACTCTTCAGCATTGTCAAAGAGTTCTCCAACTCACAGGCTTCTGAAAACACCCCCCCCCCTCCCAGTTGCTCTGCAACACCTTTGCAGACTTCTTCTTCAGCAAAATATCATCCATCTACACACACTTCGACCCCCAAACACATATCTTCAGCACCCACAACTTACCGGACCTCACCAACTCCACCTCAACACCAAGAATCACAGCGTGGGACCCTCTCACAATACAAACCACCATCATGAGATCCATCCACTCAGGAGCCCCCAGTGACCCCGGTCCCCACCACATGTTCAACCTGGGAAACAACACCATCAGCAAAGAGCTCACCCCAATCCTAAACACATCCATCACATCGGCGTCCTTCCCAATGAAATGGAAACATGCAGAAATCAAACCCCTCTTCAGACCCAGAGGAACTTAAAAGTACCGCCTCATCTCCCTTCTGCCCTTCCCAGCTAAACTTCTGGAAAAATCCATCAATCGCGAACTCACCATCCACCTGGAAACCAACAACCTCCAGGACCCCTCCCAGTCAGGGTTCCGCTCAAACCACAGCACAGAGACCGCCCTAATAGCAACCTCCGATGACATCGGAGCCCTCCTAGTGTAGTGTAGTTCCTATTTCCCTAATAGGCTCTGCGCATTGGAATAATATAACCTATAGGTTTGACATAGGACTAAGGTTGGTATGTCCCTATTGAGTATATTAAACTTAATTATTTGTGCCAGCTAGCTCAGAGGCCACTAGAAACTCCTTGAGAACAAGAAGGGAGTAGTTTCTGGCAACCGAAAAACATGACAACTTTTGTTTCCCTTTAGAATCGGAACACGTCTCAGAATCGTGGAAACAATAGATAACAGTTTCACTCAGTCAATCGTGCATGCTTAGTTTCTACAGAGTTACACAGAAAGGAAAGACGGGCGTTTCAATAAAAAGGGTTTATTGAACAGTCTTGCTTCTCGTGTAAGAGATATGTGCTGTTATGATCACAAGACAGTATGCAAGATAAATAATGTACAGTGTAAGCAGTAGAAATAAATAATACTGCGCTAGCATTATCTTTTAGCATATATTCACGTACATAAATAACATGAGCTAAAAATGCGAGTACTCATACGATGCGTCCCTACACTAGTTCTACCCCAATGTACCTAACCTAAGTGTGGTGCAAGGTAAGAAGTAGGTGCAGTATTTTCTAGTATGATATACTAAGAGTCTAGTATGCCAAGAGTCTAGTATGCCAAGAGTCCCTCTAGGTTCTAGTCAGCTCCATACCTTGAGAATGAGAGAGGTGGGAATCTCTAGCCGGATCTGGAACTCTAACACCCCGCGAAGGGAGTCAGATCACTGGAAGCTGGATTCGTCTGCGTGCAGGAATGACAGCGTCTTCTCAGTGCATCAGGCCGGGATACGGGCTCCTCTGAAGTCGAGGTCTCCTCTAACTTGCTTGGGCAAGGGAAGGTATATTTATACCTGGTAGGTGTCTTGGAATGTTAGCACTGACGTGAAGTCGGACAGAGGAAGACGTCAGGAATGAACCCTTAAGGTATAACGGTTCATACATAATAGATGAGTTCTTGGAGAAATCAATAGTCCTGTGCTAGGGGAACTCCCGAAGCTTAAGGGTCTGGTTTCTAAGAACTCGTTGTGACGTTAGGGCGGACGGATGTCGGTGACCATGCCTGTATTTGGAGTGCACGGTTAATGCCTAAATAAGGACAGGGATTCTATGCCTATATAAGGGCAATGCGAATTGTGCCTATATAAGGACATGATTCAGGAAAACCTATATACGGACCCCTAAAGTGGAATACAACACCCACTCCATCTTCGATTGAACGATAATACTAAATGCTAAACATTTAAATGCTAAACATAAAATCGAGTACCACATATTGCTAAAAACATTTCTAAAAGCATTTTAAAAGAAGCTCAAAACTGTTGAAATGCAATAGGTACTGTACATTTAAAGCATCGTTTCCATCTTAAGCATATAACGGAAGTAAAATGCAACTTAAATGAAAACAGAAATATATACATATGACGAAATGGTCGATAAGTTCTCAAAATCAAAACCATTATATATCATAGAATTAAATGAAATGTTAGACAAGTAAGGTGACAATGTGTCCCTGGAAGTATTCAAAGAAGTCCGTTTTATAAGACTAGTTCTACTGTAAGCAGATTGTTCTTTTGCCATGTTTTTTCTTATTGAGAAAATTTTTGTTTTAAAAGAAAAAGTTCAATTTCTGGGAATAGTTCCAAGTTTTGAAAATATGAAGGCCAAATTTCAATTGTGCCCTGGTACACTGTGAGCCGAATCAAAGTCAGTGTATGGGTCTGGTGTAAACATTAGATCATCTATGTCCGTAGCCAAAATATCGTCCACCGAAGTTGGTGACATTTGGAACACTTCGTTCAGAAGGTTAATTGCACAGAGATGAGAAACATCGCCTTCAGCAGAAGATGCAATGTTCGCGTACGTTGTTACCTGTGTGCCTGTTGATCCATCTCGTACCTCAGCAGCAGCCGGAAGCGTCTGTGAGATCTCAATGAATGCCGTCATCAGGATTGGTAGCCTCTGGGGACAACACACAGCATGGGCCATTATCGGGTCCAGCAGAGTATCGACATCCGTTGGCATGACTGATGGGAGTGTTAGACATGTGTCTAGCACGCATTCTTCACCGCAAAACAGGCAGCGTAGAACAGGTAAGATGCAATCTTGCCAGATTGGTCTGAATGACAGGAACCATGTTGTATTAAGTTCCCGTAGACGAGGCATGCCCAAAAGCTGTACTATTCGCTCACTGCATTTCCGTTCAAGGAGGGCTCTCTCCACATCGCTCGGAGTGATGTTGGCGAAGAGGCTTGCCATAGCATAGTAGGAGGAATAGAAACAGAATTCCTGCAACAAGTGCTAGAATTAATGGCACACCACCAAATACCGAATGTGCGAAGTTTGGGATGATTCCGAGGACAGCCTGGAAAGGTGCTAATAGTCCGGAACAGATGGTCTTAAATACCTGTACAATTCCGATTGTATCTGACATGTTAAAGATACGTCCTATCATTTCTACGAAATGTATAGGGCAGTTTGTACGATTTAAATTCTGTATCTCAGCCGAAGTCCTTGCAACTTGTAGATCATAGGTTTCTTTGGCCGAGGTCAAAGGCACTGATTGTTGTATAAGCATGGCTTTCATTCTGCTTAAAGTATCAAATCGTATAAAAGAGACATTCAACGAAGGCCATAAAGGCGACTCCCTGACTGTGTCTATTGGGGCAAACAATACTTGCATACAGCAAGTCGACCCTGGAGTTGACCATTACTAGATATGGGATGCCTGGCAACATGCCACAGCAACTCTGATCATTCAACATGAGGTAACTCCCATTAGAAAGTTGGCCAAACGTTGGATTAATCACAGCAGCTGGTGTACCCTGCTGGTGGCAGGACAAATTTGCCACAGAACCATTACAAGCCCCGTGTAAAGATATGTCCTGACAAATCAGTGAACCGCTTAGTGCATTTTCACAGTGTGTACCGCTTAGAAACACTTCACGATCCCCACTCCAACATCTATATGTGTATGGTAAATTCCAGGATGTCTTAATGTATTCTTTACCCAACCTTTCATATTTGCCTGCTTGCATCTGTTTAAGGCAATACTGAAACTGGAAAGTAGTCACAGGTAGACTAATTTTGCCATGAATAAGCCATTCTGTAGCTGGTTTTTCTGCCACTGTAAATGGTAATTTTTCAAGTTTTTCAATGCTCAGTACTGTATACTTTGCTCCCCTTTGTGCCAGTTCGATCTGTTTATCAGTTAGATTGTATTCTGTAAACAGAGACGACGTGTTGATAAAACGCCAAGGCACATAGCCTGCACGCAAAGATTGCAGCGTCCAGCTTAATAACATAATAGAACGTAGTTGAGATTGGCCTTGCTGTAACATGGCTAAATCTTGTTCCAGTATGTCGATAGCAGAGGATACAATACCGTCCAAAGAATAAATTCTGGAGGACAAAGTTGTTAACCCATTGTCGACCACAGAGAGAGTTTTCTCTAAGTTAATACGATCAAGATCACATATTCGTTCTGCGGCCTCCATCTGTGACACCTTCCATGCTTCATTATAAGCAGCATAAATGCCGGCATATATGAAACGTTTTTGACGTGGTTTTCTTGGTCCAAGCAAGAATTCCCTACGGTCTGCGTCTTCTTTAAGTAAAGATAAGTGTTGTTTCACATACTTAAGTGTAGATTTGTGCAGCCAATCGAGGCATAATTTTCCTACACTGTATGTTGTTACTACCCCCGGATGCTGTCTTTGGACGTATCGTGGTTCTGGCCTATGAATAGCAAACCCCTGTGTTTTATTCAGGAATCTCCCTTGACAGTTGTTTGTGTCTGTGGGCCAGATCAACCATTTTCTCCAATCAGGATTTGTTCTGTTGAATTGTAGTATGGTGTCAACTGTAACCGCTGCCTGTGTATTATTATCACTTGCAGGTGTTGGTACAGAAGGTGCTTTCATGTCTTTAATCTTGGTTAAACCAAGGCAAGACGTTTGTTGGACAATGTCATTCAAAAACATTATTTGTTGAGGGACGATACAGGCTCTAAATAAAGCTTCCATCCCCTGTACTTGCCAATCTTTAGTACCCCAGACAGATTTTGTGTCTATTGTCTCTTTCCACAAGTCGAAACCATGTCTAGACAGTTGGGCAATAAAGTTTGCAGAGTAAATCTGTTTTGTATTAATTAACATAATTTTCAGTCCTGTTTTGTTTACATTTCTATAGTAAAATGTTTCTGGATCAGATGTATTGTATCCTGAAAAATATGGAAACTTTTTAGCAAATGTTTTTGAACTACCTTTTGGTAGTGTAGGACAATGCTCCCATTGGTTAAACATAAACACATTTCTAGGTGTTGCAGATTTATGCAAAAAATGATGACCATAGTGGTTATAGCAATACAGCTGTTCATAGTCTGATGAACCCTCTAAATATTCATTATTTGAAAATGCAGCAGATTTTTCTAGGTCAAACATCATATCATGTACAGTTTCAAAGTCCCAATCATCAGAGTAAGTACTAGATGAAACAAAATCACTTAGTGAAATCTTAAATAAATGTGGAATGTTCAAATGTTCCGTCGGGCCAAAAATATCGAAATCTGTTTTGTCCCACACCATACCATCCGGTATAGGAACGGCTGTGATGTTCACTGCAGACAAGTCTCTTGTTTCATGATGGGATGATTTGTGAGGTTTCAAAAGTAAGTTCACTTCTTTTCTTTCAATGTCCAAATGGATGTATCTCCCATTTATAAGCACGCTCATAGTCATAACCAAAGCTAGCCAAAGCAGGAAGAAAAATATTCCAGAAATAACCCAAAGTTCAATCCATGTTGAAACCAGATAAGTCTCTTTCAGAAAATGTATATAGTCTTGTACTTGTTTTTTGAAAGTTTTTGATGCTGGCGTCGTTTCAGGTTCGCTGGGATCCTCAGAAAACGTATCAAAGTTAATGAAATAGCCAGAAGCAGTTCTGTCAATTGTTGAAATTGCATCAGGATTTGTAGAAATCGCTGGAACAAGTTGATCACTTGTTACATTGGTGTAGACAGGTGTATTTGGACAAACTGTTACTTGAGTTTCAAGAGGGATGAGTTCCATAGCATTGTTGCTTAGTCCTTCATCTGTTACTGCTGAATTCTCGATGGTTATCAGTCTCTCAGTCTGAACCTCTTGGATAGTAGCGAGAGGAGTGTGTCTGCTACTAGGTCGGAGTCCACGAGGCCTACTATTTAGTATTGGCCACATACTGTGGTTTGATGAGGTCGATGGACACAAATCTTTTCTCCTTTTTTCCAGCAAGGGGCGGCAGAAGTACTGTTCTTGTTCCGTGTATGGCTAGGACAGGTACTGGTTGTCTGTAAGAAGGTCCAAATTCCTTCTTGTCCGCAATTTTTTCTCTGACTAGATCCCCAACTTTTGGAATCCAGACAGGCCTTGCTGGGACTGCCGGGTTTTTCCCCAGTGGTGGTTGGCTTCAGGAACACGTTGCTTTGTTTCGATCTTATTTCTTTCAGATCCTGTAAAACAGCCAAACGATCTTTGATATCAAAGGGTTTATTTTCCACCACTGTGCCTTTACATTCCAGATCGGGCACCCACATTCTTGTCCCAAATTGGACCTCATATGGAGTAACCCCCCCTAGAGAACTTCTTGGCAAATTGTTTAATGAGCGTTGGACCCCATAAAGATGTTTGACCCACCCATCACCCGAACCTAATACTCTAGCTGTTATAGACTGCTTTATGTCCCGGTTTTTCCTTTCCACAACAGAATTTCCCTCAGGATGAAACGGAGAGGAGTACCGCAATGCAACGCCCAGACTGGCCATGGCTACTTTGTAAGCCCGAGAGCTAAACGCAGGGCCCTGGTCAGAATGTAGCGTGCCTATTGCGTATGTGCCGATAAAGACTCGCAAATCTTTTATAACAGTTCGAGCGTCAGCCGAGCGCTAAGGCCATATCCATAGGAACCTTGAGCACGAATCCACTGCGACCATGATATATTTATAGTTACCGTCCCTTTGCAAGGGACCGCAGTGGTCCAGGTAAACACAAGCTAATGGTTTGTCTGAAATTAACAGGGGTGTCTGCACAGGACGTTTCACTGTGGAGACTTTCATCTGTTGGCATATTTCACATTCCAAAACATAGTTCTTGGTCTGTTTCCTAATGCCAGGCCACCAATATCTTTGTTTTAGTAAAGATACCGTTGCAGAAATACCTGCATGGGCAGAAGCTATCCCTTCATGTGCTGCTAGGATTAGTCCTAATCTGCGTTCCTTCTTTGGAATTACCCTGTCCCCCACTCCAGGGATTCGAGCAAAAGGAACGTTGTTCGCATCAATTACATAAGAGTACTTGAGTGGAAACTTTTTTGGTAACGCTGCACCACTGCCTTTGCTCGTAGCATTGACAGCCAACATTATCTCACTGTCTATTTTCGTTTTTGAACAAGTGATCGCAGCTACGGAAGCCGTCTGAACAGCCCCTTTGCGGCTTCGTCAGCCAATGAATTCCCTGCAACGTGAACGCCATCATGTTGATGACTCAGTATATGGATCACGTGAGCATTTGGTAGTTCGCTTTTTAACTGAACTACTTGTTCCCAAAGCGTTTTATGCTTTATTGTGCCACCTTTTGCATCTTTGAACCCATTTTCAAGCCAAGTTTGTATATATTCATTATACGACTGCACACAGTAGAAAGAATCGCACACTATGAGTGTGGGGAATTCTCGATCTGTACTTTCAAGTGCCAGTTTGAATGCTTGTAGTTCAGCTCACTGAGCTGTGCAATCTCCTAGAGATTGAGTTTTAGTGACCATAGGTCTGAAGTTGCCATCGCGCATGCAACCTTTAACGATTGCGCACGCTGCACTGTAAGCTTGCTTACTCCCTATTGCGGGTTGTGCGGATCTGTCAGTGTAAATTATGAATTCATACTGATCGAGAGGCAGAATCTCAGTGGGCAGAGGACATTCATGTTCATATTGCAGGAACGCTTGTGTTTTTAAATCAGGATCAAAAACATATTCAACATCTGTTGCAGCAAGAGAATTAACCCATTGTATCCATCTCGGATGTAATGCTTTCGCATTTGGAATGCTCGCTTTAGTTACCGCTTCTAAAGCCGGAACTGGGGTTACGACAATAATGCGTTTCCCTTGGGCTAGAGCTCTTTCTTTTGCTACTGCAGTTTGAACTGCCGTCAGTATTTTTTCAGTTGAAGTGAAGCGCATTTCTGCTTGTGTATACAAATGTGATTTGTATGCAATTGGTACTTTTTCACCCTCATTAAATGTTAAGTAGGTGAATCCGCATTGACCCGAAATTATTCGGATCACTAAATTGCGTTGACTTTCGCGTGTTTGTAAGTGATTTGTTGCTAACATGTTAGCTTGGAGTGAACGCAAGATTTCTGTGTGTTCCTGTGTCCAATTTTTGATTGAAAAATCAGGTTTGATTAATGCGTAGAGAGGTTTAACCCTTTCTGCGTAATTTAGAATGTATGTTCTTCCAAAATTTAGGAAACCCAGGATAGACATGTAAATTTTTCAGCGTTTGTGGAGGTTGGAACAGCGCACACCTTTCTAAAAAGTTGGCTGCCAAGCTCTTGCCTTCACTTGAAAGCTCATATCCTAGAAAAAGGACATTGAGATGGGCAATTCTTGACTTTTTGAAGTTGAATTTGTAGACCTCAGAGGCGAAGCCCAGTATAATGGTGCTCACCCTGTTCAAGTGCTTATCCAGGTCATCGTCTGTCAGATAGATGTCACCGACATATGACAATGCCTCATTATCATAAATTTGTAGTAACTCCGTTACTCTCGCTGAGAATAACCCCGGGCTGTTCTTGAACCCTTGTGGTAGTCGACAAAATTGACGCTGGGTCCCCATTATTGAGAAAGCTGTTAAGTACCTGCTTCCAGGTGCTATGTTTTGACAAAAGAAACCATTTGAGATGTCTAATGTGGTTTTATATTTTTTACGCACAATGTTATTCATTAATGCTGTACTATGTGCATTTTGCACTGCAAATGTTTTAGAACAAGTGTTTAAGTGTCTGTAATCCAAAACTAGACGATATGTATTGTCTGGTTTGGAGACAGGAAACAAAGGATTGTTCATTGAGGAGGTGCATGTTTCAATCACCCCCTGGTATTCAAGTTGATCTAAGATCTCCCTGACCTGTTTTTTTAGCTTCTTGCTTTATTGGGTACTGCCTTTGTGCAGTAGGTTCATTTTTTAAATGTATTTTATGGTGAGGTGAATCCTCATCCCATCCTACATGATTTTTATATAATGCTGGGGCCTGGGCAACTGCCCATTTCCTGGCATAAGTATATTTTAGATGAATTGGAATATGGTTGGAGAAGGCAGGCAAAATAATTTCCTCGCCATGTGGGCACTCCCTGACAAATTGTGGTGGCCAGTCTTTTTCTGCTAGAAGTATATCATAACCCCTTGAAAGTTTCTCCCAAAAGAGCGCTTTCACTTTCTTGGTATGTCTCCCTCCATTTTGTGGAGAACTAATCCTGGTGTCTACAGTCTCAACTGTGATGTACTCATTCAAGTCCACTATCTCCAGAAGTTCCTTCAGGTTCTGGCGAGCTATTGTGACTTCTGCAGCACTGTCCAGCATTGTCTGAGCCCATTCTCCGTTCTTGAGTTGTGTTCTCAGTATCCTCGGCATGTCTGACCTTCAGACCTGCTACCTTCTTTGAGAATTGAGGTTTGGATTTATTTTTTGGAACCTGTTTGTCGTCTTTCGATTTCACGCGTTCTTCTCTATGTTCTGACCGTCCTCTTCTTTCCGATGTCTGAGACGATATCTGAAAGGTACGAGAGGAACGTGTATCAGTATCTTGATACCGGTCAGGCTTTTTCAAATTATCCCTATTCCTGAGGTTATACCTCCTTTCAGAGGGCTCCTTTTGAGGAGACCTACCTCGGGATTGAGAACGTTTCTCGTTTGAATTTTGTTTATTAGTTTCCCACTTCTTTTTAGAAGATGTAGGAGTTTGTTTAATAGAGTCCTTCTCAGGACTTTCAGATAGTTTTGGCTTCAATGGTCTTCCACCCAAACTATCTCTGCCTAATTCTGCATAAGATTGTTCTATTATTCTGGGTAGTTCTGTTTGATGTTCTGTAACATCGAATTCCCTTAATCGTTGGCGGATCGCCACTCCTGCTGCCTCCCCTTTAATATTAAATAATATTATTGTTGAGACCTGGTTGAAATTTTTCAGTAATTTCATGCCTAAATTCAGAGCAGGCTCTGCCCCGTATTCGTTTTGAATTTGTTTCAGGACATCTGGTATTACTGCAATTGACGGAACACCATGTGTTTTAGTATAGATGGCAGCAAAGACTGAGCCCCAAGTGGTGCAGTCTTCCAGTTGTGGTGTGATCCCCATTGGTAAACAGATTGTTAATATTCTGTGTTTCTCATAAGGGCTAGTATTAGGAAATACTGCTTCAATTTGAGTAATTTTTTGAGCTACCCAGAATGGTATTTGCTCACATTTTGTGGGCATTTTACCCATGACTGCTTGTAAAGTCTGTGGAGTAATTTTTAGTGTATTCCCCTGTTGAGGAGTTTGATTTGGAATGGTTAATGGTGGTTGGACTGTGAGAGTCCGCATGACATATTGGACTAATTGTCTGTAAATTTTTATTAACTCTGTAAGTTGAGTAAGTAGTTCCTCGTCTGACATTACATCGATGTCAGGATGAGGTGTGTAGCCGGCTAGAATCGGCCACGTTGCTCCTGGTCTACCTAGTGGACCGAGCCTGGTAATGTTTTTGTGATGTTTTAGGGCGCCTTTAAACCAGAGCTGATGCTCCTGGTATGTTAGTGGAATTTCAATATCCTCGAAAGGAATATATTCCTATGGTGGTTCATCTTCTTTGTAGAAGTGAAACACTTTTTTTACTGGATTTGATTCTGGGAATACTATCCATGAATAGAATACCTCTGTCTGAAAGGATTTGTGTGCCTCTATCACGAAAACTGCTCTACCTCCTCTCGGTGGTAGGCCGTGTTTTATAAGTTTTAGAGTGATGGCTCTTCTTAAGTTTGGATGGATGTCTATAACACCCTCCTCGGTTTCATTTAAACCTGTAATGTTAAAAGCTGTTACAACTGGTTCAGCCGCAGCTACACCGTTCCCGGTGTTATTGTCCCCGTTGGTGGACATTTTGTTTTTTGAAAAATGTAGAACAAGTTTCAAGGAAACAAAAGATAAGGTGCACAATATTTTGGAACACTGTATCCTTCAACGTTGATTAAACCAAAATAGCTAATATATAGGGTTTTTTGTCCTATTTAGCTTTGGCGGATATTTAACCCTACCCACTCCAGGAGTATGTGAGTAGGGGTCTCTGAGAAAAGCACGACTGAGTTACTCAGTATCTAGCGTTAAATTACTGCCTAACCAAAAGTGTAGTTCCTATTTCCCTAATAGGCTCTGCGCATTGGAATAATATAACCTATAGGTTTGACATAGGACTAAGGTCGGTATGTCCCTATCGAGTATATTAAACTTAATTACTTGTGCCAGCTAGCTCAGAGGCCACTAGAAACTCCTTGAGAACAAGAAGGGAGTAGTTTCTGGCAACCGAAAAACATGACAACTTTTGTTTCCCTTTAGAATCGGAACACGTCTCAGAATCGTGGAAACAATAGAAAACAGTTTCACTCAGTCAATCGTGCATGCTTAGTTTCTACAGAGTTACACAGAAAGGAAAGACGGGCGTTTCAATAAAAGGGTTTATTGAACAGTCTTGTTTCTCGTGTAAGAGATATGTGCTGTTATGATCACAAGACAGTATGCAAGATAAATAATGTACAGTGTAAGCAGTAGAAATAAATAATACTGCGCTAGCATTATCTTTTAGCATATATTCACGTACATAAATAACATGAGCTAAAAATGTGAGTACTCATACGATGCGTCCCTACACTAGTTCTACCCCAATGTACCTAACCTAAGTGTGGTGCAAGGTAAGAAGTAGGTGCAGTATTTTCTAGTATGATATACTAAGAGTCTAGTATGCCAAGAGTCTAGTATGCCAAGAGTCCCTCTAGGTTCTAGTCAGCTCCATACCTTGAGAATGAGAGAGGTGGGAATCTCTAGCCGGATCTGGAACTCTAACACCCCGCGAAGGGAGTCAGATCACTGGAAGCTGGATTCGTCTGCGTGCAGGAATGACAGCGTCTTCTCAGTGCGTCAGGCCAGGATACGGACTCCTCTGAAGTCAAGGTCTCCTCTAATTTGCTTGGGCAAGGGAAGGTATATTTATACCTGGTAGGTGTCTTGGAATGTTAGCATTGACGTGAAGTCGGACAGAGGAAGACGTCAGGAATGAACCCTTAAGGTATAACGGTTCATACATAATAGATGAGTTCTTGGAGAAATCAATAGTCCTGTGCTAGGGGAACTCCCGAAGCTTAAGGGTCTGGTTTCTAAGAACTCGTTGTGACGTTAGGGTGGACGGATGTCGGTGACCATGCCTGTATTTGGAGTGCACGGTTAATGCCTAAATAAGGACAGGGATTCTATGCCTATATAAGGGCAATGCGAATTGTGCCTATATAAGGACATGATTCAGGAAAACCTATATACGGACCCCTAAAGTGGAATACAACACTAGACCAGGGGGACACTGCAGCCCTGATCCTCATCAACCTCTCTGCAGCATTTAATAAAGGTGTCCCACCACACCCTGCTAAAAAGACTCCACCAGATGAAAATACAAGGGGACGCCCTATACTGGATTGCATTTTTCCTTACCAGAAGAACTCTGAGCGTCCGCCTCCCACCCTACTCCTTGGGCCCAAAGATCATCATCTGCAGCGTCCCCCAGGGATCCTCACTCAGCCCTACCCTGTTCAAAACATACATGGCCCCTCTGGCCACCCTAGTCAGAGCACACGGCATGAACATCATTTCATACGCTGACGACATTCAGTTCATACTCTCCCTATCCGCCGACCCCGCTCACACAAAAAATAATTTCCACAGATGTATGACCAGCATCGCAAGCTGGATGCAGAACAACTGCCTGAAGCTCAACACTGACAAAACGGAGGTACTCATTTTTGGGAACCACGCCAACGTCTGGAACGACACCTGGTGGCCAGCAGACCTGGGGCCCCATCCGCACACTAGCAGAACACGCCAGGAACCTCAGCATCATACCTGACAGCAGGCTCACAATGAAAAAACAAATTAACGCGGTCTCCTTAGCAAGTTTTCTCATGCTCCACATGCTCTGGAAAATCTTTAAGTGGATCCCCATTAGCACCAGATGCAATGTGACCCAGGCCCTCATCACCAGACACCTGGGTACGGCAACTCTCTCTACATGGGAGTCACCACCCAGTTACTAAACAGACTGCAGACCACCCAGAACTCAGCAGCCAGGCTCATTGTGACTTACCTAGGCGAGCCCACATCACCCCCACCTCAAACAACTCCACTGGCTCCCTGTACACAAAAGGTGTCAGTTCAAAATGCTGACCCACGCCTACAAAGCCTTGCACAATCAAGGACCAGCCTACCTAAACCACAGACTGAACTTCCACACACGCATTAGACACCTGTGCTCCGCTTCCCTCTACCTCGCCCACACCCCACACTTCCACTGAACCAGAAGCGGCAGCTGCTCTTTCGCCTAGCTGGCCACAAAAACCTGGAACAGCCTCCCCCTCCGGACCTCACCCACCCTGCAGGAATTCAGACATGGACTAAAGACCTGGTTGTTCAACTAACAGCCACTAACAGAGACCCCACCACCCCCAAGCACCTCGATACCCTCACGGGTGATAAGTAGCGCTTTACAAATCCTGATTGATTGATTGTCATATAATATACAATAAAACTTAGCAACCAACACAACTTCGTCTAACAGATTATTTTTATTAGAAATAGCAATACTACACTATCTATATACAGTAGTCTCGGCTGCTGTACGTGCAATCATTTATTACTCATTTAGTTCAGAAGGCCCTGGAATTTCTCTGATACTGTCTCAAAAAGATGTATTATGTTTCTTCCTATGAAAGTTACTCTATCCGTTGTTGCTACTTTAGAGAGTTCATTTATTCACCTGTTAATGTTAACATTTCCATTACCCTGCTAATTTCTTCCAAGTAATGTCTTCTCTACCACAACGGGTTTTGGATCCATAGTTTAGTTAGAGAATTTTGCATACCTACATTGGCAATAACATTCAAAATTACCAGTTTTGGATCCACTTTAATGGCATTACCCAGGATCAGATTTGGTTCATTTGAGGCATTTTTACAAAGCTTTATCGGGTCTGGAACATTGATCTAGCATATTTTTGAAGTTTCAGCACTCCACCCATCATCTTTTTTTGTTTGCTTTGTTCGCCCTAAGTTGGCAGGGTATGCCCAGACGTGGGTCCCTTGCTCACTTTGCTACTGAATTCAAACTAGCCTGGCTGATGAGGGGTGTTACCCCGAAACCGGTCCCAGGATGATTGTTTCCGGTTCAGGGAAGACCTGGCTTGGCAGTTCGGGCTGGATGTTCCCATAAGGAACAGGATCAAGACTGATTTGCATATGGCTGGGTCTGAACTGGGGTGGCGAAGTGAGCTAAAGAACAATGATGGATTCAACCCAGATCTGTGACTGGGGGTGAGTGTCTGAAAAGTTTCAGTGATCTGTCCATCATCTTTTTATGTGTTTGCTTTGTTCGCCCTAAGTTGGCAGGGTATGCCCAGACGTGGGTCCCTTGCTGACTTTGCCACTGGATTCAAGCTAGCCAGGCTGATGAGGCGTGTTACCCCGAAACCGGTCCCAGGATGCTTGTTTCCGGTCCAGGGAAGACCTGGCTTGGTAGTTCGGGCTGGACTGTAACCATGAGGAACAGGATCAAGAATGATTTGCATATAGCTTGGTCTGAACTGGGGTGGCGAGGTGAGCAAAAGAACGATGATGGATTTAACCCAGATCTAATAGTGACTGAGGTGAGTGTCTGAAATGTTTCAGCGCTCCATCCATCATCTTTTTTTGTGTATGCTTTGTTCACCCTAAGTTGGCAGGGTATGCCCAGACGTGGGCCCCTTGCTCACTTTACCACTGGATTCAAGCTAGCCTGGCTAATGAGGGGTGTTACCCCGAACCGGTCCCAGGGTGCTTGTTTTTGGTCCAGGAAAGACCTGGCTTGGCAGTTCGGGCTGGACTGTTCCCATGAGGAACAGGGTCAAAAATGATTTGCATATGGCTGGGTTCTAACTGGGGTTGCGAAGTGAGCAAAAGAGCGATGATGGATTTAACCCAGATCTAATAGTGACTTGGGGGTGAGTGTCTGAAAAGTTTAAGTTCTCCGTCCATCATCTTCTTGTGTTTGCATATTTTTTTAACTCACCAACTTCCCAACCAAAATTACAACATATCAAACTACTTCAATTTCTTAATTCTTTTTTTTTTTAATTCTTTTTATTAAACATAGAGTAAATTTGCAGTAATACAGTTACATCAATAAAATCCTGATTTATAAGCATACTTCACATTTCATTGATCTTCCATTAAAACTGCTCAGCGACGACAGTGACCCTGCGAGACAACCTTTGACATAGTGCCACCCCCAGTTAAATTAACTTGAGTCTGTGTCTGACTCATTCATGGGTGGAGCACAAATATTCACTCTGTAGGCGTTCCATTGACCCCACACCCGTTCCCATTTTTTGGGGCAACCTCGATGTATATACGCCGCCCTTTCCGCTACCATAGCCCCATCCATATCTTCACACCATTCTCGAGACGCTGGAGAAATTTGAGATCCTCAATGTTTGGCTATGTTCCGTTTTGCAAACATCATGCCCAGCGTTACCCAATCCTGCGCTGCGTGGCTGAGATTGGTTGGTTCCCACAGACCCAAAAGGCATCTCTTGGGTTCTGGATGCACGGTCACTCCAGTAACTTGTGTGATAACTCGCGTAATGGTTTCCCAGTAGGCCACTATCTTTGGGCATTCCCATATGGTAGGATAGAAGGCACCAACTGCCCCACACTGTCGCAAGCAGAGTGTACGCTCAGCCCTCCCTATCTTACACAGGGTTACTCTCGTATAATAGATGCAATGTAGTATCTTTAATTGTACTAATCGTAATTTTGAGGATATCGCCACTTCACGTGGCGAGGTGAGTGCGTCTTGCCAGTCAGCATCATCCAGGTCCCCTACATCAGTCTGCCACTTCTCCCGTAATGATTTTGTAGGATCCGGTTGATTGTTTACGATTTTGCGATATGTGAGGGAAATAGCCTTTTTGTCCATATATTCTGTTAACAGCCTATCCTCTAATGGAGAGGCCTCAGGGAGAACAGTGCCTTCTGGGATAGCTGTTGTCAGTGCATGTCTTATCTGAGCATATCTAAATATTTCGGAGGGTGCCATCTCATATTGCTCTTGAAGATTGGCGAAGGTAACAACCTTTCCCTTACTCCATAGATCTCCTACCGTTGAGATTCCAATGGAGTCCCAGCGTTTGAAACCCTTGGTTGTACCGAGTCTGCCTAGCTTTTGAGTTTCCCAAAGCGGGGTCATCTGTGTTATGACACCCTCCCAGTCTAGCTTTTTAAGGGCTATGTGCTGTAGGTCCCAATAGTGATGATTTGCGGGTTTTAGTGTAAAGCGCTCTCAATACTCCTCCCTCTCCCAAACTCTGTCTGTCTGATCTAAACGCTGGGTCCGTTTGCGGGGCATGTAACCACTGATTGAGTATTATTAGTTGGGAAGCCCAATAGTATAGTTGTATATTTGGGAGAGCGATTCCGCCATCGTACCAGCTTTTTACCAATTTATTCATTGCTATGCGGGGCGGTTTTGTGTCCCATAGCAGATTGGTGACTTCCGCCTCAATTGCCTTGAAATAGGTTAGGGGGACTGGAAACGGAGTGTTTTGGAGGGCATATAGGAATCTGGGGAGCGCCATCATCTTAAAAAGTGCGGCTCTACCGAGCAGTGTCGGTGGGAGAGACTGCCAGTGTTTCGCATCTTGGTGGAGCCTTTTCAGTGGTGGCAGGAGATTTTTTTCCATAAATTCCCCAGGCAGTGGTGTGATATAGATTCCCAAGTATTTAAAGCCTCCGTCTGCGATCTGCAGACTACATCCCTTTGGGAGATGCGGTGGGGGTCGTGGAGGACATAGAGAACCGATTTCGTCCAATTGATGGTATAGCCCGAGAATCTTCCATATATTTCACAAATACCCAAGAGCCTGTTGATGGATCGCCCAGGGGACGCCACATATAACAGTACATCATCCGCATATAGGGATATACGGTCTTCCCATTCCTCCGTCCAGCGGAGTCCGCGGATAATCGGATCTCTTCGTATCCATGCTGCCAATGGTTCCAGAACTAGAGCGAACAGGAGAGGTGACAAGGGGCATCCCTGGCGTGTGCCACGTCGTAGGGGAAAATCGGCCGAGACATGCCAATTTACGGTTACATGTGGCATAGGATTGGTATATAGTAGCTGGACCCATGCACAGAATTTCGGGCCGAAGCCAAGATGTTTAAGGACGGCAAACAGGAAGGGCCATTCTACCATATCAAAGGCCATGCGGGCGTCTAAAGATAGGATAGCCGCTGCTTCCTGAATTGTAGGTATACGGGCCATTACGCTATTCAGTCTCCTCAAATTAAGGGCGGTATTTCTACCGGGCATGAATCCGGATTGATCCAGATGTATTAATTTCGTGAGATGAGGAGTCAGTCGGGTCGCTAATGTTTTAGCTAATATTTTGGCCTCTTCGTTAAGCAGAGAGATGGGTCGGTAAGACGTACAGTCTTGGGCAGGTTTGTGGCTAGCCACTATAGTTGCCGTGCGTTGATCCCTGGGAAGTTCTCCTGCTTCCAAACTTGCTACATACATGTTTAGGAGATGCGGTGTAATAGTATTTACCATTTGTTTGTAAAGTTCTATGGGAATGCCGTTAGGCCCCATTGCTTTCCCGGAGTGTATGGCACCTAGGCTAATAGTAGTTCGTCTGACGTGAGGTCAGCCTCAAGGCCTCTTCAGGTGTTAATGCGGGCAATTGAATATCCTTGAGGAATGCTTGTGCTTCCTCGACAGTAATCGAGGAGTCTGTTGTGTAAATTTGTCCGTAGTGCTTCGCTAGTGCGTTCACTATGCCCTGTGGATCAACTATGGTTTCCCCATCCTCCGTCCGTAGTTGCGTCACCCATCGGCTAGCTCTCTCTCTCTTATCTAACCACGTCAAAAGTTTTCCAGCTTTATCCCCTACTTCATATATTTTATGTTGCGTAGCCAAGATCTTGGCCTTTGCCTCCTCCCACATATATTCTTTATAACCCTGCTTTTTCAAGTTTAGCTCATGGGCAGTGGCTGCAGTGGGTTGTAGGGCGTGAGCCCTTTACGCATGGGTAACTTCCAGTTCTAGAGTTCTATTTGGTTTCTCTTTTCTTTTTTATGGCCCGAAATTAATGAGATGGCCTGGCCACGTAGGACTGTCTTGTAAGCTTCCCAGAGGACTACCGGGGAGACTACCAAGTTCACGTTTTCTTCGAAATAATGTTTTGTCGTGTTATGTATGCCTTTTCGAATCTTGTTTTTTTTTAGGAACCCCGGATATATTGGAAAGATTTGCCTTAGTGATGTAGTGTGTTGCGTATATTTAATCATTACAGGGGAATGGTCGGAAATTCCTCTAGGTAAGTGAGTTGCTTCCGTAATTTTCCCCAAACTGTCAGCCAGCGTGAGTATATAATCTATCCTAGAGAGACTATTATGTGCCCCTGAATGGAAAGTATACTGTTGTTCCGAAGGGGAGTGGAAACGCCAAACATCTATGAGGCCGAGAGCCTCAAGGAATTCCGCCAGTCGGGGGTGTGTGCTTCGTTGGTCCCTAGGGGGCTTACGATCAAGCGCATCGTCAATGGTCGCGTTAAAGTCTCCGCCTACAAGGAGTTCTCCTTCCGGGAGTGTGAGTAAGAGTGCACTAAGGGCCGGGAGCGCCACCGAGTGTAGGGCTGGGGGGATGTATACTGAAACTATGTTATACGCTCGTCCCTCCCACTGACATGCCATGGCTGCAAAGCGTCCCTGGTCGTCGGTCCATGTCTGTTTAACAATAAGTGGGAATTGCTTCCGTACTAGAATACCCACCCCACGTGAACCTGAGGTAAACTCGGAATGCGCCACCATACGGTATCCCCATCTATCCAGGACCTTACATGAATTTCTTAATTCTTGATGGAGTCCAATAAAGCCTACAACAGATTTTTAACTGTGACAATCTGCTCCTCATATCAGTCTTACCTGGTGAAATTTTTTCCAATCAGTGATAATCTAACTTGACAATGCAATGATATTGGGTTTCATCGGGTTCAATTTGTACCCTACTTCGTTTGAAAGAATTTTGCTCCAGAAACATGAAATCATTTAATTGTGAATGGCCGCTGTGGTAATATCAGACCACACATTGTGCAACAGTATCTAGGACAGCCAAATCCCCCAATGAACTTTTCTTTTCAGCATAAGGTTTTCCCCCCTAAGTATCTACCAAGCCAATCTAAAGGAAACTTCACTGGTCACCAACCGTTACCTGCTTATACTTGAACAAATTGTGCACCAAAAAAAGTTTATACGTGCTGAAGTATTTTTTTCCATTGGTCAACATCCAACACAACGCACTGCCTTGGATTCCAGTCCATAAAAATAAAAATGACAAATTTTTCTTGAACGGTTTTTTACCACTAGAAAAGTTTAAAGCACCATTTTAGACTGTGGTTCTGTGTCAGTTTATTTCATTTAGTATGATCCCAGATCTGTATCATTTATAAGTGGTAATTAGTTTGCACTTAGACACCTCATATTTGCAATTCCCTTTACTTGGTCAGTAAGTTTATTTTTGATTTTCATACTGCGGGTCAATTACCAAACCTTCAACAATTCCTGAAGGGTTAAACCTAGAACTCATCCAATCTACCAAAGAGAGACTAGTGTACTGTAGAAAGTATCTGGCCCAACTCTGTGAGTAGCTGATGGTGGGTGTTGCGGAAGGTTGAATGTATAGTATGAATTGGTCGATTTCCAAAGGTACTTTTATCCATAGAAGTACGTTTACATCCAAAAATGGCTGGATTTAGATCTGCTAGGTATTCACAAAGATACCTGGAAGGTTTAAATCCTTTAACACCAGTGTAATTGTACACTACAATTGTGTATAATTACCCATGTGTAAATTACCTACAAGGGGCGAGAGGTGGTTGTAATAAGGCATGGATTGCTTTGGGAGTTTGTAGATGACTACAAAAAAGTCTCAATTTTTGGGCATTCACAAATTCCTCTCGCAAGTGTGTAATGAAATCTGAGGTGGCCCACCTGTGTAGTACGTGGAGGTGCCCCTCCACACCAAGTTAGGCCTTCATAAAAACAGCATGAGAGGGGGTGACAGAAGCCTTTTTAAAAATAACTGCAGCAAGTGCAGCGAGAAGATGCAGTTATGAATATTACAACTTTTTCCTTCAGTGTATTTCCCTTCTTGAGTTACATGTGCTAATCAACCAAACGTGAGCGCGTGCAATTGATGTAATGCACATTTAGTTTATACTATTCTGTTTTGTAATGTGATAATCAAGTTTGCTTTACTATATTTTTAGTATTTAATCTAAACACTGACTGTTCAGTTTTACATCATTTCATTATTAATTTCTGAAGAGTTTCTAGAAGGTTGATAATTACGTCTTGTTTATAGTCGTTCAAAAGAATACAGTCTTGCAGAATGAAAATAATTGAAAGGGCATCAGGTCATTCGCTACTTGCTTATTCTAAGGGTTTCAACATCAATAAAATAATGTAATAAAAGCCGAGCACAAAGAGTGAGAATCTTCACATCAGTGAGAATCTAGAAGGGAATCTTCACATCAAGTGGCAATGGTACAGGCTTTGCAGAATCATATCACTGAATCTAACTGAAGGCTACCAGGAAGGGAGAAGCTTAGCCTTTACTAGCTAAAGTTATCAGTGCAGCTGACCTTGAGCGACAGTATAGCAGGCCTTGCTATTAAAATGAACACAAGTCCTTTTGTTCAAACAGGAATGATCTGAAACTCAAAACAGGTTTTATTTTCTGCTGTGCTAGAATTGGCATAGTGCTTAGAAGTAGCAGAATGGGGGTAGAATTGCTATAAACATACCTGCAATCATGTTGGAGTTCTTACTTTTATGTACACTTTTAGTAAACATTGCTGCAATTTTATTTGCTTTATTGTGGCTACAATTCATATTGTGTGCACTGGATTAGGATTTTGATCTTAAAATAAATCTTTAAAATAGATTACCCATTTTTTAGCGATCTTCAGTATGTTATGCACTAATTAAAGAGGCTTTGTGGTTCTGCTAACTATACCTGTAATGTCTGATGGGATTTATTATTACCAGAAGCAGATTTCTATCAAATATTGGTCTGTGGGGTGGTTGCAGTCAAACTAGTTTTCTCACTTGTGTTAGCACATTGACTACGTTTTTAGTGCACAGGTTCTAATAAAACAAAATCTGTGATTCTATCAAATGTATCAATGCCAGGTGGATGCCTAATAGGACAGGGGCCTTGGAAGGGAGAATCCTCTTGCACCATGAGATACGCAGGGCTGTTTGTTATGCCTCTGGCCCCCCCTAGAAAAGGTAAGACATTTGCATTTGAAACAGACTGGGGTAAATTCTCTTCAAGGGTAGAAAGGAATAGAACACCACCAAACTTTGCTGGTTGTGAGTGAAGTGATTTCTCCACTGGGAAAATGTTTTCTTTGTGGAGGGCAAAAAAATAAAAAGAAATTGTGCACAGTGGAGCTCCCTTTTCCCATACAGAATTGTACTGAGTATACAATTATGTATTGGGAAAAAGCCTACCACTTAAAAAGTCACATGACTTTCCCAGATGTAGGCCTGTACACCTGCAACTGGCACACCTTTCCATACATACTCTTAGAAAGGTTTGTCAATTGGAAAAAAGTTCAAATGTGTATTCAAGCAGAGGTGTGAATCTCCAAACGTACTTCTACACTTACTTTTGCAGACAGAGCATTTAAACGATCTTCTTTGCCACCTGTACCTGCGGATTCAATTTTCATACACATAATGCAGACATGAAAACCATTTGATTCAACAATGGAATCTATTGAGGTACTGCATGCAGGAACTTCAAACATGATCAATCTACCAGATTCAAAATAATTCAGTTTCCCAGAATTACATATAAAAGTAACACAAACGCTCAATCAGCATTTGGCACAAAAGGTTTATGTGGCTTGTTAGGTCTCGCCTGAGACAGTGCATTCGCTGTCACTTGTGAGACATTTTGTTAGCTTAAAGGAGGCTTAGAGTTTGCCTGTTGCTTACCATTGGTTGGCTTCATTTTCACTCTTACTTGTTTGCTCCTGTTTGGTCAGCGCATGCCAGCTTCACTTACTGTTTGTGTATTTCTCACTCCCATCGCGCATGGCCCAAGTACTGATTTGTTTCTATGTCAGTGTCGTTCCGCTGCTTGCACTTTCAAACCTGGGCTACTTTTTTCTTCTACCTGCAACGCTCACTAAGAGAGCAGGTGTTTGCAGACTGTCTCCACTGTCCCCTGCCACATGTCGTTGCTTGCCCGTCCCCCTCCCATGTTGTTTTCCCATTGTCTTTGCTTGGTCTGTCTCCCTCCCCCTCCTACATTGTTATTTGACCCTTTTCCCCACCCCCATCGTTGCTTGCCCAATTCCCTTCCTCTTCTGTGTTGCCACATCGTTGTTGCTTGCCTTGTCCCTCTTCTGTATTGTTGATTGACCCATTCCCCGCCACTCCCCCTTCGTCACTTTCCCATCCCTCCCACCACCTGTCATTGCTTGCCACATATCCTCACCCCTCCCTGTTGTTGCCACCACACCTTCCTCGTCATTGCTTGTCCCTTACTGCTACCCCTCAGATACCTCCCCCTTTGTTGCCTGACACCCCAAACCCATTCCTCCATTGCTGCTTGCCCCTTCCCCCGCCATAAAAAGCACCATAACACAGCCAGTGCTGGCTTCGTCATAGCACATTTTTTCCCTCTAATTTTTAGCCATGCTTCACAGCAGCTGCACTGCAGTACAACATGAATAAGACACATTGACAAAGCCAATAGCTCTTGCATAGGTGAGACATATTGGCTTTGCCATTGTTTGTTTTCTATCATTTGAACCACAAATTAAAGTACTGACATCATGCTGGTTCGACCTATTAAGGAGCTTGAAAAAAATCTTATGCTTCTTTTGCCCATCAGTGCGGAAGAGGATCATACAGGCCTTAATCATCTTGCACCTAGATTATTTTAACATTCTGTATCTGGGCACGACTGGTTATGTTAAAAAGAGACTGCAAATAATCCAGAATGTGGCAGCATGGCTGCTATGCCAGGTGCCAAGAACTTGTTCACAATAGCTCCCTGTGGAGAAGTGCATCCCATTCAAGGCGCTATGTGTGGCTCATCAAATCTTTAATAAGACCGGTGTACCAAGCTTGTCCCCTTTGCTTCACTCTTATCTCCCTACCAGGGTGTTAAGATCAGCAAACCTCAATTTGACACTGATTCCACGCTTTGAGCTGACCAGACAGGGTAGCAGGTCTTTTCGTGTCTTGACATCCAAGCTATGGAACCAACTGTCTACTCAGTTAAGAAACTTATCTATGCTTTGCTAGGAAGCCCTTGTCTGGGCAGCCATGTGCGGTATAAATCACTGTAACATAACGTAACATGCTTGTTTCTTAACTTCTCTCCTCCATCCATCAAGGACACTACAGCAATAGTGAAGACAGTCCACTAAGGGGCTCCCATAGACCCCTGCCCCACCATATCTACAACCTGGGAAGAGCAACGATCAGCACTACACTTATTTCCATCGTCAACATCTCCCTCAAGACAGCCACATTCCCAGACAGCTGGAAACACACCAAAATCAACCCCTCCTCAAAAACCCTCAGCCATCCAGAAGTACTCAGCAACTACCAACCCATCTTGCTGCCCCCTTCCCAACCAAAGTCATCGAGAAGTCCATCAACAGACAACTCTTTGACCACCTAGAATACCACAAACTCCAGGTAAACTTTCAATCAGGATTCCGAAACAACCACAGTACTGAAACAGCTCTTGTTGCTGACACAGCCAACATATGCACTATCCTCGGCCATGGACAGACCGAGGCCCTCATCCTCCTTGACCTCTCTGCCATTTTCGACACCGTCTACCAACACACATTCATCACCAGACTACACACAGCAGGAATACAAGGACCAGCACTCAAATGGATGGCTTCCTTCCTCTCCAGAAGAACACGAGTCAAGCTCTCGCCATTCACATCAGAACCTAAGAACCTCATCTGCAGAGTCCCACAGGGATCATCACTCAGTCCCACACTTTTCAAAATGTACATGACTCTTCTGGCAAACATCATCAGATCCCATGGAATCAACATTATCTCCTATGCCGACATCCAGCTTATTTTTCCTTCTCAGATGACACTGTCACCACCAAGACAAATTTCAAACAATGCATGACCAGCGTGGTCAATTGGATGAAACAAAACTGCCTCAGGCTCAACACCCAAAAAATTGAAGTGCTGATCTTTGGGAATAAGAGTTCACCTTAGGACTCCACCTGGTGAACTGCTGATCTTGGACCCACACCGAACCCAACTAACCATGCGAGGAACCTATACCTTGCCCTGGACACCAACCTCACCATGAAGTCCCAGGTCAACGCTGTCACCTTCTCATGCTTCCATATCCTCCACACCTTACTTAAAATCTTCAAGGGGCTCCCACTGGACACCAGACGTATTATCATAAAGGCCCTAGTCATAAACAGAATGGACTACGGCATCCCAACCAATCTCCTTCACAGATTTCAAACCATCCAAAATGCAGCCGCCAGACTCATCCTCGACCTGCACCACCACACCACTCCTCAGAGAGCTCCACCGGTGCCCCATCCAGATGTGCTGCTAGTTCAAACTTCTCACACACATATTTTAGTCACTACACAACACGGGACCCACATACCTCAATCACTGGCTTCATTTCCACCAACCCACCAGGCAAATTCGCTCTGCATCACTGTCACTCGCACACACACCCTGCATCCTCAGAAGCAGAATGGGAGGTTGATCATTCTCCTACCAATACGCCAAATCCTGGAACGATCTCCCCAAACACATCAGGGCCTCCTACTCACTTCTTGAATTCCGCAAGAAGCTGAAGACCTGCCTGTTCAATTAGTTTTCTTGCTGGACTATGGTGGCTGCCTGGTTTCAGACCCAGCCTCACCACACGCCTACACTCACCTACTCAGCGCCTGGATAGGCTCACAGTTGACAAGAAGTGCTCTACAAATCCACCTTTCATTACTTTGCATCCATCACAGGATTGGTGCTAAGATCACTCACTGCACATTATTGCATATGCAATTTCCTCCAGTTGTAACTTAGAGGAAATTGCTTATCAAAAGCATGTGGTAGAGTTAAATACGATGCGCAAAATCAGTCACATAAAACGTTTTGCGCATTATCTGCATTATTTTCCCCATGAGTAATAACTGGGGCATAAAGGAAACGTGCAAACAGTATTGAATGTCTTTGTTTTCTTTATTACTGCGTCATTTGGACTGAGACAGCTAGTGGGGACACCATAAACAAGTACATTGAGCACTGGTTTGCACGTAAAAAACGAGGTGCTACTTACTACCACACATTACGTGGTCACAAGGCATGCAGCATGTGTAGTAAAATTGGCGCTCACACATTATTCAGAAATACACCTCATTTCATTGTTTTTCTCTTAAAGGAAATAGATTTATGTGGGCGCGGGAATAGAAAAACGGCAGTTAGTGTATGGAGCAGCAGATTTAGCATGAAGCATTACAACGGATAATTTAAGTAATTATGCGGTTATGGTGTGGTTCAGTATTGCTTAGCTTGCGAAGACAAAAAGACTTTAAGACCCACCTTTTCACTTGAGGCTACCTGCCAAGGCATTAGTCCAGCGATGGCTTGCCCACCACTATAAACTGGGCCGCGTCTCTGACGTACTGAAGAATTCATAATCTGCATTTAAGAGTACTGGGTGAATGGCAGGCGTATAAGTGAGGTTGTTTAATATGATTATTCCTCGCTGTGTTCTCAGAAAGGTACACTCGACATGCCAGATGCTTTCCTTTTTTTTTTTATTTGACGCAGCTGGTTGCGGTTGTCACTCTTCTCTGCCTTGCATATCTCGGTACATTTCATAAACATGAATTAATGAGAGCAAGTGCCTTGGGAGTGAAGTGAAACGACTGGCGGACCTTCAACGCAGTCCCTTATGAACATCTGTCCACATCCTGCAGCCAGAACACGATATCATTTGGCATAAACGCAGATAAAAAAAAAATTAAAAAATGCAACTCTGCCGCCACGGGGGCGATGATTATTATTAAATGAAAAACAAAGGGGAAGAATTGGGAAATGTGACAGCTCCCTGTGAGGAAACCCACACGTTTGCTTTCTGACTGCAGCAACCATGTAGGCTAATGACGCGAGCACCATGTTGGGGAAAATAAACTTGGCAGTCTGCTGACTGACAATCAACCTCGTAGCCATTTAACGAGAAGCCAGACCAAAGAAAGGCTCAGATGCCAACGCGAGAGGAACTCGTCTGCCCTTTCTCTGCCAGCGGCATCTGCCCATCAGAGGGAGGCATCTCTGTAATATTCAGATGATCTGGGTAACTTGGCTTTCAACAAGCATTGGCCAACAGGTTTCGCCTATGCCAGATCTAGTAAAGTAAAAATAAACAAGCATTTGCAATGCAATCAGTCTCGCGTATGGGGCCTTATATTGTAATTGTAAGGGTTATTTATAGAGCGCACTGTGGCCAAAATGGTATCCTGGTGCTAAAACCACTATGTAAGGCACAGCAGATGAAAGAGCTGAAGGCGGGCCGCTAATGAGGGAATAACAAGGTCTTCAGTGCCTTCCTGAATTTTTGTAAATCAGATTGAGATCGCAAGGAGGCTGGAAGTTTATTCCAAATCCGGGCCACGTTGACCGTAAATGTACGTCCTCCTTGTCTTGTCTTTTGAAATGTGGACTCTTGGACATAGTTACCAGTGGTAGAGCGAAGATTTCTGCCGGGGGTATATTTTTTAAATTTGTTTTGGAGAGGTTTTGGCCCTTTGTTTTGTAGTGCCTTGTGGAAATATTTAGCTATGCAGCACATTAGCCTGGGTGCTGAAACATCTACTGTTCTTTAATATGGAGGGAAGGTTAGCACCAAACTGCGTGACATGCCAGATATGGGAACACATGGAGAGAAATATTACCTTTCAGCGGGAAATGGTATAGTCCAAAGCTCTATTTTTAATTTAAAATCAGGGCCTTTGGTGGTCATATCACTGAAAATACAAGATTTGAAAAAAATATTATTGTCTACGGGTGCTCGTGGAAGACAATTTCTATGGACTGGGATCTAGAGAATGCTAAAGTGATTCTGGTATTTTACTGACTTCTGCTGGTCGTTTTCTATCAAGAAAGTTAAATCAAGGCACTTGCCAGAAAAAAAAGTCACTCAACAGAAAGCAATTCTGGTATTTTACTGACCTCTACTGGTCGTTTTATATCAAGACAGTTAAATAGAGGCAGTTGAACAAGCAGAAAGCAATTCTGGTATTTTACTGACCTCTACTGGTCGTTTTCTATCAAGACAGTTAAATAGAGGCAGTTGAACAGAAAAAAAGTCCCTGAGCGGAAGCAGACAAGTCCTAGGGCTGATCTCCAGAGCCCACAAAGTACATACATATATAAGTATGTACTAAAGTATATACAAGAGGTCTCGAATGCTCGACCTAAAAAAGGGCTATGATGCGTCTGGCAAGTAACAAGTGAAAATGCCGATTTTTACCGACGTCACACATCCACCAATCAAGGGTCAGATGAACAAACTGGCTGACATTTTCAAGAGTAAGCTGAAAAGACTGACAGCAATTTTTCTTTGATTTTTTTCCCCTCACCCTTTGCACAAAGAAGTAGCTAGATTTCTTTGTTTTGAATGAGCGGTGGTGAATTCCGTCTTTGTGCCTCTGCGGATACCGAATAATGCCAGCTATTGAATTCTTGATAAACCATCACAGATGGTAGAACTCTTCCTGCTCCATCTTCTGACCCACCTCTCCTTGACATTTACCTCAGAACTCACCGAAGTGGAAGCAAGTGCCTAAAATTAGAAATGCTTCCTATGACGAAGTTCTCATGTGATGTAGGCAGAGAGATACATATTAAACATTGCCCCTCTCAAACCAAGGGGCAAAACTCGGTCTACACATTGGCACCACCACTGTCTTTCTTGGATATGTCAGTAGCAGTGCCCACAGGTGTACTTTAACTGCTTACAGCGGTATGATATGATATATGATATTGAACAGATACATATCATGTGTCTATTTATAGGGGTTATTCATACTGCTTTAAAAAATAACAGCAGCCATCCAGCACCTCTCACTTCTGCGCAAAAGGAACCAGACACAGATTGCTGAGCACTGTCTGAAAAAGAATCTAAAACACAGCAAGGCAAATATAAACAGCAATGTTTAAAGTAAAAACAAACAAAAAAAGCCCTAGGAAGTGGCAAGTATTCACCATGTCATGACGCTTTTTTTCTTGTTAAAGTTGCTACACCAACAGGTGGGGGAGGGACATGATATTCTGGTCATAAGAACAAACCGGGCGGTGGGGCTTGGGGGCAGCGGTGGTGAAGAAACACAAGGGAGCTGAGGGGGGAGGGCAGGAAGCAGGGAGACCGTACTGTGCCAGTGCAGGGCACAAGGTAAAAAAAACAAGCATTGGCAAAGCCAAAAGCTTGTGCCTATGCAAGAGGTATTGGCTTTGCCAATGGGTTTTAGCCATGTTGTACACCAGTGTGACTGCTTTTCAGCATGGCTTAAAGTTAGTGATGTAGAGAAGAGTGGCGTGGAGTGGCATAGAGTGTTGTGTATTGGAGTGGAATAGAATGGAGTCACGTAGCGTGACGTACACTTGAGTAGAGTGGACTGGTGTAGAGTGCATTGGCATAGAGTGTTGCAGAGTGAAGTGGCGTAGAGGAGTTGGCCTAACGGCTAGGACAGTCGACCTCGAATCTGGGGAACTGGGTTCGAGTCTCGGCAATGACGCTGAACATCCTGTGATTCTGGGCAAATCGCTTAATCTCCCCGTGCCTAATAAAAAAAATGAATATGTCCTCATGTAATGCAACTGGTGCTATGTAAAGCGCTCTGATACCCGATTCGGGTCAAGTTCGCGCTATATAAAATTCTGTAAAAAAAAAAAAAAATAGACTGCAGCGGCATAGAATTCAGCAGAGTGTAGTGCAGTATCTTACAATGCAGTGGCATAGATTAGAGGGCTGCATAGTGCAGTGGTGTAGAGTGCAGTGGTGCAGAGTAGAGTGGCATAGAGTGCAGCGACAGAGTGGAGCAAAATAGAGTGGCGCAGAGTGGTGCAGGGTAGAGTAGCGCAGAGTGGTGTAGAGTAGAGTACAGTGCCGTAGAGTGCAGTGACAGTGCAGTGACGTAGTGTGGAATACTGCAGACTGAAGTAGAGTGGAGTGATGCAGAGTAGAGTGGCGTAGAGTGCAATGGCAAAGAATGCAGAGTAGAGTGGCGTAGGGTTGAGCTGCGTAGAGTACAGTGTTGCAGAGTATAGTGCTGTAGAGTGCAGTGGCATGTAGCGCAGTGGTGCAGAGTGCAGTACTGCAGAGTGCAGTGGCACAGAGCGCAGTGATGCAGAGTAAAGTGACATAGTGTGCAGTGGCAAAGAATGCCATAGAGTAGAGAGGCGTAGAGTTCAGTGGCATAGAGTGCAGTGTTGCAGAGTAGAGTGTCACAGAGTGAAGTGGTGTGGAGCGGGGTAGAGTATATTAGTGTGGAGTGCAGTGGCATAGAGTAGCATAGAGTAGAGTGCAGTGGCATGGAGTAGAGTGGTGCAGAGTAGAGTGCAATGGCATAGTGGGTAACAGAGTAGTGGAGTGGCGTAGAGTGGAGTGGACTGGTGTAGAGCGCATTGGCGTAGAGTGTTGCAGAGTACATTTGCGTAGAATGCAGTGGCATAGAATTCAGTGGCGTACAATGCAGAGTCATAGACTGCAGTGGCATAGATTAGAGTGGTGCATAGTAGAGTGCAGTTGCGTAGAGTGCAGTGGTGCAGGGTAGAGTAGCAGAGTGCAGTGGCATAGAATACAGTGGCGTAGAGTGCAGTGGTGCAGAGTAGAGTGGCATAGAGTAGAGTGGCACAGAGTGCAGTGACGTAGAGTGGTGTAGAGTACATAGAGTGCAGTGGCACAGAGTGGAGTGCTGCAGAGTAGAGTGGGGTAGAGTTCAGTGGGGTAGAGTTCAGTGGCAGAGAGTGCAGTTTTGCAGAGTAGAGTGTCGTTGAGTGCAGTGGAATAGCGTACAGAGCAGCGATATAGACTACAGTGGTGCAGAGTAGAGCGCAGTGACAGAGTGGCAGTGATGTAGAGTGGACTGGCATAGAGTGCAGTGGCGTAGAGTGCAGTGGTGCAGAGTGGCGTAGAGTGCAGTGATGCAGAGTGGCATAGAGTGCAGTGGCATAGAGTAGATTGTTTCAGAGTAGAGCAAGGTGGCGTAGAGTGAGGTGGAGTGGTGCAGAGAAGACTGCAGTGGCGTAGAGTAATGGCGTAAAGTGGTGTAGAGTGCAGTGGCATAGACTGCAGTTGTGCAGGGTAGATTAGAGTGGTGTACAGTGGACTGGCATAGAGTGCAAGGGAGTAGTACAAAGTAGAGTGCATTGGCATAGAGTATATTGGCATAGAGTGCAGTGACAAGGAGTGAAGTGTTATAGAGTGGCGTAGAGTGGAGTGATGTTGAGTGGAGTTGTGCACAGTAGAGTGGAGTGGCCTGGACTGGATTGGTGTAGAGTGCAGTAGCGAAGAGTGAGGTAGTGTATTGTAGAGTGGCATAGAGTGCAATGGCACAAAGTAGAGTGGTGCAGACTAGAATAGAGAGGCATAGATTGAAGTGACGTAGAGTGCAGTGGCATAGAGTGAAGTAGTGGAGAGTGGAGTTGAGTGCAGTGCCTTAGAGTGCAGTGGTGTGGTGTGTAGTGGAGTGGTGCAGAGTAGAGTGCAGTGACGTGGAGTGGTGCAGAGTAGAATGGATTTGCATAGAGTGGAATATGCATGGTGCAGTAGCACACTTCCATTACAGACAACACATCTTCAATTGAAATCACCATTACATTTGCAGACATACAGTTTCACTGATAAAAGTATACAGCACACACACGATAATGTGTGGAAATGTCATAACCTAGTGAATTGATTTGCTTTGATCGTTTTAAAATATTTGTTTCCAAAACACTTCAGAACTACCAAAAAATGTTCTTCATTTGGACTTTTCTAATTCGGAAATATCTGCACAGTTCATTTACAAACATTTAATTTTTGCTGTGTGCTAGAAAAAAAAAATACTATCGTACAGCCTTCCTCAAGCACTCCCCTGAAGCTAGCATGATTGTCACATAAATCCTCTCACTTGTCAGAAAAAGAAAAGTAAACACCAAGCTCCCTAGAAGAGAGAGCCTGACATTTGACCTCTGTCTTCAAATGCACGGCAAATGTGACAAGATAAAAACAAGATTTAAAGGCCTCTTTACAGAAATCAAGCACTGGTGGACCAATACAATAAATAAGGTTTAGGCAAGGGAAGTGACGAATTTGAGCAGGACAGCCTAAAACAATAGAGCCAGCAAATAGAAAACAAGCAATTGTGAGTTTCATACTACAAAGATAGTGGTAAACAATGGGCAGAATGCATTCCCAGGGAAGCTTTCCGAATGTACCCAAGATGTTGTTAGCAAACCAGAAAGCTGTGCTGTCTGGTAGGCTTCAACCTAAAAATGTACCAGAAGCAGCGAGCAGCCAGTGGAAGGACACTGGCTGCTAACAGAAAGCTATTCTAGGTCTATGCTCCATGCTCCATGGCAGGGACAGAAGATCCTAGAAGAATGCATGAGGAGGCGATAGGCTGGCAGTAAGCAGAAGGCATGACCAATAAGATGCAAGGTGACAAGAGTGACCTGGAAGCCAGCCAATGGTAGGTAATGGGCAGCCTCAAAGGTCATTTAAGCTATATTAAAAAAAAAAAAAAACAACAATAGCTTGCACTGACAGACGATGGACTCCAACAACAACAATATATTTAAAGCCCAGTGTGACACAACACTACACATACTCCATGCTAAGTGTGCAGTTTTGATGCCAGATATTGTTGTCATCAAAATGAGGAGACCGTAGATGGTCAGACCCTGATAGCATTCTGTGTTCCCCTGAGAGCTTCCAGGTGTGTTTCAGTTCCATCAAAAGTCTTTGGGTCTTATTCAGAAAGAAGTGGTCTGCAAAGTTGGATTGCACAAATCTTCGAGGTGCAGACCTTCTCAAATATGGAGCAGAATGTGGACACACGGTAGCAAAATTTGCCTGCACTGTATAGCATTGCTTTCCTAGTCCTATAATTTATATGTAGGCCCCAGGCACGTCTAATTATACAGCTTGCTAAACCACAAGAAGAAAAAAAAATCCAGTATTTGTAAAGCGTGAACAGCTACCCGAAGGCATCCCGGCGCTGGGGTCCGTCGGGAAGATTAAGCAAGCTATTGCCCAGAGTCACATGGTGCTGGGCTGACCTGGTGCCGGGGATCGAACCGTGAGCCCCAGATTCCAGCGTCAGTCGCCCTGGCCTCGGCGCCACACCTCTTCCCTGGGACAGGGACAGTGCGCTGCTGGCGAAAGTAGACCTCTGTTCCTGCAGTCCACAGACCATAATCCAAGGATGACCCTTAATAGGAAAGTAGGCAGAAAAACCTTGAACAATATGAATATTCACTCTCACTTGTTTGAATGAGGCAAAACAAAGCTACAAAGGTAGTTGGAATCATGGCTGATCCCGGGCTGCTGTCCACTAGCCAACATCTGGAGCAAGTGAAAGTGGCATCAGCTATTGCGAGGCTGGCCCAAGCCCTCAGCCAAGAGTGCAACATTGGGCATAAGCAAGCGAAGAGTGTTATTAAAGTAATTATATTTTGAACGCAACAGTGGAACCCAAGGGGAGAAAACGCACCTCTCCTGATATCCCCAAATGTATCAAATAGAGGCAAATAAGTGCTGTGCACACTTTTTAAGCACCCACTGCCAAGGTGCGGTCCCAATAGGACTATACAATTTCAAAACAAAGAAAAGGTGCACCATACAAAAGTTATATGTAAAGTAGTCAAACAATTCAGATCGATATCCAAGCGTATGTTCAAAATTCTTCTTTTATTCAGACATGTTCATTGTGAAAAACAGTATACACAGCAGAGAAACAGCCAACGCGTTTCGTCCTAAACATTGGACTTCTGCAGGGCTGTAAAATGCCATAAATATATTTAATTAAATATTTATACATCAATAGACTAACATTTGTGACATCAAACACATGATAACAAACATATACACAAAGTTACAAAGGACCTGTGTATGCACATACAAAACTCACAACGTCAGTGAGGCAATATTTAACATTTTGGCATACAATAAAACCATAAAGACAGGGGGAATAATAAACAACACATATGACATGATCATATTCCATGCCAACAGTTGGCAAATTCATGCATGTATTATTAGACAGGCATTAAACATATGACCAAGAACACATAACAAAAAGCCCCGAAAGTGCAAGGTTGGGGTAACCTAACAAATTGAGAATCTAGAAAAAGAAGATAAGGAAGAAAAACCTCCCAATAGTGTGTGGGTAATCGGCATTGTCTATTTGTTAAACTAAACCCAAGACTTATAGTTGTTTTTGTAAGCAGGGGGAGAATTAGTGCCACCAGAGATAAGAAAATCCTGATAGGAGAAAGTATAAGTAGGTGAAAAAATGAAAAGACTGAAAAACAAAAAGATAAGAAAAGTGCAAAAATGATCCAATGTAGCAGAAGGCCAAAGGGACGTGAAGGCCCTTAAGGCAAAGACAAAATCATGTCTGTCTTATACCCACCAAGCTAGAGTATAAGGTGTTTCATAATGGTCCAATAAAACCGCCAATCCAAATAACTCCAATCCAAAAAAGAGCACCATGCGCTATCTCAGTGCTTCATGGCAACCATGTTCCTAATGCCATACGCAGTCAAGGTGCGTCACGTATATCGTGATCCAATAACTGGAAAAATATATGAGAGATGGAGTTAATCAAGACGTATAAGTAAAACTACGTATAGGCCAGAGGACAATGTCTATAGCACTTACATTCCAACTATAAGTCATGGGTTTAGTTTAACAAATAGACAATGCCGATTACCCGCACACTATTGGGAGGTTTTTCTTCCTTGTCTTCTTTTCTAAATTCTCAATTTGTTAGATTACCCCACCCTTTCGTGGCTTTTTGTTATGTGCTCTTGGTTATATGTTTAATGCCTGTCTAATAATACATGAATGGATTTGCCAACTGTTAGCATGGAATATGATCATGTCATATGTGTTGTATCTCGTTCCCCTGTCTTTATGGTTTTATTGTATGCCAAAATGTTAAATATTGCCTCACTGACGTTGTGAGTTTTGTATGGGCATACACAGGTCCTTTGTAACTTTGTGTATATGTTTGTTATCATGTGTTTTATGTCACAAATTTTAGTCTATTGATATATATAGTTATTTAAATATTTATACATGTCATTTTACAGCCCTGCAGAAGTCCAATGTTTAGGAAGAAACACGTTGGCTGTTTCTCTGCTGTGTATACTGTTTTTCACAATGAACATGTCTGAATGAAAGAAGAATTTTGAACATAACCCCAGATATCGATCTGAATTGTTTGACTACCTTACATATAACTGTTGTATGGTGCACCTTTTCTTTGTTTTGAAAGTGTTATTAAAGTAGGTCACATTGTTTACTAGGCTGTGGCTTCAATGGGAGGAAATGTAACTAGACTTGATTTATTCTGTGGTGGTTCAAACACTTACTTGCCTTAATACTGGCACAAAAGCTCACGTCAGCCAGCCGAATGAACGCAAAATGTTTAGTTGTTAACACTTAAAAAAGAAAAGTGTAATTATTTTTACATTATCGGCCTCAGGTGTTAAACCGAAATAAGATTTATTAGAGGCAATAAGAAAAGCCCCTGTTCCCATGGATAATGATCAACCGAGGTAATTTCAAGGCCTTATTGAATACTATGCGAAATTTGTAAAGTATTTTGCAGAGAAAACAGAACGCGTAAAAAAAAAAATTGTTGACAAAAGAATGTGAGTATGTGTATGGAGACGAACAGCTGAAATACTTTGAAAACATAAAACATGATATATGTTCTGGGAAAGTGTTGATCCCTTTTGAAACCAACCTCACGTCTATTCTCACAGTAGATGAAAGTGCAGTAGATGTGGGAGCCATGTTGTCTTAAGTTCACAAGGGGGGAGAAAAGACAGTAGCTTTCACGTCTCTCTCTTTTCCTCACTCTGAAATGTATTACTCTGTTATAAGGAGGGAGGCGTTGGCTGCTGTATGGGTGGTAGAATATTTTAAAATGTATTTATGGGGTCTTCCTATGATTCTACGCACAGACCATAAACCATTGTTAAAAAAGTCTATCCCAGCTTCGACACGCACTTCATCCCCAGATCCACACATTAGAATCCCTCCCTGAGTATCAACCCTTAGAGGGACGACTGCTTACAGGAGACTTGGGACCTCACAAGATCAGACAGGTCTATCAGACACTGACGACCAATGCACCCACCACACTGGATAAGACAAGGCTTGCGTGGCAGGCAGATATACCTGAAATCACCGACGATGATTGGGCCGAAGCCATCGCCAGCCCTAGGGGTGCGGCGGTGTCCATGCGCTTTCGGCTTATTCAATTTAAGTACCTACACCGCGCATATTACACTAGGGTACGTTTATGGCAGATGGGCGTTATCCAGTCCCCCATGTGCCTGAGGTGTGATAGGGAGGAGGGATCATTTCTACACACGGTTTGGAGTTGCTCGGCGTTACAGCCGTTTTGGCGCCGAATTTGTTTGTGCCTCCATGAGGTGCTGTCATGGGATCTCCCGCTCGACCCTCGCCTTTTCTTGTTACACTCCACGGAAGACATAGGGGGGAATAGGTATAAGCAGCACATCCTGTTCTTAGCACTCGCGGTGGCCAAGCGGGACATAGCACAAATGTGGAAGGCAACATCACCCCCGACCCTGGGCAAATGGAAAACTGAACTAGATAATTGTATGGGGGCTGAGATAGCCGTTTTTGAGGCCCGGGGATGCCCCGCTAAACACCACAAAATCTGGACTCGATGGGCGGACTATCGTGGTATCGACCTCCCCCCCCCTTGCCCGAGGCAGACCCCTAAGAATGTGTCGCTTTGTTTTATGTGTTGGTGTATCCCCACCGAGAGTTTTGGAAAAATATGTATGTATATGTATGCAATGTGGCACACTATGACGACTGCACCGCCTGTACGAACATGGAGACCGGAACCGGTCTGTAAGTTTCTCGTTTATGTCACCTACGTGTTTGGTGGGTGTTGTTCTATATTGGAAATTTGGTTATTGAAACAAACTCATAGTGCATCTCTCTGGCCATGGTGGGGCTGCGACCCCTACATATTGCAAAATAACCTAATAAAAAATTTGTTAC
Organism: Calotriton arnoldi; assembly: GCA_963921515.1. Classification (NCBI taxonomy): domain Eukaryota; kingdom Metazoa; phylum Chordata; class Amphibia; order Caudata; family Salamandridae; genus Calotriton; species Calotriton arnoldi. Next base: position 1,218,034 of record CAWUFW010001665.1, read on the forward strand.
AAAAAAAAAAAAAGTCTATCCCCAGGTGGAGCAGGAAAAGAGTCTGCGAGATTGGCTCGCTTAGCAGCTCGCTTACAAGGGTACAGACTGGAATATATACCAGGTTGGAGAATGCCCAAGCTGACGGCGTGTCTAGATAAATGTTACTATAGCAAGACGTAGACAAAGTGAAAATGGAGGGCTTTGACAAAGACGGGATTGTTGCAAATGTATATGATTTGGTGGAGTAGAGTAAAGGGATGATTGAGAAGCAACAGTGGTTTGAGAGCATGGAGAGGGATGAAGTCCTACAGCAAGTGTTGGAGATGATTTCTAAAAGGTGTAGGCGGGAGAGTTCGGTACCAGTGTCTGCGAGACCATATGTAAAAACAGTGGATGAAATGTCAGTGTATGATGGTAAAGTAATATCAAGAGGGGATAAATATGTACCTCCAAAGGGTTTGAGATTTAAATTATTCAAAATGGCACATGAGGGCCATTTGGGACAAACCTTGACAAGAAAAAGATTGCGAGAACATTTCTGGTGGCCCGGTATGGATGAGGATGCGACTGAAAGGGTAGTGAGATGTAGGGAATGTAAAGAAGATGAGAAGAGATTGAAAGTGGGGGAGCAGTTGGTAATGGGTGTGATTGTGGATCCAGGGTTACCGTGGCATACGGTGTGTGCAGATTTTATAGGACCCATGCGATGGGGTGCTTATGAGTTAAGGTTTGCGCTAGTCATGGTGGATGTACATTCCAAATGGCTAGTTGTGAAATTTATGTAAGAGATCACAATCAGGGTGTTGGGTGAAGTATTTAAAGAGGAAGGTTATCCTATAAAACTAATCACGGATAATGGAGCTCAATTAACATCAGATGAAGTGAAGCGGTATCTGAATTTTTGTGGCATATTACGCTCACGCATTTCATTGTACAATTCCAAGGCGAATGGTGTCGTTGGGAGGGCAAATCATATGATAAAGGGAGTGATACAAATGGCAATCGAGAAGAGAGGTTGTGTCAAAGTCATGGTGAGTGATTTAGTATGGGTATATCGGACCACAGAAAGTAGTGTAACTAAATAAATTCCCTTCTGTGTTATGAGGGAGCGGAAGGCCAATGCCAAAATATCACCAGCATGGATAAAGGTTTTAAGCGGTCAGGAGGGCTATGAAGATACCAGTGAGGCTAATGGTAAAAATGGTAGGAGAATAAATGCGGGTGATTTGGTCAAAGTGAAGTCTGGGCGAGTTGAAGGTGGCCTAACAAAATATTGAAGTCTCTTTAAAGTCAAAGAAGAATGCAAGTTATTTGTGATCTTGGAGAAGGATGAACAGTGGAATATGAGAAGAGAGACATTGAATGAGAGAGGGGATGATACAAGAGTGTAAGGAGTGGAGAGTTGCAGCAGTTTTATGTTGATGGATGATGGTGATGTATTTGGGTAGAAGGGGTGCTAGGCACTAAGGGCCCAATGAAAGGGGAGATGGAGTCGACAATGAGGGGAACAATGTGCAGATGGTGAGATGTCACAGATCACCGGGAATATGAAGGCTCCGTAGACCACCCGGATATTTAAGTGATTATGTAGTGTATAATAATGTGCATATGGTAGTATTTTATGTAATATTTTATGTGTCAGCATTCCATTAACTTTCGGTATTTTCTTTGTTCTTCTTGTTTCCAGTGTACGTCTACTTTGTAAAGGAGAGAAGATGTGTTGTAGCTTTAAACATAGTAGTTGTACCTTTAAACACAGTAGTAGAATGTTAATGTGTATATGTTCTAGTGCTCTTAGGTTCTAGGACTCGGCAAGGTTTTTTTAAGAGTCAGTTGGTACCTGGCTGGAGAGGGAGCACCAACCGCAGTAATTTTTTGTCCTAATAAACCTATATGTTAAAACCATCGACTGGTTCCTGAAGTTGGATCACAAAAGCTTTCTCTGGCCAGGCAGGGGCCGGACACTGCAGGAAAGCTTTACGATGGGCCGAGGAGAGGTCCGCAATCCGTCCTTTTGCATAAAAGGGAATTTGAGTATCAGTATATTTGCATTGCAACATGTACTTGCAAAAAAATAAGATTTGTAAAACTTCTCCACTTTCCATGTTCGGGTAAATCTGAAAAGTACCATTGCTATGATTGAGCCCTTTCTTTAATAGTAAACCTAGTGGCATTTTTAGCATACGTCCAAAACATTTTAATTTCGGGCCATACGTACTGAGGTTCCTACATATGACACATTCAGGTTCAGTTTCCATATGGAAACCTGCTTGTTTACCACAAGCTGATAACATTCTTGTGGCAAGTGACACGCCTATGTACCTGCACTCTCTTAAAAAGCACAACTGAGGACAGCATTACACCCACCTCTCTGCTTTATCCCGCCACAAAGCACAGCCTGGATAGGATGCTTTAGATGCTCATTCAGACCACGCTCGAGCCCTTGATCTTGAGAGACCACAGATAAAAACAATCCACACCTTGCTTTTAACAAGAGACTGGTTTGCTAACGAAAAAAATTTATCAATTTTTGGTGAATTGTATCTTTATAAATCTGTATTTACTGAAACGTCGGTAGTACTAATGGTGGAAAAGCCTAGCTTCGCAGTTCCAGAAACTGTGAAGCCAATATAGAGTGACTGCTTCTTCCAAACAAGATTTGTTGAATCGTTAGCTGGCAAGAGGCTGTTTCAAGAAAATGCAGCACGGAGGGAAGTCCTACAAATTTTTTGAAATATGATTACTATAAGGACTTGGAGATATTTTCTGAAATGTGTAAAAGGCATTATTCTTATGACGACCCCTCGCTCCTCCACAGTGGGTCTGCTCTTCCTGCTGCCACACTCCACCAATAATTGTAGAAATTTCAGAGCTGGTTCTTCCAAGAAGATCAGCAACATCCTCACAGCGCTAACTCATTCAAGGAATCTCTCTTGCTGGCTGTTTGGACCCTCAACAGTGAGTGGCAGAGATGTTGGTCTGCTCTTGCTTCAGGGAAGGAACACCTATTCCGGCCATTCTCAGTCCTTCGGGGGACCCTGTAAACCAGGGCCTGGGAGGTGATATCCAGGTCTGCTGTCGCTTCCACTGTTCAGGACCCACCAACATCAAGACCCCTCACAGATTCCTCCTCAGCAAAGCCTTGGAAAGGAAGCCACACTGAAGTCCCGAAGAAACACGCCCATTTCTGTGCACAGCAGGCTCTGCTCCCTTCCTACCCGAACCCAGCTGAGATGACGCAACAATTTTCTTGCCTGAATGTCTTTAAATACTGCTAAACATAGAATGTCGGCTGCACGCACACAACCAAAAAGTGGCAGAGGATTATTATTTTTTGACAGAGGAAAACTCCTCTAAATCACGCTGATTCCCTACATCAAATTTTGCCTAGAACCTGCCATTTGTAGAATAGAAAAACATACAATCTAAAGTCTGGTGTAGAAGACAAAGGCCCACAGACTCTGAGCAACAATTTATCTCTAACACAATTTCCACATTTCCTTGCCATTTCAGGACAATTATTCCTTGCTGTCTGCCTCAAGCCATTTTCGTTTACCGTTTCACTGTTCACCACTATCATGCCATCACCCCCCGATTCTGGAACTGCTTATGTACTTTGAAAAGTTGTGCCCATACACACTGCCCCCGATGTTCTCCTAGGGATATTCACTTTCTGTCAGCTCCATCTCTCTAGCAGTTCTTATGGTTCCCATTTGGAATCCGGGAACCCTGTGATCACCAGCAAGCTGCCCCTGACCTTGGACAGATCAAAGAAGCCTAGAGCCAAGCCATCTCTAGCTCTTCAGATCTCTGCAAGAGAAGAAGGTGCTGGTGGGCAGTTCACATCTCTACTCTCTGGTGCAGTTCCAGGCATCATTCATCGATTTTTGGGCCTCGGTTGTCTGTCAGGATAGGACTACCTCAGACTTTGTTTGCGGTTCTTCAAAATACAGGGTAGGCCTAATAACACAGACCTCAAGGACAAGCAAGGGAGGCAGAGCAGCTGGTCCAGATTTGTTTCTCGTGTCAGCTGACTTCCTGGCATCCTCAGAATCACCCAGAAAATCCCACGTGGGAGGACGGAGCTCCCTGACGGGTCTCCAATGGACAAGGATGGCCGCCTTCTCTGGAATCTGGCTGTCAAACAGCTGGCAGTCACCTAGGGGAGTCGAGAATGTAAATACCCCCCGCAGCAAAGAACTCTGTCCGTTACTGTTCATCAAGGAGAAGGAAGATGTGTTCCTTACCTGTTTCCTTCATAGCCATTGAGGCCTACACCGTGCTGCAGACCCCGAAGGCAGAGAGGTGCAAACAGAGGCCTGACCATCAACGTAGAGTATTGGAATGATTATGAGAGCACACTCCTTCCTAAGAGACAAATCCAGAGACTACTGGCTTCCCTCAGTCAGTGTGGCTGCCATGAACGCTGGTCTGCAAACCCAGTTTGTATCCATGCAGAGAATCAGACACTGGTATGGCTTTCAGATGTCCTTCTGCTCACCACGTCCTGTCTGACCAACAAGAAAAAAAAGAAGCTCTACCTTCTCTTCAGTCTCCACACCACTTCATTAGGTCAGTCACATTCAGTGCAGCCATTGGATGGGGGTGCCACTATTCACTTACATTCCAGCTTTGGCTCCAAAATGTTCTACGCTTGTAAAATATGTGCTTATTTTTAGAATTGTAAGTATACCAAACTCCCACAAGGACATCCTCCTGATCACACAGGTTAGGATTTCAGAGTTTTTCTTCAAAGGTCTCAATTTAATTTTTTTTATACTCATCACTGCAAAAACACTAGCTCTAAAGCTTGCAGAACATAATTTAGAGGGAGAGATAAAGATGATAGGACTCAGTTAAGTAGGAAGAGTTCCTGGGCTCTTTTAAATCTGTGCTGTTGGACTTGGCCCTCTCTGCAGGATCTCCCCCACATTTTTTGCCTTCTCCCCTCCTATTTTGCTCAATCAATCAATCAATCAATCAATCAGGGAATTGTAAGCGCGCTACTCACCCATGAGGGTCTCAAGGCGCTGAAATTGTTTTGTTTGCCTTAGGACTCTGCACACTTTATCACTGCTAACCAGTGTTAAAGTGATTGTGCTGACTCCCTTAATTATAGTAAAATTGGCTTACACCTGACTGGCATATTAAATTTACTTATATGTCCCTTGTAAAGTGCTATACCATACATCATATACCCAGGGCCTGTAAAATAAATGCTTCTAGTGGGCCTTCAGCACTTATTGTGCCACCCACTTAAGTAGCCCCCTAAAATAGGTCTCAGGCCTGCCACTGTATATTGTTGGCAGTTTTTAACTGCCAATTCGACTTGACAAAATAATCCCCATGGAAAGCCTATAACTCCATTTTTAATGTATATAAGTTACCCCTAATGTAGGACCTAGACAGTCCATAGGGCAGGGTGCGTTGTAATTAAAAAGTTGGACATATACCCTTAAGTTTTGCATGTCATGGTAGTGAAAAACTCACAAATTCATTGCTCACTACTGTGAGAGGCCTATCTCTCCCATAGGATAACATTAGGTTACCTTATTACATTTAATTAGTGCTAACGTTTGATAGGGAGAAGGTAGAAAGGTGTTAGGGGTCTGAGGAATTGTAATTTAAAATCCTCTTTAATAGTAAAGTCAAATTTGAAGTCACAATTCTGAAGATAGAATTTTTAAAAAGTTGGCATATTCTTGTCCTAAGCATTTGGTACCTGCAGCCTGTTCCTGGGTCACATGACTAGGTGTAGTTGGCAGTTGGCCTTTGTGTATTCCTCACAGACAGCAACGCAATAGAGGGACTAGATGTTGCCTGCATGGGTCATCTCAGGCAGAATGGGGGGCAGAGTTGTGCACAGCCCCACTTGCACTTTAAAACACTATGCCTCAGTTCTTATACAAAGAACTTCACACTAGCCTATTCTGCCTCCACACAAACTAGGACCAGGGCGGCAGGAACCCCAGATATTTCTGTGGTGGGGAATCCCCCAGAAGTTTCTCCCACTGCAAAGGGGGCACCAGGTATAAAAACAGGATCTTCAGACCCACTTTTCAGTTCACTTCCGGACCGGCAGAAGGACTCCCAGAGGACTGCCCTTCTGCCTGTGGCATGCTGTGTACTTCAGAGGATTGACCTGCTGCACAAAGAGGACTGCGCTGCTGCCTGAAGCCTGCCCTGTGCCCTCAGAGGACTGCTGTGCTGCTTGGGACCTGCTTCCTGCTTGAACCCAAGACTTCCAGAGTGACTCCAAAGACTAGTTGGCTGGCCTCCCAATCAGAACCTCAGGGACAGAAAAGGCTACAACCATCTCTAACCGACACCTGGACCAGCCGGAATTAAGATTGACCCCTCAAATGATGCCCCGCCAGTCCTGTATTCTTGGAAGTGGTCCTTATGGTGCCCACATAGCCCAAATCCAAAACTTGGGACTTCTAAACTTTTCTGCCAAAAGTGCTCTGAGAACAGAGAGGAGACTGGGACCTAGCTGCTCACCAATCCACCCAAGGTGCATTGTCGGTCGGCCTGACTTCGCGGCAGCTCCCAGTAGGTTCTGCTCCGCAGCAGCAAATCCTGTTCAGTGGTCCTTTGCCAAAGGGGTATCCGTTGTGGTGGAACTCATGTCGGCTACAGCCTCTTCCTGCCGGAGATTTTCGACTTCCAAAAAAGTCAGAACGTAGAAATCTTCACAGTGACTTTGTTCTGGCCGCTTCCCAACAAACACGCATTCTCCTTGGTCAGTGGCAGCTGCATTGCCTCAGTAAACTTTACCTTCTCAGACATTTTTAGGGGAAATTTCTTCAAAGTCCGAAGGTAAGCGGAGACCCAATCCACTTTGTGTATCCGAACCGCGCTCCATCGCATTTGGCCATAACGTTCGTCTTTGCCCCGGTCCTGCGCAACTAGATATTCATGGTTGGCGCTTTGATCTTTTAGGCGCTAGATTTTACTTAAATCTTTAAAAATTCATAACTCAGTTTCTACTAATTGGATTTTTGTCAAATTATTTATTAAAATGTACTATATTTTTCTAAATTGGTGTGGGATTTTTCATGTGTTGCGTTTTCACCTGATTACTGTTTGTGTGCTACATAAATACTTTACACAATACCTCTAAATTAAGCTTGACTGCTTTTGTGACAAGCTACCAGAGGGTCAAGCACAGGTTAATTTAGTGACTATTTGTGGTTCACCCAGAAAAGGATTGTTTGTGGCTGCTGCTTGAGTAGGGTTTCACTCCCCCTCCACCAACAACCCAATTTCTTACATATGTAGAGCAGTAATGTTATGTAAAACACACAGGCAAGGAGTACAACAGTTTAGAATGACAGGGGTAAAAGCATCACAACTCTAGTGCTGCACCTAGATCGCAGAATAGGAAGCAAATGAAAATCAGAGGCATACCGAGCTCTTTTGCAACCATTTCATACCGAAGATGGGTCAAAGCACAGCTGGCAAGGTGGAGATCTGAAGCACTTGGGCTGCATGTGAATGTTATAAACAAATTAAAAATGCAGTCACATTCTACACTAACTGCATCAGTTAGAACTTAGAAGCCGGAGTCTGGCAAACAAGATTTTGTCACAAAATTTAATTTGGTGTGGACCAGAAATTCAGATACTTGACAGAGCAGCTAATAGGTAGTTTTCATTAGGCACAAATGTGACACCAGCTTTAGTTGTGGGAATTTAAAGACGGCCCCTTGGACCTCAGAATTAGTGTTGGTAAAAGAAGTGAGGATTGACAAGACAGGGTGAAGTGGAATCAGCAAAAGAAACACAATCTAAATTTAAACAAACCTCAGCATGTTCATTTTCATCCACCACTCGAATACCACAAAAAAGTAATTTTTGCATTTAGTGACCTGCAGAGACATCTGTACATCTTTAGTAGGAGAGCCCATAGGAACACTAGGATCCAAAACAAGAGTGGACATAACATTTTTCATCTCCACCCACTGTTCCAGGCATGGACAGCCCAGACCAGAAACAGGTGGTTCCAACCACATGACTATGTAGGAAAGACACTATAACCAAAGGAGTAGACTCAAAGACTGCTTCTGAACAGTCTACAGGAAACAATGAAGAAAGTGAGGTTTTATCATCCTGTACAGCTGGAAAAAGGGATTTTTACGATGAAGGCTTGGTACAGAAACCAGAGTCTCAGACACCCCAACATTGGTATAATTCATCATTATGAAGCCTTGCATTGTAAGCTGCATGTCAGAACCCCGTTAAGAGGACCATGGGGCAAGCAGGAGCTACACGGCCCAACTGGTGGTTGAGGCCTTTTACTCCTGATGTCCTGTGGCCCGATCTACTATGGATCTTGAGCAACTGGGCAAAGTACCCCTTCAGCAGTTGACTCCCAGTGGTAGCTATGGTCTAGCAGTCCAAGGCTTCTTCTGGGGTGGGGGGAGGTAGATGCAGGGGGATGAACACATGCTCACAACTCAATATACGTTTAGTAGCAGCAATAAATGATTGCTCAGTGAAATACTTGCTTTTATGGAAAAGGAGTATTTATATACAAACAGAAGGAAAAATATGACATTCACAAACAATACACACAGTCCCCTGAGGTCAGGGCTCTAGTGTTTTATAGGTGGGTTCCTGAGTCCCACCCACTACTTGCTAGCAGTAGTTATTCTTCATTCACTATAGGCTACATTCAGGCTATGCCCCACTAGTAGTATGAGTCTCAGGAGGCCCACTCTGACTCTTTACTAAAGTCAAAAAAAAATCTGCGCCGAAGAGCTATATGGCTAGCAAGTTCCCCTGGGTCCGTCTGGTGCATAAATCAGTCTTAACCGCACCAGCAGGATCTGAGCGACTGGAGTCTCAGAGCATGCCACCTTCACAGGTACTGAAGTCGCAGCAGCTGTCTCCAGTAAGTTCTTAACATGTTGCCCAGGAGGGGCAGCAGTCAGATGTCCTCAAGTTCCTCACACAGGGTCCAGTGGAGTCAGTGGTGGTGGGGTCCGTGATGCTCCTCTGATGCTGGTCAATTTCCTGGGATCCTCATCACAGCTGGGGCAGGGGGGCACTCCTGGTGCTGGTCCTCAGTCGGGGTTTGGCCCAATCGGGTCACTATGGCAACCTCCTCCTGACTATGACGGTCTAGACCAGACAACGCTCCTTGTCTTGTCACAGGGGTCACAGTCATCACTCAGTACTTGAGCTATGGCACGATCAGCACAGCAGCAGTCTTCATGATGGCCTAACCTGGCATACAGGGTCGCTGACTTCAATCCTGCACATTAGGGATGACCCGATTCTACAGCAGCCTTCTCCTCACACCTTGCTACAGGTATCTAATCACCAGGATCCCCCACTGGACCTCTATCCCTCCAACGCTCTCCTCTTCCTCACAGGGCACACCGGTCTTAGCAAGCAGGCACTGGTGCTCCAGGGGAAGTTGGTCTTGGATTCCCTGGGTGATGTCCCCTCACCCAGCTAGAGAGACTGGCAGGCCTTGTCCCCCAGTCCTGGTTACAGGCAGATGTCTTGCAGAGCTTTTCCTCCTCACACAGCCCGACTGGCTGCTTGACAGTTGACAATTTTGGGGCCCTCAAACTCCCCTTCTTATAGTCCATTTCCAGACACCAAATATAATTTAGTGTCTGAGTCTTTGAAGTTTATGTTGGGAGGTCTGCTTCCTTTTGAGCTGCCCTTTCTCCAAGAAGCAGACTGTCACAGCAGGAGCGACTCCATATTTGAGAGCCCTGCAACAAAGACCAAGGGAGTGACTAGAGGTTCACACCTGGATGTCAGTCACAGTCAGTAGTATAACGAAACATGAGCCCCCCCCTTCATTTGAAGTAATGGAGGAGGCCCCCAGTCAGGAGCTCTCACGCCAGGGGTTCGCCGCCGGTGCACAGGGCCGGCCAGTGCATTGTGCGTGACTGCATGCAGCCGTGCATGAGCATATGAAATGGAGCTCTGAATCAAAGAGCACCCTTTGAAGTGCACCGAAGAGATTGGCTCTCCCTTCCTCCAGTGTGTCCCACCCAGCTCACAGCAATGCCGCAATCCACAAATCTGTAAGGGAAATTCCTCTACCTCCGCATGTTCATGTGACAATAGGTGAAATGCTACTTTTTGAGCAAGACACAAATATTTCAAGAAGGGAGAGACATCTTTCTTCTGCAACCCTCCTCTGCTACATACTTTTAAAAAGTGCAGACTTAGATGGCTTCTGGATGACTTAGATTTTAAAGTGGGAAAATCATAAAAATACTTAGGGTGTGGCTACGCAACATGGGCTCACAAAAGGCTCACTGAAACCATTTAAAGTCGAAAGCCCACCTACTTGATTATTCATTTAGAACAATGTATTTGAAATGACTAGATTACTCAAAACTAGATTACTCTCTGGACCAAAACAAAGTATAGGCTGTCTTTTGTTATGGGGACACCGAGGCTTTGGGGAAATGGTTAGACATAGCTATTGCATCTGCATGAATTTAGTCTCAGGCTTAGCAAGAGCTTCCACCTAAGACCTGATCGGATCAGACTTGAATCAGATCACACAACTCTAACTTTAGGCTGGTAGAGCCTCTGCTGGAATATTTGTACTCCTCACGAACGACTGGGCTACAATTGATCAAGAAACTCATTTGAGAAGAGCTGACAGTAACAATTACAATTGCAATCCATTTGTAAATAGTACAATTTTAACAATAGGTGGAGAAAGAGAATGTGAACCGTGACAACTCCCATACCCAGAGTTCAACAACCTGATAAAGTAACTAAATACATTTTGATCCAACACAACATTAAGGCCTTGGAAGGCAGAAGAGCGGTTAAGTATGTGTTGTCCTCGTTTATCAAGCTGCACGCCAAGCCAAGTCATACATCAATTTTTATCCAACCATAGAAATGGCACAGATGTATACAACTCCCTATTAGTGAATTTTATTTGACCTGGGTAACTAGCAAGACTCTCAGTAAACCCGCCCACTTATCCATATAAAAGATGAGGATTTGATAAATCTGCTTGACCTCTGTCTAATGTTACATGAGCAAAGAGATGAACTGTTCAACCCTATGAAGAACAGAAGGTATATGGCAAAGGAGTGAGGTTGAGGAATATTATCTCACGGGAAAGAACCCTAAAGATTTTCTGATGCTGCAAAAATGCTCTCCGTAATCCTACAGAAATAAAAAGAGAAATGCTTGAGTGGCTTATGTGAGCACACTGGGCAATAGACGGCAGCCACTCAGGCATTTTTTCAACTTTTTGTAGTGACGATCATTGGTCAACTATAACGAAAAGGTCTCAACTATATACTTCTTTTTTATCTTGTTTACATTTGGAACTGAGCAGGTCCGTATAGGAAAAGGTTTGTTCCTAAAGTTTTATAGTGAACACTGTGATTAACTTTTTATTCTTTTTTTTAAGGGCTGGTGGTTAAACGTGAAAAATTGTGCAATATCAATACACGTGCTTCCATTGGTTCAAATATCAAAATTTGTGTAATGATGTTACCTAATGAAATTCACAATCACCAGCCTATAGCTCCTGTTTAAAAAGCCAATTTCCAATCATGATGAAATGGGACAAAAGGTACGTGGTTTGTTTATTGGTTTATACTTATTTTCGTGAAAAGGTTAATAATTAAGTACACAATAAAGTTTACCTGTCAGTACGGTAAGAGGTTAGAAGGCTCCCCTGAGGAAGCACTGCAAGAGATGTGTGTAAACGGGGAATTGGGTGAATTGACGGGATCTCTAAAGCGCCTAATGATTATACCACCAAATTGGGTAATTTAGATTGTGTTGCTTGTTATGTAAATGGTACAGAAAGTTATAAGAGTTTATTTGCCAAGTCAAAGGATCTAGGAGATCCATTAATTTACTTAAGATCCGTTAATTTGGCTCAGCCTGCTGATCCCCAGTAATCTGCCATAGGATGGGTTTTATCTTGATTGTATAGAAGATGTCCACTAATTTATAATCCTATTTTTAGAGTAAACAGTCCACTAGCAGGAGCATAAATGCTGCTGCTAAATATGATCCCTCTTCATTTTGCTTGCCCTACTTATGGATGTTGCTTCGTAAATTTGTTCTGTTTCCATCAAAACCCATTTGGCTTGTCACTTTTCTCTGCACCGACTGTCTTGGTACATTTCTGAACATGAAATAATGAAGTAAGTGCTTTAGGTATAAAGCGAAACAACTGGCAGACTTTCAGCGCGGTCCCTTGCGAACATCTGTCCATATTCCACAGCCAGAACAAGATGCTATTTGGCACAAACCAACATTAAAAAACTGCATTCCGGCGGATGCGGATCGAGCCTTGCAATTAAATGTGAAACAAAGCACAGGAATTGGGAAAATTGACAGCCCTCAGCGAGGAAACCCACACATTCGCTTACCGACTGCAACAAAGAAGATAATGACGTGAGCACCATGTAGAGAAAAAATTGAGGTGGCTGCCTGCCAACAATCAGCTTTACAAAGGAAGCTAGACTGGAAGGCAAAGAGAGGTTCAGAAACCCAGCAGGGGTGTAATATGCGTGTCACTCCTTTCGCTTCAAACAAGGATCTTCTGTAGCAAGCAACTGACAAGTCTTTGCAAGACCCAACTGAGTTCTGCTCTGAAGATGGGACGTGCTGGAAGCTTCAGCTGCCAGACTAATACCCCTTGGCCATCCTGGTAAAGCTCACAATAGCTCAGTCCTTGCCGAGGAATAGGAATGCATTAGGAGATTCACTATATGAGGGAGAGTTGTAGATTTACTACACTACGATATTAGATGGCAAGAGTCACAATGGGAATTGCCCGGTGGCGTGTAGTGTGGTCATTTCCACAAGGCATTAAACACATTTCCACAGAATTACAAAATGGGAATTATTTTTTGCAACTATATTTCAACCCTTGGGTAAGAAGCAGATTACTACTACAGTTTAATGTAGCAGAGCAGTAACCCCTTTTATTGAAATTCCTAGTCTTTACACCAGTTTTCACTCAGACCTTGTGTGGTGCAAAGGTATTTCTGCGCACTTCCCTGATGATGTACAAATGCTGATGTTGTACTGGGATCAGTGGGGTTCTGAGAGGTGCATCTATTACCATCTCCATTTTCTCCAATGGACTGGTGGAAAAATGTAGTGTTAGCCTTGAGACAGACATGAAAATTGCATCTCATGTTAAGTCTGCCAGGAAAGAGGTCCACTTAGTAAATAATGAAGATATCATTATCAAACATGGGAATTTGACTTTTTAGCTGCCTCAGTATCTCATCGCTCAACGGAGAGCCAGGGACTCCAGTGGCGCAGAGTCTCAGACTTAAGCCAGTGTTCGGGGTCTAACAATTCACTCACCTGAACATCACAATGAAATAAAAGCCATTACAAAAGTTGTAAACTGAGATCATACCAAAAGAGAACCAAAACAAGAACCTTTCTATCATCAGATTGATCATCAGAATCACAACAGAGTTTTACTGGTCTGTCAATTCTTGGGAAGTGTTGGGCAAACGAGGTCCACATCACAATGTGATCAAAAATTAGCTGATGAGCAATTTGCAACCGAGTCTGAGATTTATTCTTCAGAATAGGGAAAAAGGCAGCCACAGTGCATGGTAGTCAACATCCTGAAGAGCATAAACAGTGACTGTGCATTATTTGCTCTTGCAATTTGCACCAGGTTTCAAGTGCTGCATACTGCAGGAGCAAAGATATTTAATTCACATCCACACTGTAACCCCGTTTTGGGTACAAACTGCACTCTGTCCCCTAAACTGGATTACCAGCCTCATCATGAACAGGGCTAGAGTGTTGTTTTTTTGGAACCTTCATTGGTTTCAACAAATGAACACAATTACCTTCACTCAGATCTAACACATTAAAGGATGGGATGCTTTAACACCCCCATCTTTCTGATAGTGCATATAACCTACTCGATAGGCCCGCTCAAATGATGCTTAAGGGTTCTTCTTCCGACTGAGAGGCCTAGGCATAGAATGAAGTACCACCGTTTGTTTTCCCATCTTGCTTTTCTACACTTCTGGTCTCTCACCCATTAAAATTGAGATAATTCTCTTATTCCTGCCTTCTCTCTTACTTTATTCCTCTGGATAGGAATCCCCTAAACCTGGATATTCCACCGCCCCATCATCTTCTTACAGTTTATAGGGCAGAAGAGGTTAAATTATTTCTCTCCATATGAAGACCTGCTCTTACCTCTGTCCCCGAGCCACAACTCAACCCCCTAGAAGATGAACAACTTCAGATCAACCATTAAGCTTCACTTTATGTAGTTTTTATGGAGTTTCAGTTGTGGATTGCTATGCCAAGGCAATGCTCCCATATTTTAATAATGGCCGTCTCCTCTGCTAGCGAGATTTCCTCTGAGCTTTCAGTGGTGTTTTCGTTCATGGATATGTGTAAATCAAAAAAGAGTAAAATGAAGGAATACAGCAATTCCAAACATTTCGGATGCAGCAGGGCAGTATAATGAAAACATTTACAGGTGACACAAGTAGCATTCAAGTAACTCGTCTGATCCTAAAAAAAAAAACGATGAGCGGCAGTGATATGATATTCCTCAGACTACGGCCAAGGCCCATGCAGCATTCAGGCCATCTGTACCCAAAGAATGGAGGATTCTGACGGAACAAAGTAAAACAAAATAGGATAGTTGCGCCTTCATTTAGTAAGTATGTCTCTCTATGAGTCCTATCAAGAGGAAATCATTGCTGGCCAGCTCGTGCCATTTGACAGATGCAATTCTTTGCTGCACAGGGAGTCTGCGTTAAAAGCATCCCCAGATAATCAGCATTGTCCTGAAAAAAGGTCATGGAAAGAAAGAAGAGTGTAGGTCTATCAACTGACCCCGCCTCAGACATCAGACAGAAGGCTGAAAAGAATGAACTCCAGCCGTATCACTTTCATTTGCATTCGGCTCCTCCCCTATGTTCTACCTGATCCAAACATGCCAGCACAGCCTGCAAGTTTTCTGCCCAGTCTGTGCGAGTAGCTACAGAAGTCTCTAGATCCAGGTGATACCCACTCACCTACGGTTGGGGTCCCATGAGGCACCCACGTATTCTTTCATGGGTAGCTAACCCAGGTTATCCTAGCCTTGTGTTGGACAATCGCCCCTGGAGAGGACAGGTAAGGAGTGATCGGCTGTTAGTACCCACAAAAATGGAATACAGAAAAATAGATTACTGCACATTCACTAGTCTTTCATTAAAATACATTTTCAAGTCTGAGCCCTCAGCATTGCTTCCTTGAAGAAACGGCCATTGAAGAATGCACCGTGTTGCACTGTGTTTCCTGTGGTGTGTAGATAGTTGTGGTCCTGAGCGTCTCCTCATATGCATTTATATCATGCACCTATAAGTACATCTCAGGACTGCCTCCCATCACGCATCATGCTCTGGACACATGACATTTGGAACTGAGTTTGTACTCCAGATGAGGCCTGGCTACCACTGCTATATTCAAACAATATGACAAAGAACCACATGAAATAATAGTGTGTGCTAAGGTTTCTCATCATTTCCAGTGTGGGAGGAGTGCGGGCCTGATCACCGGTGGGACCTCTCTCAACTCTGAAACTTAAGTCATGGAAGTCTTGTGGTGGGTTGACAGATATAAGAATATGATTAAATATGAATTACCATCCAAATGTGCTGTTAAAGGAAAAGTAAGGCCATTGAGCCATATGAATAAATGTTTTCCCGATCAGAAACTTGGGGATGTAGGCGCTTGGATAAGTTTCACTCATTTTCCCCGTACCAGTGCATCGTATAGTCTGAACGTAGGCAGTATCTATTTGTGTGGCACAATGAGAGGTTCTTGACACTGCATAAACAAATCACTTTAAAGGCAGTAAAATGACTCCCTGTGGGTGGCTTTGGTGATGCATAGTTCCAAGAAGAAAATATTCTGCAGTAGACGGCCAATGTTTTCAGATATTCATGTTCGGTCTTCTGAGCAGCTCCAAGAAGCAAATACAGGACCTCACGCAATTTGAATTCTCTGGGTCGCTTCCAAATGCAAATAAAAGAGCAATTTTTTTCTTCTTGATGCCTGCCAGGAGTGAATGATTAACTCTTTCTAATATTTATGTTCGGGGAGTTTGCGTTCTTTTGATATGACAAGAGAGGAGCGGGATAGCGGTGATCTGGAGATCATGAGATCATTAACAGAATTTTGTCCAGGTTTAAGTTGGCAATAGTCAGTGTCTGGTCACTCTTCCCTACCACCCTCAGTATGCAAAGCATTGGAATGAGGGATGTCCCTAATGGAGAGGAGTATATTACATCAATCTACACACAGCAGGAAGACATGCGTTTAACATGACGAGCTGGAAAATGACTTATGGGCTCAGGTGCGGCTGACGCCTAAGCCTGATGTTCCTTATTGGTAGGCTGGTTTTAGGAGTCTGAGGCACACTGTTGCACAAATGATGAGCCATAGCAATTCATTTGGGAAACAGGCTGAGATCAGCAAACTCACTTCACAAAGTATGCAGAACTGTGAATTCATGTTCATATGTGCTCAAAACTATCCATCTAGATTTAAAAGGCTGTTAACATTATGATGTGTATTTAGAGTACTTCTTTAGAGCTGTTCAATAACGCATTACTTCAAGATTTTAATACTTAATTTAGTACTTTTCTTGCCAAGGTACACATTTTCTATTTCTCTTAACAAATCATTTAGCTTTTTTAGGGGAGCGGTGTTAATGTGCCAACATACTAGTTCAAAAACTTTTTGTTGCACCATGTAAGGTAGGGGCTATTTTTGCACTTTAACCGGTTTACATTTTGTACCGTCACCCTCCACCTTCGTTCTTAGCACGTGGCCAACAATGTTGCGCACCAATCTGTCCACCTGCTTCAAACCATCTTCCCTCAGTGCCATCTCTCTAACCCCCATTAGAACTGTAAATGAAATAGGGACAAGAAAAAGTATAAGGATATGAGTCAAATACCTGAAAAAACAATAAAAAACGACAAAATGATTGGAAGATGGTCCAATGAGGATTCCTATTTGCAGGAAATTATTCATGATCCTGTCCATGAGCAGAGGGCACTCCACGCACCCTCTCACCACCTTCACCTGGAGAGGAGAACTTTGCGGGTTTCTGAATACCAGCTATAGCCAGTCTATAAATTGGATCGGCTTAGGTGACCATTTTTACTAAAGGAATTCCAGGGGAATGAATTGCACTATGGGAACACACTGTAAGGTGGGATCTAAGCCCCAGCTATATCTATCTACAGTCATCCGCATCTCAAGTCCAATTTGACATCCCTTTACGAAGAAGCGCGCATTCCAAATCATTGTCCACAAGCTCTAAGTGTGCTGATCTCCTGCAGTCTCTAAGTAAACATTTTAAGAGAAAATCTGTGCAGAAAACACTACTTAATATCAGAAAAATTACGGCATGAAAGATGTTGAGAGGTTTAAACAAATCACCACATTTGTCACAGGCTCGTCGCCAAACCTTGTTATCTTCCAATAACCATTCTCTCAAATGATGCGTGGGTTGTTCCACATCAACAGCAAACTAAGCTTGACTGCAGCACTGAGTCACAGCTAACAATCAGTGCAGTCAGTGTCCCCGCAGAACAGCTGCCGAGAAGCAGATGACAAATCAATTGTTGCCCCCCTGCTCAACAGCCAGAGGGAGTTTTCCCACGAGATGATGTGTACACGAGCTCTGAAAGACGGTCCCCTCGGATGCCTGCGCGAGATGCCTACTCCATGCACAAGGGCACCCAGGAGTTCACAGAGACACGACTGGAACACTCTGAACCTCACACGTGACACACAAACTCTTCTCACCTTAAAGCCCACAAATAGCCTAACAAATTATATAATTAAATTTACATTATATTTTAGTTCAAGAATGTTAATTAAATACGTCGCTTTAGAACGCAGCAGATGTTAAATGCTTAAATTAACATAATTTGTGTGCTTGTGCTAGCAATAAAGACGTAAAGTCTATGAAAACTAAACTTGACTTGTCATAATATTTCTATAGTTATGAATAGCTTAAATGGACTACAATCATCCAACAATATTGATTTTGCGGTGGATCCTAAGAAAATGTAAATTTTGCCCAAAGCTATTTTATTAACGGAAATATAATTAAACGATATTAGAACAAATGGATGACTTTTTGGAATTCTCACACAGCTTCGGGAGTACTTAAGGAAGACTGCGAGAGTGATAGAATATATTAGGTACTGAAATACTTGAAGATTTATGTGTGCAGAATTGTAACAGGTGTAAATACTGTATGCGTAAACTGAACGCAAAAAAATCCACTTGCAAAGCTAACTTTTTTTGTTTGTCAATGGAGAAAACATTATTCTCTGTGGATAAGTGCCTTTATCTATTTACATCACCATTCATTTTGGGGGTGTAATCTCCCAATTCCCACTACATAAACACACCTTGCCAGAACAAAAACTATGTGTTTTCAGGATGGGAAACTAGCCCAGTAATCCATGATCCATACGATAAAGGTAAGCATCCATGGCCGAGTTTGTGGGTGTTCGCCCACTTTTTGAGGTGAAGTAACACAGGAATGCCAATAAACCCCAGCCCTACACCAGGATTTGTGATTGTGGAAATCACACCATCTTCACACAATATCAGTACTAGCAAATCCTGTTTGCAAGAATTCAAGCACATCATTCCTGATTCTGCTAATTAGAATGTGGCTCACACTCTGAAATGGCTTTTTGCACACAGGATTAAAACGTGTGTGCAAAAACATTTCAGAACCAGGCCAATTATCACTATAATTGTGCTTAGTTCAAAAACCTTTTTCTCGTGAGAAGTTGTCATTTACTTCTCTAAATTCAGTAGTGAGTCAGTAGTAAGATATACCTACTCACCGAAAAATCATTCGTGAATACTGTCCAATGCGATAATATGTTGCAAGAAATTTCCACAAATACGAATGCATGCATGCCTGACAATAATGTATGGTTTAAACATGTAACGCCAATCCCTTTGCTAGGCTTGAAAGTACACTGGGGATAGTGTTAAACACATTTATTTGGAAACGGTGTGTAAAGGATTTTTGCAAGAATTATTTAAAAGTCAACAGGGAAATCTCAGCCACAGGTGAACCTCCATATCCTTTCAGCCACGGACAGACTGAATACCGGAGCTTGAATATCTGACTTTGGCCAGGTGCACCCTACAGACCGTACGACTGCCCCTTCTGCTCTTCTGTCCTGGTGTGCGATACTTTCACCATCTTCCTTTGACGTCACTGTAGCACTGCCCTCGACATCCTTGCATTCTTTTATCCAGGTGTGGGGACTGGTGTTGAACACTCACTACCAATGTATTCTTGTTGGGATAAGTGGTCCACAGTCATGATTCCCATCCTCCTCCCTGCACAGACAGCAATGCTAACCAAATGTCTCGCCTACTTTTCAACTTGGGGCTCAGCTCTTATTTTGGAGCAAGCGGCCCTTGTTCCTCCATAGTTACATGTCTAGGTGGGTTAAAGTGACCCGTGATCACTCCCAGCTGCCACTCATTCCCACTCCCTGCTGTGCAAGTCTACATGGAGTGGCTCATGGCCAGCCACACTGCCACCATCAAACACAACAACTCACCTCTCCATCACATTATGTTACCTGGGTCTGGTTTTAATGCATGCCTTTTGTCTTTCCCTGTGTTGCTCTGTTACCCTGTGCGGTAAAGAGCTCATCCTTTTATTTATTGTGGCGGTGAAAGTGAGAAGTGCACTCGGGTGCAGCATTAGAAGTATTGAAGGAGGGAGGAAAGATAGGAGGATGACAACATGCATGAACCTGCTAGGACCATTGGCATTGTTCAGTCTGGCAGGTCCTCAGCACCAGGGCCAGATTGGCCATTTTGCTATTTTGGCAATTTCCCGGTAGGCTGCAGGCTACGGGACTGATTTCAGAGCAGAATGGACTTCAATTCCATCCCTTGAAACCCACATGAACTGATTCTAGTCACTGTCTTATGGTTTGAACATTTTGGCAAAAGAGGTTTTGGTGTCCAGTCCGGCCTTGCCCAGCACGATAGACAACAAACGGTGTTAATCAGAGACAATTATCGTCGGCCATTGCTTGAATCTCTAGTGTTTGAAGCATACAGCTACATGCTGATCCCGCCATGTATAGAGCATTCTTAACTCTCCTGCACGCAAACAACTAGTATTTTGTCTTATCAACCTTGGGGAGTGTTTCAGCAAAACTTACAGAGCTAGGCCACAAACCTTTTATCCACAATATATTGAGTATGGATCAGAGGCAAGCACCTGCCCTATGTGGATCTTGGCTGTTTAGGCTCATGATAAATATGTGTGTGGCTCCTACAGAACACTTTTCATCGTGTTTGGTTGTGGCCTGAACAAAGGGCAGTGAACCTTGTTGCTGGTGTTTGTGGGTGGTTAGAGTTCCATCTCCCTGGTGCATGCTTTCAATATCACTAAGCATTGTATGAGTGGGTGTGTGCTAACTCAACAACACTGTTATTTAGCTGGAAGGAGTAAAGGAAGAGGTAATTATTGCTTTGCAGCATTATACCCTCTTTGCTTTCTTTATAGTATGATGGATGCAGTCCCTACTTGAAGCTTATAACCCTCATGACAAATCACAGCAATGTATTAACGAAAAACCACAAATTATAGCTTGTGGTATAGTGGAATATCTCTATTTTCCTGGTATCTAAAATTCAAACAATATGTAGCCAACTGATCAGCATTATCGTTCATGCTCTAGCCATGCTCCAGTAGGAAATACAATATTGTTCCATTTAAAAAATATTTGCGTATGTCATCACATTCTCATGGCTTGCATAAAGGGCAGTATTAAAAGTGGTGACAGGCCCTGCATCTGCAACTTACCTTTACACTATGCTACTTACAACGTGATCTGGTTTGCTGGGATCTGCAACCCACCAGGCCGCTCGGCACATGGCCAGCTCTGCTGCACCCAAACAAGAGTTGATAGCCAAGGGCAGCTCTTATGTACCACCTATGGCAGATCATGCCTCCTCTTGAGAAGACACTGCCAGTAGTATGAGTAATAAGTCAACGTTGTAACGCAGGTATTCAGGTGGAAAGAATACTGCGAGTACCCAACCCATAGGACAAGTATGTTACTCCTCCCACCCCTTGTTCAGGAGGCAGTCAAAAGAACACCAATACAGACAGACCAAGGACAAGACTGCTGACAATTTATTTTTACAATTGGGCAGGAATAAGGCAGCAGGAGTGATGGAGCAGGGGAAACAAAATATTTTTTGTACCCCTTGGAAGATAATGACCCCATAACGATTAATGATACTAACCGTTTGAAAACGCATGAACTAATCAACAAATGCACCTTTTATTAAACATTACACGTGGGCAACTTGCTGGCATTGCAAAATCTAATTTATTTACAAATGTGAAGCAAAATAACATGAGTATTGTAATTTGAGTAGTAAATAGAGTAAATTGCATGATTTGTGTTGCGTAGTAAAATTGCACCGTGGCAAAGAATGCAGATGGCAAGTAAAATGGCTTTAAATGTCGCTTCTGCTAGGTAATACCTAACACGGGTCTTTAGAATGGCAGGTGGTAAACAGAAAGGCTTATTTTCCATGTTTAATTTCTGTTGTGTTTGTTCTTATATTAGTTTCGTTCGGGCCTGCTAGGCCGCGCTTCGAAAATGGCCGCTGGAAAAGGACGAGATTGCGTGCGCTGAATAAAATGGCCCCCGCGCATGAGCAGAGTGAAGGCTCCAGTCACGTGTATGCGGCCTGTGCCCGGAGTGAGAGATGTCAAGGCCAGTCTGACCTGCAACAAGGATCATGCCAAGAGTTCAGCATATATGCATGGGAACGGATGAGAGAATCGAGCGACAGAGGATGAACTAATATTTGACCAGCGGAGTTTGTTACAAAATACATTAACAAATTGAATTACCTTTGGACATTGTTGATCATGAGAATTCATGTATGAGTTATTGTCCCCAAACCGGTTCGAACAAGGAGGGCGATGAGGTGACCATCACCACCCCTCCAATGGACCAATTAGCGTGATTTCTGCCCCTAAAGATTGCAACTTTAAGTGTAGCGAGTCGGAGAATAGGGTATAAGAGAGTCTGCTCTTACGTTGTGCATTATTCGCTTCTTCTATCCTGATGCTGCTAGAGACTCTGTCATTTTGGACTTCGGACTTTGACTGGGGAAGGAACGAGACCGTTGCGGGAGTTGCCCGGGAGGAGATTGCGTCCGAGGAGGTTAGCGGGACAGTCAGTCAGTTTTGGGAGTCCCATCCTGTGACCTGCGGTTCATCTTTCTTTCCTGGTGAACCATTCTTGTCATCGCCCTATGGCCAAGGGTAATGAGTAGTTTCCGTCTCTATTCTCAAAACTTTACTTAAATGCTTACTGATATTTTAAATGTATCTGCCTAATTATGAACTTTACTTATTTGCTCAAAGAATTTAGATACAATTATATGCTAACTCTAAAATGAGTCTGTGGTTCTTTAAAATAAAATTGTGATTAATAAATGTTAAAAGTTTTAATTGTGATTGAGCTGGACTTAATCGCCATCAACTGATTCTACTAGTTGGTCCATCGACCGAATAGCGGAGTACCTTGATGTTTAGAACCGACAGGATCCGAAGTTAATGTATATAATGTGTAGGTTATAATTCTGTCATTTTAATAAGGTATCCCGTTTGTCCAGCAGCTCATTTTCCTTAGCGTTTGATCCAGAAAATTGAGTGAATGTATGTAAGCGGTGTTATGGGCCCCACCGACATAGGTTTTATATGATTACGGTTGAGTAGGTGTTTTCTGGGTTAATATCATAAGGAAAAATTTATTTTGGCCGCGCTGGATCAGATTTCTTGGTAGCAGAGTTATGGTTTCTATAGATTAGTTTGGTGATTATTGATTATAGATTTTTTTCATGTCCAACACTATGTTGAGTTTGTATTACGTTATGTGTAGTCAGAATTTTGAAGCTTCCGGGAAGTAGGAAGTGGACACGTGTGGCAAGAGAAGTCACATGGAATTGTACATTGTCTGATTTCAAATTTGGTGATAACACAAGACTGTGTTATGTTAGGGAAATTTCACGTATGAATTGCATTTGAGTGAAATAGCAACAGGTTTTCTTGTGAAACTTTGGCCTTAATTCTCAGGAGCAGTGTAGTCTCCACATGTGTTTTATCCCCAGAGAAACGGGGTTACCTCTTGCTTGAGAGAAGGGTAAGGTAGAGAGAAGTGCTACACTTATCGAACGAAACAGTATTCTTGTAAGTGGGAATAAACTGTCTCTTTTGTTTAGAGAAACAGACAATGGTAATGTGTTTTATGTTGTACCTAATCAATTTAGTTGAAAAGAAAAATTAAGAAAAGTGCCGATAATTTTTGTAAAGGAGGGGTCTGTAGAAGCAGGAGTAGAGCTGACATCAACAAGAACCGTGCTGGTATTGGCCAGTTGTGGAAGAACGAAGAGTTTCCTGATTGGTGCATTAGTGTGAGACGCGCTGGAATAGGTTAGTGTGAGAGTGACGTAGAGCTTTCTGATTGGTGCGTTGGTGAGAGACGCACTGGGATAGGTCAGAATAGCCGAGCGATAGAAAGAACCGGTTGGTGAAGAATTGTGTGAATTAGCTTCGGCAAAACAACAGTGAAATATGGCTTATTACAACGAACGTGATAGAGAGAAACCGGCATGGTTTGCGAAGCTTAAAAATCTTTTTAAGAAAGATAAAAAGGTTGTGACTAGGGAAGGAGAAGTACTTCCTCCGCCGAAAACACCAGCATCTTATATGATGGTGAAATATGGCTATCATACTTGCATTTGGTTGGAAAATTGGGCGAAATATACCAAAGACGATGGAGTATTGGCATTTCCGGAAAATGGTTCGTTTAGCACAGCTGTACTTCGAAATTTGAGAGAAAAAATGATGAGACTTGAACCGAGACCTAGACCGACACAGTTTGAAGCCTTAGGTGAATGGGAAGATGAGATGTATGAAAGGGAAAGACACAGAGGTGCAAAAAATGATAATTTTATTCATGGAAGAGTATGGGGTTTGAGTCATGAAGACAGGATGAGACGATGGTGGTATGCTAACATGACGGATGGTATGTTTCCTGCCAAAACAGTTGAAGAATTAGCAGGGAAAAAGTGTACGGAGAAAAAGAAGCATGCAGTACCAGAGAAATATGGGTATGGAGTTAGCGACACAGAGGATGAGTTGCTGGAGGACATTTTAAATAAAGGACCCCTCTCCATATCAACAGGATTCTGTGGTGGTGACACCAAATGCACCGCCAATGGGAACTGTAATAAATCAAAGCCCTGAACAATTTTCTGAAATAAATAGTCCATTTAATAGACTAGAAACACCACAGACTGTGAAACATGATAATGGTAATACAGCCGAACTAGCCAGAACCACAAGAGAGTTGACTGAAAAGATAAGAGGACTGACAAAGAATATGGAAGCTGTGACTGTGCCAGTAACTATAGGGCCAGGAATCCCAGTATTTGAAAATCAAAAGATAGACGAACATTCCTTAATAATTCCATTAAATTCTAGTATGCAAAAAGTAAGAGAAGGGATAATTCCAGAAAATAGAGAGACAAAAGATTCTGTTGGTCCATTTAGGTCAAGTCCATCTGTAAATTTGACAATTAATGAGAGTCCGATAAATAAGATTCCTATAGGAGCCGAGTCAGCAACTGAAACCCCGGAGAAAAGTGTAAACAGGGTAGAATTAACAAAAACCCCTGTGGGTCCGACTGAAGAGGAATTAAATGATTGGGTGAGGAGCTTGCAGAAAAAAGATGCCAAACCACAACCTTTGGATGTGGTCAGATTAAAGATAGATATGGAGGAATTGATTCTAGGGACTATTGGTACAGATCGATTGAAGTCCTATCAAGATGATGAATTAATGTTTATGTGTAAAAGCATCACTTGGAGAGCTAGGAACTTGCAGGAAAAATTGGAAGAAACAGCGAACGAACTAGGAGTAGACTTTGCAAAAATTAGGGATTGCAGAAACCGTACAGGGTAGATTTTAGTGAAAAGGACATAGAAAATCTGAACACTTCAGGACGACTAACACAGATAAAAGAACTAATTGTTTTACTGAGAAAATGGGGAGATATAGACAAGTGGAGAAGTAGGTGGATAAGGAGAAAAAAAGGGAACAACTGATAAAGCATCATTGGCTTTTCCAGTAAAAGAAAAAGAACCAACCGTAGTAGAATGTCCAATGAGAGAAATTCCAGGAGGAGGTTATGTACACGTCCCATGGTCCAGACAAGATATATTGTCATTTACATATGATTTTCCAAGATTGAGAAAAAAGCCTGTAGAATGGTATAGACCGGTAGAAAGGTTTGTAAAGGTTTCAAAAGTATTGTGGGAAGATCTGGATGGATTGTTTGAGATTGTTGTTCCTGCGGATTTATGGACAGAGTGCAAAATTACAATTGACTGGCCGAAGGAAGAATATCCTAGAGATGCAAAAATAGGAGCCCCAAGTTCAGAAGTAATGAGAAAATATGAACAGGCAATTACATTCCTGAAAAATAAGATTCCATCAAAAGAAACGGACTGGGTAAAGATTGATAGAACAACTCAGGAGAATAAGGAATCTGTACATGCTTATTATGAAAGGTTGCTCTTGGTTTTTAAACAGTATAGTGGATACGAGAATTTGAGTGAAAAAGACATGAGTCATTTTGTGTATCGATTTGTGTATGGTTTGAAACCTGAGATAAGTGAAATGATTAAGCAGCATATGTTATGTTGGCAGACTAGCACAGTAGATGAAGTACTACGGTATGCAAAATATTGCAGTGATGATATTGAGTCCAGACAGCGTAAACTCAAGGAAAAGGCAATGTGGGCACAAGTAAAGGTTGCAGAACAGCAATAAGCTCAGATGAATAATCAGTCTAGTGGCGCAGGGCAGACCAAGTTCAGACCGAATATTGGTAAGGGAAAAGGTCAGATGAGTATAGAAGAAGCCAAAAAGACATGGCCATGTCATAATTGCGGAAAATTAGGGCACTGTAGAAACGAGTGTAAATTACCTCCGAGAGTTAATACCGAGAATCAACCATTAAATCCACAGGTGCAGAATGAGGTGAGTTACCAACAGCCGCGACAGCCGCAGGTAGTTACTCAACAGTGTCAGGTGCCGCAACCACCTCTTCCAAAGAGTGTAAATCCTCAAAGATACAGTACAGAGGCAGGATTCTACGGAGGAGAGCAGGTAACAAAATTGCAGCGCGCAGCTGCTGTTTCACAATATTGGTTACGGCAAGATGGAGATGAATCGGATGAAAGCTTATGACGGTGCCTAGGAGAGGAAGAGGAGTGCGTGCTTGGCGCAACTCTAGAGGTAGATCAGTCAGGTCCATTTGTGGATGGAAAAGTGAATGGTGTAAATTTTACTTTCCTTGTGCACACTGGCGCTACCCGTTCTACTGTTAGATCAGTGGAAATTCCAAACCTTCCACTCTCAGGTGAATATATCCAAGTTGTAGGTGTTTCAAAAAAGCAAATTAAAACCCCTCTTACAAAACCAGTAGAGGTGGAAATTGGTCCATTCAAAGATATGCACCGCTTTGTGGTGTGATTGTAGTCCTGTAAATTTATTAGGACGCGATCTGCTTTGCAAAATGAATTGTACCATCTACTGTACTCCAGATGGTATTGCTTTCCAGAAACCAGATGATGATGTTCTGTATAAAATGACAATGGCAGAACTAGAACCAGGAATGTATGATATGTTTCCTGTGTTCGATGCAGAGAAGATCCTTACTGAATTGAAAGGATTAGTCAGGTCTGATGTATGGGATTTCACAGGTGAAGATATTGGACTAATGAGTGACATTGATCCTATAAAAATTACTGTAAAAGAAGGAACGAATTACCCAAACACCCCGCAGTACAAACTGACGCCATAAATTATTGAAGGAATAACACCTGTAATTAATAAGATGATTGAACAAGGAATTTTGAGAGAAATAATGAGCAGTCCATGTAATGGGATTGAAAAAGCCAAATGGAACATATAGAATAGTACAGGATTTGAGAAAAGTGAACAAAATTGTTATTCCTTGCTGCCCAATTGTGCCAAACCCTGCTGTAATACTGTATCAAATCCCTCATGATGCAGAATGGTACACAGTTACTGATTTGTGCCATGCATTTCTTTCTATTCCATTGCATCCTGACAGCCAGCCATTATTTGCGTTTCGGTTTGGAGAACGTATTTTGGCATGGTGTCGAATTCCTCAAGGGTATACTGAAAGTCCTTCTATTTTTAATCAAATTCTGAAGAAATCCTTAGAAAGTTTGAAAATGCCTGAAAAATCTGTGATGGTCCAATATATCGATGACCTATTGGTGGCATCAAAGACCAGAGAAGCATGTGTTACGGACACAATTGCTTTACTGAATCATTTGGCAGAAGGAGGACACAAGGTGTCCCCATCAAAACTGCAATTCTGTCAACAAGAAGTACAGTACTTAGGTCATAAGATTGAGAAAGGGATAAGAAAAGTGACAACAGAAAGAATAAGGATTATTAAAGGAATGAGAGCCCCCAATGACACAAAGAGAGGTGAGAATG
The DNA here is from genome assembly GCA_963921515.1 of Calotriton arnoldi. Classification (NCBI taxonomy): domain Eukaryota; kingdom Metazoa; phylum Chordata; class Amphibia; order Caudata; family Salamandridae; genus Calotriton; species Calotriton arnoldi. The sequence continues at coordinate 1,245,650 of CAWUFW010001665.1, forward strand.
TTCCTTGGAATGGTTGGTTATTGCCGACAGTGGATTTTCATTGATTGCAAAACCTTTACAGCGATTGACAAAGAGTGATGTCAAAGATCCGATTGCGCTGGATGAGGAAGAAATGAAGGCTTTCGAGGAACTGAGAACAAGTTTGTGTGAAGCACCAGCATTGGGAATGCCGGATTATGGGAAAGAATTTGAGCTGTATTGTAGTGAGAGAGACGGATGTGCACTTTCAGTATTAGTGCAGAGGCATGGAAGAATGAGACGACCAATAGCTTATTTTTCAGCTGTTTTAGATCCGGTAGAAAAAGCGTTGCCTGGATGTCTGAAAGCAGTAGCTGCTACTTGTGTGAGTCTGGAACAGAGTGAAGGCATTGTGATGGGATATCCTTTGAGAGTATATGTCCCACATTCAGTTGAAATCCTTCTGACCAGAACAAAAACACAATTCATGACACATAGTCGGCTGACTAGGTATGAAAAAGTGATCTTGGGTGCAGACAATGTAACCATTGTAAGATGCACAAGTGTGAATCCTTCCACCTTACTGCCAGATGCAGTAAATGCAGAGGTCAAAGATGAGATTGATCATAACTGTTTGGATGTGCTTGAGTTTTGCACAAAGCCCCATCCTGACATCAGAGATGAACCTCTAAAAGAGTCAGATTATGTGATGTTTGTGGATGGATCATGCCTGAGGACAAATGAAGGAGTTTTTAGTGCTGCTTATGCTGTATGTACGGTGGCAACCATAATGGAAGCATCTTGTTTGAGAGGAATACGTTCAGCCCAAGTTGCTGAGCTGATTGCTCTGATTCGAGCTTGCAAACTGGGAAGGAATTTCCGAATTACTGTGATCACGGATAGCCAGTATGGCTTCGGAGTGGTCCATGACTTCGGACAGATCTGGTCCCAGAGGGGACTCCTGACTTCCTCAGGGTCTCCTATTAGGAATGGTGAGTTTGTGAAGAAGTTGCTTGAGGCGATACAGCTGCCTAAACAGATTGCGGTGGTAAAATGCACTGCTCACAAAAATGGAGCTGATTACATTGCAGTAGGTAACAATTTTGCTGATGAATTAGCTCAATATTGTGCCAGAAATATGACCTCAATAAATTGGAGAAGGGAAAAAGAAATTGTTTTATGTCCCTTGCTGTTTACTAACCCAGTTGAAACATGGGAAGAGGTGAAACAATTGCAGGAAGAGGCAAGTGATGAGGAAAAAGACGTTTGGATAAAATCAGGTTGCAGATGGAGAGAGGAAGATGAAGTCTGGGTTTACAGGGATGAAAGACCAGTTATGCCTGATAGCATGATCTCTAACATGGCACAGATGTACCATGGACAGGCACACATAGGTAGAGATGCCATGATCAGACTTTTCAAACAGACCTGGTACAACCCAAAGTTTAGGGCTATAGCTGAAAGCCTTTGCCAAAGATGCCTTATATGCCAACAGATAAATCCTGGAAGGAAGACAGTAGTGAGTTTGGGAACAATAGGACGTGAAGGAGGTCCTTTTACTAGAATGCAATTGGATTTCATTGAAATGCCCCCAAGTAACAGATTGAGGTATGTCCTGGTGGTCATCTGTTTGTTTTCTCTTTGGGTGGAGGCCTATCCGACAAGAAGGAATGATGGAGTTACTGTAGCTAAGCTCCTACTGAGAGAATTCATTCCTAGATATGGCTTTCCAGTAACAATAGAAACAGATATAGGAACGCATTTCCAGAATGAAATTATCCAACTAATATGTGAAGCACTAGACATTCAACAAAAGCTGCATTGTGCCTACAGACCAGAGGCTTCTGGAGTGGTAGAGCAAGTAAATGGCACAATAAAGAATAGGTTAGGGAAAATGTGTCAAGCCACAGGACTCAAATGGCCAGATGCCTTACCCCTGGTGTTGATGAGCATAAGAAGCATACCTGACAGAAAAACAGGTCAGAGTCCTCATGAAATAATAATGGGACGAGCAATGAGACAAGCATACGTACCTGTCAACAAACTGCTGACTATAACTGATGATCTCATACTGGACTATTGCAAAGGATTGGCTGATGTGGTGCATTCTGTGTTTCATCAGGTTGGGCCGGATGCGACCACTCTTGAGAGAAAACCAGCTCATGATCTGAGTCCAGGAGACTGGATCCGCATAAAAGTTCACAGAAGAAGAAATTGCTTGGTTCCACGCTGGGACAAGCCACGTCAAGTGATTCTGGTGACAACAACTGCAGTAAAGTGTGCAGGTGTGAAAAATTGGATTCATGCCAGCCATACTATCAGAGTTCCAGATCCTGAAGCTCGACCTGTAAGTCGACATCTGGAAATATCAGGTACCAGTTTGGCATCTGAAGCAGAAACTGAAACAATCAGAGTTCCAGATCCTGAAGATCGACCTGTAAGTCGACATCTGGAAATATCAGATACCAGTTCGGCATCTGAAGCAGACCAACCTGAATCCAGTGAAAGACCAACAGAAGAATCCGAAAAACAAAGAACTGATATTGAAACAGGAGAAACTGAACCAATAGACAGTGACGGTGAACAGCCAAGTACAAGCTTTGGGGAAATTCCTCCAGAAATTATAGAAATAACTCAAGAAGATTCAGATTCAGAAAGAGAGATTGAGGAAGTTGCGGAAGAAACACAAGGAGAATTAGACTCAGAATTACAAGTAGAAGAAACCCAAGGAGATTCGAATTCAGACAAAGGAGACAGAGATCATAAAGTTCAAAGTTAAAGAAAGTGAAGTGAGATCTGAGACAGAATCTGAAGAAAGTGAAGAAGAAATAAGACAAAGAATAGGACCAAGAAAGAGAACTTGGAGAGCGGAACTTGGAGAAAAGGAAAACGAACTGAAAAAGCCAAGAAAAGGAGACAATTGGCCCAACGAAATTAAAAGACTGAGATATAAGCTAATAAATTTGAACAAAGACAATGCAGAACAAGTAAATGAAATAACAAGTCAGAAAAGACAAAGAAAAACAAATAAAAGACAGTTGCAGAGACCCAAAAGAGTGAAAAGACCTAACCTGAAATACAAGTCACCTGAATGGGTATACATAGCACTGCCTGACATTAAAGAAGTGGATAGCAGTCACGAAAACCCAGACAAAGACTGTGAACAAGTGGGTGAGAGTGAACTGCGCCCATCCTGAAGAGGAGAAAAGAAAACCGGACTAGACACACAAACTGACAAAGTCAAAGAAAAATTTCTGAAAGACCAAAAAGTGCGCCAAAAGCAATTGGTTCCAGTCAACAATAAAAGAAAGGGTAAAACGGCAAAAAGTCATTCTGAGGTGTGGAACACATTTTCTGTACATATATTTAGATTATATTTCAACATGGTAGACACTGAGAATAGAAGATCTAGATGTGAGTTTTTCCGTAGATGGTGTAAAATGTGTTTCTATTGTACAGGTTTACTAATGCTTATTTGGTTCATTTTAGCAATAATAATTCCACTTAAATTAGTTGGAGAAAATACATCTGCAATCATGAATGACACGAATAGTGACAAGAAATCTAACTTAAAGAACACTGCAACACTGATAGATAGTACTGAATTTCATAGGGATAAGTCAATAACTGATTTCTCCAAGAATGTCTTCACAAAACTCTTGTATGAATATGTAGAGACAATGGATGTTAGAGATTGTTATGTATGTATGCAGTTACCTGCGTCTGTAACAGAAGGTGTGACGTATCATCACCTTCCTTTGACGTATGGAATAACCTGTAGTGTTTTAGCTAGCTTATTTTACAAAACAGGTAAATTAGAGTATTACTACACTGACACAGATGCTGTTTTTGCTAAAGTTCCCGTAGTCCCTGAACTAAATAAGGTGAAACTTGCAAAGATTTTTGGAGAATCTGTCTTAGAAACGAAAGAATTAACATTAGATTATGCATTTAGACATAACCTTACTTGTAGGTTAAGAAAGGAAGAAACGTTTTTTTTAGACATGTTAGAAGACAGAAGGGTTAAGTTTCAAAGAAAAGCAACGGGAGAAAAGACAAAAACCCCACCTTGGGCGTTTGAAGAGGGAAGTTATGACAAGAGCGAAACGAATGCAGCCATGGTTTTAGATTGGCCCCAACAGGGAAAATTGTGTATTAGTAGAGATAACACTATGTATGATAACTATTTTGTGGGTTCTAGTGAGTGCCGAGATACATACAAAATTATAGGGGGATGGGGATTCAAAGGAGGAAAAGATCCAGTATTCCCAGGAATCTATTATATTTGCGGAAACCAAGCCTATTATAGGTTGCCGGACCATTGGTATGGAACATGTTATCTAGGCCTGGTCTTTCCAAAGATTTTTCACGTGGAAAGAGGAACAAAAGGAATTCACGAGATAGGTAAACCATTAACCAGGAAGAGAAGGGAAAGCTTCTCAGAGATAATAGGTGACATTTTTGGAGCATTGATACCAGCAGTGGGTGTATCTTTGAATGCATACAAGATTCGGAAATTGTCTACAGTAGTAGATCGTTTATCAACGAATACTGCTGGAGGGTTCTTGATAATAAATACCGAAATGGTTGCCATGAGAGCTATGGTAATGCAAAATCGACTTGCCCTTGACATTCTTTTGGCGAAAGTTGTGGAGTCTGTGGAATGTTGAAGGTACAATATTGTTGCACTTACATTCAAGCCAAAAGTCAGAATATACAGAAGTATATAAAGAACATTACTGATTTACATAAAGAAATTGCCCCACTGGAGATTGAAGGTGCTTGGGAGAAACTTGGTAAGGGTTTTTCCTCAATAAAGAAATGGTTCACCGAAATAGGTAGTTCTCTAATTGGGAAAATACTAATTCCAGTGACCTTAGTAGTAGTGATAATATTAATATTGAGATTAGCATATGTGTGTATTAAAAAGAGAAAAAGACAAAATAAAGCAAAAAGAGAAAATGAGAAAAATAAGGAAAGAGAAACAAGAGAACGGGAGATGGGAGAGATCGAATTGGAAGAGTTTAAAGAGAACATGTACAAAAGGTCTAAAAGACGAGATGAAAAGAATACAATTGTCTAAAATAACGAAAGCAAGTGGACAAGAAACATTTTTCTGATACATTTTGTAGGGATAGGTTTTAGTGGTGATGTTAAAAATCACCAAAGGGGGTAATTGATGGAGCAGGGGAGCAAAATATTTTTTGTACCCCTTGGAAGTTAATGACCCCATAACGATTAATGATACTAACCGTTTGAAAACGCATGAACTAATCAACAAATGCACCTTTAATTAAACATTACACGTGGGCAACTTGCTGGCATTGCAAAATCTAATTTATTTACAAATGTGAAGCAAAATAACATGAGTATTGTAATTTGAGTAGTAAATAGAGTAAATTGCATGATTTGTGTTGCGTAGTAAAATTGCACCGTGGCAAAGAATGCAGATGGTAAGTAAAATGGCTTTAAATGTCGCTTCTATTAGGTAATACCTAACACGGGTCTTTAGAATGGCAGGTGGTAAACAGAAAGGCTTATTTTCCATGTTTAATTTCTGTTGTGTTTGTTCTTATATTAGTTTCGTTCGGGCCTGCTAGGCCGTGCTTCGAAAATGGCCGCTGGAAAAGGACGAGATTGCGTTCGCTGAATAAAATGGCCCCCGCACATGAGCAGAGTGAAGGCTCCAGTCACATGTATGCGGCCTGTGCACGGAGTGAGAGATGTCAAGGCCAGTCTGACCTGCAACAAGGATCGTGCCAAGAGTTCAGCATATATGCATGGGAACGGATGAGAGAATCGAGTGACAGAGGATGAACTAATATGTGACCATCGGAGTTTGTTACAAAATACATTAACAAATTGAATTACCTTTGGACATTGTTGATCATGAGAATTAATGTAGGAGTTATTGTCCCCAAACCGGTTCGAACAAGGAGGGCGATGAGGTGACCATCACCACCCCTCCAATGGACCAATTAGCGTGATTTCTGCCCCTAAAGATTGCAACTTTAAGTGTAGCGAGTCGGAGAATAGGGTATAAGAGAGTCTGCTCTTAGGTTGTGCATTATTCGCTTCTTCTATCCTGATGCTGCGAGAGACTCTGTCATTTTGGACTTCGGACTTTGACTGGGGAAGGAACGAGACCGTTGCGGGAGTTGCCCGGGAGGAGATTGCATCCGAGGAGGTTAGCGGGACAGTCAGTCAGTTTTGAGAGTCCCATCCTGTGACCTGCGGTTCATCTTTCTTTCCTGGTGAACCATTCTTGTCATCGCCCTAAGGCCAAGGGTAATGAGTATTTTCTGTCTCTATTCTCAAAACTTTACTTAAATGCTTACTGATATTTTAAAGGTATCTGCCTAATTATGAACTTTACTTATTTGCTCAAAGAATTTAGATAAAATTATATGCCAACTCTAAAATGAGTCTGTGGTTCTTTAAAATAAAATTGTGATTAATAAATGTTAAAAGTTTTAATTGTGATTGAGCTGGACTTAATCGCCATCAACTGATTCTACTAGTTGGTCCATCGACCGAATAGCGGAGTACCTTGATGTTTAGAACCGACAGGATCCGAAGTTAATGTATATAATGTGTAGGTTATAATTCTGTCATTTTAATAAGGTACCCCGTTTGTCCAGCAGCTCATTTTCCTTAGCGTTTGATCCAGAAAATTGAGTGAATGTATGTATGCGGTGTTATGGGCCCCACCGACATAGGTTTTATATGATTAAGGTTGAGTAGGTGTTTTCTGGGTTAATATCATAAGGAAAAATTTATTTTGGCCGCGCTGGATCAGGAGAATGAAAGAACTATTTCATTTCGCCTTGGAGAGGGAAGTTGACAAATACATCAGACCATACAACAAAGACTCTTCCAAAGGTGTTCATTATTCTTCCTTTTTCTTCATTCTCATACAAAATAGGAGTGGCTCATGGGGCCAAATGCTAGATGGGGATAGTCAGGGAACAACCCAGGTACATGATGATAGTGGGATGGAATTAAAGCAAGCCATCAAGTAAGCACAGTAGCCAGACATGATTCAAAGGGCGTTGAGACAAGGTCGGTGGAGTCATCTTGCAGAAGCACATGCTTCAGTTAAAGAGCCGAAGGACTTAGTGCTGGAAAGAGGTGTACAGGGAAAAGGATTTAATGGAAGATAAAGCACTAGAGGACATAGAGCCTGGGACTGTAACAAGCGAGGCTAATGGTGGAATACCAGATGCGATGTGGATAGAGTCCCAAAACACAAACCTTGGCTGACAAATTCAAATTTGTGCCGTTTTTACGAGAACCATTTAATGCCAACAAGAGGGTGCATTACTCAACTCAGTACCTATAACGACATAGGTAGGAACTTTTCAAATATAGGTTGTCATGAGTTTGCAAGGAGCTCTGGTGAGCAAATCATTGGACACAGCAAAAGGGATAAAGATGAATAAAAGCCTGCCAAATAGGATGATCGGAGTATTCTGTGGTCCTAAGTTGGGTGGGTTGACAGTCAGGGGTCGACAGGACTTAAAAGGAAGTTGATGATTGTTGAGCACGAAAGGACTGAAAAAGCAGGGGTGATGATGGACATCAAGTAATGAGCTCCACAGGCTTAAAGCGCAGTATGAGATTGCAAGGCAACCCCCCACACTAAACAAAACAAAGAAGTGCAAATAATTCCTCAAGAGAATCTTGGTGTAGTATTCGAGGGTATACTAATTAATGCCAAAGAGGCCATTCACCATTTTCTCCAGAATAAGAGTTTTTTCTCTGTGACTGAAAGGTCCAACCTGCTCTTACAGATTGCCTCCTCACTTTTGCAACGACTTACAGACAGTAAATGCTTATGGATACATAACCCGCTCCCCACCCCTTCTTCTATCACCTGCTAAAAGGGCTTCTATGCAGACATGAGTGGAATTTAGTATTGCACAAAAAAATAATTTTACAGAAGAGAATCAGTCTAAGCACTGCTGCTCCAATCCGAGCTGGACCAGGTAGTTCCTCACAGTACAACTAGTGCAACCTGCAACAAAATTAATAATTTCAGTCTGGTGGCAAAAAGTCATAGCCCTGGGTGGATCTTGCATCCTTCAACGCCATCCACCAGAAGGATGGCCACCCCTTTGCAACCCTGAACAGAGAGTTAGAGTTTATCATTAGGGGTGTTCTATCAAGAGTGAAGAACTTGTTCTGGATCAAATAGGAAGAGGGGTAGTGTAACAAGACCTTGGGCAGAAACCGTTAAAAAATGCCTGTGCAAACCCAAGAATTCTGCTAGGAAAGGGAAATGATATTTTGATTAGACCTGGATAAACGCTTCTGCATCGACCGGAAGAGCAACACCATATGCTTTTCTTTTTTAGCAACAGGAAGGTATTTCCCTAGCCAGCTAGCCTTGGCAACTCAATACCACTAGCACCACTTCACAAGCGATGCAAGCATCACGACATTCAGACGCATGACACCATATTGAGATATTTCAACAGTGGACAATAGGGCATTTTATCCTAACAAAGGCTCAAGCTGTTCATAGACTGCTCCAGGAGTTTGCACTTTATAATGATCCTGGGATCACACTGATGCTCTGATTGCTACATGCCTCCATTCTTCCCCAGTAGTTTCCAGAATGTCATGGTGAAAATAAAGTTAGTGGAAGTTTCTAGTGGCGAAAGGCTAATGGGTGTTGACTCATTTTTTTGCAATCTTTGCGTATTAAAGTTTTCAACCATAAAAAGGGGGTTACAGAGAATAACATCCCTTGTAAAGTAGAATGGACAGCAGCATGAAAGAACCATCAATGTTCCAGAATTAAATCAAAGAGCCTAAGGGCAGCCCCCTGTTAAGGAAGTGAGGGCCACAATGGACAGAACGAGAGGGCAAGGGGCCGGACAGGTAGGGGGGTGTGCGACAGGTCCGAAGGAATAGGATGGCCGATGGGCCTGTAATGCGCATCAATCCCAGCACCTGTCTGGGTGGGGCCGAGAAAGACTCTCCAGGCAGGCACAGAAGGGAGATGGCTCATCCCAGATTCCCCAAGAGCATGAGAATGCATGAAGATGCATCAGGCGAGAGGGTATGTGTGGCGAGGCGTGGCAAAGAAGGCCTCATCAGGGCTTGGCATCTGACGCTAAGAAATCACACCAGATGCTGTCAAAGGTGTAAAATGTATCATAGATCCTGTTGGTGACCGGTTCATGGCCAGCCACCCTACGCCGCTCAACAAGCCACTCATTGCATGTCAGGACAGTGGGTTGTCTCCAGTGGTGGAGAATGCAGTTTGGCCACTGCAAGGGATGCCCCTAATCAGTAGTGCACATGCACCCTAGTGTTAACTCCTGACCACTTACCAGGGATTAGCTATCTAGAGTGGACAGGAGCAGTTGGCAAAACAAATGGCCGCAGGACAATGGCTTGCCTCTGGGCACAGGAAAGGCCAATGAATGTCAAGTGCTGACCACTTAGCAGGGATTAGCAATCTGGGAGTGGGCTGAAACAGTTGGCAGAACAAAGGGCAGCTTTTTCACTATCTCTTTTGAATTCGAGATGCCAAGGAGGGCTTGTCCTCTTCATCCTCAGCCACAGTAAGAGGCAAAAACAGTTTTGACCATGTCAGGTAGGAAAGGGGCCAAGAAACTGAAGTCAACCCCTGCCTGGTGGCAGCTGGATCCTGCCATGTTCAAACAGGGGATCCTGGGTAATAATACACTCAGACAAAGAGCAAGTGCGGCAAAAGGAGGTGGGGCACTGGGAGTAACTAGTTACGATTGGTGGTAGATAAATCTAGCATCTTAACCATTACCTGCTCAGAATATTCCTGGACCTGAGAAGACTCCATAGAAAGAAAAAGACCCTGCTGAATAAAGAATCCTGCCTCCTGCTGGACGAAGAGGACTCATACAAGGACTCCTGAATACTGCTGCCACTTAGGGCCTGGAGCTGCTTTCCAAGTGTCATGTGGTTGTACTCCTGATTACCTACTTCAGAGACACAAAAAGCAGAAAAACTCCTTACTCTATAAGGCTCAGCAGACTAAAGGGGACAGGACCCTGCGGTAGACCTGATTGGAGAAAGACCTGGTGCCAAGAAGCCTGCCCTGAGGAGCTAGAAGCCACAGGATGTTAAAACTTCATATGTCCTGTTACCCTTAACCTGTTTCGATGATCTTGTTGTGTTCATTACTTTTTTCTAAATTGGTTTTGGAATTTTACTGTGTTGTGTTCTTTACTTTAAAATTATTGGTACTGGTTGAACATAGTACGCATTTGTCTGGGTATTGCTTGCTGCTTGTTTCATAGTTACCAGGGGCTGAGGAGAGATTCTCTCAGAACTGTGTTTTGACCTAACCAGAGGGAGTTTATTGAGTTTGGGCAGGGTGCCCACTCCCAATTTAATAACCCCATTTCTGACATTAGTGGCAGACCGAGTGATTCAAAAGGTGCACCGTGCAGGGCTTAGTAAATAACCTGAACAATGGTAGGCACGGAAAAGAAAATTCAAAACATGGCAAACAAATGAGTCACAACGTTAGGCTCTAGTTCAAATCCAATCAAAACATTGTCTTTGTCCTCAAAAGGTATTAGAGTATAGAGCGCTCAAAAAATAAACAAGGATGCAAATAGAGGGGGCCAGCATTGCGCCCGCAGCATGTAGAATAGCAGTGTTGTCCACCATTCGCTTACCATTACTATTTTGTCTTTTGATCATATTTCTTCATATAATTTATTCACACACCAGTTCCATAGTACATTTGCCAGTGCATTAGAGATAACCTACAAAGAGCGACACAACGTCTATTGCAAGGACAGTATACAGGACAGCAATTGTGGCAGAATTGACAATAAATTACATGGTGGATGAAAGGCTTGGAAATTAGATGAGAAGGGCATTATGGATATTAAGCAAAAATATATTAAGAATAAAAAATGAGAGGGCAAAGGTGCATTGTGGAAGCATAACGAGAGTGATTCAATTAAACAGGTCAGTAAACAAAATGAACAACTCTGGAAAGATACACAAGGAAAGGGGGAGATCAGAGTGAACGAGGGGGCAGCAGATTATAATCTAATTAAAGGAAATGTGGGAAGGATGCGCATGAACGGGCTGATGCACAATATGGAGAAATTCACTATGACAATTTACAGGGACCTATTAATTTTGATCCTGAAAAAGAAAAGCCTTGACTGCACGTGTATGGTTGTTTGTAGAGATCTTGTGAAATGGGCAGATAAGTAAATTTATTTTGGAATTTCAATACTCCAATCGTATTTTAGATAAAAACAAAGAGGACATATTTTTTAAAAGGTGAATTCCGTTACCTTATATACATTGCAAAAAGGATCGAAAAAGGACTTCGGAGCAGAATAGAGAGGTACAGAACCAAACATGTAGAGCATAAGGACATTATTATTGTTTACAAGCAAAGCTAATCAGAAACATCATCAGTGAAAACATAATTTAATTAGAACTAGGAAAGCACAGAGCAAAAATTAAAGACCACAGGCACTTGTGAAAGTCGAACGTGTGATGCGTGCCCAGTGACTGAACGCAGGGCAACACCTATTGCAACACAATAAAGAAAATAATAAAACACCAAAGACAATCAAAAAGAAATAAGCCAAAAAAGGGCTAATTTGGGGGATAAAAAATAGGCAAATTATCGTGTCATGCAGGCTGCTCCCTTGTAAAGATGTCTGAAAACAGGAGAAATAATGGTAACTGAGGCATAGAGTAAGTACCCTTGCCATTTAACGTGTAGAAATGTTTGAAGCAACCCACGTCCTAACCCTCAAACCCTACCATACCATCACATGACACAAAAGTAACACAGTTATTCTGCGATATCCACTTTCAACAAAAGCCAAAAGTACGTTCTAAGTGTTCTGCTATGTTGTGCCCAAAACAGAACAACCTTCCCCTGACTTCTGCCCCTAAAACCTTCCCTGATGCTCTGAAAGCAACTGAAGACCCTAATTGTTACACATCGGGTCTCTAGTTGGCAGAGGTATGCACCCTGTCAAAGTAAGGACCACAATCCTAGTCAGGGTAAGTCACAACACAATCCTAAATTATCTTGTGCTCACCCCATGGTAGCTTGGCACAGATCAGGCAGGCATAACTTAGAAGGCAATGTGTGAAGTATTTGTGCAATAACTCATACAACAGCACAGTAAATAAACCACAAAAAGACTCCACAACAATTTAGAAACATAGAGAATATTTATCTGAGTAAAACAAGTCCAAAACAATCAGAATCCATCATGTAGAAGACGAGTTATTGAATGTTGAAGAAATGAATGCAATAATGCACTTAAAAGCAGGTAGCGCTGAAAAGGTTACTTCAGGTCACGAGTGGCCGGTGCAAATCCAAAGTTCAGGCCGACCGCGATGGAGAGCGGGCCAGCTACAGGGACCCACTTGGGTCCACTGAACACAGTACCTTGGATCCTGGGGAGCAGTCAGAGCGGCGAGGCTTTGCTTCAACCGGCGTCGGTTCTGAGAGGCTGTGCGGCAAGGCTTTGCGAGGCTTCGCGTCTTCTAGCGTTGGTTCCAAGAGCGATCAACTGTGTGACGAGGCTTTACTGGGCTCCGCGCAGCTTGGTGTCGAATTTGGCAGAAATTAAGTGGCAGAACTGCAGGAAGTCTTTTGTATCCCTGAGACTTCAAAAAGAAGAGGCACGTTAACAAGCACTTGGAGATCACTTTGGAGGGAAGGCAGAGTCCAGCTCTCCTTCCAGCAAAGTTAGAAAGCAGCAGGCCACAGGACAACACACAGAAACGCAGTCCTTCCAGAAAAACAGCCCATTTGAGTCCTTTGCGTGGCACCACAGTTCTTCTGACAGAGATTCAGTGTAGGTCCAGAAGTGTCTGATTTGATGGGGCTAGAGACCCAGTACTTATACCCAAATGGGCCTTTGATGTGAGGGAAAATTCAAAGAGAGATTTTGAAGTGCACCAGTAGCCCTTTCAATCCCAGCCCGCACGCCAGACTACCAGTGGGGGGGGGGGGGGGTTATCAGTCCTTTGTATGGGGTCAGGCCCTTCCTCTCATCTGTCCAGGAAGTGCAGACAAATGCATATGGGTGCTAAATCACACCCAGTCCTTTCTTGTGTCTGTGGCTGTCTATAAGGAATGCACAAAGGGATCTGTCACCTAGCCCAGACGTGTATTAGAAACAGGTTGTAAGGCACACAGAGCAGTACAAGCAGAGAAATGTCCACTTTCTTAAAGTGGCATTTCTAAAATAGTAATGTTAAATTCGACCTTACCAGTAAAGAGGATATATCATTACCATTCCAAAGATAGGAAACATGAAAAAGCTACTCCTTCCTAATCAGGAATTACAGCTTAGATGTATTTTAAGGAATTTCCAATTCTAGCTCATGAGAGGAGTAGGCCTCTCAGAAGTGAAAAACGAATTTAGCTGGTTGGCACTACCAGGACATGTAAAACACAGAAGTACATCCCCTGCCTTTCACTTACATAGCGCCCTGCTCTTTGGGTTACCATGGGCTTATATGTAATAAAAGGGGAGCTTGAGGCTTGGCAAGTAGTTTTAAATGCCAAGTCAAAGTGGAAGTAACCTGCACACACAGAGGCACTGAAGTGGCAGGCCTGAGACATGCTTTAGGGACTACAAATGTGGGTGGCACAATCAGTGCTGCAGGCCCACTAGTAGCATTTAATTTAGAGGGCCTGGGCATAGGTAGTGTTCTTTACTAGGGACTTATAAGCACATTAAATATGCTCATTGGGTATGAGCCAATGTTACCACGTTTAGGGAAGAGAGCACAAGCACTTTAGCACTGATTAGCAGTGGTAAAGTGTGCAGAGTCCGAAAGTCAGCAAAAAAGAGTACAGAGAAATGGAGGGAGGCAGGCAAAAAGTTGGGGGGAAGACCACATTAAGGCTGTTAAGTCCAACACTAATCTTTTGAAAGTGCAAGTAGTCAAGATGATTCTGACTTCACCCTATTGCTCAAACCCTGCTTTCCTCCTTACAATCCCCTTTCTAACCTACACTCCTTAAGATCGCAAAGAAGACAACATTCTAGATCGCCAGTTATCCAGAGTACGAATAAAGACTGATGTGGCACTTAGCTTTTCAACAAAAAATGAAAGAATTAGCATGTTTGCTATGTAAACAAGTCCAAACTATGAAGTATGCTTGACTGCTTGCCACTCATACACAAAGTGCTGCTCGCTGTTATACTGCAAATGGTAATAATCACACTATGGAAAACAGTAAATATTTTAGAAGCAAAATGGGGCCTTTGAATGAGTTCTGCTTCTGGCAGGCAGAATCCAAACAGCAAAGATTAAGAAGCAAAATATTATTTACCCTCTAAGCATCTGTTAATGATGTGTAGTGCTCTAGATTCACATGCTCTGCATATTCCTGCCATCTACTGTTGGGCTCAGACGTTTGCAAGTTGTTTTTCTTCAAACAAGCCTTTTGAGTCACAAGATGTGCTGTGAGCAACAGAAGATCCCCCTTAGGCCGGACATTTGCACACAGATACAAGGCCAAATCAGACACCCAGACAGCTCAACCCGGTGATCTGGCAGCTGATGTCCTAGATGTTGGTTATCTGAACTTCCTCCAAGAATGCATGATCATCCTGTGGGAAAAGCGTAGGACTACTTCACAGGCCTGCTAGCCCTCAAAGTGGTAAAAGTTTGTTCACTGCTGCATTTCTAAAGACCTGGACCCCTTAAAGCCTAGCATCCAGGGTATTATCTGCAATCTTTTACATTTGCAGAAGTCAAGCCTCATTTACACATAAATATGCCTACACCTGGTTGCCATTGCAGCTTGCATGCAAAATAGAGACCATTCATCTTTATTTAGGATTCAAGTAATCAAGGCTATCATGGAGGGTCTTAAGAGAGTCATACCACCCAGAATATCTCCTGCCCCTGTTTAGAACCTTAAGAATGTCCTCACAATGCTCATGGAGTCACCTTTTTAACTTTTACCCTCATGCTCCCTATAGTTAATTTCCTAAAAGGTTGCCACTACTTCCATCAGATACATTAGTGAAATGCAACCACTCACCCTACAAGAACCTTTCATTCAGGTTCACAAAGATAAGGCTGTTCTCCAAACCAACCCTACATTTCTTACTAAGGTGGTATCACCCTTCCACCTTAACCAGACCATAGAGATCACAGTCTTCTTTCCACAAACCAGATTCAGTGCATCCAAACCTGCTACCACAAAGCTAAGAAACTACTACCTGTGCCACCCAGGATGGAAGAAAGGGGCAACCAAGGCTTTCTTTTGTAACATCCATCTAGCTGACATCTGCAAAGCGGCCACCTGGTCAACACCTCACACCTTTACCAAGCAATACTGTGTGGACATATTTGTCCATCAGCAGTCTATCGCTGTCCAGACAGTCGTGAGGACTACGTTCCAGACATCCGTAACATCCACACGCTAGCCACCGCTTTCAGAGGGTACTGCATTAGAGTCTATGCAGAGCATGTGTATTTACAGCCACACATGCTATGAATGGAAAATGTCACTTACTCTGCAAACATCTGTGTGTAGTGCTGTAGATTCACATGCGCCCACTCTCCTCCATGAAAGCTTGTTTTGATTGCAGATCTCTTCTTTATTATTAGTTGACATTCTACAATATGCATAGTGTACCATGCTACGTGCAGTCACCCACTATGCAAAAAACAATCTAAGATGGAGGTGGTTCCCATGCGCATTGCCCAGAGCGGGAGAAGTCACATTACATATCATGACCCAAAATAGTTCTTTGAAGAAAAAAAACTTGCAAACGTCAGAGCCCAACATTAGATGGAAGGAGTATATAGAGCATGAGTATCTACAGTCACACAAGTTACGGATATTATGACATCTTTATATGGTCTAACAGCGATAGGACATTCACACAATAGTATAGAAGAGGTCGTTGGACAGGCATGCTCATTAGTTGAAAGTCAATATGGTTAGGAAGCTGAAAAGTTAAGAATATCCAAGGGTGACATATCAGTGGAAGTCAAATATAGTTGTAGCTTAACAAACAGTATGAAGTTAGGCCCTACATTTAGACATTTTTCAGTGATGCTATGGCGAGGTGGAACTTGGGCAAAAAATTATGCCCAGAGACAAGCGAAAGGTTAGGGAATTTAGTGTGAAACTTTCGAATAGCACTGAAATTAGGCCATTTGTTGAAATTTAATAAATGCCTCTATTCATCACGGAAGAGGCCAAACCAAGCACCTGTTAGGGTTTCTGAAGGTTAGAACATTACAAACACATTGAGATCATAGAATGTATATATTTAAAGGATTTATAATTCTGTGAGGATAGTGCAAGCTCACCAGATTACCACCCTTGAGAAAGATTCATCAAGGACTTAAGGAAAATGTACACAAGTCGATCAAGCACATTATTAGTAGTAGAGAACAGGAGGAAAATTACATTTTAGAAGCAGATAAAATGATACTCACAGACTGGCGGGAGCTCGTACTCCACTTCAAGAACGACTCTCTCCCCGACGTTCTTCAGCAGGCTGATAATCTCGTCATGGCGGAATTTAGTCAGGTTGATCCCATTCACAGACTTAATGTAGTCTCCCACATTCAGTTGATCACTTCTGCAATGGACACAGTTTGTGTTCCGTAAAGCGGGCTTCATCAGAGGTGAGGCATTGCTTTCACGTTTCATGTTTGTGTGGGCACAAGTTAATGTTACAGCTTAACACAGAGGCGGGAACCTCCTGTGCTCGTCTAGTGCACCAAGGGCGCTCTTCTCTGCCTACAAGAGCAGTCCAATACATGAATTAACACGGCAACATCATTTGTGGGAATTTGTAAGGACTGGCTTGCAATATTACTTGTATGTTTTGAAACATTACCACTGTAACACATTGTAGTGCTATAATCACATTCCGCGCTAAATTACAAAAAGAGCATAGGTGATTATGCACATCTGTAGAATGTTATGTGAGTTTTGAGAACCTTTAGGCAATGCAATGTTACATAGATGTGTGCAATGTGCCTAACTGCTTTCTCAAAAATTCCATGGACGGCCTAACTATTATGAGGCATTCTCTCTATAGACCACCAGCATCTGAATGGCATCTTCCAGTCGGATGGCCCATTCAACCCTTCAGAAACCAGGCTCTGAGCTAGATAGTACTGTGCTCAGAATCGACCACGTGCCATGATGCAGAAAACGACTAAACCTGCGATTACTTTTTTTGCCACAAGCAAAACTAGGTAAGTTATTTCTAGGGTGGCTGTCGAGCTAATAAATGAAGTAAACTGTTCATGGATAAAAACAACAATGGTGGTTAAATAACATTTTTTAATTCTCACTTCGAGAATAGATCAACTAGTAGAGAAGTATAAGAAATGGTTACCTACAAAGAGAGCTTCAATAGAGAGCATTCGGCTTGGGCTCACCCTGAGCACGCCATAGTGTTTCCAGAATGTGTGGAGACAAGGAAGAATCCCTGAAATATCACCCAATGGTATAATCCTTGGGGAAATGATCTAATGTTGAACTGCACCTATCAGGGGCCCTGAATATGTTTTCACTGCATCCAGAAAAAAATCAATACAGGATCTAGAACTAGAATCTAGATCTAGATCTAGAATTATGGATTTTTGAACCAGTAAGTACTGCGTTCCAAATAGATGAAAGTTTGTCTGCATTTCCGCTGCAAGACAAGTGCAATGTTAAAACACAGCTGCTGGACAAAGAGAAGAAAGTGTCTGCTACTTGACTGCAGAAAGATGATGTGTCCAAGTGACACCTTATTCTTGCGGAATGCAGTAATGACTATAAACAGACATACACACATCAACAAAGATGCTACAGTGTGTTTATAGTGACAAATCCATAGACACTTCATTCATTGGTATAAGGGGGTCATTTAATGCCACACACTTAATTGTCAGGGTCTGTTGGTGTGGGTTTTTATATGGAACGAGCTGATCAAACCATGCATAAAAGGCTAATCATTAATTTACTGGGGATAAAGAACCACCATAAAATTGAATGGCAGTACATAAAGTCAAGACTGAAAGCACTTGACCGAAGTGACGTGGAGAATCAAGAGAGTATAAATTAAAAAGTGAAACATCTATTGACCCTCATGTTTCAAGCAAAACACAACCTGATGAACAGCAATTTGGACGAATGAAATCCTCTATTCAGATGTGCGTTAAGGTTTTGAAGTATGACAGGTTGTAGATCTATGTAATTTGGATGAAGCTTATAGTACATGAATTCCCATTTGAATCAGCTACCCGTCCGTACAAGAACAAGTGAACAGGAGGGAAAAGAGTTAGGTGACTATACATGCCACCGTAGCACTGCCCTGCCACAGGCACCAAATCATACCGCCAAATGACGCAGTAATGACTTACACCAATACTACGTAATATGAATTTGATAGAATCTAGCATGAACATCACAGAAAAGGACTTGGTTTAGAGTGACTCCACCAGAGTGTTAAGATTTTTCTCCATTTCTTCAGAAATTACCATCCACAATGATGTACAATGATGTACCCATGCTGATTTTCAGGGGCCGCAAGTGCTGGTGCATGTGATAAAGGAAGAAGCCACATTAATGGCACTCTACCACACAATAAATGTGACTTTTCTCTACCAAAGTTTTAAAAAGTGAAGAAAAACTAGCTCAGTTCCAAAACTTGAGAGAAGTCTTTCCACGCTCCTACAGCTAGCTTCGGACTGGCCTATGGGATCAAGCTCTTAAAGAATGGTAGCAAAGGATGGAAACATTGTTATGAGGGACACAATCAAATTATCATGCAACAAAAAATCCACTAAAATAGAGTAAGTTATAAAACATAAGGATACAATGTGACTGCATCCTGAGGTAAAGAAAGGAGTTAACCAATAAAGGTGTTATATTGCATGAATTGAAAAGGAAGAACGCACAAGGAGAAACATTCCACCGTTGTGTGGTTCTGCCTCGTTCAAATGGGAGCAGAATAAGAGACAAGGAGTTAAGTGCAGGGAGTTAATGGGAAACAAAGGAAGATTTCACATAGGCATAAAAGGAAACAATTAAAGGAGTAGGCGAGACGCCTCTTGCTGACAGCAGAGGCGAGGCAATGAACAGTAACACGGGGTTGCATTACTGCTCACTGAATACTTTGCGTTCTTTTTTAATTCCAAGTCCAAGACTACAATTAACAATGAAATGAGAAAGAACCAGTAAAGATGGGACCAACATCTAAACTATGTAAATGTTTACAAACTAGCACAAGCAGATCAATGACATAATGTGGTTCTCCAGAAACTAGGAGAGATGAGCACAGGCGCTGAAAGACATTTTGGATAAATCGCCGGAAACAGATAAAGTGCCAGAATACTGAAGAAGGACAAATGTACTCATAATCCAAAAGTTAAAAGAGAAGATCCTGAGAAATTTCCAAACACTGGGGCTAATTTCAATATCAGGTGATGGATCATAACCACTATCAAAGAAAATAATGTTAGTATCTGGAAGAACCTAATGTGCTAAGTAGATAATTGTGAAACTGATATCGGAGCTATCATTTCTTTGTTATAAGAAGGTGGTATAAAATTCCTTGACCTCATTAAAGTATGTCATGTAGCAGCACAGGACAAACTAATAACACTTTATCACAAAGGTGTGGATGTCGCTATTGTGGAACGTGTCAAGAATTAATTAAACTATCACAGCTAGAAGGAGACAGATAAGCTGATTCAGTTGAGACGGGTACGGGTAGGCTTAACAAGTTACCCCCGCAAGGCTGATAAGGATTCATATTAAATGTATTTATGCATTTATAGCAGTGATACATACGGCGGGTAAACTGCCACACAGATGTGAATCCTACCATCCTGTTTCACTTCTTTATTTAGAAACTAAAGCCTGGCCAAGATATTGCCAAATACGCTCCTCTGGGTAATAACCTCACTGGTATACCCATACGAGTCAGGCTTTAGGACCGGACTAGTGGTTGAAGTGGGTGGGATCTATTGGGAATGACAGTCCAAATATTTTTATATTTTACAAAAACAGTTCCACTACTTTTTGTTAAAAAAATACAACCGTTCCTGAATGGACCTTGAGGTGCCTCTGTCTGAAAGGGAAATAGGGGATCTCCTGTACTGAGAAGCCAAGGGAAAGGCATACAGTGAAAGAAGAATCAAGCCTTCTCGCCACTGTGCATGCTACCGGGAAGAAATGTAAATGTGTGCAACTGGTTAATCAGAAAATCTAATGGCTGCTTGGGAGCCAGTATCTTATACCGTGTGTAATATAACTTTAAAATAATGATGCCCATATTCACTGTGATTTCAGTCTCAAGCTGGGACCTCACAGCACTATAAATACATATGCCACTATTCCTAATTGCGCCAGCCAGGATTCAGTTTGATGACTGTCTGGGTGCACACACACAGACATCTGTAGTGATCGCATTAACCAACTGAGCTTTCATAGCGTAAATGAGTGCATTTCCCACCGATTACTTTAACTTGCATTTTCATTTAAGAAATTTGCTGTTATATTTTCTCTGTCTCTACCTGAAGGTGGAAGGCGAACAAACTAGATGCAGAATACTTTGTTCTTTTTAATCACATCTCTGGCCCTGCACCCTACACTCATTGACTCTGCACCCATTACACCCAGGATTTCAGTTAACACATTTTTAATGCACATCAAGCGCAGGACATGACGATCAACTAGATGAAACGTGGGTGGGCTTCATATTTGCCTAGATAAACAGAAGAATCTCTTGCTATGGTGTTAATTGACCCTGAGAAAGCATTTGATTTAATCAAGTGGGGTTTACTCCTCATGGTGCTCAAACACTTTGGGTTGGGATCAGAGTTTAGAGTATTGGTAAAACTGCGTTTTATGAGTCTAGCTGCCTCAGTAAGGGAGAGCCTGCTGCAGACATTGACCCTGACACTGAGGAGGGACACCAGAGAGATGCTCCCCCTCCCTGCTCCTATTCGCTTTATCTATTGGACCACCGCAAGCTCGATTAGCGCTGACGCACAGGTGAAAGTTTATAATACTGATGGAGAACAAAAGCATAAGATATCATTATATGCAGAGGATGTCCTTCTTTACACCACAGACACCTTCAAACTATGCCCAGACCTCTGGACATTTTCCAGCAGTTTGGAGTCTGTTCAGGATAAAGAATCAACTGCACAAAATCCAGGGCTCTGCTAATTCACACATGGAATACCAACAAAGTGCAGACACTGCACCTGGGGGCGGACACCGAGGGATTCAGATATTTGGGCATGAACATGACTTGAAATAAGTCGATATTATTTGCCCATAACCTGAATACTCTGCTGGCTAACCACCATGAAGATGTTGCACATTGGTGCTAACTCCCACTCTCGATCAGGGTCAAGAGCCTTACTTTAAGATGGGCTCACTGACAAGGTCCCTGTATGTCTTACAGAAAACCTCGAATTATGTCCTAGACATATTCCTAAATGAATTGAAGGAGAGCTACATGCAGAACAGTTTATGATGAGGGTATTGCTCTTCCTACTATTCAGTACTGCTACTGGATGTAGCAGTCTGTAGTGTCCAATGGGCATTTGCACTGGTAACAGAGCCATCTATATATATGGCTAGAGCAGCTCTGAGTACTAAGGCATTTATGCACTATTTGTATGATGGAGTGATGGGATGAATGAGTTAATCTCAGCCACTGGCAATTACTCTGGCCACATTCCACTCCATCATTTTTTTCGCTCACCATGCTACCTCAGACAGGAAGAAGTCGTATGTAAATCAGCACTTGCCCGGCTCCAGTAGGAACAGTTCAGCCCCGGTTGTCAGCCCTGTTCGGAACAGGCTCACAAACAACCCCCAGATCACTTTCAGCCTATGTGGGCCTAGTCAGTAGGATCTAGCTTGAGTCTTGTGGCACAGTGAGCACGGGACCCACATCTGGGCATAGCCATTGCACTTACGATAAGCCAGTAAAACCATCAATCCCACAAGCCACAGCTCCTGTGATTCATCTAAGGAGAATGTCTCTGCTGTAATACAGTGAAGGGAGAAAGCAACCAAATATGCCCCACTAATGGCAGGGACAACATTTAGGTTGTTGGCATGGCTGGCAGGCTTCTGCAGCTGGGACCCAATAGGGATCTCCAAGTTAGGGGATGTGGACAGCAAAGTGATAGTAAACCATTCTCCTAGTTGCCACTGGAATATGAATTGGCCCTCACTCACAAGTACCAATAATTGTAACTAAGAGGTGCACTGCGTAACCATTGTATTTACTGGTCAAGAGTCCCTGAGAGTAGTTTGGGGAGACGTTGGGAAATGGGGTGACTCTATAACCAACAGCACACCTGAATGTCTTGGCAGACTAGCCAGCAGATGGTAGGGCAACATCGGATCATGATGGATACAGACTGGGAAGCAGGGCTAATGGCCCTTCGGGAATTAAACATCCAAGCCAGTCAGTCTTCAGAAGTGTAACATAGGCCTCAGCAGCCCCTGCGACACCGGGCGCCACAGCCCTTCAGGGCCCCCCCCCCCATTCAGCCCAAGGCCAATGTACATCAGGACCCCTCATCACATTCTGCACGGAGGCCCCATCATTTTGCGTTACGCCACTGCCAGAGTTACGATAATCCATCTGATGATTTTTCAAAGAGAGTTCTATAATAGAAGCAGGCTCTTCAAGATGGAAATGGCTGTTAGTGGATACGCCTGAAGCGTGGGGTTGAAGACGGTACCCTTCTTTAACGTCATTTTGGTCTGTACTGAAATCTAAGCATTCTAGCAAGAAGCAGGAGAGAAGGGGGAGTTGTTGCACTACAGTACCCTTAAAGCTACAGTTTGTAACCTTAGGAATACCAAATGATGTTGACATGTCTAAACATAATCTGTCCCTTTGCTCTGTGGGCTTGATGGTAGAACAAAGAGATACTGTGATAAAGTTGATTAATTAACCCATCCCAACTGACCAGAGATAGAAGATATAGAGGAACGTATTGCTGAATGGAGGCTGAGAAGGTTGTGTAAGAAGGTTGGTGTGTACGGGAAAATTTTGAAAGATGTGGATGCCCTGAGTGGCACACTACGGTTTCGATGGTAACGGGGAGGTCCTGGAGAGTTGAGAAGAAATTTTCTGATTGGATGCTGAATTCGCAAGGCATGGAAACATGAGATCAGAGGATTACTGGTGACTAGGCATGGGTTACTTAAAAGGGACTGTAGTTTCCTCCAAAACACGATCGGCATGTTCACTAATGATATCTGTACATCTTTTTGCAGTTGGTTGGGGCAATTGGTACATGTACTACAAAACCAATAAAACAATATAAAAATATGTATTTACGGAAGAAGTGCTGAATCCCAGGTCTAAAGGGAGGGAGAGAGAGAGAGAGAGACATACTTTCTAATCCCTAAAATAGTTGGAGTAATTGACCAATTGTGTAGATCATGAAATCAAAAAGTTATTTAAAAAAACGTCTTCCTTTCACCGCTTCAAAACTGAAATTAATGTACAGACAGTGAAAGTCAATGTGAGAGAGGTAGTGTGAAATGTACCTAGAAAACAGTTTGCTTCTCTACAAAAGGAACAAAACTTGGCAACAAGTGGGTTGTAGGACACATAGTGCACAGTGGCTGCATTAACGTGCTTTTGATTTAAACCAGAACTAATAACACACTTTACAGCTGGCCTTGCTGGTCATAGTTCACAGTGCATTCTACTCTCAGTGCATTCTGCTCTCAGTCTACCATTTTTCCAAACCTACATAAACAGCACACTTTGGTAATAACAATTGGCACCCAACATGTATGTTGGATAGCAACAAAGCTTGGTGGAGTAGTGAAAGAATCAATACTTATGGAAGCAGGTAGCACATTTTCTCGGACTGGAACATGTACATTTATTTTACAATACTGGTGATAGATAATAAATTATATACATTCCTATCTGTTGTCCTCTTTTCATGATTCCTCTTGGCCAGCCAAATACTAAAATTCAAATTCAAGGAGGCAAACTTGTTGGGCACCTCTTTCACCATGTCACAATTGTCCATAATTACATTTACCTTTCAATATGAGGCAATTTGAAAGCAATAACTGCACCTTTTGAAATAAATACAGCTGTTCTCCCTCTGGAAAATGAGAGGTGAATGACTGAAATCAGCAAGATAAATTATTTTGGGTCGAGAAATTATCGACTTAAGTATTTCACCCCATTTGTACTCCCTACATCATTCTAGTGAAATGCAATGCACGCGCTAAAGAATAGTGAAAAACTAAAATAATGCTTTCAAATTCTCAAGAAGATAAACTGTACTACAGGCATCTATTGTATGTAGAGTTATGGACCTGAAGCCAATAGAGATACTGCAAAAATGAAAATGCAAACAGCCAATGGAAGACTTTGACTACCGCAGCGTGGAAACACCTATTTTCGGAAAGCGTGATCAGTGACCAGCTTACAACATTTAATAAATCTACACAGAATACCCAGAGTGCCTACATTATAAGTATTATAGGCACGTGGGGAGTCTACAGCACTCAATAAACATGGCCGCCATAAATAGTAATTGAGAAAAGGTCTGAAACATGACAATCTGCCTCTAGGGGATATGACAAGAAATGTTGGGATCTACCATATTGTCTTCTCTGTTGTTCAATCGTACGAGTACCGTTCTTTGCCATTTGAGACTGAAAACATAAATGTGGCCACAGAATCTTCCATAAGGAAAGAAAGAAGATGAGAATGTTCAAAATAAAATGATGCCTGCATTGCCTGGGCAAGGAAAGTTAAGTAAGAAGAATGATCTAACATATGTTTTTAGTTGTGACACGTGGAGCACTATGTTGGCAGATAAGAGTGCAACGGATGTATACTCAACCAACTTTAGGGAATGCTTTCGCAGACGCAGACTTAGTCACAAACAAAGTTCTCGAAGTCAGATGAGAAGTTAGATTGGTTGAATGGTTAAAGTCATACCTTCTAGAAAAGATAAAGGGTTTGCACGTTTCTCGAGTTAGAAAAGGGTCTAAACACATTAAGTTCAACTGTGAGCCACCAAAACTCACTACAACAATGTACAATAGACTGTCTCCACTCATGATCGATACAGGGCCTGCTAAAGGCAGTAATCAATCAAAGACGCTTTGTATAGCACTCAAACCGGCAAGCAATGAATTGCTTGAAATAGAAAGCAAGTCCCTCTCCCCTCAAAAAGAACAAAATCAGATTTTTCCAATTCGCGTTGCCTCTTCAAATAGATTAATTGACCAAAATGCTCCTTTTCATAATAAGGAAACACATTTCGCATTATTAAGATCAAGTCCCCAGAGTGTAAGTACTAGTAACCTTAACTTTTATGAAATTAGTTAACTTTTATTGCATAGGATCCGGTAACAATTAGGCATCAAAAGCATTTGCAAACAATGAACAATAACAAGTTAAAATCTTAAGAAGTGTTGCAGGGATGACTGCAGATATAACCTGCACCTTCGGAGCCTCTTTTGATTTTGTCAGTATGCATGCAATTGGGATTTATGCTCACATCCTGTGAACTTGGTCACCGACACATCACGATTCTAAGCGCTACCTAGTCAGGAAAGAGTGAAGTTCATTGGTGGTGAACCTTAAACATCTGGATCCAGCCATTCCAATAATTCCGCTTCTGCTTACTGCGGCTATCCTTGGAGAAACCCAATGTAATACTCTGAGGCATCTGACTCTCTGTGGGTTGGTTACCTCTCAGCGTGCCACATTTCGGATCCTTCAGACCATCACATGCACTATCCCATCAGGAGACCATCAGAGCAGTAGTATGAGCACACACCTCTCATATTAGGACACACCTATTGTTTAGTACAGTGAACAGAGATCACTGTTCACACATCACGTTTATAGTTCACAATTAGACCTGTATTCCCATTTAGGATGAACAGTGGTGATGCATTTGTCAACCATCCATCTCTAGAGATGTATTCACTGTTGGCTGTGTGCTCGCAACTAGCAATTACAGCTCGAGGGGCAGGAAGTTCAGGATAGGGTCATATCCCTTTCTGCTGGGGCACTCAAGCCACCATCTTTTACAGACCAGACTCTACCTTAGCACATGCACCCTCACTCTTCCTCCCATCACCTGATGAATGACTCAATAAAGAAATGGTATAGCTTTATTCCTGCACGGTGTCTAATCCTGAAGTGGCACACTTTGGGTATAGACCCTTAAGTCACAGGCACGACATTGCCACACCAAAAATACAGGACAAAACTAAATTTCCAAGCCAGTAAGAACTGGATGCAATGAGGAGGTTGGAACAGTAAAATAAAATGGTGGGAAATTGAGACAGCAAGTCAAGAAAAATGCTGTACATTGTAGAAGCACTAAAGCAGCAAACATATCTAAAATAAAGGCAAAATGAATATGGCTGTAACTAGTAGCCATTACTTTCATTCACATTTTGAGGTTATATGACAACTACAGAGAATTTAAGGAGACACCAATCTAGCCCCCACAGAAAATAAACAGATCCCAAACTATACTCATGGTGTGGTATACTCCTGCATGGAGTACAGTAGTTGCCAACAGCATTAGTATATATACTGCAGTTCCTTTTCAGGTAAGAAGACACTCTCACCCAGCATGTATGCCACTCACCAAGGACTAGGACAACCCTAATTCATCTAACAATTATGATGCCCAAAACCAGGCATAGAATGGCAGACATTCTCTCATGACAATACCTCTGCACATCTAAGCTTAGAAAATTGGGCAAGTGAAAGAGCCATAGACTCCATCTTGGAAATACCTTACGCACACATAGTGTTTGCACATTTAAAATACTATTAATACTAGGTGACTGAAGTCGGAGCGGACTAACATCTACTGACATATTTTCAACTCAGATCCCCGACGCATTTGTGAACTATATCCTTCCGCTTATAAAGGTTTATGAAATTCACATCTAAATCAAAACAAAGAACATAGAATGAAAAAGTAGTAAATGTATCAACAGGTGGACCTACACGTAGGGATGACTGCACAATCCACTAGCAATACTGAACACATTACTTACTCAAAGATGGCCGCATCAACTGCACATTAATGCAGTGATGTTGATCTTGGCAAAAGCAAGAGTTCAGATGAAGAGTTAATTCTGTGGAAAGGTAAAAGAGATGGTAGTAGTGGGAAGGCGCGTATATCAGGAATAACAACATGTTGGATGTCTGCTGAGGTTCATAATAGCAAGTGAGTTGGCCAACATGAAGTAAGTGAAACAAACAATGAAAACGATGGGCACAGTAAACATAAGAGCAGGCTTTACATATTCAGGAATGGACACGTAACAGAATGATTTAGTTGTTCAATAAGTTTGCCTGTTTGAATGACACAGATTTCCAGGATGTTAAAGACCAGCAAGATGAAGAGAGGAATCAGGAGAAGAGGCATATTTCCTGTGGTGCTTCATCATATTACACAATATTTTTGTACTTTTTAAAGTTCAGTGATTACTGGTGTCCTGGTGTAATCAGAAGCCTGCTCTACCAACACCATATTATTTTAATCTACTGTTTAATTTCCTGGTAACCCTAACATCACAAAAGAAATTTAGCAATTTAAGAGACTGATACTTTATATGAATTGTGAGGTCAATACGGTCCCAGGGTTATTCTCTCCCATTTTTCTGGGGAAGTCTTAGCCATTTATTCATCATTCGGGGGGAACATACAGCAAAAACATTCAAACTTAAGTTGAGATTATATTAATATGTACATTTTAACAATCTCAGGCTGTAAATATCCTGTAAGACATAAGTGGTTCAACTTTAAGGGCAGTTGTGCTTGGTTTCTGTGTTTTATGCAGTTGTCTAAGTATTATTGCATTGTTCTTTAGTCTACACCTTCACAATTACTCATATTTAAGAATAGTTTTTAGAAGGCAGTGGCTATGACCATGGCTTAATAATTAGTTGTTGGCTGTGTGTGAACTACCTGGCCAGAATCAATAGTTGTGTAACACTGGCCAGGATAAATGTAATTCCTCCTCCCATTTTGTGTCTGAATCCCTTATTTTTGAGTCTGCTTGTACATGATGTGACTGGTACATGGCTTAAAATGAGGTTACCTAGCAGCGATTCCTCCTTGTCGAAGGTTAGAGACTCTCGGCTTTCCATCCTTGTCAATTCCACCTGACACCGTGAGCCCTAGGGTGGTGCCTTCTTTCTTCATCAGTTCAATTAAGGTGGAGCCCTTGAATTCCTCTGTCAAAGGAAAAGTATTGACGTTACTGAAGTGGAAGCATGGCGGGCCACAGCATGCTACCCGTTCACAAGCCAGTCACTCGCATTCTAACGAGGATAGCGTGTACAGCTCTATGCATGCGCACTACAAATCGTCAACCATGTGGCCTGTTACCACTGTGCATGCAGTCAGAAAATCATAAGCAGGGATTGCTTGCACCTACACACAACACAGTGGCCTAGTGGTAGGCTTTCACCCATAGTATCGGTCAGGAAAGTGACAGCTGATATATATTTCAGTAGAGGAGTTTTGTTGAGAGCGGAGAGGACAGAAAGTGCCAGCGTACTGGAGAAAAAGTGGTTGTACATGTGTAAGGGTGATTGTAGTGTGACCCACATCTGGCTCCTTGTAAAACTTGAAAAAAGCTACTAGGTCACTTACCACTGGCCTGCATACCACCCTTCCCACCATCTCCAAACTACACCCTAAATGCTTCAACCATTCAAGAACCCTCCTGTCTGATTTTGCTGGCACTGCTCATGGAAAGGAGTGTGAAGCCGGTTAATCATGCAGCGACAGGACAGGAGCATGGAGAACTCAGCAATGCACAGATGGAAAAAACACGCTGCCTTGGTTTGAAACTGAGAGAATCTCATTTTTTTGCGCTTTCAATCAATATTCCACTTTTCCTATAGTTACCTTTGATACTGCACACTTGTTTAACATTTTAGACCTAATTATGCATTATTTCTAACCCTCTAAAGGCACCTCATTTAGTACCCTCACTTTTTTGTACCATTTATAGAAAGAGAGAAGTTTTTTTTTCCATTTCTTCTATTCTTCACTTGTGTTTCAAAGGAGCAGGGGTCAACATTTTAGTTTCAGTTTCTGAAAGCCTCTGTGGTTTTGCGTTTTACAGTAAAAGGTTTTACACTCCGTAGAGATTTTCAGGCAGATAGCTCCGGCTTCCCCGGAGACTTGCCAGAGGGAATTCACTGCCTGCGCTCTCAGGCAGAGAGAAGGGAAGGGGGCGTCACTCTGGGAATGACTGACACCGCCCGAGCTCAGAAGCAACGGCTGTCTCCTCATCACTTTACTATGAAAACTGCGGGGCGGATTCAGGAATGTTCAGAAAAGGAAGTTTCTCTTACACCAGGTGGAAATTGCACTAGTGCCCACGTAACTCATTTATGGATATATTACATACACTTCCTTGTGCACTGTATTTAATGCTCAAATGAGTGGCTAGGACCGTCCCTAAGACCTGCGCAGTGAGCTAACATGTGGCCCCAGTGTAAAGTGCAGGAAGTCATTTTCCCTGCGCTTTCAAAAGTGAAACTATTCAATAAGTGTGGTGGGGGGGCTTCCTCACATTTCCTTACATTTGACCAAGTAAAAATTCTGATTCAGGGCCAGGAGCATTTACTGCCGGAGAACACAAGAACACATATCGTGCTCCAGCTTTAATTATTTATTTAGTTATGCTATGCTACATAGCATGTACAAAGCCCGGGCCTGTTTTACATAACACAAAGACCAGTATCTATGCTGAGGCATGTAGTTCTGTGGGAGCATGCTGACTCATGCATTCCAAAGTCTGCAGGAGACCATTCCTTGACGTTCCGCTGGAGGCGCTCTTTTCCCACATCACCTTGTGCACATATTGTGCCCAAACGGGGTGTACATGACTTACAGGCAACACAATTTCTGTGTAATTAGCTTAAACCTTTCAAGCCTTCATGGGGTATTATGCCATGTCTCAATTTGAGACCAAGAAATATCGTTGTTAACAGACCCATGACATGTATTATCAACGGTTCAACACTGTTAACATTTAATCACATCATTATAACAAAAACAGATTATAAAGTCCATATGTATTTATAACTTTTAAAGGACCTGCTATTTAAAAAGTCTACCAGTCCAGTTCTTCCTAAAAGAATGTTCACTGTTCATGCATCAATTGCTTTCATGATTTGGGGAGTTAACTACTGTCTATTTATCCTTTTTCATCAAATTCGTAACATACTGTTAGCTAACTGTACATATATGCTCAGGTTCTACAGAAAACCCCTCTGTTGGATGGTTTAGGGTTTGAAGGTCAGGGTCCCAAATGGAAAAAATGCTGAAGCGTCCCTCCAATGGGTAAATCTGATTGGATGGCGGGAAAATGTGGAAGGAAAGTAGGAACAAATGTTACAATGAGAGTGGACGTTGGACACGGTATGGCAAGGTACATGTGAGTGACAGACAGAAAACATAGAAAAAGAAATATGAGGAAAACAATACAAAAATGAATAAGACCATGGCACCCATCAAAAATCCGACTCAACAAGATTGCTTATGTACCATGCACCAGAGCCCCACAAAAGGGCAGTAATAACGAAGTTCATACACCTGGATATAAATTAAGTATCCCCTTTCATCCTCAAAAACTGTTTTTTTTGCAAATTATGAAAAGAGGATTACTGCACTTGAAGAGTTCAAAGCAAGATTAGTGTTCCTGGTCGAGTTGAAAAAGTTTTGCATTTTAAATCATAGCAGCACGTTTAATAAGTCAATCAAAAGTCTTCAAGTGCCCCTCATGGATTGTGAGTGCAGACAAAGAAGATGTTGTCAGTCTCAGGAAAAGGAGGAGAAGTTCAACATTAGCAGGGACAAAACACTGAACGAGGTAAATGGCACAGGGTTGGTCGCCCAAGATAACCCATGCACTTTATCTCTACCCTAGTGCTGGCACATTGTCACCGCACTTTATCTGGTTTTCATACTGCATATGAGGCCCTAGCATAATTGTATTCAAACATTTTAATGCAGTGCCACCCCTCACGTAAAATAATTTAATCAGGATACACCAAAATGAGAAACATATTTTATCACAATTATTCTTTAAAATTATGAACACTGAAAGCAAGCTAAATAACATTTCTGGAGCTTCACGCCACACACTCCAACAAGTATAAACACAACCGGTTTGCAGTAGGGCTTTTCAATTTATCAGAACAAATATATGCAGTGTAAAATGTATGAAGCAAGCTAAATACAATGTTCGGTCTTACTCTTTCCTTACGATTAATCCGATTTGTGAAATAGAAAAGACATTATAAATAAAGGCGCCAACATGAGCAAGAGACTTTAGTGGGTGTCAAGGAAATCTTCCAAAAATGGAAGTTTTTCTTGCATTTAATTTTGTCACTTTATTACATATTATTTTGGCCCCATGTCATATGTGACACCTTCAGCCAGTCTAGGCTTTTTATAGCCACAAGCACTTGGCATGCTGGAAGTTTTGAGCCCACACTAACAATGTTAGAAGTGTAAGTACAAGGCCAAAGTACGCTGTGCTGCTGACTAAACTACCAGCACTGGCTGAGGGTGAAACACACCACCTGGGCCACCTGACCTCTCTGGACATATTTAACAATTCGGACATTGCAGTTATGTTCAGTTCTCTCTTTTAAAATCATACTCGGATACATAATTGTAAACATGGTTCTGGCAGACCTTTCACCACATATGACAAGTATATTCCAGCTTTAGGGCTGTTCCCGACAACAACCAAACACATCAAAAATGGTGGCCTGACCTTGGACTCTTTTCAACATTCAGTCCCTGGCTACAGGTCGCACTTAGCTGGAAAACACGAATGTTTTCTTATCACAATCTTATAAACAGGTTCTTCATTGATTTCAAAGTTCAATCATCTGTAATCAATTGTAGTGACACCAATTTCTTTATTGGCTGATGCAATTCATGTAAACTTATCGTAATTCAATTCAGGGAGGGATTTCCGCCTATGCCAAACCCACTACCGTTGATCTTCCTAGCGCCAATTCAGACTTTGCGCTATTGACCGGGACGCACACGGTGAAATACATATAGGCGTACCTTAACGGAGTGCACAGCGGTAATATTGTATACACTCTTTTCAACATTCCACAGATGTGCAATATTGCCACAGACTCAAAAAGCCCCAACAATACATCATATGAGCCCATTTCTCACCATGACCTGAGTTCAACATAAAGAGGATGGCTGGAAAGGGTGCAGGGAGTCTGTGCGTGATGCCGGCCGGGAGCTACTGACATTTATAGAGCTATGTCTCCATCAGCAGCTAAGATGATAGAATATTGGTGTTCAAAAGGACTAGTAAAACTGTGGTGCAAACAAAGAGTTGCAGGAGGGCACCTCTTTATTGAGGTAAAATGTAGGTATGCTACTGACAAACTACATAATTCACTTAAAAGCAATGCTATATTATGCTGATTGCTTGTAAATGACTTATTAAGACAGTGTCATGTATCTAAAGAGCTCATATTAGTGGGGTGCCTCAGCTCCCAGACACCACCAACATGTAAGCAGTTTGCAGAAAGAGGTGTCGGCTCTCAGCGCGGAAAAACCTGTCGGCTGAAATTTGTACTTGTAAAGCGCACTTATACCCCCAAAGGGGTGTCCCGGCGCTGTACGCATACCGCTGTGGAACCCTTCCTGGCTTTTCCCTGTGAAATGTCCACTCCTGGGCACCTCCAAGGTGAAGCCAGGCATCCCAGCGCTGTTGGGGCCGTTGTGGAGATTAAGCAAGCTATTGCCCAGAGTTGCAGAGTGGGACCCATGATTAGAATAGGCACCGAGGCGAGAATTATCAGGTCCGAGGAAGTGAGCCCAAGACCCGCCGAGGCGGGAATTGAACCTTGGTCCCGGGCCAGATCTCTGCATCAGGGTCTGCCGCTCTAACCATTGAGCCACACTTCTCCAGGCTGCAGATCCTTTATGTGGTATTCGCTTCTAACTGTGTCACACACAAATAGATCAGAATGCAAAAATAGTCTGCTGCTACTTACTTGGTAGTTTTAGCATTTTCTTCCTGATTTGATCATTGAGAATATCCTAGCACCTTGACGCCTTCTTGGTGAACACATGCTCGCTAAGTACTTCTTCATTCGTTAACGTTGGTAGAAGGCGGATGGTGTCCTAATCTGAAAGGGATTCTGCCTCCCCGACCCCTTCACCATCAGCCATGAATGCTGAAGCAAACGCAGAGGTTCTGCTTCATCATTCATATAGTGCCGGGCTCAAACAGGCTCCACAGCACTTGAGCTGCCAACCTGGTCCTCCACTTCCATCCAGGCACAGCTGGTGATGTGGGAGCTTCAGGCAGGGGACCTCAACTCAAACATCTGAATGGAGGAACCTCCTCCTCTCGGGTGTGCATGTGTGGATCTTTGACTCTGGCCCTCCATCCAGATGGCTTATGACTGATATCCTAAAACTGTCATCTCAGGCTAAATGCGTGAACTCAGTGGTTCGTCCACTTCTTACCATTGAGATCAATCATGCATATATATGAAGCAGAGCTCCTGCAGGCAGGTTCTAACCTTCAGCATGATTACTGACTGATTATCTGAGGTTCATTCAGATGGTTCGGTTATGATTTTCTCAAGCATATCTTCCTACCGCTAAGACTATGAGTCTGCTACATGGTGTCATGCAGTGCTTTACTACTTCCCAATACAAATACATAAAAGCCTTGATCACGTAGTATAATCTGGACGTATTTGAAAAAGCCAAAGGAAATCTAATGACTGTAGAAAGGGGAATCTGGATTTTGGGGTTCATGACAATGTGCTGAGAGAGACTCCAGATATTTTATGGTGGCTTTTTTGTTTAAGAAAAGAGGTAGTGAACACTTCCATCAGTGTCTCCACTGAGGCCAGAATTTCAAAGTCACACAACCAGATGCTCTGTAGCACGAATCACAGAGAACACCAAAGACAGGCAACCTGAAGCATTCGGGTGAAACTGGGATCAAAGTGGAAGTTGTCTGGCTGATTGTTTTCATATAGTTATACTATATTTACTGTATTGAAACAGTGAAACGAGGGCACAGGACATCGCTCTATGTGGCACAATGGCCATCAGAAATGATTATGTCGCCAGTCTCTATCTGAGGTATAAAAGTCTAATGGCAAGAGATTGGTCTATAAATTCTCTGGCTCACCAATCCTCGCTGGAGGATCTGCAAGTGCCCTTTGGCTGCCCCCTGTTAAAGTAAGAAGTTCTACGCTAAGAGTCCGATAATGCATTTGTGCCTGGTGTCAATTTGTCAGAGTGAAACCATATTTTAATTTCTGCGTTTACGTATGTTACTCATTTATCCAACTGCTGCAGAAAACCTTCATGGATATGACTGTAAATAAGGAAGTGGAGATCCAGAGGAACCTACAAAGAAAAATCAGACTTGAATGTTTGAAGTAAAAAGTAACTGAATTGAGGCAGCTCGGAGTAGAGTGAGGCAAGCAACTTTCATCATCTGTTGTTCTTGTGCACCTTAGTAAGAACATTCAGGGAAAAGGTTATTGCTAGAATCAAAATTATTGTTGAATGTGGTGTAAAGGTGCAAAATATGTTGATAATCTATTTTTTAGCTTGCCTCATTGTTATAAACTGAACAAAACAACAGTTAAACAAAGTCTCAGGAGACAAGACAGCCTATGAGAATTACAATGTTCTTATTTAGTAGTCTGTACCCCACAGAGCTGCAATTATGGAACTAGACAACATGTCTTGCCAATCTAGGAAGCAACATCAGAAATCGTATGGCCTGTACAAGAATCTAGACGCCTATGACACAAATTACCAATGTCTTTGTGCCATCCACTCACACATTGGATTGTATACCTCGTCTTTGAGGATAGACGTATGGATAAAACCTCTTTCACATGGCAAAAGAAATGGGAAGTTTGATCTCATCCGAATAAGCTCTAATCTGTGTTTGGTCAGAAAAAGAGACATTTGTAGAAAGTTTAAGGTGGTGCCTTTTATAATGAATTGGAGAACCAGGCTTAACAGGCAATGAAACTGTGAATATTCAAGGTGCCATCCAATGGCATCCTTACTTTATTCACAGACCAGCCCAAAATTCAGCTATGGGAGAGATAATGCTGAAGATGTTTCTCATATTAAGGATATTTTGCTTTATTTAAAAATATTGCCTATGGCGAATAGGAAAAAAGAATTTCAGAGAAACTGGAAGAATACTTCGAAGAAAAAGGATTTGGGTTAGTTACAAGAAAAGCTTTTTCACTTTAATGGGAAATCTGTTGCACAAATTGAAAATATGCATTGATCAATTCCACATTTGGCAAAACATTCTAAAACTACATTGCGTCACCTGAAGTGCCAGACGACCTTAATAAAGGATTGGTGTAAAGCGTTTCTTTCTCTTCCTCCCTACCTTGGTACTGCATACTTGTATTGACACATATCTTCCGCAATAAGTTTCTTATTAAACCATGTTGATACTACTTTTGTTGAAATTGCAAATGTCTGTACAATAGTACAAAAAATGCTAATTAAATATATTCAAAAAGAAGTATTTGTATTAAAGGCAGCAGCTTTGGTTGCCAGAGCATCCTCTGTACAGGCAGACGAAGCTTCATGTCACAAAGAAGATAAAACGTTTATAAACTATACATACACAGACACACATACACCCCTTCCCCACCCCAAAAGTGCTTGATGGGAGAGCAGCAGAGCTACAGAATTACCCGTAGAATACCCTTAAGTTGGCTAGCTGACACATTCTGTGGAATAGTGTGTTACAGCAACAACTCAGATAAAATATACAGGACCACATACCTGCTGCTGTAGCAATGTCTGCAAGTACATAATGAAAGCGAAAAGATTTGTTAAAATGAATGCCTGCCCTGCAACAGTATTGAACATGGTCAACCAGGGCTATGAACCATCAATGTTTTGGATAATCGATATTTCTAAATACTTCAAAGCCTGGAAAGAAAGTTGAGCTCAGTCTCATGACTAATGATCGTTCCGTGGAATGTAACTTCTGCATACACAAAAATATAGTTTCTGTTATTAAATTTTAGGGACTAACAGGTCTTGTAGTGATATAACAATAATAAGCTTGGGTGACCTAATATCTTCTCCTCGCCTGGTGACATCACTGCGAGGGATAAAAGTTGACTAAAATCTACCTTCAGCGACCTTATGAAAAGGGAAATGGAGGTGTCCAAGTTGAGGAAGCCCGTGAATGTGGAGTGCCTGTTTGTACAAACCACCCTTGGTCTGGAGCCTTATCTGGTTATGCTCCCGAAAGGCAGGGATAGGGTCCTTTTAACTAGGTTTAGGCTGGGCCAGATTAGATGTCACCTTTTGTTCCCTTTAGACCAGCTTGATCCGAACAGAATCTTCGTTTGCCCTTGCGTTGAGCACTCTTTGAAAACTTTGGCGCATTTTGTGTTTTTCTGTGGGGTTTACAGCAGTTACACCAGAAAGTTTTTAATCCCACTCTTGAGGGGCACATTGCATTTCTGCCATATCCCTGCCCTTCTGTATTCAAAGTTGCTTCCCACACCTGAGGTCTGTTTGGGTGTGGTTACGTTTTTTAAACACGTGTTACGGTTCAGGCGCTCCTTACTATTTTAATTGGCAGTTTTAATGATTGTGAGTTCGATATGCATGCTGATTTTTGTGGTGGGTTATGCTTGATTGTCTTGCATCTTATTTTATTGAGGACTATCGATTGAGATAGTGAAAGAATACGTTTATTTGGATCGATTCTTTTCGTATAACCTCCAAAACTCTTCCCATTTTCAGCATCTTGGGTGAAAGGCAGACTACCATGTTGGGGCATTACAGAGATTTTATTCCTCAACTGGGAATACACATTTTAAATCCCTGCTGGAGGTTTACAGTATGAAAATTCCACCTATTTTATCTTATGCCTTGGAATATATACAGATTAAAACCAGGCAACCAAAAAAAGTGAAATAAGGGATCATCCTACGGAAACTGCTAAAAGTCACCCAATCAGTCCCCGTACAAGCCTTACGTCACAAGCTTTCTTTAAAGAGCACATATGCTCGAGCCGTATCTAATATTATGCGGTGGGCTTTTAAACTCTTACATGCAGCTCCCAGCTCCCTAAGACATATATTAAAATTAGAGACTTTTTTAAAAGAATCGGCACCGCATTATTTTAATAGGAACCTTAAAGTAGCCCTAGAAGCATCACAATGCACTATAGCACTTTTGCAGGTTTGGTCTCCAGTGCATCTGAAGCTCTTTTTAAAACATATGACGCCGAGAATAAGCTTTGCATTAGATAAGGAGCACTGTACCCAATTAAAGTATTATAAAGAATTTTCGGCAAACATAGTATATAAAACTCCAGAGCACTACTTACAGTTTCAGTTAGAACATAGGATAAGGTGCTGTATCCTTCTTCTGCGACTAGGAATTCTCCCTTTAAAAGTTTATTCCTCTAGATGGAACTCCCTTGAACATCCCTCAGGTATTTGTGACTTGTGTAACGGTGGAGTACAAGATCTTTTCTATGTATTTTTAATTTGTCCAAATCCAACTTTGGTAGAGGCTGGGCAACATTTTATAAAACCTATCCGTTCTAGACATAATGTTATTTTAACTCAAGATTTAATTATGCTGTGTAAGTCTACCCCAAATGAATTTGTTTGCTATAACGTGTTTAAGTTTTTAAAGAGTTTTTTAAAGCTGTTTTAAAAGTGTATAAATCTAACAATTATAAACTCATGTATTTTTATTTGCCAACTTCAATTTACTATGTCTATAATGAGCTGTAAAGCAGTCCTAAAGTATAAATACAACTATTTTAGATTATGTATTTGTATTTGATGACCTTAGTTGAGGTCTGAATCAAATAAAAATTTGAATTATTGTGATCTATATATCTGTTTGGGAGGGTTGCTAGACGACATTGTTTTTGATCTTGGCTATTTGCTCCGTGATTTTTTGCTTAATATTTTGCACTTTCTTGGTTGGTCTTTTATTGCAACTGTATTGATTTTGCAATTGGACTCATTATAAACTTATGGATACGTGCTTTTAAATATTTCTTTGTATCTCATGTTTTTATGGGATTGTGCTTTTATGGACTCAATTATGAAATGACTGATGATTAACAATAATAAAGAAACAGCAAGAAAGAGTGTGTGGTGGGCGGAGGGCAAGGTCTCTACTTTCCTGGCATGTCAGACTGACTCTGTCTCCTCAAGCTACACTTAATAGCAGAAAATATTTACCAGCATCCAGGAAGTGTTACAGCACGCAATGGAGTAGGAAGAAGGGGACAACTGTGGCACCGCTTTCTGCTGCCTACACCACTTGCTTTATTTGTTAAACAGTTTGATTCAGGTGCAAATGGCAAGTTATTTATGTTGAACTTTATACTTTCATTTAACCAGTGTCTTCATTTTGAGAGGGAACTGAGGCATGGGTGGTAAAGTGATCTTTCACCGCAGTTTCACAGTGGTTAATTTAGCCGCTACACCACATTTCTTCTCTATGTAGGGACTTAACCTTTACAAAAAACTTCAAAAACCCCATTGCTCTCCATGAGTCCAAAATAAGGGAATCGTCTCACTAGTATTTGCATGTACAGCAGAAAATGTATAGTGCCATCAAATTAAAGACGGAAGCCTGCATTAGGAGTAAAAACGAGATTGCGAAACGCATAGCCCTTTTTCGACAGACATCTCTGATTTGCGGCGTATTAGCATAGTAGATTTCACAATCTGAGTAATTAGTGTGAAAGACTAAAGGATTAGGAATTTACTGTGTGTCTGCAATGCTGCTTTGAACGAAGGTTTAGCGCATATGCCCGCCATGAAATAAACATGACTTTGCATCTCATTAGAGACATTAACACGCATCAGCGCAGATGTCTCCCAGCCTTCTGCATATAAATTTAATATGCCAAACAATTGTATAACAAATTGTATCTTAATTTCATTGGCTAAGCTGAGGAATGCACAAATCCAGAGAACGCACACTCAGAAGATGCAATGTGATTTTAAATAAAATATAAAAAAACTCAAATTTTAAGTAAGTGGATCCAATAGTAGACATGGAAGACACGCTAGATTTGAATGCATTGTATGACAATGTGCTCTGTACAAAAAAGGCTCTCTGAGTCTTTTTTGCTTTTACATTTTTATTCATTTTGCCTGATGGGAATTCTAACTTTTTAAAAAATCCTTTACATAAATATTTAAGTGAAATTAGAATATTGTGTTAAAGGTATTTTAACATTCTCTTCATCAGTATTTTTATAACATTAAGAAAAATACACATAACCATGACATGAAAATTCAGTATGAAACACCTGGAACTAGAGGATCGAGAAAAGACATGGAAAGTCTGAAGCAAGAACGGATGTGATGGCAGCCTACCAAAACAGCAGGGTTAAGAATTCCTAGTAAAGGGAACAAATTAGAGGTGGGAGCTGACAAATGTATGATTGAGAGGTAAAGCTCCGAGTAGAGGCAGGAAAGCTGCTTTAGTGCCAGGCGGCTGGGTCCCGCTGATAAAGGTTAAGACCCTCTGTAGGGGACGGCACAGAGGCACTGATCGGGCTCAGGGCCCGCGCAGAGCGCTGCACTGCAAGAGATCTCAGGTCTAATAGGCTGGCTGCTGACCCTAACCGGGCTGTTCATGCAGCGGAGGACCCCCATGCAAGAGCCGGAGGAGTGGAGAGAGAGAACCACTTCAACAGCAAGGAAAACTTAATTTTATGGCTTAGTTTGTAATTAAAATATTGCTTAAAATTATTATTTGTAAGAAAAGAAGGAGGGGCTAGTTACTAAACGCAATCCACCCTATGACGTCATCTCCATGCTTGTGTGACTTATAGGATACATCTCGGTCTTCTCATAGGCGTGAATTAGTCAATCAAGAATTGGCTAACAAAAACAGAAAGTTCAGGCTGCAGAAAAATAAATCTTAGAATACATTGATCGAAAGGAAAGAAAAAATAGACAAGCAATTTTTGTTAAACACATATACAATTTAGACGGGTAATAGTGAATAACGGATATTTTCCAACAATGTGTTCTGAGTGGCATCAAATAGACAATGAGAGCAAAGCTCAAGTTGTCTATGATGCCACTCAGAACTCCAAGGTGAAATACATCCGCTTCATTTACTTTTACCCATTTATATTTTATGTTATATTTGGCCTCTCAAATCATCTGCCCCTGCTTTTACTGTGACCCAAAGGCAGACTCCCAAATGCCACCCATCCCGCTCTGCGCCCTTCTATCCCATCCCCTCTCCTCCCCTCCTAAAGCTGTGCTAGAGCTTGCGCTTCACTGAAAGGCTCACAGATAACCCGGTCAGAACAAACAACTTAGGTTTCCTACTCATACTAGGTCATGGCAATGAAAAACCGAATTATGGGGATTTTTTCACCAAGGGGTTCTGAGTGATATCAAACAGACAATGAGAACAAAGGTTTTCAGAACCTCAGTGTCCTGAATCTGTTCAGGATGGAGCTCATGGGGATGTTCTTGGTCTGACTATGCTGGAGACGGATTGCCATCCTCCTCCATCCCACCGATTCCCACTTCTTCTCTCAGAGTCATCCAAGGTGTTTTTGCTTTTTCAGCATGGGAAACGAAAGGCTTGGACGCCACAATCTGTAGTTGTGCTCTGATGGCGTACTGTCCTTGCATGGCCTATATGCTGAGCATCCTTCAATGCAGGTGAGCTACAAAGTCTCTCAGTGCTTTGTGATTTTGTCCTGATCTGGACTTCCTTTATGAGGGTGTTCAGTTTGGCCTTGTGCCCCCTGCCCTTTATGTACTCTGGTGTGGGTGTGTATCATCTTTTTTGGCCTGCACTCCCAGCTCTTGCTTTTTATTCTGGTCTCATCCTCACCTTTGCCCCCCTCTCCCCGTTTTGTATGACCTTTGCACTAAGGGTGTGGTGATTCCTAGGCTGGGGTACAGAGTGTGTGGTTTTGCCAGGCTGTGGTTTTACCACCATCTAGTTCTTCACTCTCAGGCTGCTGATGGTGGGTGAGAGTAGTTGAACTAAAGAACGCCATGTGCTTTTGTCAATTTTGCTACTTTGGGTGTTTAGGTATTAATCTCCTTTCTCTTCCTGAATGTTTGTTGTCCCATTCCTTCCTTCCCAACCTGTGGGCACTTCTGTTTCAGGCAACACACAAATAAATATGTGTTGTATTCAGGAAGGCTAAG
The DNA here is from genome assembly GCA_963921515.1 of Calotriton arnoldi. Taxonomy (NCBI): domain Eukaryota; kingdom Metazoa; phylum Chordata; class Amphibia; order Caudata; family Salamandridae; genus Calotriton; species Calotriton arnoldi. The sequence continues at coordinate 1,286,880 of CAWUFW010001665.1, forward strand.
TTCGCCATCCTAATACTCCCTATAAATGAGAGCTACCTCCATCCCACCTCCTGTCTAAAATACCTATGCTCCAACAGACTAAACCACAAGTATATAATTGGAGGGCGGTATGACACAAGGACTTGGACAAAAGAACAAGAAATCGGAGCAATGAGATGAATGGCCTTTAATCGAGGCATTGCCTCCTCATCATGTTTCTTTTCTCAGTTCTTACTTAAATGATGATATATCCTTCATCCAGCTCAACCAATGCATAAGAAAGCCAGAGAACCAGACTTTCAAAAGATTATTGAAGTAACTGACGCATAAGCATTTAGATGACTCTGGTGATGTCTACCAATTACATACAAATGTACATAGATTTGCATCAAACAAATGGCGAGTTATCAATATGCCATTTAGCACATTCTATTTAGCCTTTGTCTCTTGGCCACTAATAAGATTTCTTCGAATGCGGATGTTAAGTACTATTATGACTCTGGAATTATGAGCGCTTCTTTGAAAACAATGAGGTGGCATAGGGCTGATAAGTACTAGTATTGACCTTTTGCACCAACATTCCAATTTTTGGCTTTCTGTTTCTTCCTGTTTATTTTTAGAACATTCTACCGTTAGTGGGTGGAATATTATAAAAGCATTATAGTCCTTCGCCTCCGAATATAACAGTTGGTAAAAGCCCTCTCTCTCGTTCTCGACCTTCACCAACAGTTCGGGCTGGTAATTCACGTTTGTGGCCTTTAACAAACAATATAGACCCCTGCAGCTGGCTATAATGCTATATCATTAACCTGGGTGTTGGTCAATAACACATTAATGGCCCTTATTTGATTAACTGGCTTGATAGTCAAAAGTGAGGAGGACTGGGGGTGCTTATAGGTCCAGCATACATGCCCCTGGGCATATGTATTCAAACAAAGGAATGCAGTTCCTTGGAAATACTAAAGAAAGGAAAGTAGAGGACTAGTCGGTACAATTAAATGTCCAAAAATAGGAGAGGGAGTCTCTCACTTTTAGAACTGGGGCCCTCACACACCCGGCAGGGTGTCATGCTTCATCATAGGGCATGCTTCTTGTAAGGCCGGCGCTGCAATGCCTGACAGGCACCCTATGAGGGGCTCTTTTTTGGAGATCTTTTGTTCCCAGAGCTGTAAGGTGCGGTGCAAGTTTGGGACCAAATGGTGTAGATGAGTGTAAAGGGTGTGAGGAAAATGTGAGGGAAATATAAAACAGGGCTCAGTGGTACTCAAAATTAATTTTAATCAGCGCGTCCACTTATCCTGGTTAAAACTTGAGTTGGCACACCACTGGTAAAATGTTCAGCGGTGGCTGAAGAGTAGTGGTCAACATGTTTCTTGCCTAGGTTGCCGAGCGATCAATTGGCAATTCGGCAGGACCATGAATAACATAACTATCTACACAGTGGTTGGTGTCCTCATTAGTATCAAGGGTAAACCAAACACTCTAATAACCTAACAGTGAGGTACCTTTTGGTAATACCGACCTAGAAAACACAATAGTATACATCCTTAAAAATTCTCTAAACAAACAGCATGCAGTAGGATTCTAATCATGCTTATTAGTAAAAAACGTATGTGACAGGCGCAGTGGAAAGATAGAAATAAGTGGCAAGCTGGTGGCACATCTAGGGGCTTAGGCAGGTGGAGCGGCTTGTCAAACACCATGGTATGCAATAAACTGTTATAACTCACCCATCTGGGGTGGCTCACCAGCTGCATCGATTGCTGGTAGAGGAAACGTTAAAGTTTTTAACGCCCTGGAGTGTGAGAAAAGATCGTTTAAGATATAATAATCTAGCGGTCATATTTAAAAGAAGTGCTGCAAATAGCCATGAGGGAGAAAGAGAAGTTTCCCCATGATGACCGCAGGAGTGGGGTACTTACATTTAAGCAGCGGCTCAGTGGCTGGACGACCTAGCCTCGCTCTACCAGCTCGGCAGAGTGAGTGGATCTGTGTGGGGCACGATTAAATACTCGCGCCGGCACGCCGGCCGGTCTGTTCAGAGGGGGAGCTCCGTCTCGGAAGGTCAGGTGTATCGCGTACAGTTAGAAGGGTGTGGCCGGCAAGGCAGGGTGGTGCATAGCAGTGACGCGTCTGTGTGTCAGACTTAGTCTCAAAGGTGGGCGCCATATTAGAACATATGTTAACCGATGCAGAAGGAGCTGGTGGTATGCAAACAATTATCACTGCGGCAGTAGCCTACTCGATGATGAACATTTTAATGACATTTGCTAGAGAGAACCTACTGGAGTGGTCCATAACAAAATAAAATGCAGCAGCGTGTCAGCCACAGTAGTGACACATTTGTGTGTGTAAAACCTAGTCACAGTGTAGGCCAAAGTCGAGGACATGTAAATAGGATAAGACAAAATCATGAACTAGTAGCTTGCCTAAGAGTGCAGAGATGGGACATGTCTACTATGCCTGTGAGGGGTGGTTTAAGAGGATGGGTGGAAATAGTCATATTGCCCATGTTATTAGGAATTAATGACTCCTAATTACCCTTCCGCATTTTTATAGGTTTTTATCTTTGGCTCATGCCCATAACTGTGGGGTAGAACATTAACAGCCATCAATGCTCACAGAAGGCAATGCTGCTTACTATTAGGACCTCATTACAAACTCCATCAATAGAACCCTTGGCTTCTAAGGGGATGTAGCATGAGGAGCAGTTAAATGAGCAGCACCCGAACCCAAAAAAGTGGTGAGCGTCATGGGAAGCAACATCAGCGAGAGGATAACAGGGATTTAGCTGGATATTCTCCAAATGCACTGCTACGATCGATGAAGAGTTAGGGTCCATTTTGGTGTCTATCATAGGCAATGTAGTACCAATTTGATCAGTTGAGCAACACTTCTCAATCATGCTGAAAAGAAATGTTGAGGGGAAAAGACAGTGCAGAATACAGCCAGGCCAGGGCACATACAGAGTACAAACTTTCCCGTATGTGTGAGAACAGTCCATAACTTTCAGCTCCCAACCACCCTTTCCACATCGGCCAAACGAGTAATCCGTTGGTTCAAGACACTCCACAGAGCTTCTTCTTCATCTTTCAAGAATGTAAGCCAACAACTGAGAAACTGTATCTGAAGATTCACGGGTAGACAGGAGAATGCGAAGCGCGAATGCACCATCTTCAAAGCATTAATGATAGGAACTATGTCTCTGCTGCTTGGCTTAAGCATGGCCTTATGCCAGGAATCTTTGGGCTGAAGTTTACAGAGTAGCACCACTTTAGCTGCACATCTCCAGCCAGTGACTGGAGAGGGATTTTCTATTATCCTGGTCAGATGCTTGCAGAAAAAACATCACACTGAAAAGCTACAAGAAAGAAAAAATGACTTCTCAATGGTAGAAGTGCTTCTTGTCCTTAGGCTCTCTCCATTTATACCTGGAAGTATTGTTTAACCGTGAGGCAAGCACCAGAAAGTGCTTACGGCCTTTGTCACACCATTCCAACTTCTTTTAACAAGCATCTCCAGTGCATACCTTACCTTCAGATCCAAAATAGCAACTTGGTGGTCAACAAATGTATAACTGGGTAGGAGTCAGTGATGGATGGCCCATGTGAGTAACAGGAGACAGTACAAGAACTAGGAGCACTGGATATAACGGCACACAACATTTCCTTCCTGCTATCCTGTCACTCTCCATCTACTTTCTCAGACACTGCCCCTTCATTCTTCCTGGAAACCTGGGGTGAGGTGTGACTCTAGCCTGAAGCTTGTCGTGATGTCATTCCCATGGTTTCCTGAATGTTGATGGAACCTGGGAATAGAATGTATTGGGGATTCTACCTAGGGGTTCGAGGCTCTGGCAGTTGACTGGAGACCTCTGAAGCAGCTGGGTGTACCGGGAACGTGAGTGGTGACAACCCAATAAAGAAGATCACCCCCACGCTATTCTCCTGAGATTTATTCCTGGAGCACATTTAACATTTGGCGACGATCGGGATATTTTTCTTACAACCTCCTTCAACACGTCCCGGACACCCTTGCTCTCTTTCAAGACGCGCGGCGTTGAGAACGAAGACAACGAGTGACTACAGAAGACTACAAAGTGTGGCTACAGGTCGTATAACTTTCTTTAAATTCATTATACTTCCTCAGACCTGTTCCGCCACACCAACTGCCACCTCGCGAGCGCGTTTCCTACCTTGCACGCAGTGTAGAACCCTCAGCCCGCCTCCATTCTTCTGCCTGCATCTTTCAGCGTGGAATCTCCAGCGCGTCTCCATTCGTTTTCTTCAGCCTTCCCCGCGTCTTCACGTCACGATTTGAACGTGCTCAACCTCACGTCCTCACCTCACGCTACGTGCCACGCCATCTTGTCAGGCACCTACGCCTTGTCAGGCACCAATGTTACCGCAACGGTAATACATCTATTATGCGGTGATGCACACACCAAGTGGTTAGTGCATCTCTCTGCCACCAACGCCTTCGTTTCCTTAAGTGCCTTTACGCTCCAACTACGTGTTTCCACACATTTAATAGTTAGCGCTACCCGAAGGCACAAATTACTCGGTGATGCGCACACCATCTCGGATAAATCAAAGAAGTCATTACTATGTCAAGCGCTCACCTAGCTTCAATCGGTGATGCGCACACCCTATTTTAACACGTTCATCACCTACAGTTTAAATACAATATCAAGCGCTCATCTAGCTTCAAGTCTCCAGAGTTTTTGATACAATCGGTGATGCGCACACCCTACTTTTAACACTTTAAACAACAAAAGACTTATATGCATATATCATATACTTAAGTAACTTGCACAATATTATTCGCAATTCATTACTAGTGCATGTCATTGTGATAATCATTTAATTGCTGGTTTCAGGTTGAAACTGTTTTTCTTTTAAAATTGTATTGGTCAACATGCAAAACATAACAGTCCCTCCACATTTTTTACCAGAACCTGGGCCGTTGAAAACTAAATGGAAACAGTGGTTCAAAGGTTTTGCTAGCTATATCATAGCGTTGGATGGATCTAAATTTGAGCCAGTCAGGAAATTAGCTCTACTTTATAACAATCTAGGTTCAGAAGGCCAACGCATTTTTGACCATTTACCTGTAGTTACCCAACCTGATGAAACTGATTGGGATGTTTACAAAGAAGCTGTAAACAGACTTTCAAACTACTTTAAGGACGATACCAGCATTGTGGTTGAGAGACACAAATTTTATACTAGACGTCAAAATGAGTTTGAAACCATTGATAATTTCCTGGCGGAATTAAGAGTTTTAATTTCCACTTGTGAATTTGATGGCAATACTGATTCTTACCTCAGGGATCAGCTCATTGTCAACTGTTTTAACAAGAAAGTTCAAGAAAGACTGTTGTGCGGTAGAAATCCTTCTTTAAACGAAACCCTGGAAATAGCTAGGGGCATTGAAAGGTCAGTAATTGCACAAAAGAATTGAATAAGTTTAAAACTGATACTGTGGTTGAACCTGTTTATGCCATTGGTACTAAACCCAAAACATCTTACAACAAAGTTCCTGATTCTAAAAAACAAAGTTTCTGTTTTAGATGTGGCTCCTTCACACATTTAGCCAATGCAAGGAATTGTCCAGCATTAGGTAAACCTTGTACTAAATGCAAAAAGTCTGGTCATTTTGCCCGTCTGTGCAGAACTCCTTACAAGGTAACTACTCTGGAACACATGGAAGATACTGCTGAACCAAATGTTTCTACCATCAAAAGCTTCAGTAAAATTGTTCTGTCCATCGATTCTGATACTGATGATGATGTTAAAGGTCCTTTTTGCAATATCTTCATTGGTGATGTTGAAATTCGAGTCACTGTTGATTCTGGCTCCCCAGTCACTTTCGTATCCGATGTCCTATTTTTCAAACAATGGAATTCTATACAACTATCACCTCCTGACATTCGCACCATTGCCTTTGGTGGACACAACATTGATATGTTGGGTTTCTTCCTTGACAACATTAAATTTGAAGACAGGGTAATATTCACCAAAATTTATGTGGCGAAAAAAGGCTACAACATCTTAGGATGGAAGGACCAAGGGAAGTTTGGTATGGTTCTTAGACCAGGTACTGCTTGTCCGATTTCTTTAATAGACATTCCTGAAACCCATCCTTCTTTGCAAGAACTATTATCCAAGCACAAAGCTTTATTTGACAACAAGTTAGGTATGGTGCACAGTTTTGAACATAAAATCATCTTAAAAAAAGACGCAGTACCTGTGGTGCATAAGGTCAGAAACGTTCCACTATCCATTAGAGACCAATTAAAACAACATTTAGAAGTCTTATGTGAAGAAAAAGTTATAGAACCAATTGATTCATCAGAGTGGATTTCTCCGAAAGTGGTCGCAAAGAAAAAGGACTCGAAAGACATTAGGCTCTGCATTGATTTGAGATCACTTAATAAGAACATTTTAATTGATTGTTTCCCTTTACCGAAAATTCAAGAGATGTTAGCTCTGCTGGGTGACGCCAAAAATTTTTCATGCCTTGACTTAAAATCTGCGTATTATCAGGTGGAACTATCTAGTGATTCACGTTCTCTTACTGCTTTTAACACCCCATTCGGTGCTTTCAGATTCTTAAGAATGCCTTTCGGCCTAGCTTCGGCCGCTTCTGTATTTCAAAAATTAATGTTTAAATTGTTTAACAAGTGTAAAAATGTTCTTGCATATCAAGACGATATTCTGGTATTTGCAAACAATACTGAAGAACACCTGTTGATTTTGAGAAATGTATTTGAAATTTTAGAGTCTAATGGCTTCACTGTAAAAAAAGAAAAGTGTAAATTTATGGTAAACAATATTGACTACTTAGGTCATCACATTTCTGAATCTGGTATTAAGCCGAAGGCTGACCTTGTCAAGGCAATTTGTGACAGCCCCCCCCCCAGAGAACAAAGATCAGTTACGGTCTTTTCTCGGACTCTGCGAGTATTACTCGAGATTTATTGACAGTTTCGCTTTTCAAACAGAACCTTTGAGGAAACTCCTTAGAAAAGGGGAACAATTCATGTGGAAGGAGACTGAATCCACGGCTTTCACCAACTTAAAAAACCTGATAGTGAAAGCTCCTGCTTTACATCCCTTCAGAGATGATCTCCAATCCATAGTCACAGTTGATGCCAGTGGAGTTGGAGTAGGAGCTGTTCTCTCTCAGTTAGTTGAGGGTGCTGAACACACGGTGGGGTTCGCCTCAAGATCTCTTTCACAAACGGAACGCCATTACAGTACCATTGAAAGAGAGGCTTTGGCTTGCGTATGGGCCACCAAACACTTTGAAACCTTTTTGTGGGGCCGAAGATTTGTTCTGGTCACCGACCACAAGCCCCTTGTTTTTTTATTATCTAAAAATGATCATGACAAGGTCAGCCCCAGACTTGTAAGATTACTTTCCAGGATGTTCGAATTCAATTTTATAATTAAGCACATTCCTGGAGGGAAGAATACTCGTGCTGATTTTTTATCTAGGTGCCCCCTACGTGAGGAACATTCCATAGAAGATGATTTAGAATGTGTTGTAGGGTTGGTTGATGGTTTGGTGGTCCTAGAAGGGTCTATCAGCAATTCTGAATGGATAGATTCTTCTACATCCGATGTGGTGCAAAGTGCAATCAAGAGTTGTATTTCTAAAGGGTGGCCAGAGGAAAGAAATTTGACCGAAGGTTTGCGCTCTTTTCACAAGGTAAAAGATGATCTCACCATTGAAAATAACCTTATCATGAGAGGCTCTTTATTAATTCCTCCTAGAGCCCTCAGATTAAGATTAATCAATTTCGCCCACCAAGGCCACCTTGGCATGACGGGTACCAAGAAACGTCTTCGACTCTACTATTGGTGGCCGGGGATGGATGTCGATGTGGAGAATTTTGTAGGCCATTGTAGCAGTTGTTCCATTGCTGACAAATCCTTAAGAGTACGTAACACACCCCTTTTCCCAGTGGCTTTTCCTAACGGGCCCTGGGAAAAACTTGGCATAGATTTCATTGGCCCAATGTATAATCTTAAAATCAATATGAGATTTGCCTTAGTTGTAGTGGATTACTTCTCAAAATGGGTGGAGTGTAGATTTTTGTCCGAACCTTCTACCACTTCGGTAAAGGAGCTACTTAGTGATCTCTTCCGGCGTGAAGGTATCCCCAAAGTTATTGTCTCTGACAATGGGGTTCAATTTAAGTCCCATTTCATGCAATCCTTTTTAAAAGACATGGGTGTCAAACACTTAACAGTGGCCCTTTATAGTCCCCAAGGCAATTGCATGGTAGAAAGGGTGAACAAGATGTTAAAAGAAACTATTCAAATGGCCTATGTTCGAGGAGATTCTGTTCATGATGCTGTTCAAGAAAGGTGATGGAGCTACCACAATACTCCACACTCTGTGACTGGCACTCCTCCTTTTGTGCTATTGAAAGGACGTTTTGGTTCTTCCAAACTTAGTCCCAACTGGGTTTTGGAACAAACAAAATGCTCAAACAAAATTCCCAATTTGGATGATGTGCGTGATACAGTTTCCAAAGCACAAGTCAAAATGAAGCAGGTGTATGACACAAACAAGAAGGTGAAAGACATTCAATTTTATATTGGAGATCTTGTAAAAGTTAAAAGACCTGCAGGAGTCAAAAGTCTTAGTTCTAAATTTTTTCCCATGACTCGTGTGGTCAGAGTCTCTAAACATGCGGTTTTACTAGAGACCGGCAGGTGGTGGAGTAAAAGGAATGTAGTTTTAGTAAAAAACAATGTGTGTATTAATTCTCATGGAAATTCTTCAATGGATGGTTCTTCTTTGTCCTTACCGGATGTTCACCTTACCACTCAACAAAGTGACACTGTTTCTCATCACTTTGGTGGTGGAGATTCCTCTTCCTCTCAAGAGGGTCTAAGTGGAACTTGTTCTTCGTATGAGCATCCTCAAACTCGTTCTTCTTTGTTGAGAGGAGAAGGGAATGTCTGTACCGGTATGGATTCTGATGCTGGCACGGATTCTGGTTCATTCCCTAGTCCGTCAGCCATTCCTCCAAGGGAAGGCAAGAGGAGACCTTGTCTTCCTCATTATCTGAAAGATTATATTCTCAATTAATTCTCCTTACAATTTTCCTCGTTCCCATTTTTATGTTATCTTTTATTTCCTGTCTTATTAATTGTAATTAGTATTCAGTTGTGCTATTGTGTTAAGGGGGAAGATGTGTCGTGATGTCATTCCCATGGTTTCCTGAATGTTGATGGAACCTGGGAATAGAATGTATTGGGGATTCTACCTAGGGGTTCGAGGCTCTGGCAGTTGACTGGAGACCTCTGAAGCAGCTGGGTGTACCTGGAACGTGAGTGGTGACAACCCAATAAAGATGATCACCCCCACGCTATTCTCCTGAGATTTATTCCTGGAGCACATTTAACAAAGCTGTTATTCTGTATCTCCTCCATTGGCACCGTAGCCAAGTTTCAGCTACTGAATATCTGAAAAACTCACCCCCATCAACTTTTCCATAGTCCTAAGTCCCTGATCATGAGCAAGTTTGAGCACTGCAAAATCTTCCTAGGCAGATTTCTGCTGCATTTTTTACTCCTCCTGGAAACAATCCTCACATCTACCACCTGAAAATAAACACACACACACACCTGCTCCCCGAGTCCCAACCTCTGTTTCCCTACCGCCACTAAACGGGATGCATGTCTGCCAACAATATGGAACTACTTTAATGTTCACCCTGGTATTTGGTGCATTAAATGCAGTCTAGTTGCACTATCTTTTTCAAATCCTCTCCAAATGTAACCACTGACAACATCTACTATTTGCAAAAGTCAAAGTAGTCATTCAGACCTGATGAACGGTCTAACGGACCACCAGGCTAGCGGAGGCTGTGGCCTTCACCACCCTGACGGATGTCTGTCTGCCCTATTTAGAGATCCCTGTCTGACTTGAGGAGGATCTCAACGCTCTCAAAGGAGCTGTTGCCGAGCTGTTGTCCTTTCCCAGCACTGCAGTTTTGGCAAACAGGCACCATGTTTAAAGAGCCCACTCAGCAAACCCCTTTTTTTTTTTTATTTTTAAGAAAAGAATTCCCAAAGGAGGAGCTTGTTTTTGCTAAAGAAAAAACATTTGGCCTGCTGCATAGGGAGTTTTCTCCCTGTACCTGGAAGCCAATTCACATTTTTCCTTTCCATGTCTTCCATGCCTCACATGAGACAAAGATAGGGAATATGAGTGATGGTGGTCCTGCTTTCAGTAGGTGGACGTGCTGCCAAGCCAGAGGTTTACAGTGGCGGAGCTAGCTTAGGCTCCACCAGTGTAAACCTGATAATTTCCACAACTCTAAATGGAGAGGGAGAAGAGAGAGTTTGGTGAGGAGAAGCATTGCCAATTTAGGGAGGTGCTCCTGCCAGGGCCTGACTGGCCGTAGCAGGCGCCAGGCATTTGCCCCGTGGGCCGAAAGGGTGGGGGCCAGTTTAAGAGCGGTGGGGGCCATTTTTTTGTTACTAGGGGCCAGTTTTGCAGCAGTGCTGCAATATCCGCCCCCGGTAACAAAATAACAAAAGCAGCAGCAGTGTTTCCCATCAGCACCCTCCACTCCACCCCGCCCGGGGCCGGTCTGACTTAATTGCCAGGGCTGGTTTGTGTTCTCAGTCTGGCCGTGGCTACTACTCTGCTAAACTATAAGGCATTAAGTCTGTTCCCAAACTAGCCCCACTCGTTCAATATTAATGTTATCTGAATGACTTGGAGGATTCCATTAAAATGTCACCTTCGGTAAACTGCATGCAGAATTCCTCTCTACCACCCTTCAACAGATTTTTGTTTGAAAAAATACGGTACAAAAATTCAAACATTTCTTCAACCGGCTCCAGTCTCTTTCAGGATCAGTTACTAGACAAACTGTACTGTGAAGTTGCGAAAGCATTGGCAGACGGGCTTCAAATGAACATCATACAAAGACCATCTCTGTCGGAGAAACCTCTCTGACACTCGCGAGCGAGAGTGCGAAGAGAATGCTGGTGAAGGGCTCCATATGCAAGTCTTAAGGATATCATTAGCAGGTCTAAGTTTTAGAATGAGTGAGATATTTTGTAACTCCAGTGAAATGAGGAGAGGCACAGACTAGGAAATATAACCTTTGGGTGGAATAGAAATTGAAGAAGCAATGGTGACAATGGCGGTGTATCTCTGCTTGAATCACTCTACTGCGGTTGACAGGCAGCCAAGGACCCCACTGCAGTCCCAGAAGATTTCCAGAGGCCTTGTCAGATCCAGTCACCCAGATAGTGGATAGTTCTTTGCTTAAATTGGAATAAGGCCAAGGAACGTATCCTTGGATTTGAGTGCCAATTTATTGTTGTAAAAAAGTGCAAATGTTTGAAGCCGAAAAAGCATGACAGGAACAACTCTCCGGGTTTTAGTGATAGTCGCTGGGAAGACTATCTTCCAAAAATGTAAAATCACAGTGATATTCTGACAAGTGCAAAAGCAAATCCTTTCCCACTGCGAATATGGCTCTCTCATTGGCGAATGTAGACTGCAGCCCCTGTGGTGAAGGGCCCCTCCAACCAAATTTTGTGGTGTGTTGCCTTCCATGAAAATGCTTTTGTGAGCCCCATGGCAGGCAGGGTAACGTGACCCAGACTGTAACAATCTGAGACTTTAACCACTGAGGTTCTGAGGGCGCAACCCGCTGTTGAGTCCAAAACAGAGCACCAAGTGCACCCTCTTACCACTTGATTTCAGGCTAGTAAAGCTGAGCAGACAATGGCTTAATCAGGGAAGTGGAGTAGGATAGAAATTCATAACTCTGAGAGACATATAATTGGAATCAAGAAATCAATGCCCAGTCTGTGCTTTTACTTATAAGAAAAAGCACTTTATTTCTAACACTCAATGTAATACAGTTCCACATACAAATCAGAGGGTGTATACGGGTGTGCAAGTGTCCTGCAGTCAATAAGTGTACATGGGAAATGAGCCGCTCTGTATGTGGGGTGCTTTCCCAATTAAGGTATTGTATCAAATGAAAATATAGTCAATGCTAAAACTAGTATATGGCCCATGGCGGTCAGGGGGAGGAGGTGCGGCCTGCCTCTCCCTGTGCTCTTCCAGGCTCCCCACCTCCCCCTTTCCAAAGTCATTTCTGGATAGTTCATGTGTAGTGAGTAACATAGGTCACCAACGTTTACGGTTCTTCCCACTCAGCCACGCTTGCGCAGTGTACCTTGGCACTGGCTGCTCGTTTTGGCTTGCCGAGGCGTGGGTGGCCCAGCTCCTGGTAGTCTGCGGTCCTTCATGGAGCACCAGGAACACTTGTGCTGACTTGACCCTGGTCTGTCAACATCATTGATGTATCTGGATTTGCACTGATGCTCAGGTGCATGAACGGCTGAAGAAGTGGGGCAGTGTGAGCAAAGGCCATGAGTATACATATCTGCAAGGGGACAGTGGGTGGTCTTCATGTGAGTCTTCTTCAGGCCAACACAAATCCCACCAGACTGAAGAAATGAGGAGTTTGCGGTGGTGATCCAATAGATGTAAGGAATATTCTCCAATGTGGAATGCAATCTCCTGGTAGCGCCCACTTTCTCAAGGTTCTTTGGACTCCTGAGAGTGTGACTGCCAAAGTCCAGTTTTTTGGGAGCCCGGAAATAACTGGCACTTAATCTTATTATGGGGGAGACCACTGAATGTGAGCTATGTGAGTGCCAGGACATCATTGGTGCTTCCACTGGCGAAACAGGTCCTAGGTTGTTTGTGTTCCAGTTTAGGGAGAACCTGGTCTGTCAGTTGGAGCTGGATTGCTCTCACTGAAGCAGGGTCAAAACTGATTTGCACATGGCTGGGTCAAAACTGAGGTGGCATGGTGTGCAGAATAATGATGGACTGGGATGTGACACTGAGTAAATTACCAGTGGCTGAGATTATTTCAAGCATTCAATCCGTCACTTTTTTTGTCACCCTAAGTGGGACGAGTATGCTCAAATGTGCACACTGTGTCAATGGAACTGCGCTATACCCGGCTGATAAGCACTAACTAGTGCAAGACTGGTCCTAGGTTGCTTGTGTTCCGGTTCAGGAAGGACCTGGCCTGGCAGTTAGGGCTGGACAGTTACCATTGGAACAAGCTCAAGACTAATTTGCAAATGGCTGTGTCCAAACTGAGGTAGCATTGTGTGCAAAATAATGATGGACCGGAATGCGGCCCGAATAATTACCAGTGGCTGAGATTAATTCAATCATTCCATCCATTACATTTTTGTACACTTTAGTGTGTCTACTTCAAGATATGCAGAAAGAGCCACAGGGTCGAAAGGCCTTACCACCCATTTAGGCAGTGCGAGTCCTTGCCAGAGTTGCAATCGGCTGCATCCTCCCTCAGCATCTAGGAGTCCTTATTTTCAAGACAATGTCTTCTTCATGCAGGGGTACCTCCAGAACCCCTTCTCAGCAATCCATCAGGTCCTTCCCTCAAGCCAGGGTTCAGGCAACTACTCTTTTGGAAATTTTCACAGCTTTCAAGGTTCCTGGACCCGAAGATGGTGAAGGGGAGTTGGTCCCAAGTCTGGCACACAAAAGAGTCTCTTGGTTTCCTCTGTTGTGGGACCCCAGAAACTGGTTGAGAACTCTTGGTACACTAGCTGGTTGTGTCTGCCCCATACCTACACTAAGGGACAGATTTATCATACTTTGACCAGAGCAACGTATCAAGAGAACTTCCTGAACTGCGTCAAATGGAGAGGGCAGGTATGTGCCATATTTATCATAATATGACACATTCCTGCTCTCCTTGCGCTGGTGCACTATGTGCTGCCTAGCACAAATGCAGCCACCCTTGCACCATGGAGCAAAGGTGCATGAGTTGCAGGCAGGATTGTTTTTGTGCAGGCAGGTACACCTTCCTGCACAAACACGACCCTTAGAGGCATTTTCTCTTTCTAAGTGTGCTACAGAATGCAGCACACTTAGAAAGAGGAAGCAACAAAGAGAAGTAAAGATATTATTCATTGCATCTGTCCTAGGAAGGCGTAGCATTTTGATGGTCTTGGTAAATCTGGGAATGCACTAAAATCGATGGGTAGATGTGTGGGAACTCTAGACTTACAAAGCAACACAAGCCATGCAAGGTGGACTTGCGATGCTTGGTAAATCTGACTTAAGTATTGCATTTTCCTTGCAACACCATGCGTGGTGGAAGGAAAACTCAATACAATGATAAATCTGGCCCAAAGTTTGGAGACAGAGTTTTTGTAGAATCCACAAGCCCACTCTGGGACCACTTTTAGGCAATTTGTGACAACTGCATATTCCTCTCAGGATGGGTCAAGCCACAGTCTTGGTCTAACAACATCAGAAGGATGGTGGCGTGAAGTTGGGAGTCTCCTCTCAGGGGAGACCCAAAACAAAGGCACAAAAGTGGAACTACAACCCAACCTATTTGGGGGGTAACATTTCTGGGGAACAATGGAGCAGGAAAGAGCAGGGGAATTTTCATTCACTTTAAACAGGCCCTCTCTCTCCTCCGCATCCTTGAGACTGGTCTACCATAAAGGACCACAGGAATGCTTTGGAAGAGCCCTGCCATTCACGCTTGGTTCATATGATCAAAGTGGATTCTGGAACAGAAGGCTTGTTCCATGCACAATATACTGCACATGCATACTGCACACTTGTGTAAATCTATGTCCCACATGGATGGGGTGAAAGATTCGGTTGCAATGTACTGACAGATCAATTTAAACATTGGAGAGGCCAGTGGGAATATCTTCCTGGAAGGTGACAGATAAAAAGACGGTTAGCCAATGGGTTTTTTACTGCCATCATTGTCAGCCTACTACAGCCCGGTGAGTTTACTACAGCCATGCTCAGAAAGGGGAAAAACGACTTGATGTGCCCCTCCAGACAACAGAAACAAGCTCTGAGGCCCATTGCGCATCATGAGGAACTCTCAATATACATGCAGGTTTGTTGTGTATGTTGAGGTCTAAAAACACAGCAGAAATTCACTAAGGGGGACTTCAAGTAGGGGTGCATGCTCTCCGGCACCAGGCAAGGTACATTTTTGGTTCCAACTCATTCCTTTTATAAATAAAAGTTACAGTGGCACACACTTTGTATTACTTTCCTTTCATTTACTGGTGGACCGCTGGTTCCAATAGCCGCTGGGGAAATACTAACAAACCCCAAGAAACATGCAACTGTAAAACAAAATTCCTTCATGTATTCACCATCACTCATCTATATCATTCTAAAATGGATTTACTCCTGCTCTTAAAAAGTGTAAACCTGCAACCCTTTTCAGAGTGGAAAATTTGTGGGTTAACCATTTTTTGCAGTTGTTCCTGCCTGAATAACCATATTTAGGTCCTGTGAACGGATTTCTTCATGGTTAAAATCCACCACATTCACAGAATTTTAAGTGTGAGTAAATTCATTTATAAGGGCAAAATCCCACAACTCTGATTCTGTGAATCAAAAACAGGATTTCACCCTCTTAAATGCTGCCATCACTGCACATAAATTACACTTATATGCACAAATTGCTTGGTAAATCTAGCAAATAATCATCAATACAGTGATAACCTTTGTTTGGCAAGCAACCAAATCTGAAACATTTCCCATTTTACTGACGTCTTGTTAACAATTTTCCAACAGCTTTAAGTGTCGACGGATACCCACTGTGCTTGTGTGGCTGCCCCAGAAAATTCTTAGTCCTATGTCACAGGACACTGATACCCGGAATCAAAAACCGTTTAGAAGGTTGGCAATTGTGAACATCTTGACTCAGAATGGCAACGTTCTCATAGACCAACCTTCTATTCATTGGATAGAACCTTCTAGCCAATGATTTTTTAGGAGAACCACTGAATATGTATATGAGAGCCAATGAGACTGTCATGCATCTCACTAGAGCTATGCTAGACTTCCCTGTTCCATATCCTTCACATTTCCTGACATAGTGGGCCAGGTCACAGAACGTGTTGACAGTTTCATGTCCTTGGTGGTAAGTTAAGGCAGTACTTGCTCCAGACATCTTTTACAAGTGTATCATAAAAAAGGTATCGTGGAGGGGAAATGTGTGATAGAACATTTGTGTACTTTTGTTCTGCGGCATTTTGTAGTGACGATGATGTGCTGTGTTGTGTTTTTTGTGCTGCGTTGTTTTTGTGCTGCATTATTGCAATGTGATTTCATTGTGTTGTATTGCAGTTGTTGCTATGTGTTTTGTTTTGACTGCTTTGTTGTGTTGTACCCTGTTCTGTTTTAATTGTTTTATGTTGCTCTCTGTATGTGATTGTGTTATAGTCTGTTGTTTACTTTACATATGTGAACAAATAGTGCGAACCAGTGCATGCCTTCAAGGTTCCCCTGACAAGCAACCATGTGCCACGGTTTAAAGTGGTAATACACCGCTGCCTTAGCTCTTCATCTACTCAAGGCACCAGTCAGCAGAAATGTAGTCTTAATAAGCGCTTCAAGTGCCCCTCGGCCTTTGGTATGGGATGACATCACTAGTCAGAGCGTTAACTTGAAATAGTCAGGTGGAATGCAGTTTATGCAGAGAGCTACAGGATTTACTGAAGAACTCATCACCATGGCGAGGACGAATGAAGACGCAGTAATTGACTGGATGCAAAATACCGTACCAGGATGAGAGATTTAAATTACAGGATTACCGCACCAGCTACTCAGCCCCATCAAAACCTGAAAAACCCAGATTAGCGCCACATAACACGCTCTTCCGGTCTGTGGTAAAACGTGCAGAATCAGAGGCTGTCCAGCCCGAGCTTCCACTGAGCATTAAAACCCAGAGGGTTCTTGCTGTTCTATTAAAGATGTTTGCAGCAGTCGTGCGCGTGGGGAGAAAGGTGGGCGAAGCAAAGGAGTGTGGGCTAGAAATCTATAATTCAAGAGCTTCCTCTCTGCTAACCTGCACTCTGTATTCGCCTAATCAATCTTTCTACTCGCTCCCCGGAGTGTAATGCATACATAATGAACTAGAGCCATAGAGGAATGAAGACAGATGCATTCATTTGCATCAAGCAACTTATTGTGTATCCGCGCCTCCTTGCGAAAGCACTGGACCCCAAATTTAATTCTGGCAGATGTTAGGGGCGGAGTTATTCATTTTTGCTTATACTTAAACCTATTCCTTAACCAAGGGAATAGGAATATCTGGGAAATTAAGGCACAAATAGGGATTATATTTATATTCCCAACACAGAGGGTGGGCCGAGTTCGCCAAATATGTTTGGGCAGTGGGGGTGACCCCCTTAGAACATCATCAGAATAGTCCAAAACTGTGCCAGTTGAATACAACTGTCTGCTTACTTTTGCAATCGAGCAAAGATATAGCTATCAATGGTACGACACAGAAACCTGAGGGGATCACTGAACTCTGACTAGTATGTTATTTTACCACTAAAGCAGTGGAGGGGGGGTGGGCATTTTAGATAAATACACTAGGGCCCCTGGCACCCTTGCTGTGCCAGAGCAATCACAATTCACAGAGCAACAACCGCTCAAACCCAACACCTCCAATGTCCTCGCCACAGCATCCTCTTTATCTCATGGGAGGGTTGTCTTTGAAAGTCTTCACAGCAGAGGGAAATGCCCACCACATTCACCCCCAGTCAAGAGATCTGGGTTAAATCCATCATTCTTTTGCTCACCATGCCACCCCAGTTTAGACCTGGCCATATGCAAATCAGTCTTGACCCTGTGCCTCATGGGAACAGTCCAGCCCGAACTGCCAAGCCAGGTCCTCCCTGGACCGGAAACAAGCATCCTAGGACCGGTTTCGGGGTTTCACCCCTCTTCAGCCAGGATAGCTTGATTCCAGTGGCACAGTGAGCCCAGCACCCACGTCTGGGCATACCTGGCGCACTTAGGGCGAGAAAGCAAAAGACACACAATTGATGAACGGAATGCAGAACAAATCAAAACATTCACCCCCAGTCAAGAGATCTGGGTTAAATCCATCATTCTTTTGCTCACTATGCCACCCCAGTTTAGACCTGGCCATATGCAAATCAGTCTTGAACCTGTGCCTCATGGGAACAGTCCAGCCCGAACTGCCAAGCCAGGTCCTCCCTGGACCGGAAACAAGCATCCTAGGACCGGTTTCGGGGTTTCACCCTCTTCAGCCAGGATAGCTTGATTCCAGTGGCACAGTGAGCCCAGGACCCACGTCTGGGCATACCTGGCGCACTTAGGGCGAGAAAGCAAAAGACACACAATTGATGAACGGAATGCAGAACAAATCAAAACATTCACCCCCAGTCAAGAGATCTGGGTTAAATCCATCATTCTTTTGCTCACCATGCCACCCCAGTTTAGACCTGGCCATATGCAAATCAGTCTTGACCCTATGCCTCATGGGAACAGTCCAGCCCGAACTGCCAAGCCAGGTCCTCCCTGGACCGGAAACAAGCATCCTAGGACCGGTTTCGGGGTTTCACCCTCTTCAGCCAGGATAGCTTGATTCCAGTGGCACAGTGAGCCCAGGACCCACGTCTGGGCATACCTGGCGCACTTAGGGCGAGAAAGCAAAAGACACACAATTGATGAACGGAATGCAGAACAAATCAAAACATTCACCCCCAGTCAAGAGATCTGGGTTAAATCCATCATTCTTTTGCTCACCATGCCACCCCAGTTTAGACCTGGCCATATGCAAATCAGTCTTGACCCTGTGCCTCATGGGAACAGTCCAGCCCGAACTGCCAAGCCAGGTCCTCCCTGGACCGGAAACAAGCATCCTAGGACCGGTTTCGGGGTTTCACCCCTCTTCAGCCAGGATAGCTTGATTCCAGTGGCACAGTGAGCCCAGGACCCACGTCTGGGCATACCTGGCGCACTTAGGGCGTGAAAGCAAAAGACACACAATTGATGAACGGAATGCAGAACAAATCAAAACATTCACCCCCAGTCAAGAGATCTGGGTTAAATCCATCATTCTTTTGCTCACCATGCCCACCTTTTAACAGCCCTCATCAGCCAGGCTAGCTTGAATCCAGTGGCAAAGTGAGCAAGGGACCCACGTCTGGGCATACCCTGCCAACTTAGGGCGAACAAAGCAAACACAAAGAGATGATGGACGGAGTGCTGAAACTTTTCAAACACTCACCCCCAGTCCCTTGCTCTTTTTGCCACTGGATTCAAGCTAGCCTGGCTGATGAAGGCTGTTAGCCCGAAACCGGTCCCAGGATGCTTGTTTCCAGTCCAGGGAAGACATGGCTTGGCAGTTCGGGCTGGACTGTTCCCATGAGGCACAGGGTCAAGACTGATTTGCATATAGCTGTGTCTGAACTGGGGTGGCGAAGTGAGCTAAAGAACGATGATGGATTCAACCCAGATCTGTGACTGGGGGTGAGTGTCTGAAAAGTTTCAGCGCTCCGTCCATCATCTCCTTGTGTTGCCTCATGCTGATAACAGCATGAGAGCAGCTCCAGTATAGGTTGGATTCACGTTTCCCTGGGCAGGAAGGAAGTCCTTTCCTTTTGTGTCCTTATTGGACACAAGGATTGCTGGCAGAGAAGTGCTGCACTGGGCCGGAGCCGCGTTTATGGTGAGTTGTGCACTACCACGCCGCACCATATTTTGTTATTGCCAGCCACCTCTCCTACCAAGTACTAAGAATGATGTTTCTCATTGCCTGCCTTTATATATTGTCTAGTTACGCTTAATATGTACAGACTTCTAAATCTGTTTTTCTCATGTGAAACATTCAGCCACCCATTACTAGGGAAAAGGCTGCACTAGATAAATTCTATGCAAATGATAAAACATATGTACATGCATGCATCCTTGCAACACTAGGTACAAAAGTCCAAAACACGTAGGTGCTGTTGAAAATGGTGTGTTGTATATAATGAGTTCAGGACATATATGACGATACTTTTGTTACCAACAGCTTTCACAAACAAGTAGACTTGAATGTGTGATTTAGACATTACATACATTTTATACATGTATGTGCATTCATAAATGATAAATTAAAGTTTATGTGCCTCTTTTGACTGTAAAATAGGCCCATTCTGTCATACAGTTTTCACTTTCTCAGTAGGAACTGTTTGTTTGTTGGACAACATAAACGTTGGGATGGTGCCAGACTGATTCCATGCACCCCCTCGGGATATGTTGGCCTACAGACCTGCTAGCTCACAGTGCTACTAAATGTACCCCTAATCTTAGTAAGGTAACAAATGGTTTGGGCAACATCAGAACATGACAACCCTGATTACCCATGGAATCGTAGCAACAGATCTAGAACCTTTACGCTTAGTCTCTTGTGCATACTCAGAAAGGTACACATTAAATACACAACAGGGCGTTTCAATATTTATTGAACCATTGTGATTCTTGTACAAAAGATATGCACTGCAATGATAATAGACAGAAGCATATAAAAGTGATTAGCAGTATAAGAACAGTGAAAAGGATAAACAATTCCACCATTGTGCAAAAACAGTGTATATATGCTGCCATATAAGTACTGTGTATAGTGGACTCCTACTATGTGTTCCCTAACCTAGTTTCTAGGGCGGGTGTTCTGCCAAGAATTCCCTACTGGATGATCTAACTTCCCATTACATGCAGGCAAGATATTACCATGTCCCCGTCTTGGTCACAAGTTGGACATCCCTCCTTGCAGTGGGTAAACAGGAATCAGTTGGGCTGAGACTCTAACACAGTGACGACCTCACAATGACAGCAGAGTGCTCCTCTAATTAGAGCACGGAAATGTGTGTGTATTTATAATAGCATCATCCGTGCTTCCGTGTCGAGGCTTCAGCCAGGCCGACATTGTTTAATGTCTTTGTGATAGCCATGTCGCCTCATGGACGAATAACAAACAACAACATTTACACAATGTGTGATCAGGCCTTGTACTACATGTTCAAGGTGTCGTGATAGTGTACTTACGAAGTGGAATTTACCCTGCACTGTGATGGAGCAGGGTAAAAGAAAAAATGTTAACCTCCTAATATTTACGTAAAATGATTAACAAACAAGTTCGTTTAAGTAAATAACCAACAATGTATGTTACATGTGAAGGGTTAAAGGTAACACGCCAGTTATGTGCAAACTAATTTACTTACAATTGTTGACGTATCTAACATAAATCTAATATTTGCGTACTAATAGAATAATAAAATGCATGATTCGTGCTTTGAAAATAAAAACGTGTAGTGGCAAAGTAAAGTGATGGTAAGTAAGGGACGGCTTTATATGTTGCTTTTGCTAGGTAATACCTAATTGGGGTACGTAGAATGACGGGAGGGAAACAAAAGGGTTTATATTCTTTATTCTTAACTATATTTTGTTTATCTTTATAAATAGTGCGCTTAGGCCTGTTGAGCAGCGATATAAAATGGCCGCCATGAGCTAGAATACGCACGCGCGAGGGGAATTATGGAAAAGGAGAAAGGCCGTGAACAAGAGAGATCATGTGATCGTTCCAAGAGCCTAGGATGGAAGTATGGTCAAGGCTATTGTGACCTTACAGAGTAAATGTGTGCCAAGACTGATCAGCAAGAAGCGTGAGAAGTCACAGAGAATAAATGAACAAGAGACAAAAGGAACTGTTGAACCTAGAAAGTATCGGAAAATGATACAAATTGGACTACCGGATGAGTAATGTCATGAAACCGTGTGAAAGGATGAAGGCATGGACATTCCAAAAAGAACTGGTTAGAACAAGGATTCTGATGATAATATGTATATGGACTCGAATGAACCAATTAGAGAGAATCACGCCATAAGGATGCAACATTTTCACTTAGTAAGCTAGTATTAGGGTATAAGAAGACCTACTCTTGAGGGGAGGGGGTTAGCTGCTGTGGGTTGCTGTTAGATGAAGAGCTGATGCTGCTGCTGCTATTTTATATTTTTGATTGAGCATAAGATGCTGTTTCTGAAGAACCTTTTTATTCTTAATAGATTTTTCAATTAGAACTATTAGACTTTATGCTTTAATTAATGAAAGGGAAAGGAACGAGAAGGCCTGTTTTCCAGAACAGATAGATAGATCCTTTGGGAGTTCTTGCCGTGACGAACTTTATTCTTCCATCTAATAGGTATGCATTGCAATTTCAATTTATTCTTATAATGATGATAAATGTAATAATCTGAATAATAAACCTAAAAACTTATTCATGCTTCAAAATTTATATAAAACTTTATTATCTTTAAACTGACTCAGTGATTCTTTAGCTCAATGATTAATGTAAAATGTTAAAAGGTTTATTGTGATTGAGCTGGTCTTAATCACCATCAACTGATTCCTACTAGTTGGTCCATCGACCAATGAGCGGAATACCTTAAAAGCAATGAGAAGTATTATGTCGTTTTAAAATAGGTATCCCGTCTCCTTCCAGCGAATCGTTCTACTGTTTTTCTCCTAGGTTAAGGACGGAGGAAATCCAGGGAATAAATGAGTGAGTGAATGTATATGCGGTGTTATGGGCCCCACCGTCATATGGATATAGTAAGTGTTTTGGAGGGATAGTTGTACCTGGATGACCGAAGCATATAGGAGAAGAATTTTATTGTTAGCGCTGGATCAACTGTCACACAAGCAAATGTGTGTCAAACGTCACTGGGTAGAAAAGAAGGCAATATAAGAAACGTGCACATGTAAAATGGCAGGGTTTCTTCCCTGGCCTAACCTAACCATGTGATATTTTTAGGTAAGAATCATAGGCCTGGTATATCAAATGCACTACAATGCCTTTTTAATGGCTGGTTGTCTGTTGTGGGAGTGCCAAACAGCAATTCTACAGGGTTGGCTTCGCTTTCTGTGACATAATTTCTTGTGACATCACTCCCTGCCATATCACTGCACGTTCCATATTCTAATTAGTTCCTGCCTCTGACATGTTTAGGATTTGTGCTTTGCTTCCACACACCTTCAAAATGGCACACCACACATGAGACACATTTTGCCAATCCTGACCTTTTACTAAACACTTTTGGGGCTTATAACTCAATTTTTCAAACATGTTTATTTGTTTACAGAAACTCAGAACGCACGGTGCTTTTGACAAAATAGTATGGGATGGATAAAACTGTCAAACAACACATTGCAGTGGGTATCTTTGCCCACACATCTAGATGGCACGTGCAACACGAGAATGTCTTCCCAAAAATTATAGCTTGTCATTTTTATGTCTGGTAATAGACACCTCATGTTACCAGTTCATAAGTAGTATGGAGAGAGGGTGGGTTTCCACCCAACTCACTTCAGGCATTTCATGAGTTTTTGATGGTTTGCCATTGCTTGGCTGAGCAGTGTAATCAAGGTCATGGGATGTCGAGGATGGTTACATTGTTCCATTTGTGTTCTTGTTTGGTGTGGAGTATCAAGTAGTTCTGCAGATGTGACATGTAGCTTGTAATTGAGACCCAGAGTGTGTTCCTTGATGCATTTATTTTGGTAACACAAAAATGTAATTGCTGATTATTTTTGTTTAGGAAGGGTCTGCTGTTTGAGTGACTTATCCTGTCAAAATTACACAGCACTCTTCACTAATCACTTTTGCTCATTCATTTGTTTGATTTTGCTGCTATAATAACTTGCTGTTGGAATTATACCTATTTTTGATCACAAAGTGAAATTGTGTGTGCATAAAGGCTTTCTTAATCAAGCACCACAAACACTAGCTACTTCCCAAAAGTAACTATTATGCAATGTTTTGCTATGCATGCCTTTAAAGTTCACCACTTACCACACAAATTTCAAATTCTGACTCATTTTCATAATACTCTTTTTTAAGGGCACAGAATGGCTCTGCAAATGTAGTCTACTCAGCAAAGGGGTCCTATGTCTCAGATTCCATACTGTTGCAGTGCAATATATTGCTTCCTTATAGGATTTCCTTTTTTTGACGGCTGGGGGAAACGCAAACTCTCACAAAGTTGTTCAAACATTTCCCCTGACAAAAAGACAGATCTGTTGGCTTTGACAAAGCGTATTCACTTTTTAATTTAGAACAAAGCTTTTGAGTTGAGTTTTTCCCTGGCTCTTTCACCAACAGAATAGTGTCAAATCCAGTGTTTGCCACCACTTCACGCAGTTAAAAGAGGCTATCAAGATTTGGCTTGTTTGCAAAAAAAAGACAAAGCAACGCTACAGTCACAAAAAACATGTTTAAGTAACATCACAGAGACAGGACTATGCTTCTGGTAATACATTATAACCAAACCCCAGCAACAGCAGGCAGGACAAAGCTATTTGAGAAAATAGTGCTCAGAGGCTGTAATTAAAGCCTACCGAGTAACAACACACGTAACAAGGGGTGTCCTCATGGGAGGTTACAAAATAAGACAAGGCGGTACTAAGGAGGGACTACTAAGCCTATTGACCAATGAAATGCCACAGTTTACAGTGGACAATGATGCACACCAATGAAAAATATGGGGGGAGAGTGAGCGGAGCTTCAAGTCCTTACCTGAATAACGCATGCCTCGCAGGGCAGCGCATGAGCTGCCCAGGCTCGACCTATAAAGTGGCATTGCCTGATTGCTTGTTCAATAAGTTTTGCAACAGCGCTTTGGCCAAAAATAACTTGGTAAAAATTAAATATGTTTTGATAGTATGAAAAACAGAAGTGATCCCATAAAGTTTTAAAATGACTTTTTTCGGAGCTACTTGAAGGGCAGTGGTAGAGAGGGAGTTAATCAGGACAGTACATATTTGTAGACAGGCACCTGCAATTTACTATCAACTGGAAAAGTAAATATCTTAACCTTAACTAGAGGGTAACAGAAGTAGAGTTTGCTTTGTTTGGATCCGACTTTTAAATGCTTACAGTCAGACAGTAGAAATAAATGCATCCAATTGCCTGATTCAGTGAGTACGTGTGGTTGATTGGGCACCAAGGAAGAAAACTTGAAATTCAATTTATTTTTGTCAGGCCCGAGCTTTCAAAGTATTTCATTTTAATGATGATCATTTACTTTTATTCGTTTGTAGAACAAACAATATACACATTAGGGTAGACACCTTTCTTATTTATTTGCTTTGAATTATTAATTTTTATTGTTCAACTACTAAGTGGCTCCCCCTCTCCCTGGGAGAGTGTGAACAATGTTCACTAAAATATTTTCTTGGTACTGATAAAAGAATTCATATTCCCTGTATCCTTCTAACTTTACACCTTCGTGATAGTTTTGATTCTTGATCGGTTTCAAGATATTTTTGAAAGTTTGCATAGCAATTTGCAATTAGTTTTGTGAAAGCCGGAAGTAAATAATGAGCAAATAGTAATGTGTAGGAAAACCATGGCTATGGTTGGCTGTATTTTGCAGTGTTATTTTTGGTACTGTACATTGCACGCATGTTTGTAAAAACTATTATCTGCTTCTTGTCATGTCTTGTGATGCTCGGCTGTTGCACGACGTTTACTACAGAGATGAAAACAACTCGTCTAAAACTAACAAACAGCATTAACATGCAAAAGACTCAATCTCTCAAAGGGGGCTGCATTTTTGTTTTGGATTTCATCTTCTGGACGCAACAATTCACGCCTCCTTAACCACTGTGGTAGATTGCAGTGGCATCTGCCTGTCACTCAACATGAGATGGAGAGGTCACCAGTGTGTGCAGGGAAGGTCAGCTGGAGATTGGCGGACTTTTGCTCTTTAGATTTCATTCCCCCTGTAGCCAATCTGCCGCTGATCAGTGTGACGTCAAGCCATACTATTAAAGGCGTGGAATGCTTTGCTCACATGTGCATCACATGGACATCGCCTTGGTGGCCTTTATGTTGCCTCTGGTCTGGAGCTTGCTTTATCGCACAGGTAAAATCATTCCAAAAAACTAGCAAATGCCATTTCCACAAGTTTCACATGTGATTCCCAATTTAAAAGTCCTTAGAATGTGCACAACAGGTAGTTCACTGGGTGGTTTTGGCACCCGTTAGACTTGTAGCACTCCGGCCTAAAATATTTTATATTGAAAATGGCATTTGTAAATAAGCTACACCTAGCTACTACTAATCCAAGTTGCATCTTTGAGCGTGCAAAAGACATTGTACCTTGTCTAACCCCATCCTGTTTCTTCTTACTCAAAACATGTCACTACCTCTCACAGGATATAGTAGGATATAACCTCTTTTCTCTCTCCCACATTCCTCTCTTGCCAGAACCATTCGTCGAATTTTGGGATGAACTATGAAACAATAGTTTGAGGATACGGCCACGGATGTGTGGAATTCTCTGCCAATATCATGATTCTTTGGTAATTTGAAAAAAACTTATCTTCGATTTCCAAAGTTAATTTTAGCATTACATATGTCTTCAAATTTTCTATGTTATTTATTTCTTACTATGCATTTTTTTAAACTTCCTTTGTATTATGAGTCCCCATTGTTATATCGTCTTTTCAGGAATTGCACTATTCTTTTTATTTATTTTATTGTAAAGCACTCTGATGCCTTTGGACACGTGGCTCTTTAAACAATATTTACCCAAAGTAAATAAAAATAAGGTTGCTTCATCCCTCAGTAAGGTTTCTTCCTCTTTCCCTATATATTCTCACTTACCTTTGACTCTTCTGGTCCGTATTTTACACCACTTTTATCACATGTAAATTCTTTAGGCATAAAGCACCATACAAATGATCAACATAATATGTCCCAGAAACCAATTATATGTGTATGTTCACAACATGTGAAAAGACAATGATTTTTGGAGAAATATTTTTGAAAGCAAATATTTGGCTTCAGGCATCAAATTAAATCACGAAGGACCGAATGCATTATTTAGTCATCGGCGATTCCTAGATGCAAAACAAGTTTACTTGGGAATAGATAAAAACGGCAATTCTGTTACCAAAAAGTATAATTAATGTAAATGTAAGCATCCCATCAGGCCCTGGAGAGAAAACTGGATCATAAATATAACCAAACTACCTTTGAAAAGATCTGAGCCACAAAATGCTTAAAAGGATCTCCATG
This sequence comes from Calotriton arnoldi, assembly GCA_963921515.1. Lineage (NCBI taxonomy): Eukaryota > Metazoa > Chordata > Amphibia > Caudata > Salamandridae > Calotriton > Calotriton arnoldi. The sequence continues at coordinate 1,313,828 of CAWUFW010001665.1, forward strand.
ACCTTACTTGCAAATACATGGAAATTAATTTAGGATGGACTTTTTCTTTTCCAATAACATCAACCTGAAATAACTACTTTATATTTTCTCTTTGTCTTGTTGTCAAAACCAAATACTCAAATTGTGTTATTCCATAACATCCCTGTGAGCTACCACTGTGACAAATCTCTTCCCTTAATTTCTCTGAAACAGATGAACACTTACACTAACTAAATATTTATAAATAATTGGTATATTTTTCTTTAAGTGTGTATATAACTTACTAACAAATGGCATCAAATAAAATATATTATGCAAGGCTTCATTCCTATTTTGATATTAGATGTCTCATATTGAACACAGCTGTTTCAGTCATTCTAAATCTGTGTTGCCAACTTTTTGATAAAGAGTTATTCTGCAATATCATCAAGCCATGTATTATAAAACACGAGTCAAGTACTGAACATTATTCTAGTGGCAACCACTGGCCTTCTGGGAAAATAAGCTTTCTGTTTGAGACTAGGATTATGGGGCAATAACCTTCAATGTGATCAAATAACTCCCCTTAATGACAGATATTCTTTGTACATAAACAGATGTAAAGTATGTGTTACTTTGAAGAAGTAGGCAATGCTGTTGGGAATTGAAGATCAATATGTTTCGGCCTTCCTCAGATGAGAAACCAGGCACAAAATAATTGATCCCACAACTTGATTAGTCTTTGATGAGATATTTTTCTAATGGCGTTCTACGTTTGGAAGAATAATGGGTTACAAGACGTCCATTGACAAGGCCCCGCTGGACACTAACTGTACAGAGTGATCTAGGCTCAGCAGGCTGAAATGAATGCAAGAGTGTTCTCCAAAAAGCTTGCAGCACTGAAGACAAACTGATCTGGGAGTGCTGGTCATACACGGACACAATGAGCACATTCCTCATTCCTATAGTTGTATACAATAGAGCTCAGTAAGACTCTAATGGCTAAAATTGGACCATGGTTAATGAACTATTGACCTTTGACCTGGATTGCATGTAAGGCAGACTTTAAAATGAATATTACATTTAGTAAAAGCTCACCCCTTCGTGCAGGCTTTAAATTGACTCGCTGGGCTAGTTTTTATGAGCTGTGTACATTTTTAAGTATAATCCTTCTTTTTATCTTCATGTGTTTATATCTATGTATTTTTGTTTCTGAGTTACAGATTTTAATCTTTGCTGTTGTGTTCTGCTTTTATGGTGTCTATACAATGTACCGAATAAAGCTTACTTTACTTTAACTTTGACTCACTAACTCCTACGTACTACGATATTGAACCTTTAACCTCAATGAGACCCTCCAATGAACTTCTCCATTCACATCCACAGCTCCATTTTGATGTCCACCATTGCAGCGTCACAGAAATATACATAGTATATGTCTTCAAAATGGTATATTTCCTTCAGTCATATGCTCAAACTGCTGGACAGCTCTCCGGGTGCAGTCTGCTTACTATGATCTGTTGCATTCCGACAACAACCTAACGCACAAGTTACTTACTTGTGTAACGATATATCTGTAAGAGAAATTAGTTAGTGATAGATTCCTTACCTTAGAATATCCCCAGGCGTCAGACTGAATCCGGAAAGTTTTTCGTCAGCAATACCCCTGCGCGTCGGTAGGCGTCGTCGTACTGCTCCGCGTACGTCGCTGGCGTCGTGGTCACCGAGATGACGTCACGGGAGCTATTTAGACGCGCACATGCGCGCTGACGTCAGTTCTGTACACAACTTTTCCGCGCCAGGAGCGCAGAGCCATGCCAGATACCGACTACTGGTGCAATAGAACTAGGGCCCTGAAAGGGATGACCTGAACCCTAGAGAACAGTTCGCAGAACGGGGAGGATGGGCGGGCGGTAAGGAATCTATCACTAACTAATGTCTCTTACAGATATATCGTTACACAAGTAAGTAACTTGTGCATCTGAAAGAGACACGTTAGTGATAGATTCCTTACCTTAGAATACATACCCAAGCAATACCATCCCCGGTGGTGGGTCTGCGAAGTGAAATCACACCAGAAAGTCAAGGAGAACCGACCGGCCAAGGAAGCTGTTTCTCCGGACTTGACTGTCAAGGCAATAGTGCTTTGTGAAAGTATGCAACGAGGCCCAAGTGGCCGCCTGACAGATGTCTTGCAGGGGGACACCGCGTCCCAATGCTGTAGTAGCTGCTGTCGCCCTGGTAGAATGGGCGCGCAGCCCAACCGGAGGCTCTTTTTTAGCCAGAGAGCTTTAATGCACAAGACAACCCATCGTGAGATAGTCCTCTTGTGCACAGCCCGGCCTTTCTTGGCGCCCACGTACCCAACAAAGAGCTGGTCATCCACCCGGAACTGCTGTGTGCGGTTGAGATAGAACGAAAGTGCACGTTTTGGGTCCAGACGGTGGAGCCTCTCCTCCTCTCTTGAAGGGTGCGGAGGCGGAAAGAAAGTGGGCAGAGTCACAGTTTGCCCGAGATGAAAGGCAGAGACTACTTTTGGTAGAAAGGGGGGACGTGGTCGAAGAACGACCTTGTCCGGATGACCCGCCAGCAAAGGAGGTTTACAGGAAAGAGCTTGGAGCTCACTCACCTGCCGAGCGGAAGTGATGGCCACCAAGAACACAGTTTTCAAAGTTAATAACCGCAAAGGACAGTTATGAAGAGGCTCAAAGGGAGCGCACGTTAAGTATGTGAGAACCAGGTTCAAGTCCCACTGAGGCATGACAAAAGGAACAGGAGGGAAAAGGTGAGTAATACCTTTGAGAAATCTGTTAACAACAGGGGACTTGAAAAGAGAGGGCTGATCAGGCAGCCTAAGAAAGGCTGAAAGAGCAGAAAGGTAGCCCTTGATAGTGCCCAGAGCAGAGCCCTGCTGGGCCAAAGAGAGAAGGAACAAGAGGACGTCAGAAAGAGGGGCAGCAAGAGGATCTACAGCTTTTGCTGCACACCATGCCACAAATTTGTTCCACGGACAGGCGTATACCGTTTTAGTGGAGGGACGCCTGGCTGCCAGAATCACATTACAGACTTCAGGAGGCAAGTCAAATGGAATCAGCTGTTGCCGCTCAATCTCCACGCAAGGAGGTGGAGGCTGGACAGGTTTGGGTGGAGGACCGTCCCCTGGTGCTGCGACAGGAGATCCTCCCGAAGAGGCAGCCGGATCGGGGGATCCACGCTCATACTGAGTAGCTCGGGATACCAAACTCTTCGAGCCCAGTCCGGCACCACAAGAATGACTTGAGCCCGGTCGCGTCTGATCTTCTTCAGCACTCTGGGTAGAAGTGGTATAGGCGGAAAGGCGTACAATAGACCGGAACTCCACTCGCGACGAAAAGCGTCGCCGAGCGAGTGCCGCCTTGGAAACTCCAACGCGCAGAACTGCTGACATTGCGCGTTCTCTTCGGTGGCGAATAGATCTAACCAAGGCTCTCCCCACTGTTGAAAGAGACCTTGTGCCACCTCTGAGTGAAGACGCCATTCGTGATCCAACATGTACCTGCGGCTGAGTTCGTCCGCCCTGGCGTTTAGGGTACCTGCCAGGTGTTGAACCGCCAAGGAAATGCCTTGACGTTCCAGCCACGTCCAGAGACGTAGAGCCTCCTGACAAAGGGTCCACGACCCCACCCCGCCCTGCTTGTTGCAGTACCACATGGCGGTGGTGTTGTCCGTGAACACCTGCACTACTCTCCCCTAGACAGAGGGAAGGAATGCTTTCAGTGCAAGTAGGATCACCCTGAGCTCCAAAAGGTTGATATGGAGCTTGGACTCCGCCGGAGACCAGAGGCCTCTGATCTCCGCCTCTCCCATGTGGCCGCCCCATCCCAGGAGGGACGCGTCCGTCACCACTGTGTGCTCTGGTTGGGGAAGGGAGAGGGATCTGCCGCTGACCCAACGCTGGTCCGTGAGCCACCACTGCAAGTCCTGTGCAGTGCGCTCTGAGATGTGGACGTAATCGGACAGATTCCCCTGATGCTGCGTCCACTGGAACTTCAGGTCCCACTGCAGAGCCCGCATACGCCATCTGGCATGATTGATCAGCAGGATGCAGGAGGCCATGAGGCCCAGTAGCCTCAGGGTCTTCCTGACCGATACCCAGGACCAGGGCCGAAAGATCGGAATCATAGCCCGTATGTCCCGGACTCGCTGTTCGGGAGGATAAACCCGGAACTGCGCCGTGTCCAAAATCGCTCCGATGAAGAGGAGCTTTTGAGGGGGAATCAGGTGTGACTTTGGCACGTTGATGCAGGAGGTTGGCCATAGTCTGGAGGTGGGAGACGACTGCCTGGGGCGATCCCTCCTTCAACAGCCAGTCGTCGAGATAGGGGAAGACTGAAACCCCCGATCTGCGCAGATGAGCTGCGACCACCGCCATCACTTTTGTGAACACCCGAGGGGCGCTGGTAAGGCCGAAAGGGAGTACGGTGAACTGAAAGTGCTCGTGGCCTACCGTAAACCGTAGGTAACACCGGTGGGCAGGCAGGTTGGGAATATGAAAATAAGCATCCTGCAAGTCCAACGCTACCAGCCAGTCTTGCGGGTATAGGGCAGACAAGACCTGAGCAAGCGTGAGCATCTTGAACTTCTCCTTCCGGAGGAAGCGATTGACGTTCCGGAGGTCTAAGATAGGACGCAGACCTTTGTCTTTCTTTGGAACCACGAAGTAGTGGGAGTAACAACCACGACCTACTTCTGGCGTCGGAACGCGCTCGATGGCCCCCTTGGCTAAGAGGGCCGCGACTTCCTGCTGGAGAAGTGCCAAGTGATACCCCGACATGCGGTGGCACTGAGGTGGCATGGCTGGAGGGGTAGACTGGAAGGGGAGGGAATAGCCCCTTCGGACTATCTGCAGAACCCACCTGTCTGAAGTGATGGTGCGCCAGTGGGGGAGGTGATGGCGAATCCTGCCACCCACTGGCATCTGGTGGGCCTGAAAGACCGGACTAGGAAGGTTTGGAGGCAGCGGCGGCGGTGGACTGACCCGCCCGCTGGCCCCGTGACCCACCTCGGCGGGCCCCCTGACCTCGGCCACGCTGAGACTGCTGCTGTGCAGGCCGGCGGCTCTGAAAGGAACGCGTTTGGATGCCTCGACCCTGCCCTCGAAAGGAGCGAAAAGCAGACCCCGTGGGAGTGCGTGTGGTGGCGAGACCTAAGGACTGGGCCGTAGCCCGAGAGTCCATAAAGCGTTCCAGGGCACTATCCGCCTTGTCACCAAACAGGCATGTGCCATCAAAAGGCATGTCCAACAGGGTGTTTTGGACAACCCCGGAGAAGCCAGTGGTTCTGAGCCAAGCGTAACGACGGAGCGCCACCATTGTGGAAAGCGTTTTGCCGAGGGAATCTGCTGTGTCAAGTCCACAACGGATGGTGAATTTTGCAGCATCTCTCCCCTCCGTAACAGCCTGGGAGAGCACCGCCCGAGCCTCCACCGGGCACTGAGGAAGCACCTGTGCCACGGTGTACCATATGGAATGTGAATAGCGGCCCAACAGGCACGCTGTATTCACCGCCCGCAACCCTGAACTGGCAGAAGTGAAGATCTTTTTTCCAAACTGCTCCAGCTTCTTAGATTCCTTGTCCGGGGGAGCAGAAGGGAATGCGCTCGGAGAGGCAGAGGCCTGGACAACCAGACTCTCAGGTGTTGGATGTTGCGTGAGGAAGCTGGGGTCGCCCGGCGATGACGGCGTGCCACCCCCTTATCCACAGGAACCCCTGTGTTAGGCTTGCCCCAGGTGCTCAATAGGACATCAGTGAGTGCCTCATTGAAGGGCAGCAGCGGCTCCGCAGAGGAGGACGCTGGCTGCAGCACCTCAGTCAGAAGATTCGTTCTGATAGGCACAGAAGGGAGCTCAAGGTTAAGAGCCTGAGCCGCCCTATGCAGCACCACTGAAAAAGTCCCCACCTCCTCCGTAGCCACGGAAGAAGGGGACAGTGTGCCAGGGTGTGGAGAGAAATCCAGATCCACAGGACCCTCCAGGTCTTCTTCCCATTCAGGCTCATTCTCCCATTGAGCCGCAAGAGGGTCCTCAGACCCCTCCCAGTACTCTCCTTCAGTTACCTGAGTTGGCCGGTAAGGACGAGGTGCCCGGGGAAATGGGAGAAACTCTGTACCAAGAATTGGAATCGGGGGGTAAGAGACCAATTCTGGTTTGAGGTTTCGAGGCCGGCGCCGAGGCCGGATCCAACGCCGACGCCGGATCCGGCACCGGCGTCGAGGCCGGAGCCGGCGGCGCCGCAGGGTACTTTGCCGGCGTAGCCGAGGCCAAAGGCGGCGGCATGGGGGCAGACCCGCCCAACGGGTCCGCGGGGCCCGAAGGCGCTCCGGAGGGACCCGATGGGGCAAATAAACGGCCCATGGCCGACAGGAAGACCTGTATCTCCTCCGACGTCGCGTGCGAGCCCGGAAAGGACGGGTAGGCCACAGGCAACGACGGGGGCTCCAGCGGAGCCGCGGGGGAGTGACCCCCCGCCCCCTCCACCACATTCTGGGACCGGTGAGGGGTAGAAGACGAACGACGTCGCTTCTTTGATTTTTTATGGCGCCGTGACTTACCTGTCCCCGAGTCCGACGAGCGAAGGTAGCGGCTCCGCAACCGGTCTCTCGACCTCCCACGGGAGCGGGACCTTGATCGACGCGGAGCTGACTGCTGGGCCTCCAACAACTTTCGGGAACGCTCCCGCAAAGCTTTTGGCGCCATGGCCCGGCAATCGGGGCACACCTCGGGGTCATGGGCGTGCCCCAAGCAGAAGAGACACACGTCGTGCGGGTCCGCTACCGACATGTTGCGGCGGCAGGCCCCACAGGATTTAAACCCAGGCATCTCTACTGCACCAGAGTTGATTACTCGACAAACAATTACCAAGTTAAAACTTTTAACTGGGGTACTGCTCTCTCTCGGATCTGCGCTGCTGGCGCGGAAAAAGAAAGAACTGACGTCAGCACGCGTGGGCGCGTCTAAATAGCTCCCATGTCGTCATCTCGGCGACCACGACGCCAGCGACGTACGCGGAGCAGTACGACGACGCCTACCGACGCACAGGGGTATTGCTGACGAAAAACTTTCCGGATCCAGTCTGACGCCTGGGGATATTCTAAGGTAAGGAATCTATCACTAACGTGTCTCTTTCAGATTCATATAACACATTCTTCTGATCCTCACTTTTGGTCCCTGATTTAACCTGCTGGGTCATGAGTGCAAGATGGTAAAGCACAGTAACAATCCGCAAGTGCTAAATAAAATGCAGACAATACATATATTAACTTAGAGGATTGTATATGCAGCATAACCATTTGGCTAACTGACAACATCCTTAATTGTATTACATGCATCTACTCAGTTCCAACTCTTGCACTGGAATGTTCCTGTTGGACTTGGCCCTTTCTGCAGGGTCATCCCCAGACTTTTTTACCTTCCTCCCTCTTTGTTTTTGCTGAATTCATTTTTTGTTGGCTTTAGGACTCTGCACACTTTACCACTGCTAACCAATGCTAAAGTGCTTGTGCTCTCTCCTGTAAACATGGTAGAATTGCCCTACTGCCTTATTTAATTTACTTGTAAGTCCCTAGTAAAGTGGTACTACATGTAAATGAAATGCTACTTGTGGGGCTGCAGCACTGGTTGTGCCGCCCCTTTAAACAAGTCTTAGGCCTGCCTTTGCAGCCTGTGTGTGTAGTTTTAAACTACCTGTTGTACCTGGTACACTCAGGTAATTTGGTCACCTATGTGTATCTTCACTGTTATGTAGGTTCTATTAATAGTACTGATGCAGGTTTTAATTATATTTGTACCTTTTTTATTGTTACTACTTCTTAGGGAGAGCGAGTGCTCGCTCGTGCTAGATGTTTTATTAGAGTTTTTTTAATTGAATATGGGAGTTCTATGCCTGTGCTGCGTTTGGTGTTGGTTGGCTCAGTTGCAGCTGAGCGGACGGTGCAGGAGGTGCGCTGGTTGTGGGCTCCCTGTTCTGATGTACTGAAGATTTATTAAACAACCTTGTTTATACATTACCGGTGTATAAGTCTCCTTTCAACGTTTGGTGATGAGCGGTTGAGGAGTAAAGTTTTCGGGAGCACCCAGCACACTTTTGAAAGGATTGCTGACGTTTAAGCATTTCAGACACTGTTTCAGCAGTTATTGAAGCGTACTTTTAAGTTGGCGGTAAAAGGGGAAGGTTGTGTACATGGTACACTCAGATAATCTATGTGTATCCTCACTGTTATGTAGGTTCTATTAATAGTACTGATGCAGGGTTTAATTATATTTGTACCTTTTTTATTGTTACTACTTCTTAGGTAGAGCGAGTGCTCGCTCGTTCTAGATGTTTTATTAGAGTGCTTTTAATTGAATATGGGAGTTCTGTGCCTGTGCTGCGTTTGGTGTTGGTTGGCTCAGTTGCAGCTGAGCGGACGGTGCAGGAGGTGCGCTGGTTGTGGGCTCCCTGTTCTGATGTACTGGAGATATAATAAACAGCCCTGGTTATACATTACTGGTGTAGAAGTCTCCTTTCCATACTACCATTTCGACTTGGCAAAATAAACCTTTTGTCAGGCCCAAACCCTCCTTCTGAATACAAATAAGTCACCCCTAGTGAAGGCCCTAGCCAGCCCATAGGGCAGGGTGTAGTGCTTTTAAAACATTGGACATGTACTTTTGAGTTTTACATGCCCTGTTAGTGATAAACTCTTAAATTCGTTTTTCACAATTGCAAACAAAGCAACATTCTAAAAAGGCCTATTGTTATCAATGCAGGAGTGGATGCAAAGAACTGTGTTTTTTCGTCTACACTGAATGGCCCCATTAAAGGGGCATCCGGTGAATGACGGAATGATATGCCTCAAAACCGAGGCATACATGAAACAAAGAAACATTCCGGAATGTTTAGTGTCAGTCATTGTTACTTGGTAACGAGAATAGTCTTTTTCTCTTCACTGGATGGCTCCTTTAAAATGCTGAGTTAAACCACAGTCCTATATGTAGCTTGGTTCTGACTCAGCCTACCACACGCTATAGATAACAGTATACAGATGGTGCTCAGTGGGAAGGAAGCAAAGAGTATTCTGGGTAGAACAATTTCACCTGATCACGCTGGTATGGAAGAAAGCCTAAGCAGCAATTGGCATTCAGGATCTCATAAACATCTATTATGTTGGTGTCCTGCACACATGTAGTGAATGGCTCAGAGATACTCTTCTCTTACAATAGTAGAAGGGATTCTTTCTTCCAAGGGGAGCTGGACCATCGGCTTAGGGAGCCTTGTTACATTAGAATGGCAAAAGGGTTTTGAAGGCGGTTATAAAAAAATGTGATGTCAATGTTTGGGGATGTGCTTGTTAACCAATGAGGATGCACCACAGACCACAAGGATTGGGAGAAGCCTAATTTAGAGTTTATATTCCCACCAGGGTGTGGGGGCACGCACTGCAAATTGCCAACCAACCCACCAAATAAATACCAAGGCGAGGAGTTGGAGAAGAACACAGTGACAGTCAGTGGGACGCTTTGGTGTGTTTGCGTCACACAGGTAGAAAGGGTTCATCCTGCGCGAGCTGTTACATGTGGGATACAACATTCAGAATCTGCTCCTGGCTCTGTCTGGAGGCCAAATCAATCATTTTTGGGAGGTGGCAATCATGTTTCTTGTTAATTTACCAACTTTTCGGGCTTTCTATTGTTGTTTATTTAGAATTAGTGTATGCCTGCATTCAGGGCATTAACATAGTTTATCTTGGCAAATATCAAACTAACACTGCACGTAAGTTAGACTGCCATTGTAGGGTATATTAACTACACTACAATACCTAAAGCAATCATACTGAATAGAAAATGCTAAAATGAAAATAATTAAATACATGATCATCATGCTATTATCACCAATAGTCTAAAACTGAAACGCTTAAACAACAAAGCTAATTGACTGACACAATGTTAAGCTTAAGGCTTACACAAATCTTAAGCTTGTAACCCAGGTCTAGTGCCAACCTAATGCCTAAGCGTAACCCTTAGATCTCACTATAAGCTAAATGGCAATCCTTTGCCTAACTGTTCTCCGTCACTACATCTAATCAGAAACCTAACCAAAGCGTTATGCTCTAGGTCAGCAGTTCTTAAACTGGGGTCCGTGAGTGCTTAGATAATTAAATAATGTTAACATATTAATAATGTGTATATAAATAAAGAAGCAAAATGTAAAAAATTTAAATTTCCATAAACGTGAAGGAATATGAATTTGGAGACTAAACATTCGGGCCCTTTTTACTATGTCGGGCGGATGTGACACTGTTGCGGAATTGGGACCGACCGACCTCCGGTTGGCGGTCCCGACAGCAGCATTACAATGCGGCCACACATGGTGCGGTTGCATACTCCCATTTGTCTATGGGAGCTTGTGCTGCGGCCGTAAACGGGCCGTAGCACAAGCTCCCATAGACAAACTGGAGGATCTGTTCATCCCTGCACCGTGTGGCAGGCACCTTCAGGTGCCTGCCACACGGTGCAGGGATTAACAGGTGGGCACCATTGGTGCCCCCTCGGCCCCCAACCGCAGGGTGCAGGGCCCCCAATGTCGCTTTCGGACAGGCGTTCCATGTCAGGAAGCCCAACATGGAATGCCTGTCGGAAACCGACATCGTAATCCCTAACGCAGAAACGCTGTCCATAAGGATTATGGACAGGCTGCTGAATGGCCGACGGGCTCCTTGAGCCCGATGGAATCCAGCCTGAATGACAACCCGGTTTCACTTTTGACCGTCTACATCGTAATGCAGCGGTCAAAAGGGAAACCCGCGATGGGGCCAGGAGAGCCTCCGACCTGTGGTCAGAAGCTTACCGGGTCTCATCGTAATGAAGCCCTAAGTTGGTACCTTCAGATTAATTCGTAGGAGCAGTGCAAATGCATCAAACGGAATATAGAATGGACGATAGGTGGCCCAGGATGAATTTGGAAAAGTCCGAACCTTTCCATTAAAATGAAAATTTAGATTTTTTTGTATTTGTTTGTGGTGCAAATAACTGAAATTGCTTAAGCTTATGTCCCTGGCTTCCAGTATGTACACAGTGGGGGGTACCCGGACTCCAATAATGATTCAGTGGGGGTCACTGAATTTCAGTAATGATTAAGTGGAGGTTCACAGAAGTCAAAAGTTTAAGATCCACTGCCCTAAACTTCAGTCTAAATTTAGCCCTAAAAGTATATAATAACCTCCAATTTCAATGTTACCAGACTGGATAAGCCAAAGGCAAAATATTTAACAAATTTACGTATTCAAACTTAGATTTTCCAAAATAATATGTCAGGTGCCTGTGTTGTATCTGTTATAGCAGTCTTAGCTGAAAGAATGGCCCTTCCGACCTGTAAATTCATACTACAAAGTTACAAGATGGATCCCCAAGTTTTTGGATAGTTTGGCAATGGTCACCTATTTGATGAAAAAAGTGGGGGTGCTGAGTTGAGGGCAAGAGATCACAGCATGCTTCATGGGTACTGAAGGCTCACAGCCCTTCACTGAAACACATAGTAGCCTAGACAGTTTCAGTCAAGTATGAATAAGATGTAGATTCAACTGGGAGATGGTAATTCCAGGAAATATCTTCTTTTCGTAAGAAAAGAGAGATCCTGAAGGAAGGATACCAGAGTCACCCACCTGTTTTAATATATATGGCCTACCTAAATGAAAAGAGACCATTAAGTTATTTCATCTCTGGAGTTGTCCTCAAGCTGCTTTGGTCTTCTGTGAATCTACAGATTACAAATGAATTCACCCTCAGCAGTAGGTGTCTATAAACCTTCCTGGGCAGACATTAGGCGTGAGTGCGAGTGAACACAATCATAAACCTGATTTATGAAAACAAAAGGATTTACAGATTTTTTAAACATTTCTACATAAGTAAGTCCTATACGGCGATTGGCTGATTGTTCCATAACGTAGATCTGAACCTGAAAATCCTGAAACCTCTCGGATGGTATACCATACCGTGACGATATGTAACCTTTGATCCTCCATGGAATGTAGATTCCCTCCGAGGGATGTATTGCTTTAAATGTTGGAGCAATAAAGCTGAATCAATCCCATGCATTTGTGTGAAGACCAGGCAAAAGGCATTCAAGGCACTCCATTCTACTATACGACACCAGCCTAAGACCTCATCTACACAATTAGCCGCCACCCTTGTACTCCCTGTACTGCCTGTATTTATTTTCACTGTAGCCTGGTGCCGGGTTGTACTTATATTTCCAACATGCCAGGCTTCGTCTTTTAAATATATATTTGCACACACAAGACAAAAACATCAACATCTTATCAGCCTGATGTCTAGTCTTACATGCTGTGGCTGTATTACACAATCTGTAATATGGGGTTTTGTGGTATCCATCCTTGGGCGTCAGCAAACCAGTGTGGCATAGAAGCCCTGAGAGCCAGCTTACCCTTGCTTAGCAGATGATTGACAAACAGCAATGAGTGAGACTGAAAGGATGACCCCTCCCAGCCAGTGCAGCTCCCACACAGGAGGCAAAGCTGCGCAGCACTAAAAGGCAGCAGCGCTGCGGAAAGGATGAAGAGCGCGTTGAAGGTACGAGGTGATGTCACTTCTGTAGAGCCATACGGCCATGAACATTTCAATCCATTGCTAATCAATGTTAAATTAAAAGACACATGGCTGATTGTACTAAGGCAGGTGACACTAGTCATTGTATGGATTTTCAATCACATTGAGCTCTGTTCATGGATTTCCAATTGTAACAAGCTGTGGAAACCCAGGTCTGGGAGCAGTAAAACAACCAAACAACAGGCCTCGGACTGCCTTCCGCATAACAATGCAAGGCAAACCCTTCTTGGCACCTTCGATGGTCGCTTAGTGGCTCCAAACAAGAAGAACTATTGAATGCAACAACAAAATCATTGCGTAGTTTACTTTTCAAACTAAAATATTTTTTTGTTTTTGCAAACACAGCAAACTCTGCCTTTTAAACGACAGATCACCAAGCTCGTGTTACAAGGGGATACATACAGGTCCATTTTATTCCCACGCTCCTCACTACACTCAAACTGAGATTATCAATCATTTTTGTATCAGTCATTTTTGCGCATTTAAGCATTCGTATCCCACACTCATACCAACATACACATTAAGTATGCGACTGGCAGAAATGAATATACCGTATCTGTGACGTTGCACTTGGGTCTATGATAGTTTATCATAGAACAAGCCACCATTTCCACGTCATAACATTGTAAAACAGAGCTTACTCATGATGGATACAAATTATAAATTCTTCTTGAACAGAATCGCTTCCTATTTCTGGCTTTGTTGATGAGTGTTCATAGCACCTTCCTGGCAGGCAAAGAGAATCCCAAAGAAGTACGAATGAGTCAGTGCTTCCCACACGGAGTGAGTCTTGTAAAAATCCAAGGCACAGCCACTCACGAGGGTGTATTTTAACAGGCCTTACTGAGTTGAAGAAATAAGGTTTGTGCCTTCTTGGGGGCAGTCTCCTGGTTCAATTCACCATTAATGAGTTATTCTGCGCATGCATGTCATTTTGAAGGGTACAACACTGACGTCAGCTCAAAAGGGTGTCGCTTAGCAGGTCTTACGGAGTGGAAGAAATTTGTTTTGTGCCTTCTTAGGAATAGTCTTCCTGGTTTAGTTCACCATTACTTATTTATTCTATGCATGTATGTCATCACAGATACAACTACGTGTTTAGGGTTTAACATGGCACTGCCATAACTGAGACAATATCTCAGAGATCTTGACGGAAGTACAATTGATATTAGAATTAATATTACAACTTGGATGAGATGAGGCTGGTAATCTCATAAACAGACTGAAGGGGCAATTTGTGTTTAAATTAGACTCAGTTGATAAAAATAAATGCATCAAAAGAATTGTAAAGTAAGAGTACGCTCCTTTAGGGTCCAATAGAATATCTTTTTCGGTAGTACAGTTAAGAGGTCTTCAGCCCCTATGTCATGCGAGCTGCCGAGGTTCCCTGGACCTGCTGAAGGATTCCAACAAATGTAAGAGCTTTTCGTTTCCTTTTCAGCCTCAGAAAGTTGCTCTTCCCCTGTCCAGTGGCAGTTCTGATATCCCACAGTATGATGAAGTCCTTTTGCCACATACTAGGCATGACTGTGACTTTAGATTTTCTAATCTTAATGTTCGCTTGCTTTTGTGTCATCAGCAACAAAAAAATTTTTTTTTCTAGAGGACCAGGTTCCGTACGCCTTGTTCATTACAAAAACCTGGCTCCATGACTATGAGGCATCTGTGCCAGATATGATTTCCGCTCTGCCTGCTAATTATCTCATTGTAAGGAAGGATAGAGCTGATAGGCCGAGGGGAGGGGGTGGAATAGCGACAGTTTTCAATATATATATATATATATATATATATATATATATATATATATATATATATATATATATATATATATTACCTACTGGTGGTAGCCAGTAGGTAGTTATAGTTAGGACCTAGTTTCCAAAGGAAAAGCGTTTTTTTGATTTGCCAATAACTTTGGCGCCGTTTGACGAATCTTCACGAAATTTTCGAAACTTTTGGCCCGCTCAGGTCAGCTGCTGTCTTGAAAGTTTCGGGGTGATTCGTCAAGCGGGGGCCGAGAAAAAAGGGGGGTCCCAAAACGTGTTTCCTCCATGTTGATTTCCATAGGAAACTTTAGTCACGGCTACAGCCTGAACTGCTGAACAGAATTACACCAAATTTGGCAGAGATATAGCTCTTGGTCCAGAAAGCACGCATGGTGTAAATCCGTTCAGTAGTTTTTGAGATATTTTAAGATTTACAGATATCGATATTAGAGAATTGTGAGATCTGATTGGCTGAACCCTCCCGATCACGAGTTTGTTTCTGATTGGCTATCAACACTTCAAACCAGGAAGTGATGGCAGCCATCTTGTGACTCGGTACCGAGTCACAGGAAAAAAAGGTAAAAAAACAAGTTAAGGGGACAGGGTAGAAACACCCTGACCCCCTAGGCCTGGTCAGGGGGTCCCACAGGAACTCCCGGGGCCAAAAAAAGCATTTTTGTGGAAAGAATTTCAGCTGGATTCGTGAATCCCGCCCAAAAAAACCGAAGCGTGGTGTCCCGCGCTTTGTTTTAATAAGCCCCCGGGTGGGCCAGGTCCCAGGGGCAATTTGCAAATATATGCGGGGGCCGCGCGGGCCCCCGCAGCCCCGGGGACCGCCACCTCCCCGGGGCTTTATTATTATGCACAGGGGGGGCACGCGCCCCCCCGCAGCCCCGGGGACCGCCACCTCACCGGGGCTTTCGTAAATTATGCACGGGGGGCATGTGGCCCCCCCGCAACCCCGGGGACCGCCACCTCCCCGGGGCTTTCGTTAATTATGGGCGGGGGGGCTTGCAGGCCCCCCCAAGCCCCGGGGACCGCCACCTCCCAGGGGCTATTACTAATAATACGTGTGGGGGGCTCGAGCCCCTCCACACTGCCCCGGAGACCACCACCTCCCCGGGGCACTATTTATGTTAATGCGGGGTCTGTTGCGGACCCCCGGGGACCACCACCTCCCCGGGGCTACATACATGTTGGGAGGGGGGCCGAGCGGGCCCCCTCCAGGAGCCCTTCATGGCCCTGGGGACCGCCACCCCCCAGGGCCGGCTCCAGCAATGTCCCGGGGTGCCTACCCCCGGGATATTGCAGTTTGAAATGACAGGGCGGGAGCCCGGCTCCCGCCCTGTCATTGCAAACACTGCTTTGCTTCGTGGAACCTAGAGCAGGAAACCTGCTCTCGCTTCCACGAAGCAAAGCAGAATTGCTTTTGGACAAGGGGAGCTGCATGTCAGCAGCTCCCCTTGTCCAAAAGCAGTGCCGGCTCCCGAGGAGACAGGGAGCCGGCTGGGACCGTGGGGGCCTTGGTGGTCCCCCATGGTCCCCAACATGAGGCTAGGCCCCGGGGGATGGGGTCCCTGTGGCCAGAAGTGGCCCAAGGAAGGGGGGCCACGCGCCCCCCGTATAAATAAAAAATAAAATTTAAAAAAAGGAGGCCATGCCACGGAGGATGGGGTCCCCGGGCCGAAATCGGCCAAGGGAGGGGGACAGCGCAGCCCCCTTCCCATTTTTTTAACATTTTCTTTTTTTAAATGGGTCAGGCCGTGGGGGATGGGGACCCCACGGCCCACATAATATTAAGAAAAGGAGGGCCACACAGCCCCCCTTCTCACAAAAAAATAGAAAAGCCGGCATCTCGCCAGAGGCCCCGCCCCCTCCCTGCACCACTCTGCAAATGCGCCTCCTGGCGCGTTCTAAGTTGGGGCATTGAGTCCCCTTGAATCCTGAGGGTCCCGGGGGGCCAACTAGCCCACCAGGTACCTCCCGTAAGGCCCACACAGTGGGATTGCTGAGAGGTGGTCCGAGGCCACGCCCCTTTTTACACCACTCTGCAAAATCGCCTCTTGGCACATTGCTGATGGGGCGAAGAGGTCCTTTTGCGTCCTGACGACCTCAGGACTAAAGTGGACTTCATCTCCCGGGCATAAGTGTGCCAGGAGGCGCGTTTGCAGAGTGGTGTAAAAAGGGGGCATGGCCTCGAACCACTCTCAGCAACCCAGCGGTGTGGGGCTTACTGGAGGTACCTGGTGGGCTAGTTGGCCCCCAGGGACTTTCAGGATTCAAGGGGACTAAATCACCCAACCCAGAACACGCCAGGAGGCGCGTTTGCAGAGTGGTGGAGAAAGGGGGCGTGGCCTGTGTCCACCTGTCAGCTATCCCACTATCTGGGGCATACTGGAGGTATCAGGTAGGCTAGTTGGCCACTAAGGACCCCCAGCAGCGAAGGGGGCTTCAATCCCTGATAGAGCGCAGTGATATTCAGAAAATTGTAGGGGGTACATTATATTCATGAATAGTCCGTACCTGCATATATTTTTATGTGTATAGTAATAATCAGTGGTAAATGAAATGGTAGGATGAGTTGTGCCATTCAAGAAACGTAAAATGGCAGTTAGAGGGAATTATGTAACTTTCGGTGTTAATTGCACATGCTTAATGAAGTAGTTTATATGTAATGTAATGCATTAGATTTAAACGTGCATCATGTTGAAGTTGCACACGCATAGGGGACTAATTGTGTTTAAATGTGATGAATTATAGTGCTTACAGATGTAACATTTTAAATGTGTTTAATTTGATGTGAAAGGCCTAGATGGAGTATTTGCTCCTTCGTGCTAAGAAAGGCCTATTCGTTTTCCTTATGTTAGCTGGTTTATGTAGGCCCGAAATGTATTTTCCCCTGGTGAGGATCTCATTTGAAGACAGTCAGCGAAATTCATGTGCGTGCAAGGTTGTTCTGTTCTGATGCTTCTGTTGCAGGTGCAAGGACACCGTCCTCATTAGTTAGAATAACGCTTTTGTTTTAGGAGTTAGGTAGGGAGGAAACCCTTTACAAAGTCTTCAGGAATGCCGTTAATTGGGAGTTGTGCTGTAGAAGCCTGAGACCCAAGGACACACCAACCGTCGCTGGACCGAGTACAAGTTTTGGTGGAAAGTTACCTATGAGAGGTGCCTGGCCAGAGGAGGTGTTTCAGGGGGCGTGTTTATCAATTGTGCATTTTGTATTAGGGACAGTGCCCCGAGGGAAGAGAGAGCAGAGTGAGAGCAGAGAGAGAGCAGAGAGGAGAGGGCAGAGAGCCGTTAGAGGATAGAAGGAAGGGATCGATTCTTAGAATGAAGACTTAGAACGAATTTGTGATTTGGGCTTCTGACCTATACAACGTGAGTGTACTTCTTAGGAAGTCTTCACAAGCTGACATCTTTTCTTGATCTTGCTTGGGAAATTGTTAAGTAGGGATGCCACTTTAGGATAGTGTAGGGATAGATCAATGGATTTTCTTTACTGCCACCAATGAAGACTAATATAGATGTTGGTGCAGTTATTGCTTGTTTAGTATTTTTGGAATTGCTTATTCTCTTTATGTTATATCGGATTAGATTGGTTCGAAGGATGGACTTTGTATTAGTGCCTTTGTATTTTTACAACCTCGTCCTGAGGTGCTTGTATGTTCAGTTATTTTTGGTTTTGTAATAAACCCCTAAACTTGGAATTCTGAGTCAGTGATCTTTTCCGAGATTTTCTTAAATTGATTCATGCTAGTTTGGAACGAATGTATTGTTTCTCCCCTCTACACTTCTCAGCAGGTAATAAAGGTCCAGTCGACCGAGGGTTCCTAGTAACTTGTAGAGTGGAATCCGGCGTTATCAGTTAGTAGCGAGAGGATGGTTACCTCTGTAGTAAGGGGAGAAGTAGAGAAGGGTAGTCATTGAGTCCACATAGAGCCCAAGTGATGGTTATCCAGTGGATTGTGAGCGGAGGACGACGGCGTTTGATGGAAACTGACGGCGAGTGACGGTGCGGCGGAAAAAGCAGTTCGTGGTGGAGTGAGTATGAACAGGGATGTATGTCTGTTAGATTGCGGTGTTGTTTTGATTGCGTGATGTCTTGCGGAGTTGGAATGAGAGTTGAGTGATTGTGGTTTCGGGCCGAACGCGTGCGGTCCATGAGATTTGATTATTGATATCCCGGGATAAGAGATTGTGGTGTAGAAGACACCCAGAGTTGAAATTGTCTGACCAGAGATTGTGGGAGTCATGAGACGTCGTTGACTAACCCACCGGTGATAGGGAAACGTGTGTGTGAGTGCGTGAGTAACCGACGCAGGTCATGGGTTACTGCATGTGGAACATCTAGTGATTGGATCCTATCGATTAAGTACGACTGTCTGGCCGTTCGTGGGCAGATAGTCTGGGGCAATTGTCCGGTCGTTCGCGGACAGACGGTTGCCAGAGTTGAGGTCGACAATTACGAGACTGTCCGGTCGTTTTGTGGACAGACAGTCAGAGAAGTGACTGTTCGGTCGATTGGTGGACAAACAGTTATTTCAGTGTATGAGTGAGATGCGTGAGTGTGCGAGAGACGAATTGTAAAGGAGGGGAACTGTTGCATGAGGAGGAAGAGTGACGTCAGAGAGTGTCGCGCTGTGATAGGTCGGTTGGTGTGAAGCCGCGCTGGTATTGGTGGATTGTCATCAGGAAGTCGAGTGAAAACAAGTTTTACGAGATATGTGTAGAGGAGACAGACGAGTGGTTACTCGAGGGGGAGAAGAAGCTCCACCTGAGGATACCCCAGCCCATTATATGGCTACGAATGTGGGACTGCATTCTATAATTTGGCTCGAACATTGGCATAAAATGACTGAAAACGAGGGAGAATTGACTTTTCCACGTTATGGCACTTTCAGGTTGGAAGTGTTGTACCAATTGAAAACAGTGATGTCCTCATTGCGACCTTTACCCAGACCAACACAGTTTGAGGCGCTACATGCATGGATAAGAACAGCACATGAAAGGAAAAGAGACAGAAGTCAGGAAAGGGTGAAAAAGTCAATCAGGGCGTTTCAGGATGCATGATGGGACGCATTGGAGAAGAGATGGAGGGTGGAAACTATTGAATGGGATAGGCTATTCCCGTTGATGATAAAAGTGGGAGAGGCCCAGAAGAAGGGGGGCGAGGAAGACGATAGTGACACAGATGACAGCTTGCTAGATAGACTGCTATCAGAAAGACCACCTCCATATAATCCAGATTCCGTAGAGGGAAGGGCAGTATCAACAGAGGGAACTGGAGAATCGCAGACTCAACCTAGTGCGAGAGTAGTCGGAAGAATATCAACAGGAACAGAATCTCACCACAAGACATTGATTGGGTTAAGATAGATCGAACTGTCCAGGAACCAAAAGAGTCCGTACACGAATATTATGAGAGGCTCTTACAAGCCTTTAAGCAGTACAGTGGGCTAGACACGTTAGACCCCAAAGACATGGGACAATTCGTTTCCATGTTTGTCTTGGGTCTGAGACCAGAAATCAGCTTCATGATTCAGCAGCATTAGATCTCCTGGCAGAACAAGTCGGTGGACGAAATACTGCGGTACCCCAGGTACTGCAGCGATGAAGTGGACTCGAAACACAGGAAGCTTAAGGATAAGCTAATGCTGGTCCAAATGCAAAACACTGACAGGGAAGTTCAGATACAGCCAAGTGGAGGGACACTAGGGAGAAGACAGGGAAACAATCAAGGAGGGACCCAGAATGGGCAGGGCCCGGGAAGGGGGAAACCTATAGACCCTAAGACAGGGATGGATGTGGCAACACTGAAAAAGACAACTGCGTGTCACCTTTGTCACAAGATCAGGCATTGTAAGCGCGAGCATGGGTTGAATCCAGCGAACCAAGTGCAACAAGAGGGAGAGACAGTGCAGGTATCGGAGGTCATCAATACAGTGACGAGACCCAGGTCCATGCAAGGGGGGACATTGTGCCCGCAGGTGCAAGTTCCGCAACCTCCGAGAATTCCACAAGGAAATTGAACGTACCAGCAGATGCCCCTTTTCGAGGATTGCGATGATTACAGCTCAGACCCGTTGAAATGACGGTGCCTGAGGGGGGAGGAAGACTGCACTCTTGGGGCAGTCTTAGAGGTAGACCAGAGGGGACCGTTTGTCGAGGCGGATGTTGACGGTCATCCCACCACCTTTTTGGTTGATACTGGTGCTACCCGTTCTACTGTGAGATCTGCAGTAGTTCCCAACCTACCCCTCTCGGGACAATCAATCCAAGTAGTAGGAGTGGCGAATAAGAAGATGACTAACCCATTGACTGAGCCGATTCCTGTGAGAATAGAAACTTTCCGAGATCGACACCAATTTGTGGTGTGCGACTCAAGTCCAGTCTGTTTGCTAGGACGTGACCTTTTGTGCAAACTGAATTGTACCATCTATTGCACCCCCCAAGGGAGTGGAATTACAGACAAATGATGATGATGCCACCTTCAAGGTTGCAAATCAGCATTTCTGCATAGAGAGGTACCCTATGTTAACCGTGGAAGAGCTTCCACTTGACCTAAGAGACTCTGTTTCATTGGATGTGTGGGATTTTACAGGAGAAGAGATTGCACTGATCAGAGGTGTTGAGCCAGTTAAGATCCAGGTTAAGCAAAATGTTGAGTTTCCGAGAACACCCCAGTATAATCTGTTGCCTTTGACGATCACAGGGATTAAACCTGTAATCGATTCCATGATTCAGCAGGGAATTCTGAAGGAGATAATGGGCAGTCCATGCAACTCACCCATTATGGGATTGCAGAAACAAAGTGGGAAATTCAGAATCGTGCAAGACCTGCGAAAGGTCAACGCGATTGTGGTTCCGTGTTGTCCAGTGGTACCGAATCCATCAGTGATACTATTCCAGATTTCATGTGAAGCCGAGTGGTTCACGGTGATTGACTTGTGCCAAGCATTCTTTTCGATACCCTTGCACGAGGAGAGCCAATTTTTGTTTGCTTTCCGTCTGGAAGATCGTGTGTTAACATGGTGTCGTATCCCTCAAGGGTATACAGAGAGTCCATCAATCTTTAATCAGATCTTGAAGAAGAATCTCGAGAGTCTTGTACTACCGCAGAATTCTGTTCTCGTGCAGTACATTGACGATCCCCTCATTGCGTCAGAAACGGAGGATGCTTGTAGGATTGATACGATTGCCTTACTGAATCATTTAGGGGAGAATGGACACAAGATGTCCCCAAACAAGTTGCAGTACTGTCTGAGTGAGGTTCAGTACTTGGGTCATCGAATTGAGAAAGGCAAGAGAAAGGTGTCACCAGATCGAATTGAGGCGATCATGAAGATGACTGTGCCTAGCACTCAGAAGGAAGTCAGAATGTTCTTGGGACTGGTTGGTTACTGTCGCCAATGGATTCCCAACTTCTCACTGAAGGCGAAGCCTCTGCAGAGGCTGACGCATAAGGATGTGATTGATCCAGTACCATGGGACCATGACTGTCTGATTGCGTTCTTGGAGTTGAGAGAGGGCTTATGTCGTGCTCCGGCTCTGGGAATGCCTGACTACAACAAGTTCTTTTCATTGTTCTGTTATGATCGAGAAGGTTGCGCATTGTCAGTCCTGACTCAGAGTCATGGAAGTGTCCGTAGACCAGTTGCCTACTTTTCAGCTACTTTAGATCCAGTAGCTTCAGCGTTGCCCGGATGTCTCAAATCCGTTGCTGCAACAGGTGTCAGCATTGAGAGGTGTGAAAGCATTGTTATGGATCACCCACTAACGGTATATGTTCCACATTCTGTTGAGCTCTTGATGACAAGGACTAAAACACAGCACCTGACAAACAATAGACTCACACGCTACGAGCAAGTCATACTTGCCGCGGAGAATGTGACTCTGAAAAGGTGTTCTGTTTTAAATCCTGCTACATTGATGCCATTGCCAAATGTAGATGATGAAGATTGTGAAGACCATGACTGTCTTGATGCGACTGAACTTTGCACCAAACCGAGACCTGACATTGTTGATGAACCTCTGTCTGACCCTGATGAAATTTTCTTTGTCGATGGTTCATGTCAACAGGACCGCCCTCAAGCACGCCACCCGCAAACACCACCAGCTGATCCGTGCCACCAAGAAGTCGGCACTCAAAGAACGACTGGACAACAACGCCCACGACAGCAAGGAACTTTTCAGCATCGTCAAAGAGTTCTCCAACCCCAGCGCCGGAAACAACGACATCACCCCCTCGCAAGACCTCTGCAACTCACTCGCCGCGTTCTTCCACCGCAAGATCACCGACATACATAACAGCTTCGACGCACAAACCACGCACCCTACCGCCGAACCAACGCCCGCCACCACCACCCTCTGCAACTGGACCCCGATCAGCACCGAAGACACCACCCGCACGATGAACTCCATCCACTCCGGATCACCTACCGACCCCTGCCCACACCACGTCTTCAACAAAGCCGACGCCACCATCGCACCCCATCTCCGGGACATCATCAACTCCTCCTTCCACACCGCCACCTTCCCGGAGAGCTGGAAGCACGCCGAGCTTACCGCCCTCCTGAAGAAACCAACGGCGGACCCCACCGACCTCAAGAACTACCGTCCCATCTCGCTCTTTCCGTTTCCGGCCAAAGTCATCGAGAAGACCGTCAACAGACAGCTTGCCGCCTTCCTCGAGACGAATGGATCCCTCGACCCCTCGCAGTCCGGGTTTCGGGCCAACCACAGCACCGAGACCGCCCTTATCGCAGCCACCGACGACATCAGAACCCTAACCGACAACGGGGAAACAGCAGCCCTCATCCTCTTGGACCTCTCCGCGGCGTTCGACACCGTCTGCCACCGCACCCTAGTGAAGCGCCTCAGCAACATCGGAATCCGAGAGAAAGCACTGGAATGGATCATCTCGTTCCTCGCCGGAAGAACCCAGAGAGTCCGCCTCCCCCGTTCAGATCCAAGGCCACCGAAGTCATCTGCGGCGTTCCACAAGGATCTTCACTCAGTCCAACCCTCTTCAACGTCTACATGAGCCCCCTCGCAGCCATCGCACGCCAACACAACCTCAACATCATCTCCTACGCCGACGACACCCAGCTGATCCTCTCCCTCACCAACGACCCCACCACCGCCAGAGCCAACCTACACGACGGGATGAGAGACGTCGCCGACTGGATGAGGAACAGCCGCCTTAAACTGAACTCAGACAAGACGGAAGTCCTCATCCTGGGCTCATCACCCTCCGCCTGGGACGACTCTTGGTGGCCCCCGGCCCTGGGCACCGCGCCCAAGCCAACGGACCACGCACGCAACCTGGGCTTCATCCTGGACTCCTCCCTGTCGATGACCAGACAAGTCAACGCCGTCTCATCTTCGTGCTTCAACACCCTGCGCATGCTCCGCAAGATCTTCAGATGGATCCCCACTGAAACCAGGAAAACCGTCACCCAGGCACTCGTCACCAGCCGACTGGACTATGGGAACACCCTCTACGCCGGAACCACAGCCAAACTTCAAAAAGACTCCAGCGCATCCAGAACGCCTCCGCACGACTCATCCTGGACATCCCCCGACACAGCCACATCACCGGACACCTGAAAGACCTGCACTGGCTCCCCGTCAGCAAGAGAATCACGTTCAGACTCCTCACCCACGCACACAAGGCCCTCCACGACCTGGGCCCAAAGTACCTCAACGACCGCATGACCTTCTACACGCCCACCCGCCAGCTACGATCAACCAGCCACGCCCTCGCCACCGTACCACGCATCCGCAGAGCCACCGCCGGAGGAAGATCCTTCTCCTACCTGGCAGCCAAGACCTGGAACTCCCTCCCCACTCACCTTCGGCGAACCCAGGACCATCTCTCCTTCAGGAAACAGCTCAAGACCTGGCTGTTCGAGCAGTAACTTACCCCCTCCCCCAGCGCCTTGAGACCCTCCCGGGTGAGTAGCGCGCTCTATAAATGCCGTGATTGATTGATTGATTGATGTCTAAGAGACAATGTGGGTCATTTGAGAGCAGCGTTTGCTGTATGTACCATTACTGGAGTGGTTGAAGCTGCTTGCTTAGAAGGAGTATACTCCGCACAAGTGGCCGAAATCATTGCTTTGACTCGCGCCTGTTTGGCAGCTGATCAGATCCGAATCACCATCTACACCGACAGCCAGTATGGGTTTGGTGTGGTTCATGACTTGGGACAGCTATGGTCTCAGAGGGGTTTCTTGACAGCATCTGGATCTCCAATCAGGAATGGAGAATATGTGAGACAACTGTTGGAAGCGTTGCAACGTCCCAGGGAAATAGCAGTGGTAAATTGCGCTGCACATGGGAGGGGGACGGATTTTGTTTCCATTGGAAATAAGTACGCAGATGAAATTGGACGATTTTGCGCTGAACAAGGTTGTATATTTACTGGAGATTACACTGGAGAGAGCCAAGAAAGAACCAAGCTCAGCATGATGTTAGCCATGGCAGACACTTGGGAGGAACTCAAGAGCCTGCAGGAAGGAGCTTCAGATCAGGAAAGAGATGTATGGATCAGATCAGGGTATGAGAAGGGGGATGTTGGCATTTGGGTTTCAAGTGATGGTCGAGCAGTGTTACCAGATGACCTATTGAGCCCGATGGCAAGGCAAATTCATGGTGCTGTGCATCTAGGAAGAGATGCGATGGTGCGAGTGTTCAGATAAACGTGGTACAATCCACGGTTTCGTGCGTTTGCTGAAGCAGTGTGTCATAGGTGTGTTACCTGTCAACAAATGAATGCTGGGAAGAAAACTGTGGTTGCACTGAGTCACATTGGGAGGTCGGGAGGACCTTTCAATAGGATACAGCTTGATTTTATCGAAATGCCTAGGTGCAACGGACTGAGGTACATTCTAGTGGTGGTGTGTGTTTTTTCACGATGGGTGGAAGTTTACCCAACACGAAGGTGTGACACCCTTACAGTAGCGAAGCTATTATTGAGAGAGTTGATCCCCAGGTTCGGTTTTCCAACTTCGTTGGAATCGGATAGAGGAACACACTGCCACAGCGAGATCATGAAATTGCTTTGCGCTGCTTTAAATGTTGATCAGAGACTCCATTGTAGCTATCGACCAGAGGCTTCTGGGATAGTAGAGCAGATTAATGGAACTTTGAAAGCACGGATGGCAAAAGTGTGTTCGTCTACATCTCTGAAATGGCCTGATGCGTTGCCTCTGGTGTTGATGAGTGTTCGCAGTGTCCCAGATAGGAGGACCGGTCTTTCCCCGCATGAGATCCTTATGGGGAGGGCGATGCGATTGCCAGCAATACAATTCTCAGCCTTGATAAACATCACTGATGACTTAATCCTTGATTACTGCAAAGGACTAGCTGATGTGGTCCGTTCTATGTCTCAGCAGGTGGAAGATGCTGCTGTTCCGGCTTCAAGAGATCTCTGCCATGACCTGTGCCCGGGTGACTGGGTGCTTGTCCGCAAGCACGTGAGGAAGAGCTGTTTGGATGCTCGGTGGCGAGGCCCTTACCAGGTGATTCTGGTAACGAACACAGCGGTGAAGTGCGGAGGGTTGCCGAACTGGATACATGCTTCCCACACCCGCCGAGTTTCAGAACTCTTGGAAGAAACAGCTCCTCTCGAGAATGAAAATCCAGCTGTGGTGGCAGGGCCATGAGAGAGGACAAGCCAAGCTGTGAGGGTTGCTGACGAAGCTGGTTGCTGTCTGAGCTGGTTGCTGGTTGCTGTCCCCAGACCAGGCTGAGGAGGGTTACGCTACACACAACCCAGGTATTGACTCTGAGGAAGAAGGTAACGTTGCGGGTGATATATAGTCAGACTCAGCTGAAGGAAGTGTTGCGCAGAGTGTTCGAGAAGAAAGCAAAAGGGCTGACCGAGCAAAAGAATCGTGGCCTGAAAGACAGAGAAGGCTGAATCTACGATTGGCCCCTGAAAGAGATCTTGCCCCTGTGTCTGAGACATCTGAATCAGACGTGAGTGAAGAAGAGCAAGCTCAAGGAGGCCTGAGAAGGTCGAGAAGGACAAGAGTGCCTTGCCAGAGATACCCTGCCCCGGAGTGGACTTACGTAGTAACTGATGCCGGGAGTAGTAAGTTCCGGGAGGCTGAGGTCCGTGCGAGTGATCAGCAGGAATCCTCTACTGAAAATCGATGTGGGACTGATAGTTCCAGGACTCGAAGTTGAAGGAGTACTGACAATCACGGTCCCAAAACCTCCAGTTTTGAGCAAGGTGCGAATTCTGATATTGCATAAATTAGTTTTCCTAACGTTTGGATTTGAAGCATCACCTCATGAAATGGTAGATGTTCGTCTTGAGATATTGCAACATGTTTTAGCTGCAATCGAATCTGAACTTATCGTAGATTGCGAATGAACTGGGTGTTGTAAATAGGTGTTTCAAAGAAGATAACCTAGGCCCGAGTGGAAGAAGAATAAAATTAGGGTTTTTCAGTAGATGAAGAAAGAGGGCTAAGGAAGTCTTTTTGGCCTGTGTAAATAAATCCAGAAGAACTGAACTTTGAACGAATTTCCAGGATTTCAATGAACTTTGTTTGAACTTTTGAGCAGCAATTTGAGGTGGAAAGAAGAGACTTTTGTGTATCCTCTAACTTGAACTACTGTGACAAGAGAAGATGGAGTCTGGAAATCCGAACCGTAGATCCAAGTGTGTGATAGGTGCTTCCATAGTGGGAGTGATAGTCTTAATAATCATAGTTATTGTAGTGTCAGTTATTGTTCCACATGAGGTAGAAGTCGTAGAGGTGAAAGGGACACCTACACCCAGTACTTCTAGCAAAAAGGAGGATACCATAGGAGCTGAAAAGGCTGTGCTAGATCAAAATAGTCGTAGATTGCATGTAGATTTGTCTAGAGGTGATTTTAAGCTTAATGCGTATGCCAAGCTGTTATATGAATATGTTGAGACGATGGATGTGAGCGACTTATGTGTGTATGCAATTGCCTGCATCAGTGGATGAGGGCATTAGATATCATCATCTTCCGTTGACTTATGGGATTTCATGTAGTTTGTTGCTTAGTAAGTTCTATGGGAGAGGTCATTATGAATACTTCTTTTCCAATTACGATGCGGTGCTTTCAGAGGTTCCAGCATATAAGCACCTGAATAAGTACGATTATTATAAGCAGGAGGATAGGATTGGGAAGTATTTCATACCGACTATAACGTTAGATACCGCTTATGCACATAGACATAACTTGGTGTGTTCACTAACAGAGATAGAAAAGAAGTTTGTAGATCAAGTAGAGGATAGATATAGACAGCTAACACAAACACGTAACACTGGAGAAAGTCCATTAGATTGGACAAAGGAGGAGATGGCTCACAGAGCGAAAGGGAGCTATGGCCCTATAGCATTAGATCTAGAGCAAAAGGGGAAGCTGTGTGTGAAACGTGTCCAGACCTATTATGATAAGGTTTATGTGGGACAGAGTGCGTGCGATCACGTTTTCACCATGGAAGAGACAGCAAAGAACGTTTTGCAGGGTCCGGTACAAGTGGTGCCAACAGTATACTTCGTACTTCGTATGTGGGAAAAACGCTTATGTGAGATTGCCTGCCAATTGGTACGGTACTTGTTACCTGGCAGCTGTTTTCCCCAAGATTTACCATGTAGAGGAGCTAGGACTCCTGGAAGGAGGAATGCATTCTAGAGCAAGGAGAGATGCAAGTGCAGGAGGAGTGATTGGAGATATTTTTGGAGCTGTAATACCAGGTTTGGGAGTGATTTTGAATGATGTGAGGATTAGAAAGCTGGCGACTGTCGTGGACAAGTTGTCGACGAATACAGCTAAATCACTATTGCTTGTTGATGGAGAGATGTTGTCGATAAGGACAATGGTGATGCAGAACCGTCTTGCTCTGGATGTCTTATTGGCAAAAGAGGGCGGAGTCTGTAAAATGCTGAAAGTGCAAGAGTGCTGTACTTATATACCAGATAATAGTAAAGATCTGAAGAAGTATATAAGTAACATCACTGAGATTCATCATGAGATCCAGGATCTGGCTGAAGAGGGTGTTTGGGAGAAAGTTGGAAAAGGGTTTGGTAGAGGGGGGAGTTGGTTTGCGAGCCTGGGAAAAGGTATTCTTGGTTACATTCTGAGACCTATCATTATAATCGTGGTCTGTGTGATTTGCCTGTGGGGTTTTGTGAGGGCTTATCAGTGGTACAAGGCGAATCAAGTCGAAAGATCCTTTAGGGAGAGAGAGGTAAGGATGTCTAGACTGCAGGACAGTCATTATGAGAATATCAAGAATCTGGAAAGGTTCCGACAGGGAAGATTGGCTACAAGGACGTTACAGTGGTGCTCCGGTTTCTAGAAACTTGGCCGGCTAACAAGTACCTGTCACGGAAGCAGCTTTCAGCCAAGCTGGCGATGTTGTTATGTCTGGTCTCTTGCAAGAGAGTATCTGATATCCGGGCTTTAGATCTCGCGGGTCGCCGTTTCTCCCCGGAAGGGGTCACTTTCACTATTTCCAGACGTACTAAATGTAACTCAACTTCGGTGTCCTATTCGGCTTTCCCGGATAATCCGAAATTATGTGTGGTACAATGTGTAAAGGCATACGAGGTGAGTACAGCCGAATTCCGTTCAGACATGCAAGGTCAACTTTTTATCGCATTGCAAAAACCCAGGGAGTTGTGATTTTGTTGATGACACTAGTCATCAGAGGGGGGAACTGATAGAGCGCAGTGATATTCTGCGCAGCCAGTTAAGTGCCTCTCCCTTACTGCTTTTCAGGATGTGGTGTATGGGTTTGAGAGCGTAGCTTGTGTCTTTTTATCAACGTATATATTCAAATTCTGAGTACGCTTGAGGCTTATTCCTAATGTGCGCTTGCTTCGCGCTGTAGGTATTGCTGTGTTAATAACGTTACGCGGAGCCCTACCGGGCGCTTGATCCGCGCTGTGTAAACAAGAAATGAGAAAATTCTGAAAATTGTAGGGGTACTTTATATTCATGAATAGTCCGTACCCGCATATATTTTTATGTGTGTTGTAATAATCAGTGGTAAATGAAATGGTAGGATGAGTTGTGCCATTCAAGAAACGTAAAATGGCAGTTAGAGGGAATTATGTAACTTTCGGTGTTAATTGCAAATGCTTAATGAAGTAGTTTATATGTAATGTAATGCATTAGATTTAAACGTGCATCATGTTGAAGTTGCACACGCATAGGTGACTAATTGTGTTTAAATGTGATGAAATGTAGTGCTTACAGATGTAACATTTTAAATGTGTTTAATTTGATGTTAAAGGCCTAGATGGAGTATTTGCTCCTTCGTGCTAAGAAAGGCGTTTTCGTTTTCCTTATGTTAGCTGGTTTATGTAGGCCCGAAATGTATTTTCCCCTGGTGAGGCTCTCATTTGGAGACAGTCAGTGAAATTCATGTGCGTGCAAGGTTGTTCTGCTCTCATGCTTCTGTTGCAGGTGCAAGGACACCGTCCTCGTTAGTTAGAATAACGCTTTTGTTTTAGGAGTTAGGTAGGGAGGAAACCCGTTACAAAGTCTTCAGGAATGCCGATAATTGGGAGTTGTGCTGAAGAAGTCTGAGACCCAAGGACACACCAACCATCGCTGGACCGAGTACAAGTTTTGGTGGAAAGTTACCTACGAGAGGTGCCTGGCCAGAGGAGGTGTTTCAGGGGGAGTGTTTATCAATTGTGCATTTTGTATTAGGGACAGTGCCCCGAGGGAAGAGAGAGCAGAGAGAGAGGAGAGGGCAGAGAGCCGTTAGAGGATAGAAGGAAGGGATCGATTCTTAGAATGAAGACTTAGAACGAATTTGTGATTTGGGCTTCTGACCTATACAACGTGAGTGTACTTCTTAGGAAGTCTTCACAAGCTGACATCTTTTCTTGATCTTGCTTGGGAAATTGTTAAGTAGGGATGCCACTTTAGGATAGTGTAGGGATAGATCAATGAATTTTCTTTACAGCCACCAATGAAGACTAATATAGATGTTGGTGCAGTTATTGCTTGTTTAGTATTTTTGGAATTGCTTATTCTCTTTATGTTATATCGGATTAGATTGGTTCGTAGGATGGACTTTGTATTAGTGCCTTTGTATTTTTACAACCTCGTCCTGAGGTGCTTGTATGTTCAGTTATTTCTGGTTTTGTAATAAACCCCTAAACTTGGAATTCTGAGTCAGTGATCTTTTCCGAGATTTTCTTAAATTGATTCATGCTAGTTTGGAACGAATGTATTGTTTCGCCCCTTTACACTTCTCAGCAGGTAATAAAGGACCAGTCGACCGAGGGTTCCTAGTAACTTGTACAGTGGAATCCGGCGTTATCATCCCCATCCAAGAGCGCACCAGGAAGTGCGTTTGCAGAGTGGTGGGGAAAGGGGGCGTGGCCTATGAGAACTTAGCAATACTGCTGTGTGGGACTTACTGGAGGTAATAGGAGGGGTAGTTGGCCCACAAGGTTGTCTTTGGGGGCCAACTACCCCTCCTGTTACCTCCAGAAAGTCCCACACAGTAGGATTGCTAAGAAGTCTTCAGAGGCCACGCTCACCTTTCTCCACCACTATGCAAACGCGCCTCCTGGCAAACTACTGGTTGGGGGATGAAGTCCACTTTACTCCTGAGGGACTTTGGGGGCCAAGTAGAATTCCTGGTACCTCCTGTAAGTCCTACACAGCGGAATTGCTGAGCACTGGTTGGAAGCCCAGGTCCCTTTCTGCACCACTCTGCTAACGCGACTACTACGTTATATTAGAAATTAGCATTTAAAAAAACCTTTGAAATTCACTGAAAAAACCATAGGTTTCAGGGACGTTATAGTTAGAAATTAGCATTTAATAAACCTTAGAAATTCACTGAAAAAACCATAGGTTTCAGGGACGTTATAGTTAGAAATTAGTATTTAAAAAACATTGGAAATTCACAGAAAAAACCACAGGTTTCAGGGACGTTATAGTTAGTTGGACATTTCACTCATACAAAACCAGAGAAATTCGGTCATTATAGTTAGTAGAGCTAACTATAACTCGTGCCCCCGCAATGCACTGCTGATGACGTCACATATTACATCACTCATGACAAGGTCAGTGACATCACTGATGACATCACTGATGACATCTCAAAGGAACTCTCTGATCCGAGCAGTATTGCTCCTGCATCGTCATTATCCCAGGCCCAATGTGAAGATGTGGCCCTTTTCTTTGTGAATAAGGTACAGGTCATTCAGAATTCGTAGATGATGACAAGCAGGGATCTCTCTCAGACTAACATCTGTTTGTCTATTTCCGGTTCTGATATCTCGATTTCTGGCAACTCTTTTCTGTACTGCAGAAGTTGGATTCCTGGGACTTATTGGATTTGCGGCTGTTTATGTCCCTGGTACAATCTATAAAATCAGGGGTTCCCACGGACCCTATTCCCCCTGCTAAGCTTGGGTTGTAGACTCTGATATCATGTTTCCTCTGATCAATCTTTTGAATTGCTCACTGCAGGAAGGTCTAATTTCGCAAGCATAGAAGCATGCCACGGTCCTTCCTCTTTTGAAGAAACCCAACCTGGATCCTACCAACTTGTCTAATTATAGACCTATCGCTCTTCTCCCCATTCTGTTGAAAATTCTTGAAAAGCATGTCTGCACACAAATTTCGGCTTTTGTGAAGTTTCAGAATTTTCAACATGACTCCCAATCAGGGTTCAGAACTGGACACAGTATCAAGTCCGCCCTTCTGGGTGTCATAGAGCATCTTGGGCAGTTCATAGATGGGGTTGAGACAGCAGCGCTTATTGTAAATGATCTTAGCACTGCTTTCAATACTATGCCCCATGACATGCTCTTAGGAAGACTGGCACACCTGGAGATCCAGGGAATGGCACTATTATGGTTTTCTTCTTTCTTAAAGACCTTCCAGGTCTTCTCTGGCAGCTGTTCATCCATGAGTCATGCTTAAACTTCTGGAGTTCCCAAGGGGTTGGCATTAAGTCCTGCACTTTTTAATATCTATGTGCGCCCTCTGATGGAAAGCTGCGGTCTTGCTCTATACTCTTATGCGGATGATACATAGACCATCTTCTCTCTATCATCCGCTCCGGACCGCAGCTCCATGTCCTTGAACTCCTGTTTGACTCAGGGTGCCTCATGGATGAATAACAACTTGCTGAAACTGAATGGGGATAAAACGGAGGTGTTGATCCTGGGGAAGAACCCATGTCTTTGGGGGCCACACCACTGGCCGACCGTCTTGGGTCACACCCCTATCCTGGCTCCTAAAGTTAAGGGCCTGGGTTTTTTGGTGGACCCCAAGCTCTCTATGAAGCTACAGGTGGCTTAGGTCTCTGGGACCTGTTTTGCTACCTTGAAATGGCTATGCAAATTCATCTGGATGCTCCCCATACCTGCCCGAAGGAGCATCACTCAGGTCCTTATTTCATCTCGTCTGGATTATTGTAACATTCTTTACTTGGGGGTGGATAAAGCCTCCTTGAAACACTTGCAGGTGGTGCAGAATATAGTCGCTAGGCTCATTTACAGACTACCAAAACATGCCTTAGCTACGACTCTTTGTTGTGAGCTACATTGGTTGGATGTGGACAAACGTGTTCAGTTTAAGGCCTTGTGTTAGGTCTTCAAGGCAAGGGCTGGAATTGCCCCTCACCACATCAATGGCTTGATAAAACTGTATCAGACTATTCGCCATCTGCGGTCCAGTGACCTCTCTTTGTGCGCCGCACAAATATTAAATTTACTCGGATGGGAGGCTGCTCCTTTACGTTCCTGGGCCCCAAGCTCTGGAACACTCTGCCGGATCATCTGAGATTTTGCTCTTCGCTACTTTCCTTTCGTCGACAATTTAAGACGTGGCTGTTCTGAATCCATCTGAGATGGGAGAAACTCCGTCTGTTGCTAAAAGCGTCAAGAAACACTGTGGGTAGCTGTTTGTGCTTTATAAGTATTTTAACATAATAAAGTCATCTACCATGCACGTTTCAGAGAACAGTTTTGTGCAAAATTTGTACAGATAACCACAGTCACAAACATTCACCCAACACAAAGGGAAATTAATGCTGGAAGAATTTCATGTGCAACTGCAGTATCTTTGGCTACAAATGCTTCATGCTGCAATCCATTCACAAACTTAGCTTAGACCTGCTGCCAAACACTCTTCGCAAATCTTTACGGCTGTGGTGAGCGCAGTGAGGGAACTGGTGCCAAGCTGTCCAATGCAGAAGTAGTCCAAGAGGGAGAGGGGGTTAGGTATTGCTTGCCTTTTATGAAAACTGATTAAAGAACTGAAAAGGGGTGTCTCACAACAACTAAAGCAATGCAAAGAATTTTAATAAGGACCTTGGGTGTGTGCAAGGTGCATTTTGTACAGAATCTGGATGAGGAGTCGTAATAGTTTATGATTTTTTATGAACTATTTTCAGTGCTGTTTGCTTTTGTCAAAAAAGCATTTCACTTGACTGTTCAGCTGCTGCTGTTTGATCTGATGCTCTTCTGTAACTTCCAACTTTCCCAGTTCCAGCGTTTTAGTGGGAGTCTTTGCTACAGCACTCTAGTTCCTGTTTAGATGGTGGCTCCTCGAGAGGAGAGGGCCTGAGGTCTAAGCGGAAACTCTGAAACCTCATTGGGCACAAGTTTGCTTTCAGTATACCAGAGTAGGCTTCGTCATGTACCACATAGCAGCATCAACAATCAATGTGAAAATAAATGAGTGCTTTGGAAAAGAAATTCTGAAAATTGATAAGGGTTGCAGACCCACATATTCAGATCAGATACAGGCCATGACAAGGTATTTCATTGCACAACATAATTTTATGTTTTCACCTGGATTACATTTCCCCAGACCAGCACATGCAAGAATCAGTTGGGCGGCACTGGGTCTTTAAAAACAAGTATTGGCAAAGTCAATTGACTGGGCCTAGGCAAGTCTGCAAAGTTTATTTTTATTTTGCAAACAAAAGAAATAAGTATTAAAAGTTTTAAAGTAATAAAAACAAAAAAACACTGTCTAAAGGTGGTGGTGTGCACATGTTTGCAAAAAAATAATAATAAGCAAACAGTTACCGCACACAAAATAAAAAAAGACATTAAATGAATGCAGAGATTGACGCACTAGCCTTGACACTTAAGTACTTTTTAGTTAGATGTGCACCAGCAAAATGATGTCACTCAAAGTGAAGAGAGTCGATGGCTGAAGTGGGCTGACTGCTTACCCCATGTTGAATGCTGTGGTGTGGAAGCAAAATATGAACAGCACTTGAACATAGCCATGGAAGAACAGAGCAGACCAGAAATATCTGTACCTATGCATATATAGATTGTATTGTATTGTATTGTAATTGCATTTGTATAGCGCTTACTACCCCTGACGAGGCGTCGAAGCGCTTTTTCGGCGAGTAGCACGCTACTCCGGGACCTATAGAGGATTAGTGTTGAATTAGTATAGTGAAACATGCAAGTAAATTTTAAGTGGTGGATATGTTAGTCAGTTATTTGGATTCGGAAGGATAGCAGAAGGAAAGAAGGTTTGTATTTATATAGCGCTTCTAACCCCTGGGGTGTTGAATCGGTTTTTTTTGGCGAGTAGCACGCTACTCCGGAAACCCATAAAGGATTAGTGGGGAATTAGTATGGTGAAATATGAAAGTAATTTGAGTGGTGGATATTAGTCAGTTATTTGGAGTGAGAAGGATAGCAGAGGGATAGAAGGGAAAGAAAGGTTTGCATTAATATAGCGCCTGTTACCCCTGATGGGGTGTTGAAGCGCTTTTCTGGCGAGTAGCAGGCTACTCCGGAACCCATAAAGGATTAGTGTTGAAAATTAGTATAGTGAAATATGAAGTAATTTGAGTGGTGGATATGTTAGTCAGTTATTTGGATTGAGAAGTGTATTTTTATTAACTTTTTTTGAGAAAACATAAGGCTGGTGAGACAACTTTAGCAACAAAGCTCAAAATTATATAATTAGGAAAAATATTCACTGATTCCCCCTCCTCCCTCCCGGATTAGGGTGCCTGGGGGCTCAGTCGGATGCCAAAGAAATCAACTTGTCCTGATGATGATCCCATCATTCACTTAGGGATCAAATCCTCATCAACACAAGCGATTATTGGTCTACAATTTCATACGTTGTTGCCTATGAACAATTAGTTATATTGTATAACCCCAACCTTTTCGACTAGTTGTTCCCCTTGTCCTGTATATACACACATCTTTCATTGCACCTCAGTTCACCTTGTGATCACTGGAGCACCAAGCACCTTCACCTCACAAACGTGTGTTGATTTTTTCTGCACTCTTCAAATATATACCTTTTCTATACTGCAAAGATTGCCAAGATTCTTTCAATTATGTAATAATACTTTCTGATCTCACAGAATGTTTCCTAATTCTGCAATTTTAAGCCTTGCTTTAAGTTTTGTATGTATGCTTGTATATAAGCAATGTTTAATAGACAGCTCTTGTTATGCCTACACAGCTGTCAATAGGGCAGATTCAACAAGTAATAGAATAAATCAAACAAAATCTAGCATTAGTACCATTATCTTTAAGCTTATTTTTCAATGCACACAATATCGGCTC
Organism: Calotriton arnoldi; assembly: GCA_963921515.1. Taxonomy (NCBI): domain Eukaryota; kingdom Metazoa; phylum Chordata; class Amphibia; order Caudata; family Salamandridae; genus Calotriton; species Calotriton arnoldi. The sequence continues at coordinate 1,349,780 of CAWUFW010001665.1, forward strand.
CTGCAACGAACTGCTCAGAAAGAGCGCCTGCTCACTGGTCTCTGCCTCCCTTCATCAAAGCCATCTCTGTGAAGATTCAATCACCAGTACTCACCATTGTCAAAGCCTCCCTCGCCCAAGGCATCTTCTCTGAAGCTTCAAGACATGCCAGATCATTGTACGGCCGAAAGACACTTGCACTAGATCCTGAGAAAGGGTTGTATGACATTACAATAAAAATGCCTTACCACGCATGCCTTTACAACGAAAGGTAAGTATATATCAGGTAAGTGAAACCTCTTATATGCTATCTATCTATCTAGCTATCTATCTTACCTACTGGCAATAGCCTGCAGGTAGTTATAGTTAGGACAAACTTTTCCCATAGACAAAGCGTTTTTTGTTGTGCTAATAACTTTGGGGCCGTTTGACAAATGTTCACGAATATCCAAAACTAGTGTACAACTTTCTTGAGCTGCTGTCTATAAAGTTTCAGGGTAGTCCCAAAACGCTTTTTCCCCATGCATTGTCTATGTGGATTTTTCAGTTTTTAGACATGACTACAGTCCGAACCACTGAACGGAATTACACCAAATTGTGCCGAAAGGTAGATCTTGCTCTAGAAAGAAACCTTTTTGTAATTTTGTGTAAATCTCTCCAATAGTTTGGGAGTTATTAAATAACTAACTTTATAGATATTTAGGGCTGTGGACCATCAGCGGATGGGGGATCTGCGGATACCAGCGGATCCTAAAGCCCAATTAGGAAAAAAAACCTCACCTACCCACACACCATACCCCCGCCCAGCACGGCCAAAGGCCGTGCACAAAGTGGGGTTGGTGAATGCAGGGGGTTGGCCGCACGGCCTGTTCAAAGACCAGGCCCTGCAGCCATCCCCCACGGCTCAAGGCTGTGCTTGGCAGTGGTTGTATTAACGTACAGTAATTATACATTACTTTACGTTCCTTTGCCAATGTCTTTTAGCCATGTTTTAAAACAGTGTGGCTGCTGTTCAGCATGGCTAAATGTTAGCAGCGTGGCGTAGAGGAGAATGGCACACAGTAGAGTGGGGCACAGTAGAGTGGCGCACAGAATAAAGTGGGCTAGAGTAGAGTGCCATTGAATAGAGTGGCATGGCATGGTGTAAAGTAGAGTGGCATAGAGTAGAGTGGCATAGAGAAGAACAGTTGTGGGTGTAATTAACTAAAGCGTCAATAGAGATGGCAGATAGGGTGAAAGCAACATAAATAAGAAGCTGTATGCCCGTGTTAAAAGTAGCAAAGCACATTGTACATCCAGGAATAATACCAAAACAATTATTATAAAAAAGAAAAGTGCATTGGAAAAAGAAGGGGGAAGAACAAAGATGAGGAAGAACACGTATTTGGTCCATGCTCCAGGGAGGAGGTAACAAGAAAAGAAAATAAGCCAACAGGAGCCAAGCAATCCAAAGATTGCAAATGAGAGTGACAATGAAAAAACCCAATGGAAACTGTTGGTGGGTTGTAAGCCTACTGACAGTATGTCCCACAGCACAGTGCACGTGCCATGTAGAGGAGACCTAAAAAGCTTGATCTGTTCCTGGCAAAGAAATAAAGAATCAAAAAAACACCAGATCTTTTCTTCAAACTAAAGAATATAGGCCGCTTCAATGCTAAAAGAAAAAAAATAACTTGAAAGAATCCGGGACATTATAAATGCCAACAGTAACTGGCTACCTGGAAACCTTCAAATAGCATACAAAGGACTGCAATATTTATATATTTCAACCTCTATAAAAAAAAATTACTATAGCGTCAGGATATTGCTAAGTTAATGTACTAAAATAGTTTAACCAATATGTCTTCAGGTTAGAGTTAAGGCAAAGGAGAAACCTGCTCCCCCAGACAACAGCCAAGTACAACCGCCCTCCTTCAATAACTTTAGAGCAACTTAACTTTCCTCGGATCACGAGAATGAAATGCACACACTTAAAAGAGGTGCACTTTGAAGCTACACCCGTCAAACAGGGCAACAACTGTTTACAACTGTGGAAAGTAGAAGATCGATTTGTGAATCATTTCTCATCAGCATCACACAAAGTGAGTGACCTGATTTTAATATAGAAACAGCTGAAAATGTAAATGTTCCCTTCTCGCAGCACAGAGCCATCGACAACACTGTTCTAAAAGCTCTTCTGCAGACCTGGTGCCCAGCAGACATTTCTTCATGAACATGCATGAGAAGGGGGTGGGGTGGCGCAAGCCCTTTCTTAAACATATCAACTCCTCCCCATATTCAAGGGTGCCAATGCCGACAAACAAAGAACACTATTGCTCGAACACAGTGATTTCTGATCAACACGTTCCGCAAACACAACTGACCCCGGCTCCAAAGACCAGCCTCTTGTGAAGTAAAGCCCTGTGCACCCTTTCCCCCCAGGGCTTCTACAGGGATCCTTCTAAGCGTAAAGGAGTGATGTTTGTGAAAACTCTCCAGGGCACAGGAGAGTGCAGGAGCACTCAGATGTTCCCAGGGAGCAAATGTGTCTCGGACATGCACGCGCCGCTAGTACTTTCTAAAGCCCATTGGAGTGGAAAAGAGTTACTCTTCCTTGTTTCATCACAGGGGGTATTTTATAGAAGGGGCAAATTAAATCAACTGCCAAAAAGCATCTGGTGCTTGCAGACAAGTTACATTGATGGGGGAACAGAACCCGAAAACAATTGTGCGGCATCTTATGTGAAGCTATTCAAACAGGAAAATACGTTTCCGTAATTGTGCACACACAGGCCAGAGACACTGCTCAAACCAGACCACCGCATTTAAAAGACAGCAGTGTAAAAGTACAGGAAGGGGAGCCAATGAAATAGGTGCAAGGAAATCGGGCAGTAAAAAAAGCAACCCCTGGGGTTTTATGGCAGATTTTACACAAACTAAGATTACAAAATGAGGGCTGAGATGATTTTTTTTTTACAACACAAGAAAGGGCCAGATAACATATAAATACCATGAGGACGCTACACAAATACTCAGAGTAACAAGCAGTGTACTGTAATGCGCATGAAACATTCCTCAGCTAATAATTTATGGCCTTTTTCTCCATACATCCATATGTTCAGTAGACGAGAAGACCACTTGTCTGAGCTTAGAGGAATCATCTGCCTCATTTTAAACATTTTACTCACAAGCTCTCACGTCTCCCCTACCTCTTTCCCTAACCAAAACCACACAGGGTACTCTGCATTGTAACAAACACAATGCCTCTAGGCTCCACTCTTTAAAAGAATAAAAATACAAATAAAAAAAGTGCACAAGTTCCAGCCCTGAGAGACAGAGATCTGCGTAGGTGCTTCCATCCACCCAGGGGAAGGACATAACACTGGCTGTGAAAAGTAAACTTGCAGATCAGTCGCCATGCTTAAGGTTATATCCAGTGCTTTAAATGGAAAAAAATAAGTGCAGGTACTCACCAAAAGGAGCAGTGGGCGGAGTTTGGGGTGGGCACAATGGCGGTGCTAAGGCGCAACAAGGGGCGGGGTTAGCTTTTTGACCTTGCCAAGGTTGTATGCACGAAATCTGCATGCATTGTTAGAATGTTGGATGTATCTGCCCATTAGTTATCTCACTAATAACTATATATATATGGCACTTACTAATAAGTGTTTATTACTACCCAAAGTAACCTTTTTTTTTAGCAACCTTAAAATAAGAAAAGATTGAGGAAAAAACAGCGAGGTTCTAAATATATGCCTTCTTGTTTCCAGGCAGGTCCTTGATGCAGGGTCATAACTCACTAAACTATATTACAAGGATGTTAACTTTTGACCTGCAGGTAAGACACGGTTCTATGCAACAAAAACAGTTATCAACTGAGCTATCTACATAAAAAAAAGTAATCTGTGATTTGCATGCTGTGCTTTCCAGCAGACACATTGATCCTCTATGCAATTTTATGGTGAGTTGAACTTTTGATTAGAATGTACAGAGATCTTTCTAGCAAGTGCATTAACCTGCAGAGTTATCCACTTTATTGATACTTATGATGCCCCGAGCTCACTTACTTATGGGAAGGGCCTCAGCTTTCTGGTTCTCACGATTGGTGAATGCGCACCTGCAAAAAGCGAGGAATTCATTGGGCACTCTTTTCATTCACTCCACTAGTGGGTGTTTCTGTCAAACCTGGAAACCAGAGTTGTTTTCTAAGAGACATACTTTGTATAACTTTAGTGAGTAGCATATTCTCTCTTTCTCTCTCCTTGCCACTGGATGAGAAATGCTGACATACAGACAATAGCGACATTGCTGTTGGTGGCTCAGCCTTTCAACATTCCACTTTATGTGGTTGAAAAGGAGTGATGGAAGGAGTAAACAGGCTGCAGATGTGATATCAGAAATAATAAAGTATCTACTGGGCTGATCTGGCTGCACTATGTGGAATAAAAATACACACCATAAGCCCACGTGTGTTAATTCAGCTAATAATTGATATTATATGCCTTATATCCAGAGTTTTATATAGCGCAAACTTGACCCAAAGGTTTCAGGTATCAGAGTGCTTTACATGAGCACCAGTTGCAAGACACATTCAATTTTGTTAGGCACAGTGAGATTAAGTGATTTGCCCAGAATCACAGGATGTTAGGCGTCCCTGCCGAGACTCGAACCCTGTTCCCCAGCGTAGAGGTCAGCCGCTCTAGCCGTAAGGCCACATCCTCTCCCCAATACTTACTATACTAAATGTCAAATGCATTCTTGCATTTGCAATTGTCGATGACAGAAATATTAAAAAGAAAATGAACAGGCTTGCAAGTCACATTATAAATGACAAAATGGTCTTTCTGAATCGAAATATGACCAATGACATGAAGTGCTGGTTATTAGATGAGGCTTATTACAAATTAAATATGTTTTCTGTGCTTGTACCACGTAATTTGTACAGACGACCACCTGGGAGGGCAAAATAAATGAAAAATTTATGTTTTCCTGCTTTTGGCATTCGATGACAGTGTGCAATAAATTGCAACCATGAGTGTGAATAACACGCATATCCCTAGCCTGCAATACATTTACTGGCTTTTGATAAAAACACAGCAGTGTACATCCATGTGGCATGCTGGCCCAGGTGGGTTAACACTGGCTGCAAACATCTCTGTTCAAAGAGCATTTCACATTTTTCACTGGATTTACAGTCTGTCCAAGGTCGATAAAATAGAGATCAGTGAGTTTGGTAACCAGATCCCTTCTTATTTACACATGCAAGTAGGCAATTCAGATGTGTGGCGATGGTGAAAGCATTAACAAATGTTATTTTGTTCTGTCCTGAACAGTGCGACCCACCACCACCCATTAGATTTTACAGCCCTCTCTCAGCCCCACTGTGAAAGATCAATGGATAAGCTAATCACTCTGCAGACACACCCCTGCTTTGATGATTTTCAAAGTAGCTCACACTGTGTCCTGGTAACAAGAGCTCCTGTGATTAATTCTGTGCAGTGCTTGTTAAAGTTGTTGCCGAGGTATCAGTTGAGTGATGAAGGGAGCGCTGCCTGGGTTAAAGTCAGGTCCCCATGAGTACTGGTACTCTCTTTGCTCTAGGAAAAGTGCCGGTACTCAAGGGGAGAAAATGAAAAGGTGCCGGTACTCAGTACCGGTGAGTACCGGCCCATTTAAAGCACTGGTTATATCACAGAAGCTGGCCATGGATCCTGCAACAAGTCAAGCAAACGAAAGACAGGATTGGACGGCAAAAGAAACTTTTCACTCACCAATTAAGCCTTCTACCAGAAGCGCCAGCACTTGAAAAACAAGTTGTTCCATGTTTTGGTGTACAATGTATCATTGTTGCCGAGCACCAGAATAGCAGTCCCTGGAGTGAGAGCTTGGCCGGGTGATGAGTGAATTTAAAGGACCTTATAAAATGACTCTAGCTAATGAAAAAGTAAACCAATGGCAGTATCCTGCCGGCGCATCCAGCTTTGTCCCATATCATAAATACCTCAGGAGAAAAAGAGATGGGCATGAGTGGAGATGGGATGGAGGTGGCTGGGGGTTAAGATGAAACAGGGACAGGGGAGAGAAGTACACATGAACAGGATATGGGAGTGCCTGAAAACCCAAGCACTCATGTAGAGTGCTTCAAAATAAATAAAAAAGTAGCTCCAAAAACAGGAGTAGTGGAAGGACACAAGTACTTAGTCCATGCTCCAGGAGATGGACATTGATATGACACATGCATGTTGTGCCAAATAGAAAAGAAGCAAATGCAAGCCAGGCTAAAGCTAACCAATGGTAAGCCTATGGGCAGGCTGTAGCCCACTAACTGTAAACAATATTTCTCGAAGAGACAGCGCATACGCTATCTATGCGTGACATAAAAACTATCTACTAAGAACAGTGTACACTCTATGCAAAACTTGTCCAAAGATACAGTATTTGCTTAAAATACTTAAGGTCTGAAGGTTGTAAAGGCCATACTACCTGCAGCCTTCATATTGGGCTGACAACTTTACAGATACACCATCTTCGAAAGCTAAACAAGTACATAGGCTAGTACCTTGTGCACACAGTCTTCTATATTATGTAGAAATTGTCATGCTTGATACGATTTTGTCTAATAACTCAACTGCTTACAAAACCTAGTATCTACTACATAGAAACTTTGCCCTGCTAGAAACGTTTTCTGCAGAGCCAAAAAACTTGTGTGGAACATACTGGACATTAGTCATCAACTACCAGCTGCACACAAAGATTTATAATGTGTTCAATACCTCTACACACTTATGATGTATTAGAAGCACATGTGTTTTGTTAACGCTTATACCCATTAGCTGGACACAGGCGGTAAATTCCAAGGTAGAAAAGTAATATAGTAGCTACCTGCCATTGTGTAAACTATATATATATAAAACAAACTAGCACACTGTGAAGAGGCCAGCCGTGACCCCTGCGATGAGAGCGACAATTCCAAAATGGCGGCGGCCATAGGTCAACCCGGAAGTGAGGGACTCGGTCTAGATGTCCGAGGCGACGAAAGGACGACGGGAATAGTTTTGAAATCGCCGAACGCCGGAGAGGAGGAGCATCGAAAAAGAAGCAGACCGGAGAAAGATACGCGGACCGGAGCTTGGGAGGAGGCTCGAGGAAAGGCCCAAGAGGCCGCAGACGACTCGTGGAGGGAGGAAGATCCAGGAACCAACGCACGCCCGCAGAGCACTGCTGTAGAGGTTGGTTCTCCCGGGAGAGACGAGGAGGCTGGGTCTCCCATCACCACGGCCCAGGAGGGTCATGGGTTCAGGCAAGTGCCCGCTGCACGTCCTTTTTCTTTTAAGGGTTGGTGGGCGGGGTTGAGGGCCACGCCATCCTGAGCACAATTGTTCCCTCCACTTAGTCACCTCACGACAGGGCACTGGTGAAGGAGCACTAATTCCCCTCCCTTTTTTTTTTTAAACAAACTTTATTGGCTTTTATTATCAATCCGCTCAACCACAAATCTTGATACAAATATATTCTGGCCTTAGCCGTTAGCAATATATCACATAACTCATCCTGCATTCCCCTTCAGCTATGGATCTAATATGTCCTTTACCATGTTCATTGTCCTGTGGGGATAATGTTGCACTGGCCTCGTGTTCCACCCCCCTCCCACACCTAACCCAACAAAACAGCTAACTAGATCCCCCTCCCCCCCGCACTGCTGTCTCCCCATTGCACCCCTAGAGCTCGGAAGGTTACCTCTCCTGTGTCGAACCATGTGTGGTAGCCCTTCGTGGGTGCCTCCTGTTCTGTATCAGCCCTCCCCTCTGAGATTATGTTATATGTCCCTCACTTCCCGGGATCCCCTGTGACCCCCCGTCCTGTCTCGGTCGCTAGGGATGCTCCTGTTGTGGTGGTCTCTCAGGGGTAGAAGCGTCAGACGCCCGTCCATCCCTCTGCATGTCGCCCATCATCGCCTCCCAAGCCCTGGCTCTCTCCTCCTTGCCTATCCCTCGCCTTGCATTTCTCAACAATAATTCCCCTCCCTTGTTGTTAAAGAGACAGAAAAGACAGTGGCCTGAACATCCATCCTTTATTTTCTTTTGGGTTGTCTACGTCCCTCCTGAGAACCTTAACGCGAAGACGAAGAAAACCCCAGGAAGAAGAGACCAAAGAGAGGACTCTTACTCCAGCTGATTCAAAGCTGCCCATATGGGATTATTACTTGTTTTGAGAGAACCCCCTGAATATGTGACAAAACATACCAAAAATAAAAGAGAAAAATACCCTAACGCCTAATAGTATTTTGTCTGAAGGTGAATGTTGGACACACAACAGGCAGACGCGATCACAGTGGTGTCAGAAGTGGGAGTCTGTCTAGCCATAATGACACAACCCATTCCAATGGAAGCTATAATAACCCAACTAGCTGAGGGACAGCGTCACTTACAGTTAATATTCGAGCAACAAACCAAACATGCACAGAAGGAAAGGGAGGCTGTACAGACTGCTTTGAAGGACCAAGCGTCTCTCCTGACTGCCAACCAACATGTACAGGATACGGCCGTTCTGTGCCTAACGGATGCTATTTCGAGTGCCCGAGTACATATCAACGTACCTTGGTCTGTACTACAAAAGTTCCAAAGCGGGGACGACCCGGACTATTTCTTAGTGAATTTTGAAAGGGTCGCCTCCACTGCTACCTGGCCACAAGAAAGATGGGGACAATATATAGCTCCTTTACTGTCGGGAGAACTGCAAGCAGCATACCAAGCAGCTAACCCAGCAGGAGTCACCAGCTATGCTGACATAAAAATCTCATTACTACCATTCGTGGCTAAGATCGCTGACAAAAAATCACAAATAAACAGTTGGTTGACCACATCAATACTAATGACTTATTGCATCCATCCCAGTCAGGCTTTAGAATGGCGCATTCCACAGAGTTAGCACTACTGATGGCCACAGAGACGTTGAGAAAATATGTCGATGAAGGGCAAACGGCCGCACTGATCCTGTTAGATCTCAGTGCGGCGTTTGACACTATCTCACACCAACTGCTTCTCCAAAGACTAGAGGCCTGTGGCATCAGGCGGAACGCTCTGAAGTGGATGACATCGTTTCTCTCCGAACGGAGCTTCCAAGTAGCACAGCAGAAGTATCTGTCTGAAAGCTTCCCTCTGCCCCAGGGGGTCCCACAGGGATCAATTCTGAGCCCCACCCTTTTTAATCTTTATGTGGGACCACTGGCAGAATGTGTGGAGAAGCATAAGGTGTCGATAGTGTCATATGCGGATGACACGCAGCTAATTGTAATGCTGTCCCAAGACAAGGATCAGGCAGCTATCCGCTTCTCCAAATGCTTAGAAGAGGTGGCGGACTGGATGTCAAACCACTGCCTCAAGCTAAATGGGAATAAGACGGAGGTGATGGTGGTAGGCAAGACGCCAACAATATGGTCATCCGCATGGTGGCCAGAATCACTGGGACAAGTCCCCACCCCGAAAACAGAGGTGAAAAACCTCGGAATCTGGTTCGATGCCAAACTGACATTTGACAATCAGATTCGGAAGGTAGCTGGGAAATGCTATGGGGCTATGAAAACCTTGAGGAAAGTCATTGACTTGCTACCATCTAATGCCAGAAAGACCATAGTACACGCAGTAATTACTTCCCAACTGGACTATGGAAATGTATTATACCTCGGCGCGTCCAAAAAAGGCCTATCCAAACTGCAGAGGGTACAAAATGCGGCGGCACGCTTGGTTCTCAGCCTTCCAAGGAGCGCTAACACGAAGAAAGCCCTGACAACCCTTCACTGGTTGCCAGTGGGAAAGAGAGTCGTGTTCAAGGCAATGTGCCATTGTCACCGCATCCTATCAAATAAGGGTCCTAGATACCTTCAACCACTACTGACTAAACACACCCCAGGGCGCAGTCTAAGATCCTTGGGGAAGGCACTGGTGACAGTTCCAAGAATATTCAGAGCACGAATGGGGGCTCGCTCCTTCAGGTACCTAGCAGCAAAAATATGGAACACTATGCCAATTGACATAAGAACTGAACCAAGCGAAAGTATCTTTCGCAGACAACTGAAGACTTGGCTGTTCGCAAAAACTGTGTAAAATACAGCTCGACGGGTCTTGCAGTGGGCAGCAGTAGTTTCACTAGCTATGTCTCAGCGCGGGGACACACCGGGCGGTGTAACCATGCGCTCTACAAATGAATAAATATAAATATAGAACGGTTAGGCTGTGACCAGGAATACTACCGCAGCCGCTTCAGAAAAGAGAAATGGACTGTAGGGGACAATCCCCAGGCACTGTACTACCGAATAAGGGATCTAGGGAATCGTTGGTTACAACCCTCCTTGTCCTCCATCGATGATCTTACTGAAAAGATTTATCTGGAACAATACCTTGAAGTCCTTTCATTTAACACCAGGGCCTGGATTAAGCAACATCCCAACCTGACGGTCACTATGGCGGTTGACTTAGCCTGTGCATATCACCGATCCCCAAAGTTCAAAGCACCTTCACATAGGATCCCTATAGGTCCACCCAAACCCCTGAACAAAACACCCACAACCCCTCTCGAACATAAGAGCCTTCTTCCTCAAAGATATCCACCGAGATCAAGCCCTAGTGCTAGTCCTGTACAAGGGCCACAGTGCTTCCACTGTGCAGAGTGGGGTCACATCGCCCGTCACTGTCCTACATGTATTCCTCCCCAAGAACCCATGGAGGTGGGGTATACTCATGGGCGGGTGTTATTCGCAGGAGAAACCCCGGAAAGGTACAAAAAGAGGATATACATTAATGGAAAAGCTGTTATTGCATTGTTAGACACTGGGTGTCATCACATGGTCAAAGCAAGGGAACTTGTGCACGAGTCCCAGATAGTTGAAAGAGTGCATACAAGTCACATGTGTCCATGGTGAAAAAAAGTTATATCCGTTGGCCGAGGTATTGATTGAGATCGACGGAGAACCACAGTTGAGGAAAGTCAGGGTAGTACCCTCCCTTCCCGAATCCGTGTTGCTAGGAACGGATCTCCCTAGATTCCATGACTACTTACGTTCACAGAACCCAACTCCTCCTGTAGTGAGTTGGTTAGAAAGCGCACCATTCTGTGGCGAGAACATAGACCAGCCCACCTACAAACAAATGAAAACATGTAGAGAGAAAAGAGAGGAACGAGCATTGTATCACAGGGGCGATCACATCATACATACTCATGTCCTTGCTTCCTCAGATGGGCCGCAGACGCCAAGTCGAAGCTTTCGAGCAGCACAAAGGGATGACGCGACACTGCAACACGCCTGGGAACAAGCACAAGAGGACCAACCAGAGAAGGTAGGCCCCATCTTTTGTGTAAAAAAGGGTCTCTTGTATAGAATTACTCGAGAAGGCAATCACAGTAAGGAACAACTGCTAATTCCCAAAGCATTCAGAGAACAGGCCCTATGCCTAGCCCATAGCCAAACAGGGGGTGGGCATTATGGTAAGGAGCATACGCTTAAATATCTGTTGAATAAATTCTACTGGCCAGGAGTATATCAAGAAGTAGCCCACTACTGTGCCTCCTGTACCAGGTGCCAGCTAGTTAATGTACCCGTTATTTCACGTCCTCCACTTAACCCCCTCCCGATCATAGACATTCCCTTTCAAAGGGTGGGAATGGACATAGTAGGACCCCTGATTCCCTCTGCCGTGGCCACCCGTACATACTCGTCCTAGTGGATTACGCCACCCGATACCCGGAGGCGATACCCCTAACCACCACAATCACCACAGGCTATGATCACTTTCTTCTCCCGTGTGGGGTTTCCACACAAGCTGTTAAATGACCAGGATACCCAGTTAATGTCACAGTTGATGAAGCAGATATGCAAACTCCTGAAGGTTAAACAGATACGCACCTCGGTATACCATCTCCAGACAGATGGCTTGGTCGAAAGATATAATAAGACTATCAAGACCATGCTACGGAAAAGCATAGACAAGGCCGGGAGGGACTGGGACCGCCAACTTCCTCTCGTGTTGTTCGCCATCAGGACGCACAAAGAAAAGTCCACGGGGTTTTCGCCATTCGAGTTATTATTCGGAAGAAAACCCCGCACTCTCCTAGACATGGCGGCAGAACAGTGGACCGAAGAAGAGGACAAGGGTAAACCATTACTGCAGTATAGCAACTCCAGAAAGGATACTCTAGCCACCCTTTGGGAAGAAGTACCCACCAACATGGAAAACGCACAAGCACAACAGAAACGGTCCTAAGACCGGAACACTAAGCTAAGAGAGTTTTCCATAGGGGACCGGGTGCTAATACTCCTACCCACGTCTGACAAAAAGCTATTAGCCACCTGGCAACGGCCCTACAAGGTGCTAGACAAAGTCACTCCAGTGACCTACCATATAGACGTTCCCCATATAACCCAGACTGGACAGATATACCATGTGAATTTACTCAAGGCTTGGGATGGCCCGATACCGGTATCTCTGTGTACCTAGGTGTCCATACGTCACGAAACCATGGACAAACCCCTTGAGATATCCTTGGCTCCTCAAGCCCCTAGGGAGACAGTGCATATACAGTTGGGTAAGCAGTTAACAGTGGAACAGAAGCAACAAATGTATTCCCTGTGTAATACATATTCCTCTGTTTTGTCAGGCGTACCAGGGCGAACAACACTGGTTGAGCACAACATCGTTACAAACACCTCAAGACTGATTAAGTTGGGACCCTACCGCATCCCAGCCGCAAGAAGGCAGGCAGTTGACCAAGAGGTAAAAGCCATGTTAGAAGCCAACATCATTGAGCCTTCCCATAGTGTCTGGTCCTCCCCAGTCGTCCTTGTTCCCAAACCGGACTGAAGTATAAGATTTTGTACACTGGAGACAATAACATATAAAACTGTACCTCTTCAGTTGTGACTTCTATGCAATTCAATTATTTGTGCCCCCCAGTGCAATGTGTACCCCTCCGTCAACTGACTGAGAATAGCCGGCAGACCTTACTATGGTCCGATTTGACCACCATTAGCAGAGCAATATAATGATGATGCTGAGGCATACGTCAAATAGAGGAGATGTACCCAATTGTAACCTTCCTCAGAATTGCTATCGTAAATGTATGGTGCTCTTGTAAAGATATAGAAAATGCCATTGGTTCTACCTCTTTGAAACATGTACATGTCCATTGTCGTCACATACGAAATGCTGTACTGATTGCATGATCCTATGTCTGATTGTTTAACACAAAATCAAATAAATAAAGTTTAAAAAAAAAAAAAGTATAAGATTTTGTATTGACTTCCGCCAGCTAAATGCTGTGTCAAAGTTCGATGCCTATCCCATGCCCCGAGTGGATGAACTCATTGAATGCCTAGGGGGTGCCAGGGTCATGTGCACCATAGACCTCACAAAGGGTTATTGGCAGATCCCACTTGCATATGACGCCCGGGAAAAAACGTCTTTCTCCACACCGTCTGGCTTATTCCACTTCAAGGTCCTTCCCTTCGGACTTCACATCCCCGCAACCTTCCAAAGGTTGATGGATGTCCTTTTGTCTACTCACCACTCTTATGCCGTCGCTTACCTGGACGACATAGTTGTACACAGTCCAGATTGGAACACACATCTAGTCCACCTAGGTGAGGTCCTAAAAACCTTACAACAAGCGGGTCTCACTATCAACCCGAAGAAAAAAACGTTTGGGTCTGATCACATTGAATACTTGGGATATGACATCCAGGCAGGGCGCGTTAGACCACAACTGAATAAGCAAGAAGCTATCTCAAAAATTCCCCGCCCCACCACCAGAAAAGACGTCCGTTCCTTCCTAGGCCTAGTGGGTTACTACAGAAGGTTAATTCCTCACTTCTCTGATATAGCTAGCCCCCTCACAGATCTTCTCACTAAAAAGCATACAGAAAAACCCATACCCTGGTCCGCTCTTCAGGAGCAGAGCTTTCGTCAGCTAAAGGAAGCCCAATGTACAGCCCCTGTCCTTGCCTGTACTGATTTTACAAAGACCTTCGTCCTCCAAACTAATGCCTCTGGAAGAGGTCTTGGTGCCATTCTTTCCCAACCTGATGAGACGGGGATCTACACCCCATTCTGTTCCTCAGCAGAAAACTATTCCCTAGGGAATCTAGGTATGCCACAATCGAGAAGGAGTGCCTGGCCATCAAGTGGGCTATGGAAGCCCTCCAGTACTATCTCCTGGGCCGACAATTCCTCTTACTTCCCAATCACGCTCACCTCACCTGGCTTTCCTTACATAAGGACTCTAATCCTAAAGTGCTTCGTTATTTCTTGCATTGCAGCCTTTTTCCTTCAATACCCTACATGTCCCAGGGAAACTACAGACTAACGTGGACGATCTATCCCGTTTTCCTGTCTCTGAATGGCCCATTCGTCCATTCACGGAAAGAAGGCAGTGTGAAAAGGCCAGCCATGACCCCTGCGATGAGAGCGACAATTCCAATATGGCGGCGGCCATAGGTCAACCCGGAAGTGAGGGACTCGATCTAAATGTCCGAGTGCGTCGCGGGAGCGTGACAGGTCAAGAAGGCGACGAAAGGACGACGGGAAGAGTTTTGAAATCGCCGAACGCCGGAGAGGAGGAGCATCGAGAAAGAAGCAGACCAGGAAAAGATACGCGGACCGGAGCTTGGGAGGAGGCTCGAGGAAAGGCCCAAGAGGTCGTAGACGGCTCGCGGGGGAGGAGTTCCAGGAACCAACGCACGCCCGCAGAGCACTGCTGTAGAGGCCGGCTCTCCCGGGAGAGACGAGGAGGCTGGGTCTCCCATCACCACGGCCCAGGAGGGTCATGGGTTCAGGCAAGTGCCTGCTTCACGTCCTTTTTCTTTTAAGGGTTGGTGGGCGGGGTTGATGGCCACGCCGTCCTGAGCACAATTGTTCCCTCCACTTAGTCACCTCACGACAGGGCACTGGTGAAGGAGTACTAATTCCACTCCCTTGTTGTTAAAGAGACAGAAAAGACAGTAGCCTAAACATTCTTTCTTTATTTTCTTTTGGGTTGTCTACGTCCCTCCTGAGAACCTTAATGCGAAGACGAAGAAAACCCCAGGAAGAAGAGACCAAAGAGAGGACTCTTACTCACGCTAATTCAAAGCTGCCCATATGGGATATTACTTGTTTTGAGAGAACCCCCTGTGTATGTGACAAAACATACCAAAAATAAAAGAAAAAAGTACCCTAACGCCTAATAGTATCTTGTCTGAAGGTGAATCTGGGACACACAACAGGCAGACGCGATCACACACACTCATTGGATGATGTCGTCAGTGGTGTCATCAATGTTGTAATCGGTGGTGTCATAGAACATGTCATGAGTGATGTAATATGTGAAGTCATAAGAAGTGGATGGTGAGGGCGCAAGTTTAAGTTAGCTCTGCTAAGAATAACTGGCTAATTTCAGTTTTTTTCGTTCAAAACGTTAATGTTGTCACTGACATTCACTTAACTACAAAGTTACTTTAACCTTTGGTTTTTCAGTGAATATGTATATTCACCGAAAAAACCAAAGGTGTTGTATATAAATCTCCAAATCTCTCGTTCCTGCTTCCTGAAACAGAACTGGCACGGACCACAGTTGCTGGTGCAAAAAATGTGTTTATTGCTGACAGTCAGATATATATATATATATATATATATATATATATATATATATATATCTCTCTCTTTGGGTCTCCGCTCAAAATGATAACAAAGATTTACCAATATGCTGATTTCACCCAACTGTATTTGAAAGTCTCCTGTGCTCAAGTCATTCAATGCCTTAAAGACTGTCTGCCCCGCATCCATATCTGGATGTCCTGCACCTACCTGGTATAGTCACAAAACCAGAATTCTAGTTATTCACTAAGAACAAAAAGCAACAACTAGTCCAATCCTGGCTCAGCGACATGAACATGAATGGATTCTTACCCCAGCATTCACCCAAGGCCATGTCACTCAGAAACAATGTGGGCACTGATCTCGCCCGCAAGGAAAACATCACCAATAAAATCAAGTTAGCCTGGTACCAGCTCACTGAAGAAAAGAAAGCCATTCCTCTCAAAAGTGACTTCAGAACTTGTCTTCAAGTTCTCCTATTCTGGAATCTGAATGTTGGCAATAACCTGATCCATGACCTCCGAGACTCCACACTGGCCCCCATAAAGGCATCCCAAATGCTGCAAAATGCATTACCGCCCAGAAGAAATATGATCACACCATTCCCATCATGCTGGAACTCCACTGGTTCACCTTGCCAACCTGCACAATCTTCACAGCCGTCACGACCGACAACCCTGCCTAGCTGGCAAAAGTGCAAAAAAGAAAACACAAGGCAGCAGGCCTTCTCCATCTATGCACTCAGGTTCCGGAGAATTCCCATGCATTCATCAGGACTGCCCCAGCGTTGCTTCAGTTTAGGAAAAGAGCTCAACAATATATCATAATGGTGCCCAAACCAATTACCGTTCCTAACCACATGTGGACTCTGGATTTGCCTTTCTACCGGTACAGTGCTCCACTGGCTTTCGGATAGATTCATACTATGCAAATACCACATACATACATGCATATGTATCATGGATTACATAGTCTCCATGAAGGGCATGGCAAACTTCAGCCATGTGAAGCTTTGTGTGATCAGTTTGTTTGCCCGGCACCAGTGAAACATGGCAACAACATACACGCATGGACAGGTAACTGCTCTTGGTCCTACATAGTTTCCAGAGCAATAATATTCGAGGAACTTCATAATACCAGATAACAATATACACTATCAAAACCAAAAAGAATGTGCCTGTCCTTATGGTCCGAACCACACTGGCTTACGCCACCAAATGTACACAAGGTAACTTTGTGACTGTGCGTAGCAGAAGAACTATGTCCTAACTTTAGGTAGTCTTTTGTTGGACATCCTTGACACTTCACTTGTATTTGGGAAGTGTACAATGGATACCAGAGATGGCTGCTTGGAGCTGATCTCGGGTGGCTCAACGGGTTCCTCCTCATTGTGGAAAAGCCATGTCTTGCGAGCTCAGCTGCCAATGGGTCATCTTAACAGATGACATAGACAGGCCGGATCTGGTGGCTTAGTGGACTAATGCCTCCACTGTAGGGGCCTGTGTTCGACCGCATGGTCACAGGTTCAAATCCTGGCAGGTCATCTCAGCCTTTCATCCTTCTGAGGTCGATAAAATGAGTACCATTGAGTTGGGTAACAATAAACATCTGTAATTCAGCCCCAAGATACCCTTCTGAGTGAACGTGCGCTTTACAAATACACATGTTGTGTTATCTTATAGCATTAGCTTGATGAAGTTAGTGCAGGACTAGCCAAAGACCAATATAACTGCATTTTTTAGGAAAACAGTTGCAAAGTCTTAGGATTGCCTTTGCTCCAGACCTATCCTTCCTAGAAGTATCACCCAATTAAATGAGCCCTCCGAGAATTCCCCACCCTTTACACCCAGAGCAATTACAACCTAACAAAAGTAATCTTCAGCTTGCAATACAAAATCACTGAGTGGTTATGTTAATCAGGTTTGTAATTAATTTTTACCATTTAAATACACGGAGCAGATTTTAAATACAAACATAATATCTCTGCCGTGCAGAAGACAGTGCCTTGTGCACGCGATCCTGCAGGCTCCGGGTGACCTATATTCCAGTCCATTAATGCATGGTAATAAAGAGGATCCCCAGGTATTTGACCATTTGCTCACATTCAAGATGTAAATGTGAAAAGAGAGAGCTCAGCATGCAAGACGTGAGGGCAAGGAAATGATTAGGCAGTACACAGATACTCTGCATGGTACAAGGCAAGCACCGGGAGGCAGACATCCTGATCCAGAATAGCAGATGTTACTCAGAGTCATTTGGTAAGTTTTGAATAGATCATCAGGGTAAAATATAGCCACTCTGTCTCAAGCTACAAACCAGTTCTTGATATGTCACAGGCCAGCTATTATGCAGGCAGCAAACTCAAAATAAATAAACATTGTGTCTTTATTTGCTAAGCAGTAACTAAATCTGATGGCAGCTCTTTACATAGGAAAAAGGTACTTTAGATGCTTTCACCTTTTTCTCCTTTCAGATGTCTAGAAAATAACGTGTTTTGCTTCACATAGTATGAACAGTCAATGTGTTGTGGAAGTATGCAGGCCATTGCAGTTGGGGAGCTTCAGATATGCTCTTCTTGACTCAAGTTTTCAATCTTGCAACTGAGCGTAACACTGCCTCGCATTGGCAAGTTGGCATAGGCAGGCCTGCATAGATGGTGGTTCCAGTGTCTAGGTGAAATAGAATTGTGCAATTTGTTTGAAGTCTTTGCGGGAAATTAAAAGTTGATCTTCTTTAGTAGGTGTACATGCTGAAGTACCAGTTTTCATGATGCCATCTTAGTTTGTCTATAGTGAACCCTAGAGACTTTGTTTCTGACATATGTTTATGTATAAATCCAAGAGCTATCGCAGATTCTAGCCTTTTCTGGATCCTGTAGGCACTCTCCATTTTACAGCAGCAACAACTGTTTTGCTAAGTTTAGCTTTTGTATAAATTAAACCACTGAATGCTGTAGCAAGTCAAAGAGGGATTTAGCTTTTTTAATGCCACCCATCAACACCATTACGTTCAAATGGGTTTTATCTGCATCAATTCAAATATTACAATGCCAAAAAAAGTTTCTACCATAGACTTTTGCCACTAATGTTGTAATATTCGGTGAAAATTACAAGATTAATGTGAAGAGTCCAAAGGTTCTCTGGTTTTTCAAAGTGGGCTTGCTGCGTCCAAGTAATCATTTGTTCTTGGTCTCCTTAAAGATCACTCATTCACAGGTAAATTCACTTCAGCTAGGACTACTGAGAAGAATTTGGAGAAATTATGGTTTGAGTGCTTGGAGATGGCAGTTGAAGGCCGTAGACTGGCTTGCCGCACAGACAATGGTGGGACGGCACAGGGGTTTCAGCACTTGCCTCATCCATCTAGCTCTGCAGGCTGATGGAAGATGGTAGGCCCTTCATGATACTATGAGCATGCAAGCAACCAAACAATTAGCGATCATAACTAATCTTAAAGATTGGTACTGTGTTCTTCATTCGATTTGCTTTCCTTGTTCACTTGTTTGCAGGTCGGAGCATGAGCGCTTCGTTGAGAAACTGAGCGGTTGACAAAAAAAGATTAATTTTATGAGTGAGTCTCCTGAAGGTACTGTGAGTGATGAAAGATGCTGCACATAAGCTTGCCTGAGTTGAGAAGATGGTGAAGAGACAAAGCGCTTTCATTCGTGCCACTCTTCCCTACTGATCAAAGTGTTCCACTTAACCTATTAATTAACAGGTTTGGGCACCGCCACTGGACGATACTGGAGCACAGACTCACTGTGGGCAGAGTGTTCATGGGCCATGTGACCTCTGGGGGTTTGGTGATTGACATGTGAGGACTGCCCACTCAATAGTATATAAAGGCGAGGTTTACTAGCAGAAATGGACTTCCTTCTAGATGCAAACACATTGAGCAACAGCATGCCTTGTCATGTCTATAGGATGCGCCTCACCTAAGACTTAATAAGGATTATGTCCAGAATGATCCTATTTACAGACATAAGCTTTGGCCATACATAAAGCATGTTTGTCAGGCTTCCCTTCTCCCCCATCATCCCCCCCCCCCAAAAATGGCAGGGAAGGAAAAATAAAACGATAGTAAACACTTGTTTTATTTTCCCTTTCCTGCCGAGTCTTGGGGGTGGGGTCAGGGGTGTGACTGGAGGAGTGGTAGTGCACTGCCTTCAGTGCGTATGACTGTTTGGCCGGCTGTCTCAGGCCGGCCAAACCGTCATCCGCAATGAAGCTCTCTCCAACCCAGCTGCGTTGCTGGGTTGTAAAGAGCAGGCACAGACTTCCCAGTCTGTCTGTGAGTGCAAATCATGGGCGCTCAGGCCACTCCTGAAGCTGCTCTCATTCATTAGAGCAGCATCAGGATTGGCCGAAGGGCAGACTGGGAGTCTGTGCCTGTGAGAAGAGGAGCAGAAGAGTGCGGCGCAGCCGGCTGCAGGTAAGTTTTTAAAATTATTATTAGTAATTTTTTTGCCCACCTGCAACCCCTATAAGATCAGTTGTCCACAACACCAGCTGCTACTGTGTGGATCAGCTGTTTAATGGCATTGATCAATATGGAGTGAGCATTGCACTATATACACCACATAAGAAATCAGAAAACTCTAACAAAGGAAATAGTTAACCTGAGGTTTGACTTAGAAATAGTTGTTAGACTCAGTTACAGGAGCTGCCACGAAACATACTAATCATCACAATAAGTCCACTGGGAGAGCCGGAAGAATGGTGGTATGTATGTGATGAGGTGAAGGAGGAATATCGCCATACTCCATGCGAACTTACAAATATTTTCCCTGGGACCAGAAAGTATGGTCTGAGGCATGACTGACAGCCACATTGATGGGTGTAGGGTAAGCAAAGCATGGGCGTACGGGGAGTGAAGCATGTAAGTGGACATTAAGTTGTGGAGTTATTTTGAGAGCCACTCAATTGCCATTATGTGGTAAAGGTGGTCTAGCCAGAGAGTGCTCAAGACAGATGACTGCCTCGGCTCGAGGTTCTATTGGATCCTCAAGCCCAAAACTAATCGAGCCTTCATGTGGCTTCTGTCTGCCAACCACGCTCTTAACCTCATGCACTAAAAATTAAAAACAATGCATTAATGCAAAACGTGAGAGAGAAAGATACCCATCTAGTGGCTGAATTGCACAATGCGAAATCAGAAAACCTAGGACCAGCCATGGCTTCCTTCCTTGACCAAAGTGGCTGAGCCTAGGCAATTGTTTTATTTCACTTTGCCTCCTGTGCCTTCATTATTACATATGAGAGCACATTGGAATACATGAGTTCAGGATGTTGGTGCAACAAAACCTTCTCTTTAGTTTGATTTAATAAACTATAATGCTGTTGGGTGTATAATTAGTACCTAGGTCACCCAGAGGGTGCACATGACAACTGACTTACCACTTGATTCGCTATTAGCACTGTTATCAAGGTGGGGGAAGGCATGAATGTTTGATGTTCACCTTTGAAAACTATCAGTTCTAATAAATGTCTCTCAATGCAGTGATTTAATCTCAATCAATCAATCAATCAGGGAATTGTAAGCGCGCTACTCACCCGTGAGGGTCTCAAGGCGCCGAGGGAGGGGTTCCGCAGATCTGTTTAGCCGAAGAGCCAGGTCTTGAGGGTCTTCCTGAAGGTGTTTAGGGAGGGGGCGTGTCTGATGTCTGCCGGTAGCTCGTTCCAGGTCTTGGCTGCAATGTGAGAGAAGGATCTTCTGCCTGCTCCGGCTCTGTGGATGCGCGGGGTTTCGGCCTTGCGAGGTTGGAAGATCGGAGGTTTCTTTTGGGTACGTGGAAGTTGATTCTGTCGTTGAGGTATTTGGGTCCGTTGTTGTGTAGGCTTTTGTAGGCGTGAGTGAGGATTTTGAAAGTGACTCTTTTCTCCACGGGGAGCCAGTGGAGACTTCGTAGGTGTTGGCTGATGTGTTCGTGTCGGGGGATGCCGAGGACGAGTCTAGCGGCGGTGTTCTGTATTGTCTGGAGTTTGCAGAGTAGGGACTTGTTGATGCCGGCGTAGAGTGCGTTTCCATAGTCCAGTCTGCTGGTGATGAGTGCTTAGGTGACTGTCTTCCTTGACTCAGGGGATCCACTTGAAGGTCTTGCGGAGGATGCGGAGGGTGTTGAAGCAGCTGGAGGTGACGGCGTTGACATGTCGGTTCATGGTAAGTGATGAGTCGAGTACGATGCCGAGGCTCTTGGTGTGGTCTGAGGGGGTAGGTGGGCTTCCGAGGGCGGTCGGCCACCATGTGCTGTCCCATGCAGAAGGGGTGGTACCGAGGACGAGGACTTCTGTCTTCTCGGCGTTGAGCTTCAGGCAGCTGTTGGTCATCCAGACTGCGACATCTTGCATTCCTTTCTGGAAGTTGAGTTTGGCAGTGGTGGGGTCTTTGGTGAGGGAGAGGATGAGCTGGGTGGCGTAGGATACGATGTTGAGGCAGTGTTGTCGGACGATGGCTGCGAGGGGGTGCATGTAGATGTTGAAGAGGGTGGGGCTCAGTGATGAACCCTGTGGGACTCCGCAGGTCATTTTCGTGGGGTCGGAGAGGAAGGGTGGGAGTCTGATCCTTTGGCTTCTTCCGGTGAGGAATGATCGGATCCAGTCCAGGGCTGTTCCTTGTATGCCTGCGTCGTGTAGTCTGGCAACTAGTGTGCGGTGGGAGACGGTGTCGAAGGCCGCTGATAGGTCGAGTAGGATGAGGGCTGCGGAGTGGCCTTGGTCCAGGAGGGCGCGGATGTCGTCTGTGGCGGTGAGTAGGGCAGTCTCTGTGCTGTGGTTGCTTCGGAATCCGGATTGGGACGGGTCGAGGATGGCGTTCTCTTCAATGAATCGTGTCAGTTTCCTGTTGACTGTTTTCTCTGCAACTTTGGCTGCAAAGGGGAGGAGCGAGATGGGCCGATAGTTCTTGAGGTCGGTGGGGTCAGCTGTGGGCTTCTTGAGCAGGGTCTGACATCTGCGCGCTTCCAGTCGTCTGGGAAGGTGCCTGCTTTGAAGGTGGTGTTGATGGTGCGTTGTAGTTCGGGTGCGATGGCGGCCGCGGCTCTGTGGTAGATGTGAGGGGGGCAGGGGTTGGTGGGGGCCCCCCCGAGTGGATGCTTTTCATGGTTGAGGCGGTGTCTTCGGCCGTGATCGGTGTCCAGTTGGAGATGGTGGGCTGGCTGGTGTTTCTGGGGGGTGGGGGGCCGTCTGTGGCACCTGGTGGATGGTCGATAAAGTTGTCGTAGAGGTTTTTGATCTTGAGGTGGAAATAGGTTCCAAGCTTGTCGCAGAGGTCTTGGTATGGGGTGATGTCTGTGGCTTTGCTGCGTGGGTTGGTGAATTCCTGAATGACACTGAAAAGTTCCTTGGAGTTGGTGGAGTTGGCCAGGATTTTGTTGTGGATGAAGTTCCTCTTGGTCGTTCTGATCTGGTTGTGGTAGTCCGTCATGGCGTCTTTGTAGGTGGTGTGGTTTTCAGTTGTCTTGGTGTTTCTCCAGTTCTTCTCCAGGCATCTGCAGGTGCGTCTGGCTTCTTGGAGAGCGGTGGTGAACCAGGCGGCTTTCCTGGGGCGTTGTCTGTCGGGGTTGCGTAGCGGGTCGAGCTCGTCTGCGCAGTTGAAGATCCAGGTGTGGAGTTCTCTGGCTGCGTCGTTTGCGTCGGGTGCCCAGGTGTGGTTGTCTCGGGTAAGGGTGGAGTTAAGTTGCTCGTTGGTAACCTTGCTCCAGTTCCTTTGAGGTGGGCGTGGGGCTGGTTTGGGTGCCTTGGGTTTGTTGATGGCGAAGTGTACGCAGTGGTGGTCGGTCCATGGCGGCTGCATTGTGTGGCTGAATTAGACGCTGTTTACTGCCGCGAAGATGGGGTCGAGGGTGTGTCCTGCTCTGTGGGTCGGTGTGTTGACGAGTTGTTTAAGTCCGATGCTGGCGAGGTTGTCACGAAGGATAGTGGAGTTGGGGTCGCTGGGGTTGTCGAGGTGGAAGTTCAGGTCTCCAATGAGTATGTAGTTTGCTGAGGCGATGGTGTGGGGTGCGATGAAGTCGGTGATGGTGGTGGCGTAGGGTGTTCGGGGGCCGAGGGTTCTGTAGATGAGGGTTTCTCGGAGTGTGGCTTTGGGGGTGGTCTGGATCTGGAAGTGCAGCTGTTCGGCGGAGGGGAAGGTTTCGCTGGAGGTGGTGAGGCGGAGGGTGCTCTTGTGGGCGATGGCGAGGACCCCTCCTTGGTGGCTGGGGCGGTCTTTCCTCTGGATCTTGTATCCGTCTGGGATGGCGGTGCTGATGTCGGGGGCGGAGGATGCGTTGGTCCAGGTCTCTGTGAAGAAGGCGATGTTGGGCGAGAGAGAGTCGAGTAGGTTCCCGATTTCCATGGCGTGTTTGTGTACGGAGCGTACGTTGAGGAGGATGCATTTTAGGGTGTCGCCGGTGCTGGCGTCGGCGGTGTTGGAGGCCGGGGTGGCGGTGAGGGTCTGGTGGCAGTGGAGGCAGGAGAACTGGCCGTGGGTCGTGTTCGGCGAGGCCTGTTAGCATTCTCTAAGTCTTCCAGGGTTGAGTGCGAGGAGGGTGGTGGTGTCGTAGCGATGGGTAGTGGGAGGTCCAGGGTTCCTGGTGCTGGCGCGTCGCGGACGGGCGCAGACAGGCTTGCCTTTGGCACGCCCAATGCGCGCGTCCGCTGCGCAACCGTGCAGCGGCCGCCATTAAGTAGGGGAGGTGGGAGAGAGGAGAAGCTGGGAGGCGGGAGCGGGGGAATTCCGGGGGGGAGGGGCCGCAGGGGCAGCAGTGGCGAAAGGAACAGGCAGGCACGAGAAAATAAAAACAGTGGTGGAATTAGAGCAAGACACAGATGGGCACAATATCAGTGGCACAACAGCGAAAAATTAAGAAAGAAAAACGGCTGAGAAAGGTTACGGTGGTTGCAGGCAGTCTGGTCCCAGTTGGAGCAGGCAGCAGGCGCAGGAGTGGGAGTGGGCAGCAGCCTCGAACCTCCCAAGGAGGAGGTCGGGGTCTGCAGGCAAGAGACGGCACAGCGGAGCTGCGGAGAGAGAGTGGACCTAGACCGAGGGTCGGAGGTCTTACTCACTCTGATATACTAAAGTAAAATGCTTACGCATGTTAATGAAACACACCTCTTTAAATTCACAAAGAAATCTTATCATATTTTTACATGTTGGTTGCACGGTATCTTTACAAATTAACGTGTTCCTAAAGATAAGTGGTGCAGGACAACTTTTCTTCTTTTTTCTTTATTTTAGTTAAGGTGTAAATAAATACTTGCCCATTTAACAGCTTTCTGAATGTTAGTGCTCACTCAAGCAAACAGCATCAAAGTGCTGCTCACCAGGGGGCAGCATATAAAGGTCAGGAGGGCCGCATGTGGCCACCGGGCCGTACTTTGAGTCTCCTTGCTACATATGTTACTGATCAGATCCTTTGTGAAGTACTACTTCCAGCCACATTGCAAGAAATACGAAAAACAGATTAGCCACAGTCCAGAGACAGTAAACCAAGGCAGTGCAAAACTTAAATCACAATCTTTATGGGGAGAGGAACAGTGGCGGCTCCTCCGCTATGGCAGAAAAGCATTGCCCCACTGCTTCACAGCAGTGGCAACTTTAGAAACTTAAAATGATAACTTAGTTATTATCATTTTATGGTTTGTGTCCATCTGCGTTTCGGGTGGCTGGTGCTGCTCTGCTCTGGGAGCAGGGGAGGAGTGGTTTGCCCACTCCTAAGTGTGCAATGACTGTTTGGCCCAAAACAGTCATGCGCACTTCCCTGTTCTCCATGCAGGCTGCAATACAGCCTGCATGGAGAACAAGCCCACCCCTCCAGCCCCTGGCTGAGCACCGTGTCACGGCACTCAGACCAATCACAATGCTGCATTGCAGCGTTGTGATTGGCGTAGGGTAGGGAGCCTGGCTGCCTGCTTCCTGTTCCTGGATTGGAGACAGGAGAGCAGGAGCAGAGACGCAGGACCAGGCCTGAAGGTAAGTAAAACATTTTTTAATTCCCCTCTCCTCCCTCTGCGCAACACCCCCTCACCCCCCTTAGCCCCCCCGGCGACCCCCACACCCGCCCCCACACACACGAACCATGCCGGCCGCCCCTGGAGAGGAAATTAATTCACATATGTTTACATTGGAGGCAAAGAGGGCTAGAGGGCATGTGATAGAGGCATTCAAATTCACAGTAAGAATAAACACTGCAAGGGGCAGGCATTTGTCAGCAGTATACTACTATAAGATCTTAGGGCCATAATTACACCGGAGCATGCTGGGTAAAGGGTCAGATTAGAACCTTTATCGCTAGGAGTCCAGGAAAACTACCAGGGCCTTTCTTCAATCCTACTAGGTTTTCAAATGTTGGAAACTAAAATTTTAACCAGTAGTTATTGTTTTACTTTGAGTATATGTTGTGGCACTATAGTAATGTACAGATAGATAGCCATAAACACAACTAGCACATTACTGCATATAACAAAGTAGCCGCAGCTCGGACACCTAAAAAAATGTGAAAAATAAGTTTTAAACCGAGGAGGGAAAAGAAAGCTGGCGTATGGTCATTGCACCTCTCAAGAGTTCTCTAATGTAACTCCACTTGAAATGAACGAAAATTAATACATTACTCAAGCCACTGCCCAGTCTGCATTCACCCTTCCAATGAACTCTTTGTCAAATACAGTTCAAACCCTGACTTCTGTACTGAACTCTCAGTCTGGAAAGTTGTGAATCTGTGTCCTCTACTGTTAGCTAGAAGTTATTTTAGTCCACACTCCAGGTCAAAGGAAGCCCATTCAGGTGAGGTCACCTTTGCCTGTTTCTGCTAGTAACGCTCTGTATCTTCTCTTTTAGCCTCTGGATGGACCTGTACTTTGTCTCTATTTCTACTAACATCTCCTCAAAACTTGACTCTGGAGCACACTATGGACTTCTCTCATTAGATCACACTTGGATAGATCCCGGCCTGCTTTTTAACTTTCTGTGGATACAGTGTGTGGGATTTTTTGAAAAATGTTTCCTGCTCTGGAACTAAGGCTCTTTCCCCACACCATTTCCAATCTAGGTAGGAGATATTTAAGATGTGACTTGTATTTGCTCCACTATCAACACCCTCACCTTTATACAGAGCAGGTCCTTTGGATGCCACATTTGTATCACTTTGTTGTTTACAACACCAGAACCAGCTGCAGTTACTCTTCCTTTTTGCAGCTCTGGGTCATCGAGACCCACTCATAAAACATCTCCGATGCCAACAATCACCTCTTCATGCCTACTTCAGATCTGCTAACCAAACATTTACCCTTCTCCCAACATTGGGTGTAGTGTTCACACTGAAGTTACACAAGCACAGAATTCTATCTCCGGTGGACAGGCAATTTGCCCTGCTTAGTCTCAGGAGCCCACTCTATGTGCATGCGGCTTTTGAGTGAGGCGCTTTGAGTAACATGCATAAACCATGTATGTCCATTCCAGACCACCATATGCTTTCCTTCTGTCATCCTGCGCCGAGCATTTGGTCAGATGGGACCATCATATGCATCTCCTCGGACTGTCGTCCTATGAAACGTGGGATCTCACAAGGACACGCTTCAGTAGTTTTTGCACAGCTGCTTCCTCACTGCCATCCACGCCAGATTCTTTTTTTTAATAAATAAATAAAATACTGTAAGGAACGATGTATAGATTCCTCCTATCCCATGGAGAAGTGCCACCACAATGGCAATGAATACACAGCAGCTGCATTGCTATTAAGTTGCAGAATTAGCATGGATGTACAGTAGCGGCTGCTACGGAAAGTAGTGACGGGGGTGGGACGGGGGTGGTTTTAAAAAAAAAAAAGGGGGAAAGAAAAAGAAAAAAAACTTTTCCTGCGGCCGCTTTCCTCCGTCCTCGTCATGTCGACGAACCAGGAAGCACCCAGTCTCCCTACTCCCCTGACCAATCACAATGCTGCAGTGCAGTGTTGTGATTGGTCTGAGTGCCGTGGTTCTGCACTCAGCCAGGGAACGGGAGGCTGCGCATGTTCTCCATCGGGCTGTACAACACAGCCTGGTGGAGAACATGCCAAGTGTTTATGACGGTTTGGCCGGCCCCAGACAGCCAGCCAAACCTCATGCCCACTTACGAGAGTGCCACCACTTCTCCCCCTGCGGGAAGCGCAGCCCCGCCCCGCCTGCACTGCTTTACATAGCCAATAATGAAAAATAAAATGATGATAACATTGTTATCATCATTTTATATTTCTTGTGGGGTGACGCTCCACCGCCTTAGCAGAGGAGCCGCCACTGTGGATGTAAGAAGTGCCAATACTGTCCACCAAACTGCATCTTAAATTAGTGAATCGGAAACGTGCACAGGTTGGACATTCGCACCAGTGTGTCTCACAAGTTAGCTAATCCAACACAATTTCACATCAGCTATCTTGCTCCAGGATGGTCAAATACTTCCTGGAATTGTGTCTCACTCACACTGTCCCAAGATGGTCGTGCAACATCCATTTGGGTTCCGGATCATGGAAGTGGGAGAGCAGAGGTTGAGAAGTGGTGGTGGCTACTTGCGACTGAAAGGATCAATATGGCCCATTTCTTAAACATTGGAAAAATGATCAAGAATATGAAATTGAGAAGGACAAGTGGGAGAGGGAGAAGCTATTTTGAATAGGATTAAATTGCAGCAAGAATTGACAAGGATGCAGGATGGGCGAAGAACAAAGCACATTGCTGTAATGCAACAGATTCCAATCTGCTCACATCTACATTTGTCACTTTACTCCGCTTGCCAGCAATGCTTAGAAGCGACGTGATAAGAGCAGGCATTTGACAGGCCCCATGAAAGATCAAACGAGCTGAAATAGCTACAAAGCTCATTATGCAAACACCAGAAAATGTATGTATTTCAACTACGCTCTGCTTCTTGTTTTCTCATAATGTACTGCAAAGGCAGAGCAAATTAAACTCCTCCAGGAAAAAACTACAGAGAGCTTTGAAAAAATCATCGTCAGTCTAGGCAATATCAGATTTGCGTTCACAAACTAGTGCCTCATTCAGTCGGTGGTTGGAGCACCACTTCGCCCCAAGAAAACCAGGGGCTGTATTATGTAAAATGTCACACAGTACCTATCTACACCTTCATTTAGAGTGCCTAGCATGAACTGGGATAGTGAACCACATTACATAAAAAAATTGTGCTGTCCCAAGTGAAGGTGCAAACTTGCCTCTGCAAAGGGAACATCGCAGCACTGAAAGACGTCTCAGTGGGTTGAAAACATTGGTCCATTTTTCAATGGCGAGGGTCTGGCGGCACTTTGATGAGGGGACAAGGATTTCACGCAGACGGGTGCAGTGTGCATGAGGACTCCTGGGACATGTGTGCATCCCAAGGGACACCATCAGGTTGTGCAAGGAGACTGAGCTACTTCCTATGAAGTACACAATTAGTGCGAGTCCCGACAATCTGAATGCCTCTACGCCCGCTTCTGTAATATGGCAATATAGTACAGATGTAGCGGCACTTGCATGTGGCCACACAAACAAATGAAGAAATGCCACCACCTTAAGATGGCGCAGGATAACAGAAAAGCTACACTAGTGCGATCCATATAACAAGAGGGGACATACAAGTGTCTGTGACCCTTTCTGTAGTACCAAAGTTCCCTAGGATGCAAAAAAACAGGCACAAACACATCTGAATTCATGGGGCACTTTCAATAGTATGGTCAGAAAGAACTCTTCCTCTGCTCCGCTTGTCTGAAAAATAGCTCTAATGCGGAGTGTGTCCAATCAACATCCATTACTAACTGGGTCTATATTACATTACATTAATTGGTTGTGCGGTCGAAATCTGTGCTAGGCGCAGCCACTTTGGGTACGCCTAAGCACAGACTGGGACGGTGAGTCACATTGTAAAAAAATTTGATGTATTGAGTGTGGACACAAACTCATGCCTGCACTGGGCAAAGTGCAGCATTGAAAGGTAGATGGCCGGTTTGACACCACCACTTTGCATTTCGGTGTGGACAGGAACCCCTTCTGCCCCTTCTCAAAAGACGCCATTGAGTGGGTATTGTGTCCCACTATCTAGGTGGTGCACAGTAAGTGCGCCTCCAGTGAGCCCGTTTGCCCTGTGACGCATCGTTAAATGGAGAAAGTGCCGCATTAACGGTGTCCCTCACTTTGCAATGGGACCATGACTCCCTCCAAATTTGGGTAACAACCTACTGACCTTGTACAGGCGTGAAATGTGTGCCCATGTTGTTGATATTCCAGAAGCGGTCACACAAACGTCTGAGTTCCCTTCTGTAATTAAGTGTTTCAAATAAAAACTCATCACAATTAATACTGCAGACAAGGGCAGACTAGAGGAGACAAAAAAGTCAGGGTTAAACTTAAAGCTCTAAAAACCAAGCTCTTTTTGAGGGCCCGCCTTGCCACATACTCCACTCACTCACCCCACCCACTAACTCAAACCACTCAGTTACCTTTACAACATCATCAAAACCTGATTGTATACCTGGGCAGTGCTGTAGACATCTTGACAAGTAGGTGCCATGGAGGCTTCATCTCAACTCAAGGGAAGCCTTTCCAACACTGCCAGTGAATGAGGCTTTCCAACACTGCCAGTGAATGAGGCTGCAATAGAGGGCACCTTAATCATGGGCAAGGTTGATCATGGGCAAGGTTGATCATGCTAACATACTCTAATACTGTCTCACGTACTGTCTCACGTAAAAACACCCGGAAGGGCTAAAGAAGATTGAAATATGGCAGACGGACTCAAGAAAAGAGCCCAGTGCCCAATGAGTAGCACTTGGCAACATCAAGTATGCTCTGCCTCATCATCATATTGCACAGGCAGAAGGCCTCTCAGCATCTACAAATTATGAGGTTTCTCATCAAATTATAAACAGAATGTTGCCACTGGGTGTTGAACAGAGTTCCATTTTGTTTTCATCTATGTAATCTATCGATAGTCTTAGACACCCTTTTATAAAGAAGACGTAGAGAATCCTTGTGCCAATAGCGGTCTGTGTGGTGACTGCTGCAAAGACAAGTATGCTCAAATTCCAAAAGACATCACTTTTTGGCTTTAGAAATCTTTGATCCTCACACTCTCTGCTATCCAGCACAAGGAGCACTCTCAACACACTGTCATCATGAAAAGACATCTGAGCATTCTTTGCATCCTTCCTATGCAACTGGAGTCATTCATCACCACCTCGGCCGTGGTAGCAAGATATCCAATAGTAAATATAAGCAAATTCCATCGTCGTACCCCTTTACGTACAGCCAAATCACTGATTCACTCATTGGTTATCATTAAATTCGACTTTTGCAATAGTATTTTAGAGGGCCTTCCATTTCACACCTCCTTGGGAAAGTCTGAAACTTTTCCACTTGGGTACTAGGCAACCTCCCAAGAAACATCCATACTTCATGCAATCATCATCAAACTACCTGGCTTTGCTCTAAGAAAGGGCCCTTTGCAGACATTTAATCGTAATCTTCAAAAACGTTTACCAGGTACCCTCTCAGACATTTTATCTAGATCCATCCACTCAGCCAATATAACAACAGCCAATCAGCACCTCCTTAAACCCTGAAAATACCAGTTCACCATCCAGATTCATGTCTTTCCACTTTCTTGGATCCTCACACTGGAGAGCTCGCTCACTAAATATCAAAGCCAGCCTAGCTACAGCATTTGAAAACAGCACTCAACTTTTGAAACTTGAAGACTATGGATTTTAACTATTCCCACAAAAAGCCCAAACATTGTAAATATATCAATATACCTCGTTACGAGGCATCTGCCCGTTATGCTGGTCTGCAATATGTGCTTTCCACTGTACAATACTTGGATTTATGTCTGCTCTTGATGTTGGAGCTTTTAAAATAAAGTTTTATCTAACAAATATAATTTATAACCACACTGGTAATTTCACTCAATTCACCTATTGTTCTATGTACCGTAATAAAAAATTGTCCTAGTGTACGACATTTACGATTATGATGTTATTGCTGCTCCTGGTTAAATGAATAAAACTTTTACATTTCCCAGTCGGTGCCGTTTCAACCGTGGTGTTATCCCCTGCAGCTGAAGGTGGCCAATGGCCTTTTATTTACACATGAATTTAAAAGCCCTGTAAGATGGAAGCCCACAGCTGTTTAGTCAAGTGTTCCATCCCGCTATTTTATGCTTCTCTCCTCCAGAGTTCCCCTGTATTTTAAGTCTGTGGCTATGCATATGGTTTCTCTCCTTATAAGGAACTCCTGGACAATGAATCTAGTGCTCCCAAGGGACACCCTTGGTGCTCCCTGACAGAAGAGGCATGTGGACACTGAGGGCTCGTCTGAAGGGGTTACTTCTCTGGTCTCCATACTGGTGGACTCGATTTGGGACAGAATATACATTTACTGGAGGAATATGTGACGTTACAACGCGATTAAAATGATCGCGGTACGTTACATCGCAGTTTTTACAACGACTTGCGCTGGAGGGCGCTGGACTTAGGAATAGTATGATTTACTATTCCAACACCAGTCTACGTACAGGAGGGAAGGTGTTGGAATAGTAAATCATACTATTCCTTAGGTTAGAGTGCCATCCAGCGCAAGTCGTTGTAACGACTTACGTTGTAATACCCGCGATGTAAAGGCATTGCGATGCAATGCCCGCGTGATAATGGATGTCTCCCTTACCGGAGTTATGCATTGGGAATTGCCTTCGGGCCCCTATAATGATCCGCAGACCTCCATTCGGTATGTAAGACCAATTTTTACACAAAGAGTGATTCTGAACAGCGTAGTGATGGAATAAGTTGGGGTCAATGGATAATCGAAGATTATCGCAGACAAACTTGTGTTTGACACAGTTTCTACATCTTCATTTTATTCATATAGTGCCTACTGCAAGCACCATAAATGGCATATAATCTAAGGACATGATAAGGTTCACAGAGAGTGAATTAGCTTCGCCAGAAAATAGAGGATGAATGTTGACAACAGAAAAACTATGGGGTGTCACACCCATCTTGTACGTCTACTATTTCATTCTTCTCAAGGGAGCGGTCTGATCTGCATAGACAAAGATTCTGCCCACACCGTGTCACCTGGAAAAATCACATAGGTGGTAGCATGACGTCATGGTAACCCCATTGCAAGCTGCAAGCAGGACAACTTTAATGCAAAAACCTCTCCTTCCTCACAGTAGGAAAAATCATGCACAGCCAGCACACCCAAATGGTTTGCACCAAACAGCAGAACAGTGCATTTACTCTGACTGACAGCAGGCTGCTGCCCAACCACCAGAGACTGGGACTATAAGCTTAAAACAGATACACCACTTTGAAGACTTCACCTGGACATGACCGGTGTGGCACTGTGATGCCGCCCTGGATGACTGAAGCAGTATGACGTAACATGTGTATTCGTAAAGCGCACGTTCACCCCCAAAGGGGCATCTTGGCGCTGAATAACAGATGAATATTGTTACCCAACTCAATGGTACTCATTTTATCAACCTCAGAAAGGATGAGAGGCTGAGTGGACCAGCCGGGATTTGAACCTGTGACCATGAGGTCGAACACAGGCCCCTGCAGTGAATGCATTAGTCCACTAAGCCACCAGACTCGGCCCAGTATGATGCCTGTTCCCTCAAGGCTGGGACTCAACCTACAATGCTATGCTTCTGCTCCCATCGAGTCACGTGACCCAGCATGGCTGACTTCAGGATGCCTACAAATCATTCTCACCCTTAACGAGAGACAGAAGAGGAATGGCTATTAACAGTCCAGTGCACTGCAGCCTACCCTGCAGTGCCGGCTCCGCCTGGTGCACATGCTCCAATGCACCAATGCTTGCTTTCCACACAAGAGGGTTTCTCCTTTTAATGGCCACTATCCTCTGTGTGGTGTGGCTTTAGCGTGCGCCCATCACCAGCTTCTTTTACACGAGTGCCAGAAGAACGGTCTCTGAACCACATTTAGAAGGTCCCTCTGGCCCTGTCTGGCTGTGCAGTTGTCGAGCACCTTGTTTGCCCATGCTGTTGCCAGATTCCAAGCTAGATGACTGATCTGCGATGTCCCTGTGTGTGTCCTCGCCGAGTTTGGGCCCACATCATTGATGCATCCTGGAAGTCAGTGTGCATCAGGTTCCCCGTCATTTCCAAAACAAACTCCTCCGGTGAGCAAATCCACTCTCCCCTGTAGCTAGCTTAAACTTGGAGCCAT
This sequence comes from Calotriton arnoldi, assembly GCA_963921515.1. Classification (NCBI taxonomy): domain Eukaryota; kingdom Metazoa; phylum Chordata; class Amphibia; order Caudata; family Salamandridae; genus Calotriton; species Calotriton arnoldi. The sequence continues at coordinate 1,383,548 of CAWUFW010001665.1, forward strand.
CTCTTCCTCTCCGAATGAAATACGCTGACTCTCTGTTACCGTGTGAGATGTCTTGGATCCCATGATTAGCTCTAAGCAAATGCACTGTTTTCTGCGGAGATCCTTTATTTTCTAGCTCGTAAAGTATTTTTGACTTTTTGGGCTCTTCATGCTTTCAGTAAGGGAAAAAGTGCTGGATTTCCCATCAGCCCTGTTAGTCAAAGTCAAAGAAAATAATATGCATCAATCAATCATTCAATCAATCAATCAATCAATCAGGGATTTGTAGTGCGCATGACTCACCTGTGAGGGTCTCAAGGCGCTGGGGAGGGGGGTTTCGGGTAGCTCCGGTCATTCAAAGAGCCAGGTCTTGAGGCTCCTCCTGAATGATTACAGGGTGGGGCTTCGTCTGATGCTGAGGGGGAGTTCGTTCCAGGTCTTGTCCGCGATGTAAGGGGAAGGATCTGCCTCCCGTTCTGGCTCTGTGGATGCAGGGGAATTCGGCCAAGGCTAGGTCAGCTGAGCGGCGGTTTCTTTTGGAGGCGTAGAAGGAGATTCTTTCATTCAGGTATTGGGGTCCGGTGTTGTGGAGGGCTTTATAGGCAGGTGTGAGCAGCTTGAAGTTCACACTTTTTTCGACGGGGAGCCAGTGGGGTCTCGTAGGTGCTGGGTGATGTGGTCTTGTCGTGGCATGCTGAGGACGAGTCTCGCTGTGGCGTTCTGGATGGTCTGGAGTTTGTGGAGTAGAGATTTGTTGATTCCGGTTTAGAGTGTGTTTCCGTAGTCCAGCCTGCTGGTGATGAGTGTGTGGGTGATGGTCTTCCTGGATTCGGGGGGGATCCATTTGAAGGTCTTGCGGAGTATGCGGAGGGTGTTGAAGCATGTGAAGTATACGGCGTTGATCTTTCGGTTCATGGTGAGGGAGGAGTCGAGTATGATGCTGAGGTTGCGGGCGTGGTTCGTGGGTGTGGGAGGGTTGCCGAGGTCGGGGGGCCACCAGGTGTCATCCCACGCGGAGGGGGTAGATCCGAGGATGAGGACTTCCATTTTCTCCGAGTAGAGCTTCAGGCAGCTGCTGCTCATCCAGGATACGACGTCCTTCAATCCTTCCTGGAAGTTGTTACTGGTGATGTCAGGTTCCTTGGCGAGGAGAGGATGAGCTGGGTGTCGTCGGCGTAGGATACTATGCTGAGTCCGTTTTTTCTGACGATGGTTGCGAGGGGGGCCATGTAGATGTTGAAGAGCGCAGGGCTGAGGGAGGATCCTTGGGGTACTCAGCATCTGATTTCTGTGGGTTCGGAGAGGAAGGGCGGGAGTCTTGTTCTTTGAGTTCGGCCGGCGAGGAAGGAGCGGATCCAGTCGAGGGCAGTTCCCTGTATGCCTGCGTTGTGGAGTCTGGCGACTAGTGTGCGGTGGGAGACGGTGTTGAAGGCTGCTGAGAGGTCTAGTAGAATTAGGGCTGCAGTGTGGCCTTAGTCGAGGAGTGTGCGGGTCTCGGTGCTGTGGTTGCTGTGGAAGCCGGATTGAGATGCGTCGAGGATGTTGTTGGATTCTATGAAGTTTGTTAGCTGGATGTTGAGGATCTTCTCTGTGACTTTGGTGGCGAAGGGGAGGAGAGAGATGGGCCTGTAGTTATTGAGGTCCATCGGGTCTGCTGAGGGTTTCTTGAGGAGGGGTTTGACTTCTGCGCGTTTCCAGTCATCGGGGAACGTGCCTGTTTCGAGGGTGCAGTTGATTGTCCGTCGTAGTTCTGGTGGAGGCGGCCCTGTGGAAGATGTGCGGCGGGCAGGGGTCAGTATGTGCTCCGGAGTGCATGCTCCTCATGGTCTTTTCAGTGTCTTCTGTGGCAACAGGGGTCCAAGGTGAGGATGGTCGGCTGGGTGGTGTTGCTGGTGGAAGGTGTTGGGTCGGTGCCTTGGTCATGTTCGTCGAAGTTGTCGTAGAGTGCCCTGATCTTGTGTTGGAAGAAGGAGCCGAGTATGTTCCAGAGGTCCTGAGAGGGAGGGACGTTAGAGGTTTCGCTGGGGGGTCTTGTGAATTCTTGTATGATTTTTAAGAGTTCCTTAGTGTTGCGGGAGTTGGAGAGGATTCTGTCCTGGATGAAGTTCCTCTTCGTAGATATGATGAGTCGGTGGTGTGCTATAGTGGCGGTCCTGTAGGCGGTGCGTGCTTCTGGGGTTTTGCTGTTCCTCCATGCTTTCTCGAGTCGTTGGCATGAGCGTTTGGATTCTCGGAGGTCCGTGGTGAACCAGGTGGCTTTCGTGGTGTGCGGTCTGTCGGAGTTCTGGAGGGGTTCGAGTGTGTTGGCCCTATCAACGATCCATTTGTGGAGTTCATTGGCTGCGGAGTTGGCGTTGGTCATGGTGGGGGGAGGAGTGTGGCTGAGGGTGGAGGTGAGGTGCTCTTCGGTGATCTTGCTCCAGTTTCTGCACGGGGGCGTGGCGTTGGCTTGTGTGCAGTGGGTTTCGAGAAGCAAAAGTGGATGCAGTGGTGGTGCGTCCAGAGGGGCTGCGTGGTGTGACTAAAGCGAATTTTGATTCCTCCGGCGAAGATGGGGTCGAGGGTGTGTCCCGCCTTGTGGGTGGGGTGGTGACAAGTTGCTTCAGGCCGATGTTGGCGAAGTTGTCTAGGAGGGCGGTGGAGTTGGGGGTCGCTGAGGTTGTCAAGGTAGAAATTCATGTCTCCGAGCAGTACGTAGTCTGCGGAGGCGAGGGCGTGGGGCGCAATGTGGTCTGCGATGGTGTTAGTGAATGGGGCACGAGTCCGGGAGGTCTGTAGACAAGAGTTCCGCGTAGAGTTGTTCTGGGGTTGACCTGGAGCTGGAAGAGGATGTGTTCCATAGGGGCGAGGAGTCGTTCGAGATGGAGGTTGTCAGTCGGAAGGACTTTTTGTGGACGATGGCGAGGCCTCCTCCAGGGTGGTTGGGGCAGTCTTTCCTCTGGATCTTGTACCCGTTGGGGATGGCGGTTGCGATGTCGGGTGCAGAGCTGGTGTTGGTCCAGGTCTCTGTGAGGAAGGAGACGTCGGGCGAGAGGGTGTTCAGGAGGTCCCAGATTTCTACTGCGTATCTGGGCAGGGAGCGTACAGAGAAAACAGAAACAAAACACTGAAAACAGAAGACTGAAAAACGGCACAGACAGACAAAAAGGCACAGACAGACAGAAAAAGGAAAACAGTAGACAGAAAAAAGCAGAAAGGCTGGCAGAGCGGACCAGCAGAAGAGCAAGGCTCTCCCATTGAACCACCAGGGATGAGGCGCAGGCAGGAGCCTGCGGGTGGAGGAGAGCCTCGAACACCTACCTGGAGACCAGAAGGCACTGGGGCAGTGCCGTAAGGACAGAACTATGTGAGGGGAGAGCGGTTACCCTGACCAGGAGGTCAGAGGTCTTGCTCGCCCTGTCGCGCAGCGGCTGCCATTAAGTAGGGGTCGGGGGAGGAAGAGCAGCTGGGAGGCGGGAGTGGCCGCGGTGGCAGCAGCGGCAGGAAAGGGAGCGAGAAGGCAACGGGAAAACAAAAACAAAACAGCTGGAACAGAAAAAACGGCACAAATAGACAAAAAGGCACAAATAGACAAAAACAGAAAAAACAGAAAGGCTGGTAGAGCGGACCAGCAGAAGAGCAAGGCTCTCCCACTAGACCACCAGGGATGAGGCGCAGGCAGGAGCCCGCGGGTGGAGGAGGGCCTCGAACACCTACCTGGAGACCAGAAGGCGCTGGGGGCAGTGCCTTAAGGACGGAGCTGCGCAAGGGGAGACCAGTTTCCTGACCAGGAGGTCAGAGCTCTTGAAATTTCTTTCTTCCCCAGAAACCTTCTATTTTCCACCACTTTCTGGCTGAGCACCCTTTCTAAGCAAACTGTTCACAAAAAATGTAATGAAGCTGGTTATGAATTAGTCCTTTCTTTATACCCATCTCAGTTGCCCTGCGAAATTTATTACTGATTTCCGAACCTGTGAGAATCTTATATAAACTGAATATGCGTGCATTTGACAGCAATCTTTTCTGGGGGGGATAAATATCCCCTCTAACACAAATATTGTTTTATATGATCAAGTTTATACACCAAAAACAAAGAAACTAAAACTATTTGAGACACAGGATGTGATCGTTTTGCTTTGTAACATGGAATCGAAGTTTTAGTTTTTCTTGTCATATTCTGCTAAGGGTGCATATGCATTTGACGTTTTATAGGAGTGAGGTCAGACGAAGTGTCGCCTGTTACCTTTTATATAGTGGCGACTTCCGGTTGGTGTCCCTGGTCTTGGTAATGTAATATTGATCGTTTCTATTGGTATTATGTGAATCTGATGCGACACTCATTGATTGTGTTACTATAGAAAAGCCCTACACAAATGAAGAGAGTATACCCAGGTACTATCTGTCTGTAGATCACCAACGTGTACTGTCTATACATTGATTGACTGACAATATAACCTGATACAAATATTGAAAAACAAAAAGGTGCGTGCATTTGACATGTCGCCAACATTTCTGAAAAGGTGAGTATTAAAAACATTTTCCTGTCAAAGTTAACTTTTTCGACTGTCCCCTCAGACTGAGCAAAATCTGGCGCCTGTGTCACAGGCTGTATTTTCAGGCAGCCATTACTTTTCCCTATCACTAGCTAGCTTGCATTGCATGTGAGCACACAGGTGCCACAGGCAGACACCGCCTAAATACTGAGGCGTTGATGTCCTTGTTTTGTTCAATCTATTCTTGCTCCATAAATCATCCCCTTTTTAATCAATCTAGCATCCCTATCAGAGACAATCCCCATGTGAAACAAGATTGTTTGCTTGGCTGCTGGAAAGAATGAATTCACTAAAGTAGATATTGTAAATTTCAGTTTCAGGAGGTCACGAGCTGTTAACCTTCGCCTACGTAGCAACAAACTCATTTACCACAACCTCAGCCTGGTAATTTGTCTGTCTCCTAGTAAGAACCTTTGTCTCAACGTCATTGACCCAGTCTCCGCGCCTCTTTGTTTCCTTGGAACATGTAGGTACAGAACTCTTTTGAGCCAAATTTTTAACAGTGATGCTGTCACGCGCTTGGGTGTTCCACTATTTCATCACCTCTCTGATGCTTGATTTAGATCTATCGTAGATGACCATAGATGCTTCACCTTCATATGGGAGTCTCAGGTGGCACTCCCACGTTGTATAAAGGGGCGAGGTGTCCCATCAGTTTTTAGTTCACCACTGATGGGACACCTCGCCCCTTTATACAACGTGGGAGAGCCACCTGAGACTCCCATATCTCACAGATACTCATAGCCTTGCGTTGAAAGTGCAGCCCCCTGAGGGGTATGGCCTGTCTGTGAGCAAGTACTTGAGTTACACCCTTACACCCAGGAAATGTGACCTAACTAGAGCGTCAACATCAACTGCACACTTGGAGCTTGGTCTGAACCAATGATCTACAATGTTCTGGCATTCTTACCACTCCCACCCCGCAGGTCTTGGTAGAGTCGTCCTGTTCATACCTCCGCCAAGGCGATGCAACACAGGGAAACTGGAATAGAATCCTCGCGATGCCTGCATCTAAAGGGTAAGACCCATTCTACTGGGGTCCTAAGGTGCAGGAGTACTCTCAGGGCTGGACTGGTAGCTAACAGAATGTGTGAAAATGTTTTAATCCTCGCCCCATATAGAGCAGGGCTCACCCTTTGCAGGATGGATCCTTCCCCAGGGAAGTCATTTTTAACAAGGCTTGACAAAGCTGAACTTTGGGGTGTTTGTATAGTGAAAAGCTCATCACACGTGTTCGTCACCACAAAGAACATGTCTAGCAGAGCTGGTGGTAATGAAAACTTCCCAAGAGACACACAAAAGAGGTACCTCAGGGCCAGCAGCAGAGCCAATGTTCCTTCACACACAAACACAGCGCACTGAAGACTTCCTTGCAGGATACTAAGTACCTAAGAATAGGTGCGACCTGAGCAGCAGGAGTCTGTGTTCCTCGCAGAGAACAGCATTCTGCAAATTCACAATCAGCACAGGCAATAGCAGGCAGACTGCCTTCACCCATGTATCACACGCTAGAAGCTTCGTTCGCATCAAGGGAACTATTCCAACACACAGAGTAGGGAGCCTCACTCATATACACATAAGACGCAGCCTAGAAAGCAGTGGTTAATTTGTGAAAAAAGAATTGCTGGAGCTCAAGAGGCAGCTTGCACCAGTCCATTGCTCCTATTAGCGCTGCCTATAAGTATAAGAGAACCAACTACTAACCATGAAACCCTACAAGTGGGGAGAGGAGTAACGGCCAGAGGGGCCGACTTTGGAGCTGGGAAACCAGGTTTGAGTCTCGGTGTAGGCTAAATATCCTGTGATTCTGGGCAAATCATTTAATTTCCTGTGCCTACCAAAAATGAATGTGTCCTTAACTGGTGCTCATGAAAAGCGCTCCAATACCTTTGGGGCGAGTTTGCACTATAAGCGCCGGTGTTGACGATTAAGTGCCGGTGCCGAGCACCAGAAACCACCAGCTCAAATTAAGCACTGCTAGAAAGTAACAAGGCAAGGTACCCTTCCACTCAAGAACGTATAGCATATGTGCTACAGCACTGCAAGCATTCATTAATGAAGAATATGTGTAGCATGGGCAGCAGCAGTGCAAGCTTCCTTCATAAACTGCTAGTACATACAGCACATGCAGCCACAGTGCAAGCTTCCTTAAGGCGTAGCTGGTACTGCATGCAAATGCAGTGTCAGTGCAAGCTTCCTGCGCACAAAGGAAATAGGTGATAGAGCCATGAGCTGAGGCCAAGCATGCAAGGGCACACACACACAAACAGTAGTGCTAGGACAGAAGCAGTGCAATCTTCACACACAAACACACTGACCAAACAGTGCCACAGGTATAGCAACCCGAATTATGAGGAGCAGCGTGAGAAATATAATCAGAAGTCACAACATGACAAGCAATCAACAGGGGTCTCACCGCCAACCAACCCAAGCGTAAACACAAGGATGATCTAACAAAACAAAGGAACCCTACATCAACTAAATATGCGGGTGGTTTTACTTGGAAAAGAGAGCAGATTAGCTTCATCATAACATTTAGTTACAAAGATAGTCACCTCCTCTGGAAGAGTATAAGATCACTGCTCAAGCCAGAATGCCAATCTCTTACTAATGGCCCTGCAGTATGGCGACCCTCACTTTCAGTGAACGGTCAACCACTTCCCTACTGGCATCATTGCATTGCAACTGCAATGTAAAAGACAGCTGACACATTATAACAACCAGGCTATAGTAAAAGAGGTTGTTGAAGGATGCCTGCGGAAGCATGCGTTATGGGCAGATGACATGCCAAAAGGGGCAGTTTCGGCCATGCGAGATTACACTAATTTTTGGTCTTTGCCACATTCTTAACAATGTCTGCTACGAGGTTGTGTGTGCAATAAGGGATGTGTGAAGTGGAACTCTTGCTTTGCTTTGGTGCTCATGCCGATGCCTGCTCCTTCGTCAAACACTCCCTCCAGTCACGGCTGCTGCCAATATACAGGAGCGGGGCGGCACGGGGTTGTGGGATTAATAAGAAAAAAGAAATAAAAAAAAGACTTACCTGATGCTGCGGGCCGCCTCGCGCATCGGTGCTCCTCTGCTCTCTTGCTCCTGGCAGTCCCTGGGACACCATCACAGATTAGTCATGCTCATCTCATGCTATCACCAAGCACGAGAACAGCACCAGGACTGGTCTTAGGAGGCTGTCGCTCAGGCACAGGGAGTCTGTGCTGTTTCTCCACCTGGCTGGAACACAGCTGGGTTGTAGAAACCGAAGTGTGCATGTCGGTTTGGCCATCCTAAGGCAGCCAGCTAAACCGACATGTGCACTTACAGTGCCCACCACTCCTCCTCCCCACCATGGCCCGGCCCCTCCCTATACACGCATGGCTCACAGGCTCAGCCAGTCACTTAAAAAATAAAATGATAATAAAATAGTTTTATTGGTATTTTATTTTTCAACTGCTGGCTTTAAGCAGTGGGGCGACGCTTCTCCGCCATTACGGTGGAGCCGCCGCTGACTCCCTCATGCCTCAGGGTGCCCACCCTGGCACACAAGTGCACTGCGGAAAGTAATTCTCCCAAAAGGCCAAGTCCTTTCTAGTGATACTGTTATCCTCTTTACTACTGAAGGACAAGCTTCTGGCAGACTGAGGGAGAGGCAGCAGTAGAGGAAGCCTTGCAATGGGTGAACGCACAGATCCTCTGCGCTGGGACTCCAGCAGGCAGTGCTTAATTTATAAAAGGAGGAGTGTCGGTGCCCAAAGCTCTGCTCAGAAGCTCTTGGCGTGCCGAACACCAAGGATGCTAATCTTAAAACCACTTTGTGCCTCTTAAATTACCTACCAGACACTCCCTGCCCCTTTATATCACTCTTGCAAGATCCTGCTTTAGCACTTTGTGGCTGTTTTCCGTCTTTCTCTTCCACTGTCTTTCCGATCCGTGTGTTTACCCGCTCTTCCGCTCTGTAAATGTCTGATGCAGAAAAATAAGTGCCTTTCCCCAAAAATAGGTACCAGTGCCCCTCACCGGCAACCACCAGCTCAAATTAAGCACTGCCAGCAGGTACTTAACAAGGAAAATCTATCCTCCAAATGACTCATGTCAGGATCCCTGAGAAGCCAGTCTGCATATCCTCTTCTGCAGAGCAACTCTTGAGATTCAGCATAATGTTTAACATAACATAACATGTGTATTTGTCAAGCGCACGTTCACCCTGGCGCTGAATTTCAGCTGTTTATTGTAACCCAACTCAATGATATTTATTTTATCGGCCTCAGAAAGATAAAAGGCTGAGTGGGCCTGCCGGGATTTGAACCTGTGACCATGAGGTCGAACACAGGCCCCTACAGTGGAAGCATTAGTCCACTAAGCCAACAGACCCGGATGTTTCAGCCAGCAGTACACCCACGTAGTGGTATTTGACTCCTTTCTAAACAAGTGCCCACGTGCAAACCTACCAGTGCCTGCAGCCTTAAATCAGATAAGAAAACCTAGTAGGTTACAGCATCCACTGCTGAATATGTGCTTAAGTAAAGACTGCATGTAACAGTCTAGGAGGGGCCTCTCAGGTTCTCATCTGTAGGAGGTCAACAGTATGAGTACCAAAGAGTTGGGCGTTACTCTTAACACCAATACCTAAAAGCAGTCCAGACTATAGCGCAAGATATATAAGTGGGCCCATTCTCAAGATCATTATTATTTAAGGACTATCACATTTGTTTGCCATTTCATTTGACCATAAGCTTGCACGTTGCACTTCCAATCTGCACACTGATTCATCGCTGCAGTTTGCACTGTTAGGTGATTTGAGGTGGCACCAACTCTGTCAGTCATTTACTGTTGAGTTTACCCCACCACAAAAGGAGCACGCCCAACTCTTTGTTCACTGTCACTTGGTTAACACATTCATTTGTCTGCACCTCTACGGCGGCAGACAAAGACCTCACTGTAAAGACAAGCCTACCTATCCGGTGGACCAACATGCCTCTTCTGGCATCTGTTTCCATGCAAACAAAAGGTGCTGACATCAGACACATGCACTCTATTTGAGTACTTCAACACAAAGAAAAAAGTAGTGCCTCAAAAGGGAGCAGTGGAAGGACATAAGTAATGTGTCCATGCTCCAGGTAGGGGGGGGCACAGGGGGACACAAACATAATATGTGGAAGGAAAACCAACACACACTAATAAATTAGAAGCAACTGACAGTGACAATGAAACCAACCAGTATTAAGCAATGGGTGGTGTGTAAGCATCCGATTGATCACTTATAAAATTTCATATTGTTGAGCCCACCAACTTCCTTGCTTGGGCATATCATTGTGCATTAATGGCACATGTATCAAAATGCTTCAAGACATGCAACAAGAAGTGCATATTTTTACAAAGATGCCTGTCCCTGGCAAAACCCCGACATATCATTTGGAAAAAATGGTACGCATCATCGCTTCTCCTGCCGGTTAAACCACACTAATATACTTTTGACCAACCAACCTGCCATACCTGCAATGCTCTGTCTTCTAACCGCCAGGGCTCCATCAGTGGCCTTCATCTGGTTGGCTGATTTGGTGTATGGCCCCTCATCTGCAAGGAACAGAAGAAAAAGTTTTCAGACTGCTAAGATTTAACAGAAAGTTTTCATATCACTGTTGTCTTGGTATGACAGCTGCATCTGCCTTTTACGTGCTAAGACAATAAATGCATAATTATGAAGCCGATGCCACAAACAGGACTGTCATTAACACGTCCAGAAAACATCAACGCACCATCAGTTCCTCGCGTTAAAGCTATTACCAGGAGATGCGACTCCAGATGATGGGGAAGGTTCCAATGAACCTTGTTTTCATCAGCACTGACAGCATTGAAAACAATTGACTAATCTGTCTAAATTTACAAGGACGGAATAGCTTCCCCATTCAGAGCCTCATAATGAGGCCCTTTGAAATCTGCCTAAAACAGATTGTTGGTAATTACCCTGCCTACAACTGATGAATAGCCCATAAGTGGGATGGCAACAGGTTTTGCATCACTAATATTAGATGCAACGGGAGAAATGGGCAGTATTGTTTGCTTTCACGTAAACATATTTCTTGCAACCCAGGCCTATGATTTGCCATTTCCAAAGTCGGATTCACAGACTTAATACCCACGTCAAGAACCACCAGCTTATGTGCATTTACTGTCATCGCAGCTCACCACTACTATATAAAGAGAGATATTCTTGGGAGTTCTCAGGGTAGGGGAACCTCTTCAGTGTCAGAAGTACTCTTCCCAAGGTCATTTTTCTTTCTTTACAATGCAGTGACATAGTTCTGCATTCATGCATTTAATGTCTCATTGTCAGTTGGAAAGCTAACTCAATAACTGGTGTGAAGATGTTTGCTCTATCCTTCCTGACACCACCCGCACACTCCTATGGCGGTCCTTCTAAATGATAAAGCAAGAAGTGAGGCAAACACATACCTTCCTAGTCACAGCATGAGCGGGAGTAACTTCTGCTATTTGTGAAGTATCCAACATCCACTTTTTCATATTTGTCAATCTGGTTACTAGTCTAATGATCGTAAACAATGACACAAACGAGAGAATGGCAAAGCGAAAGACTACTTTGAATAGGATAATGCTAAGTGAGAAGGTGGCAATATGTGAAATTGATCTTCTGACACGTCTCAAATATATCCCGCTGTCTTAAAAGTAAGTTTCAAAGAAGTTAAAAAGTGGCCAAGGTAGTGCAGATACTGATAGCTTGTGACCATGAAGTGAAAGGTACCATACAAGAATGTGTTAAGTGATCAGGATGGCCAAAGCAGACATCCGCTCAGTTGCAAGTTTTGACTGGGCCAATCCCATAGGTGTACGTGACTCAGTGTCATGATAGGGACTATTTTTCTTTGCCCAATTCATGATCCATGGCTCTGCTAGCCCCTGCACTTATTCTGAGTCACAAATCTTTCCCTGAATGGGAAATCAGGGAACATGGCTGGATTGTGGGTTGAATTATCAGGTCAAGTGAGTTAATGTGACTGTTTCGGGGTTTGACCAAGTATGCAGATCATGTTAATGACTTTTTCATAGGCATCAGCACACTGAGCGCGCAGTGCTTTTGTCTGTTTTTTCGTGGGCTTCTTTTGTACTGTTCTTTAGAACTGTGCTTTTGTAAATACTCAAAATTCGTAGTCCCATTTGGGGAAGGGGAGATTTTCTAATATGAATAGTTGCTAAGGAGTAGATTGTTGCGTCGCTGACAAGGGGGTTAACACTCAGCAACTATCATTTAGAATTCTGCATGAAGAGTGGGTGAGGAAGAGCCTCAGGCTGGACTAGGGCCCAAGACTGATCCAGACCCATATGTTTAGATTAGGAGAGGTGCTGAAGCCATGACAGTGTGCACACCTGCTACATGAAGCTCTGCAAGATGCCGCAGGGCCACAAGAAGTAGTGTTTATTTTCACGATAGCCCATGTACACCAGTGATGCCGTCAGACCACCTACAGTACATTTCTGGGGTTGCATGTTGTGTGCAGTATTCAGGATTAATGTAACATAAAATAAGCACGTGCACGTAATTTTATAAAAAAAGATCACTCGAAGACTGGGGAAGCAGAAGACATGTCCCCCACCCTATTTTACACCTCAGTACTGCAGATATACTGTTAATATTGACAGCCATAGGTTACTGAGGGTAGCATCGCAGCTTCATATAATATGGGGAGAGGAGAACTGCGCCTCTCAGAGTGGCAGGCTGCAGCATAGGTACAGGTCATATATAGAGAGTGACGGCCCCAGGGCAGAAGGGGCTTTCTTTCAAGGAGGCAACAGGAAGAGTTGTCGGTGTGAAGGGGTGAGAGGCAGGACAGAGCTCTTGCTGGTCTCCGCAGCCTGCTGGAGGTACACAGCATCCGCATTCAACATGCAGGACTTCCAGAGTTAGCTTCAACGTGGGTGCTGTTAAAGTCCGCCACTGGTAAATCTGCAGTGCATAAAACCCTCCAGCGGAAACAGCAAGCATATCCTAGTACTCCGTGTTCTAGTATGCAAATTCAACCATTTTGTGTTTCTGGGGTCTATAAAAAAGCTTAGTCAGGACTGCAGCTGAACTAGCAATAAACCTCTCAAATAATATCCCCAAATGACGTGGGCATCTCCTTTCCGCTCTTTCAGACTGAGAACCTGTGTTGCATAAAGCATCCATGCCAGATTTTTGGTGTATCCCCATTTAGATAAATGTAGCTATCTTAGCAATCTGGCATGGATCTGGCCCTCCACGACCGACTTTGGAGAACCCTGTTTTAAACCTGTTGAGCTCTGAATAGTTTTGATAAGGTGTCACTAAAACGGAGGTGCCCGCGACGACAATGAGAAAGGATGAAAGCTAAAGTACTTCCTATTGGCCACTGACTGTAAGAATGCTTCCGGGTCAGAGAGGACCGCTTGACGATGAGCTGTAAATCTACAGCAACAAAAAAAGGAAGCCGGACTTGACAGGAGTTTTAAACACGTTTCCTTCCAAAGTTTTTATTCAAATGACAATAGCAAAGGCACACATCAAAAGCACAGTACAACCAGACTCCCTGTGCATCCTTGGGTCTAGCTCCCAAGTGAAACTCATAGCCACCATTTCACAACTCCACAAATCTTTGTTATATTTTTCTGAGTGGCACCTTCACATTTACTAATAAATTTAAAACAGCATTGCCCCTGGAATAGGCGGAGGAGATTCACAAGAAAATAATCTACCTCGTGCATTGCTCCAAATTAAGTACCTCCCCTGCACTAGCAATCTCTCAGCCACCTGCCTTAGGAGATACGGAAAGGGAAACTTAACAACCCAATGTATCCCAAATCATGCAGGCCCGGATCCCTTCCGTGCATCCAAATCTTTACTCGGTTTGCACTCTGACCCTAGTCACACAACTTGGACAGTCGGCTTCGCCTGCCCTCACCGGCCGGTTTCCTTGGACACCTCTAGCTAATCTATCTGGTATTAGAGGAACCACTAGGTAAAGGCCCAGAGGTTTTAAGGCACTTAATGTAATGTGGGGTGCAGAGCTGCACCCCAACACCTTCAGAGTGCGTTCTGAATATCAACAAGGCAGAAGGAAAAGGAATACGCTGAGGCAGGCATGTTTCATATTTTATTTCCTTTTTTACATTGATTTCTTCCCACCCTTTTCCCATTCCCTCGCTTGTAATGGCAGACTATGCTCAGTTTGGATTAAAAACAATCTTTTAAAACCGTATGTTGATTCTGCTTCAACATCTTTCAGGCTGCCTTCCCTCCCACTCTACATTTACACACCGTAAGACTTGGTGCTCAAACATATTGCAACGGAGATCTGGCAATTTACTACCAATATTCAGTTTTCAAGGTGGCTTATCAGGTATCTTTGTGGTATATTGTATCCTTCTCTGGAACTTTATTCCCTTGTGCTTTTGCTGAATAAAAACCTAAAGAGATTATGCTGGAGTTCCCCTCCAGGTATCGCTGCATAATATCCTCAAACTGCAAAGCGAGCACCCTCCAGAAGGCACCGGCCTCTTTCTAAGCGAGCACCCTCCAGGAGGCACCGGCCTCTTTCTAAGCGAGCACCCTCCAGGAGGCACCGGCCTCTTTCTAAGCGAGCACCCTCCAGGAGGCGCCGGCCTCTTTCTAAGCGAGCACCCTCCAGGAGGCGCCGGCCTCTGTCTAAGCGAGCAACCTCCAGGAGGCGCCGGCCTCTTTCTAAGCGAGTACCCTCCAGGAGGCGCCGGCCTCTTTCTAAGCGAGCACCCGGCGCCGGCCTCTTTCTAAGCGAGCACCCTCCAGGAGGCGCCGGCCTCTTTCTAAGCGAGCACCCTCCAGGAGGCACCGGCCTCTTTCTAAGCGAGCACCCTCCAGGAGGCACCGGCCTCTGTCTAAGCGAGCACCCTCCAGGAGGCACCGGCCTCTTTCTAAGCGAGCACCCTCCAGGAGGCGCCAGCCTCTTTCGCCGGCCTCTTTCTAAGCGAGCACCCTCCAGGAGGCACCGGCCTCTTTCTAAGCGAGCACCCTAGAGGAGGCACCGGCCTCTTTCTAAGCGAGCACCCTCCAGGAGGCACCGGCCTCTGTCTAAGCGAGCACCCTCCAGGAGGCACCGGCCTCTTTCTAAGCGAGCACCCTCCAGGAGGCACCGGCCTCTTTCTAAGCGAGCACCCTCCAGGAGGCACCGGCCTCTTTCTAAGCGAGCACCCTCCAGGAGGCACCGGCCTCTTTCTATGCTGCTGTGTTCGAGGCTTGTTTGCACTTCCTTCAGAAGAGTCGCCACTGCCTCAGCTGTGTCCACTGCACACTACTGCTCTTTTCAGAAATGTGTGCAGCAGGTTTTCTGTGGTATGGTGCTGCACTGCTTAACGCAGCCTACATTATGATAAATATTACATACGAGGTGTCACAGGACGGCACTTGAAGTGGTACAATGTCCTTACTTAAATGGAATACCGACCCCTTACTGTCTTCTATGTTTGAACGGAAATGCCGACTACCTAGCACAAAGGGCCCACCTCATGCACATATGGTGCACAGGAGAAATGCTACTGGTAGCGCTGTTCTCCACCAGCACTCAAGTACAAACAGACAAGGTCTGTTGTGGCTGTCACACAGAAAATAAAAAGGGAATTGAAGGAAACACTGTAGGCGTAAATGGACCGAGGCAACACAAACTGGAAGGGACAGCATTACCACAGAAGACAGCGACCTGCAACGATCACCATGGTGGTCGATTTAGGGAGACATCATTGGGTGTCTTTCAATCACCTCTGGAGCAAGAGGTCCAGAGATAGCTTTAAATTGTGCTTTTACAGCAAAGTAACAGGTTACATCAAGCACTGACAAAACAAACAGGTTTGGCTTGTGTAAGCTACACGAGCAAAGAGAACACATCTGTTCACAGACCGTAAAAAGAATGAAGACATCTATTTTCACACAATTCACTCACCCCACAGTCATGTGCGCAGAGGAACAAAGACACAAGAGCCACTATACCCACTCACCAAGAGACAAAGGAACACGGTTACATGCAGGCACACATACGCACAAAAGCACTCACAGACACACCCATGCGCACATGCTAAAAGACATGAAGACACAAAAGCAGTCGCAGGCAAACATATGCAGGCAAACAACATACATACAGGGATGGGCGTATGGCTGAATGGACCAGCAGTAGCTACGGACATCCCCTTTATCAGGTTTACGTTACTATAAAAAAAAAAATATATATGCTTGGTGCATTAATGCTGATGAGTTCCCTTGTTTTCCTCTTCCTGTTTTGAGTTGGCTTAATGCATTTCCCTAGGGGACATTTTGCTAGTTTATCCTGCAACGCCCGGATTAAAATGAAAACTTGCCAAACTAAGGTGCAAACTAGAGGTAAATTGAAGTCTGCATTTTCTGTGAGTTACAGTTGCACAACAATGAATGTTCATTCTTTGTTAGAAGATTTGGCAGTACAATAAAATACCCTTTCTTCTTACCTGCAAATATCAGCATTTACACAGATCATTTTAAGAAAGGGGTGGACAATACGAATATAGCCGCAAGGAATATCGAGATTTAACAATTATTGGTTAAGAATCCCTCCATGTGGAGGAGAAACAATACTTGACTATTATTAAATTAAGCAAGAAACGAAATATTAATGATCTCATTCCCTTTGGGCTTTACAGAAACTCATTAATTTTAATGGTTGAACGTAAAAGCAGGAGCCAGTGCTTCTCCAAACAAAAATGGTTTCCCTTGGTGGATGGTATTTTGCAATGTTTTATGGCAAATGTGTATAGTGGGATTTTTTTTTTTAGCTTTGTGGAAATTCTGACGATTGTCTGTCCGACCTACAGATTTTTTAGTAAAGTTGCAATAAGATTTTACTGCTTGCGCAATGTCAGTGCAAACATTCTAACAAGGACGAAAAAAAAAAAATCAAAAGAATAAAAACACAAAAAATGTACAAGAGGTTTTTGTAGTACTTTGATTTAATAGCTTTTTTTTTTTAAGATGGTACTTGCTTGCCGAGAAGATAGTTTTGGTGATGGGATACCCACAGCAAACAAATCTAATAATTATTAGTTAAACTTAAATAATGCATGGTGTGTGCTTTATTAACAGTGCCCTAAGGCTGAATGCCTATAATACCTGGGAACTAATATATCGCCATCAAAATCAGTAGACAAGTGACGAGGATAGTGCCATTTCTATGAAAAAGGCTTTTTTCTCTATTGATAACCATCATCGGCAAAACAAATGACTGGCTTGCATTTTCAGTATAAAGCCAGACCTACTGCCTTTGCCAATGCCTGTTTTATTACTCAAAGTGCACACACAATAGTGGTAGCAGTTGCAGTGGGGGTAATTGCAGTGGTGGGGGTAAGGGAAGTGGTGGTGGGAAAATGGTGGTGGTAAAGGTGATAGTAATTATAGTATTTGTGGCAGTGTTAATGTTGGGCTAATGTTGATGGCGGCAACAGTGATTATTATGGTGGTGATAATGGCCCCATTGGTAGACAAGGCTATTGCCATGATGTACAGGAAAATAATGAATAACGCCCCAGACCCAATGACGGCTCTGCGAGAGGCCTGGGAGAGGGACACCGGGACGCTTGAGGATGACGATTGGTCTGAGGCCGGCCAGAGACCGAGAGAGGTGGCAATACGGGCCCGCTTCAGGCTGGTTCAGTTACAGATCTTACACAGGTCATGCTATTCCAGGGTACTTCTAAAGAAGATGGAGAGGAGGGACTTAACGCTCTGCCTGAGGGGCGGTGGACAGGCGGGCACCTTCTTTCATGTACTGTGGATGCGCCCATCATTACAGCTCGACTGGACAGAAGTGGTGCAGATAATGACCAGGGTTCTTTGAGTGACGGTTCCCCTCGATGCTAAACTGCTTCTTTTTAACCTTACGGGAGAAGAGACTTGGCCCGGGTACCGAAAGATCTGGTTGTGGTGGTAATAGTGGCAAAGGGCAACATGGCGCGAGCTTGGGGTGCAGTGGCCCCTCCCCGAATTGAGGACTGGGAATCTGACATGGATTGGTATCAACGGGGAGAACAATTGATCTACCAGAGTAGGGGCTGCCCCAAGAAATGGGACAAAGTGTGGGGCAAATGGAGAGCTTATCGAGGGGCCTGATTGGGTGAGGTTGGGAAGGGAAGCAAGGGAAAGATG
Source organism: Calotriton arnoldi (assembly GCA_963921515.1). Taxonomy (NCBI): domain Eukaryota; kingdom Metazoa; phylum Chordata; class Amphibia; order Caudata; family Salamandridae; genus Calotriton; species Calotriton arnoldi. Next base: position 1,401,224 of record CAWUFW010001665.1, read on the forward strand.
TGTAGCATCCCGACGTTCCACTTGTCAAGAAACAAGATCTTTGTATTACGCCATTTTGATTGCTGCTTATGTGCCTAAGTTCATGACTGCTCTTTATCACATGTATACTGTGCGATTACCTCAACCACTGCATGCCCTGTATGCTGAGCACGAGTTTTATGCAATAAAAAATAATTTAAAAAAAAGAACGTGAGTGGCTGTCGTTTGTCACACTTGTGTTTTGTTACTATTTGTAAAATAGACACGAGGATGCATGTTTTAATAAGATTTAGCGATAAATGCCAGATTTGCGTTTTTCATGATTACACATAATTTTCATGAATTTCCAAGTAACTATGTGAAAGGAAATAACGCAGATTCTCTAGTACTACCCCCTGGTCGACCATGAAATGATCGATCACATGGTGTGATTGGTGTCGATCATGTGGTGCCCTCAGCAGAGACGGTGCACTTAGTGCTTCCCTGGTTAAACGGTGTCTGTTTTTTTTAAAACTATCTGTACCACTTCTAAAAAATAATTTCATGATATGTTTGGAAGTAAATATAATCCGCGTCCTACCGTTGAATCTCTCACATTGTTGAAGTGTGCTTCTTTCTTAACTACTCATTTGAAAGATGGGGTCCACAACATTGCAGGCATGACTTAGGCACTCACTGAATGTTTAAGCAACGTCGCCACTTTAAGATGCGACGTGAATGTTTTGAAATTATCTACTGCACAGAAGAAGTGTACATTGGTGCACAGACCTGCCATGCAAACTTGCACAAAATTGTCAGAAAAAGACAATGGAGTTTTTGTTTCCTGACAAAATGCTTCTGCAATAGAATGCTAAGGAATTCTGGAGGCGCGACAGATCTACTGACCAATCAGCACAGCCCGCGGGCACAGCTCTCATTTTGCCGTGCACGGCTCCCGCGAGGCCCCGGGAAAGTCAATACCAAGCTCTCGGAAATCAGTTTCAAGGTTTAAGATTCCTAAATGGCCCGCAAGATTGGGAGCCACAGCGCCAGCGCGCGGACTCCTGCGCGAAGAACGCTCCTCCTGGGACAGAAATTATAAAGTTTTCTCACGGCCGCTTTCCACCATGGCAACGACTTCCAAAGCCAGGAGAAGGGGTTTATAGCATTTACTTATTTATTTCCCAGTTTGCTATCGCGGGAGCAGGTCGAGTCAGACCCAGTACGTGTGCAGGCACCACAACTACTTTCACGGTGAGACACAGCACTGGACAGTTGAGTCATAATGCAGGGGCAGGGGGGGGAGCAGGGACAGGTATGGCAGGGGTGGGCAGGGACAGGTATGGCAGGGGCAGGCAGGGCAAGGGCAGGCAGAGCAGGGGCAGGCAGAGCAGGGGCAAGCAGGGCAGGGGAAGGCAGGAGCAGGGACAGGTATGGCAGGGGAAGGCAGGGACAGGTATGGCAGGGGAAGGGACAAGTATGGCAGGGACAGGCAGGGCAGGGGCAGGCAGAGGAGGGGCAGGAGCAGGGAAGGGACAGGAATAGCAAGGGCAGGCAGGACAGGGGAGGCAGGAGCAGGGACAGGTATGGCAGGGACAGGCAGGGGAAGGCAGGAGCAGGGACAGGCAGGACAGGGACAGGCAGGACAGGGACAGGCAGGACAGGGGCAGGCAGGACAGGGGCAGGCAGAGCAGGGGCAGGCAGAGCAGGGACAGGCATGGCAAGGGTAGGCAGGACAGGGGGAGGCAGGAGCAGGGACAGGTATGGCAGGGGCAGGCAGGGCAGGGGCAGGCAGTGTGTCATAAACTAGTTCTTGTCTCTTCCCTACTGCTCAGCTAGAATGTGTGATGACCTCATAGAATGTTTGGGTGCCTGTGTGACTGTGGAGCGTCAGTTGGTGAATGCAGGCTGAGCAGCAGGGAGGCTGCTCCTGGTGGGGCTACGCTTCATCTATCCTTTACCTTCTACTCATCTATCCTGGAACTAAGCTACAATAAAGATATCCTGTTTATACACCCGGCTGGTCTATCCTCCATTTGCGACATTTTGGCGACGAACTTGAAGAACCTACGCTAAGGAAGACCCTCCACAAAGGAGCTATGTAACAGAGGACTTTGCACAAGACAAAGGATCTATGAAACAGAGGACTCTACTCAAGCCTAAGGAACTAAGGAACCAAGACATTGAAACTTTGAAGAAACGCCCTGGTCAGCCCCACCAGTGTCCTTTTCTATCTGGACAGCCTTCAGCCTGGGCGTTTGTCATCCCACTACTGAGGACCCCGCTGTCACCTGGAAGACTTCTGGGTTACTACCTACAGTGTGGGCAACCTGTTGTGTTCAAAGAGATTTTCTAACAGCCTACCTGCCTATACTCTTATGCACGTGGTGCCAGGAAAAGTGCTTCAAAAACACCCTACATCTTGCTGGTAATCTTGCACTTGTGAAGCGTCCACAGCGCATCAAGAAGTTAAGTATACAGTGACGGATGCAGCCTCAGTGCGTGGTGAAGTGTTATTGTTGAGCGACGTGCTGCTTGAGTACATGCCCCACTTGCGTGTCTTTCAACAGGCTACAATCTCGTATATGCGTGGGTGTTTCCAGCTCTGCGTGCCTCTGTCAGCGCAAGACTTGTGAACCTCAACGTGTGCCAGTGCCTATTCTATTTGTTGCATTTCTGGCGTGAGACGGCTGAATTGGACATATGGATAGTCTTGTCTCCCCGCCTGCCTCAAGAGTGTATCGTCTGGGAGAAAAGATGAATTTGTTTTAGTTTGTTTTTACACGTGAGTTGTCTTGCCTATAGTGCGGTTAAAAGAGAAAACTGCCACGCAGCCATTCAAAATTTCAAACTCGGCACGCGCTCCTCACCTCTTCATGCGGATCAGCTGGAGAGTCTTGTGTGACGTTTCCCTTCGTTGCTAGGCAGTCTTCATTGCTGCCTTTAGACGTTTTCCAGCAGGAGCGTGCCTGGAGCCACTCGGCGTGCGTCTCCAGTGCGTGCCGCCATCTTATGTTTGGAGTCTCCAGAGAGCATATGCACCTTCCAGCTTGGTACACCTTATGCCAACCACGTCTTGTTCATTGCGGACAATAAAGTTTATTAGAACGTCGTCGTCATGCCGCATTGAGACATTCCAGTGCTTCCGTCACTTTCTCCTCAGTAAGACTTGCCCTTGTGCGGTGCCCTGAGGTGGCGTCCTCTTTCAGTCAAGAGCCATGGCATGGGGCAGCGTCCTCCTTCAGTCAATAGCCATGGCAAGGGGCAGCGTCCTCCTTCAGTCAAGAGCCATGGCATGGGGCATTTCGTTAGAGTGGTTGGTGATTTTCTTGCTCCGCTGTATCTACAGTTTTTCTTCTTGGTGAACTGCCGGTTTCCCCTCTTCACCATGCGCAAAGGGTCAATAACTGCGCTCATGAAGTTTACTGCTTAAATAGCTGGTTGGCGACATCTTCACCGAACTTTTTAACAAGGACTTCACGTCGGGCTGAAGACCTCGGGTGAGAGACCGCTCACCGGAGCTCGAGACTTTCTTTTCATTATATTGCTGGTCATTATAATGCATGTCTCGTTTTAGTGTCCGTGCCTTTAGGTCGTAGTTTGTTTATAGGGTTCATATCAGTCGTAGGGCAGCCCTCCTTCCAGTTTATACTGCACTGTGTACCCATCTTTGGGGAGGTCATGGGGGTGGTGAACCCTGTCCTGAGGAGGTTTTGTGGGTGGTCGCTGTTTCCCATTCAGGATATGGTGCCCTTTGTACCAATTTTTACACTGTTTATGCATGTGGCGTACTTTGTCGTGGTGAGGTTGTGGGTGCAGTCAGTAACTTAATTCAGTGTTTTTTAGGGTGATGCTTACCCTGCTGTGTACCCTGTCACGTGGAGGTTGTATGGGCAGTCAGTGTTCTTTATGTTTAGAGTGTACCCATGTATAGATAGGTTGTGAGAGCGGTGACTGCTCAAGTCTAGTTTCTTTGTTAGTGTAAGAGTGTACCGATTTTTGGGGAGGTTGCGGGAGCGGTTAGTACTCCTATTTGTAGGTTGTGTAGGTTATGTAGGTTGTGGAGGCAACTTTCGTCCCAGTCATTTTCTCTAACGTAGAGTGTACCCATCCATGGGGATGTTGTCGGAGCAAGTCAAATGCTCCAATTTTAGTTTTTTTGTGGGGAGGTTGTAGGGCCAATCAATGCCCGATTCTGTTTTCTAGGGTGATGTTTTACCCTACGGTCTACCCTTCATTGGGGAGGTTGTGGAGCCAGTCAAATGCTCCAATTTTGTTTTCTAGAGTGATATTTACTCTACGATGTATCCGTTAATAGATGGTTAATGTTCCTTTTCTTTAGGTTGTGGGGTCACTTAGCGCCTCAGCAATTCTCCCTAGCATAAGAGTGTACCCTTTTACGGGGAGGTTGTGGGGACATCCCAAAGTCATGCCTTCGCTATTTTGTTCTTCCCCAAGGGAGGGGGATGGGGCATGCCTGGTTGTTCTTCCAAGTAGTTATTCTTGGAAGTACTTATTCTTATATTTTTCATGATGTTTTACCCTTTTTGTCATATGCTTGTTGAAGTGTTTCTTTCCATACTTATGTTATTTCTGATGTATCGTTTATAATGACATTTCCTCTATTGCACTTCTTTGCTGTTTTATTCCCTAAGGAAAGAGGATGTGTCATAAACTAGTTCTTGTCTCTTCCCTACTGCTCAGCTAGAATGTGTGATGACCTCATAGAATGTTTGGGTGCCTGTGTGAGTGTGGAGCGTCAGTTGGTGAATGCAGGCTGAGCAGCAGGGAGGCTGCTCCTGGTGGGGCTACGCTTCATCTATCCTTTACCTTCTACTCATCTATCCTGGAACTAAGCTACAATAAAGATATCCTGTTTATACACCCGGCTTGTCTATCCTCCATTTGCGACACAGGGCAGAGGCAGGCAGGGCAGAGGCAGAGCTCTTAGGGCTGCACTGGTACAATCCATGGTCATGGCTTAAACAACGGAGATCCAGATGTAGTCCAAACTTACAGGAAGCCCGAGGGCCCTGCGACTTCCCCTGCAGCCAATGACAATTACACCTGTGGGTCTCCCAGGAGGACCCGGGCACTCCCAAACACACAAAAAAAAGAAAGCGGAAAGAGTGAATAATAAATGAGCAGCCAGAGCCACTCATTTATTATTCACTGCTCCTAGCAAGGAGCCCCCAAAATGCCCTCGGGTTTCATGGATGTACATGTCTTCTTGCAGGTGGTGCCCCAGTGTCAGGCACTGGTGATGCATGATGAAGAGTCAAAAAAAGGCTGCACTTCCCAGCTGGCCATTTTGGACATGCGTGCACATTGATGGAGTGACTTCAAGACACTAGGATCTCAGTACCATCTCACAGTAGAAGAATGCTCACCTGGAGGTGGCCTTAATCTGTCTGGACGCAGAAGCGGTTGTGTGGGAACTCTAGGGTTGGCACCTTTGGCTTCTAAATGTGTTCGGTATTTTTGTTTGGGGACATTATTTCGGATTCCACGGTTTCATATATGCAAGGATGTTTAGATTTAGTGAGGAAATGGAACCGGTCTTTGGCGGCCCCTTTTGTTTTCTTCATTTGGCCTCTCGGTCATTGACACTCTTGCAGCTGTAACATGATTCTGCAACATCTCTAGTAGCGGTGCAGTCTATAGGACCATCCACTCCCTGGCTTCATGCTTGTGATTGCTACTAGAACCCCCGAGGACCATACCGTGAACTCAAAACCTGTTAGCCTTGTGAGGAAACATGGATATTTCCGGGCAACCATGTAAGTATCTCAGCTAGCCCCTCAGCCAGCGTGAGGTGACCTAAACTGGTCCCCCCCATCTTTTCACTGACATCATCACTCCAGATAGCTCTGGCTGCAGTGGGATAGGGAATCGTGGGTCTATGCTTTGTTAAGCAGAATATGGCCCACCTAGTAACCATCGCAGCGGTCTGGTTGTGACAACGGTGTGTTATAGAAAGAGATGCTGCACTTCTGAGACATCCCCTTCACCAAGAAGAGAGAGCCATTAAAAAATGATTTTAAAGCAGAAATGAGACCGGGTTATATATGGATATATTGAACAAATATGCGAATATATTAGAATAAGACCATACGACTGAATGTTGGATAAGATCCGTTGTGATGGGCAGCTTTGTATGGCACATAATCACTGCATCCTGACACATTAAAAAACAAAAAAATATATATTTGTTTGCCAGCTTGTCTGTGAGATCAACAGGCTGGCTGATGCCACAAAGGGAGCTGTGCCCTAAGAGTAAAGAGCGCACCTTACATAAGGATTACAGAAAAAGCTAAGAGTAGGAGGAGGGATCTCTGAGACTGCATGCATTTGTGTTTGCTGCAGGCAAAGTTTGTTTTAATAGGGAAATCAACAGCAAAAAAAAGACCCAGAAGACTGTAAAACAGGCACAAAAACAGCCAAAAAACTGGCCCACACACTGACCTGTCAGACCAGCCCTTCTGGCACTGCCTACCTCCCTGTACGCCTGCCCAACCCTGCGGAGTCCTACGGTCTGAATAGAATAGATAAGGATAGCTGTGCCTTCATTTTATGGGCAATATGTCAAACTTTTATATCTAAATTGGTTGTATAAATAAACATTGGACCTCATGACTACCTACACAGCACAAGCTTTGTCTGCCTATTATGAAATGGTACTCCCTCTTGCAATTATAGAGCAACCTTAACACGTAATAATTTCTACACCACAAGAGCTACAAACTTCACCTAAGGGTTTGTGTCATTTTCTTGCCACAGGTGGGCAAATCACTTGTGTGAACGGAAGGTGAAAATGTATTTGAACCCTAGTGCGTGAGATCTGTAGCAGTTTAGGACTTCAGTAAAGCCTACTTAGTACAGCATTAATTTCCCACTTCCCTTTAACCAACAACTGTTTTTGAATGCACAAGATTAAGATCACTTTGATTGACAGTATGTTTTTAGCAAAGTATTAATACAAAGGGCCTGATTACAAGTTTGGCGGAGGGTTACTCCATCACAAACGTGACAGATAACCTGTCCGCCGTATTACGAGTTCCATTATATCCAATGGAATATAATGGAACTCGTAATACGGCGGACGGGATATCCGTCACGTTTGTGATGGTTTATGATGGAGTAACCGCTCCGCCAAACTCGTAATCAGGCCCTAAGTGAAAGAGTTGTGTATCAAATGATATAATCTATCCAAAAAGTATTTCATTGTCCAACTTCCTACCATTGTCAGGCTTGCTTGTTGTGGTCATCTATGGCCCACTGGAAGCACATGTCCACATCTAGCAAATCTCACATTAAGTCAGTTTGCTAAGCCACAAATTCAGAATGCTGCGACCCACGAGGAAGATTCTCCAACTCTCTAAACATAAGCCTACATACATTGCTACATTCCTTTTTGCCTCCCTCTCTTCTTACAGCAATAACAGGATGATCCCTCTTTAGCTGTGCAGTTCATGCAGAAGTAACAAGCCTCAGACGAGGCTGAAATTGCTATCCGCAGTTTAATAACATCTTCGGAAACTGCAATTATACTTCTTCCAAACACAAGCTATTTTTGATTTTCTCTAGTATGACAAAGTAAAAGGAAAATTAATAAATGTATTTGAAGTGTGAGGACTTTTGGTGTCCCCAGTGATGCATTTTATTTCAAGTGGAGGCTCCACCTGACATTCCATTTCATGGTCTATATTTTACAGTTGTCCTGCAGCACAGCACTGCTTTTCCAATGTGAATGGCACCTGGTGGTGTGATTAGAAGTAGCTCTTTAATGGTTTTAAATACAACTTTTTGCGGAGCTTGCAGGTGTATTTATTTTAGAAAAGAAGTTGTTGTTCTGCTTGACAGTGGGGTAATGTTACCCTTCTGGTGTCACTATGATGGCACCCCTATTAGAGCAATGGAATGTTGCGAGCTCCATTGAAGACAATGAAGTGGTTAAGGGCTAATAATGCTTACGGGAAAGTAGGGGTTGTGGTCTCCGGGAGTAGTTTACAAAAGTTCCAGCTGTCCAGAATGGGGAGACCCCTAACCCATTGAAACAAGGGATTTATTAAAATGAGGTGGACAGAGCTGGACTAGAAAATGTTGGCCAGCTCTGTCCACCTTCTTTTAACAAAGGGCTAATAATGGATGGTTTGTATAAGCCTTCTGCGCTAACATTTCAACATTGTCTATCTGTTTCTCACTTTCTTTTAGAAATAGGGGTCTCTCGTTGGCAATGGTTTTCACCTTTGTCCAAGTAGGGACCCTTGCTCTTAGTTAAGGTAAGGGAGTTACGCCCTTAGACAACCCCTGCTCACCCCCTTGGTAGCTTGGCACGAGCAGACAGGCTTATCTCAGAGGCAGTGTGTAAAGCATTTGTGCACACATACAGTAATACAGTGAAAACAATACAAATGGATACCACGCCAGTTTAGAAAAAGAAGTGATCTTTATCTAAACCATACAAGACCAAAACGACAAAAATCCAACATACAGTTATCAAGATGTGACTTTTAAAAGGTAAAAACAGTTCTGTCCACAGCAAACTATAGATGCAACACTTTCAACACAAAGTACCTTGAATATGTCAAACTCATAAGCAAAAACAGCCGCAGGGCAGGTGATGCGTCGGTTCCTTACGCACAAGGAAGGTGTTGCGTCGGTTCCTTACACCGCGGGAGGTGATGCATCGGTTCCTTACTGCCACTCAGGGTAGGGGATGCATCGGTTCCTTACTGAAGAGGAGACGATGCGTTGGTTTCTTACTGTGCAGGGAGGTGATGCATCCGTTTTTTACTGCGGCCCCGGCGTTGCTGTAGACTTGGCACCCCGGTGCAATGCATGGGGATTTGGGGATGCGTCAGTCCTTGATGCGGTGGCAACGGTGCTGCGTTGATCTCCCAGCCGTGGTCCCCAGATGTGTCGGTTCATGCAGTCGCACAGCAGAGCCTGCGTCGGAATCGGTGCAGTGATCTCGGACTTTGGAGATCGGTGCATGAGACTCGGTGTGCGGCTACTTCTCCAGCCGCGCTCAGACGCTGCGTCAGTTTCTTCAGGGGCACGATGGCGATGCGTGGGAATTTTTCCCGCATGGTGGTGTTGCATTGGAAACGGGTGCGGATGCGTCATGCTTCTTTAGTTGCTTCTCTTTTCCCAGCTCCCAGCAGCAGAGACAACCTAAAGAGGCCCGGCACAGGCATCTCTTGGCAGGTCAGAACTCTCAGCAAGGAAGTTGAGGGGCGCTGGTGGTGAAGTCTTTGTGTCCCTGAGACTTCAGAACAGGAGGCAAGCTCTACTTCAAGCCCTTGGAGATATTCTTCAAGCAGGATACACAGCACACAGCAAAGTCTTTGTCCTCTCCTTGGCAGAAACAGTCACTGCAGGCCAGCCCCAGACAGCACACAGCAAAGGGGCAGTACTACTCCTTCAGCTTTCCCAGCTCTACTCCTTGGCAGAGGTTCCTTGAGTCCAGAAATAATCTAAAGTTCTGGGGTCTGGGCCACAATATTTATACAGCATTTTCCTTTGTTCTCTGGTGGCAGAAAGGCTCTGTGTTCAGTCAAAACCAGTTCTGTCCTCTCTGGTTCAGCTTCCCGGCAAGAGGTGGAGACAGCATTGTGTAAGGCAGACCAGGCCCATTCAGGTGCAAGAAAAATCTCCTCCCCTACTCTAAATGCAGCCCAGGTCTATTCAGCCCAGCCCTGACTCGTTCAGGAAAGGCAGGACACACATCAACACCCCCCAGTGGCTGTCAGAGAATGCACATCCCCTGCCACTCCAAAGCCAGACAGTCAATCCACAAACCAGCAGAGGCACACAGGATGGCTAAGCAAGAAAATACCCACTTTCTAAAAGTGGTATTTTGGAACACAATATAAAAATCATCTTTACTAAAAGATACATATTTTTAAATTCTGAGTTCAGGCATACTAAACTCCATCTTTCTATCTTGTCCCAATGGGAAGTTATACTTGTAAGATGTTACAAAGTATTCCCCATCTATCCTATCGGACAGATAGCCTTTCAATAGTGAAAAACGAAATACTCAGTTTTTCACTATCAGGACGTCACACACACCAGTACATGTCCTACCTTTCACGTAGCCCACAGGGGTACCTTGGGCCTACCTTAAGGGGGACTCACATGTAATAAAAAGGAAGGTTAGGGCCTGGCAAGTGGTTGCACTTGCCAGGTCGACATGGCAGTAGAGACTGTGCGCAGACACTGCAGTGGCAGGTCTGAGAACCCTTTGAAAGGCTGCTTGTGTGGGTGGCACAATCAGGGCTCCAGGCCCATTAGCAGCATTTGATTTACAGGCCCTGGGCACACACAGTGAACTGTACTAGGGACTTAGTAGTAAATCAAATAAGCCAATTATGGAAACACCAATCCATATGAACAATTTACTCAGAGAGCATATGCACTTTAGCACTGATCAGCAATGGTAAAGTGCCCAGAGTCCTAAAACCAACAAAAACAGGAGGCCAAAAAGCAAAAGATCTGGGGATAAACCCGCTGAAAAAGCCATGTCTAACACCTTCTAATTTAGAACATTCTTCCCTCAGTGGGTGGAGTCCTCTAATAACCTTACCTCAGCAATGCTCAAAAAGGCTTACCTCAGCCTCACCAGTATCTTGGGCCTATAAATTGGGTTCATGGCCTTTGACAATTGGTATAGCCCTCAGCAAAGTGCTATAAGGCTATATTAGCTGTTGAGCTAGGAATGGGTTTATTTGTGTTTATGCTATTCAGGCAAATGATCTTTCTCCTTCGCACTGAAAAGCCCAAACGTAGGAAGAACACAGCTTTTATGGACTCACATGGGGACCACAGCAAGGGAGTAGCCAGAAAATGAAAATACCCCCAACTCTGAACCAAATCTCTTATGGCACCAAGCATGCAAAGCAAGTCATCACAACCCTCCCCACAAGAGCTCTCTTGTCTCTTCCATGCAAGCATCCATCCATTCATCCTTTCATGCTTCCATCCACCCACTGATATCCATCATTTCAATTTTCAAATTACATTCTGTCATCCATTCATTCATCCAGACTTTCATCATTCTGTCTGGCCATCCTTTCATCTGCCCACCCATATCCAAATATATCCATCCATCTCTAAACCTATCCATCTAACTTATCCATACATCCATTGCTCCATCCACTATTCACCTTTTCATCCTTCCATCCTTTTGCTCATCCACCCACCCTTTCACTCCATTCACTCATCCATCCACCCATTCTTTCACTCATCCATCCTTACACCCATCCTTTCAATCATTCATTCATCCATCTACCCTTTCCCTTATCCATCTGCCCTTTAACTCACAAATCCATCCATCCTTTCACTCACCCATTAACCCAACCTTTCACATTAATTATGAGCCTTTGTCTGTCTAGTTGCAGACTAGAAGAGGCCCATCGACTCCACCCCCATGGAAGCTGCTAAAGCAGGGGATTCACAATACCCCTGTCGCAACCTATCCATCCATCTCCAAACCTATCCAGCCATCCTTTCACTCATCCATCCCTCCAGCCATCCTTTCAACTATCCATCCATTCTTTCACTCCGCCCACTCATCCATCCACGCTTTCACCATCCATCCACTCTTTCACTCAACAATCCACGAACCCAATCCATCCACCCAACTCATCCACACACCCATCTACCCAACCACCCGTCCATCCGCCCATTCATCTACCCATTCACTCAGCCATCCATCCACCCTTTCATTCAGCCATTCACCCTTGCGCTCATCCATTCACCCTTTCACTCAACCATCCACCTATACATCCACCCACCTAATCAATCCACCCAACTCATCCATGAAATTAAATGAAATGAAATTTGTACTTGTAAAGCGCACCCATACCCCCAAAGGGGTGTCCAGGCGCTGTACGCATACCGCTGTGGAACCCTTCCTGGCTTTTCCCTGTGAAATGTCCACTCCTGGGCACCCCCAGGGTGAAGCCAGGCATCCCAGCGCTGTTGGGGCCGTTGTGGAGATTAAGCAAGCTATTGCCCAGAGTTGCAGAGTGGGACCCATGATTAGAATAGGCACTGAGGCGAGAATTATCAGGTCCGAGGAAATTGAGCCCAAGACCCGCCGAAGCGGGAATTGAACCCTGGTCCCGGGCCAGATCTCTGCATCAGGGTCTGCCGCTCTAACCATTGAGCCACACTTCTCCACTCCATGAACCCATCCACCTACTCATCCATCCATTCACTCGTGCATCCACTCATTCATCCACCCTTTCACTCAGCCACCTATCATTTCATTATTTCACTCATCCATCCTTTCACTCATTCATACAGCCATCTCTCTATCCACCAATTCACTCAGCCATCCATCCTTTCATTCACACATCCATCCACTGACTTACCCACCCACCCTTTCACGTTAATTATGAACCTTTGTCTGCTGAGTTGCAGACAGAAGAGGCCTCACCCCTGCTGCAGCTGCTAAAGCAGGGGTTCACCGCGCCACTGAAACAAGGTAGCTATAACCCGAGACGAGCCAATTCCCCCACTGCCAGACATTTCAGACACTGTCACCCACAATAGGTTAAGAAAGCTTTACGAAAACGAAATGACCTGAATACCCAGAGCGACAAACGCATCAGCTGACTAAACCTATATAGATAGCCACATGATCAGAGGTAGGCAAGTAAATGTCCATTTACCTGAATTAAGCACAAACCATCTTCAGTCAAAACAAGAGTTCTGCACTCTAACATGGAGAAGTGTCATATCATTTACACAGCGTGTAGTCCGTGTCACCAGCGTCTTTTTTTAAATAAAATATTTCAAATCAGACATGCCCATGGGCATTAACTTTAATTCAGACAAGTCGAAACAAACCTATACTGACGCTGCGTGCGAGTTAAAACATATTTCGTCACACGCAGCCAGTGCTGGCGCAGCGAGCCCGGGAGCGGGGCCGAGATCTCGGTGTGTTACTACGAGTATTTTATTAGTATGCACATCAGTATCTTCACCACTTCGTGTTTTTTCTTATCTTGACGGCAGGGAACGCGGCTGAAATTTACCCAAGCAAGAACCATTAAAAAAGGTCCCTGGAGTGATTTTAGTGCGAACTGAGCAATGAAGCAGGCGTGCGCATTCACGGCGCTGGAGATATTAATCCTTATCCCTACAGCCATTGAAAAGAAACGAAAGCACTGGGACCAATAATTGTTCAACTCATATTGCAGGGTCTCTCAGCCTGCAGCCGATGTTTGCATATGCAAGCATGTTATTTTCCTCTACAAGATTAATGCGAATTTACATTTTAAAATATGCACTGCGAAAGAACGTGCATTTAAGAATCTCCCCGAAAACGTGGGCTTCGTGTCGGGATCTGAAAATGCCGTCAGGTGAGAAAAGTATCTTTACAGGTGCTTCAGATCAGATATCAAATCTTGCAACTCACGGCGTAACTTTGCAGGAGGCAGCCCTCACCCATATTTGGCAGCGTGAGGAACAGCGCGAGGGGAGCACGTCTGATCTCGAGTGACGTCAGTGCGTGCGTGCGTGGATGTGGTGGCACTTGGTGCAGCTCTAGGCGGTACTGCTCGCCGTCCTCAATGGTCCTTCATGGCTCGGTGACAAGAAGGTACCGGAGTGTGAGTGGGGAGAGGGTTCAAGATTGACAAAAAGTGCCACCAGGGTTTGCACAGGATTTCCCCATTTTGTGCTAAATGAATGTGTGGTGAAAACGGTACGAGAAAGCAAACAAGCGGCAACAATGCATAGTGTCACCCTGTGGCACATACATCACAGTCCTACCCAGAAGTGCACTCTTACCCAAATGCCTAGGGCTGATGGTGCGCAATTGGCAGCCAGAGTTAAGGCGATGTGTCCTTTGAAGCGGAAGTGAGTGTGTGGGGGATTGGGGCCCTCGAAGTAGTAGATAAATTGTTACTGGTGATGATACAACAGCTCGAGTCCCAGCCACAGGAGAGAGGACACCCTACTGGATGAGGGAAGGGATCAAAGGATGGTAAAACAGGCCAAAAAAAAGGTGTTTCTGGAAGACTGATCTGTGCCTGAAGCGCCCTGACATCCAAGGAGAAAAAGAGAGGTTGGTGCAAAGCAGGTTTAAGTGCAGTGACCCTCAAATAATACTCAAACTAAATGCAGTGGTTCGTCAGTGTCTGGGGATCACTCCCAGGAGTCCCAGCTGGTGCAACAGACATTTGTGCCTGCTTTTTGAGACCCTGGGGCACTTTGGTAATAAATCAGCCACACACCCCTGTGTGGCCCCTTGTGTAATATAGAGCGTGCTTGCACACAATGTGCACAAAATATGCACCAGTAAAGGTCCAAGGAGGGATTCCTTCATTAACATGGAGGTGTGGCCCCAGGCAAATGAGTGAACACCTGTGCCCCTGTGCAATATTAAGGAGTGTGTGCAGCAGCAAAGAAGCTATTCATCATATATTAATTAGGGCGCAGACTGTGTGTCCTCAGAATATTCACTTTCGGAGTGGCCATAGGGATGGCCCAGTGGTTCCGACACAGGCAGGTGCCATACACACAGTGCACCAATTTGCTAAGAGGGAGTCGCAGCAGCCTGGTTAGGCAAGAGGCAGCTGCGGGTCCAAGCAAACAAAGATATAGCTTCTTTTTTTTCTTTCGGAGTTTTATATAGCGCGAACTTGACCCGACGGTATCAGAGCGCTTTACATGAGCACCAGTTGCGTTACACAAGGACACATTCATTTTTGTTAGGCACGGGAAGATTAAGTGATTTGCCCAGCATCACAGGATGTTGAGCGTCATTGCTGAGACTTGAACCCGGTCGACCGCCCTAGCCGTTAGACCACATCCTCTCCCCAGCTTACCGTCTTGCTCAACCTTTGTGGGCTCCACAAAAACACCTCCTGCCACAGTTTCAGAAAATGCCCCTTGGCATTGTCAATGGGCCCTTCCCCCAATTTTTGGGTCCGCTTGTATTGCCAGAACGTCCCATTGTAAGGCATGTGTGTTATGATCTCTGCCACCCACTCAAAATCCTGCTGCCGGGTCCTCAGCACTGAAAGGTAGATGGAGGGTTTCAAAACTGCATATCTGCCTTTCAGTGCCGCTCTTCACCCAGTTCAGGCACTTGTGCCTGCACTAGGAACATTGCATTGTTTGCAACTCGGTGCACTATCCTAGTCTGCAAAGGGCACACCTTCAGTTTACAAAATATTCATCCAGAAGCCGACCTTCATTTTGAGTACCATAGTCCATTGTTTAAAAGTGATTTCTACCCAGGATTTGGGCCTTCCTCAGACCCGAGACTGTAGTACGTGTCCTATCTACCCAAGGAGATACAGTGGTAGGCTACTGGGTCCTTCCTCCACAGAAGGTGACTGAAGCTAGGCTGGTAAATTAGTGGATTCTCACTAGCTTATAGGTTCCTTCTGGCCACAGAATAGATGGGTAACTGGATTACGGCCCAGCCCTAAAGATACAGACACTGACATCATGACTGGATAATTGTCACCAACCCGACTGACTCACCCAAGGCCTGGAAGCAAGCAATATGGTGCTACCTACCTGAGCAGATTCTGGGATTCCCAATTTACAACCAGGGACAGCGAACTGTGCCATCTCAAAAGTGGTATACCCTTATTTTTTAAATTTAATTATGTATTTAATTATGTGAAGTTTTACACAGCATGAACCAGACTCACCAGGATATCAATCCACTTAGCATACATTTACTTTGCTTACTGGTAATACATAGAATAAGGGTCAGGAGTCTTAAGTACCCCTTACGAGAAACTCTTACAAGGGTAGGGAGAGTCTTTCTAAAGTCTAAAGCAGGATTCTCCAAAGTCTGTCCCGGAGGCCGGGTTCATGGCAGATTTTTAACATATCCCCATTTAGATAAATGTAGTTATCTTAAAAATCTGGCATGGATCCGGCCCTCCAGGACCGACTTTGGAGAACCCTGGTCTAAAGGGTTGAAACAGTAGAGGGGTAAAGTTCAGTGTCAGTATTTAGACTTCTAACGTGTCCTCAGTAAGAAGAAGGACCAGAACTTTGAAACCTATTCACATAGTCAAATTTCGTGACTCCTACAATAGTCATTCTAGAAAAAAGTTCAAATAAGCCTGATCATAGATGGAAATGTCCATGGAGAAGTAATATTTTAAGCTCTTTCTTGAAGATGAGATAAGAGGAGTTGGTACTTAATGCTCCACGGTTAGAGTTCCAAATTTTGGACGCACATCCAGAGAAGAATTGACTTAGAATTCTGGACTATTTGAAGAGTGGAGTCTCTAGTAGAAGCGAGTCCATACTTAGTAGTTTGCAGGATCCACCACAGATAATGAGTTAGTGAGCCAGACAGTTCCGTGAACCCTTATGTAGAGAATTGTGTATAATACAAGCCAGCCGGAATGGACTTCTGGCCTCCACATGAAGCCTGTTGACTGTCATCTAAGGTGCGGTTATGTAATCGTATACTCTGGTACCGTATACTAGTCATACTGCAGCATTGAGGGCTGCTCTTAACAGGGCTAAGTGGATTCTGGGTATGCTGATAGAGTGACCGTTTTTGTAGTCCATTCTTGAGGGGGCTATTGATTGCACCAACGTTTTGAGATTATTGGTGGGAATGAGGGGCGTGAATTTCCTGGAGAGAAATTCTGTTGTAGGACACCTATTGCTAAGGGATTTGATGTGTACATGCAGATTCAGGTCCTTATTCCTAGTAAACTTGTGTTTTCAGTTGTGGTTGCTTACAGATGAGAATGTATGCTGTGTCTAGCCAGGACTGTATGGAGCTGTTACTGGGCAACATGGAGGTGGGAGGAATGAAGCAACACAGGGGGAAGGAATCACAACAGGGGAGCAAAGCACCACAGAGGGATGCATGCAACATGGAAGGTGGAGGGGGAGAAGCATAAGGCAAGAGAGAGTAACATGGAGCAAGCCGGAGGGGGAGAAGAGAAGTACACTTAAGAGACAGATGGAAAAAAACATGCATTCTAATGGAGTGCTTCACCAAAAAGAAGTACGCATTAGCAAACCGAATAGGTCTCGCCTACATTGGCTTTGGCAATCTGGTTTTGCCATGTTAGGGGAGTAGAGTTCAGTGGTTCAGTGGCAGAGAGTGTTATAGAGTGCAGTGTCGTAGAGGAGAGTGGAGGAGAGTGGAATGGGGTGGAATAGGGTGAAATGGGTTGGAGTGGATTGAGGTAGTGAGGTGGATTGGATTGGGGTGGATTGAGGTAGAGTTGGTTGGATTTAGTAGAGTGGGGTAAATTAGAGTGGGGTGAATTGGAGTGGGTGGATTGGAATGGGGTGGATTTAAATGGGGTGAGGTAGATTGGAGTAGGGTGGGTTAGATTGGTTTGGGGTGGGGTAGACTGGGTTAGATTAGAGTGGTTTGGAGTGGAGTGAATTAGAGTAGAGTGGGGGGTGGACTGGAGGGGTGGATTGGGGTGGGGTGGATTGGATTGAGGTGAGGTGTGGTGGATTGGCGTGGGATGGATTGTAGTGGTGTGGTTTGGAGTGTGGTGGGCTGAATGAATTGGACTGAGTGGGGTGGATTGGACTGAGTGGGGTGGATTGAACTAGGGTGGGGTGGATTGGATTGGGGTAGAGTGGGTGGACTGGAGTAGACTGGAGTGGATTGGAGTGGAGTGGATTGAAATGGGGCAGGGTGGATTGGGGTGGGGTGGATGGGAGTGGGATGAATTGTAGTGGGGCGAGTGGGGTGGAATGGAGTAGGGTGGCATGGAGTGGATGAAATGGATTGGCGTGGGGAGGATTGGAGTGAGGTGGATTGGGTTGAGCGGGCTGGATTGGACTGAGGTAGATTTGATTGGGCTGGGTGAACTGGATTGGGGTATATTGGATTTGGCTGGATTGGGGTGAGGGGGATTGGATTGGGGTGAGGTGAGGTGGATTGTATTGGAGTGGGGTGGATTGAAGTGGGGCACATTGGAGTGGGCAGGATTGTTTTGGATTGAGTGGGGCAGACTGGAGTGGAGCAGATTGTTTTGGATTGGAGTGGGGAATATTGGAGTGGGATGGATTTGAGTGGGGCCGATTGTTTGGGATTTGAGTGGGAAAAATTGAAGAGCGGAAGATTGGAGTGCAACAGATTGTTTTGGATTGGAGTGGGGCAGATTATTTTGGATTGGAGTAGGCAGATTGTTTTGGATTGGAGTGGGGCAGATTGGAGGGGCGGATTAGAGTGTGGCAGACTGTTTTGGATTGGAGTGGGGTGCATTGGAGTGGGGCAGACTGGAGTAGGGCAGAGTGGAGTGGGCCAGATGGTTTTGGATTGGAGTGGACTAGATTGGACTGGGGCAGACTGTTTTGGATTGAGTGGGGCAGATTGTTTTGAATTGGGGTGGGCCAGATATGACTGGGGCAGACTGTTTTGGATTGAGTGGGGCAGATTGTTTTGCATTGGAGTTGGCCAGATTGGAGTGGGGCAGACTGTTATGGATTGGAGTAGGGCAAATTGTTTGGATTGGGGTGGGGCAGATTGAAGTGGGGCAGATTGGAGAGGGACAGATTATTTTGAATTGGAGTGGGATAGATTAGAATGGGGTGGGCTGGGTTGAGAGGATTGAGTGTGGTGGATTGGATTGGAGTGAATGGTTTGGATTGGAGTGAGGTAGATTGGTCTGGGATGGATTGGATTGAGTGGACCGGATTTGTGGGGGGTGAGGTGGGGTGGATTGGCGTGGAATGGAGTGCGGTGGATTGGGGTACCACACTATTATGTGTTAAAGCATCATTTCAGAAATTACACATGAGAAAGAAAAAATGTTGCTTTGCAATAAAATAATCCTCATCTTTTGAGAAGAGCACTCACGAGCAAAAACAAAAGAAAACATGAGTGCAAAGTGAGAAAAGAAGACTTGGCAAAATAAAAGAAAGTTAACTACAGAAAATAAATCTTTGCAATTTTGTTTGTCCTGGTGGGCACGTTTTTGCCAGTTACACGCCTTCTGTTTGCAGGGCACTAAAAGTTGAACAGAACAAAATAGTACCGTAATCAAGTTGAGAGCAGCGAATGGGCACTGATTAAGTTGATTCAATCAATGCTTGGTCCCTGCTCCACAGAGAGGAACGGATATTATGTTAGGCCTGCCTTGACAAATTAAGAGACTGAGTGTAAAGAAGAGTGCCACGCAAGCCAACATATGGGAAAGCAATGGGCGGGCTCCAAGCCCTTTTTTTTTTAACAACAGTATCTCGCAAGCAAAACGCATACGCTAGCACATGCTCACGCAGGCTCGACTCTAAAAAGTGGTGTGCGGAAAGTAATCAGTGGAAGGTCAGAAGTGATGAGGCCATGCTCCAGGGGAGGGACAAACACGAGAAGAGGCAAGAAAGCACACACAAGCTGACGAATAAATAGCAAGCAAATTACCATGATCATGAGAGTGACAATAAAGTCAACCAATGTAAGCTGACAATAGGTCTTTTCGCATACAGAGAGCTTGTGCTGTCTGGTAGGCGAAAGGTAAAGTAGACACCCATCGTACAATCGCCAACTGGAATGACAATAGTTACGTCAATAGAATTTACATACACAGGTGTTATAAAAACTAACATGCAAAACACAACTACATACACCCTGTGGAAAATATACTAATTAAAACACTGCAGTTCCTAAGAAAATGCTAAAATATTGACCAGCAGAAAGGAGTTAATGAGATAGAGCAATGACTAATCTCTTGGTATTAACTTCTGCGAAAAACAGAATTTAAAAAAGCCTACCAGCCAGTATTCTACAGAATGCATTATATTAGGGAATGCATGTCAGCCTGACAAAAGCACCCGTCAACCAAACAACTGTTCCTACCAACACTTTGGTCTTGACTGCTAAACTCGCAAAGTCGAAGCCTTGACTTCTGGACTGTCTTCTGATATGGGTGAATACTTCCCGATAGATTCACCTGTAGTCCCCATTTAATTAGTATTTCACTTGTGTGAATGCAAGTCATTCTGCAAATGACCCCTGTCAACTAGACAGCTGTAAGTGGTAGCACATTTGTCAGCGATTACATATTTGCTGAAAAATTGAACTCACCTGATCGAAGTGAAGATTTAGTAGTACCCATCTGGTGCACGGCAATACGTCCTGAGTGACCACGTTGTACACGTCATTCGGATGCAAAGAGGGTTGAGGTTGGTCTACAACTCATTCCGGCGTTGTTTTTTTTTTTTTTTGCCTCCACCATTGAGGTATTAGATTATTTCCATGTCTCCAGCCTCTTCCTCAGAATCAGAAAACCTTCTCCGGTGACTCGGGTTTGTGATCTCCACTTGACTCCGGAGCTCCTTGCTCACATGGGGACCACAGTCCTTTCTAAGAATACTGCAGTGTTGTTGCCGGTGCTGTATCCAAGCATTGATTGAGTGCAGCGATGCTGATTCAAGTACTGCTGGCGCCAGTACTTTGAGGATCTTCTAAATGATCGCCTAATAAAAGAGCCATTCGATTAACTTAATACACTTAGAAATGAGCCAGGCATGGACGCCGCAAATTGTACGGCTAGGCATCGAGCTGCATCTGTGAGACCTCCAAGGGCCTCGTTAATGGGCTGGATTCATATCCTTACTCATCAAGCAGCAGCAGAGGATTGCAAAATGTATTAGTCAACTAATTCATTCAGTAAATTTCTGAACCTATTGTTAAACATTGTTGAAGGGGCATCACATGTAGAATTATGGACGGCAATTCATAGGAAATGGACAGGGGCGTAAAGCAGGCCGCTCTTCTACCCAAGGCTATGAGTGGCCGTGAGGTATGGTAGTCTCAGGGGCCCCTTGCCACGTTCTGCAGGGGCCCCAATATGTATTGTTACACCCCTGGAAATGGGTGCTACTCTGCGATCTTTCAGTCGTAGCAGATTAAGTGTTTATTCATGCAGGTGTTGTATATAGGAGATCTTGCAACTCTGAGGTTGCTTCAAGGCACTCAAGATGCTGTGAATAGGCTGACATGCAGAACAGAGGAGGGGGATCCAGACAGTCACAGTTAACACAGTGGGCAATACCCAGCAAAGGGCGGGCTATTGCTGGTGATCTATGGGTATGCAATAAGAAGTACTGTCAGAGAGGGTAACAGCAGTAAAGCCCGCCATTTCCCTACCACTTGCGGCATGCCGAGGCACTCTACAATCTGCCTCTATTGTGACCGGCAACATCAAGGTTTCAATACAATAATCAACTGTGTTCCTGTTTTGGTAAAGTTAATTTTTTATTACTTCACTAGCAAAGCCAGGCCACGTCACCAAATGACGAAAGACACATCTGAGTCTGTTTGTAATTTCCTCTCTTTGTCCTTCATCCGCCATCCCAGCAGCAAACAGGAGGTTGTTGGGGGGCCAAGGATGGGATAATGCGCTCAGACGGGGACGTCATCAAGGTGGGACAAAGGATGTGTAATGTCACTTCCTGGTACTCGAGTGTGCAAATAAGCAAGGGTGATGCGTATGTCCTACTATGTGCCCGCACTGCCTCTGGTAGCATCATAGGCCAAGCAGACTTTACCAAGACAGAAGTCTGCCATTTAGACAGTTTTTACAAGTTAGCCTCAAGTGGAAAGAACAACTTGAACAAATGAAACGAGGGGGGCAGTCATCATTATGATGGATTCACTGTAAACTAAATCACTTCTACGTTTACGTCTGATACTGTCTGCCAAGTTACTACGGGCCTCCCCCTAATGATTGATGGGCCAACGTACGCCCACGTTACTCTCTGGAGTCTCTTTTTTCATCTTAAACCGAGAGGTGAAATATACATAATTACGAGCATTTGTTTCTTCATTAGATCCAACTCTGGAGCCACCCGCAGCCTCGATTTCCTAGGGGTTGTATTTATCGCATACTCCTCCTAAATGCAAAGGGGGCTTTTGAGGTCAAAACCCTTGATTTGAAAAGGACAGACGGGGTTATAACAATTTCAAGCCTTGAAAAAGTCGTCAACACGACGAAACGTGTCGGCTGTGTGCGTCATCTATCAACCTACGTGTCAACAGATCTTTGGGCTATTAATTTTGTTTACATATGGAATTTGTTTGAACTTTTGCTGTTTTGGAGAGCTTTATAAATTAATATTAGATCTGTAACAGTGACGGACAAAAACCCCTCTACTATTGTTGTGCTCTGAATTGTAAAATAATGTTGTATATATGTGAAAAATGGTTTGCATATATTAATGCACACTACTGGGATGGCATAGTGTTTATTAATTTGTACACACTATACTTATTTTCACATTACATGTACCTACTTAACAGAGGTGCTGACAGCCTCGTATTACCATCTTGTTTCTTATTTGACATCACTTCTAGGCGCGTCTGCTTTTTTGGGCAGATGAAGGAACGAAGGTACTTTGCCGGGGACTGCACTGTTTGTTCAAATGAAAAAATTAGGGCTCAAACCCAGAGTTCCTGGCTCCAAAGTCTGTAATTTAGCCACTCATTTGATCGCACATACTCCCATTGGTGGAAGAGGTAAAAACAATCACACGTAAAGAATATGTCGCTATTATGATACAGACCGGGAAATTCATTTCAAAAGCTACCCTACAGCAGCCTATCTCCATAACTGTGGAAACCAATCAATGTGGCATCATTTCAGTATTGGACAAATCGAGAACCAAGCCATGCAGACTTTTGAGCAAAGTGGGAATTAAGTAACGAAGATGGTAATGTTTTTCTCACTTTGCACCCTTTGAGAGGGGAGCATTCTGTTGTAAATGAGAAAGAGATATTTCTGAGCAAACCTTCAGGGAGCCCCCAAACTTTCAACGGGGTCCAATTCAGCCCAGGGTCAATGAATATCTGAGAGATATGGGAGACTCGGGCCCCTCATCACATTCTGCTGGGGGGGGGGGGGCGTGCTATTACACCACTAGTGCCAACTCCTCATTTCTGCCGATGATAAAATAAATGCCAATAAATTGGATTAAGATATGAGCTACTTTTAAGTACAGTTCCGTTTGAAACATACACCACATAAAGGCTCGTGTTATTTATTGTTCAGCACACCATTTGAAATCACAGACCCAGAGCATGAATGAAGGCAGGTGCCAGGTGGGTGGAATTTAGAATTGAATAATTCAGACACATCTCTTGAAGGTACAGGGGACCAGTCAGTATCCACCCAGGGACAAGGTCGGGGGGGGATCAAAGCCATCAGCAAGGCAGGGTTTGGAGTTTCTTCTTTTTCAGAGGGAAAGAGGAAACCATCTTCGTGCAGGCGGTTCAGCGTGATGTCAAGTGCTCATACTTAGGAGGGTTTTTCAAAAAGGCACCTCGCCTAGAAAAGCTTTTTCAAAGATTTTCTGATTAGCACCTGGAGAAAGCAGCATTTATGTGAGTGGATTCGTTTGGAGTGGCCTAAGGCGGAATAGGGGGCTTTTCATCAGGAAAAGCGCTTTTTAGATCAGGCCTAGAAGCCTAGGCCTGACCCTTCGAATGATCAGCTCTGTGCTGCAGTGGGTTCTGAGTTAAAACACTCCTTGATTCGAACCGCAGTAGCATTTTTGTTTCAAATCGTGTAATTCTGCTCTGAGACGCACGCACACCACGTGACACACACATTAGCATATCCTGCCATCAAGCATATGGACTCATTTTTTAAGAAGTGGGTTTTTTTCCTATTACGGGCCTGGGGCAACTTGCTCTTTTATAAATGCTTCTCGACTGAATGAGCAAAGAGATGCAGAATATAATTATTCACATTACGACAGTGCACCGCAAAATTGCAACGGGATGTTAACTTTATGTTGCACTAAATTATTGTCATCATTAAGTATCTATACCACGATGCGAAGGTGCTTAGAAAATAACAGTTATAAAAACACTGTAATAATAAGGATTTGTAATGTAGTGCCTCAGCCAATTGAAGTCTGTCTGGATAGAAACAAAATAAAAAATATTTATTTTCTATTATTTGGACAATTTCTTATTTAAAATGCCTGAGAATGCACTTGACTAGATATACATTTGCTAACATTATTTACCAGACAATGTGTGAAAATGTTTCAGGCACATGAAAGTGATACCATGATATGACATTTTCTTGCTTATTGAAATTAGCCCAACTGCTGTGTCTGTCAGCCCAGGAAATAAAACTCAACCTCTGTTGGGACTGGGCTCGAGTGCCTGGATTTCTGGCTGCCCCGACCAATTCAACGTCCCATGTCACCCAAAATAAAACGATACGACGAGACATGTCGGACTTGATGCAAAATCCATTTTATTTCCAAGAAATGCCTATGGGAGACGCGATGCGTTGCTACCCAGATCGGATCTTGATCACATGTGATCACTGATGCAGCTCTCATTGTATCGCCTTATTTTGGGTGACATGGCACTTAGAAAATATATATATATCATAGCTAAACCTCCTTTTTTAATGTTCCTCAGTGGTTTCCAAGCTAGTATTTCACAGAAAAGAGGTTTGTGAATTATTTCCCATAATTCACAGTGCTGAATTAATTTGCAGGATATCTAGCTTCCCTAAATAAATAAAAAAAAGTTCAACAGCACACTTGTCTTTCTTTCAGTGCTAGTAAAAACGCTGTCACAATGACAGATCTGCTCTTAGAACATTAATCAACACACCTGACAGGCAAGTTCACCTTTGCAGACCCATCCTTGATGCAAGCATCTACCAATGAATCCTCACCAGTGCATGAAAATATGTGCTGCAAATGCAGAACCCGATCAGGAAAATGTTAGTGTACCATATTGCACTTTATTTCCTCTATTTATATTTTTTTTGTTAAATCTACCTTATAGTATCCGTGTACTACAAAAAAAGCACATTTTTGAATGCATGTTTTTAATTTCCTTAAAATGCCCTTTGCATTTAAATTTGATTTGTTGCATAAAACACATTATAAAAGATTACCAGATTATCCACAACAAAAACACACGTTTCCTAAAATTTTGACAGTCATATCTGCAGTCTCAGGCAAACAACGAATACTAAACGTATGACACTGAAATGCAATAAATCTTTCTAAAGACTAATAAAATCAATTAATAAATCATGAAATATAAATAATACATGACAAGTAACATGTGTAGTATGGTCTTATATTCCCATCTCAGGTTTGAGGTGATATTTACCAACCACTCAGCCTTCAGTCTTGTGGTTTGTAAATATCACCAGAACCCCTTGATAACAATACAGTCTCATATCACAGTTACCCGTTATGTATTCTACACTCTACACACACACATATATATATATATACACACATATGTGTACCCACTTCCTACACATCCAGGTACCAGGTGTAACCTACAAATAACATTTATTTTTGATTTCCAGACCTTTGTGAGGGCCAAATGTTATATTTGAAAAGTTCTGATCTAGAGCATGTCTGCCACCATGCTGAAGTCCAGTCTTCATGTGTGTTGCAGAGCAGGCCCTGCCTAGTAAAGCGCTTTAGCGGATTCCATTGGATCACATGTAACAGGGAGGGGTAGACTGTATCTCCCAATGGGTGCTCACGCAGGAAGTACAACCTTCTAGCAGGGCAGTGAGCGGACTCTTGTTTGGAGAATTTGGAGTTTCAGTATGAGGTACACTGAGTGTTTAGAGTACAATAACCTGGGTAACAACATTAAGGCCGCTGCAGACAGATGGGGCAGTGGAAATGATCATATTTTAGACACATCACACGATAGGGGGTGGGAGAACTGTAATGCTCTGAAATGTGCTATATCTAGAAGCCAGCACATACATAGCAGACGGAGTAGGTGGAAAAAGACAAGCGGATAGCCGGAGGGGCGTTAATTAAGCAACCCAGAGGCTGCTATCTCTAACTAACTTGCTGCGTTGCAACCTCAGTGACTTTAACGAACAGTTAAAATAAGGAAATCTTTACATTTTACCCAACTTAAAAGCTGCGTGTTTGTGCCCCTTATCAATCACTGCTAACCTGTACTTTGCATTCGCAGGATTACAGTAAAGATTATTGAATAAAATATCATCATCATATTAATCTTTATTTCGGTCCGCGGACCATAAAAGAACAGTAAAAAGAGAACCACAATATATAAAAACAGGTTTAAGATACTAAAAACCCAATAAGACTATATAAAATTGATACTATACATGTATAAAAAAAAATCAATCGACATTCAGTTCATTTTTCAACTCCTAAGAAAACCTTACGGGCCCGCCACAAAGAGAGTAAAAAACATGATACAGCATATACAATTGGCGTCTGGGTGTTATATTTCAGAAGTCTAAAAGCCTCTTCACAGCGTCTTGTACTAAATTGTTGCACAGTTGAATCAACCATTTTTGCCTTATTTTCTTGTACCCCGGGCATACAATATACTAGACAGACATTCAGGATGAAGGGTCACGTGACATCCCTCGCTCCTATGTCAGAGCGTCGAACAGCGTGTGATTTCACTTCTGCTGGAAATGTGATCCTCTTGTAATGCCTCTGCTGGATGCACGCCGAGGCGGGAGTAGGTGCACATTCCATTGGTTTATTTATTTAATGCGTTTTTATATAGCACAAACTTTACCCGAAGGTGTCAGAGTGCTTTACAAAAGGACCAGTTACATTACATTAGGACTTCAGAGTACGAGTTACATAAAAGATACAAACAGAAAAACTCTAAATTCACATAAGAATGGTAGTAAGTACTTAAGTCTACTACAGATACTAGTGGTTAGAGTTACATATATACAAGTTGCAGACTCGCTCGAGATTACATTTTAATAAAAGTTGAAGCAGTTAGGGTTGGACAAATATAAACGACAAGTTTACAAAGCATGATCTTCTCGCCATTGCTGGGATGGGGGCCTACTAGCCGTTCCTGTATCTGGCCAGTCACGAGATTGAGGGAAACAAGAGGTGGCATTCCTTGAGTCGGCAGGTAGGAAGTAATGGAGGACACCTCATCAGTCCTGCATCTGGCGAGGTGTACTCTTGGAAGGGGCACGATGGTTGCGGGACGGCTGCTGACATCATCTGGGTGAGCACATTGGTCAAAATTCCTCTCAATAAACTGCAGCAACAAAGGGCAAGAGGTCGATTTGTATCAAAAATCATTAGGAATGCTTGCTAAAGCTCACGACCAGTTTGCAGTCTGCCCTTTCTCTGGAAGGGTGCCCCTGGCGCGCGCTCGGACTTCAAAAGTGAAGTCCATCCATTCCCCGCCCGTCTGCAGCTGCAGTGGCGGGCACGAGGAGGGATGCGCATTGGCGAGTGTCCAGGCTAGCCAACTCCAAGCCATTAGGGCGATTTAATCTATACAAATACAGCACAGCGGAGGTCACGAAGCAGCACTTCACTGCAGTTCCTCCTCCTTAACCCAGACGTAGAGAAGTACTCTGCAGTATAAGAGAACACGCAGTGCCCAGAAAAACATTCAGATAGAGGGGGGTGCGTCGGCAATCACTCGTGTGCATGTCTATCTCACCAAGGGGACAGACTGAAAATCAGCATTTACTACGTACACATTACATCTGTTCGCAAAACAAGCCTGCACTCTTAACAAACATTGACAGAGCCAATAGTTCTTGCCTCTCTGTGCAACATGGGTGAAAGTAAGGGGGGGAGGGGGCGCTCCGGTCAGCGTTCCGTGTGCACAAATGAGGGACAACTAACCCCAGGCAGGGATACTACACTACTTACAGCAGCTGAAAAGACATTGAACCCAAATATACTTCACCACAAACATATTTTACAATTAAAAAACGAAACCCCTCTGTTACAGCAACAAATAGTACAACTGCACAACTTTTGAGGCATCTTGGCTTCCGACAATGATGCGAAAAAGATGACACCAACAACTCAAGTTTTCCAAATTTTAGCACATATCAAGCACATTCTTGGCTCACCAGACCATGCTAAAAGAACAGGAAAAGGCATAACAAAATCCAGTAGTCAACAATTAAATAAAGAACTGCACCTTCAACACCACCACCGCACCCAAGCTCGTCCCGCGCCCGCCACGAAGGAACTGGAGCAAGGTCACAGAGGAACACCTCAACACCACCCTCTTCCACGACCCCCCCTCTGCCACGACCGACAACAACTCTGTAGCCAAAGAACTACACCGCTGGATCACCAGCTGCGCAGACAAGCTCGCACCCCTCCGCCACCCCGTCAAGACAACGCCCCCTGAAGGCCGCCTGGTTCACCACCAACCTCCAAGAAGCCAGGCGCTCCTGCAGACGCCTCGAGAAACTCTGGAGGAACAGGAAAACCACCGAAAACCAGAACACCTACAGGAACGCCATGACTGAATACCACCAGCGCATAAGAGACACCAAGAGGACCTTTATCAAGAACAAAATCCACACCAACGCCAGTAACGCAAAAGAACTCTTCAACGTCATACAGCAGTTACCAAACCCCCCAGCGAAGCCTCGGACGTCACTCCATCCCAGGACCTCTGCAACAAGCTTAGCGCCTACTTCCACCGGAAAATCAACACCCTCTACAACAACTTCAGCAAACAGACTCCAGACACCTCCCTCCTCTCCGCCACCGACAACCAGCCCACCATCACCACCTGGAAACCGGTAACCACCGAAGACACCGCCACGACCATGAAGAACACCCACTCAGGAGCCCCCACGGACCTCTGCCCGCCGCACATCTACCACAGAGTCGCCGCCGCCATAGCACCCGAACTATGCCGGACCATTAACACCTCCTTCGAATCCGGCATCTTTCCCGACGACTGGAAGCGGGCAGAGGTCAGGCCCCTTCTCAAGAAACCCTAGGCTGACCCGACGGACCTGAAAAACTACAGGCCCATCTCTCTCCTTCTCTTCGCAGACAAAGTCACCGAGAGATTCGTCAACGCCCAGCTGACCACCTTCATCGAAGAGAACGCCATCCTCGACTCCTCCCAGTCCGGATTCCGCAGCAACCACAGCACCGAGACCGCCCTCCCCGCCGCCACCGATGACATCCGCATGCTACTTGACCAGGGCCACACCGCGGCCATCATCCTGCTAGACCTCTCCGCAGCCTTCGACACCGTCTCCCACCGCACTCTCGCCGCCAGACTCCACGACGCCGGCATACAGGGTACCGCCCTCAACTGGATCCGCTCCTTCCTCACCGGCAGAACCCAAAGGATCAGACTCTCACCATTCCTCTCCGAACCCGCAGAGATCAACTGCGGAGTACCCCAAGGATCCTCGCTCAGCCCCACGCTCTTCAACATCTACATGGCCCCCCTCGCCATCGTTAGACAGCATGGGCTCAGCATAGTATCCTACGCCGACGACATCCAGCTCATCCTCTTCCTCACGAAGAACCCCGAAGACACCAGACTCAGCTTCCAGGAAGGAATGAAAGACGTCGCAGCCTGGATGAACCATAGCTGCCTTAAGCTCAACTCGGAGAAGACAGAGGTCCTCGTCCTTGGACCCTCCTCCACCGCCTGGGAAAACACCTGGTGGCCTTCCACCCTCGGAAACCCACCCACTCCATCAGACCACGCCCGAACCTCGGCATCATTCTAGACTCCTCCCTCACCATGACCCGCCAGATCAAGGCCGTCGCCTCCACCTGCTTCAACTCCCTCAGCATCCTACGTAAGACCTTCAAGTGGATCCCCCCCGAATGCAGAAAGACCGTCACCCACGCACTTATAACCAGCAGATTGGACTACGGGAACGCCCTCTACGCCGGAATCAACAAAACCCTGCTACACAAGCTCCAAACCATTCAGAACACTGCAGCCAGACTCGTCCTCGGAACCCCATGACACGAGCACATGACCCAGCACCTACGAGACCTCCACTGGCTCCCCATCGAGAAGAGAGTAACCTTCAAGCTACTCACCCATGCCTACAAATCCCTCCACAACATCGGAACCAAATACCTCAACAAAAGAGTCTCCTTCCACGTACCATAAAGGAACCTCTGCTCCGCCGACCTCGCCTTGGCAGAGACCCAGCGCATCCGCAGAACCAGAGCAGGCGGAGGAGCCTTCTCCTACGTCGCGGCAAAAACCTGGAACGAACTCCCAGTCAACATCAGACGCTCCCCCACTCTGCACACCTTCAGGAAGAGCCTCAAGATATGGCTCTTCGGCTGATCTGGAGCTGCAGCCCCCTTCCCCCACCGCCTTGAGACCCTCACGGATGAGTAGCGCGCTTTATAAACCCCTGATTGATTGATTGAACCGCAATAGTGTTTTGTTTTAGAAGGTGGACTTCCCTACTGCAGTACAAAGGGTCAGAGCGAGCCCCATTCCCTTGCAACCCACAGCAGGCCCAGGCGACTGAGGGAGCTTTCAGCTACATGAGGCAAATAGAAAGCTTCAACAATGCACTCAGACACATCCTCTTCTGAGCCTACAGCAGGCGGGCTTCTCAATCCAGTCGCAAGCCTGCAATTTGTGCTTGCAGCAGCGTTCAAAGAGTTAAGGGAGTCTGACGTATACCGCTGGTGATGATGGTGTCAGGCCCCTGGTTCTAGTGGACTTGTCCATGGCTTTTGACACCAACCATCATAAACCGCTAACTGCAACTTAACACCTTTTGGCAAGGCCGTAAAACCATAGTCGATATTAAAGATTCCAGTTGACCCCCATAAGATCGACCTGCACAGTTTCTTGGGGTTGGCAGTATCGCTGTTATCCTCCAGCACGTATCTTCTACACTCTGGAGAGCCTCATAAAGCCCTTTGGTATTTCTTTTTACAATAACGGGCACAAGAATTTCGCTGAGACTGCTACCCGACTGGCACAGTGATTGTAACTGTATTTATATAGCGCTTTTCGGTGAGTAGCACGCTACTCAGGAGCCCAAAAGGATTCGTGGTGAATTAGCGTAGAGAAAAAGGGGTTCATTTGAGGGTTGGGCATGCAAGTTTGTAAGTTGATTCCACAGCCTTCCCCAGCTGCCTACTCGCCATTTAGAATTGGATGCATATTAAGTTTTTAAGTTAAATACTTCATCCATTACTTCTGGCTACAGGGCCTGGCTTGCTCCTAAACACTGCATAAATTAGTGAAATGTTTGTGAGTATTTAGAATGTGAGCTGTGTCTTGATGGTCTGATCTCCACTGAAGTAAGAGTGGTGGTTACCACATAGAATCATTCCCTAGCATACTCCCAGAGAGTACAGGCCAGCCTAGTAAAAACACACTCATGATTGGATTATCCACATAGTTCATACTTGGGGTTTCATGGCTACGCATTGTGAAGACTACGGAATGCGGCCACTAAAACCCAGACAAAATCCACATTTTTTCCAGCATTACCCCAGTGTTCATTTCTTGCCACTGGCTGCTAAGTCGTAAAAGGGTGCAACTGAACACTGGTGTATTGTACATAATGCAATCTGAAGGGCAGGTCCACGTCATACTAATTCCATGCTCCACACCTATAATTCTGCTAGACCTCTCCATTACTGTAGCTTAAGGTGTCTTAAAAATAACTCGCTTCGGAGATGCTCACTGCCTGGGCATTCTACTTCTGGGATCCTCTTCTCTAGCACTTGCGTATTGAAATGTGCCAGTGTCTAGAGAAGAGGATTCCAGAAGTACAATCATCTCACCTTCATCAAGATGTTAAAGACCCTTTTGTTCAAGTAAATGCCACTGCAGATCAACCTCAGTGCCCAGAGACCAGGCAAGGGGTATTAGTGTGATCTACTTCAAAACAGTAGTGTTACATAGCATAGGAAAACATATCATAACTAAGAACCAAAGCACAGCACAACAGCACGCCAAAGCATAACACGCTTAGCATCACACAGTTTAACATAACATAGTACACCACAGAATACCATAAAGGTGGACATGCTTAAGCGCACAAAGATGCCATGATCCATGGTCGTACTTCACCCAATGCCTGTATGATCACTCAAACACCTGCATCTACTGCAGAGGTGAGTGAATAAAAACACTTTATAGACTGCACCAAACCTAGGTGCTGTTCTAGGTGGAATCTGAAATGTGTAGGTTTAAACTCAGACAGGTATTCACCCACAGCCACCTCCCACTGCCCAACAATAACACCATCATCGCAGGCTAAAGACAGCTCTCCATTTTGTAACTCACCCAGTTCCAGTTGGAAATCTTGACTTAATCCACAGAGAAGTGCCATCCCTTTGCTCCACCTGGAGAACTTTCGTTAGTCTTTCCTGTTGACGGTCACATCCCCCCCTTCCATGTTCTAGCTCATAGTACCGCTCTCCGCACAGGCATAACGTCTACTGCAGCCTTTCACCAATCCTTGGTCTGTATCATCAAGAACGAGGAAGTCCATAGCATATCTATTTATTCCAGAGATTCTTCTGTCTAATCCAATCACCATCCAGTCTCCCGGACCCGTGTGAGCGCAATGGCGCTTTGTGTCTTACTGTAAGGCTGTCACAGACTTCAGGCAGGAGAAACGAGTCAAATTTAGCTGCTGGTCTCAGCACGAAGATACTTGGCAGCAGTTACTCTTTCATAGCTGCATTCAGATGTCTCCTCCCTCCATGCAGCTTTTAATAAATTCATTTATGCCACTGGTCCAAAGTTGGCGAGTATAGTGTGGCAGTCAGCTCTGTGGTATGGCTGGCATTTGACATGGAACCCTATGAATGTGAATGCCACTGTCAGATGTACGCCTGTAAAAGCTCCATTTAATATCCCTGTGCTGCATTCTCAAGCGGGCCAAGTACAGCTTCTTCGTGTAATGCAAATTGATTTTTCTGTAATCTATTTACTCAGTTAGCGTCTGCATTACTATTTTAAATGACATTTTTTACAGAACGTGTTACAGTTCTTCAAATGGGTACCCATGCGATGTCCAACCATTTCATGTTTAAAACATGTTTTGTACTAAACCACCACTTTTTTATTAAAAACACTAATATTGTACACAGGTACTATAATAATGGGGCTACGATTGAAGGTCGTGTCACATACGCCTTCATTCTCCAAGAGTAACTTGCCAACATAATGCATATTCACCCGTACTGATCTTGGTTCTAGATTGAAAGATCTTGTTTGGAAATGGTCGGTGGAAAGTAAGTCTGCTCAGTAATTTTCAAGATGGAGACAAACAGAAACAAGCATTTGCAATGCAATAGGTCTCGCATTTACGCGAGTTTGAGCAATTGACATTGCAAATAACAATGCTTTTTATTTTTGTTTTCGTTTTTAAAACATAAATAAAAGGCATTGTCATTTACAATGCCAATAGCTTAAACTTGCGTAAATGCGAGAACTATTGCATTGCAAATGCATGTTTTCCTTTGTGCGCGGGTTGGTGTTTTCTGAACCATTACCCAGGGGTCAGAATTATGAGTTGGGTGGTACTTATGTGGTGCGCTAAACACCTGGATTTTAAAAAACTTCAACAGTGCCTTGGTCTCCAGTTTGATGGGGATCTGGCTACTAGTGTTCCCAGGTACACCGGAGATTATGAGCTTGCCCAAAAGGTAACCAGGTGTACTGGCCAGGGTGGTTTTGTAAAGGAGGCCTGTGGTTTTGAAGATGGTACAGGCCAGAAATGGAGATGGTGGAGGTCCAGCCAGATGTGCTGCAGCGTGTATGATGCCCTTAATGGATGTCGGTGTGGAGTTTGGGAGGCCATTAAGCAAGGTGTAACCACCACCTAGATGCAAGAGGACATAGATTTGAACAGCAGTTCTGAAGTCACTTTCAGGAAAAACTGTTTCGCTTTGTTTAGAAGTGAGTTGGTACAAGGCAGTCTCTTTTGCCAGTATGCTCTTGGACGGTGATGTTGGTGTCCAAATTACCAGTCATGTGTTTAAAGCTGGGAAGCAGTCAAGGTGTTGAAAGGCTATTATTTGTGATTCGAGCCCCAAGAGTTGCCACGTAGAGATTGAAGATGGAAGGAGGCAGGTGTTAGCATCTTCTGGTACCTGGGAGGAACTTGTGTGAACAAGCCAGTGTAAACTGGAAAGGTAGGAGAACTAGTTAACACTGTGCCAACCAATATCAGACTGCAGGACAAAGACAGGATTTAGAAAAGTCACCTTACACTGGGATCTTCTAGAATGACTGCAGCAAAGGGACCTTCTGCCTAGTTTTCACAGCTCCCTCACTGAAGGCAGTGTAAATGGTACTTGATAAGCTTATGTACTGTTGTCACCAGTTTTCCTCTTTACGCAGTGTTCACCCAAGTACTGCAAGGAAGAGTCAAGCACTTAAGTTGGCATATTGGTGAGAAGTAAAGATTACTTTTGCTCTTGGAAGAGAATATTTAAGTCATTCACATTTGCACAACAAGAAAAATCGAAAGAACAGACAGCTTTTAGCAATTTGCTTAAGTCTCCATTGTAATTTTTGTAGTTTTGATATAGGAGGAATTAACCATCACAATTAAATTGTAGATCTGGTGTGCCCTTTATCACCCAAAGCATGCATTTCCAGATTTTATAATCAACAGTCGTGTACACAGAGTGGAACTGCAAATTCAATTAGGTGCACAGCAAGATCTGCCACCAATACCGTGTGCATAGAATTCAGGTGTTACAGGGATGTGCAGTATGAAGCCGTTTTCGTTCAAAACGCATGCCCCCCACCAACTCCTTTTTGATTGATATTATAAAGGTGTTTAATAGCATATTCACGGTCTAAAAAGTATTACAACTGTACACGTGTGAACAGTCAGTAATTTTGTGAGAAGGCTCTAACGCTCGGATCGAGGAGTCATCGATGTATATTTCTCAAGACTAATATATCCGATGGGGAGAAGCAATATTGGTTTTTAATAAGGCCAATACATTGGCACCTCTAGTCAGTTTGCAGTGGCCCTTGCTACTTTCCCTTTAGACGTGGCATCCCTCAAATGGCATTACAAGGGAAATGTTAATTTTCAGATGTGTATCTCGCCAAAACCGCTTCTAAACTAAAACGTTACTTTCCTATAGTCCGTTTGTTCACCAAGTACATACCTTGCATTCACCTTAAGGGAAACAGTGAACTTAACGTTCTCAGAGCAGAAATTAAGTTTACAAAAGAAAGCGAAAATAACTGATCCCCATGTTTACATTTAAATTAGGGGCTTTATGAGGCTAAGCAAACCTACTCTTTCAGCCACAAGTGAGAGCGCCAGGCAGAATCATTGTACCTTTGGAAGACTGCAATAGTATGGGTAGTATAAACAGACTGAAGAGGGGTCCAAGTTTGTTGCAGCTTTACAAGCAGGCGACCAATCTTATTGATTTCGATAACAGGACTAACCACCTCTGCATAGAATAAAGTTGGGACCACTGAGACTTGCAAATTGTGAAAACCAAAATGGAGATGTACACATACACACGAACAAAGCCAACAAGCAATATTTGTATGTTCGCGTAGACTGGCTAAAGTTTGTTGGCATAGAAAAATATAAACAGTCCTTACGTGCTCTAAAAGACCTGCAAACGCAGTCAAAAAATTTAAAACACGAACATTGTGCCAAACACAAAGACATCCGGCACTAACCGTCCAGTTCAGTTGCATGTAAACAAGGCAGTAACATATCCATGGCCCGTGAAGTACAAGTAAATAAGACAAAGTTGCAAGGAAAATAAAGGCGCGCGACGGCAATATGGAGCAAGCTGCCACGCTGCCTACCAAAAACAAGCTGTCACCAATGCCCAAATGCAGCCGCGTGTTTATTTTTGCATCATGCTTCCATTTTAACAATAGCAGTTAAAGTGAAAGCGCGATACAAAAATAAACCCGTGGCTGCCTTTGCAAAAGCAAAATGAAAAAAAGGGCTTACAGACCTAATTGAAGGAGACCGTGTCACGCCGCAAGCAAAAGATCCAGTCCGGATGGGCCGTCCCAAAAGGAGACAGGGCGGTAACCAAGAAGCCTCATTTTGAATCGGAGGCCAGCGTTTAGCATAAACGATGACGCCAGCCAATAGAAATGATGGGCGGGGCTTCAAGTCCCCTTCTGAAATCGTATCGATTACAATAAGCCTCGCAGAGCGAGGAGCGCATGCGAGAGCTCCAGCGCTAGGTATTCGAGACCTAAAAGTGGCACGTGAGTGAATTTTTTTATTTATTAGCTATTTTTTATAGTGCTGGATGCTGATAATATGGAGCTATATAAATACAATTGCAATGCAATGACTACCACATATGGGCATTCGGGGTCAGATCCATATGTGGTGCCCATATGCACTGTTGAGTGTAGGTTTAAGGCGTGGATGTAGGAGCTGTAATATTGGTGGACATCCTCACGTAAGAAATGATAGAATTGGTGTACTGTATTTTCGTGTGAATGTATAGGTCTGAATGTATATGGTACTTGTATGGCATGAACGATATACATTCCAGTCTTTCACCGGCACTGGTCTTCAAGGGATCACCTTGTGAAATACGTTTAAACCACCCCTGTCCACTTGCATCACTTTTTACAGAGGTGCACCCCCTGCTCTCCTGCCGGGGAGTGTTAAAGAGTGGGATGCTTCCACGGATATCCTCTGATCGGGAGGGAATTGAAAGGGTCCCTGGTTCTCCTCCATGTTTGGGAGATAGCAGAGTGAGCTGCAAGCTCTGCTGGCTGATGTTACGTTTTGTGTTGTGCAACATTTGCAAATTACTTGAAATCTTGGTGCTTCCTGTGGGCAGATATTGGGTTGTGGGTTTGCCTGGTGGAGAGTATTCACAGGGGTAAATGGTGAATGGACCACAGGATGAGTGAAGTAATTAGAAAAGTGAGGGTTTTCCTATGGTGGTGCTCCTTAGAGGGTTGGTCTTGTGACAAGCAAGTCAAACTGAGGACAATAGCATACTTGATGCGAGCGGTCTCAGGGGTTGTTGGAAGTAGGGGTATTGATCCTTCAGTTCACTTCTGTCTTAAGTTAGTTTTAGACAGTTATTGGGGGTCCTGGTGAACCTAATTTTGGGCAACATATCAAGTGTCTTTTGCTCAAGTCACGGTGTTTGCAGTGCAGTAGTTGTATTGCAGTGAATTAGGTTATGCCTTCCTTCTTTGGGGTGTTTCCTTCCCATGTTATGTTTAGTGGGTGTAAGAATACAGCTCATTCCTTCTTCATCGCACAGTAGCTGGCCTAAAACAGCCAAACTGGAATCCGAAACTCTCCCCCCCTTCTTGCTATCCCTCTGAGTAGACGTCTCGCCTAATGTCACTCTGAGAGGGACTGCATGTCCCCAACCTATTGTCTCTGTGTGCACTCTGGGTGAGGCACCTGTATGCTTCAAACCCTGATGGTTTCTAGATCTCAGTCAAAGGGGGTCCTTTTCGCAAGGCTGCCACATTCATTACCTACAACTTAGACGTGGTTGTTTCCCAGGTTCTTAGTTAGCCTGTGTCCCTGTTACCTGCAGTTCCAGAGAGATACCTCACATGTTTAGAGGTGGGAATGGGTTGGTCATCTCTGCTCTCGTGGATTGGAGAGAGCGGGATAACATCTACAGCTTGTTCGAGCATTGAGGAGAGTTGAATGCGTTCACTGCTCCATCCTGATCTGAAGAGATGAGGTTGGCTTTAACCATTTGTTCCTGGATGGAGGAAACTGTAATGGTTTAAAATACCATAATACCATTCTCCTCAAAGTGGCAAACGAGACAGCTCACTCTGTACATGTCTCGGTGGTTGATGGTGAAATGGGGTCTAGAACGTACTCATGGATGAAAGATTAAAATGGTATTGACAACATGTGTATGCACGTTCGGTGAAGAGCAGAACATCACCTCTCTCCATAGCAGGGGATGCTCTCCCCTGCAAGTGCCATCCACAGGACAAGGGATGCTGATGGGAGCACTTTCGTGAACTTATTACATGTATTTTGTTTTCTGCGGGCAAAGCACTGTAATTACATAGATCATGTTCTTCATGATAATTACGGCATTGCTTCCGACACTCTTCCCTGTGAGAGAAAATTTGAATGGTTTCCACCATTCTCCCTTTGACTCTGGTTTGTTGGGCGGCTTTGACTCCTCTCTTGTAAAAAGGGTACTTTAAGATGTCTTCTTTTACTCTCCCCTTGATGATGGGGGTGGAGGGTGATTTCTATTACAGTTTCTTTGGTGACAGAGAGTTGGGTGGCTCATCTACTCTTTTCCTATTGGGCACACAGGACTGGCTTGGCTTTTACTGCTCTTTCCAGGGTTGGGAGAGTGAAAAGACTCCCTCTTCATTTTCCATCATGGTGGAAACTACGCTTCCTTGGAGGGTGGAGAGTGCGATGGGTTCCTCCGCTGTGCATGGCAGAGTGCATCTCTGACTGCAAGAGACCCAACCCAGCTCAACTTCCTTCAATAGAGCAAGTTCAACACTGTCGGGTGACAACAGAGAAAGCTTACACTATTAGTAAATGACTCACTTCCAATATCTTTAAAACAACATTTATGGGCTTTAATGCTCCAGCCGCTATGTGTTGCTCAGCTCACAACGCGTGCTATATGAATACACTATTACTTGTACCATTAGGTCATGGTAAGACCACAAATTGATTACTGTACCATAACAATAAAATGTATAAAATATTCTCCAATCAGCTTTGCCCAATCTAAATAGTAGAGTGGTTGTGATTTTCACAAGAGTCCATTAATATATGCCTAGCTTCACCAGATACAATGGTAAACCTCCTCATTAAAGATACCATACAGAATGCTCTGGTACTCTAATCCTTGGGTTTGGGGAGGTCTAATATCATACTACAAAGAAAGCAACCTCACAACTCCCATCAGAAGTAATGACAGAAGCAGCAGGGTGACAAGGCAGCTGACATGTCCAGTCCGGAAGTGAGAATTAGAACCCAGGTATCCTAGCTCTACACGTTTGTGGGACACTTTGCAACAAATCACTTTGTCCCCATGTGCTTCAGATTATTCAGCTCTTCAAAAATTGGAAGCACCAACAAAAAGGAGGAATACCGGTATTTTTCAGCATCATCTGAAAACTAGATCATTCTGTTCAACCTGGCAGTGTTTTGCTCCGGGCAGGGTTCTGCACCACGCTGTCGATGAGACACACCTTCTAAATGCAGTGTGTCCATGCCTATGGCATCCGCTAAAGAGGAGAATTGGTCATTCCCTACCTAGTGTTAAGACTGGGTGACTGCCAGGTTAGCATATGCCACGGGTCACTTT
Organism: Calotriton arnoldi; assembly: GCA_963921515.1. Classification (NCBI taxonomy): domain Eukaryota; kingdom Metazoa; phylum Chordata; class Amphibia; order Caudata; family Salamandridae; genus Calotriton; species Calotriton arnoldi. The sequence continues at coordinate 1,440,236 of CAWUFW010001665.1, forward strand.
AGGAAATGTCCTAGGTGACTCCTTCCTTTCATGCGCTACAGTGGCAACTTTCAAACCAGGCATCATGGTTGCCCTCTCTATGTTGGAAGTGGGCAGAAGTGTGTGCACCAACAACCAGGACTAAATGAGAAACAAGAGCACTGTAGGCTCCAAGCTGTTCTGTGCATGCACAAATGGAATTCGAACTGGTCTACATGCATCAAAATTGGACAATGACAAAGCGTCTTGGCCACTGTGTTTATACTCTCATCGCCAAGCTGTGGCCAGGCCTTACTGAGCACTCTTACGGGTCCAGCGTGCTGCGTGGACAAATGTTTCAAGTAATAGCAGGATAATACCACTGCATGGCAGATCGGCCTAGTATTCACCTGCTGGTATTTAGGCGAGTTTTTGCTGTTCAGCCATTTTGTTCACATTACATTGCTTACTTGACCAGTGCAGAGTTCCTTTCATTGAAAAAATCCAGTCCTGCTGCGCAAATATGTTGATTGCCTGCTACTGACTGTGACAGCATACAGAGAAGATTCTTGTCTGCTACTGACTGACAGCATACAGAAAAGATTCTTGTTTTCTGCTACCGATTGTGACAGCAAACAGAGAAGATTTTTGTTGGTCTGCTACCGATTGTGACAGCATACAGAGAAGATTCCTGTTTGTCTTTTGACTGTGACAGTATACAGAAAAGATTCTGGTTTGTCTGCTGATAGGAATTTATGGTTTGTAGGGTTATGAAGTGTATGAGGTTGAAGAGACCACCTAGGGCAAGATACAGTGTACTGTGGGATGTCAATGTGGTGTTGAAGTTGTTTTTGATTTGGCCGGTAAATAGATATTTGGATTTGAAGAGACTTTCTAGGAAATTGGCAACATTGTTGTGCTTGGTTTCATGTAGAAGAGTGTCAGATGTACGAGCTTTGGAGATTAAGAACAAGGTTTGGGCACCAGATAGAGTGTTTTTTGAGATTTGGAAAAGAACAAAGACAATGATGGAGACAATTTTCTATCCAAAATTTGAGGAGGAGAGGAAGTAGTGTGTTGTGGATTGTATACAAGAATAATAGAGGAGATTAATGGAATTCAGGAAACATGGAGAGAATCAGTTGTTGATATCGTACGTGAAGCCTTATGGAGCGGTAAGTTCAGCAACTATTGCTAGATGGGTGCAGAACATAATGAAAGAGAGTGGCGTAGATGTGGAACGTTATAAAGCACATTCTGTGAGAGGTGCTGGTGCTAGTAAGATGTTTTTGTGCGGTGGAAGGTTGGAGGAGATTTTGAAAGCAGCAGATTGGTCTAATGTAGGAGTTTTTGCTAAGCACTATTTTAGACCAATTAAACATGTGTCAAATGTGATTCTTAAAGGCTTTCAACATGCATAATGGTAGCCTCCGGTCTTGAAATGAAATGGCGATTCTCCAAGCAGAGTGGTATGAGAATCAAGATTTCATTAAAGACACGGAGGCTAACATTATCCCTCCCTCCTCGCCCTAGAGATTTGATGAATTTTATTAAGTAGCATTAAATCTTTTTGGAGATTAGTAAATTATTGAGGTGATTGCATTATATTTGGATGTACATTTGATGCGGACTGGTTGATGTTGATTTTGTGCATCTTTTATGATTTCAACAGATTTGTGAGGATGGATTTGGAAAATTTGGCGGATAGAAGAGGAGGAAGAAGAGGATGTTCGCAAATTAAAAGAGGAGGAATGTTCAGGACCAGGGTTATTTATGGACTGCTGTGCTCTAATTCTAGTGTTTGTGATGTTTTGTAATTCTTTAAAGGTGCTGCGGAGTGGCAATTAAAGGTTAATATGCATAATGTTAGCCTCCATGTCTTTAATGAAATCTTGATTCTCATACCACTCTGCTTGGAGAATCGCCATTCTTGTTTGTCTACTGATTGTGGTAGCATACAGAGAAGATTCTGGTTTGTCTGCTGATTGTGACAGCACACAGAGAAGAAACTTGTTTGCCTGCTACTGATAGTGACAGCATACAGAGCAGATTCTTGCTTGTCTGCTGATTGTGACAGCACACAGAGAAAATTCCTGTTTGTCTGCTGATTGTAACAGCACAAAAAGAAGATTCTTGTCTGCTGATTGTGATAGCACACAGAGAGGATTCTTGTTTGTCTGCGGATTGTAATAGCACACAGAGAAGATTCTCGTTTGTCTGCCACTGATTGTGACAGTATACAGAGAAGATTCTTGTTTTTCTGCTGATTGTGACAGCACCAGAGAAGATTCTTGTTTGTCGGTCATTGATTGTGACAGCATACAGAGAAGATTCTTGTTTGTGTTGAGGATACTTCTTCATTGAATTATGTCCTTGTGTAGTGTTAATAGTTCCACAAAACTGGTTACTATGTGTGATACTGTTGATGTATTTTAATAAAAAATGTTGAGGCTACGCGACACTAGGGATTTACACCGTTCCTGTCCCACTAGTCTGCCTAGGTATCTGCTGATACAGAATGAAGAGGCAGCCAGGAAGGGAAGTAACAGAATCTGCCACAAACCATTCCAGGCCGCGCTCCCCGGTTCAGAGTGGGTTTTGTAAGTGCATCATGTTTACCACACATGGATGCATCTCGGCCCTCCCCAGAGGTACAGAGTAAAAACACCCGCATTTACTATGCACACTTTACATTTGTTCACTCGTGAAAGCCAGGCTCCTAAATATAAATATATATGAAAGAATACACATTCCTTCGGGTAAGCGAATTCATATTTGAGGATGCCTTGGGGGGCCTTAATTTGGAAGGACAGCACTTCCATTTTAACATATTCCAGGCAACCGAGTATTTGCTGCCAAATCCCCCAACAACGCTTGGATAAAGTTCACTCGCTTTAAACCCTGAGCTTTGAGCTTCGAAATACAAAACTGAGGTTAATAATGTATCTGCCATAGTCACGAAAACCTAATATGAATTTGAAGTAACCATGTACCGAATACGAAATTAGTACTCACAGCAAATGTTCGATGGAGAGTGCTTTTGTGTGACTTTAATGGCTGTGATCTGAATCGAATAAGAAAGACGTGAAAATTGCCTGGTTTAAAAAGAAAATAATTGTTGCCAATTTCACTGCATAGGTCAACTCTGATTGTAAAATGAGAAACTACTGGGGAAATCGGGAATGCTACCCCAATTCCCCTCGTAATTCCCCATTTCTTGCCAAAGCTTTACCTGGTATCTCCATATGCAATGTATTGGAACTGTGGTGGGCGATAACTCCTGGTACTGGTCCCCGCGGACTCACAGGGGCACTTGTAATGAGAGTCACACTGCTTTGAATAACTTAATACTTCGGATTATATAGGCAACCAGAGAAGTAGCCACGCTAGCCACGAGTGTATGAGGCCCGTAAACAAGAGTCGTGTTTCCTTGATCATTCCAATGCCCTATGCAGCTGTCCCACAGGAGCTGAGGTTTAAGCCAAATATTTTCTTGTGTCATCCACTCAATAGGAACAATTCTGGGAAATCCCGCTTCCATGCCACTAGCATGTCCATTGTGAAATCAGTAAAAAACCATTTTCCGTATTTATTTTCAGTTTTTTTCTTGCTGATCCACAAGTTATCTATTTTTTAAAAATCTTTTTACACAGAAAACAGGAACCCATAATTCAAGCTCAAAGGACCCCTATAAAGTTTCTGGAAACACACTTCTTCAAAGGGTGCAACAGAATATACCACAAACATTCAAGTATTGAGTTTGTAGCATCCATGTGCCAGCCCGGCACAGCTTAGAGCCTTCAGTAGAAGGCACAACATATCGAAGGCCAGATGCACTGCCATCTTGAATTCACTCTGTTCTCTGTTTATGTTAATCATACATGTCTCTTTGAAGGAATGGCTGATGTGAAAGCCACAGAGACAGCTGAAGGCTGCTCATTGGTTACTTTAGCTTTTTCTCATCATCTCTTAGTTGGTGGACCAATCCCGGTGAGATTTGCGAGCTACGAACACCAATGACTAAATGTGGATTTTTGATTAACTCCCAGATTACATTTTGCGTGGTTTTGGTTGAAAATAGCTGATGTGGCTATATGGTTTCTGAGAATTTGCATCACTCTGTCAGGGAGTCCTTCGAGACACGAGTTGATATAAAAAAAAGAAAAAGGAAGCCATATACGGAAGTAAAAGTCAACCATAGACAGTGCATAACAGGCTGTGCTCAGTGATTACTGAAAGAGTTGCATTGTGTCAACACTGTCTACATTCATTCATGCATCCACCAAGCAAGGCCAGACACCCACACATATCCTTAAGTGAGGGGAATACGTTTGGACAATGAACGCAGATTTCGCTTTCTTGTTAGTTGAGAGCAGTGCATGAACAGATGAGTGGACCAATGATAGGGGGAGAGGTGCTTATGGGGCCGCCCTACAGGCCGCCGTTGTACTCTAAAGAGGGATTTTACTTCGGGGACAGTGTGAAGCCAAGAGGGCAGGCAAATGGCTCTGCTTTAGAGGTGTTATACACCCATTCACTGTTTTCCTGAGTATTAACGTTTATTTTATTGAGTCAGCTCAAGTACAAAATATCATTTATGAGGTTGGAGTGTTTGCGTCACTCTGCGTGTATGCGTGCACAGGTAGGGGGAAGGTTCTGTGCATCTTCTGGTTTGAATCTAATTCAGCTTTTAAGGACACAAACAAAGGGTGCTGATTTCGGAAGACATAGCATTGCCTGGCTGCCCATCCTAAAGATCTGCCTCTGGCTTCCGGAAAGAATCAGAATTCACAGGAAGGCTCTCTGCCTCACCTACAAATGCCACACAATCCATCCATGCAACAAAGAATCCCCTTACACACCATACAAAAACATCTTGATACACCAAACTCCTCCTCCGCTCCACAATGCTTCCAGCTGCGTAAGTAGTAATAACGAACGCCAGACAGAGACGTTTTAAGGCATGGTCAAAGTGGGCTCTGGTCCAGGGCCCACGCCTTTCTAGGGGCCCCATCATTAAGCTTTTAGGACAGTCCCAGACAGTGGCATAACGCAAAAATGATGGGGCCCCCTGCATAGTATGAAAAGGGGCTTGCAGGTCTCCGATTTATCGTAAATATTCAAAGGCTTTGCACTGAATGGGGCCCCCATAAGGACGGGGGTCGCCTTAAATGTTTGGGGGCCTTTGAAGAGGATTGTCAATGATCAGACCATAGTTGCTGGGGGCTTGAAAATAGATAATAAATTCATAGTTGTTCCGAGCATGGGGCCCCAAATTATATTTGGCCCGGGGCCCGCAAAATCCTTAAGATGTCCCTGACGCCAGACTGGCAAAGTATGTATGAGCTCTCGCCATCTTGTCCTCGGGCCAGGTACGGGGATCAGGGACAGGAAGAGGTTGGGGTGCAATGGTCGTATCTACATTTAAATTCAGTTCCACCCCTTGAAAAAGGAATGGGAAAGGGCTAGTTTACGCAGTAAACTCCTATGCCCTCATATGGCGCCCCTGGGCTATATGACAGCTGCAAAGCAGCATGTTGTCACTACAGACGAGACGGCTGGAATCATCGAGTGTGCCGTCCAATGGTAGCACGCGTTCATTCACCCGTCCAAATGTCGCTGGACAGACAGCAGGTTGGTTTGCAGTGCGCTTTACACGCCACATACACAAACAAAAACACAAAGATGAGTGAAGCGAAAAGAACGGATCTCACAAAGGTGCGGAACTGATATTTAGTCATAATATATGTAGTAAACCAAGCACAACGCTAGAAACCAAACACGCTCGGCCCTGTTAGAGTAATTATTTCATTTTTGTAATTAATCTTTGTTTATTGTATACAGACCAGGTGATGACAACGCAGCATTGTGAGGAGGGCACACAGCCACGTAGTGCATTGTACCAACAAAATATTTTTTATGAATTAACATTTACACGAAGTTGAAAAACGTCACTAAGGCTACGGAGGGGGTATGTAACTATCTATAATCAGACTTTATCACAACAGCTAAAACAGGAGAAATGTATGTCTAAGGTGGCCCAAAGTACACAATACGCTTAATGTCCACAGTATCAACATAACACTTCTAATGTCTTCTAGGTGTACCCACAGCCTTAACAATACTATACTCGCCCTGTCTGGTGCACGTTCACCATCATCTCTTTGCTGTAACCCTACCCATCTCCAAAGAGCTCTCCATCAGCCCCAGGGATTCAGTGAGGAAAATAAAATGAAGGTTCGGGGACGCGGACTACCCATCTCATTTGCAATCCGCTCTAATAATTGGGCCCTGGGAAAGGCTTTCAAGAGTATGGTGGCAAAATTAAAATTTCACCCACATCCTCTCACAATGTTGACAAACGTCAGAGTTTGTAGAGTTTGTCAACGTAAGAAATTTCCTTTAAATAGTTTTTGGGGCATAGTGTCCCCACAAAACTCGTTTTCTGAGCAAATACTTTCTAAAAATTATGTTTTTAGAGTTTTTTTTACTGAGCATTTCTTTATACTTCTTATGTTTCAAACTTCATGAAACTTGCAAAGGTTTAAGATAAACTCCTGAGGTTTGTGTAGGAAAGCCTTTGCAATTATTCAGCTCTTATCAGGGGCGCAAGTAGACCTGAACTTCGGGAGGGGCTAACACACCAAGCAATCTGGCAGGGCGAACGCGCCGAAGGATGAGGTGGCGCTAACACGCCAAGCAATGGGGCAGGGCCATGCACATGACCAATCTGATAAAGAAAGAGACTACATCCTTTCAACCACAATTGAGTCCTTCCTGAATTCACTTACTTGCCCCAATGCAATAAAACAGACACAAACTCAGAAGGCAAGTGCTGAATAAATTAAAAGAATGCAAGTAAGGTGAATGGCCCTGCAGGACTGCCTGGTGTGCTACCAAACACTAAAATGAATTGAAAGAGGTGGTACAAAAGGATAAAATGGAAAACTAAATGATTGACTTGCCAGTTCAGCACTGAAGCATGCTCGTGTTCAGGTGGATGCGCACATTTGATAAGGAAAGACGCCATCGCTCTAATGGTAATAACACCAATGGCAGAAATGGATTCACCCATCGCCCCATGCAGTATGCGGTCATGGGGAGAGTTAGAATGTGAATGGCACATGAACAGACAGTTGAGGGCTTACTCAAAGGCCCTTTATGTACGTATGTATGTAGAGCCTGTTATTACAACTGCCTGGCAGACAACTACAACAGCCATGTCCTCCTAAGAAGGTCTAGCCGGGATTATCAATGAGCAAATTTTCAACCCCAAGGATTTGTTTAAAGAAGTAACCAACCGCAAAATGCTTGGCTATTACAGTAATCTGGAGATTCCATATAACATAAAAACCCTGTGTTCAGGCTTTAACACAATGTAATAAGAATCCACCCTGAAATGCCTGATTTCTTTAACATACGATTCTCACAATAAGTCAGACCTACTGCATCTGCTGTCATTTTTTATGATAAACAGATTGAACCTATGGCATCGGACATTACTTTTTTTAAAGAACCACTCAGGCATATAACCTTTATAATTGGCTCATCACAAAAGCAACTCAGATCTGCCATAACAATTATACACTTTCTCACAAGGCAGCAATCCGGCAAAGAGTCTGTAAAATGACAAATACCTAGAAAAATGCTGTCACCAAAACTCATTTTAGGAATGTCTAACAAGGCACATCACAGTACAGATAGTCCTACCCAGGGGAAACCAATACCAAAACCCTCACTTACCCAGGTAATTTTGAGATTCCATGTAACAAACTACCACTCTACAGCCTTCAACTCAGTGTAATAATGCACCCGTAAGGCCTATTGGCTTTGATAAAAGCATTTCACAATAGGTAAGTCAGGTATAATAACTCAGTCAGATCTACTGACTTTCTTGTCCCTTAAGGACAAACACAGATCAAACCTATGGTATTTTTCATAATATTTCTCAATGAATCGATCATGCCGTAGCCTTTATCACGGGCTTCTCACCATACTCCACTCTGGCCTATTGCATTAAGCATAAACGTTCCCACAAAGCAATCATCAGGCACACAGTCGTAAAAGTACAAATATGCACAAAATTAGAAAATGTAAAACAATATTCAACCGATCCTAAAAGAGGCTAGCAGGGATTATAATAGTTCACATTTTGTACCACCCAGGTGTGCCAGAGAGGGTAACCAACACCAAAATACGTATCTACAAGAGTAATCTGAGATTCCACGTAACAATATAACTGAAATTCCTATCTACAGGCTTTAGCCCAATGTAAAACCAAACCAGGCTTACTGGCTTTAATATATAATTTAATGATAAATAATTTAGGCCTACTGACCTTGTCTAACTTTTCATAATGAACAGATTAGACCTATAGTCTTCAACATAGCTTTTCCAATGACTCACCCAATCTATCTATATTTTAAAGTATTAGTAACAATTCCCCTTCAGGTGTTATCCACCCCTCTGCTCGCCAAGGTACTGCTTCTCTCTTGCACTGGTGCTATTATGTCTCCAAGGTATGCTGGTCCCCTCCTCTCCCCTCAGTGTACTGGTCAGTTCCTCTCTCCTCCCTATGCTACCCACACTTTCTCTTATGCTGTACCCCTCTTTGTGTGCTGTTTTTTCTCTCTCTCTTGCTGCAGCCTACAGAATCTAGGAGTTCCCTCAATTTGGGTGTTGCTCTCGTTTTCGGAAAGTGATTTTGTGTCACTCTCATGGTGGAACGCTCTCTCAGGGCGATGCCTTTTATAAAGGGCTATTGCCCACTCTCTGGCTGCACAGTGTGGCATTCTTTCCTTTCCAGGCACTCTCTTTTCATTCTGAGCATGCTTCTACCTATTTGGCTACTCCCTCCTCTGAGGTGCTGTTCACTGCTCTGGATTCCCCAACTGTCCCTCACGAAAATAAACAAACTCTTGGGGTGCCGTTCTTACTCTAAGTTCTGCGGAACGCCTCCCCGGTACTGCCCCACCTATGGAAGCCCTCTCATGGTGATAACGTTCATGGGGTAATGAGCCCTCATGAGAAACCCTTCGCAGGCTGCTACTTTCTTAGTTTATTTATCGCGCTGCTGTCTCTCGGGGAGTTGTTCCCTCCATGTGGAACCCTCTTGAAGTCCAGAGTTTCTTTGTTATCTCTTCCCTGTGACACCTCTCTCGGTGTACCGTTCTTACCTCTGGTACCACTTTGTAAGGGTGTTGCTGCCCTCTCACTCTGGTGTCATTTCGTAGGCACTGCCCCTTTTCTGTGAACCCCCTATCAGAGTAATGTTCACTCTACCTTCTCAGATGCTGCAGTCTCTTTAGGATACTGACCTCTTTTGGGGTTCTCCCTGTCTCTAATGCCTCTCTTAGTACTCTCCTGTCAATTGCCTCCCCCTTCAATATACGGTTCTGTCTCTCTTCTCAAGGTGCTGTCCTCTCTCAGGATGCCGTCCCATCCCTGAAAATCTCCTCTCTAGGTGCAGCTTTCTCTAAGTCTGTGCTCCATACCACTGAGTCCTCCTAATGCACTATTGTCCCTATGAGATGCTGATGCAGACTTCATGTGAAGTCCTTCCCAGGGCACCGCTTTGGGTTCCAGCCTAGAGCAATTCTCTCCGTGTGCCACCGCCCTCTCCCATGCTATATTCATAGTGCTCTCCCCTCTCTCTGACAACTGCCAGGACACTGCCCTGGCTTCTCCATCTGTGTGCTGTCTTCTCTCAGGGTGCTGCCCTGCCCCCTTCCTGTGAAATGTCTCTCCGGGAGCATCTGTCTCTCAGGGAGCTTCTAAGTCTTAGGACGAGTCTTCACTTCACCGTTGTTCCTGGGAGTGTTTTTCTCTCAGGGTGCTGCTGCCTTTCTCTTCCGTGCTGTTTGTCAGGGTGCTTCCACCTCCCTCTCAAACACCTCTAAGATCCCTGTTCCTTCTTCCCATCACGGTGCTGCACTTGCTCAGAGTCCTATACCCTCTTCTACCTTGCAGAGTGCTGTCCTAGCTGTCTGCCCATCTTATGTTACTGTTCCCCTCATGACGCTGCCGGTCTCTCAAATTCACGCAGCTCACAGTCTTCATATGTATGTTTGGCATGAGATACACTTGGTCGTTGTTTGTCCACCAATCACACAGTTTCACTTTCATGCAATGAGCCTTTCGTAACAAAAGTGCCAATATTCTGACCATGTGTCTAAGAAGCAGGACCCATTTGTTGTTTCTCTGAGCCATTTCTACTCTCAATTCGCCTTTTATTTATTGAAAACAAGTATGTGATTTACAAAAATCCAACATGTCCTTTTCACACAGTGTGATTCTGTTAATTTTATTTGTTGTTTTGCCTTGTAATTCCCTACCCCATAACACTGTCTTCCTCTTTCTATGCATTGGCTCTGTCTCTCAACCCATGTCTGGGCTGTGTATCTCTTCCTTTCCACAGGTACACTCGCTATCCACCCTTGGTATTTTCTCTGTGCCTACCCTTTGTCTCTCCACCCAACGCTCGCCTTTCCATACATCCCTTGTTCTTGCCTGCACATTCACCCATTCACTTTGTCAACCATTCATCCCTGTCTTTGCCTCTCCACCACTGTCCTGGCCCTCACTTTCCATCTTTGGCCTATCTCTCCACCCATTCCTTGATCTTGTCTCCCAAAGTATACCTTTGTCTTGGTCTTAACACCATTGTATCTCCTATCCCCGGTTTCTCCACTAATCCCAGGCTCTTCACACACCTTAGGCCATGACCCACACCACAGTAGAGCAACTTTTAGGATCATGCTGCCCTTTCCATAATCTTGTTCTCTGGGGTGGGCTGAGCAGGCTTCTTCTTCTTAACAGAAATAGTGCCCACTTGGCGATGAGGAAATGAAGATGCAGGGTAGCCAGTGGTAAGGTGAAGCAGGATCAGGTTTATCCATAAGGTAGGAGTCTCAGGTTACAGGTAAAGTAAGTATGAAGGAAGCCCCACCAGGAGCAGCATCCTTGCTGTTTAGCCCACGCACTTAACTGAAACTCTCTCAAACCATGCACACACCAGCATTCCACTTACAACCCAATTACTCTCGCTGAGCAGCAGGGGACATACCACTAAGGGGAGAATGCATGGTAAAGATGAAGATACCACACAGCTCATCTTCCCACTCCTTTCACCTCGTCCAAATTGAGGTCAAATGTGTGACCTTAAGGGAAAGTTTCAACTGTTCATCTTCAGCCTGAAGATGCTGAAGCTATTTTAGCCCAGTGGGCGTTGCACGTCTGCACCTAATTAAGACACAGCTTTTTGCTTCAATGTTCTCCCAGATTTTAGGCCCCTGTTGTGCAGTTCCTCCCCCCATGTTCTTAGATAACTGAGCCCCAGGTGCATGTACAAGTTATGCATCATTACTTATACCTATTGACATACCTGCCTCCTGATTGGGCACAGCTGTGGATCAAATTTGGAGTTTTGCTGCTTCTGCTTTAGGCCTCAAATTGGTTTCCAAGCCCTTTCAGAGCTGTCACAATGTAAGGTTTTTAACATAGTTGTATTAAAAAAATATTTAAGCACTCCTGTAGGGTCAATCTCAGAACAGCACAGGTGGACACCTGGCAGCCCCTATAGCTTAGCTATAAAATATTGTCATATTTGAAGTTTTGCCAAAAGCAGAAACAGCTGTTAGAAGAGGCATCTCAGGACTTTGTGGAAACATTTCCAGCTCACAGAATTGTGGCCATTGTATATTTGCACTTGAACGCAAAAACAAATTCTTTTAGGGTATGAAACACAGACCAGGAAGATCAGGTTAGGTAAGCTTTGCCTAACTGCACAATTAAGAAACAATGTTGATAACTAAAGGACTCGACACGAGGCATTAAAGGAGGTCCCTGCCGCCACTGGTGTGTGGGGCACCCACTTACCGGAGGGCCTCCACCAGTAAGGGGTCCTATGCTTTGCCCAAGGCCTTTGAATATCCAAGAGGCAAAGAGATTAAGAAACATTTTGAGAGGCTTTCACCAAATTTTGCAGGGGCCTCATTCAGAGGCAGACATTTTATGCATTATGCCACCAGGTTTTCCTACACCCAATGGTTTCAAAAACACGTTTCCTCAGCTCAGGTGATCCAATCAGTGAGGAAGCCAAGGCAGGGGAGGGGTGACATTATATGGGCATGTTTACTGAAGGGCTTCTGAAATACTTGGGCTGTGGATCACGCCGAGGGGAGTAGATCAGAATGATGGGTATAGGGCACATCAATTATAAGTGATATTGACCTTATTAATGCAGTAGCTGATTTACAACACTGTGCAACTTTGACTATTAATAGAAAATTGGGTCACATGAATGAAAACTTTAAGAAAAACTTCACCAAACCATTAAAGTTTACCCAAACTTTCTTTGCATGGTCATTGTTTAAGGATCATGGTTCACACAAAGACCAAAATGTGAATGTTTTTTATATCAATTACGCATGAGAAAAATGATCATGTTTCAAAACAGCAATGCTCAAATTGGTTGGAAAGTTCACAGGTTTCTGGCAGAACCCTCAGGCCACTATCAGCAGCCGACACCAAATGTTTATTATTTCCACCCAACCCCTGAAATCTCTGATACAGTTTACTACATGGCTTGGTTAGTGCTTGGTTTATCTGTGTAATTAATTATTCCTACTTAAGACAACGCTACTCAACGGGAGCAATGGACAAACTGTTTATTGAAATATCTGTGACTTCTCCACAAGTACTATGACATTCAAGGATACAACAGATTCACATAATGTTCAATATCAGAATCGTCAATACCTTTCTGCTGCAAAAACTAAAAGTAATTTTATTTCCATTAACAACTTATTTCAGTTGCTCCATGAATCCAAAAAGTAATCAAGTCATCTATTTCCAAAACTGTTACACATATTTAAATTTGTATGCTTAAACATACAGTTCCCCACTATAAAAACAAATGGAAATATCTTAGGGGAAAAAAGAAAGTAAGTCTTAGTTAACAGATTCTGAAAGGTCATTAAATTATTGAATAACTCATATCTACAGAATAAACTACATTGTATTAAGCATGAGGAGAATGTAGCTGCGGCTTAGGCCTATGACTCCGGTTCATGGCCTTTAACAAGCACTATAGCCCTCGGCAGCAGAATGTAAGTCTATAATATAAGGTATTACAATAAACCCAATATTTGCTTAAAACCATTTGAACTGGAATCATTATCACCATGTATCTGTGAAAATGCAGAGAAATGATAACTCAGAGGAAAGTAATTCAACGTACTTAATGTCAATGTAAGCACAGAGAGTAAAGACTGGATCGATGGAGAACAATGCACTATAATACTAATGTACATATTATTTACTTTTACTAGCCAAGTATCGCAGCAATCCACCAGGGAACAACATTAAGATCCATGTCATAAATATGGTCTGCGCCCACTCAGGAGATACCCCAATGAGCATCAGATAGTTGCAGTCTTCTGAAGTCAATGTTGGCCTTGTTATAACTGGGCTCGTTAACATCAGGTCAAATCAACAAAGGACTCCAAAGATATGATCCTGGCAAGAGAAATACTCTAAGAAATCCGAATAGATAGGTCTCCTCATTCATCCACAAAGCTCCTCTCTGTGATAATTTGTGTACACTGTTCTCCTTGCTTTAGGATCCACAAACAAATATGTCCTTTACAATCGATGAATAGCAATTCTGGCTACACTTTCCTGCTTAGGTGTCTTCAATGTGCTTTGTATACCTCTCCAAATCCCAGATGTCCCCACTACAATCAACTCAAACAATGCAGCTGCACTTACAAGAGGAAGAGCCAGAGAGGCTGATGATGTGTCACTTTCATGGGAAACTGCCTTTATAACGTGGGCTGAGTCACGTGTGCTGTTTCCCCACAAGCAGAACCGTGCTTGCCTTAACCACGCATCTACCCTAACTATGCATATGTGTGGGTAAGGCAGTGCGCGGTTTAGATATGCAGATGGGCGGGGAAAGGAACAGTACAGATCGGGAGAGGAAGCTCTGGGACGCCGTCTGGTAAGTGGGCCTGGGTTTTTGTGGGGGGGGGGGTTTTGGGGCTTCGGCTGGTTTTAGAGCTCGGGGGTTGGATAGTTTTTAGGGCTGAGGGCCGGGTTTTAGGGTTCAGGGCAGGGGGGACAAGGTCGTTATTATGGGTGGGGGTCACATTTTAGAGCTCAGGGCAGGGGGGGACTGGGGTCGGGGTTGTTTATAGGGCTGGGGGTTGCAATTTGGGCTCAGGGTGGGGGCTGGGGTAGTTTTTAGGACACAGGGGCAGAGATTTAGGGCTCAGGGCGGGAGGAGAGGGACAGTTTTCAGGGCTCGGGCAGTTTTAGGGCTCAGGGTGGGGGGCTGTGGTCGTTTTTAGGACGTGGGGCGAGTTTAGGGCTCAGGGCGGGAGGGGGTGGGACAGTTTTTCAGGGCTCAGGGCAGTTTTAGGGCGAATGCAATTTAACCACACATTCCTTTACCAATCTTGCTTTAACAACGGAATTGCGTGGTAAAGACATGAATGGTAAAGGAATGCGTGGTTAAGAACCATTCGTTGTTGGGACCGCGTTGTTAAGGCATGCTTGATTTAGCCATGCGTGCTTCTGTCATATAACCCACTTCCATACATCTCTGTGAACAGTCCTCGCGAGATTGCCATTTGTAAATAAACACCAGTTCTTAGTGCACACTGTTGTGGTCTTCCCGTTGGATGGTGTGTGTAGTCACTGACACACTCTAGAGCTGCGCGTCGGATTGCACTGCCTCCCGGATCCCAGCTGCTTTCCTTATGTGGACTATTTTAGCTCCAGTAAAGACAACCTGTATTCAGTGCATTCCTCCGCCCTTCACTGCTGCACCAAAAATAGGTCATGATCTCTAGAAAGCAATTTCATTTATCTGATCTGGTCTCAAATCCGCTCAGCCAGGCAATCATCTGTCTCTAATTATTGACTCTATGCAAGACCAGGGGCTGTGATTCCTACACAGGAATGAGGGGCTGCAGGTAGTCATCGATCTCAGTTCACGGTGCAAAACAAGTGTATCTTTGCTCGCACTGCTCTCTTATCGAGGAAATTGACACTGCCCCCAGCAGCAAAACAGATACATTTTGCTGTGTGGTTCAATGCAGTAATGTCGCCGACACTGACGAAGCATCCTGATCTGGGAAGATGACATCACTGTCTCAGCATGCGCATGATATCGCGATATGTCACTATTATCTGGACAAAACCCCTTTCCTTTCAAACGTACCTCATAAAGTTATAACTAAAAGAAGGGCTCAAGTCCTAGTACCTTTATTTTTGCTTTTGTTTTTTTAATTCATGCTGCACAGCCCCTGTACTACAATGATAAAACCACTGGAAAAGCCTAGGATTATATTATTTAGGATTATAAATAAAGTAAAACCACCTTCCTTCAAAAGAGGGCTGTGAAGATGGGTCTGTGATATTACATGGTATGATTCCTCAGATAAAGTTGCTGCATCAAGGCCATGTATGCAGTGGCGGCTACTCCGCTATGGTGGAGGAGCGTTGCCCCCCCCGCCACTCTCAAAGTAGAAAAATAAAACGATTATAAAACAAACTTATTATTGTTTTCTTTTTCAACTTGTACGTGCTGCGTCCAGGGGCGGAGCCATCGCGCAGCAGTCAGCAGAGGGAGTGGTGGGCAGCACTGCTATCAGTGCACATGTGGGTTTGGCCAGCCATCTCAGACCGGCCAAACCCATTGCGCACTCAGCTGTCTCCAACCCAGCTGTGTTGCTGGGTTAGAGACAGCAAAGCACAGGCTCCCAGTCTCCCTGGGAGCACAAAGTCCCAGCGCTCACGCCAATCCTGACGCTGCTTTCTAACATGAAAGCAGCGTCAGAATTGGCCGCAGGGGAGGCTGGGAGTCTGTGCTGCAGCGAGAAGAGGACATGGAGAAGAGCGTCCGGCGACAGGAGGAAGGTAAGTTTTTTTTTGTTTTTTTTTTTAAATGTGTGATATCCTTTTCCCCTCACCGTCGTCCCTCGTTCCCCCCCAGCCGGCCCTGCCACTACGCCCGCACAGCTGCCGCATGTATGGCAAAATCGTTGAACATAAATTTTTACAGATAAATCTCACACATTATTATCCCTCATGAAAGACACAGAATCTCACCTGTTAAAACTGAAGAGCTTCTGAGTCTATAGAGTCTTAACAAATGCTGTAAAAGTTTGAATGCAATAGTCTAAATGACTGAGTGTGAAAATAAAGTAAGGAAGATAGATTCTTCGTGTATCTGACCGAAGAACACATTTTTAGTTGCAGAGAAGGCAACAGGTGGAACAAGGAGTTCTAGCTCAGCACTGATAGCCACAGTTTGACAAATTAAAAGTTAAAAGCAGGAGCGGCTCCTCCGCTAAGGCGGATGAGCGTCGCCCTACTGCAGTGGAAAAAGGAAAAAGAAAATGATAATAACAATGTTATTATCATTTTATTTTTTGTAGCTACGGGGCTATGTTAGGGCAGGACGGGGATGGTGTCACAGGGAGGAGGAGTGGTTTACGCACAATAAGTGAGCATGGCGGTTTGGCTGGCCTTCTTGGACCGGCCAAACAGTAATGCGTACTTTGCATGTTCTCCACCCAGCTGTATTGCACAGGCTCCCAGTCCCTCTCTAAACGCCGAACCACGGCACTCTGACCAATCATGATGCTGCTGACAGCAGCGTCGTGATTGGCTACGGGAGCCTGTGTGCTTCCTGCTTTCGGACTCAGGAAGGCGGAGAAACGACAGGTGGGAGACGGCGGAAGAGGTAAGTGGGTTTTAAAAAAAATATTTTGTTGTTTTCAACCCCCCTGCCCACTCCGTTCTCTATCAGTGGCCACTGGTTAATAGTACCTTTTCTTTGCACCAGCAAGAATAAGAAGGGTTTCTATACCAGCCCTAAGTAAATCTGCCTTCCAAGAAGCACCCATACTGTTTTATTCAAAGTATGTGATGGTTAAATTTGTTTTTTAATTAAAAAATCTTATGCAAGCATAAGGCCTCCATGTTTAGGCAGCAGCATTTTTTATTTTTGGTGCATACACTTGGATTAAAAAAGAAAATAATAATAAAACGTATGACACCAGATTGCCAAGGCCAGACCTTTTGGCTTTGCCAATGCTTGGTATTAATTAACTGTGAAGAGTAACAACACTTCATCTTTTCACATTAAACTACTCATCATTGCAATGTCTGAGCAACAAGGACCAGCGCCTGAAATCTCAGAAGCATTTTCTATCTCCGAATACTCCAGCTGAAAGTGCCAGTACCTGGAACATATTGCGTAGTCAGGGATATTGCAACCACTAAATGGCAAAGAAAATTACGATGAAAAACGTGATAGTAAAATGTGCCATTATGAACAGAATTATTACAGCCCATGATGTAGTCTCTAAATCGTTCGCTCACCACCTTTGAACCCTAGCTTCGTCTGCGGATATTTAGCTTCTGTGTGGCGGCGGCGTGAATTATTTAAATCGCTATTAAACCTTCATTTCGAATATATTACTAGGCATTCATCTACGGTGGCAGCTGCGGCAATCGGCGTAGGATGGCCAACTTTTTAATAAAGGTTCCAGTTATAAACACTGCTGCGTTTGGGTGCTTTAATTACACCGGAATGGGCCTAACATTTGAAGCACTTCACAGGGCCGTGGTTCGCAGACCCTCATTAAAAGTTTCAGGGTATGTCCTTGCATAACCTCCGCCACTGAAACTCTTGTTCTCATTACTCATTAGTTCATATGCCTCATCTGGAAAGGTCTACATTTAAAATTCGCCAATCTTATCCTTTAGAGTTACTCCTGGGTTTGAATAGATTTCCATCCATGCGCATGCATCATGAAGGCTCACATAGGTGTTTTTTCCGAACAATAACAGTAGTGTTGACATCTTGTCATGGAATGAGAGTAGAAAAAGTAGACTATTGGACCCACTTGGTTGCCTGGCTCCTTTCCCTATAAGAGAGAAAGAGAAGTCACTTCAATCCACAGACGACTACAACTCTGCCACCAACCTCACACCTCTGTCCGCCACCTGGTGACCCACATCTCTGTAAGACAGAGAGGGGAAAGGTACAATAGCCACTGGAATACTTCAGCCGGGACTCAGCGACTTGCCTCCTTTTTAGGTCTAACCCTACCAGATAGTGCAGCTGTCTGGTTTGCCAGCAACGTCTTGGGGACATTCTGAAAGCTTCCCTGGGAATCCATTAAGCCCATTGCTTACCATCGGCTTTGTGTTTTGTAGCTCAAATTTGCTTGCTTTCTATTTGCGGACTTTAATTGTTTTAGACTGACCTGCTTGAGTTCGTCCCTCCTGTGGAGTATAGCCTATTTACTGTATTCTCCCACAAGTGCTCACTTTCTGTAAACAGGCCTTTAAATCTTGTTCTTATTTTGTCACATTTGCTGTCCATTCAAAGACAAAGGTCAAATGTCAGGCTATATCTTCCAAGGGAGCTTGGTGTTTACTTTTCTTTCTCTGACTTCAAAGTGAGAGGATTTACGTGACAATCTTGCTGTGAAAGAAAAGGCTGGTTTCTAGCACACAACAAAGTTTAAATGTCTGTAAATGAACTGTGCAGATATTTCAGAATATGTTAGAATTAGGAAAGAACAAATGAAGCATTTTCTTTGTAATTTTGAAGTGTGGTGGAAACAAATATTTTCATATGATCAAAAAAAATCAATACACACTAGGTGATGACAGTTCCACACATTATCGCTTGTGCACTGCATACTTTTATCAGTAAACCTGTATATCTGTGCAAATGTAATGGTCATTTCAATTGAAAATGTGTTGTCTGTAATGGCAGTGCTCTACCACACCATGCATACTCCACAGAACGCCACTCTACTCTGCACCACTGCACAACACTCTACTCTATGCCCCTCCATTCTATGACTCTCCACTCACCTCTACAACATGTCACGCCACTCTATGACACGCCACAACACGGCATACTACGACACGCCACTCTACCACACCCCACTAAACTCTATGACATGCCACTCTACTCTATGCCCCTCCACTCTCAGACACTTTACAACACACCACTCTATGACACGCCACTCCACTCTACGCGATGCCACTCCCACCACAACACTCTACACCACTCTATGCCACCCCACAACACTCCACTCTACTCCACTTTACTCCCTCCATGCCATTCCACTCTATGCCGCTCCACGACACTTCACGCCACTCCACAGCACTCTATGACACTCCCCTCTACGCCATTCCACTCCACTCTCCTCTATGCCACTAACTTTTAACAATGCTGAACAGCAGCCACACTGGTGTACAACATTACTAAAACATACTGGCAAAGCCAATAGAACTTGCATAGATGAGACCTATTGGCTTTGCCAATGCTTGTTTATCCTGCCTACTATCAGACCCCTACATGTACTAGATTTCACGTGCAGGGTGGGTCAATCCCGGTCTTCCTGTTGGCACAGCAGGCCAGGGAAAAAGTGGTAGAGCCCCTCTCCAAGGCAATCTCTCCCACTTACTGGTTACTGACCCCCATTCCTCAGTATTTCCGAGGCTTGACTAAGTGCTATGTAATCCCACTTTGTCGGAACATCCCTGTGCTGCCTCCCCAAACTCCTGCCTTTGACAGCAACACATATATGTGCATTTCCATGGGGGGAAATGACCTGCGTTGATTATGTGAATACCAACAAACATACTGGTTTGTCTATGATTACCTACGTATGCCGGATGGCCCACCAAGACGTTACCACAGTCCTAACCCTAAACTTGTAATTGCAGAGTATCCAGAATAGTGGGGAATTATTTCCATTCATGAATGCACCTTACAATGTTAAGACTGAAGAAGTGTTTTCCTGCCCCCAGCTACATTCTAGTTGCACACACATTTCTTAACATTGGCTCACTATAAATAGATCAATTCCCAGATTCGCTTGGTGTTCAACTTGGTGCCTGCAATAGCCTAATCCTGTGCTTTTGAACATACTCTTCTGTTGTCCCCACACATATTTTGTTTGGTGGTTCTTGTCCATGTTCGCTATTTTTACTTGTTCGTCTTGGTAGTATGCTAGTTGTATGGGTATGACTGAAGTATGACTGAAAAAATGTTGAACTGTGTTGTCACTCAGGACATGTCTTTGATGTTTTTTATGTTTTTTTCCTTTTTTGATGAGTGATAGAGGACAATATCACTGTTATCTTGATTTCATTGATTTCCATTTAAAGATTATTATGTATGTTAGTTAATACAGATTATTAATATATTCAAAAATATTTTTTCTATGGTGAATACAATAAAAATATATTTATCATTCATGATATTTTGAAAATGTATTGAATATTTATTATTATTGCTGCTTGTGTGGACAATCACAATCCTCTTTCTGGAAAGTTTTTTGTTCTGATTTAGAGACGCATTGCGCTCACACTTTATCATAGGCAGGTGACCCTTATTCCCTCTTTGTTGTAGGGTTTTGGTAGTTAAACTTGGTGGCTGGGCCTGATTCTCAAAGGTCTGTTTAAGTATGTGCAGTGGCGGCCAGCATGGTTTGCGGGTGGTAAGACGGGCGTGGGGGTTGCAGGGGGGTCATGGGGGGTGTCGGGTGTGTGTGTCAGGGGGGGGATAAAAAAAAAATTACTTACCTTGAGGCCGAGTCCCGCGTCCCTGCTCTCCTGCCTCCGACTCCAGGAACAGGAAGCAGGCAGCCAGACCGCCGCCACTAAACCAATCACAACACTGCAATGCAGCATTGTGATTGGTCTGAGCGCCGTGATACGGCGCTCAGCCAGGGGCTGGAGGGTGGGCATGTTCTCCAAGCAGGCTGTAATGCAGCCTGCATGGAGAACGAGGAAAGTATGCATGACTGATTTGGGCGGCCCGAGAGGGCCGACCAAACATTTATTGCCCACTTAGGGGTGGGCAAACCACTCCTCTCCTGCTCCGAGAGCAGTGCAGCCACTCCCACCCACAAAGCAGCAGGACACGAAGCATAAAATAATAACTAAGTTATTATCATTTTATGATTCTACTTGGCACTGCTCAAAAGCAGTGAGGTGACGCTCCTTCGCCATAGCGGAGGAGCCGCCACTGAGTATGTGCACCGATATATTCAAGTGAGAGTCAAAAACTACTTTACTGATTGAAAGAACGTGAACTGTCCCGAAGAAAAATATTGTGTTAGTTGAGTGGAATTCTCTGAAGGGGAACATATACTTACAGGGGAAGGTTTAGATCATTTCAGGGTGAGAGCACTTGCAAGGTGCAGTGAACGCCACAAACTCAAGTTTGTGGGTACTCTCAAACCTTTTGGTGGTAGTTGCCTACTGTGAAACCCGTCAGGGGTAGAAGTAAATCCCTTTCCCGGGATGGGGGGGAGAGATGGTTAATGGTACTGGGTTTCTCTATGGAGAAAAACATTTAGAGAAGCCAAAAACAGTCAACACTTTAATGTTACATGTTCAACTTCTATATTCAATAAAACTAACATGTGAGTACTTCTGGAATCTGCGAGGATCACACGTTCTCAGGAGTACTCCTGATATTTTGAACTCCAAAAAAGGAGTATATTTCAGTCTAAATTTATGATTTACTGTGAGAATATGTCTATCTGGTCCTACGTTCATTATCAACGAAAAATGAGAAGTGCTTATTAACTACGCATTTCGCCATGTGTGCCTTTTTGAATGAAATACCCAGAGACAAAGCCTTTTCAAAAAACATTTTAAAAAGCAAGGCATTAATTCCAATGCATGTGTGGACTATTTTTTAAAGTAGTTCAACCCGCAAAATGATGTGGGCTAATGCCAACAATGTTGGATAAGCCTGGGAGCCAATGCCTGAAGCCAGCTGACCTGCAGTAGCCAGTGGCTGAAGGGGGCTGTCCAAACGCCCCTTTTAGGTCGAGCCTGGGTAGTGCATGCGCTGCGAGGTATGCTGTATTGGCGTATGGACTTGAAGCCCCACCCACTCTCCCCTCATATTTGTCACTGGCTTGTGCCATTGTCCTTCGTAAATGCTGGATTCTGATTCGTTAATAGGCTTGTTAGTCCTTCCTTAGTACCGCCTTGTCTTCATTTGTAACCTCTCATGAGGGCTGGCCCTTTACTTCTGTTGTTACACGGTACGTCTTATTTAGTCGGTAAACACTATTTTCTTTAATGTGTTTCTCCTACTGCAGGCACTACATACTTTCCTGCAACATTCAGCGCGCCATGGTTGCTTTCACAGGGCGCCTTTACAAAAAAAAAGCATTTGTTTGTCAGCTTGACAAACAAACGCTTTTTTGGGTAAAAGCGCCCCTTACAGCGCTTTCACTTTAATAGCGGCCGCGGACCTTTCTTTAGACATGGCTCGTATAAAGAAAGGGGCATGGCCTCTATTAACGTGAATGAGCAGCATGGGGCGCTTGTAAACAAAAAAGCATTTGCAATGCAATAGGTCTCGCATTTTAGGAACTTTGACCTATTGGTATTGTAAATGACAATGCCTTTTATTATTGCAGGTTTTTTAAACACATAAATAAGAGATATTGTCATTTACAATGCCAATAGCTCAAAATGTCGCAATTGCGAGACCTATTGCATTGCAAATGCTTGTTGAAGCTGTATGTAAGTCTATGAGTATTTTATTTGGTCTGTATGTGCATGTTTGTTCTGTGCTGCGTGATGGCATGAGCGCTCGCTAAAGGTGTTTTCTAAGTGAGACCCAAAATAAATGTCCAGTTATGGAGACCTGGTTGTCGGGCTCATTTTCGTTTGTAGCTCGAATAATGTCAAAAATTTTTTTTAGTGCGAGTCAGTTTCTTAATTTAGACGAATGTGGATACTTTCTAGGACAAGCACAAAGAACAGCAAGGGTTAAGGCGACCAGCTTTTGGCACTGCACTCCTCCCTTGGCAAATACTAGTCACGTCAAAGCAAAAAAAAAACCTTTCCCATTAAAAGTAATTTATCTGCTCCATTTTCCCATTTACTGAGTTATCAACAGATGGTGGTTGAAATCCTATAACAGAAGGAACATTTTCTTCATAAAATACCTCTGGTTCTCCTGGGGTTGACAACATACAAATGGCCTTCAAGGACGTTTTTGTAAAAATAAATTGAAACATTTGATGCTTTGGGCAATCTGGAGGCTGGAGTCAATAAGCAGAGAGAGGAAAAAATAGAACGTCCTCTCTTCTTGATGCCCAGGAGACCAGATGTGATCTAGGGGTTACAGTACTAGCTTTAAAACCAGGAGACCCGGGCGCTAATTCCATCTCCCCCCCCTACTCTACCACCTAACCTGTAACCCTGAGCACATCACTTTAGCGACCCCCGTTTCAGCCCTTTACCTGCCAGATCTGGTAGCTTTTAGAAATACGCTGGGCTACTTCATAAAGATATAGTGACAAAAATGCATATTTACATCCTCTGTGAATTCAGTGACATTGTGGACTATGCCCAGCCTTGCTAAAGCATGAAAACTAAATATTTTATTTAATGCAGCACAACCAGTCAATTTATGTTGATGTAGGCCTAAATCTGCCTACGCCGCTACCCAAAAGAGATGAAGGAAACATAGCTTCTGTTTCACACCAGAGTACCTTTGGATCCTCTGTACCACCCCAAAGCCTGCCGCCTATCAGAACAGTCTCCCCATCGCGATTCCAGATTGATTTTTTTGGGGGCAGTTATGGATTTTTTCCACATGATGTTGTACACAGGGCCTGTGAAAGGATGTTCGCACAGCAGGTAAAAAAAATCAATTCCATCAGACAGCATATCATAAAATTCTACAAAAGAGACCATAATAAACAAAACAATCCTAATAATTATGCAAATAAGGAGCAAGGCAGTTTAGAGCACATGCAAAAAATGAATTCCAAGTGTTCTTGATTAGCAGCAAAACACATGTTAAAAATTAAATTAAAAACAGTTCCAACTATTGCATAGTGCCCTTCTTTTTAAAGAACCAACTACACATTTTGAAATAGTGTTTCCTACAGCGCACAAAAAGATGATCGTTGAATTTAAGAAGTTAAAAAGTGATTGGAGGGACCCGATTACATGTAGGACTTTACATATAAAATTTGGATTGGGTATCTTTCCATAGTCATGGTTTTCTACCTTATGATCTGAGAGTGGAGTAAATTAGCCAGGTTTAAGGTTAAACCTAAACAACGAGAGACTTTACTAATTAGACCCTAGTTATAGGAATATTTGACAACTGTATGGAAGATATTTACCCCAGAATTCTGACACAATGGTGCCTCTGCCCGGATCTTTGCAGCCGCTAAGCTTACTACAGCGACCCAGAAACCAGATCTAGGCGGGATGTTAAAAGGGCCAACACCTGCTGCAGAGATCTGTCCATAACCTACAGGTGACAGGATAGAAAGCTGCTGGCTCTGACTAAGCCTTTTATTCTTCTAAGTGACTATTGAGTAATTTGAACACCTATAGTTACGCACCATAAGAAAATCCTGAAAGATGTGCGCTCTGATTAAATGATCAATATTATTATCCATCATGACCAAGTGGTCAGGAAGGTGGCTGTATGTGATAAAAATGTTTTCAAAAACAAATTAATTCTTAGCACTGCAGATAGAGGCATTGACCAACCTCTTTCTCCAAGTCTTAAGGATACTGAGAAGAATCTCCACTTTGCTTGGAGTCCCGTAATGTGTACAAGTGATATTTCCACTTGTGTTCGCTAGACTAGACTAAAGGTTTGGACCCCAGGGTAACTAGTTATCTGCTTTCATATTTTAGAACACCAACATTGTAGTCTGTTTAACCAATAATAAAGGTTTTCCACGATTTTTGGCTTAAAATTGGTTTAGTTTATGTGTGACTCAATTTTTAGACTGCCTTGCATGAGCGGGGACATGATTGTCAGGGGCATAGCTTCAAGGGGCTGTTTGGGGTGTAACGGCCCCCTAATAAGGAAAATGCTACTTACCCAGTATGCATCTGTTCTTGGCATATAGAGCTGTAGAGCCATATGCTTTAGCATAGATCGCCATCTGGTGTTGGGTCCGGATGTTTGCACTTTGTTTTTGTTCGAAGAAGTCTTTGCAGTCACGAGGTAGGTGACTCCTCCTTTCGGTGATAGTGCGCATGGGCATCGACTCCATCCCCAGATTGTTTTGCCGTAAGGGTGATGATGGAGTTAGTAAGAGTAGAAAGAGATGTCCATATATAGTGTATCTAAGTAAAATAATACTGCAACAGATAAAGGTACCCGGGGAGGCGGGTGGGCGCAAATGGCTCTACAGCTCTATATGCCAAGAACAGATGCATACTGGGTAAGTAGCATTTTCCGTTCGAGGCATATGAGCTGTAGATCATATGCTTTAGCATAGACTATACAGCAGTTATCTCCCAAGCGGTGGCTAACCTGTATCTGTTGCAGTGGTTTGAAATAGTGTTCTTAAAACAGCCCAGCCCACACTAGCTTGTTGTTTTGCTAACATCTACACACTAGTGCTTTGTGAATGTGTGTGGTGTAGACCATGTTGCAGCCTTGCAGATGTCATCTAAGGGTATGTTTCCTAAGAATGCCATAGAAGCCCCTAGTTTGCGTGTAGAGTCCGCCCTAGGGGGAATTGTTAATGTGCGTTTAGCTTTAATGTAGCATATTTGGATGCACTTAACTATCCACTGTGCAATACCTGCTTTTGATATGGGATTGCCTTTATGCAGTGGTGAAAAAGCAACAAAGAGTTGTTTAGTTTTTCTAAAAGATTTAGTTCTTTCAATGTAATATACTATTGCTCTTTTTACATCTAATGTGTGAAGAGCACGTTCTGCCACAGAGTCTGGTTGAGGAAAAAACACGGGTAACTCTACAGACTGGTTGAGATGAAAGGCAGAAACGACTTTGGGTAAAAATTTGGGATTAGTCCTAAGAACCACTTTGTTTTGGTGAATTTGTAAAAATGGTTCTTGTATGGTTAGTGCCTGGAGCTCACCAACTCTTCTAAGAGATGTGATGGCTATAAGGAAGGCTACCTTCCGAGTGAGAAACTGTAGTTCACATTTGTGCAAAGGCTCAAATGGTGGGCCCATGAGTCTTGTAAGGACTATGTTACGATTCCACACTGGAGAAGGTGGAAGTCTAGGAGGAATGATTCTTTTGAGTCCTTCCATAAAGGCTTTGATAGCGGGCACTCGAAACAAAGACAAGTGTTGTCTGTTTAGTAGGTAAGCCGCTATTGCAGCAAGATGTAAGCGTATAGATGTATATGCTAAGTTAGAACGCTGTAGGTGTATCAGATAGCAAATGATGTATTGGATTGAAGCATCTAGTGGAATGATTTGATTGTTTGTACAGTAAATTACAAATCGTTTCCACTTTGCTGCATAGCAAGCTCTTGTGGTAGGGCGTCTAGCCTCTTTAATGACGTTCATGTAGTCTGGCGGGAGATTAAGGTAGCCAAACTCTATGATTTCAGGTGCCAGATCGCAAGGTTGAGTAGACTGGGATCTGGATGTCTTATCTCTCCATGGTTCTGAGTGAGAAGCTTGGGGGAGAGGTGTAGTTTTTGATGAGGAACTACTGATAGTTCCAACAGGGTTGTGAACTAGGGTTGTCGGGCACATGTGGGAGCAACTAGGATCATTGTGAGGGAATGTTGCTTGAGCTTCCGAACCACTAATGGAATTAGCGGGAGAGGTGGAAAAGCGCAAGCAAATTTCCCTGACCAATTCATCCATAGAGCATTGCCTTTGGACAATGGGTGTGGATACCTGGACGCGAAGTTTGGGCATTTTGCGTTGAGGTGTGTGGCGAACAGATCTATTTCTGGGTAGCCTCACATCTGGAAGAATGGGAGGAGAACTTGAGGATGTAGTTTCCATTCGTGGATCTGTTGTCTTTGACGACTGAGTAGATCTGCGATCTGATTGTTTACTCCTGGGAGGTGTTCTGCAAGAAGATATATCTTTTGAGGTATGGCCCATCTCCATATGCTTTGAGCTAGGTGTGAAAGCTGTGGCGAGTGTGTGTCCCCCGTTTTTGTATGTAGTTCATTGCTGTCATGTTGTCTGTACGGACTAAGACAGCTTTGCCTACTAGATGCAGTTGAAAAGCTTTCAATGCCAGAAAAATTGCTACTAGTTCTAGGTGGTTTATGTGGAGTTGTTTTTGTTGTAGGGTCCACATGCCCTGAATGGTATGTTTTTGAAGATGAGCTCCCCAACCAGTGAGCGATGCGTCTGCTGTTAGCACTATCTGTGGAACCGGGTCGACGAATGGCCGCCCCTTGGAAAGGTTTTGTGTATTCCACCACTGCAGGGAGTGATGGGTGCGGCCGTCTACCAACACCAGATCTGTTAACTGACCTTGAGCCTGGTTCCACTGACGTGCCAAGCATTCCTGTACGGGACGCATTTGGAGTCTTGCGTAAGGGACGATTAGAATGCAAGAAGCCATCATTCTGATCAACTGCATGAACACTCGGGCTGGTAGTGAGTGTTGAGGCTGAAATTGTGATATCAGATTTTGCATGTTGCGTATCCTGACTGGATTGGGGTATGCTAGAGCTTTGCAAGTGTCTATTGTAGCTCCTAGATACGCTTGCGTGTTGGACGGCCGGAGGTGAGGCTTGGTGAGGTTTACAGTGAATCCCAAGTCGTGAAGCCGCTGAACTGTTTTGTGAGTGTGGTGTATGCAGCTGTGTTGTGATCTGGCTTTTATGAGCCAGTCATCCAGGTAAGGGAAGACGTGAATGTGTTGTCTTCTTAAATGAGCTGCGACTACTGCCAGACAATTGGTGAAGACTCTGGGTGCTGTAGTTACCCCGAAAGGGGGGAACTTTGAATTGATAATGGTGTCCGTCCACCACGAACCTGAGATATTTTCTGTGAGCTGGGTGAATGGGAATATGGAAGTAGGCGTCCTTTAAATCCAGAGTGGATAGAAAGTCGCCTTGCTGAAGCAATGGGAGCACCTGTTGGAGGGTGACCATGTGGAAGTGGTCTGACTGAATGTGGAGATTTAGCTGTCTGAGGTCTAGTATAGGCCTGAGAGAGCGGTCCTTTTTAGGAATTAAAAAATACAGGGAGTACACTCCGGTCCCTTGATGATGCAATGGGACTGGTTCTATCGCATGTTTTCCTAACAGAGAAAGAACCTCTTGTTTTAAAAGGGCGAGATGTTCTGGTGACATTACACGTTGTTTTGGAAGAATATGTGGGGGAGTGCTGGTAATTTCCAGGCAGTAACCATACTGGATAATTTGTCTTACCCACTTGTCTGAGGTGATTGAATTTCAGACAGGTAGGAACTGTGAGAGACGTCCCCCGACAGGAGTGGAATGATCGGGGGTAGTGGAGGGAAGTCACTGTTTGTTGGCAGGGGAAGTGCGGGTGGAGTTACCTCTGCCTCTTCCCTTATTATTATTTCCTCTGTAGCCTCCTCGAAAATAACCTCTGGAAGAGGGGGATTGGCCCTTGTAAGAGGAGGAGGGATTATCTGTGGACATTGTTTTTGAGCCACCCCTATAAAAGGAGCGGCGAAAGGAACCTCTGCTAGAAGGCAATTGTAAAGCCCCCATGGACTTCACAGTTTCAGTGTCTTTTTCCATCTTTTCTAGGGACGTGTCGACAGCTGGCCTGAAAAGATGCTCTTTATCAAAATGCTGATTAAGTATGGAGGACTGTACCTCCTGCTTGAATCCAGAGATTTGAAGCCAAGCGTGTCTGCGTAATAGTACGCTAGTGTTGATGGCACGAGATGCTGTGTCTGCCGCATCTAGTGCGCATTTAATGGAAGTATTGGTGATGAGCTTACCTTCCTGAATGAGGTCATTGGCTTTGGTTTTGTACTCATCTGGCAAGTGTTGCATGAGTTTTTCCAACTCATCGTAGTGAGCCCTATCGTAACGTGCTAGCAGAGCCTGAGCGTTGGGAATACGCCAGTGGTTAGCAGCCTGAGAAGCCACTCTTTTGCCTGAGGCCTCAATGAGTTTGGACTCCTTGTCAGGAGGAGGGGCATCGCCTGTAGTTTGGGAGTTAGCTCTCTTGCGGGCGTTGGACACTACCAGAGAATCTAAGGGCAACTGACCTTTTATGTATGCGGGGTCTGTAGGAGCGGGCTTGTATTTTTTGTCTACTGTAGGTGTGAGTATTCTTGATCTGACTGGGTCTTTGAATACCTCATCTGTATGCTTTAACATGCCCTTGAGCATTGGTAAAGTGTGAGTAGACCTTTGTGAGTGCGTTAGTGTCTCAACTAGGAAATCCTCTTCTAGAGGGTCTGTATGAAGCTCCACCTCGTGGTATTGGGCAGCCCTGTTGATAAGCTGAACATAGCCAATGTTGTCATCAGGTGGGGAGGTTCTGGAGGGATACAGGTCGGGGTCGTTATCTTGATCTGGTTTCCTATCATAATTCTCCCAAGGATCAGTGTCCTGTGGTATGTCCTGATCTTGTGGCACATCATGCTCTTCATCCCCATCCCCATACTCTTCATCCTGTGGGTCAGGTGATAGTGGAGGTGGTGGTGAATTTGATGGTGTAATTATCAAATTTGGATTAGGAGGAGGAGAGGGAGGCATGTAAGGGGGAGAAGGGTTAGTACCCATGTCCTTTTTCTTCAGAGGTATAGGATAATCCTCTGTGAGATCCAGCTTCCGTTTTTTAGGAAGAGTGGCCTGGAGGTGTCCAGTTTCAGGGTCAATACTTAGTCTCTTTTGTTTGGGATCCAAAGGTAGGTCTTCGGACTGAGGTTCTTTGGATGGGGTTGATTTCGGCGTCAAAGATTTAGGCTGAGAATCTTTAGGCGTCGAGTGTTTTGAGTCCGAGTGCTTGGTTTTAGCCGGTTTGGGCTCTGAACCTTTCGGAGTAGCAGGTTTCAACTCTGAACTTTTTGGCGCGGAAGGTTTCGGCTCCGAGCCTTTAGGTGTCGATTTTGGCTCTGAGGCCTTAGGTTTGGAGGTTTTCGGCTCCGGGGCTTTTTGTTTGGAGGATTTCTGCCTCGAGGGCTTCGGTGTCGAAGGTGTCTTCGGTGCCGGTGGTGTAGAGACTGGCAAAGTTTTCGGTTTGTGTTTCGGTGCCGAAGGTGTTGGTTCGGCGCCGGAATGGGGCTGGCTCGAGCCAGAAGGCTTGTGTTTGTGTTTCATAGCCGGACTGGAGGGCGGGGCATCTGAAACTTTTTCTCAGTGCCGACCTGAGCCCGAGGGCGAAGGTGATACCGGAGCCTTAGATTTTGGGTGACTGGGCACATTGGGATCTGTACTTACGGTACGTTGACCCGGAGTGATGTTCAGTTCTTCTTCCATGTCGGAATCGGCTTCGGACACGGAGACCTGTTCTTCTTCCTCGGCTTCTGGATCTGGACGGTGGAAATCAGAATCTTCGCCAAAGATGTCTGGTACGGAGCCGCTGCCGCGTTGCATCTTGTGGCGTTGAGCCCGACGATCACGAATGGTCTTCTTCGATCGGAATGATCGGCACGCTTCACAGTCCTTTTCGTCGTGTTCCGGGGATAAGCAGAGGTTGCAGACCTCGTGCAAGTCGGTGCGTGGAAACTTAGCACGACACCCGGGACATAGCTTGAATGGAGTCCGTTCCATCGACTGCTGGCGTGGTCGGCACGGGTAGGCCTGATGGCCCGCCTCGAAGTTCCCGATCGAAGGTTTTCACAGTTTACACGATGCATGTCGATTGGGAAACCGCGATTGATAGACAATACCGTCGAGGGTAGAGGATTGCGCTTCGAAGGGGTTCCAAAACGATACCGGAGCGCAGCAATACACATCCGAACCCAATGGCGGAAAAAAACAATCTGGGGATGGAGTCGATGCCCATGCGCACTATCACCGAAAGGAGGAGTCACCTACTTCGTGACTGCAAAGACTTCGTCGAACAAAATCAAAGTGCAAACAACCGGATCCAACACCAGATGGCGATCTATGCTAAAGCATATGATCTACAGCTCATATGCCTCGAACATGTATTTTCGAGTAAATAGCTGGGTAAAAATGCTCTGATTCGGGAATTGAGAGGTGTCTGTCGGATTTTACCTAGGATTTTCACATACAAAAATATACCTTCTCACTCCCTCTGCTTTGAAGGTCTTCTAGAATGTTGGTTATTTTACGAAATATTATGTTTCCTCCCACTTAGTACATGTACAAATCCACACTCCTCTCCTTTTCCACCTCCCTGTGAGCCCCCCATATGCCCTGCTTGTCGCCTAATGTATTAGCACCATTGTTGGAAAATCTGAAGGTCGCACCCCTCCAATCTTACTGACCAAGATACGCCCCTGGTGATCATTCATCTAAGCCACACAGAAGCGCTGAGGAGGCTTCTGTGACCCAACTTTCCATCTCAAACCAAGTAACCAGAATCCTGGTCTATGAGGACCATATGAAGTCTTCCGGTCTGAAGCCACCTGGTGGACCCTTTAACTTCAACAATCTGGAAAAAGACATCAAGGTGGTGGATGGGTTTTAGCAATAGTTTCAGTTCATATTGGTGGCGAGCTACCTTTAGGGGCGAACAAATGCTAAGCAGTTGTGGATCAGTTTTTGTTCTTCGTGGGCGCGATTCTGCCAATGGCAAATTAAATCTAGTTACATGGATGAGTTTCCATCAATTGGGAATGCGTTTTCGTCGATTCTGACGTTTCCGGTGGATGACTTTCAGATTAGGTTACATGGTGATGGATGAGTATCACTTTGTGAAGAGAAATTTGTTTCTGTGTAGAATGATGTTAGTTATCGGGGAATGTGTTCAGTTTGCAGTGGATGAGCTGCCGTTTGCACTGAACCACTTCTTTCTATCGGTAGATCAGTTTCAGTTTGCATTGTTTTATTCCCAGTTAGCGTTTGCATAGGTTTGAGTTCATGACGACTATAATTCAATTTGGAGCTTTCAGCCTGTGATGACTGAATTTTAGTGGGTGTATTGTAGCTTGTTTTTGAGATGTTCAGTTTGTAGTGAGTAGGTTTCAGTTTGCAGTGTGCGTGTTTTCCTCTGCTGTATATGAGTTTAAGTATGGAGCTCACAGATTCAGCACATAGATAATGAGCCTGGATTTCAATCGTTCATAGTTTAAAATAATGAAAACTTCCCTTCAATTAGCATCTCCTGGCAGACAATATGTATGCAAAAATGTGATGACGTGCACAGAGAGTTAATTTACATCTGCATGATACTGGCATTATCTGGAGAACAGGAGATAAAGTATCATATTGAAAAAGTACTAATTCAAATAGTCTTCAATATGGTAAAACACAAATGTTGATAAACGACAGGGGCAATGCACTATTGTAAAATGTTGAAATGCTGAGGCGTGTATTCATTTATTTTTAAAGTAAAAACAAAATATAATGGATTGTCTCGGCAGTTGTAAAAGAGAACACAACTACACAATTCCTGGCTGAGGAAACAGCAGAAAACTACACCGGGTGCAAGAGCAATGCAGGAGATGGGAAATATGGCAAACATGTTAAAGCAGAGCCTGACTCCCACATCCATTCTGAGTACCAGGCAATTCTGCACACACTCAGGTTACTGCACACAACCACGCACCTAACACGGGCTCTATTTAAAGGGATATTTCCCGTTGAAGAACCCCTGCTTTGACCAGTTACTCCCTTCGGGTTTTATCTTAGACAATTTTTTGTGCATGAAAGCCAAGTCCCATTGGTCCAGGAATCCAATGAATAATTTGTCTTGGGTTGTCTCCCTATCTATAGCTCTCATACCATAATTTTACCAAGTTCTAATATTAGAATGACCGCCTTCACTGATAATCTTCATTGTGTAAAAACGATATCCTTTATACCAACTCATTTTCATGTATTATATTTCATTATTTTAATTTTTGTAAATATCGTTTGCTTCTTCTATGACCCCCACGTACCCAATAGGCTGCAGCCCTTCCTCAGGGGCAACCAATAAAGTCAATCTCTACGATCAACATGAACAATGAAAGCGATGCAGTGTGCGCGCATGCAGATGCCCCAAGAGCGGGGAGAGGCACTGGTAATATGGTGGCCATACTACTGTAGTGCCTGTCCCCAAATCTCACTCAGAGTGCCAGCTAAACTGTGCCACCCCACACAACTGCATTTTAAAGCGGGGTCAGTTTAGGGTGTGATACGGGACATTAAATTGATGCACAGCTGTGGGCATGCAGCTATGGGGAAAGAGAGGAGAGTCCAGCTGTCCCAAGAACAGTGGTGGACACTGGTAAATAATGTGGTCATAGCAAAGTAGAGCGTGACACCCGTGGGCGCAGCTCCAGGAGGGGTGTTTGGGGTGTTACACCCCCCTGAAAAATATATTCTTGAAAATAGTTGGGTACAGGTGCTTTCAGTCGAGTATTGTGAAGTGTCTGCCGGATTTCACCTGGGATTTGTACATGCCCACATTGACAAAAACACACACACACACGCTCTTTCTGGTCTATGTTTTGAAGGCCTTAAAAAATGTTTAGTTTGAAAAATATAGCGTTTTAAGTAACCCTAACAGTCTCTCTTTCCACTGCCCCTTAAGCCCACTCATGTCCTGCTTCTCATACAATGTGTTTTAATAAGATCTCCCAGCATGATTGCTGGGAAATATGAAGCTCACCCCCCCCCGCCCCAATCATGCTGACCAAGCTACGCCCCTGGTCACACCCCAAAGTGTCCAGTTTTAATGAAAGGGGCCGGGGCAGGCATTGTACATGAATGAACGAGAGGCGCAATGATGTTTCCTCGTATACAGTGGCGGTTCCTCCGCTAAGGCGGAGAAGCGTTGCCCCACTGGTCAAAAGGAAAAATAAAATGATAATAACGTAACGTTATTATCATTTTATTTTTCCTATCGCAGTCAGTGGCGGGTGGGGCGGGGGTGGCTAGAGCAGGAGGAGTGCTTTGCACTCCCTAAGTGCCCATGACTGTTTGGCCAGCCTCTTGGGCCAGCCAAACATTCATGCGCACTTTGCATGTTCCCCACCAGGCTGCATTATGCAGCCTGGTGAGGAACATGCACAGGCTCCCTGTCCCCGTCTGAGCGCCGAAACACGGCGCTCAGACCAATCACAATGCTGCATGACAGCGTTGTGAGTGGCTCGGGGGAGCCTGTCTGCCCAGGTGCTTCCTGCTGCTGGCCGGGACTGTAGACAAAAAGATGGAGGATGAGGATGAGGACGGAGGAGAGGCGGCAGCCGGCCACTCCAGGTAAGTCCTTTTCTGGTTTTTTTTTATTCCGCCCGCCGCCCCACCACCACTCCATCCGGTAGCAACCGCTACTGCTCGTATATTAGCATTAACTCTCACTGAACACAAGGCAAATTCATTCAATATAGACAAGATATTCTGATTCACTTATCTACATGTTAAAGACAGAAGGTGCAATTAGTTACTTGCGATTCGTCAGCCACAGCACACACCGTTTTACAGATTTATATTAAAATAGATCGGATGCACCTGCCTGTTGAGAGATGACGAGTAAGCCACTGAGTTTTCTTTTTTAAGAAAAAGCTGAATTTCAATGACTCTCCAATTAAAGCATGGCATTTTTTCCTAAATGAACACTATGTGCAAGCAGATAAATAGCTGAAGTGCAGACAGACTTGATTTGGAAGTATAATGTACTGGTACCCGATCGGCCTCTACTGCAAAATTGCAAACTAAATTAGTCTTAATGTTGAAAAATCTAACATTTTGATAAATAAACGTTTAAAAAATTGTACTCTGCAGAAATACGGAGTGTTTCGTTAATTCAACCACAGTTGTAACAGATATGGGCTCAGTCAGTAGTTGTGACATCGGCTACAACACATGGATAAGGGAGGGGACTTGCACAGTGCAAAACTGCAAACTAAGCTGCTTGCTGAGGTTTCCAGGCTGCAAAGAATGAGTTACTTTTTATGAATCCTCGATGTAAGTAATTCAGTGATTGCTGGTATTTATACGTGCTCCTAAGTCTGTGGAACAGAGAGTCTAGGGTATAAGAAGGTGGCCTGGCTTGTCTAGGATAGCTCACCTTATGACTAAAGCGAGAAGCTGGAAGTAGAACCAAGGCCTCTTGGTACCAAAGTCTACAATATAAACACTAGGCCTCAGCTGCACACAGCTTCCCCACATTGTATCAAACACACTCTTGCTTGGGAACTGAAAGAGAGTGGCCAGACCTAAAATGTGCATTCATCTGCAGCACGCAAGGTCTTTTGTCGCCTTACATGTTTGTACCAACAGTTGACACAACTTCAGGACACTTCTTTTCATTGGTGCAGCCTCTCCTACACACTAGTCCAAGGAGAAGCTTCCTTTAAAAGGGAACCAAGTGTTGTGAGAAGGTATGAAGCGCACCTACAGCTAAATATTACATACGAGTCTGACCATGCCTCTGAGCCAATGAGGGAGTTGTGGTCCACGGGCTGAACTGCAAATGCGACCTGTGCCCCCAAGAAGCACTTCTGTGGGATTCGACTTATGTGACCTGGGCAACTAACTTGATCCCCCGCAGTCTCACTCTTATCGAGCTAAAAGCGAAAATGCTGAGACACGACCAGAAAATCAATGATAAGCATTATGTAAAAAAACAGGTTCATTCTGTTCAGCTGCAAGCTGCTTAAAATGGCCTCCTGGGAGAAATAGGCCAGTGCTCCTCACTGAGCCCAGAGAGGCATCTCCAAGTGCTTGTCTTTCGTCTTCTAAGACTCCGTCGGTTCTACATGGGACCCAGGCCATGCAGTCGGACATTGGCATCTCTAATGATTCATTACATGGCAGGGTACAGCCAGCCGGTCTTAGGTGTCCCATCAAAAAGTAGGGAGCAGGAGTGGTACTTGGGCAAGAGGGTGGCAGAAAGCATGGAATGGCAAGAGTCACAGTGAAGGGAACCAGTGTATAAAAGGGTTAAAGGTCATTCACGGTGCATTATTCGAGAGATACTATGACAGACCAGCATGAGCCTCTAGGAGGCAGAAGATTGCTTCCTCGCCTCCTGTCCAGCATCTCCTGCAGCCTCTCCTCCTAGGTAGATTAACTTCTGCGACCACCACTGAGAGGCGGAAGGACACACCGAGGGCGCCTAATTCCCCCAATCTGACCTATGGGAGGACAGAGGAGCAGCCCTTCATAGGGTGCTTGAGGGTTAGTCCTAGCACTCGCCCAGAATGGCATGCTCCACAAGTCACCATAGCTTGTCCTGATGATGATCCCGAAAGACCCCTGGGCTTTAAGCCCCGCCACGTGCCCGGCCCTGTCTGCACCCTGACTTGGGGGCGCGGCCTGCCAAGCAGCACAAGTCAATTTCAGTCTTTATTACAGGCATGTGATTGGTTGGTTGATAGGAGCTGACATGATTTGTACAAATGAATACAACAATATATTCTCTTTTTAGTGTCGGGAATCTATTAAGCGTCATAAAATGAAGGCAGGAAGTCTTCAGTTCCTGTAGCCCTTAAATATGAGTCTGAGGAGGGGGAACGACACCCTCAACTGTCGTGCTGAGGCTGCCATCTCAATGACGGACAGGCAGGAAAGGTCAGCTCTTAAATCTGCTTCATACTGTCACAAGTAAAATAAAATGTATTGAGAATTTATTGCTAGACTGTCGTTAGATTATGACATTTGATAGAGTGCTTTTTTTATTTTCGCTTGAAAAGGAGGAAGCTAAGAAAGTGGACGTTCCTTGTTGGTACTGAACATATGCAGAGCTTCTCCTAACCTGGTTTTGGGGTGAAATGAATCCATTTCAGGCCACTGCCAGGCTATCTGGCATGGATACTGTCATTGGCAAGAATAGCCAAATACAATGCTCACAGACCACCTTGATGAAAGTAACCAAGAATCCCAGAACCGTTCGGGCTGCCCAGAAGGTAAAAGCACTATGAGGCTAGGCCAGGGCAGAATTTCGATTACGCCGGAGTAATCAGAGTAATTTTTGTAATTCTGCATTACTCTATGATGCAGAATAACTGATAATTACACAATTACTCCTACTCGCATAACTAAGAGTAATTTTGGGAGGAAATCCTACTGTGATAGCAAATTTAGCAAGTGTGAATGGCCGCCTGCACTTTCTATTC
This sequence comes from Calotriton arnoldi, assembly GCA_963921515.1. Lineage (NCBI taxonomy): Eukaryota > Metazoa > Chordata > Amphibia > Caudata > Salamandridae > Calotriton > Calotriton arnoldi. Next base: position 1,477,197 of record CAWUFW010001665.1, read on the forward strand.
ATGTTCTGCTGTATTTAGCTGTTTCTTAGTACAAAATGCCTCCTCTCGTCCATTTCTGACGCAAGTGGCCATTTTGAGCTATAAAATAGCACTAAATGCACAATCACTCTGCTTGTGTAATTCAAGCAGAATCTCCCAGAATTCTTAGGTAATTCCATGTGATTATGCTACACTGAATTACACGAGTTACGCCCACCCCTATATGGAACCACAGAAATGGCAAAAATTTGTACACATCTATGTAACGTAAGAACTCATATTTTCCTGCATGCTATAACACTGAGGGGATGTTAATTACCCCCCCCTCAGAAAAGAACAGCCTTGGGGTTGCTTCAGATGATGTGAAAGGTGCGCCAGACCAGTTACTGGCCATCCCACAGCACCGCCAGCCTTTAGAGCCACTGGACAGTGGTGACATCTTTTAGATACCTTACAGGCTGTCAGCCTCTAATGCAGTATGTATGTATTGGCATTTATACAGAGCAATTCTAGTTGGGTGGCAGCTGAGCTGATGTACATTAACGGGGTTATGGGGACAATATACAAGACTGTGTACATTCCTTGGGTATTGTACATTGAGTTGCACCGGAACACCGCATTTTGCATATTTACAACCGGATGACATATTTATAATTATAGGAACAGGCAGGTTAAGTCATTTTCCAAAAACTACACGAGTTTCAGTCACCAGCCAGAGCCACGATTAGAGCCCGGGTTCCAGTGCTTCGAAGTTGACATCATAATCACTAGACCACATCCCCCAAACCCCTCCCCCCCAGTGAACTGGATTCCAACCCTGGTTCTCATGCCAGCATGTTAGTGACTAGACCACATCTCCTGCCCAATGTTTGGGAGTTGGACCCACGTTCCCGTTCCAAAGTCCACATTTTAGTCACTGAACTACTTCTCCTCCCTAAAGTTCTGGATCAGACGCAGGTTCCAATGCTCCAAAATTGACATTATAGTGACTAAACCACATCTCCTCCACGATGATTGCGATTAGAACCCTTGTTCCCAGGTCTACATCTTAGTCACTAGACCACGTCTCCAACCCAATGATCAGGATTAGAACGCACCCCAAAAAACACATTTTAGACCACATCTCCTTCCTAATGTTCTGGGTTCAAACCCAGGTTCCAGTGCCCCACATTTGACAATGTAGTCACTAGACCACACCCCCTCCCCAATGTTCAAGTTAAGAACCTAGGTTCCAACGCTCCAAAGTTGACATCAGTCACTAGACCACATCTACTCCCGGATGATTGGTATTAGAACCCTGGTTCCCATTTCTACATCTTAGTCACTAGACCACACCTCCTCCCCAATGTTCGGTTTTAAAACCCCAGGTTCCTGTTCCAAAGTCCACATCTTAGTGACTAGACCACATCTCCCCAGTGATGAGAAAACACGAGACGAATAGAATCTCAGTGCAAGTGACAGTGAGATTCAACCCTTGCTTACGATTACAAATGTTATGAATTTTGAAATTAAATTAAGTGCTTGAAATGAAAAAAAGACGAAAAAGAATAAATCTGAAACGTAATGGACAGCTTTACATTAAAGATTAAATAGAGATAAGAGCCCATTCCATTAAATGCAGGCGTGTTTAAGGAAAGCAATTTCTGCAAGTCGCTAGTGCTCTGTGCGCTGGCACCATCTGTCACGCCACTGCTTCCAAAGATGCTCTTTGCACAGCTCCTCAGACGGATGCGAGCTGCTTCCAAAGATGCTCCCTGTGCAGCTCCTGGGTGGATGCGAGCTGCTTCCAAAGATGCTCCCTGCACAGCTCCTAGATAGATGCAAGCTGCTTCCAAAGATGCTCCCTGCACAGCTCCTGGGCGGATGTGAGCTGTTTCCAAAGATGCTCCCTGCACAGCTCCTAGATAGATGCGCGCTGCTTCCAAAGATGCTCCCTGCACACCTCCTAGATAGATGCGCGCTGCTTCCAAAGATGCTCCCTGCACAGCTCCTGGGCGGATGTGAGCTGCTTCCAAAGATGCTCCCTGTGCAGCTCCTGGGCGGATGCGAGCTGCTTCCAAAGATGCTCCCTGCACAGCTCCTGGGCGGATGCCAGCTGCTTCTAAAGATGCTCCCTGCACAGACCCTGGGTGGATGCGAGCTGCTTCCAAAGATGTTCCCAGTACAGCTCCTAGATAGATGGGAGCTGCTTCCAAAGATGCTCTTTGCCCAGCTCCTCAGACGAATGCGAGCAGCTTCCAAAAATGCTCTCTGCACAGCTCCTCATGTGGATGCAACCTGCCTTCTGGCCGCTACATTGCAAAATGCCCAGTTTTCAAACCGCCTCTAAAACGCAACTATTTTTCTTGCAGGAGAGAGAAGTGATGTGTCCAAGATCTTACAGTGGGTGAAGCAGGAGAGCCGTGATCATATCGCTTATGATTCCCAGTTCCACAATTGACAAGCTATGCACTATCTTCTCATTATGCCCAAGGGCGCACGTTCAGCGTGTCACCTTTCCGGTTTATCGGTGCCAGGCGGAACGCACTTCACGCTGTTGATCTCAGCAAAATGCAACAATAATTGATTCATTTGCGGCATTACTCGTGGATGAAATCTGAGCGGCCTAGCCCCGCTACCGCTGACACAATCTGTCTTCATTATTGGGTGGGGACCGCGGACCCAATGGCATCTCAACACTTTGCCCTTTAATACAGTACAAACGGACAGGTGCTCGGTTACATAATAAATGCCGTTTAACAAAAACTGCACAGACCAAGGGTGCTCCGCTAGAATAGATGCGGCCGCCAAAAGGGGGGATTAATGCTCCTTTGTGTCATTTTACGAGCACTGGTGTAGCGCCTTTCTGCAAGTTGCACGGGCTTGCAGCGCTCCAGTATTTTGACAGCAGACCTGGCGGTCGGGGTATAGTACGTGTGTGGAGCGATGTGTTCAGTTTAGTGCGGCGTGGCGACTCGTTTTAAATGAACACCCATGTCCAAGTGGAGTTTGAGGTGTGTGTTTGTGCCAGGGCGAGTGAGCCTTCGGACACTAAAGGGCATCTCGATTCGCGCCAAGGAGGAGGTTTGCCCAATGCCCACCTGGCCCGGTTGGTTTGGGTTGTGTACCTGAAAACAAAGTATCGACATCGGAAGGCGTAAAGGCTCTGCTGTGAGGCAAACGTGTCACACCTACAGCGCACACATTCCAAATAACTCCAGCAGCAAGCGCGTTAACCCACTGCGCTATATCAGCAACAGGTGCAAAGTGAGCCATTGATCTCACGACTGTGCGGATGGGGTCGGTTTCAGTTGTAACCCCAACCTTGTGCGAACTTGGACGACCCATGATCTCCCACTTCTCCAGTTCCCTAATCTTTCCCAAACTAAGTGGATGTGCTTAGAAGCGGGCTCAACGCAACAATGCGCTTTATGCTAGAAAAAAATGGAATATACACAGACGCTCACAACAAGACTCTGCCTCGTCCTCGCTGTAAGCACAAGTAGTGAATCACTTTACAAGCAGCGATTGTCTGGAACTATATTAACGGGTCGATACGAGCACTGCTGCGAGCCTGTACGAAATGAAATGAATTGCTCCAGACAAGAGCCACAAACCGAGAAAGAGATGCTAAAAATCCCTGAATCTAGTACACACACCTCCGCAACTGTAAACGCACTGCACAACTCACTACCACAGTATAAGCGCCAACCAAAGCAGTGAAAATCAGAGAGGCTGTAAAACTGCACACAGGGAACGTGGTCTAGCGCTGAAAAGGTGGAATCTGGAACCGGACTAGAGTTCCGATCTTAGCTCCCTCTCATTGTGCGATCTTGGGCAAACCGTTCATCTCCATGCGCCCATGGCTCCTTAGGCGGCAGCACTGGAACGGTTCAGTAATGTATTTAACGACCTACTGATCACCACGTTAAAACGAAAACTGAGGTTTACCTAACATTTCTACACAGAGTATTGAAAAAGATGTACCATATGCATACGCAATCTTTACTTTCAGAACACGAAACACGCCTTTAGTTGATTGTGTAAGCGTAGCAGAGCCAATACAATGTGTTTAATGCTAAGGTTTACATGTGTTTCATCCTTTCAAAAAAGAAAACGGCAGGTGACGGCTTGGTTTAATGCATTTCTTTTTGCAGCGAGCCTTTCGCTACATTTCCCTCATCTACACATCTCGCTTGTATTTCGGGGTTTATTCACACCCCCTGTTTTGTTTAGCGCTGCAATCACCCCTCGCCAGCGACAGAGGACGCGCATCTATCCCGCTCGTGCGAGCACACGACTCGAAATAATTCGCTAATGAAGTCCTGGGTTTTGCAATGTCAAAGCATCTCGGATCAGACAGAACGACGGCCACCGTCCTGCGACCATCCACCGAAGGCGCTATATAGTAGAACTTACTTCAAGTATGTCGGCGACATTAAATCGTGTACAGACCACCTTGCAACCACAGGCAACATCATAGTGCTCATGCTTTACAACTAAAGACTTGCCCAAATTCTGCACAGTCCTCATCACGACAGTGTCGGCGACATCACATCGCACAGGCATTTTATCGAAAAGACGACGCTAATATCAGCGCTACAGTGTCGGCAACATCATATCGCGCGCCAGCCCTGGCCGCGAGGTCGCCGTTTTCAGGCGGGGACGGAGGCACAGTACCTTTGGCGAGCTTCCGCAGGATCTGGCAACGGCACTTGAAGGAGACGGCGATCATCCCTGCTGGCGGCGGCCCCGGCTCAGCGGCGCCCGCGGTACCTCTGGGGCGGATGCGGTAGGAGCATGCGAGAGCCCCCTCCGGTGCGCCCTGCCTCGGGGAGCCGGCTGCGGCGATCAGATCCCGGGCATCCCCGCGCGAGGACTGCAGTGCCTGCCCCCGGCCTGGATCGATGGCAGGAAGGGCAGTGCCGGTGCCCCCAGCGGCGGAGTGTCGAGGACTGCACGACCCAGGCAGCCGTGCCGAGCCCGCGGGAGGGGGAGCCGTGTGGCACCTGCGCGCATTCCTTGGACCGCCTAGTGCTGCGTGGGGCGCTAGACACGAGTCACCTGGCTTCACATTCCGCTGCTGAGCCCGGCCCGCCGAGGAGCGCACCGTGCGCCTGCTGTGCGCAGGTCAGAGCCCGTCACTGGCCGCTCACTCCTCATGCCTGCGCCTCTCCGCTGGACTGTGAGGGGACATGCAGAATACAGCAGGGACCGCGCGTCCTGTGCATCCGAGCGAAAATGCTGATCTTCCACAAGCAGGGAATTATTGCAAGCCTCAAGTTCTGTTCAGCGTCTGATAGAGCGCGAGAGCAAAGAGGTGCCCTGGTGTTTCACGGCACCGTATTATACACACACGTTCAAAGCGTTAATCACTGCCCCTGCTATGACACTTCCCTAAAAATAATGTGCTTTATATCGCTTGCAACACGTCCAGGTCACGTGGCACTGCGATAATGCTTTCTATTATCCCAGTTAGTGGTACTACTCATTTCACTAGCCCCGGAAAGATGAAATGCTGGGTTGACCCCATTAGTCCTCAAAGGGCATTTGACGTACAGGTTACACAATACACACATTACGACAGCAGATACACTGACCCGCGTGCTATCAATGCACACAATTATACTCCTAGCCACCATTAAACAACAATCAAACTAGCTGTCGAAGTGTATATAAAACGCATAACTAAAAAGAACAAAAGATTCTGAAACTATATTGTTGGGCTTTCAACTAGAGGTAACTGCATGTAAAGAAACACCCCCACCCCAAAAAAAAAAACCAACAACTACACCTTAAGTGAAAAATAATTGCAAGTTAAAATGCTCGTCACGGTGCTGGAGACCCTCTCCTTCCCTATCAACCTGAGACGAGTCAGGGTCACCAGTAACCATGCAGGAACGGGTATTCTGTGTCAAAAAATATGTGAACTATTTTGCTTGAATTAAAAAAAGATTGGAGATGTCGTTCCCAATAACTCCCACCCACTGCAACCCCTGAATCCACACCACTAGACCATCCTGCTGCTTAGAAGCAGGCAAACCTTCACTGTTTGTGAACCAGACCTGCCAACTTCTGAACATTTTTAATTGTGTGAGGAGGGAGCGTGGCCTTGGTGGGGTGAAGCTTTGTGCAGATCACAGTCTCAGACACTTTTACTCACCACCTTCCCCTCCCACAGCATAGACAATAACCAAACAAACAACCACTGATGTCCTGGGGGGGGTGTTACACCCCGGAAGGGACATCGGCTGCACAGAGATCCCACAAAGCTGCCCTCAAGCAAATCACAGTCGAGCAGTTACTTAGTTTTCAGTGATAAGAATCCACCCACCCATCCATCCCTCCCTCCACCCATCCCTCCACCCATCCATCCATCCCTCCACCCATCCATCCCTCCACCCATCCATCCCTCCACCCATCCATCCATCCATCCATCCCTCCCTCCACCCATCCATCCATCCCTCCACCCATCCTTCCACCCATCCATCCCTCCACCCATCCATCCATCCCTCCACCCATCCATCCCTCCACCCATCCATCCAGCCTACTGGCTCTCCCTGCGTAAACTCATGGAGTCCGTGACAACTGCCACCACCAATTCATCCTTGATTGTAAGAGGAAGGTGTGAGTAGTACTTGGGTGCAAAACAGGTGGGTGCCACCAGTTTTTTCTTCTTGTACATATGCAGCCTCGAAGGTTACGTGTTCATAGGTTTTTTAGTAGTTTATAGGGTTTTGTAGCAGTTATAGCGGTTGTTTTTCAATTTCCTATTGCGCTACTCAACTTTCTCTTGGCCGCGCAGAAACAATCGTAAAGACAAGTCTGTGTGTCTTGGTTGGAAATCACAAACATAAATAGAGCCAGAAAGATTACCTGAACCAAAAAAGTTCCAACAGGTCAGCCTGTGGCATGAGAGGTGAAATGCAAGAACAAACAACAGCAGTCAAAGGCATAGCCAAAGCCACACACCTACACAAAGAGATGGGCCCCTCGGCCAACCACCGGTATCCGGTGTCCTATGCTGCTTGAGAATGAGAGAATCTCATGTATTTAGGTCTCGGCCTGCACCAGCGCTTGCGCTGGTCTGGCCGAGAGTTTTAGTAAGCGGGTTTTGGAAGTGCAAACACTGGCTTTCGGCTGGCGACCAGCTTGAGTTCACGATGGCGTGCACGCGCAGCTGGCATCTGGGTTTCCTATCTCTTCCTCATTTCCTCGTCATGGCTCATTAACTCTCTGGACTCTGATGTTTCAATTGCAACAGCAGCTCACATTACCAACTGAGGGCCCTGGACTACAGTCACATGAAAAACAACAGCGATTAGCATTGAAATGCAAGCTTTTTTTTGTCTAGTTAGAAATATTGCTTCGGTGGGTTGATTTCACCTTATATCGCTATTTGTTTTATATTGGGAGTCACAGCCTAATTACTAGTATTTTTGTCTCTCACTGTTTTTTTTAAAAATATTTATTCGCGCAAAGCACAAAGCTATATTTAAGGTTACTTTTTCCGCGTCACTTCTTCGCTCTATTTAAACTCCACCCCCCCCCACTCTTATTGTCTCTCTCCTTCTCTCTCTCTCCCTCTCTAATTCTCTCTCTACTTAATTAACTCTCCCCTCTCTATCTTTTTTAGCCTTTCATTCTCTCTCACCCCTTTATCTGTTTCTCTTTCAAACTCCTTCATTCACTCTCTCTCCCCTTCTTTCTCTCTCTCTATCCCGCTCCACTCTTTATTCTATGTACACCCTTTCTCTCTCTCTTTCTCTCTCACCACCCTCTCTAATTGGGCATTATATCTTCACTCTATCTCTCACTCGGCAACACCACAGCATCACTCAGCGCAACCACAGCATCAATCAGAGCCAGCACAGCATCAATCAGAGCCAGCACAGCATCAATCAGAGCCAGCACAGCATCTCTCAACGCCATCACAGCATCACTCAACGCCATCACAGCATCACTCAACGCCATCACAGCATCACTCAGTGCAACCACAGCATCACTCAGTGCAACCACAGCATCACTCAGTGCAACCACAGCATCACTCAGCACAACCACAGCATTACTCAGCACAACCACAGCATCACTTAGCGCCACAACAGCATCACTCAGCGCCACCACAACATCACTCCGCGCCACCACAGCATCACTCAGCACCACCATAGCTTTACTCAGCGACACCACATCATCACTCAGGGCCACCACAGCATCACTCAGCGCCGCCACAGCATCACTCAGCGCCGCAACAGCATCACTCAGCGCCAAGACAATATCACTCAGCACCACCACAGCATCACTCAGCGCCAAGACAATATCACTCAGCACCACCACAGCATCACTCAGCACCACAGCAGTATCACTCAGCAACACCTGAGTATCATTCAGCATCACCTCAGCATCGTCTCCGCAACAGTCACCACCACCACCACTACCACCTCAGCATCACTCAGCACCACCTCAGCCTGCTCTCGGAATCTGGCATCTGTTGATTCTCCCCTAGCGTCTGGCCGCTGCTAGTGTTATAATACAGGTACTAGTTCCCAACCTTCACCCTCCGATTGTTTATGCCCCCTCAAAAAAAAAGCTTTAACAAACAACCATTGCAATAGGCAGAAACAAGTTGCCAGCATTGCAAGAACAAAAGAAAACTGAGGAAATTTTTTTATTGTAAATACTTTTTTTAATATGGTCGTTCAGTTTTACATAATGCCTTCTTGGTCATATATAAAGTAACAAAAATGCTTCTGACACTTTTTTATTATAACTTTTCAGCATGCCGCACAGCAGCCACACTTCTCTACAGCACAGCTTGAAGACATTGGCAAAGTCAATAGCTCTGGCTAAACACTTATAAGGCCCCAAAGGCGAGACCTATTGGCTATGCCAATGCTTGTTTCATTTGATGTGTGTGCCTGTTATTTCATATGCAGTTAATTGAAGGTGAAATGATAACAAAATGCAGAATATTTTGTTTGCTCTTTTTTGCCACCTCTTTGACCTCCAACTCCACACTCACTGACCCTGCCCCCATAGTACTAAGTATTACAGTCCCAACACATTCTTTTTTAACACTTCAACTGCTTCATCTGAATAAAGACAGCCTGGAAATGCTCCAGCGGCGCTCCCATGCTATCTTCATTTATAAGTAAATGCAGTGGCATTTACGCCTCTCCTAGAATGCAGCCACAGGCCCCCAATAGGGCGTGCCCCACAGTTTGAAGACCTCTGCCTTGAGATATCAGAAATCTGCCACCTGCCACATAATTAGACTGATAGGTCTGCCAAGGTTAGCTGTTGGGAAGAGGAGGCGCTTGGGTGCACCTCCCACCAGCAGATGGCTATGCTTCTGTGCTTGTACATCAGTCCGGTCTCCAGTGATCAGAACCTGCATGAAAGAAGATGGGTACCTAGTAAACCAGTTTAAAGTTGGAGAGTCAAAAATACAGATAGAACTTTGAAGAAATATGATCATATCACCCCTTCCCCATGAAATTCCATTGGCTCTCCTATCTGGCAAGCACCACCTTCAAAACCAGCTGCGTCATTTACAAAGCCACAAACATCAGCATCCTCACTTACCATGTAGACAAGCTCACCACCTCTGGTGGTTCTTGGCGCACCTGCAGCCAGGAAACTATCACTCTACAGGCTAAGAAGTGTAAAAAAGTAAAAAAACAAGGCAGCAGGCCTTTTCAATATATTGTATTGTAATTGCATTTATATAGCGCTTACTACCCCTGACGAGGTGTTGAAGCGCTTTTTCGGCGAGTAGCACGCTACTCCGGAACCCATAAAGGATTAGTGTTGAATTAGTAGAGTAAAATATTCTAGTAATTTGAGTGGTGGATAGGTTAGTCAGTTATTTGGATTCAGAAGGATAGAGAGGGATAGAAGAGGGAAAAAGGTTTGCATTTATATAGTGCTTTTTACCTCTGATGGGGTGTTGAAGCGCTTTTTGGCGAGTAGCACGCTACTCCGGAACCCATAAAGGATTAGTGTTGAATTAGTATAGTGAAATATATGCATCTCTGATTTGGAACAACATCCCTCTATCCATCAGGACTGCCCCAATACTGCTCAAACACTACATCACAATACATTAACAGTCCACAAACCAGCTATCTCTCCTATTAGTCATTTGCTTTTAGCTTGTCGTTGACCCTGTATTACGCTCCGCTGCATTTTGGCTAGGTTTGCAGTATAGAAATACCACATACATACAAACTGTAAAATCTCACTGTTTGGTAGTTTCAATTTCACAGAAGCCCATCCAGATGAGAAACTGGTAGACACACATTCTCCACCAGGTAAGGCTTCCAATTAGTGAAATCTTGCAACTAGTCCATACTGCTTGCTCTGTTGAAAGATGGAGTGTGAATGAAAGAGCAAGTGCAGTAGATTTTGGCTCTTGCTGCTCCATGCCACTGGCTTTATAAATAAGGCTCCCTGTTCTCCGTTTTTACTGATTTTTACAGGTAAATACAGACAGAAAACATTCATTTTCTTGTCTGTATTAATTTTTAAAAGTGGATAAAAAAGGAAATTGAGTTGCTTTTTGAGTAATTCTAAATACGCTCTGCCATGACTGCCAGGCCAATAGATGTGTGAATTGATAGAAAAGGGGTTAAAACAAGCATTGGCATAGCCAATAGGTCTCGCCTTTGGGACCTTATAAGTGTTTAGCCATGCAACAGTTGATGTTGTTGCACCAAGGATATTGTGCTGGATAACTAAACACTTATAAGGTCCCAAAGGCAAGACCTATTGGCTATGCCAATGCTTGTTTTTTATTGGTATGCCAATTCCCTGCAACAGGGTTCTCCGTTACATCCACGTGGATCATTGATGCAGCGTGTGTATGCATAACATCGGTGTGTGGCAGTGGATAGTGGAGTGTCTCTCTTACACGTGGCTGTGACTACAAATGAATCGAGTGTGATCTCCTGAACCAAAGTGTTACAGAAGATGGAGGTTGGAACAAGCCTCAGATGACAATGTGAATTGCAGGGCTCCTCCAGAGCATTTCGAAGCTCGTTGTAGTGCACAAGACTCTAGGGTGTGGAAGAACGGAGGAAGAGTGACCTTCAGATGTATAGGGAAATTATCCTGTCCTTTCCTGATCGACTATTTTCCCTGGAAAGATAAGATACCCCTCCTGCCACAGGTTAGCTGGTAGTTAGGTGTGGCCGCCTCTCCCTCTTATGTGCCCTTGCTTTGAGTTTGCCCTGGCTGGAGTCTCCCAACTGCACCCACCTTCCTACAGACACCTGAAGACAAAGACTTTGGCTGGACCAGTCTGACAGGAATAAGCAAAAGGCAATACGTGCATGAAAGGAGTCCTGAAGCTGGGCTCTTGGAGTTCACAAACCCTATACTCTTAGTATAAAGATGGGACAGAAGCTGCCAGCCACTGTGACAAGATTTCTGAACAAGAACCTGGGATCCGACATGTGGGGACTGAGAAACTATTCGTGGCTCCAGGGTTGGGGTACTGATTGCCAAATCTGCTTTGCCAGGTTAGGCACCAGAAATCTAGAAGTCAGCTAGAAGAAATTGCATTTGACCTGAGAATAAGTTGTCTGACTGCTTAGGAGGGACATTGGTGGTACCCTTGGAAGACATTGCCTAGAAGAGGAGCACGGTGAGGGAGCTGATGCAGGATAAACTGAAGCTACCCGCTGTGAATCGGGGAAGGATCGGCATCGCTCACCCAGAGGGTGAGGCCTGAAAGACGCAGGTATCCCTGCAGCATCAATGACTACAGGGCTCTAGCGGAACCAAGTATGTGCTTCAGGCGCTTTACAATCAAAGAACCCAAGCCCCTGGAAATATGGGGCACTAACCACATTCAGCAGTGCAAACTGATGAACCAGAGTGCCAAGTAAGCGCGCCCCCCCCAAAAAAGGCATACGCCGCTGACTGAGAAGACATTGATCAATGCTTTTCAAACACCGCTGCAACCCGGGGAGGGCTTCCAAGTGGGCTGAAGAAGATCCAATGGAGAGAGAACCATAGGACGCCGATCCTATATTAGCCTGTTCACGACCAGTGCGGGCTCAGCTAATATTCACTTGACTAGGCTCACAAACACGCATTCCATGCAGACCCTAGTAGCGTCATCTGGGCAGAGTGGCGGCAAACTCTGCTGGGATGTCCTCTGCAAGGATGCACACCACCTCGAGTGCACAGCCTCTGGTGCACTCTGGCACCGGCAGGCTCTGCCTGCACAGCAATGACCACCCAAGGGGAAAGAGCGATACTGTGCAATTGCAGCACTGAGACTGAGGGAGACTACCTTTGATGACTAAGCATTCCCAACTCTTGGGAAGACGTCCACCAGGCCCACACGATATCCTTGTAAACATTAACCAGAGAATTCTGAATTGCACTGACCAACCATTTGACACCTGTTCCAGCACAGCAGCCTATTCTGTCTCCAAATCCACTGTAATTACTTGAGGTGGTGGTATACAAACTGAAATGCTCTCCTGTGGTTATGCACCTTATTGTGTTACAAGGAAAGTACTTTCTATTTATGAATAAAATTACTGACTGGACATTGATTTGATTGATTGATATTAGAGGCACTATTGAGTGCTGGGTCTCGAATCTCACACCATCTCTGAGACTAAGCCTTGTACTGCTTGATTTCACTACCCTGAGGATCACAAGCTAAAGAAGTACCCTGAGGATCACGAGCTAAAGAAGTATCCTGAGGATCATGTGCTAAAGAAGTACCCTGAGGATCACGAGCTATAGAAGTACACTGAGGAGCATGTGCTAAAGAAGTACACTGAGGATCACAAGCTAAAGAAGTACCCTGAGGATCACAAGCTAAAGAAGTACACTGAGGAGCATGTGCTAAAGAAGTACACTGAGGAGCATGTGCTAAAGAAGTACACTGAGGAGCATGTGCTAAAGAAGTACCCTGAGGATCATGTGCTAAAGAAGTACACTGAGGATCACGAGCTAAAGAAGTACCCTGAGGATCACAAGCTAAAGAAGTACACTGAGGAGCATGTGCTAAAGAAGTACACTGAGGATCACAAGCTAAAGAAGTACACTGAGGATCACAAGCTAAAGAAGTACACTGAGGATCACGAGCTAAAGAAGTACCCTGAGGATCACGAGCTAAAGAAGTACACTGAGGATCACGTGCTAAAGAAGTACACTGAGGATCATGTGCTAAAGAAGTACACTGAGGATCACGTGCTAAAGAAGTACACTGAGGATCACGAGCTAAAGAAGTACACTGAGGATCACGAGCTAAAGAAGTACACTGAGGATCACGAGCTAAAGAAGTACCCTGAGGAGCATGTGCTAAAGAAGTACACTGAGGAGCATGTGCTAAAGAAGTACACTGAGGATCACGAGCTAAAGAAGTACACTGAGGATCACGAGCTAAAGAAGTACACTGAGGATCACGTGCTAAAGAAGTACCCTGAGGATCACAAGCTATAGAAGTACACTGAGGATCACGTGCTAAAGAAGTACACTGAGGAGCATGAGCTAAAGAAGTACCCTGAGGATCATGAGCTAAAGAAGTACCCTGAGGATCATGTGCTAAAGAAGTACACTGAGGATCACGTGCTAAAGAAGTACACTGAGGATCATGTGCTAAAGAAGTACACTGAGGAGCATGAGCTAAAGAAGTACCCTGAGGATCATGAGCTAAAGAAGTACCCTGAGGATCATGTGCTAAAGAAGTACCCTGAGGAGCATGTGCTAAAGAAGTACACTGAGGATCACAAGCTAAAGAAGTACACTGAGGATCACGAGCTAAAGAAGTACACTGAGGATCACGAGCTAAAGAAGTACCCTGAGGATCACGAGCTAAAGAAGTACACTGAGGATCACGTGCTAAAGAAGTACACTGAGGAGCATGTGCTAACGAAGTACACTGAGGATCATGTGCTAAAGAAGTACACTGAGGATCACGAGCTAAAGAAGTACACTGAGGATCACGAGCTAAAGAAGTACCCTGAGGATCACGAGCTAAAGAAGTACACTGAGGATCACGAGCTATAGAAGTACACTGAGGAGCATGTGCTAAAGAAGTACACTGAGGATCATGTGCTAAAGAAGTACACTGAGGATCACGAGCTAAAGAAGTACACTGAGGATCACGAGCTAAAGAAGTACACTGAGGATCACGTGCTAAAGAAGTACCCTGAGGATCACAAGCTATAGAAGTACACTGAGGATCATGTGCTAAAGAAGTACACTGAGGAGCATGAGCTAAAGAAGTACCCTGAGGATCATGAGCTAAAGAAGTACCCTGAGGATCATGTGCTAAAGAAGTACACTGAGGATCACGTGCTAAAGAAGTACACTGAGGATCATGTGCTAAAGAAGTACACTGAGGAGCATGAGCTAAAGAAGTACCCTGAGGATCATGAGCTAAAGAAGTACCCTGAGGATCATGTGCTAAAGAAGTACCCTGAGGAGCATGTGCTAAAGAAGTACACTGAGGATCACAAGCTAAAGAAGTACACTGAGGATCACGAGCTAAAGAAGTACACTGAGGATCACGAGCTAAAGAAGTACCCTGAGGATCACGAGCTAAAGAAGTACACTGAGGATCACGTGCTAAAGAAGTACACTGAGGAGCATGTGCTAAAGAAGTACACTGAGGATCATGTGCTAAAGAAGTACACTGAGGATCACGAGCTAAAGAAGTACACTGAGGATCACGAGCTAAAGAAGTACACTGAGGATCACGAGCTAAAGAAGTACCCTGAGGATCACGAGCTAAAGAAGTACACTGAGGATCACGAGCTATAGAAGTACACTGAGGAGCATGTGCTAAAGAAGTACACTGAGGATCATGTGCTAAAGAAGTACACTGAGGATCACGAGCTAAAGAAGTACACTGAGGATCACGAGCTAAAGAAGTACACTGAGGATCACGTTCTAAAGAAGTACCCTGAGGATCACGAGCTAAAGAAGTACCCTGAGGATCATGAGCTAAAGAAGTACCCTGAGGATCACGAGCTAAAGAAGTACACTGAGGATCATGTGCTAAAGAAGTACACTGAGGAGCATGAGCTAAAGAAGTACCCTGAGGATCATGAGCTAAAGAAGTACCCTGAGGATCATGTGCTAAAGAAGTACACTGAGGATCATGTGCTAAAGAAGTACACTGAGGAGCATGAGCTAAAGAAGTACCCTGAGGATCATGAGCTAAAGAAGTACCCTGAGGCTCATGTGCTAAAGAAGTACCCTGAGGAGCATGTGCTAAAGAAGTACACTGAGGATCACAAGCTAAAGAAGTACCCTGAGGATCACAAGCTAAAGAAGTACCCTGAGGATCACGAGCTAAAGAAGTTCCCTGAGCATCATGAGCTAAAGAAGTGGGCTTGGTGCTCAATTTTAGGCTCCATAATAGGGTAAAGCCCCAGGATACCAGTGGTAAAAGGCTCTGATTGTCACAATCGGAGTCGGATAACCCGTCTGCCCTGGGAGTCCTGAAAAAGTTCCAACAAATGGTGGCAAGTGGTAGTAGATCAGTAACTTCCGGTTCCTGTAGGCAGTAATAACAAGTCCAGCTTTCCCCCACAGAGCCTGCACATATGAATGGCAGAAGCCAGATTGAGAAAGGCAAGCCTGACAAACCTGTCCCTGGATGTGTTGCGATGGGGACTGGGAGGCTTCAAGGTCCGGTGATAGGGAGATCATTATACATTTCATGATAGATCAATGGGATAAACACGTCCTTACAGAAAAGAAGACGACTGCAGGGAACTGAGGTGGTCGGGAGAGGTAGAGGAGAGTGCTGTGGATGTAGGCTCGCAGAGTCCTTGAGTGCCGACTTCCTCTAGACCATCCCCTACTAGTGTCACCTAGATACAATTTTTGTGTTCCCGCTTGACAGTGGTTAGCTAGACCTTTTGCCTCCCGTGGCTGTTGGGGCATTTGCCGCCCGCGACGGCTGCAGGTGAGAGCAGGGTTGGTGTCAATGGTCACTGCATCTGCCGCCCCGTGACGGCCGCTGTAAGAGCAGGGGGTGGTGTCCACCACCCCCAAAACTCGTGCCGCCCGGGGCAGACCGCCTCCCCCCCCCCCCCCTTGCTACGCCACTGCCGCTTCATAGTCTCCCCTCCTCGTTTCTGGGTACCAATCCCCTGTGGTGAAGAACGCTCCTTTAGATATGTTAGATTTTACAGAGACCCTGAAACTCGAGCTAGCACTTTAGGAGGCTAAAGGAGAAAGGAAGGAACAGGTCAAAGAGTATGAGAGGGAGAAACTCAAGTTTGCCTGCCAGTAAGAAGAGGAGGAACAGCGAAGGCTTAGACAGGATGAGTGGGTCTGGGAAGAAACAAGCGGGAAAAGGAGAGGCAGAAGAAAGCAAGGGATAGGGAATAGGACAGTAAGCTAATAGCCGAAGAAAAAGATGGTCAGATTAGCAGCAGAAAAAATGTGTTAGCTCTGGGAATGATGATTCCACTTCTAAGTCTGAGGAACCCACCGCTAAGGTACCATAAGATGTGTGCGCACAAGGCACTGACATTTTGGGGAGGTCTCAGTTTTGAGATTGCAAGTAAGGCACAAAGGTTGAATGAAAAGGTCGTCAAGGCAGCAACTGTACTGAGTTCCCTTCCTTTTGTAGAGACTCCCGTTATTTCAAGGCTGCATAAAAATTACTCTTTGACATAAGGGTGTATGAAGGAAGCTTTGATCAGTCTGTCTGGACTGAAGCCAGTCCAGTACTTACAGAGGTTCCAGGAGGACGAAAGCGGTTCCATTTGAGACCTGGATCATGACTTAGTGTGTGATAGGAATGAGATGTCGGTGAAAGGGATGAGTTTGAAGGATGACCCGTCCCTTAATCAACTGTTGGCAGCCGAGGGACTGAGGGAGGGTATTCTACCCCACTCAGACAGCACTTGTCTGAACTAACTTAAACTAATCCTGGTCAACCTGCTGTGTTGGCTGGCAAGTAGTTAGCTATCCGAGCGAACACGTAGATGGAGTAGCATAATTCCAAGCTGAAGGGGGAGGAGAGTTCCTCATAGAATAGTCCCAAACTCAAAGGGAAGGGCCATAATAGGTACCATGGGTCCTGGCTGAGACAGATGTCTATGGGGAACTGGATTCAGTCATAACCACAAAAGAAGGGAGTGGAGGGAAGGCGAGCCCTTCTTCAACCAAGCTAGTGACCTGTTTTCGGAGCCACTAGAAAAGGCATTATAATAAGCAGTGTCCAGTTAAAGATGCAACACCAGCAACCTTTTTAAAAGGTAGTACACAATCGGTAGGGATGGGTACGCGTGAGAGCTCGGTTGCACTCAACATGTTTGCCATGGACATCAGGGAAAGCGATCCAGATCCTCTCGATCACATTCCATTCATCAAACACCATTGGGTTTGTAAGTGTGGTGGGTGTCAGTAGGAGGAAAGTTCCTGCCCTAAGTGATACTGGCCCAGAGAGGATGATGGTTGAGAGAAAGTATCTCAAACATTGACAATGACCTGATCACCAGTGGGCATGACATGGAGTAACAGCTTGCCAGAGTTGAGGTAGAAATCAACGACAAAAGGCCATGACCATTGTAGGGGTTTGAGCGAAACAGGATGCTAGCGTTCTGCTTGGAAGTAATCTCACTGTACCAAAAACTAATGCCTGGGCCGAGGCCTACATGACTTGAACAATGTCAGGTATTCCAGCTGTGCCATGACACAGGCTGCTGGACTCGGAAGGCAGCTGTGGTCACTTCTGGAGTGGCGGTATCAGAGGAGAGCAAGGTAGTGTCAGGCCAGGCTCTCTGTGCCTATTGCCCCTGCTCTAGATGAAGAAGAGGATGAGGATGGGAGATACACCGTGTGTTGGAGTCAGGGTCTCTACCAAAGCATCTGGTGGTGTTAGCTGCCGGAGGGCTATCCCAGGGAGAGTTTGGTCAGACACTAGGAGAACGCTCTACTGTGGGGTGGACCTACACAAGGTGGCCCAGGAACAAGGACCACCAGAGTGGCTGTGAAATACAGCACGGTCCGGGAGGAGGGGCGGCTGCCCGAGTACTCAGAGTCCGGAGCCAGCAAGAGACCGGTAGTGCATAGAAACCTTCTGCTGTTGCTGTTCCAAGATGTACCATCAGCTGGATTGTCAAGCATCAAAAAGGACCAATAACAGTTTAGACCTTTGCAATTGCATCCAAGGTCCTCTCAGTATTTAGTGGATTGGTTTAGAAAGGAGAGTGCAGTGGTGGCTACAGGAATGTACAGTACAGCCTTGTCCATTGGTCTGTCCTAATTTCAGGTTGTCGCGATGTGGAGGTTCACTGCGGGCGACAGAATGATGCCCCCACCTCCCAGTCTGTCCTGTTTACAGGCAAACAGGGCAGCTGTGTTACCGAGACAGCCAGGAGAAAGCTAACTCTTATCCATGATGCCCACTGAATATAGTCAGCTGTTGTAGCACCTTTATTTTATTTATTCCTGAGACGTTTCTTGGAACTGATGGTGTTCCTGTGTGCGCACTGGAGAGTGCTCTTGGGGGGAGTGTTTTGTTCTAACCTCATGACATATTCAGTTTGCTCTGCCAACAATGCCACACGTTTGGTTTTGAATCTTTAGTTAACAATCCAGGTCTTTACTTCCTTTTTGCACCTCCAGTGGTCTTGCACGGTTCTTATTCTGGCTGGTAAGGAGGGCCAAAGGTAAATGTCTTGGCCAGATTGACCAGAATTCATTCTAAGTGGTAGAGCTCTTTTTGTATTTGAGACCAGAAATAGGGCTCAGCACTAAAAATGTGTCCACCCAGGGGCCATCTGCTTGAGGCCCCAGGGGACAGGCCAGGACTCGCTTCATTGGCACAGAGGTGGGTGTGAAGTGTCTTCTCTTGGAGTAGTCTGTGACAATCTTCTAGGGAAAGGAGCACCATCATTTAAAAGGTTCACACCACAGCGACCCTTAAGGGATACATCCCTGTCAGTTAAAGAGCAGCTCAGCTCTGAGGCAGACACAGGTACCTTAAGGCTAGGCTGACCCATTCCCGACATCTGCTGCATCTGGATGCGAACAGAGGGGGCGACGTATGATCTTTTACCTGTAAATGTGAGGATTACTTGATGGCTAAAGGTTACCAGGCAGGGATACACTGGAGTGACCACTGCAGATGGAATTTTATAACCTGCAGACGGGGAACATGGGATGATGGGTAGGTTGTGGCCCCTACGGGTTTCTCTCTAATAATATTTGTATATTAACATAGGTAAATATGTAGGTTTCTTCTCTGGATTGGCCAGAATTCAGTCCCAGTAGCAGAGCTCTGCGATGGGCTGCAGATGAGGAATACGATCAAGTAGTAAAAAGGTTTCTATCAACATCCCTGGCTGTCTGGGGCCTCGGGTGGCGGTCACAACTCATTTGCAATGTTTACAAGGTTGCAACAGCCCACTGGTGACAGTATGTGTCAGGTCCCGGTTCTCTCTCTGCATACAGCATGCATGATTGACATTTTTTAAGTCTATTCCACAGAAAACTGCTAGCGAGGCACTGGTACAACTGACTTACTTATGGTCAGACACAGCTCTTAAATACCACTATCGGGCTTGGCTTGACATTTTTAAAAGCTGCCACATAACATGGCTAACTTTCAGACCACATCCTATGGTTTTAAAATCAGACAAGTGGATGGATGGAGCAAGGCCACATTGGACTCCACATCAGGCTTCACGAGGCCATGAGCCGCACAGCAATCCAGGTTCCACCTTAGCTGAGAGCTCACAGTTCATGGTCTGGGATTTCTTGATTCAGGGAAGGCAGTATCAGAGGTGATTGGACACAAGCAAACAATGGTGTGCCTTGGCTAGGCCAAGTTTGAGAGCCCTAATAAAGGCTGGAAATAAACCCTACACTTGACACAACTATATTCTGCTAGCCAAGATGGTCAGCTGGAACACAATAAATTAGCTTCAGACCAGGAGGCAGAAGGCATCTTAAAAACCTTTCTTTGGCCTAGCTTTGCATTCACACTTACCGTAACCTGTCATTTAGCATCTTCTACCTACAGTTGTTGCACCAGAATTCCCTGTTACTCTTTCTGGTCAAAAATCGCTCATGTTTAGATACTGTATACATTACTCTTACTTTCTGTCTATAATATTTGTGACAATGGTATAAATAAACTCCTTTTGATTGTGTAAACTCTTCTTATCCCTATCAATTATTTGTCTCAATTTTATGAAAGTATGTTACAACCTTTTTCGTAAAATTCAGGTTGGTGCTCAGAACTCTCACACAGAGTGAGAATAAGGTGTAGTGCCACAGAACATGCGGGGCCTGCTCCTGAAAATAATTTGCTTCAAAGCGTATGTTTAGGGGCACCTGAAAGATCAACATGAGTGGAGGCCTGCACGTCAATTCACCGAAATACCAGGGGGAGCAGAAGTGACATCACACGCCCTTTGACCTCCACTTTCAGTCACACACACATACTTACACATACAAATCCACACATATACACACTCTCACCCGCAAGCATGCACACAACATACATTTAAAAGCATTTTTTACTTACCTCAGCTACCATAGAAGGGCATATTCCAGCCTATTGTACTCCATTTGTATTACACTATTAGTGAATAATATATTTTATTTATTCACACTTAGTGTAATAAACAAATTGGCAGAAAATAAAGAGAGTGGAGCCCCAGCTGCCCCTGTGTTCCTGGCACTGAATTTGCCACCTCTGCGGCCAGGGGTCGCAAAAGCAGTGCTAGAGGTAGCAAAGGACAAGCCAGGGGTCACAGCTGCGACATCTAAATGACTTCCATGAGTAGAGGGTAAGATAAAGAAGAAAAAGAGCTCTGTGTGGCCAAAACACCAACTTATTATTACACACATATTAAAACATCGCAGTTTATATGGTTCATTGCATTTCCCTTACCACGATTAGCCACAGTGGTGAAAACCAAGTTTGTCTATCTCTGGACGCTGAATGTAACAGGTCATCAGCCTAGTGCAAGTAAATAAGAATTGGCAAAGCCAATAGGTCTCGTCTTTGAGGCCTACTGGCTTTGCCAATGCATTTAGACATGCTGCACAGCATCATTGATGCTGTGCAGTATGGTTAAAGAATACAAAAAAACACCTTTTTTATGCCGATGGCTGTAACATTTTGTAGGCACGCACAGCACTTATGAGCGCTCTTACAAGCTGGCATGGGTACCTTTTGAAATTTTTTAGTTGCCAATCCGTGTTGGATCTGTAACCAAAAAGATAAAAAATACACTGGGTAGTGGTGCGGAAGCGAAGTGGGGGACACGTGTGGCAGCAACAGGGGGTACACAGGCGGGGTGAAGCAACACATGCGACAAAGGTAGGGGGGGAAGCAACATGGGAGTTGGAAACAACAGGGCAGCAGCAGAGAAGTACACGATGAGACAGAACAGCAGAGATCAGGTGTGGTGTGCAGAGAAGCACAGAACGATATAGAGCAATAGGCAGGAGTGGAGGGCACAGGAGCACACATTGAGACAGACCAACACGGAGACGGGGGTACAAAGAAGCACCACGTGAGATGTAGCAACCCTGAGACGGGGGAAGCAATACAGTGGATGGAAAAAAAGCTGAAGGGGCAGAGAAGCACACGGTGAGACAGAGCAACATGGAGATTGGGGAAGGGGCAGAGGAGCACACAGTGAGACTGAGCAAGAGAGATACGGGGCACACAGAAGCAGAAGAGGGAGACAGCAGGAAAACGCACACATGCTTACAGAGTGCTTAACTAAAAAGAAAAAAATAGCACCAAAAAAACAAGCATTGTAAGGACACAGTAATGTGTCAATGCTCCAGGGGAGGGACAAACACATGAAAGGGAAGTAAAGCCCACAAGGCATCAAATAAGAAGAAAATGAGTGACAATGAGGCCAACCACTGATAAACAATTGGTACACTTTAATCTCACTGTAAGTTAACAAAAAGTAAGCACATGTCCTGTCTAAGGTGAGAACTAAAAATTACCTATTGCAAAAATAAATAAAACAAAACATGAAATAAAAGCAGAAATGAAAACTAATATGTCCTTTTCCAGCCCTTTCACAGAAGTAGTCTACATTTTAGGCAGATGTCAACTTCAGCACAAGCAAAATACGTCTCTCACAGTGAAGAGAGCTAATGGTTGAAGTGAATGATCCAATGCCCCATGCTTTGTGCTGTGGTGGATGGCAGCAAAATGTGAACGACACTTGAATGGATTGCTGATTGAAAAGAACTGAAACGTTTGTATACGTGTATGTATTTTTAAAATGATTTTTTGGGGGGGGGAAATATTAGGCTGACTATTCAAATAAAGTGGTCTCCAGCTAGATCTAAAACTTAAAAGTAAATAATATGTCTGAAAGCAGTTGTATTGTCCGAATGTAACCTAATGTGTTTTATTAATTCCTACTGCTAGCCATTTCACGGCCTGGTGACATATCAAATGGACGAGTAACATTTCATCGAGAAATAACAGAGGACTGTATATTTTATTGAGGAACCGTAAGGAGATGTGAGTGGTGAACAGTATGACACACTGGGCTGGACCCACGTCTCTCAGGGGCTAGACACTGTGTGGTACAACCTACAGACATCAACTGACTTCTATTGGCTTCCGACTGATGGCAGAATAAAAAAACAAAAACCACTGCCAGATGCAACAGGTCTGGCCTGGGCAAGGGTGCATTTTTTTTGTAAACGTATGCAATGTAAAAAAACATGTAGTAAATATATAAAAATAAAGAAGTGCCCTAGCGCTTTGGAACACCATACTACGCACTGAAGCGCACTTTTCAGGCGGCAGTGTGCAAGTGATCAGGCACAATACCATCACTCACAGTGCAGGAGAGCCAATGGACGGCGTGGGCTGGTGTATTACCTCAGCTGTATGCTGGGGTGAGCAGAAGCAAAATCTGAAAGATAGCTGAAGAGACCAAGGAATTAAAAGGGCTGACCCAAGAGCCCCTGTATCTATATGTGTGGCCTTTTATTATGATTTATTTGGAAATCATGAGGCACCCAGACAGATAATCTGTCCCAGGCATAATCTAAAAAGTAGCTGCTACCTCACAAATGTATTGTTAGCCCTCACCCCTACCAGCTTCAAAAACAAAACCTAAAACCAATCAACCTGCCTGCCGTCTCCAGTCATCTTCCCTAGGCCATCTTGCAATGACCCCAGGGTCAGAAGGTGATTGATGACTCTAGGTTTTAGGACACTTCTCTGGATCTCTGTTTGTGGCCAAATTGCTAACAGTTCTCCATCAACATCATACAGTTGCAAAAAATATTTAAACTGCTTTTCTGACACTATCTAACAAGCAGCATTTTTTTGTAAGCACATTAAAACGCTCACCTAGAGACTCTTCTTGCTAGGCATAACACCTAAATAAATTATAACATGAAATAACCTAAATATATAAATATGGATTTGAAGCTCCTGTGCAATCTAACACTAATGCATGGTCAAACAGTGATGGCAGCTATTTCTCAGCCAAGCAAACTTGGCAACCGGCAAGTCGATAGCAACAAGTCCTTTTTAGGTCGAGCCTAGCGCAGCACGCATGCGCTGCACTATGGGAAGGCCTCTTGGAATCACTCC
This sequence comes from Calotriton arnoldi, assembly GCA_963921515.1. Lineage (NCBI taxonomy): Eukaryota > Metazoa > Chordata > Amphibia > Caudata > Salamandridae > Calotriton > Calotriton arnoldi. The sequence goes on from CAWUFW010001665.1 coordinate 1,500,739, forward strand.
AGACTTCCCCGAAACTTTTCCGTGTGGTTTTTCAACTTCCACACATTCTATTGGCCTTTGCGTGTGGCTTTAAAAAATGAAAGCACGCAATTGGCCGAAGGCGGGTGCATGTCCCTTTTCTCTAAATGTTCACTCCCAAGGCCTCCAGCTGTCGGGAGCGAGCAGCGGAGCGCAGGCTGCCAGCTGCATTCCTCACTTGTCGTGGATCATGTTACAAATTAAACATAGCGCAGTCGCGTTCACTTTCGCGGCCGTGCGTGCTTGTCTTCCACACTTGTCTGTGGTTCTTTTTCATGTTCACTCCTTTATTTGTTTCTCGCACGTTTTAATTTGTCACGCTATCTCCCATTGGTTTATTTGATTGCAAGCACGTTATTTAATTAAAAGTCGTCCTCTAAAAAGGCAGCGCACGCCTGCAAGGCAGGCATAGTCATGTCAGCTTAGCAGACCGCCGCACTTCCGGAGCATTACCGGTGTGTATACCATGGCACACTATGCTTCTACTTCACAGCATTACCGGTGCATATACCATGGCACACTAGGCTTTTACTGCCGGAGCATTACCGGTGTGTTTACCATGGCAGACTTCGCTTCCACTTCCGGAGCATTACCGGTGTGTATACCATGGCACACTAGGCTTCCACTTCCGGAGCATTACCGGTGCAAATACCATGGCACACTAGGCTTTTACTGCCGGAGCATTACCCATGTGTATACCATGGACACGACGCTTCCACTTCCGGAGCATTACTGGTGTGTATACCATGGCACACTACGCTTCCACTTCCGGAGTATTACCAGTGTGGATACCATGGACACTACGCTTCCACTTCCGGAGCATTACCAGTGTGTATACCATGGCACACTAGGCTTTTACTTCTGGAGCATTACCCGGGTGTATACCATGGCACACTAGGCTTCCACTTCCGGAGCATTACCCATGTGTATACCATGGCACACTAGGCTTCCACTTCCGGAGCATTACCGGTGTGTATATCATGGCACCCTACGCTTCTACTTTTGGAACATTACCGGTGTGTATACCATGGCCATTACGCTTCCACTTCCGGAACATTACCGGTGTGTTTACCATGGCACACTACATTTCCATTTTTGGAGCATTACCGTTGTGTTTATCATGGCACATTACGTTTCCACTTCCGGAGCATTACCGGTGTGTTTACCATGGCACACTATGCTGCTGAAGCATTACCGGTGTGCATACCATAGCACACTACGCTTCCACTTCCGATTACTGGAAATGCTCCACTTCCAGAGCATTACCGGTGTGTTTACCATGGCACACTACGCTTCCAGTTCCGGAGCATTACCGGTGTGTATACCATGGCATACTACGCTTCCACTTCCGGAGCATTACCGGTGTGTATACCATGGACACTATCCTTCCAATTCCGGAGCATTACCAGTGTATACCATGGTACACTAGACTTCCACTTCTGGAGCATTACCGGTGTGTATACCACGGCACACTACGCTTCAACTTTTGGAGCATTACCGGTGTGTTTACCATGGCACACTACGCTTCCACTTCCGGAGTATTACCGGTTTATACCATGGCACACTAGGCTTTTACTTCCGGAGTATTACCGGTGTGTTTACCATGGCACACTACGCTTCCAGTTCCGGAGCATTACCGGTGTGTATACCATGGCATACTACGCTTCCACTTCCGGAGCATTACCGGTGTGTATACCATGGACACTATCCTTCCACTTCCGGAGTATTACCGGTTTATACCATGGCACACTAGGCTTTTACTTCCGGAGTATTACCGGTGTGTTTACCATGGCACACTACGCTTCCACTTCGGGAGCATTACCGGTGTGTATACCATGGCACACTAGGCATTTACTTCCGGAGCATTACCCGTGTGTATAACATGGCACACTATGCTTCCACTTCCGGAGCATTACCGGTGTGTATACCATGGCACACTACGCTTCCACTTCCGGAGCATTACCGGTGTGTATACCATGAACACTATGCTTCCCATACCGGAGCATTACCGGTGTATACCATGGTACACTAGGCTTTTACTTCCGGAGTATTTCCGGTGTGTATACCATGGCACACTATGCTTCCACTTCTGGAGCATTACCGGTGTGTATCCAATGGACACTGTGCTTCCACTTCTGGAGCATTACCGGTGCGTATACCATGGCACACTAGGCTTTTACTGCCGGAGCATTACCCATGTGTATACCATGGACACGATGCTTCCACTTCCGGAGCATTACGGGTGTGTATACCATGGCACACTACGCTTCCACTTCCGGAGCATTACCGGTGTGTATACCATGGACACTACGCTTCCTCTTCCGGAACATTACCCGTGTGTATACCATGGCACACTAGGCTTTTACTTCTGGAGCATTACCCATGTGTATACCATAGCACACTACGCTTCCACTTCCGCAGCATTACCCGTGTGTATACCATGGCACACTAGGCTTCCACTTCCGGAGCATTACCGGTGTGTATATCATGGCACCCTACGCTTCTACTTTTGGAGCATTACCGGTGTGTATACCATGGCCATTACGCTTCCACTTCCGGAACATTACCGGTGTGTTTACTATGGCACACTACATTTCCATTTCTGGAGCATTACCGTTGTATTTATCATGGCACATTACGGTTCCACTTCCGGAGCATTACCGGTGTGTTTACCATGGCACACTATGCTTCTGAAGCATTACCGGTGTCCTTACCATAGCACACTACGCTTCCACTTCCGATTACTGGAAATGCTCCACTTCCAGAGCATTACCGGTGTGTTTACCATGGCACACTACGCTTCCAGTTCCGGAGCATTACTGGTGTGTATACCATGGACACTATGCTTCCAATTCCGGAGCATTACCAGTGTATACCATGGTACACTAGACTTTTAATTCCGGAGTACTACCGGTGTGTATACCATGGCACACTACACTTCAACTTTTGGAGCATTACCGGTGTGTTTACCATGGCACACTACGCTTCCACGTCCGGAGCATTACCGGTTTCTACCATGGCACACTAGGCTTTTACTTCCGGAGTATTACCGGTGTGTTTACCATGGCACACTATGCTTCCTATTCCGGAGCATTACCGGTGTATACCATGGTACACTAGGCTTTCACTTCCAGAGTATTACCGGTGTGTTTACCATGGCACACAACGCTTCCACTTCTGGAGCATTACCGGTGTGTATACCATGACACACTACGCTTCTACTTTTGGAGCATTACCGGTGTGTTTACCATAGCACACTACGCTTCCACTTCCGATTGCCAAAAATGCCTCACTTCCGGAGCATTACCGGTGTGTTTACCATGGCACACTACGCTTCCAGTTCCGGAGCAATACCGGTGTGTATACCATGGACACTATGCTTCCAATTCCGGAGCATTACCGGTGCATACCTTGGTACAATAGGCTTTTACTTCCTGAGTATTACCGGTGTGTATACCATGGCACACTACGCTTCCACTTCCGGAGAATTACCGGTGTGTATACCATGGACACTACGCTTCCACTTCCGGAGCATTACCGGTGTGTATACAATGGCACACTAGGCATTTACTTCGAGCATTACCCGTGTGTATACCATTGCACACTATGCTTCCACTTCCGGAGCATTACCGGTGTGTATACCATGGACACTATGCTTCCAATTCCGGAGCATTACCGGTGGATACCATGGCACACTATGCTTCCACTTCTGGAGCATTACCTGTGTGTATACCATGGCACACTACGCTTCTACTTTTGGAGCATTACCATTGTGTATACCATGGACACTATGCTTTCAATTCCGGAGCATTACTGGTGCATATACCATGGCACACTAGGCTTTTACTGCCGGAGCATTACCAATGTGTATACCATGGACACGACGCTTCCACTTCCGGAGCATTACCGGTGTGTATACCATGGCACACTACGCTTCCACTTCCGGAGCATTACCGGTGTGTATACCATGGCACACTACGCTTCCACCTCCGGAGCATTACCGGTGTGTATACCATAGCACACTACGCTTCCACTTCCGGCGCATTACCCGTGTGTATACCATGGCACACTACGCTTCTACTTTTGGAGCATTACCGGTGTGTTTACCATAGCACACTACGCTTCCACTTCCGGAGCATTACCCGTGTGTATACCATGGCACACTACGCTTCTACTTTTGGAGCATTACCGGTGTGTTTACCATAGCACACTACGCTTCTACTTCCGATTACTAAAAATGCCTCACTTCCGGAGCATTACTGGTGTGTTTACCATGGCACACTACGCTTCCAGTTCCGGAGCATTACCGGTGTGTATACCATGGACACTATGCTTCCAATTCTGGAGCATTACCGGTGTATACCAGAGTACAATAGGCTTTTACTTCCTGAGTATTACCGGTGTGTATACCATGGCACACTACGCTTCCACTTCCGGAGCATTACCGGTGTGTATACCATGGACACTACGCTTCCACTTCCGGAGCATTACCGGTGTGTATACCATGGCACACTATGCACCTGTGGACGAGTGCCTTCTCTGGGTTCTTAGGTCTTCACGATCTGGCTAGGGAGCGGGCTTATGCGTGACCCTGTGGGACATTTTAAGTCATGACTATGGCCACTACAAAATATTCTAAAGGAAAACATCACAAAGTTATTGAAACATATCTGTTAAGGAGCTTAAATAATCGTAGCACAATAAAAATAACTCCGCTCTTCAATAAAAATGCATTGAATGGAATCATGTTATGTGTTCTGGAGTATTAATGTTCTTTCCAAATTAGTTATGAGATTTAATTAAAAAAACGTAATTTATTAATTTCAATTTTTTGTTGTATAATGTTATAGCCTGCTTGCACAGCGAACACATTCATATGAGTTACCATGCTACAAAATCACTACGGATAACAAATATTTGCAGTGCGCAACACAAATGCTCAAATAATAATACAACATTTGGGGGGAAAGTTGGGGCCCTGAGATGTACAGTACGGTATGGTGCCCTACTGCCTTTTAATGTTTATTCCTTGCTATCTCGTGTCCAGCCTGACAAATCACAATAATTTTTATTTTCTCAGTAGATTTCATTTCTAAAGGTATATCATTAAATAAAGAAATATGTGAGGTACTCAGCATTGTAATCTCAAAGTCTGTTATGATATATACACACATACATCCCACCAACACACATCATATCACAACTCACCACTACATTCCACACCACACCACGCCAGTGCCCTTACGTCACTACACTAAGCACAACTTGCACACAAACTTTACAGTACTAAACACAGCAGCTACATTGCTCTACAACGTACCTTAAAAACATTGCCAATATCTCTGGCTAAACACTAATAAGGTCCCAAAGGTGAGACCTATTGGCTATGCCAGTGCTTGTTTATGTAGCCTTGATGGAGGACTCGAGAGTGGTACGGAGAGAGCCACCAGGGCTAGGGAGATCACACTTTACCTATTCAAGTCCGTGGGCATTCAGGCCATTTTGCTGTTTGTTGGGGACTCGGGAAATCCATATTGGAACAAATGCCTTCAGAGGTGGTGGCCTGGCGCAGTAAACCGCGGTGAGCTGTAATGGTCTCATTTAGTATAGATGAAGGTCATGTGTGTGCTGGAATAGGTTGGTAATGCCTTGAGGTTTCCCGCTTCACCGCTCTTTTGTCACGCTTGCCGTGTCACTTCAGGATAAAGAGGTTTAAGGTTGTATCGTTCACCGAGCGCACACCGTTAGAAGCGCGAGTGCATTTCTTGGGTGCAGAGACAGGGATTGCAGAAGGGATGAAATATGCAGCACTAAAGCTGTACCTTCCTATATCTGCCTTGTCCTTCCAGAAAATGACTCCTTTACTGCATCTCGAACGAGGCAATGAAATTCCCAATTTCAATACTTAAAATTCGTTGAAGGCACCAGCGATCTCGCTTCCAATCCCCATTACTAGGATGCCATCAAGGTAGAACACGATGATTTACCATGTGGAATCCATCTACTTTTCCGTGTGATCACGGGATGGGGTACAGAGGCATTTGCAGAATAACAAGCAGTGTCACTGTTTTAAATGCATAGACCTACCTATCAATAATGTCTTACATGACACCACTAACTCGTCCAAGATGGCCGTTCCAATGCAATGCCTTGTGCTATAAACCACGATTGCCCTGCAATGGAACTCTGAAGGAAGCCTTAATTTGCATTTCCAATGGAATTGGTCTGTGCCTCAGTGAGTACATATCCTAAGCACATTCCCCCTTGTTCACCCACCTCAGACTCCTTTAATATGCTGACTTCATACCATGCTTTTGAATACATGTACAGCTCTGCAGTGCATAAAATGGATTCCTCTACAGAAAAGGGTTGTAGGAGAATCTGGTTTGTGTGGGTCCAAAACTGGCAGTAAAGGCCCCGGTGCCCTCCTTCAGAATCATAGTTTTTCAACATTTGTTGACATATTCTTTTTAGATAACTGCACTCAGGAATAATTACGTTACTGCTTTGGTTTATTCCTCAGAAGTCAACCACCCAAATGTGTAAGGTATGGGGTATCACGTCAATATGCCACAGCTGACTTCAGGTGTGTTATTGCACATGGCAACAATTTCCACTAACTTGAGTTTTGCTGAAACATGCTGTGGTAAAGAATACGCCTGAGCGATGAAAGACATCCGTGGTATAAGATAGTCAGGGAGTGTGGCGTGGCTGTGATGGGGAGTAGAGTGGTGCAGGCAATGAAGGGTAGGAAAGTGATGAGGGGAGAGTGCAGGACATGTAGGTAGGGGGAGTGCTGTAGGTAAATCAAGAAAGAGATGGAGAGCAGGCTAGTGATTGGGAACTGAGGGAGCAGGCAGTTGTGTGGTATGAGAGGGAGAGTGGCAGGCAGTGGAGAAGGGACATTGAACACAGCACTCAACAACAGCAGGATGATGGCGGGCTTGCAGTGGGATGGGCTGGTGACGCAGTGTGTGGCAGGATAAAATAGTGATGCTGAGCATGATGCAGATGAACTGTGCGAAGAAGAAGCTGCTAGCTAGGACACTGATGCCGGGCAAGATGTGCATAAAGGCAAAATCAAAAGGGTCGTGTGATCTATTGCTTGAGCAAATTTAAGGGCTGGAAAAATGATGCTGCTTATCCAGCTACATCCAGGAGACGTGTTCTCCTCAAGTCTCAGTGGGGCCAAACCACTCAACTGACGCAGTGCCTGCTGGCCACGGTACCTGCATTTCAATGCTCACCACCTGCTTAGATTGAAACAAACTCCTGCACCTCCATCACGCAATCATATTTGATGTATGGAAATCACACACCGTGCATTTTCAATATATACATATTCAACCATGGGGCAAAAATGTAATTTCATAGAAATCGTTAATAGAGATGCATGCTGTGAAATTGCAACTCAAGAAAAATAATAGACCCGCCTCACATCTTCTGAATAACCGCGCCTGCTGGCACCTGAGACATGGGTCCATGGGAGGGTTTGGTTGCAATGCAAAGCAAATCCTCCATATGAATTCCATGTACAGGGCGCTCTGATCTGTGGGCAGGTAAACGACTAAACGAACTGAGTGCAGGTCATCAGAAAACTACATCTGGATCAGAGATTGCTAGCGCCAAGCTGTTAACCGATACATAGAATATGTTTTCGATAATGTAGTATTTTATTTATTTCTAAATCTACAAGGGTGACCCACCGTGGCTGCTTGTAATAGCAGAAGATCCAGAGCGCACACAGGTCCTGCACTCCAGGGTCTTGCCTGTCAGCTTTTTTTGCATAGATCTAAAGACTGTAAGTAGGCGATCCATGATCCTACAGTGGTCCTGCAGGTTGGGTGGTGCAGAGGCTCCGGAGTGGCACAGCGGAGACTCACATACACAAGAAATGGTAGCTTCAATGTGGGGTCTAAGGTTTTAGAATTCTAGACTTAAGAGAGGGAAGGCAGCAGCCATAGTTGAAATTGTTTGTTGCATATATTGAGCATTCAGAACCAATCACAATAAAAATGATTTAAAGAGCTCAAATATTGTGATACTGAGTAACCGAAACTGAGCATATATGTGGAGGCGTTTGTTATGCTGGTGAATCTTCTCAATTTTAAAGGCACCAATTACAATACTACAATGCAATACGCATCAAATTTATACCGACATGGTCTGTAGTAGAGAAATAACTCTATTTGGTTTACTTTTAGTGCCAATGAAACACATACCACATCCGCAGCTGAGCTCAGATACTTGAGTGACAGCTATAGAGATGTGTGAACACTGCAACTAGAAGGACCCGCTACCAACGAAGAGCTGACAACCTACCTTTGACTGCTGGACATCAGTAAGTAGAAGATAAAATATGTCGGCTGAAGCAAGGGATGGAAACTTACGACATCGTGGAGGGGTCAATGCTTCCAACCACAGAGAAAGCAATGTTTAGTGAAGTGTTACCATTGGTTGTTGGTTGACTTCGGTGTGGGTCCTGCACTGAGGAACACTGAGGCAAGAAAGATGCTTGTTGGACAGAGACAGGAGTAATCCAGGGCTCCAATCCGCACCTTCAGTCTGTTATGTAGAAGTCAAGAATCCATAGCAGTGTACAGAATAGCCTACTTGAAACTGAAGCATAGCCTACAAGACACTAGCACAGTTGGCGTTCCTACTGCTGCTGTGCAAACCATCTACAAATGAAGCAGCACTAAAATTATGCTAAAAATACACAGGTCACCAGCTACGAACACTGTTACCGGTCCAGCAATTGCGATCCAGAAAGGCCAAGCATAGTTGTGACAGTATCTCGTGTACACTTTCAGTAATGAACTGCCCTGCGTGGATCCACCTGGGGGAAGGGATCAATGACTTCTGCAGTTTGTCAACTGGTCAGTTTTGCATGTCCCGGGTGCATCAGGCGCAAGGTTGAACCAAAGCCAAGAACTTCCTTGAAGTGCCTTGTTATTCTGCGTGGTCACGGCCAATGCTTGTGCATCCCATATCAGTATCCTAAAAATCGAACAACATCAAAAGCAGGGCGATGCATCTGAAGAAATCCATTTGGCAGCTCCATCGTGCATAGAGACGCGTGGAGCCACCAGAGGTCAAAATCAATGCAATGCCGCTGCCTTATTGCTGTTATTTCCGCTCCACTTGAGAGGCTTCCTTTCCTGGAGTTTTACTGTGGCTTAACCAGGCAGCTTCACAAGAAGCAGGCATGCACAAAAATATTAAGTGAAGGCAAGCCCATCAGCATCGTCCGTTCTCCTAGCTGCAGTCATTAAAACTCGAGAGGAGGGCTGAAATGGGCACACATTATTTGCATCCATTTTAGCACCAAAGCCTGTTAAGAGTTGAGGGCACATTTTGCTTTCTCCTGGATTTTCTCAGACATTCACTGCTAGCTTCTCTCTGGTGGTTAGCAGCCCACGCAATAAGTACATGGAACAGAAAATGGATGTAAACATTTTTGCACAAGTTACTCCCTAAATATTTTGTTATCAAAAATGTGTTTTTCAGGTGCAAAAACATGCATATTGCTTTTGCACCTACAATTAACATAATCATATAAATAGCCACCCTGACCTAATGCTGTGCCCTTCTTAGCCCATGGTAGCCCAACAGCCCCAAAGGACCACGTTTATCTCTAGCTTTCCTTCAATTCGGAAACTCCGGTAAATGCCCTCGATGAGCCACCTTGAGACTTGCTGGATGCTCCCAAAGAGGTATGGGTTTCTACCCAGAAGGGGCCTCGCATGATTTTGGATCACACCGCATCTGGATCAGTGCCCAGTAAGCCAAAGGTTGACAAAGTGTGTTCCTGATCAAATGGAAGTCCCAACATCTGTCTCAAGAGTCACCTTACAGACCCAGGCTCTTTGGTGTCCAAGAAACCCTCATAGCGATCTTAGGCAAAAGAGGAGGCATTACAAGATATTTACCCCACACAACCTCCCTGACATATCCGTTTCACTTCGAGAGAATTATATCGACAGCGCAACCGCTGAAGATGGCGAGAATGGGGTAAGAGTGCCTTGGGTACCTCAATGGTACCTTCACAGCATCGAGGTGGTAGTCAAGATTCAGTTTTTGTTTTTTTACAGCAAGCTTTCTGCCTCAGGTGTCTGTTGTGTTTAAGGGTGAAAATGCAAACAACACAAATTGAAATGTGCGTGTGTCTTGCTCATTTTTCTTAGGTTTCAATGAAGGCTCCCAATCAGTAATTTGTACTGATTTTTACAAACAGAAATACTGACCGAAAACGGTTTGTATACATTTGTATGGCCACTTGCGATGCTGTGATGTAGATTTTCTTTTTGTGTATACATATTACAATTTAATCGATGACAGAGAGCATTAGCTAACTCGTCTCATCTCCAGCAGGGACTTTTTCAAACTAGGTTCAGTTAAAGAGCTCAGTGGAAGGGGTGGCATCTTTGACACCTTGCAAAGAGTTGTTACACTTCATCCTGGGGCGGCGTTGGTCCTAGTCTGAGTTTTTGATGGTAAGGAACATAAAGGCATGACTTTTTAAGCACTTGCCCTGGCCATGTTGGACCTGTAAGCAAGCTTTGCTCCCTTTGACCACAGAATGTGGTTCCAGCACCTATGAGACAACCACGTAGGCGCAGACCGACGGATTAAGGTTGTGCAATTTGTTACTCATGTGTGTAGTGCCCGAAGCATCTGTACACAGTCACTTGTGGGAACTTACTCTTTTGGGATCCCTGAGGATTCAAGGCTTTGGACATTTTTTCATAAAGCCTTAAATTAGGCCCTTGGCCAGTTATCAGGAGACGTGGCCTTCAGCGTGGCCAGGTTGTTCATGAGCATCGTATCTTTGTGTTGACACAAGGCAATTTAGACAAAGTCATCAAGCTCCAACAAACCCCCCGGGGAGACTGATTACTGATAGCTTCCAGACTCTGCAATGCCTTTGAGAAAGTGTGGAGCATTTTCTATGATTTCTGCTATTGTAAATGGGCTCTAGCTCTTTTTTCCAATGGACATTTCCAAATGATGGAAATGTGTCCAGGGCTGAAACTAATTTTACAGGCTATGCGGTGTTTCTCCACATATTTACGTATTGTGCCTTGAATTCCATAGTTTCCAATGACAAATTATGACATTTTCAGATATGGGTTAACCCAGACAAGATGGATTCAGAACTCATGGGATCTCAGAGTCAAACAAGACTGGGGTTAAAAGTGAGATCCTTTAACTAAAAGTGTGTGTGTTTTAGCTAAGTAATGTTCGTGCCTAACTTAAATATCCTCTTTGACGGTAGCTTGAACATGTGTCATTATCTAGACTCAATGGTAAAGAGTGGGTTTTTATGTCTTAAGAGGTTTAGAAGTTTGGGGCCACTCAGTGCTCCTGACAAGAAATCATAGATCCACACCTCTATATCAGCACTCTTCGACTACACGATCATACTTCGATCAATCAATCAGGGGTTTGTTATAGCGCGACTACTCACCCGTAAGGGTCTCAAGGCGCTAGGGGTGGGGGCGGGGGGGGGGGTGCAGGTTCCATCGATCAAGGAGGGGGTCTGTCGAAGAGCCAGGTTTTGAGGTTTCTTGCGAAGATGGGGAGCGATGTTGTCTGTCTTAGGTGGAGCGGAAGGGCGTTCCATGCTTTGGCCGCGAGGAAAGAGAAGGAGCGGCCTCCCGATCTGGTCTTTCTGGTGCGGGGGACCACGGCGTAGGAGAGCTGGGCTGATCGTAGGGTCCTTTGGGGTGCGTGGAATTTGAGTCGGCTGTTCAGATATGCTGGTCCAGTGCCGTGGAGGGCCTTGTGTGCGTGGGTGAGCATTTTGAAGGTGATTCTCGCCTCGACAGGGAGCCAGTGGAGTGTGCGCAGGTGCTGGGAGATGTGGCAGTGTTTTGGCAGGTTGAGGACCAGTCTTGCGGCGGCGTTCTGGATGTTCTGTAGCTTGCGGGTGAGGTTTTTGTTTATTCCGGCGTTGAGTGCGTTGCCGTCGTCGAGTCTGCTGGTGACCAGGGCGTGAGTGACGGTCTTTCGGTGTTCGAGGGGGATCCATTTGAAGGTCTTACGAAGGAGGCGGAGGGTGTGGAAGCAGGAAGACGAGACAGAGCTGATCTGGCGGTCCATTTTGAGCTCGGAGTCCAGGATGATTCCCAGGTTGCGTGCGTGGTCCGTGGGGGTTGGCGGGTTTCTGAGGGCGGGGGGCCACCAGGTGTCGCTCCAGGCATCGGGGTTTGGGCCCATGATGAGTACTTCTGTTTTGTTGGTGTTTAGTTGTAGGCAGCTGTTTTTCATCCATTTGGCGACGGCTTCCATGCCTTCTCGAAAGTTGCGTCTGGCGGTGTTGGGCTCGTTGGATAGGGAGAGGATGAGCTGGGTGTCGTCTGCGTATGACACGATGTTGAGTCCGTAGGTTCTGACGATGGGGGCGAGTGGAGCCATGTAGACGTTGAAGAGCGTCGGGCTGAGGGAGGAGCCCTGGGGGACTCTGCAGGTGGTAGGTGTGGGGTCCGAGAGGAAAGGGGGAGTCTGACCCGCTGCGTCCTGCCAGAGAGGAAGGAGCGGATCCAGTCGAGGGCCTTGTCCTGGATTCCTGCGTCGTAGAGTCTGCGTATTAGGGTGCGGTGGGAGACTGTGTCGAACGCCGCTGATAGGTCGAGGAGGATGAGGGCTACTGTTTCTCCTTTGTCCAGTAGGGTGCGGATGTCGTCTGTTGTGGCGAGGAGGGCGGTTTCCGTACTGTGGTTTTTTCTGAAGCCGGATTGGGAGGAGTCGAGGATGTTGTGTTCTTCAATGAATGTGGCGAGTTGGCTGTTGATGGCTTTCTCGATGACTTTCGCTGGGAACAGGAGCAGGGGATGGGTCTGTAGTTTTTGAGGTCGGTGGGGTCCGCTGAGGGTTTCTTTAGGAGGGGGTTGACCTCTGCGTGTTTCCAGTCGTCGGGGAACGAGGCGGTCGCCAGGGAGCGGTTGATGGTGTGGCGGAGCATGGGTGCGATGGTGTCGGCGGCTCTGTTGAAGATGTGGTGGGGGCAGGGGTCCGTGGGGGCCCCTGAGTGGATTGACTTCATTGTCTTCAGTGTGTCTTCGGTGGTGAGGGCTGTCCAGTCGTCAATCGCTGGTTTCCGGGTGTCGGGGGTGGTTGGTGAGGGTTCAGTGTGTTGGTTGTCTTCGTCGAAGTTGTCGTAGATGCTCTTGATTTTGTGGTGGAAAAAGGTGCTGAGTTTGTCGCAGAGGTCTTGTGAGGGAGGGATGTCGGTAGACTCGCTAGTGGGTTGGACGAACTCCTTGATGATGCTGAAGAGTTCCTTGCTGTTGTGCGCGTGGGTGGAGATTCTGTCTTCAATCGCTTTTTTCCTCGTTTCTCTGATGAGTTGATGGTGGGCGTTGGTGGCGGCTTTGAAGTTGTCGTGGGCTTCTGTGGATTTGGTGTTCCTCCAGGCCTTTTCGAGGCGGCGGCATGTGCTTCTGGACTCTCGAAGTTCGGTGGTAAACCATCTGGCTTTCTTGGCGCGGGTATTGTTGTTTTTCTTGAGGGGGGCTATGGTGTTGGTGCTGTCCGAGATCCATCTATGCAGGGTTCGGGCTGCGGTGTTGGGGTCGTCGTTTTCCGCGATGGTTGGGGTGGAGTTGTTGAGTGAGGAGGTGAGCTGGTCGTCAGTGATTTTGGTCCAGTTTCTTCGTGGAAGCAGGTGCTGGTGTCTGTGGATGGTGGGTGTTCTGAAGGTGAAGAGGACGCAACGATGGTCGGTCCATGGGAGTTCGGTGGTGTGGCTGAAGGTGATGGAGTTTCCTGTAGTGAAGAGGGGGTCGAGGGTGTGTCCTGCTGAGTGCGTGGGCTCGGTCACGATCTGGCGCAGTCCAATGTTGTGGAGGTTGTCCAGGAGGGATGTGGTGTTGGGGTCCAGTTGGTTGTCGAGGTGGAAGTTGAGGTCTCCCAGCAGGGTGTAGTTGGTGGATGCGATGGCCTGCGGGGAGATAATGTCCGTGATGGAGTTGGCGAAGGGTCCGCGGGGTCCAGGGGGTCGGTAGATGAGGGTTCCTCGGAGGGTGGCGGTGGGGCTGGCCAGTATCTTGAAGTGAAGGTGTTCCATCAGTTCTGTGGGCTCGTCAGGGAGTGTGCTCAGGCAGAGGCTGGATTTGTGGACGATGGCGATTCCTCCTCCTGGGCGGGTGGGGCGGTCCTTCCTGGAGATCTTGTATCCTTGGGGGATGGCGATGTCCGGTCCCGAGGTGGTGTTGGTCCAGGTTTCGGTGAAGAACGCTACGTCCGGGGTGGTGCTGTCGAGGAGGTCCCAGATTTCTGTGGCGTGTTTGTGGAGGGATCGGACGTTGAGGAGGATGCATTGCAGGGTCTTCGGTTCGGTTGTGTTCTTGTGGGCGGGTTGTGCTGGATCCGTGTTCTTGGCGGTGCTGCAGGTGTGCGGGCAGCGGTGACAGCTGAAGGGTCCGTGGGAGTCGGCTGGTGATGCTAGCTTGCAGTTGTTGTTGCGGCCTGGGTTGAGTGCGTGGAGTGCTGCTGGGTCGTAGCGTTGGCGGGGCGGAGGTCCAGGGTTCCTGGCACTGGTCGCGGACGGGCTTGCCTTTGACGCGCCTTCGGCGCGCGAGCGGCGCGCCCGCGGCCGCCATTAAGTAGGGGTCGGGGAGGGCTGGACAGCTGGGAGGCGGGAGGGGAGCTGGATTGGGCCGGTCGCGCTGGGGGGGGAGGGGCTGCGGGGGCAGCAGCGGCGGGGAAAGGTAAAGGGAGGAAATAAGGGATAAAGAAAAAAGGGAAAATAGGCAGAAATAAGGCACAAAAGAGCAGAAAGGTGAAAGATAAAAGAGGGTAGAAAAACGAGTGAAAACTAGTGAAAGGGCAGAGCGAGAGGAAGGGAAAATGAGCAGAAATAAGGCACAAAAGAGCAGAGATGCAGAAAAGTGCAGAAAGGTGAAAGATAAAAGAGGGTAGAAAAACGAGTGAAATCAAGTGAAAGGGCAGAGCGAGAGGAAGGGAAAATGAGCAGAAATAAGGCACAAAAGAGCAGAGAGGCAGAAAAGTGCAGAAAGGTGAAAGATAAAAGGTAGAAAAACGAGTGAAAGAGCAGAGTTAGAGGAAGGAGACAGAGGTCCACTGGACCACCAGGGATGAGGCGCAGGGAAACCTGCGGGTGGAGGAGGGCCTCGATCACCAACACTCGAGAGTGCAGGGGCAGGGGCAGGCCTCACTTAATGGTGGAGCTGCGAGGGTGGGAGAGCAATTTCACTGACAATGAGTCAGTGGTCTTGCTCGCCTGTCCCCGCAGTGGCCGCCATTAAGTAGGGGTCGGGGAGGGCTGGACAGCTGGGAGGCGGGAGCGGGGAGGGGAGCTGGATTGGGCCGGTCGCGCTGGGGGAAGGGGCCGCGGGGGCAGCAGCGGCGGGGAAAGGTAAAGGGAGGAAATAAGGGATAAAGAAAAAAGGGAAAATAGGCAGAAATAAGGCACAAAAGAGCAGAGATGCAGAAAGGTGAAAGATAAAAGAGGGTAGAAAAACGAGTGAAAGGACAGAGCGAGAGGAAGGGAAAATGAGCAGAAATAAGGCACAAAAGAGCAGAGATGCAGAAAAGTGCAGAAAGGTGAAAGATAAAAGGTAGAAAAACGAGTGAAAGAGCAGAGTTAGAGGAAGGAGACAGAGGTCCACTGGACCACCAGGGATGAGGCGCAGGGAAACCTGCGGGTGGAGGAGGGCCTCGATCACCAACACTCGAGAGTGCAGGGGCAGGCCTCACTTAATGGTGGAGCTGCGAGGGTGGGAGAGCAATTTCACTGACAATGAGTCAGTGGTCTTGCTCGCCTGTCCCCGCAGTGGCCACCATTAAGTAGGGGTCGGGGAGGGCTGGACAGCTGGGAGGCGGGAGCGGGGAGGGGAGCTGGATTGGGCCGGTCGCGCTGGGGGGGAGGGGCCGCGGGGGCAGCAGCGGCGGGGAAAGGTAAAGGGAGGAAATAAGGGATAAAGAAAAAATGGAAAATAGGCAGAAATAAGGCACAAAAGAGCAGAGATGCAGAAAGGTGAAAGATAAAAGAGGGTAGAAAAACGAGTGAAAACTAGTGAAAGGGCAGAGCGAGAGGAAGGGAAAATGAGCAGAAATAAGGCACAAAAGAGCAGAGATGCAGGAAAGTGCAGAAAGGTGAAAGATAAAAGGTAGAAAAACGAGTGAAAGAGCAGAGTTAGAGGAAGGAGACAGAGGTCCACTGGACCACGAGGGATGAGGCGCAGGGAAACCTGCGGGTGGAGGAGGGCCTCGATCACCAACACTCGAGAGTGCAGGGGCAGGGGCAGGCCTCACTTAATGGTGGAGCTGCGAGGGTGGGAGAGCAATTTCACTGACAATGAGTCAGTGGACTTGTCCCCAACTGCACCATTCCAGCTAATGATGAACGCTTCAGGAAGGAAACTGAGATGACTCTATCACTTCAGTTACATAGTCTATGTCTTGCAAGGTCTATATTATTTACCGTTGATCATGCGCAGCACTTTCAAGCTGGTTGTATTGACCTTAATTTAAACCTTTACAGAGTATTGGCCTGTGCATCTGCAGCTTTAGGTGGTCCACCAAGGAAACTTTATCTACATCCTTCGATCATTAGAGCGTACTTCCTGGACTACACATTTGAGTACTGACTTTGAGAGTTTGCGTAATGACTACTGTACCAGAGCTGTGGACTCAGAAACCCAGATTTTTGTATGTTTTCCCAGTTCCATTGGAAAACATGGATTGGTCACTCAAACCGGTGGCGGCCCCTCCATTAAGGCGGACGAGCGTCGCCCCACTGCTCTTTGAGCAGTGCAAAATGGAAATATAAAATGATAATTACACAATGTTATTATCATTTTCTTTTTCATTACTGAGTCTGACCCAGTCTAGGGCGGGGCAGGGTGGGGCTGGGCCGAGCAGGGAGGTGGAGTGGTGGGCACCATTAGTGCGCAGGCCGGTCTGGCCGGCCGACTTAGGACTGCAAAACCGACATGCGCACTTAGCATTTCTCCACCCAGCTGTGTTGCACAGTCGGGTGGAGAACAGTCTCAGGCCCTGTTTGAGCAGCAAAACAGGCCTCTCAGACCAATCAGGACGCTGCTGTCATGCTGGTAATATTATTACCATCATGACAGCAGCGTCCTGATTGGCTTAAGGGAGTCTGGGAGCCTGTATGCTGCGGGAGTCGACAGGAACAGAAGAGGGCGGAAGAGAGGCGGCGGCTGGCAGGTAAGTCATCTTTTCTTCGAATCAGAAGCCCCCCTTAACCCCCATTTCCTTCCCCCCCCCTTGCCTCCAGGACCTTGAGACACTTACAGGTGAGTACTCGTGCTTTACAAGTCACTTGATTGATTGATTCCCCCCGCCGCCTCACCACTGCGGTTCCGCAGCAGCCACCACTGGCTCACACTCATTTAACCTCTGCTCCCACTGTTCCTTCATTGAAGATAGTTCCTTCTTCCCCCATTTCGCCAAATGGGAGCATGTTTCATAATAAAATAAACAACAATGATGATGTGATGGTGTTTGTGCACATCCACGAGAGAGAGAGATAGAGAAAGAGTGCGGACAATGCAATTGCACTAATACACATGCAATATCACGAATTATACTTGCACCAAATAATATGCAGCTGGTCAGCATATCCGTTTCTGGTATATAGTTTGAAAGTTTATATAATGCTTTAGTCATCACTATTTATTACAAGAACATGGAACTTCAAGGGCACAAGCTATCTGGTCACTTGAAAGATTTATCACTATAGTCTGCTATTTCACCAGTGGGACTGGTTCTGCAAAAGAACATGACCACGATGTAACACAATGTACCCTTACTACGATGTTCCCGGTCGAAGGTGTACCCGTATTTCTGAAACACATCACAGTGCCAATCTCATTATACATCATAACCCGCCCTTCTTTCTATTCCAATGGAATGCAGAAATATGGCCAGCCTGTCAAGAGTAGGAAGATTATGACCATCAATCTCCATAATTCAGGGCTGCAGAGCAGCTCCAGACTTATCATCACATCATTTCACACCCAACAGGAGAATATAAATAAACCTTGAACAAGGTTATCTTTGCCAAGAGGAGGAGACAGGTCACGCATGCACATAAAAAATGCATAGCATAGGCGAGGATGATGTCTGCTCTGCAGAAAAGGCAGCTGTGAAGAAAATCATACTTCTTTTATTGGTGTAGAGTGGAGTAGGGTGGTGTAGAGTGGAGTGGCATGGAGTGGTGTACAGTGAGGGAATAGAATGGAGTAGAGTGTCAAAGAGTGGAGTGATGTACATTTGCACAGACATATAGTTCTACTGATAAGACCATACAGTGCACAAATGATAATGTGTGTAAATGGCATCACCTAGTGTATAGATTCATTTTGATCGTATTAAAATATTTGTTTCCACCGCACTTCAGAATTACAAAGATATGTGCTTCATTAGTGCTTTCCTCATTCCGATATATTTTGTAAAATTTGCTCACAGTTCATTTACAGACATTTAAATTCTGTTGTGTGCTAGAAAAATAACATGGTACAGCATTTCTCCAGCACACTCCCAGTACCCAGCATGATTGTTACATAAATCCTCTCACCTTGAAGTCAGAGGACGAAATCTAAACACCAAGCTCCCAACATTTGACCTCTGTCTTTGAATGCACAGCAGATGTGACAAGAACAAAATGTAAAGGCCTGTTTACTGTATTCTTCCACAAGTGCTCGCTTTCTGTAAACAGGCTATGCTCCACAGGAAAAACAGAGACATACTGGACAGCCTAAAACAAACAAACCCAGCAAATAGAAAGCAAGAAACTGTGTTACAAAACTCAAAAGCAATGGTAAGTAATGGGTGGAATGCATTCCAAGGGAAGCTTTCCGAATATCCCCAAGAAGACTTTCCAAATCAGACAGCAACATCCTCTGATAGGCTTTGACTTAACAAGTAAGGGAACTGTTTTTGTTATCCCACCCACTTTGACCTCTGCCTGGGAGGCAAACAAGTGATGAACAGTGTGTGAGAACCCAATGTACATTGGAATTACGAAGAGGCAGGTGAAAAGGCGAATACCTAACAGAGAAGTAAAATTACATCTGGGGAGTGTCTCCAGTGTCTGAAGTAAGGAGAGTAAACCTTGTAATGTATTTTGAATCAGAGACCATCCTGCCGATGCACAATTATGGCATGGAGGGAAAAAGACAGCTCTTCAGAGCTAGTGCACTCATGCTTGGATGAATGTTTTTGTTTTTAATAAATTATATGATGTTTAATTTTATGTTATATTTACTATGGCTATTGTGCCACACAACCTGAGAAGCTGTCCTTGAAGGTTTCATCTAGGCTTCAGAACAGGTCCAACTACAATTAGGTTATTATTAGGAGTAGTATTACAATAAAAGTGGTGTTTTCAGGTCGTTACAAAGACTTTGGCCTTACGTTCTTTTATTAGTGCATGCAAAAAAGGTCTCACCAAATCTGTGAAACACTAAAAAATTACTAGGTATTACATGAAAAAGATCAAACCACTATGTATACCACAAAATGGATCATGTATGTACAATAGGTGTCACACGAAATTGATGAAGCCACTAGGTATATCAAGTAAGGGATTACCTCACCCTTAATTTGAAAAACTGGATCAACCCACTGGGTTTACCCTAAATTGGGTGAAAACAATAGTTCTAACAGAATGAATCAAGTGACTGGAGACAACTAGCTAGAACATAATAGGAATTTTACGTATCAAATGAAGTTGATTGATTCGTTTTGTATCAAAAAATATGGATCAACCCAATATGTGTGAGGCACAATGCACTAAACCACTAGGTATAAACTGGTATATCATTAAGTGGTTCTAGCCTCTAGTTATAACGTACTTGATTACCTCCCTATGTATAATACAAAAGAGATCCACCCGCTATTATTACCTAAAAATGGACGAAGCCAGGAGGTATAACACAAACTAGATGCACCCTTGGGTAGCACTATAGGTACCTATACAGAGAAGGTGCTAAGACATCATAATGATTGTGGCAGGCACTATCCAAATGCAAGCATCATAACAAATCCATTAGTAATCAAACAAGACTGACAACTCTCTCCATGTAACAAAAAACGGATCAACTCAGCAAGCACAAAATGTACTATCAACTCACTGAGTATAACACAAAATGGACGAGCATATCAGGCAGAACCCAAACAAGCATTTGCAATGCAATAGGTCTCGCATTTGTGAGAGTTAGAGTTATTGGTGTTGTAAATGATAATGTCTTTTACCCATATGTTTTGGTTTGGAGTGGAGTGGATGTATGTGGTGTGGAGTAGAAATATGTGGGTTGGATTGTAATTGTTAGTTGTGGAATTGTGTGGTGTGGATTGGGTTTGTGTAGTGGAATTATGTGGCATGGTGTGCAGTGGGACTATGTGGATAGTAATTATGTGTTATTGAGTGTACTGGAATTATGTGGAGTGGGATTGTGTGTTGTGGAGTGTAATTAAGTGGAATGGTATTTTGTGGCTTGATGTGGATTTCTGTGTTTTGGATTGGATATATGAGGTGTGTTGTGCAATTGTGGTGTTGAATTATGGGTTTGTATTTGAATTGTGGTCTGGAATGGAAATGTGTAGAGTAGAATTGTGTAGCGTGGAAGTGTGTGCTGTTTAGTGTAATTATGCTGATTGAAATTATGTGGTATAGTGTGGAGTGTATTTGTGTGGATTGTGTTACCAAGTTTGAAAATGATGAAACAATTACAAAGTAAGGCGGCCTTTCATTGTGCACACATTCACAAAAAAAACAAAAAACATGTTGCTCCCACTAAAAAATGTCGGAAAGGCACAACTAATATCTGTGAGATATGGGAGACTGAGAAGGGCTCTTCACATTCTGCGAGGTGGAGGAAGGGGCATACATTGCATTACACCACTGTGTACATTGAAACTTAAACCTTAATGAAAAGTTGACGAGCGCATGAAAGAGGTTTTTTGGGAGGCTAGAGCCTATAATTATTTTCCTGTTTCTTCGTTAATGCTGGTTGATTGTGAAACTGGATGTGCTGCTTTATCGCGAGGTTATTTAACAGTTTTCCTCACAACCATTGAAAGTGCATGGATGTTGGCGATCTGTTTTTTTCACTGCATAGGTATTTGAGGCTTTACATGAGCACCAGTTACGTTACACACGGACGGTATCCTTAAACAAAGAATGCAAACCCTTGACGGCTATTTGCACTTTTCAGAGTTTATTATCATAAAAAATGTTTTTTAGCGCCCTTTCCCCTGCTTTGTGTTTTAATATCACTGCAAAAAAGATAAGCCAACTAAAGCGGGTGTTGGAGAGGTGTTGTAACCCAACATACGCCACAGATATTTTATGCTAATGTAAATGGTATAATTTAATAGTAAAATGTGCCATATACATTCATCAAAGGAAGCATTCTAGAAAAGTTTCATTTGCCTAAGCACCACAGTTCTGAAAATATTTGCCAATTTCAAACTGCATTTTGCATTCAGTAAGTGTGATGTTTGAGGTTTACCATAACCTGGCTTTAACTGAACCACGCTGCATTATTGGACTTGTAGTTTTGGCTTCCCTTGGTAGGCCCACCCCTCCTAGCCCAAATGGGAGCAGTGCTGCAGTACGCTAAAACATTGGGACTGAATGCAAGCTGTCCACGGCATGTGTCCGCTGGGCTTCAGTTTCCAGAGCCTTCTTCCTTTTCAATGCCACGGACCTGTGACTTACTTCTTCAAGGCCCTGCCAGTCTTTCAAAGTCAAGCCTCTGCCCTAAGCCTGACAGTCTTTATGAGGAACTGGACTAGCGTCACTGACTAGGTCACAGCCCTGCCTGCCTTTATGAGGTGCCAGCCTGCTGCATAATCGTCTTTTCCCTGTAAGCAGATGGCGTCCTGCCCTGGAAGGTCTTGGACATGTGAATGTTTATTTAAATAATCATAAAAGCTAATTACAATTCCTTATAACTTATGGTGAAAGGGAAAGTTTGTTTGTCTGCAGGAGGCAAGCAACCATGATATTGAGAAAAAATGCTTGTCCTGATTGAGCGGGTTTCTAGAGACCCGACCCCCACCCGGAGCAGCAGTGGAGCAGCCCATTGCGCGCACTGGACACAGGTAGTCATGACAAATGCTTTTTAGAATCCCTCCTGAGTACAGGCGAGCAACCCACAGGCATGCACCGGATAGCGGCCAGCAGAGAAAATGCAGCCAAAATCAATGTGATTTAGCGACTACTCTCTAGCGACAGAGCAGCAACATACAAAATCACACTGGTTACGGGCAACCAGACAGTCTGCAGCCGCAACTGCTGTGTTTAATACACAGACCAGGGTACGAGACCATGTTTGCCTTTCTTTCATGCAAATATCTAATTGGTAGGATGTGTTGCGTGCAACTGCTGTCTGTTTAATTACAGACCAGGGTGCGAGACCATGTTTGCCTTTCTTTCATGCAAATATCTAATTGGTAGGATGTGTTGCATGCAACTGCTGTCTGTTTAATTACAGACCAGGGTGCGAGACCATGTTTGCCTTTCTTTGATGCAAATATCTAATTGGTGGGACTCCAATGTGTTGCGTTTTCAACCACACACCCAAACAGCGCTCTTGATTTAGTTACTGCATTATCACATCCCCTAAAGTGCCCAGAGCATCATGCCTCACAACATGCGGTCCATATTTCCATTTAACGCTGTTACCTTGGTTTGTTGTACAGGTCATGTTGAAATAGACGACGAAGAGGTACGCAAAATGACACGGTTAACAAAAGAAGCATGGTAAAGGTGCCTACATTATTGCCCCCACAGGGTCACACGATGAGGCCAGCGGGTGGGGGTTTGGGATGCTTCACAGCGCTAACCCCGGAACGCGAGCTGCGTGAACAGTGCAGTGCGCACCCGCGCCACACACAAACTTCTGACTTACGTGATGAAGAAGGTGGAGCCTTTCCTTTTAATGATTACCCCATTCGCGGGACACACAGAGCCCGACCCTTCCAGGCACAGGTCGACCATTTAAAAACAACCTGCGGCGACGATCAAAAGAGCACTGACTGAGTACCTGAGCGCGCAATGCCGCTGTCCCGCTCTTCATTCTGTCCTGGGCTGGGCATGTCCACGGGGGCGCTGTGCGCTTCCCTGTGAAATGGATCCAAAAAAGAGCAAGCCCGCGAGTGGTGCGCGCGCCACAGCGAGCCATGTGGTTTCAATTATCGCGCCCGTGTCTGGGCACGATAATTGAAACCACATGGCAGCAATGCGCGTAATAGACACCAATAGGCCATGGGCGGAGCAATGCGCCCACCTTTGGCCAATTGCGTGCAGTTTTTATACAAAGACGCACGAAAAGGCCAATGGGGGAGCACAAAAGGAATCGCACACGCACGAGCGTTTGCGATTCCTAGGTCAGTGCTGAATCCCCGTTTTTCACCTACTAAATGTCTCGCACTGCGCGAGCACTGCTGTGCAGTGCAACGCTAGGCGCGAGACCTAAAAGGGATCAAGTCACTTGTTCTGATTTCCTCACTACTTCAATTAGCATTCAAAAGCATTCCCCATGCACTGAAATAGCGGATGTTGTTTTGAATTGTGCACTTGCCATTGCCATCACATCCCGAGGAAGCAAAAGGCCGACAATACATGAAATGGCAATTTTGAACAAGGGCCCTTATGACCACAAATAGTCCTTGGACATTAGTGACAACAAAGGACCAGAATGGAATACGTGAACACAGAGATAAGCAGAGTCTGTGGGTTTCATCCCTCTCTCTCCCTCTCAGTGTCTTGGTTGAAAATTGTTTCCAAGTGAACTCAAACGTTAAAATATGGGCAAAAGCAACTTTCTGTCTTTCTTTTATTTATAATGTGGGTTCGTTTGTTGCACCTCCTGTGGCATTACCAGTAGAAGTCCTGTTATGTCGACAAGGTTTTACAGGAATATAACCATGTGAACTGCAGTTACAACTAGTCATTGGTCCTCCCGGTCTTCGTGAATCCATAATCAAAATCAAAAGTCTTCCGTGGGGAGGGGGGGGGGGCGGGGGGGGGGTAGATGTGAAAAGGTAATGAGGAGGATGTAACGAAGGGAATTTTAGAGGTATGAACCAGCAATGTAGTAGATTACGCACATTGCTGGTGGAATCTCAGTGGAAGATGGCCATTCCACTCTATCAAATGCTTTCTTTGATTATATTGAGTATATGAGAATGTATTGAATGTGTAAACCAAACACGGATTATCCCCGCTGTAAATGTAAAACCCATAGGTCGACGTAAAAGGTCCCATTACCGCCCAAACCCGGGTCACCCAGCTGCTCCAGCCCCTAACGATAAAAGAGGCAAGTTGAGTCATAGGCTAAGAACTACACTGCATCAACTTCAATAAGTGTCACGGTCCTTCATGAACCTCAATCCAACTTTGAACCAAAACACGTTGCTAGAGAATAGGCGGCGGCAAACACGTGGTATCGAGGCATGGGGTATCTTACCTAAGACACCATGCAGTGTTCTGCACAGAGAGTGGACTAATCTGCTCATGTTTAAAAGCTTTGGAGGCCTCACTCCTTCAGATATTAAAAGGGTGAATATTTAGAAACTTCTTAATCCCAAAGCGCATCAGATGAAGAGAAACATGGGCAAGGTAACCCAGAGTGACATCTGTCCCACGAAAGAAAGTTATATTAAAGCACAGTTACACATGGCCATAGATATAAGATTATAGTGACTATGGGCAGTGCTTTAAATGGGCCGGTACTGTCCGGTACGGAGTACCAGCACTTTTCTATTTTGGGAGGGAGAGTACCGGCACTTCTCAAGAGAAATGCTATACTTTTAATTGGAGAGTACCGGCACTTCTCAGAAACAGGCAGGTACTCTGCTACAGAGTACCTGCACTTTTATTTTTCCATTTCAAGCACTGACTATGGGGCAAGAGATGCATGCGATTTACAGAACTGTCAGAGAAGGAGGAGAGAGAGAGAGAGAGAGAGAGAGAGAGTTTGCGATAAATTAGTCTTCAGTTAAGATTTTAAGATATGAAAAAAGCAGAGAGTCTTATGTGAGCATGAAGAGAGTTCCACATGTGACTGACTTTGCTATAGAAGGATCGTTTCATGATGGCCCTTTCATAAAGCAGGGGCCTTAAGAAGTAATAGAGATTGACTCACTAGAGCTCTGATTTTGCCTGATTATTCAAGTTTATGTGAAAGATGGTCCATGGTTCCAGGCGGGCACCTTTGTAGGTATATCAGGCTGGGCTCAGCCTGGTGGCTGAATGAAGCGCAGCTTTAAGGGTGCGAACTGTGCTTCTGGAAGGCTGCTGAGCTGTGTATTTCCATGCTCGATCTGTGCTATTACCAACGTTTGAATAGTAGATCTGAATTCTTGAACAAGGATGAACTACTTGCTTCAGGTGGTTTCTTTAAAGTTTACTTATATTTTGGAGAGCATTAGAAAAAATCAAAAACATGCCTTTTTGGTTGAAATTAAAAACTCGCTGTAACTTAACTATCAAAAATTACCAAATCACTGAATCCAGTCTCCTTTTCTCAACATGTGTGCCTTCCTCCTAATTTAAAACTACCAATCTCATTTCTTCAAGTCAATCCTATTGCGTTACAAACTTCAAGAGCGGAGAGAATAAAAAAATAGTGCGATATCCAAATTCCCGCTTATCCTCACATTTTTACAGTGTTTAAGGTACTGAGTGATGCAATCCTTCAGAAGTTGCCATTGAATACCAGCTTTGAGCTGCCACCAGACCCGTCATCCCTCGTCCTGTGTAAGTCCTCCAACAACCTGCCTCCTTCTATAAAATCAAGACATGTGCTACGGAGTTGGGGGTGCATGGCCAGCAAGAATGCATCATGTAAGGCAGGGTGGAGGATGCCTCCTGGGGCATAATTGCAGATTTCAAACTTGGCTGTTTGTGTGCTTTGTTTTTTAGTTTTAGTTGGGACTGCTCCATCATGTTCACAGCCAAGGTGGAGATTATGTTATTAGGAGCAATTGAAGAAGCTGATCGGTCATTGCATTGGCCTGTGCATTAAAGTCTTTGGCTCATTGTTCGTATCAGAAACTT
Organism: Calotriton arnoldi; assembly: GCA_963921515.1. Lineage (NCBI taxonomy): Eukaryota > Metazoa > Chordata > Amphibia > Caudata > Salamandridae > Calotriton > Calotriton arnoldi. The sequence continues at coordinate 1,526,822 of CAWUFW010001665.1, forward strand.
CCCCGAACTGCCAAGTCTCTGAAGTGGAGATGGCCAGCAGTTATCAATTTCGCCTAACCAAAAACATTCAGCCATTCTAAGACTGCTGATCCAGGTTCTCAGTTTTGTGGGTAATATTCATGATCAGTTTGGACTAGACAACATTGGGGAAAAAAATATTAGAGGTTCATCCTTCTCGGTTCAAGCAGCCAGCTCATGGAATTCACCTCCAGCAAGGATATGAGTCGGTGAGCATCACTTAAAATTCACGAGTATGGTGAAGTCTAGTCTTTTTCTAACCTGGAGATATCAGACTGACCAATCTCTCAAAAACAGGTCAGCATAACTAGATCAGTCTTTATACTAGATAATGCTATTATCTCTCAAATGAACAAAACTATACATTTATACGAATTATTGGATCATTAATACATGATATAAAGCAACATGACTATTTTGTGTTGGATAAAAACAATAGCCTACTAAAATATTAAACATACATGTTAAGTTCTGACTGCATTCCTCTTGACGAAGGAGTACCACTGTGGTTATTTCAGAGCGATCTAACCAAATAGTGTACTAAGAACATACACGGATCGACATGACACCCTCAGTTATAACAACTCTCACTAACTCCTCAACTGGCATGAGAAACCCGTGTAATAGGATTGTACTTATCTAGAATAAGATGAATAATCTGATCTCTTAATGTGAACAGTAGCTAACACCAGGTAACTGTGGGTAGCATGCTACTCCTCTGGAAATAGCATCCAGGACAATGTTTCTAACAGTGGAATCAACTGGTCTGCTACAGATAATCTATCTCCATATACAAGTGACACTAATTGCATAAACCACATACCTCTAAAATGGAATGTTAGGAGTAACCCAAGCTTTGAACATGACTAATATATCAAACTGGGCACCCACAGGTAGCATGCTAGTGCTCAAGGAACAAGAAGTACTTGTCTGGAAAGTGCTTCAGCACCTCATCCTGGGCAGTAAGCGCTATATTAGTGATGATTCAATACAATACGTCGACCATTATTACTATTTCCTGAAAGGCTACATTGGGTCAAGAATAAGGCAGTCAGGTGTCTTTGGTAAATGCACTTGTGAGAACGGACTTGTCTCAATATGGCCAGACACTACTGGTTTCCGGTGGACGCACAGGTGAAATACAAGGTCTTTACAATGGCTCAAATATTAACACAGGGCAAAGGTCCTGCAAACCTCTGGGGTGCCTTTCGAAAAATACATGAGCCCTCTAGATATTGGATGTCTGGTTTTAGCCCTCCAGTTTAGCTGCCAAGGGTTAGTAATAGCAGGTCTGGTGGTATACCAACAGGCTCATTGAAAGCACTTGGGATCAGAAATAGGCCTGTCCCACCTTTGTAGCCACCTGAAACCACCGCTTTTACTGAAATAATACTCTTAGTAACCCAGTTGTAGGTGGACCTGTTCTGAAGTCTAGATGAAACCTTCAAGAACAGCTTCTCAGGTTGTGTGTGGCACAATATCCAATACTCACAATTCTTAAGGATTAAAAGGATTTGTTCAGACAAAATAATTTTTGAGGAAAGCATAACAACACAGAAACAGAAATACCAAGCAAGGAGATACCCGGCAGAGATCTTTGAGGAGACTGAACAAAGAGTAGCAGCAATGGACAGATATAGGCTACTGTTCAAACAACCTAAAACCACAGGACAACGTCAAGTTTTCATTTCCAGATATTCAACCAGCTCTACAGCCGTCAAAAAATTTATCAATATGAGATGGGACATGCTCCAAAATGAACCTGATTTCAAAGACATTTTCAAGCAGAAACCGTTATACACTTAGACGAGATCAAAGAATCTCAAAGAACTTTTGACTACACCTACTTGAGTAAGAGGGTCAGTACCAGAAGGAACAAAAAGATGTCAAAACTGCATACACTGTAATAATGTAATTACAGGTACAAACATCTCTCACCCGAGAACCAGGGAGGTAATCAAATTGGTCCATACCACAGATTGTAATTCAAAAAACGTAATCTACAGCATCAAATGTCCGTGTGGACTATTATACATAGGCAAAACAGAGAGAAAAATCAAAACACGAATAACAGAACACAAAAGCATGATCCGTACTCAAAATAAAACTTCCAGCTTGGCAGTACATTGGTCAATTGCTAGACATACAATTTCACAGTTGCATTTTCAAGTGATAGACACATTAAGAACAGCCCCAGGTAAAGACCTCACAAGATCCTTATTGCAAAGGGAAATATATTGGATAAAAAGACTTGACACAGAATATCCCAGAGAGCTCAATGATAAAGTTGACATGAGTTGTTTTTTTATAAAGGTGCCTGACTAGGTCAGAGCCAGAGGTGTCTAACACATCTCATGTTCATTGCGCATTCAGGCAGAGTGTTACTTGTGATAGTACAACAATTGGGATAAAAGGATGAACTGTGATAATTGCAAAACTTATGATTTCCTTGATTAGCAATTATTAACTTGTTAAAAGCAAAACAATAATCATGAACATTACCTGCGCCATCTTGTCTGGTGGAATTCTATGTGCACATAAGTTGCAGTCATTTTAATCTATCACAGCCATTTTGTACTCTGTTGGTCACCTTTGTTTCACCCTGCCCTTACTAGCATCCCTCTGACCCTCTGACCGACCTGGTATGTGTGCTGGGGGCTATAAACTCTATTGCCACAACAAACCTCAGCGCCACTTGCTGCCACAAACTCGTTTTTCCTCTCATCCCTGTTTTCAGACAAGCCTTTGGACGCTCTACCCTTCACTACACCTAGTTACACAAACAGGTTCCAAACACCAAAAAGACTGTTGCAAAATGATTTATTGCACTGCAAACAGCAAGACTTGTTGTTACCAACAATGGGACCTGTTTTTATCAACAGAACGGACTCTTAGATCTGACCGGTCTCATATGTTTTAGACCCTGAAGCAAGGTCCAGCTGCAAGATAAGATTGTCTGTTTGACCTGGGTGGGAAGAGAATTACTGTTGGGCTTGTGTGACAACCTGCCCGGGGCGGGGACCCCAAGCTTTTGTAACCATGTTGATCAAACAAATGCATTGTGACAAAAACCTGTATAAAAGGAAGAGCCAAGGGAGTTGTCACCAGAACACTTCCCTCAGACATCCCGGTGTCTCAGTTGACGTGATCTCCTCATGAGAAATAAACCTATTTCTTATCTTCCAGTTTCCAGCGCTTGCCTCATCATTTTTGATAGCGAACCCAAAGTGAATTAGAGGTGGAACCCTGCACCGGGCAGCATTGAGGGTCTTAGAAGACTCGCTGCCTTTCATAAATTGGCGCCCAAGCGTAGGGGCCCATCAGCGACGCGTGGGTCCGGTAGAGAGGTCCTAACGACGGAGTGAACAACTAAACGATTGGGGTATACCTGCCTGAGAAGACCCTTGTCTGGCTGCCGATCGACTGAACTTCACCGGTTCCGAACGGACCTCTCTCGAGTGACCTGCGGTCCTGACTGGGACCTTAGAGGAACGCCGCATTGATTGTTGGAGTGAGAGGACAACCAGGCGCTGGAAGGGGAAGACGAAGAACTGTCCATACGGTCCGGGTAAGGTCGTGAAAAAAAAAAAACCGACTTAAATTGATTGATTGATTGAATAGTTTGATTGAAATACTAGTATTCCTTTTTTGATATTGAGTTATTTGCGACATTTCCCTGCTTGCAAACAACAAAGAATAGGAATATTCTCTCTCTTTGCAGGCAGCGAAGGACAGGTAGTGCAGACTTTTTGTCTAAATTGATTGATTGAGATATTCATTTTGACCGATAAATACGTCATGCCTGTTTTCTCTAGATTGTTTGATTGTAATTGTTTTGGACCAGACCGTTCGTTAGAGGTCAGTCAGCCGGCACCGCCGGAAGGCACCCCTAACAAGGACATGTACGTAAAGTATGGATTAGCCAGCGTAGCTTATAGCAAACTATGGCATAAATACACTAGGAAGGACCGGGTAAATCAGTGGCCACTGATGGGATCTTTCGATCCCGCTAAAATAGAAACGTTAGAATTAGCTCTCCACAAAAAGAAAACTAGACCAGCCATGTTTGACAGTTTTGGCTTATGGCGAAAAGAGGCAGCTCAAAGAAAGAAAAGGGACGAAGCTAGACAAGATAAAGAAACGCGAAAATCAGCTTACCAAGCCTGTAAAAGATTAGAAGAAAAACTAAAAGAAAAGGAAATCGATAAAAAGGAACAGGAATCAAAAATATCAGATCAATGCCCTGTTAGAACGCCCTCGACTCTTTACCCCAAGTTACCAGCAAAACAAAGGGTAGATGATGATTTATTGTTAGGTCCCCCAATCATATACATGCCACCCCTTACGCCCCTACTCATCCCGTAGTACAACGACAGGACCACCAAAGTATAGCCGGAGATGGCACGATCGCCTCAGTCTCCACCGCCTCTGCTCCCACCGAGTCACCCACACCAAATGCCTCATCAAAGGATACAGTAGTAGAGGTAGGATCAAAAGAAACAGGAGCGCCCAGGGTCCCGCGATTAAGTAAAAATGAGCGAGCAGGCATTGATAAAGTAGTTAAATCCCTCATAGATAGGAAGGAGACAGAAGAGCATGTAACTGACATATGCAACTCCTATGTTGAAAACCGCAAACGATACTTTATTGTACGTCTCTGTTACCACACTCTTACTGCATATGAAGAGAAGTACCAAGATGTAGGGCCCGAGCGACTAGTGGCTCTCTATAGGAAGGTAGACACCGGAGATGAAGGCGACAACGATGTTACAGAACTCTTTTCATCCACACTGGAGGTATTCCGTCACCTCGTGGAACAAGGACGGATAGATAAGGACAGGACATCTAAGATAGCAGGACCCCGGTGGAAAAACCAGATAGCATGATGCCGATAAAAGAAGCTGCCCCTTATTGGGTACCTCCTAGAGGACAAGGGACTCATGACGATATGAACCATCAAGATGCTAGAGGAAGGGTGGTCTACAATTGGGTGTATCAACCATGGGACAGACAGGACATTTTGACGTTCCGTAAATCTTTACCGGATTTACGAAAGAACCCCACCGCCTTTTTCACCGAGCTAGGTACCGCTCTGGGATCAACAATAATGACACTTGCCGACATAGACTTGTTCTTCGGGTTATGTTTGCCAGCAGATGTGTGGAAACAGATTAGGAAAATAGACCATACTGAACTGCTTGGTCATACCTGGGAACAACTTAACACACTAGATAAACAGCGGAACCCTGGTCAAAAACCGGTTAAAGCAATATTGGACCTCCCTGACAAAATAGTGCAGAAAGTGAAAACGCTGATCCCAGAGAAAAAGATAGACTGGTCCATAGTAACCGCGTGCCGCCAGAAACCACAAGAGGATGTCTCAGAGTATTTCTCCAGATTTGAAACGGTGTTCTCCGATTACAGTGGACAAGACATGTCCACCGCAACCGGACACCACTTATTTGTGCAGAACTATGTCAAAGGACTACTGCCAGATGTATCCCAGAAATTACAAGCCAGCGAAAGTAGTTGGGCAGCATCTAAACCGGCGGCCATTCTCCAAATGGCCCAGTACTTTGAGCATCAGAGAAACGAAAATGACAGGGCTACAGAAAGGAAAAAGAAGGACTTGAAGGAAAGGGTAATGCTAGCACAACTCCAGGGGGCGAATACAGGAAGGGAGCAATATAGGGGAGGATACCAGCAGAATAAACGCATTCTTTTCCATACCTATACACAAGGACAGCCGCTATCTATTTGGATTCACCCTAAACTCCCGTTCGTACAGATTTTGCAGAGCACCTCAGGGGTACACTGAGAGCCCAAGCATCTATAGCCAGGCGCTTAAAAGACAGTTGGATGCCATACAATTGCCAGATGGAGTGGCACTAATACAATATGTAGACCACATCCTTCTAGCAGCGGACACCATACCAATAGCCGTCACAGCCACCATCAAACTACTCCATTTTCTTGCTGAGAATGGTCACAAGGTCTCCCGAAAGAAATTGCAGTTCTGTAAATCACAAGTGACCTATTTGGGTCACCTTTTATCCAAAGAAGGGAGGAAACTCACGCCTGACAGGATCCAGACAATTCTAGACACCCCTGTCCCCAAAGATCAGAAACAAGTCCGCTCTTTGATAGGTCTCACCTCATTTTGCCGACAGTGGTTACCGAACTTTAGCCTCATTGTCAAACCCCTTCTCCCCTCCTAGCTAAAGACATCCCCTCACCTCTCCCCTGGACCCCCAAATGCCAGTCAGCCTTTAAAGAACTACGCAATGCCCTTTGTTCAGCACCTGTCCTAGGAACCCCGGATTACTCCAAACCATTCTTCCTCTACACGCACGAGAGGGAAGGATGTGCATTGTCTGTCCTAACACAATCAATTGGTCAAAAACAACGCCCTTGTGCATATTTCTCTGCCACCCTCGATCCAGTAGCCAGAGCACTGCCAGCGTGCCTGCGCGCTGTGGCAGCTGCAGCAGTATCGATACGCCAGAGCGAAGGAATAGTACTCTCCAATCCAGTCACTGTTTTAGTACCCCATGCAGTCGACACATTACTAAACCAGACCAAAACCCAACACTTGACTAGCGCCCGACTGACAGGATACGAGTTGACCCTGCTAGCACCGCACATTACCCTAAAGCGATGCACCACCCTCAATCCAGCCACACTGTTACCCCTACCCGAAAATGATCCTAGCGTGACTCCACTACACGACTGTGTGACACTAACCGATGAACAAACAAAGAGTAGAATAGATCTCAGAGACACCACCTTTCTAGAACCAGATGGAGAACTATGGGTGGATGGTTCGTGCATCAAACTCCCCGACGGCACCACCTCAGCTGCATACGCTGTCACCACAGCCCGAACCGTTCTGGAAACAGCCCGTATTCCTCAACGTTCAGCCCAGGCTGCAGAACTCATTGCCCTCACACGAGCATGTATCTTAGCGACTGACACGACAGTTAACATATACACCGACAGCCAATATGCCTTCGGGGTGGTTCACCATTTTGGGATCTTATGGAAAGAAAGAGGGTTCCTGACTTCACACGGTACACCCATCCTGCATGGAGATTTAGTCTCCGCCTTGACGCAAGCAGTCCTCCTCCCCAAGAAGTTAGCAGTGATAAAATACCAAGCACATAGGAAAGTGACTGATCTCATTGGACAGGGAAATGCACTAGCAGACGTTACTGCCCGAGCCACGGCAGGAGACAGAACTACGACACGAATGTATGTGACCAGGTCACAAGCTGAACAATGGACTGACGCTAGGACCACTGTAAGGGACATACAGACTACAGGCACACAAGACGAATTGACCGAGTGGGAAAAGGTGGGACTAAAAGACGAGGAAGATTGCTGGAGAACTAAAGACGGAAATAAATGGCTGTTACCCAATGCCTACCTCATCCCCATATTGACCATGGCACATTTACCCGCACAAATAGGCTCCACCCCCATGATTGAACTAATCACCAGAGTATGGCATAACGTCAAGATAGCAGAATCTGCAAAACGCCTAGTACAACAATGTATAGTCTGCCTACAACACAACCCAGGGAAGGGGACAGTAGTACCACGGGGAGGGTTTGGAGTCCCTGACCACCCCTTTGAAATCCTTCAAATGGATTACATTCAACTAGAGAGATGCCTTGGTCTAAAATATGTCCTGGTGGTTGTGTGCGCTTTTAGCAAATGGGTGGAGGCCTATCCCACCCGCGACAATACCGCCTTAGCCACTGCAAAAGTATTGCTGAAAGAATTCTTCCCCGATACGGCCTTTGAAGAATTTTATGGAGCGACAACGGCCCCCACTTCGTAGCCGAGGTGATACAGAACATACTGAGAGGGTTGGGGGTAAAACAAAAGTTCCATGCCGTCTTCCACCCCCAATCAGCGGGCCTGGTAGAGAGACACAATGCAACGTTGAAACTAAAACTAGCCAAAATAGTTGCCACGACCGGGTTGAAATGGCCCGACGCCCTCCCATTGGCATTGTTATCGATGCGCTCCACCCCAACCAAACACCGACTGACCCCGTATGAGGTGGTCTTCGGCAGGCCTATGAGCATTTGGGCGGCACCAAGACCCACCTCCATTAACGATGTCCCGAACATATTAATGTCGGATTACTTGCATAAATTGACAAACGAGCTAACAATTATCCACCAACAGGTGCAGCAAGCCTTGCCTGACGTATCCAGGGGCCCGGGACATGAAATAAAGCCAGGCGACCATATATTAATTCGCAACTTCCAAAGAACGAAGAATCTGGAGCCTAGGTGGACGGGCCCCTGGCAAGTCCTGATCACCACCCGAACTGCCCTCCGAGTGCAAGGAAAACGAAACTGGCTGCATGCCCATCACTGCAAACGAGTCCCTCCAACCCTGGCAACCTGTGAAGGGGTGGAGGTGCAAGAGGAAGTACTCGCGAGAGACCGACCAGCTCTGAGTTGCTACCCACAAGAAGACACCCTCGAACTATCAGAATTTCCCGACCCCACGGTGCCATCCAGGAAAGGGTACAACCTAAGATCGACGAAAGGAGGGAGCTCCAACGACCAGGCCACTAACTGAGTCAAGGTCTCAGATCGGTAGCACAGTCAAACAAGGCTACCAGGAAAGCGCCAGACAAAAGTCTGTGGTCCTAACAGTTGTTGAGCTCCTCGAAGATGATGGAAGAAACTGAACACCTGCAAAACCACCGCAAAGACACCAAGACTGCTAACCTGCACAGCACAAAGACAATTGCACTTGTAGCCGCATTTCTCACCTGTCTCCTGCTAATGGTCGCACTCTGGATCATTGAAGAGAATGCACCTGCATTGTCACCCACCATGCAACCAACCACCAAGAAAGAACACTACCTGGTATCACTACCGCCACATCTCCGAGAACGACGCAAAGAATTATGGAATAATTCTTTCGTGCAGATGTTGCACCAACACAATCTTGCCACCAATGCTACCAACTGTTGGGTCTGTGGGCTGTTACCACATGCCACTGAACATTCCATCCCTTTCATCCCTTCGCCCTTTTCTATTCACGGATCTTGCCTTGCCTGGATGATGCTCCTACAAGAAAGTTACAAAGACAATGCCACTTCCGACGGAACAATCGCCCAGTTCTACAACGAGTTCTGGCGAAACAAAACAGGAACGACAGCCGCCCCCTTCTGCCCTCACACCTTCAATGCGACATTCCAGATTGATGTCCCCGCCAAAGAACGAGTGGAAATGCAAGTGTTCAATAATCCTAACAGAGCCACATTTTCCTACCTGAAGAAAAGAACTGCTGCAACACTGACTGTGGCCCTATCTGTGGTGAACGTCTCTGGCCTTGTATGCATTGAAGGCCGTGGAACTAAGCATGTGGGTCACAGCACCTGTAGCATTGTAAGGACTTTGAACACTGCCAACCCCCAGCGCTTGTTGCATCACCCAATATGTACTTTGTGGAACCAAAGCCTACACCTGGCTCCCAAGAAACTGGGGGGGCACATGCTACATCGCCTTTGTTTTGCCACCAACCTACACAGCCCCTGAAGAGCATCATCGAGAAAAGCGTTCTAAAGACATTGATCAAGCAGACTCTGCCTCATCACAGTTCCTCGACGCAGCAAAAGGGCTCGTCCCGCTATGGGGTCCGATGGCGAACAGCCGAGCCATCAGACATCTGTCCCAAGCGGTAGAGACCGCCCTGAACGTCACTGCTGGCATCTTCACCAACAACACTGCTGAGCTCCAAGCGATCCGTCTGGTTACCCTGCAAAATCGCATGGTCCTGGACGTGGTACTAGCGGACCGTGGAGGAGCATGCCCCATCATCGGTGCCAGCTGCTGTGTATACATTCCTGATAATTCACCTTCTGTCTATGAAGCAATCGAACATCTCCATAGACTATCTTCAGAAATTCATCAAGGATCAGAGACTTGGACAATTGGAAGTTGGCTTTGGGGCATCTTGAAGGAGTGGGGTTGGAAAATATCAATGATTCTCTTGGTCCCAGTATTGACAATATGTGGTTGTTGTTTGGGTATACACTGTATACCACCTTTGTGTTCTCTTTGCATAACTACCTTGCACCCTAAGACTATGGACACTCAGCTAACAAAAATGAGAGTAATGTATGATCAAGAGATACGGGACATTATGGAGATCGAAATAGACTGACAAGCTGGCTAGTTATGTTCAAAGGGGCCACTGTTAAAAGCAAAACAATAATCATGAACATTACCTGCGCCATCTTGTCTGGTGGAATTCTATGTGCACATAAGTTGCAGTCATTTTAATCTATCACAGCCATTTTGTACTCTGTTGGTCACCTTTGTTTCACCCTGCCCTTACTAGCATCCCTCTGACCCTCTGACCGACCTGGTATGTGTGCTGGGGGCTATAAACTCTATTGCCACAACAAACCTCAGCGCCACTTGCTGCCACAAACTCGTTTTTCCTCTCATCCCTGTTTTCAGACAAGCCTTTGGACGCTCTACCCTTCACTACACCTAGTTACACAAACAGGTTCCAAACACCAAAAAGACTCTTGCAAAATGATTTATTGCACTGCAAACAGCAAGACTTGTTGTTACCAACAATGGGACCTGTTTTTATCAACAGAACGGACTCTTAGATCTGACCGGTCTCACATGTTTTAGACCCTGAAGCAAGGTCCAGCTGCAAGATAAGATTGTCTGTTTGACCTGGGTGGGAAGAGAATTACTGTTGGGCTTGTGTGACAACCTGCCCGGGGCGGGGACCCCAAGCTTTTGTAACCATGTTGATCAAACAAATGCATTGTGTCAAACCTGTATAAAAGGAAGAGCCAAGGGAGTTGTCAGCAGAACACTTCCCTCAGACATCCCGGTGTCTCAGTTGACGTGATCTCCTCATGAGAAATAAACCTATTTCTTATCTTCCAGTTTCCAGCGCTTGCCTCATCATTTTTGATAGCGAACCCAAAGTGAATTAGAGGTGGAACCCTGCACCGGGCAGCATTGAGGGTCTTAGAAGACTCGCTGCCTTTCACAAATTCTAATCATTTAATGGGTAATGAAGATGAATGCTTAAAAAATTGAAAATATGTACATTTACTTATGCATGGATTATGTAATTATTATATGTGATTGTTAACATATAGAATTATTGGATTAACTTTTGTAATATGATTTGTGAAAAAAACAAGTGTAAAAATAAATAAGGTTGATGAAATTGAAAATACTGCAGACATTGCTGTTTTTTAACTGTGCAGATTGGTTTCAAGTTTAGTTACTTGAATGAATTAGATACAATAGCCAGTAGAACATAACATTAAGTGTCACATACTTTTTTTTTTTTTTTAAAACAAAGTTATTCATCCAAGCATGATGACATTAAATTGGAAGAGATGTATAGTTTTCCCTCCATGCCATAATTGTGCATCGGCAGGATGGTTTCTGATTCAAAATAGATTACAAGGATTACACTCCTTACTTCAGACACTGGAGACACTCCTCACATGTAATTGCACTTATCTGCTAGGTATTCACCTTTTCTCTACCTCTTTGTAATGCTAACATACATTGGGTTCTCACACACTGTTCATCACTCAATTGCTTCCCAGGCAGGGGTTGAAGTGGGTGGGATATTTTTGGTACAGCGTGCCCATACTTTTTTTTTGATGTAACAAAAACAGTTCCCCTAATTTTCAGGCTGAAGCCTACCAGACAGCACAGCTGTCTGATTTGCAAAGACTTCTTTTGGACATTCGGAGAGCTTCCATGGGAATGCATTCTGCCCATTGCTTACCATTGGCTTGGTAACTCACAGTTGCTTGCTTTCTTTCTGCTGGCTTTATTTGTTTTAGGCTGTCCAGCTTGAATTACTTCCTCCCATGGAGCATAGCCTGTTTACCACCATCCTTGTCTTCTACTACGAGTGCTAACTTTCTGTGAACCTGTCTTTAAATTTTATTCTCAGCTGTTCACATTTGCTGTGTATTCAAAGACAAAGGTCAAATGTCAGGCTCTGCCTTCCGAGGGAACTTGGTGCTTAGTTTTCTTTCTCCGACTTCAAAGTGAGAGGTTTTATATGGCAATCTTGCTGGCTACTGGGGTTGTGAAAGGAAAGGCTTTTTTCTAGCACACAACAAAGTCTAAAAGTCTGTAAATAAACTGTGCAGATATTTTAGAGGTTTATGAGAATCAGGAATTCAGAATTGTACTTCTGAAGTGTGGTGGAAACAAATACTTTAATACGACCAAAACAAATCGATACACCTGGTGATGCTATGCCCACTGATTATTGTTTGTGCGGTGTATATTTTTATCAGTAAAAGTGCATGTCTCTGCAAATGTATTGGTCATTTCAATTGAAAATGTGGTGTCCGTAATGGCAGTGCGCTACCACACCGTCTACTCCCCTCTTACGCTATGCTACTCTTCTATAAGTCACAACACTCTATTCCACTCTACAGCACTCTTCTCCACCCTATTGCCACTCCATGCCACCTCACTCTAGGTCACTCTATGCCACTCCACTCTATTTCCATCCTACAACACTTTACTCCACTCTAGGACACTCTACGACCCTCAACTCAACTCTGCACCACTCTACTCTATGACACCATACGCCACTTCACTCTACTCCACTCTATGCAACTCCATCCTACAACACTTTACGGCACTCCACGCCACTCTATGCCCCTCCACCCTAAGTCACTCCACACCACTTTACTCCACTCTACACCACTCCACTCCATTCTAGGACATTACTCCACTCTATGGCACTCCACTCCACGCGACCCTTGACCTTACCAGGTAGGTCGCTCCCCCGCCACACAGCTCCGCCTGTGGTGTCCTGCCCGCTGCTGCTGCTGGTAAGCTCGCCCTCTGCTTGTGGCCTCGGTGCCCGTTTTTCGTCTGTTTTCCCTCGCTGCCCCCACTGTATTTTGTCCATTTTCCTTCTGTACCCTCGCTGCCCCCATTGCTGTGTGCCCGTTTTTCGTCTGTTTTCCCTCGCTGCCCCCACTGTATTTAGTCAATTTTTTTCCTTCTGTACCCTCGCTGCCCCCATTGCTGTGTGCCCGTTTTTCTCTTCTGTTCCCCTCGCTGCCCCCACTGTATTTTGTCCATTTTTTTCCTTCTGTACCCTCGCTGCCCCCATTGCTGTGTGCCCGTTTTTCTCTTCTGTCTCCCTCGCTGCCCCCATTTCCCTGTGTCCTTCTTGCCTTCTGTACCCCTCGCTGCCTCTCTCCAATCCCGCCGCTGCGTCCCCTGCGGCCCCGCCCCCCTGACTGTCCATTCGCTGCCCCTGCCTCCCAGCTGCTCCTCCCTCCCACCTCCCCATATATGGCGGCCGCTGCGCGGTGAGGAGAGCGACCCTTGACCTTACCAGGTAGGTCGCTCCCCCGCCACACAGCTCCGCCTGTGGTGTCCTGCCCGCTGCTGCTGCTGGTAAGCTCGCCCTCTGCTTGTGGCCTCGGTGCCCGTTTTTCGTCTGTTTTCCCTCGCTGCCCCCACTGTATTTTGTCCATTTTCCTTCTGTACCCTCGCTGCCCCCATTGCTGTGTGCCCGTTTTTCGTCTGATTTCCCTCGCTGCTCCCACTGTATTTTGTCCATTTTTTTCCTTCTGTACCCTCGCTGCCCCCATTGCTGTGTGCCCGTTTTCTCTTCTGTCTCCCTCGCTGCCCCCACTGTATTTTGTCAATTTTTTTTCCTTCTGTACCCTCGCTGCCCCCATTGCTGTGTGCCCGTTTTTCTCTTCTGTTCCCCTCGCAGCCCCCACTGTATTTTGTCCATTTTTTTTCCTTCTGTACCCTCGCTGCCCCCATTGCTGTGTGCCCATTTTTCTCTTCTGTTCCCCGCGCTGCCCCCACTGTATTTTGTCCATTTTTTTCCTTCTGTACCCTCGCTGCCCCCATTGCTGTGTGCCCGTTTTTCTCTTCTGTTCCCCTCGCTGCCCCCACTATATTTTGTCCATTTTTTTCCTTCTGTACCCTCGCTGCCCCCATTGCTGTGTGCCCGTTTTTCTCTTCTGTCTCCCTCGCTGCCCCCATTTCCCTGTGTCCTTCTTGCCTTCTGTACCCCTCGCTGCCTCTCTCCAATCCCGCCGCTGGGTCCCCGCCCCCCTGACTGCCCATTCGCTGCCCCTGCCTCCCAGCTGCTCCTCCCTCCCACCTCCCCATATATGGCGGCCGCTGCGCGGCCGCGCCGAAGGCGCGCCTAAGGCAAGCCCGTCTGCGCCCGTCCGTGCCTGGACCGCGCCCAGCGCCAGAACCCCTGGGCCGTGCGCCCCCGGCACCAGCCTCGAGGACCGCGCCGATACGATGCCACCACACTCCACGCTCTCAACCCCGGACGGACGCACAACTGCTTCAAGGCCGCCCCGAAACGCACCCATGGTCCCTTCACCTGCCGGAACTGCAGCTACACCAGCCTCAGAGCCACCGAGGCACCCGCCAAGAAGGACCGCAACCACCTCCGATGCATCCTACTGAACACCCGCTCCGCACACAAACACGCCGTCGAGCTCTGGGACCTGCTCGACACATCATCACCAGACGTCGCCTTCCTGACAGAGACCTGGATGAACGACTCCTCAGCCCCCGACATCGCCATAGCCATCCCAGACTGCTATAAGATCACCCGCAGAGACCGCGTCAACGCAGTAGGAGGAGGAATCGCCATCGTCCACAAGAACACCATCAGGGTCTCGACCAGCACCGACAACACTCTCAGCACCGCCGAACACATGCACTTCCAGATCCACACGGACCCCAACACCACCCTCAGAGGCACCCTCGTCTACAGACCCCCTGGGCCCCGACCCCAGTTCAGCGACTCCATCGCCGACTTCATCAGCACGCACGCCCTGACCTCTACCGACTACATCCTCCTCGGAGACCTGAATTTTCACCTGGAGAACAAGAACGACAGCAATTCCACCACCCTGATCGACAACCTCGCCAACCTCGGTCTGAGCCAGCTCGTCACAACACCGACCCATTCCGCCGGCCACACGCTCGACCCCATCTTCTCCTCCAGCTCCCACGTCTCCTTCAGCCACACCACGGAACTCCTCTGGACCGACCATCGCTGCATCCATTTCACCTTCCAGAAACCCACCACACACCACCGCACCCAACAGATCCCACGCCGCTGCTGGAGCAAAGTCACCGAAGACCAACTACGGGCAACCCTCGCTCTCAGCCCTCCCTCCGACCCATCCAACACCGACGACGCTGCCTGCAACCTCAGAAGATGGATGGACGACTGTGCCAACACACTCGCCCCGCTGAAAAACCCACCTACGCTGACACCACCAAAAGAGCCAGCTGGTTCACATCGGAACTCCTAGCTTCCAAGCGTACCTGCCGGAAACTAGAGAAGAAATGGCACAGTGATAAGACACCGGACAGCCACGCAGCCCACAAAGACGCCATCCGTAACCACCACCACCTCATCAAGTCCGCCAAGAGAATCTCCTTCAAAGACCGCCTCGACAACAACGCACACAACAGCAAGGAGCTTTTCAACATCGTGAAGGAACTCTCCAACCCCAGCTCCAACACCAACGACATCCCACCGTCGCAACCCCTGTGCGATTCCCTCTCCACCTTCTTCCACCGCAAGATCGCCGACATCCACGACAGCTTCAACACCCAGACAGCCCCAACTAAGATCGATGCACCAGACCCGCCGCACACCATCGACCACGATCCCCTGCCAGCCTGGGCCAG
Organism: Calotriton arnoldi; assembly: GCA_963921515.1. Classification (NCBI taxonomy): domain Eukaryota; kingdom Metazoa; phylum Chordata; class Amphibia; order Caudata; family Salamandridae; genus Calotriton; species Calotriton arnoldi. The sequence goes on from CAWUFW010001665.1 coordinate 1,542,577, forward strand.
CGTGAACATCGAGGACACCATCAAGACCATGAGCACAATACACTCCGGCTCCCCGTCAGACCCTTTCCCGCACCACATCTTCAACAAAGCCAGCAGCTCCATCGCACCCCACCTGTGCAACATCATCAATCTCTTCTTCGAGACCGCGACCTTCCCAGAGAGCTGGAAACACGCAGAGATCAACGCCCTACTCAAAAAACCCAAGGCGGACCCGAGAGACCTCAAGAACTTCCGGCCCATCTCCCTGCTTCCGTTCCCAGCCAAGGTCATCGAGAAGATCGTCAACAAGCAGCTAACCCGATACCTCGAAGAAAACAGCATCCTGGACCCATCCCAATCGGGGCTCCGCAGCAACCACAGCACTGAGACTGCCCTCATCGCCGCCACCGACGACATCAGGATCCTGCTGGACAACGGTGAGACCGCAGCCCTCATCCTGCTGGACCTCTCCGCCGCCTTCGACACGGTCTGCCACCGCACTCTACGCGCACGCCTCCACGACGCAGGGATCGGAGACAAGGCCCTGGAATGGGCCACCTCCTTCCTCGCCGGCAGAACCCAGAGAGTCCGCCTCCCACCATTCCGATCCGAAGCCTCCGAGATCATCTGCGGCGTACCCCAGGGATCGTTCCTCAGCCCAACACTGTTCAACATCTACATGGCCCCGCTCGCACGCATCGCCAGACAGCACGACCTCAACATAATCTCCTACGCCGACGACACCCAACTGATCCTCTCCCTCACCAAGGACCCCCTCGCCGCCAAATCCAACCTCCATGAAGGGATGAAGGCCGTCGCCGATTGGATGAAGATCAGCCGACTAAAACTGAACACGGAGAAGACAGAGGTCCTCATCCTCGGCTCCAACCCCTCAGCCTGGGACGACTCCTGGTGGCCAATGACGCTGGGAGCAGCCCCGACACCCACCAACCACGCACGCAACCTGGGAGTCATCCTCGACTCAACGCTCTCCATGGCCAAGCAAGTCAACGCAGTCTCATCCTCCTGCTTCAACACCCTCCGCATGCTTCGCAAGATCTACAGGTGGATCCCGACAGACACGAGAAGAACAGTCACCCAGGCCCTCGTCAGCAGCAGACTCGACTATGGGAACGCCTCTACGCGGGAGCCCCGGCCAAGCTCATCAAGCGACTGCAACGCATACAAAACGCCTCCGCACGCCTGATCCTTGATGTACCACGTCACAGCCACATCACCCCCCACCTGAGGAACCTGCACTGGCTCCCCGTCGACAGGAGAATCTCCTTCAAACTCCTCATCCACGCACACAAGGCACTCCACAAGACTGGCCCAGCCTACCTCAACAGACGACTCCTCTTCTACGTCCCCAACCGCCAACTCCGCTCCGCCGACCTCTCCCTCGCCACCGTCCCTCGCATTCGAAGAACCACCACCGGCGGCAGATCCTTCTTCCACCTCGCCGCCAAGACCTGGAACACCCTTCCACTAAGCCTACGACAGACCCAAGACCTGCTGACCTTCAGGAGGCTACTCAAGACCTGGTTGTTCGACCAGTAGCAGCACCCCCCCCCTTTTTTTCTCCCCCAGCGCCTTGAGACCCTTGAGGGTAAGTAGTGCGCTTTACAAATTCTGTGATTGATTGATTGATTGATCTCCACTTTACGCCACTATACTCCACTCCACACCCCTTCGCTCTACGACACTCTATTCTACTCTACGCCAATGCACTCTACAACACTCCACTCTTTGATCCTCCCCTTTACGATACTTTACTTTAAGACACTTCACTCTATGCCACTCTATTTCACTCTACAACCCTCCACTCTATGACCCTCCACTCCACTCTACGCCACACCACTCCATGACACTCTGCTCCACTCTACAACATCCTACTCCACTCCACTCTACTTCATTCTATAACACTCTGCGCCCCTCTACTCTGACACGCTGCGCCACTCTATGCCACAACACTTTACAACATTCTCACTCTATGTTCCTCCACTCTACTGTACACCACTCCACATCACTCCACGACCCTCTACTCCTCTCCATGCTACTCCACTATACACCACTCCACGCCACTTCCTCTACACCACTAACTTTTAGCCATGCTGACCAGCATCCACACTGGTATACAACATGGCTAGAACACATTGGCAACGCCAATTGCTCTTGCAAAGGGAAAACCTATTGGCTTTGTCAATGCTTGCTGTTAAAAGATAAGGGTCCCTTGACAGCTGGGATGCCTCAGCTGAAGTGGAAGGGATGGAGTCTCCTGTGCTGTGAAGCTGAGGGAGTGACAGACTTCCAAACAAGAACCAGTCCTTCTTGCCAGGGTGCCTGAAAGAAATGTAAATGTGCGCAACTCATTAATCCGCAATTATTAACCACTACTTGGAAGCCGGTATTGGCACACTGGAGCTTCGTGATAACAAAGACTTATTCTTTTTGAGAGGTACTGTAAGGGTGTTACCAGCTGCACAACCGAGAGTGTGCTTTTAATGGACAGTTAACTAATATTTACACTAGGTGCAGTCTACGTATTACTAAAATCTGTAATTTGGAGCACTTTATCTCAAACCTGAATCCTTTTGCACATTTTGTAGCAACCTATCTTAATCAGTGTGCAATGCAAGTTTAAAACAATTACTTAGATGCAGGGCTTTAAGTGGGGAAAAAAAAACTGGGGGTGCTCTAAAAGGGGCGGGGCAAACCTCAAAGGGGTGTGGCCTATCTAAGTAGGGGTGTGGTCTAAATAAAGATAACTAGTGTAGCAGTACCCCCTGCTCTGATAAGCCAACTCCTCAGAGTGTCATTAGATTTGGAATTCCCCGCTCAGGCTTGCTCTCTCCCCTCCTAAGAAAACATGCCTCTGTCAGAGACCCACCCACTCCCTTCTTTTTAAAAAAACTTCGCCGAAGCAGTGCTTTGCGGAAAGGCAATCTGCAAATGTGGGCCACTGTTTTTTAGCGTGCCCCGAACGATTTATTTATCCCAATCCAACCCTGCTGACCTACAGTAAACTGCGTGGTGGAAAGGTCTATTTTCAAAACCGTTTTTAGGAAGCAGTCACTTTACCTGAAAGAAAAAGCTCAAGGGTAACACGTCCTCTTTCATCGTATATAGTACTTTAGAAGTTGTCATTTGCTCAAAATAAACCCTAAATTTTCTTGCGTGACACTATCCTATTTTTTTAAAATCTCAACTGATTTTGTGGTTTGGTGCTCAGACCAGACTAGTTCTGCAGTGCTCCGCACCGTCCTATCTGGTTACGTCTAGTCTATCAGATAGGTCCAGTTCACATAACGTTTCTAAAAAGGTATCTCATCATTGGAATGAGGTGTTTTTGAAAAACATGGCGTCCGTTCGGTACTTACATAAACTGGAAAATCCGGACGGGGTGAACCCAAATGCCAATGTCGAGAGCTCTGCCGGCCTCGGGCATATGCGCGATACTCAACTCAGAAACTGGCAATCGAAGAGGTACCTCAGAATCGGAGGACCGAAGTGGACTTTAAATGAAGACCTTATAATCGAGCTCAGGTGCGCAACGCCCATTGGGTTCAAAGGGCTTCCGCCCCCCACCCCCCCCCCTGTCGTGTGTGGCAGCCCGGGCTGAGACAGCTTCCCGGGCACACACACAGCCGCACCCGAGTACTTCACAGGTCTTTAAAAGACCATTTGCATGTTAATGATTCTTTGTCGGTTTTTCACCCCTTCTTAGAGCCCCTGCATCTCCACACTTCCTACTACTGGAATAATGAGCCCACCCCCCCCCCCGAAATTTTTCCTTAGCCCCTCCCGAAATTTGGCTCTAGTTGCGCCTCTGATCGAGCTGGTGTGGGGATGCCAGGGATACTGGGAGCGCATTAGCTTGATTTGCTTAAGTCTGTGTGTAACAATAGTCCAAGAAAAAAAAAAGAAAACGGACTACCTCTGCGAGGCCCGAAAATAGAGCCCGATAGAGACCCGTTTCGAGGCCCCCTGAAAATAACTGCTGGTGCTCAGACCCGGCCCATTTAAAGCCCTGCTTAGATGTTCACTGAGTTTTCTGTCACAGACTGGGATGTGGTAGCAAGAAAAATACATAAGCCCTAACTCCCCACTGCACCCACCAGGGTTCCATTCTGTGGATTTCTGATTAAACACAGGGACATCCACAGCGATGCCATTAACCAACAGAGGTTCCATAATGTAAAATATGGCATTTCCCACTGATTAGTTTTTTTTTTAAACATAATTTTATTAATTTTCTACATAACATCGCATCATTGACATACGACACTTACATCATCGTTATGCAGGTTACATTCGCTGAAACACATTGTACAATGAGTTTTAAAAACCGATATATATACCACTGTAAAATGACTTGAGGAAGTAAATATCCATGCATTCATATGCCAGCTGAATTAGCAGTTTAGATGATGCAGCTCCCAATAACTGTACTATGTACCATAGCCTGTCCCGTGTGCAGGCTACTTATCTGATACATCTAAAATAAACAATAAACAAACTCCATTCACAGATACCCCCCTTCCCCCTCCCTCCAGTCCTATGCACACTCGTACAACCAATATGTGGTCCGTATGGGCATTTGAGGCTCTTGATAAAACTACGTACTAAAAACATTCATCTCGTTTCACGGCGTTCGGGGACAAAATCTCCTCAACGCACTTTCTATTGTGTGTAGCTAGGGGTATTGTAATGGTCTATGTCCACTGCTTTAAATGACTCCAACATAACATCCCATTCTAATGCTATTGGGACTTTGCGTAGGCCTCGGAGCTCCTCTCGACGTATGGCAGCACTCTCAGCACTGCCCCAACGGAGCAGTTCACTATACCAGGCATGTTCCGTGGGGGGCTTCTTTGACTTCCAGCGCATAGTAATGGCACGTATCGCTAAAATGAGCGCCAGATCAATAAAACGATATTGTACTTTATGCTTGGACACGTGTTTGTGCAGACCTAGAATACATTCCTCCACGGTGTTTTGTACCTCGCGATGTGTGGCCGTTCTAATAATTTGTCTGACCGCGTCCCAAAACCCTCGTAACGTTGGACATGACCATATCATGTGTATGAGGCCAATCCCCTCTGCCAGACATCTTGGACAGCAATGCTGTGTCAGCGGGAACATTTTGTCTAATTTATGGGGGGTAAAATAAGCCCTGTGAAGAATCATAGTTTGAATACATTTAAATTTTGCATTCCTTGATACCTTTTTAGGGTGTTCTACAATAGCCGCCCATTCCTTATCTTCCAAAGCTCTTCCTATGTCCTCTACCCATGTCGTGCATAATGGAGTGAGACAAGCCTCTGTGTGGGAGTGTATCCCTATGTACAGCCATTTAATAAGGTGTCTGCCCCTTCCCATATAATAGAGCATCTTGACCAGTTCATGCGTGGGAGGTTCCTGTCTCTGCGGGGCCCAGTGTGTTTTTACATACTGTATCAATGCGGCATGCAATAAATATAAGTGCGCCGGTGCTCCCTTTTCGTGAACAAAAGTATCATGGTCCAACAGCATCCCATCTCCAAACAGATCAGCCAACGTACCGATCCCAACTTCCAGCCACGGTGCTAGTCTACGCTTAGTTATTTGGCCATCCGTCAATGGGATTCCCAGTAATGGGATGTTGCCTGCATAAGCAGGGGGCACGCCTGTATATTGTAGTGCTGCTTTCCAGCACTGCAGCACGGTGCGCAGCAGAGGAGGAAGACATTTTGGGATCCTGCTACTGGGTAACAACAGGGTGTGTAAGATTCCTCGGTCAATATCTCGCTCCGTAAATCCTATCTCTTGTAAGTTACGCCCAGCAGTCCAGAAGGACAACCATTGTAATTGACATGCGTAATAGTACGCTCTTAGGTCAGGTACGCCCAGACCTCCCCAACGTGTGCCGAGCTGCAGTTTTTTAAGACTGATACGCCGTCTCCCAGATCCCCATATCAGGTCAGTTAGTAAGGTATTCATCAATTTGAATGTGGTATGTGGTATTATAATAGGCAAGTTGGTGAAATAATAAATCAATCGCGGGAGGACCACCATTGTCGACAAAGCCGCTCTACCCATGACTGACAGTGGTAACGTAGTCCAAAAGGCAATACTGGATCTCAAGGCTCTGAGCGCTCTATGTAAGTTTCCATCTAACATATCTGTATGTGTCCGGTAGACCTGAATACCCAAGTATTTAAATGTATGCTGTGCAACCTGGAGCCTTGTATCACCAAACTCAATGTCAGCGGGGCGTGCACGTTCTGTGAAGAAAAATACATGTGACTTTGCTACATTGATAGCAAGGCCTGAGATTAATTCAAAGTGGTGGAACACCTCGTAGAGCGGGCCTAGGGGCAATCGGAGATGCAAAATGATATCTTCTGCGTAGGCAGAGAAGAGGTGCGTTGTGTTCCCCATCTTCATGCCCATATCAATTAGGTCCATACGCACTTTAAGTGCCAGTGGTTCTAGGGCCAGTATAAATATGAGCGGCGATAGGGGGCATCCTTGCCTCGTCCCTCTATATATCGGGTATTCTGCTGAGATATTACCACCAGTGCGTGCACGCGCCGTAGGAGCGTCATATAATAGACGTAGCCAGTCAATATAGCCCGCTGGTATCCCAAATTTCTCCAATGCTCGGAACATATAGTCCCAGTGAATAGAGTCGAACGCTTGACGCAAATCCAAAGATATGCAGCCTGCGTGTTCATACTGACTCGGGGCTTCCGTTAGGAGATGGTGGAGCTTCCTGGTATTCAATGACGTGCTGTGGGCAGGCAGAAAGCCAGTCTGGTCTATATGGATCAATTTAGTCAGGGAGGGCAATAATCTGTTAGCTAACACCTTACTGAGTATTTTGTACTCTGTGGTCAATAATGATAACGGGCGATAGCTGGCCATATCTGTGGGGTCTCGTCCTGCCTTCGGGAGTGACACCACTAGCGCCTGTGCCGTAGTGAGGGGTAAGGAACCCTTATCTAGCGCTGTGTTATATAATATCTCCAGCTGGGGTACCAGGTGATCAGCATATGTAGCATAAAATTCGACTGGTAAACCATCTAATCCAGGGGGGAGTCCCCTCATAGCGATCTTAATTTCAGACTGAGTAATGGGCCCTAATAATTCCTTCTGAGCCTCTGTCGTGAGCCGTGGGTATGGGAGGGTGGAGAAGAAAGCATCCATATGGGCCTCTATGCTACTATTGGGCTTACTGTACAGTGTGGCATAGTATTGACTGAAGGCGACATTAATATCCTCTTGGGTAATGGCTGTGTCTCCTCCCAGGGTAGTGACCTTATGTATTATAACCGCAGGGGGGACGTCCCGAATTAGTCTAGCAAGCAACGTCCCGGATTTATCTGCTTCAGTATGACACAACTGTGAGTATTTCCGATAATCTATGACCCGGAGAGTTTCGAGCAGTTCCGCATGGCTGATTCTAGCCTCTTGTAGCAAGGCACGCGTGTCAGCGTCAGTTACGGCTTCCTGTTCCAGTCTATCCATTTTGTGCTCAACAGCTAAAAGGGACTTATGGATTTCTTGACGGGCGCCTACTGTCGCACTGATTGCCTTTCCCCTGAAAACCGACTTAAAGGCGTCCCATTCAATCAACCTATTGGATGCAGTGTTGCTATTTTCAGCGAAATAATGCTCAATAGTGTCCGACATAGTAGTTCGGAACACCGAGTCTTCCAATAATTGTGGCCACAGACGCCAGGTGGGAACCGGGGTGGGTACTCTGCCCCAGTTAAGTACTATCTCCAGTGGGTTGTGGTCGGAAAAGGTCTTTGCCAAGTATGTAGCCTGGGGCACTTGCATTGCAATTTTATTGGAACAATATATTCGATCTATTCTGGTGTGAAGCACGTGAACAGGGGAATAGAAGGAATATTCTCTATGTGTAGGATGTCGCATCCTCCATGCATCACATAATTCCCAGCCCTCGGCCCACCTACCTAATGCCTCTGCTTGTTTAATCACTCCTGCTCCACGCAAAGGTGGGTGAGACCTGTCCAATGTAACATCCATGACTGTGTTGCAATCGCCCCCTATAATCCATGGATGCTGCTCCCATCCCGTCAGTGCAAGATTTAATACTCCCCAGTACTTATCTTGTTCAAAATTGGGTGCGTATATATTACCCAGAACTACATGCTGGCCATCCAGTGTCCCCCGCACAAATATGTATCGCCCCTGCTTATCTATCCGTTGCTCTAGTGCTAAAAATGGCACTCCATGTCTAACCCACATTGTGACCCCTCGCGCAAAGCCAGAGTACGTAGTGGAAAAAATCTGTCCTCTCCATTTCTTATGGAGCTTCACTAATTCACTGTCCACCATGTGGGACTCCTGTAGGTACACTATCTGCGCCTTACGTCGCTGTAGCTGTGCGTGTATCCTGTGTCGCTTCTGCACAGAGCCCATTCCCCGAACATTCCACGTTATTATAGTGTATTTGCTAAGTGTATGCATTGCATTACGACATTTACCCACCTAACAGCAGGTATGCCCTCTGTGCAGCCGAGCCTATCCAAACCAATATCTACAATAGGACTGTTCCCCCCCTAAACACCCCAATACTCGGTCCAGTCATAGAACTATACCGGACCATACAACTAAACTGAACATATAAAACCATGTTAAATACATAAAGCGCTTTCGCCATGTGGGGGGCATTGCCAGCACTTCGCATGTGGTGTAATCGCCTTCTCCTAGGTACAATTATGCTCCTTCGGTTCCCTGGGCCATAAAAGCGCACTTCTAAGCAGCATTATCGCATGTATAGGTAAACAGTATCATACTAGAGCAGAGCACATTTCAGGTACAATACAGGGTGGTATTATAGTCAACCAAATAAATCATCAGCCGTCTGCGGAGTCACAGTGGGGAACAGGGCCACACTCCCCTCAGAGTCTGTGTCACGCGTATCTTCGTCAGTGGAGGTCTTGTCATCCGGTTGTGCAGTGTGCGTAAAGGTGGCTGCTGCGAGAATCGCCTGCGACCTGTTCTGTTGCATTTGCTGTGCTGTGATGTACTTCCTCATGGATCTCCTGCGTGGTTTCCTGTTATTGCGAGGACCAAGCCCTCCCGTACTGTTGAGGCTTTTGGCGGTGTTTTGAGAGACAGACACTGCAGTTGTGGTTGGCTCCACCACCACCCCCTCCAGCCATTCCTCCACATCACCGGGGCTCTCAAAAAAGTGTGTTTTTTGGTCATGTAATATTTTTAATCGAGCTGGAAAAAGAAGTGCGTATTTGAAATTCAGATCTCTCAGTTTCTTTTTAACATCCATAAAAGAGGATCGTTGTCTTTGCACCATGACCGTGTAATCGGGATATAACGAAATCCTGGTGTTCTCGAAATTGATCTGGGGTAGTTCACGGGCCTTTTGCAATATTGTGTCCCTGTCTCGAAAGTTCAACAACTTAACTATGAGGGGGCGTGGAGGGGCTCCTGATTTTGGTCGCCCTGTGGGTATCCTGTGCGCTCGTTCAATACAGTACTGAGTAGAGAGTCCTTCAGATGCGACATGGTCCCTGAACCATTGCTCCATGTAGCGCGTTGCATCACTTCCTTCACTCCTTTCTGGTAGGCCTATAACGCGGATGTTGTTCCTCCTAGCTCTCCCCTCCGCATCCTCTACTCGATCCAGCAGGGTGGCAACTTGATCCTGCAATTGCTTGATATGAGCGGTGTTTTGGGCCTGCCACGGGGTCAGTTCCTTCAGCGCCATAGTATTATCTTTGACCTTATCTGTAAGCTTCGTATGGTCCGCCCGGAGCAACGTAAGCCCGGTCGTGAGGGTCCCAATCTGTCGCTCTATAGCCTTCCGGGAGTCACGCACCTCCTGCAGGATCAGATCCAATTTGTCTACAGGTTCGGTCATGCTAGTGGGCGGTATACAGCTTGACGTCTGCGCGGCATCAGTGTGCTCCGTGGCGTCCGGGCCGTAGTCGGGGCCGCCGCTCGCCTCCTGTTGCTTCCCCCTAGGACGCCCCATCCCAAGCGTGAGCCGATAATCCGCTCAGCGACAGGCAGCAGTCTCAATCGTTCCGGGCCCGTGCCAGCGCCTGCCCAACCGAGTGTTTTGGCGATCCCAGCCGCTGTTCCCTACGTTTGGCCAACGCCCTATGCCCTCTGTCCTCTAAGGCCGCCGTGTGCCGCTTTCAGGCTGGGCTCAGTGGCACTCTGTGTCGCATCTCCCCATAGCGACTCCGCGGCTGGGCATCTCCTACGAGAATCCAATGGGGGGACGAGGTCGCAGGCTCCGGGTGACCCAGTCTCCCAATACAGCGCCCTCACTCCCGGCCCACAGACCCCAACCTGTCTGGACTGCCGCTCACAGCCACTTGCTCGGGGTCCCAGTGTTGGAAAACCAGTCAGAATACAATTAGGGCACACAAATCAAGCCACCCCGTCCATACTGCGCACTGGGAGGCCCCGCCGCCGCACTGAGTCCGTGCCTGGCAGCGCTCTTCGTTTCACGTGGCACAGATCGCCGCACTCCCCTGTCGCCTACCTCCAGTGCGCACGCCGTGTGCGGATGTTCCTCTGTGGCCGCTGTTATCCCGGTCGGCGGGCCGCTGTTGAGAGCAGTTAGGTTAGGCCGCACCGCATCCCCGGGCCTCGCGTAGTTGCGTCCCCCCGACCTACCGTCTGCGGCCGCTCTCGGACACCCACTTCGCCCCAGGTGGGCCACAAATCACAGCCCCAGCAGCCACTCAAAACCCGCTCACAGGGAAACTCGCCTCAGCGCCTCCTTACATTCATCCCAGGGTTAGAGACGACAGTCGGGGTTGTTCTGTACCTCGAGTCCGCGATCCGCTCCGTTCAGGGCCTGCCACGCAGCTCCGCCGTACCCTTCACAGCCGGGCCACGAAGCGGATATCTTCCTGCTCGCTAGTGTTTCTCAGCTGAAAGGCGGCTCCGAGTCTCGGCACCGCTGCAGACTGATTGTCCACGCACCGGTAGGCCCCGATAGGCCGGGTGCAGTGGGTGTTTCACAGGATGTTGTAGCCCAGGTCCGGAGCCCGTCTAAAAGACGACCGCCATGTTCGGCTGTCAGCCACGCAACCAGCACATCTCTTTTAACCCCGGCTCACCAAGCGCAGCCAGTACCTGACTCCGTGTGCCGCCGCGTTTCAATGTCCCGTTGTGCAAAGCCGAGACAGTAAAATGCAGTTAGGCCCCACGCATGGCATCCTCCCCGGCCGGGGACCAGGGATCCCACCCCCGTGGCTCGAGGTACTGTAAGGGCTCCTCGTCCGTGCCGCCAGTATCCCACACACCTCAGGAGTATACCGCAGTGTCTCACACCATGTGTGGGCCGTTCTCCGACACCTCCGCTAGTCTCTCCGGCGGGCCGCCAAGTCCAGCATCACGGTAGGCCGCGTCGCATCCCCGGGCTCCCGTAGCTGCAGTGCCCCAGTCGCACAGTCCCCTCCGTCCATCTCCCGCCGCTCCAGTAGATCTCCACAATTCGCCACCGGTTACACCCACCGGAGCTCGCTGCAGCGGCGTGTCATCTGCACCCCAGGCCAGGACAGGTTCCAAGCCGCCAGGCTCCGTGGTCGTCCGGGTCCTCTCTCCCAGACCACGCTTCCGCAACACCGCTCGGCGCCCCGTCCGAGCGCAGGGCAATCCGCTCTCCTCGCCGGCAGATCTCGGCTGAAAGGCGGTTCCGATTATCGGTCCAGCCTCAGGCTATCTGTTCCCACTGCCGCAGACCTCAAATGTCCGTGTGCTTCAGAATAATAGCAGGATATTGGAGCCCAGGACCGGAGCTCGTCTAACAGACGACCGCCATGCTCGGCCTGTAGCCACGCCCCCCATTTCCCACTGATTAGTTTAACTCACTCTCAGTGAAGGAGACGTTATTTTCTATGGAGATATCTGAAGGTGAAAGTACAACAAAATAGTTATATAAGATTTTGTTTTTGCCGTGTCTTTGACCTGCTCCCGTGTTCACTGACCCGGGACCCACCTCTTATTGCATTCTGGGTGACAGTGCCAATATTTTTTTGTGCACGTCGACCCCTGTTCCAGGTAGGTTCGCACTACGTCACTTCCGTTACTCCACACGAGATCCTTCTTGTGCAGTTTCCAGCCGCTGTCTCAGCGCTTGCTTTTCGTGCTCCTTCACGCCTTGGTGTTAGAAGTGCCGCCGCGTTTGCTGCAGTCTGGAAAGGGGGCATGCGAGGTTTACGGTGTCTGAAAGGTGGAACCGGCGCTGTAATCGCGCCTGGTGGCACAGGCCCACTTTGCATGCCGTCCCCGCATAACTGCTGCGGCGCGCTGCCAGCGCGAGACTCCAAAGCGACAGCCAAGCTGCAAAACCGAGAGCATCAGCAAGATGTAGGCGACACCGCCGCGAGACGCACAATCACAAAAGAGTGGAATAAAGAGCGCGAGGCGGTGGTCAAAAACTCCAGTCAGCGCGGGTGCAAAATGAAATGGACAGCTGACTTATTTGGCAAGAAAGGAAAAGTGATTTAAAAAAAGGCCTAGATGAAACCTCAAAAATGTGCTACACACCTCACATTCACCAATAACCCCCACTGACTTTATCTGGGGAATCCCCGCACTCAAAGTGCACAATATTGCTTGTGAACTCTTTTTGGAACTTTGCGCATCCCAGGGCTCACATGCCGGAGATCCTCCTAATGCAATCAGTGCCTGGTAGTGTAAAAGGACGTCAGTGCTGATGACCTAACAGGACAAAGCAGGACCTGTAAAACGGGACAAAGCAGGACCTGTAAAACGGGACAAAGCAGGACCTGTAAAACGGGACAAAGCAGGACCTGTAAAACGGGACAAAGAAGGACCTGTAAAACGGGACAAAGAAGGACCTGTAAAAGCGGTGTTCGCTGGAGGTGGAGATAGAGAGAGAGAGAGAGAGAGAGAGAGAGAGGTGCAGTCCTGTGCTCATTGATCTTTTATTATTTAACTATGAGCCAGTATCCATCAGCAGCTTTTTATTGATTTTGGAATACCAACAGGAAAACATCGAATTCCGCCCTTTTTGTTTCAGTCGTTTTCCGTAATTTTTGTATTTTTTGATCTCTCAGCAGCCATGATCAGCAGGAATATAATCAGGGGAAGTTGGGCAGCCTTTCCAGCAATCATGTGAAAGGTCTGAAGTGTTCCTATGAGCAAGTGTAAAAAAAGCACGCCCTTTAAAACATGGTGTATAGCGCGGATGAGTTAAAAATATTAACATCATAACTGTCATCATATAGTCACGTGAATCTTAGCACTGTCTTAATAAAAGTAATACAATGAAGCCTTACAAACCCGTCGTTTTAAAACATACCAGACCAGAATACAGGAGCTCACTTAAAAAGAACACGACTGAAAGCGTGTGAAAGAAAATCAACTTTGAAAAAGTTGTATTTAAAATCGCATTATCAAAATACAGCGTTTGTAGACATCAAATGCATTGGGTTAATTGCGTTTGTGTGTGAAACCCTGCGTGTGTGCCGACTTCACATGAAAGGTACTGCGCCTTCTCTGAGACAGTGTACGTTTCTATTCACAACACCATTCATTCGCGACTCTGCTAAAATGATCAGTTAAATCACTCGCTTTACCCGCCAAGTGCTTTCTTTACCGGTGTGAAGTGCGGCATTATTTCGATATTTGCCACTGACTGCATGATATTGTATAGTTGTGCAGATTACACGTCAGCTCCCTGCAGCTGTGGCGTTCGTTGGTGTAGTGAGCCACCCGGCCACTGCACAACAATGTTGCACAGGCATCTCCCTGGGCCGGGCTCGGGCCAGGGAGTATATAATAAAGGACGACGTCAGCGCACGTGGCTGACGGCGTGAACTAAGAACGGTAGCAGACGTCCCCTTATTAGTGCTCCGCCGAATAAGTTAGGCCTTCCCTGTCCCTCTCCTTAGCAGTCGGTTACAGCCCCCAACCGCACGCCCAGGGACCAGCCCCACTATCCCCCACGGTTGTTCAGAGAACATCACAGTTGGATGTGCGGACACTGGGCAGAACGGAATAAGACGCAGATTCCGACCAAGCTCACACCGCGAAAGAGCATTATTCTACTCAAAAGGATTTGGGGAAGTTTCATCCAAACTTCACCGTCTTCTCCGCACACGTCTGTGAGTCGCACGAGCCCCTCTCCTCCCATCAGAGCCTCCGGTACAAAAACACTTCCTATCAGGGGCCGTCAGTTAGACCTCTCTATCCAACACCACACGGACTTAAAAGTGAAAACAAGCGTCTTCAACTGTTGCGTTAGAGTCCCCCCACCCCACCCCCCGCTCCAGCTCTCCCACTCACTCTTCCACTCACAACTAAATACAACAAGCCTCGATCTCTTGTCTTTATGGGGCCATGTGTTTAAACACATGGCCCCATAAAGATAAGAAATCGCTTACGACAGAAGGAAAGCAGGCGAGCCAGTCCAAGTGGGCCGGCACAAAAAGCCAAAGGGAGGCAACATACATAGCTCATTTCCAATGGCTGGCCACCGTTTAGCATAAACGGTGACGCCAGCCAATGGAAATGAGGGGCGGGGCTTAAAGCCCTCTTCTGAAAATCCTATCCTCTGCCCTGCAACGCACTCGAGACCTAAAAAGTGGAGTGCTGTGTATGTGGACAATGGCCCTTCGTAGATAAACGCCACATGGTTCTCTGGTGTCTTCAACAAAACCTTTCCCTCCCTGTTTTTTTTAAGGAGTGCATTATGGCTTTGTGTGTTTTGCATTAGGACACGTTAAAGCAGACAGTAAAAAAACATGAACACAGGAATACAATAACTGCAGTGAAGCAGCCAAATGGTGGACACATTATTAATCTAGAAAATGTCCAAGCTTTTATAAATTCGATGCAAACTCCACTCAGTGCAGCAGAAGTATTAACTCACTGCTCTGTCCGGCTGCTGGCAGTTGTAAGTCGTTTAATTGGACATAATTATTAAGTCACACTTGAATGCAACCTGATCACGAACACGAGTTTCCTTCAAGCCATGAACTTCAAATAATGTCAACGTAAAATGTCAGGTTTTTTTTTTATAGCACTTAATTGGGCATTTTGGAAGTTTGCAGCACTTTTAGCTGACAGAGTAACAGAGGCACAAGCAAACTGACTAACTGTTCAAGCACCACACAATAGGCCGGATTAACTAAACTTCCATACAGAAAAACACACATTTACAGATTTACGCTTACATCTTTGGGCTGGCTAAATTTAAACTTCACTTACAAATTCTTGAACCTTCGCCCTTTGAGAAGCAGGACATTTTTCAGACTTTGCCCTTGGCAAATTTTAACCCACGTGGTATGCAAAGTGATCTATTCCTGCCTCAGTATGTCCCACCAAAGAATTACAGTACAAGTTGCAGGAATAAATTGAGTCTGGAAACCTCTGCGTGCACTAATATTAGAGGGGCCGGAGGTGAAGGGGGCACAAGTCAAACGTAGGTGTGCGGATGGCTTTCTGAATGGGGCTGAATGTGGTTAAGTGGTGAAGCTGGGATTGTAACCTCAGCCTCCCCATCTAAACCACTAGACTGCATTCCTTAGCAGAGAAGAAATCAATACATGGCTCAGTAAAGGAGACCGGATGCTGTGCAAAGTAAAGACGTTTTAGCATTAATGAATCATACGTGGTTCTAATCAGTGCAATCCTTTCCAACCAAATGGACCAAGTGAGCTAACTTTTGCCACAAAGCACTAGAAGTAGAGATTCAATTTGATGATCAATGATGCACACATTTTTCAATATGTGCCCGGCAGTTTGATGAGTTCAAAATGTATTGGAATCCTAAACAGGCCGCAGTCACAGGCGAAAGAGGCGCTGTGAAAATCCACAACTTCAGCAGAAAAGAAGAATCCAATCCGAGGTTCTCTACATCCAAAACTATGTTCAACAAAGACATCAATCCGAAGAACCTTATAGGCTTTCTAAGACTGTGGAAAGATCTTGGCCATAGGATGCTCTAATACCCAAATCCACCATTGCCAGCAGATAAAAAGACAGCGCTGTTTTCTTCAAATGACAGATTCTTTCAGACATGAGAGTCACAGCCAGCAAGGTAGCTCTGCTCGCTGAGCATCAGTTAAGTGATGGACAGGTCACATCCTAGCAGGGATGACTGAGGTCTCTCATCCTTCTGAGATCAAACACGTCTCTTACACTCCATCATATATATTGGGTACCACTGAGACTGGAAAAAAAGTGTATTATTCAAGCACTCAGAGACCATTCAATATGTGGTGTATGCTTCATAATTTGTTATTGTGACAAAAGTATTTAATTTGTTTTCTCTTTTCTTATTAATGCATATAAATCAGAATATGCAGATGATTGCCTTTACTCAAGAGAGAAGGGAATCAGTGCTACAGTCCTGAGCTTTTCTTTTACAATCCTTTGCAACCATGTATATTAGTCAAATTGGTATGAACCAAGAAGTAATTTTCCAAGTGCATTAGGTTGCTATATGAAATCAGTATGATCTTTTGAACACAGAAATTGACTCAACCATTCACACAGCTCACGGTTAGGGGTGGGCCGAACTCACGGAGTGACATAAAACTCAGCGAGATTCCGTGGAGATCCGTGAGCGGGTGTATTTCGGCACATCGTGCTGATTTTTAGCGCCAGGAGCTTGTGAATGGCACCACGCGGTGCGACAGAGGGCGCTGCTTCTTTCTGGGGCTCAATTAGCTTTTCTACTCTAGCAGCAGCTTTCTCAATGCCACTGGTCACAACCTGCCGCAACCGCCTACGTTGAGAAATCTTGCCAGGAGGCGTTCTAGCGCCTGAAAAATCGCAGTAGAGGACGCAAATTCTTCCTCGCGATTAGCAACTTAACTTTGGTGAGCTACATGCGAGAAAAAACTCCTCCACACGGCAATTGGCGGAGTTTTGACAGAACTTCGCAGTCCAAGCGAAACGCAGAGTGGGCAAAACTCTGCGAACACCGGCGGAGTGGAATTTGTCACACACCCTTACTCACGGTTCTGCCATTAGCTAGTGTTGAGAAGGATGTGACAGCCTTTTTGCCCAAAGGCAGCTAGGTGATGACAATTTTTACTTGCCCTTCCGCCTCATTTAGAACTTCAACTTAGCGTCATAATTACAAGTGGAAAAATATAAGTGTCTGGGGCCCTCAGCAGAGGAGATTAATGTCGAGGAACCCTGCAGTGGTAGGGCATGATCCTTCTTTCCAGTGCTGGGACAAGGCCTCGGAGGCCCCGAGTCGACCGGTAACCCTACTACAAACATATCCAATTTTGAAAACACTGACTGCGGGCTTCTAAGTCAGTAACTGCGAGGTAAGAGCCTGATTTTAGAGCCAGTTATTTGCAGAACCCACATAAAAATTCCTAATCATGCCGCTTTCTCAAGCAATACAAAGAAGGTTTACCCTTCCCAAGTGTGCCGGCACCAATCCAGAGTGTCTGACCCCGCAACAATAATCATTGTCAACTGCTTCTGAAAACTCTGCATACTAATTTCTTCCAATTGTTTTTCTCTAGACTAGCCCTTTTTGCATTCCGCTTGTTGCACAACCGTATGCATTATTTATGGCAATTGTTAATCCGCAGGTTTAACAGTTGTCGTTAATGTTTTTCTGGTAGTACTATTTTCCCTTAAGTGGTGGAATTGTCACTATAAAATAAACAAATGCTGATTAAATAATTACGCGTGTTCTCACTTTGTAGCAAATTTTCCTCGTTCATAGCACACTGGACACTGGAAAATGAGCTTTACGCATTTTGCTTTGTCGACAAAAATATTCTGGAAAGTTGCCTTCAGGCAATTAAGAGAAACTCAAAAATGATACAGGACCATTTTGCCTCATGTCACGTAGTCAGATATGCAGATAAATGCATTTTGTTTAAAATGTTTCTCCGGAATATTTTTTTTTTCCTTAAATAGTAATATGCGCATTCCCGATTTACATATGAATAATGAGTTGTTTTTCTTGTTTTGCATTTCGGAATAATCTTTATTTTTCTTTATAGATTGAAGCAACAAACTTTGGAGTTGGTGGATAACTTTTTCACACTTAACTATTAACATGTGGACAGCTGCAATCGATGACTTGTTTGGCAGGCCGATTTGCAGATATTACAGGTAACTGATGGAAAACCATATAAGGCAAAAACTGCATTCACTTAATTAGCTTTCAAGAGCTTTTACAGGGTTACAGATAAAAAGGGAGTAAGAAGCTTGGCCGTCACTTCGACCAAGGTGGGGAGAGGCAGTACGCTGAATAGAACAGAGGACTTCTCACTGCTCCTCAGAACTTCATGGAATCCAGTTCAATCCACTGTGCAGCATTAGGAAGTTCCACAGTGGTGAGGCATGAGTGTGCAAGCTTGTCCACCCTTAGTGCATGCAGCCCCTCTTTCAGAGAAAGTAGTTTGAGGGGTCCAACCTAGGGTATCTACATCACTGGTGAACATGGAATACTTTTGTGAGGTAGTTACTAGAACACCCATCCACTGAAAGCCTACACGTAGGGTACACTGATGTCAAGGAAGGGTCATTACAGGTCTGGTTTGGGCCTCAGCATTTGTGGTAAAGCTGTTCAATGGGAGCTTTGCCTTTATGGTGTCGCAATAGTTGAAGTAAGTCTCAAATTGTACCATAGCTTCTGTGGCAATAGAAAATACTGAGAAAAAGCACCAAAAGAAATCAAAGAAGCCATGACAAATATAGTGCACTACAAAAGGAGTAGGGGTGGGGGAGTCCCCCTTAGCAGATGCAGGTAGTGGGGTGTACTGGGCTGTCCCACCCAATCCAGGTGCATTTAAGAGGTTAGGCCTAGACGGAATCCTTCACTAGGAGTCTTAGCATCCCAGTTACAGCCGACGTTCCAGAGGGGGTTGGGGGAATGTTCCAATAGAGTAGAGACCAAGGTCCTGCTTGACTCATACTTCTTGATTCCTCCAAGTCCAGGGAGGTGCTCCAGCCTGGGGAAGATAAGGGGATCAGACGCAGAATAACCTGGGAAAGGCAGAATTTGTAATAACCCTGGAAAGTCAGTCTGCTCCAGGCCCATCCACTATACGTGAGCAGCCCATTAGGACCATATCAGTGTATCCCCCACTTGGCTGTATGTGTGGCATGACCCCAGGAAAGTTCCAGAAGGTCTGCGTGGGCCTCGGTCCCAAGAACGGGAACCCTGTGTGTAGTGGCGGCTGGTAGGAAACGATGGGGGGGGAGTTTAGAAAATAAAAATAAAGATACCTTACCTGCTGGTTGCATCGCCGACCGCTGCCTCTCTTCAGTCGCAGGAAACACCCGGGCTCCCCTAAGCCAATCACAATGCTGCAATGCAGCTTTCTGATTTGTTCCCCTAAGCTAATCACAACGCTGCAATGCAGCGTTCTGATTGGTCTGAGTGCCGTGGTTCGGCAATCAGATGGGGACAGGGAGCCTGTGCATGTTCCCGACCCAGGCTGTAATGCAGCCTGGGTGGAGAACATGCAAAGTGCACATGACTGTTCGGCCGGGCCAAGATGGCCGGCCAAACAGTCATGCGCACGTAGAGTGTGCTTAACACTCCTCTCCCTGGCCCCTGCTCTGCCAGCCTTCTGCACTGCTCTTAAAGCAGTAGGGCGACGCTCCTCCGCCTTAGCGGAGGAGCTGCCCCTGGCTGTGTGATTTTTCTGTTAGCCAATGAAAGCCAATGGACTTTGCAACTTCCCCACTAAAGCAGTCCTGTGTGTCTGATCACTGAAGAAAAGGAGTATGGGGATTGAGGTGCACTTCCCAGAAGGCTTAAACAGAATGTAGAGGAATTAGTTATTTCAGGGGGTGGGAGAACACCACTGGCATGTAAGCACCAGTCTTCCCAAGTACTCTGTGTTACGTAAAGTTCATAGTAGGGTATGTATTTGGAATTAAAGGTTTACGCTATCTAATATCAGCACCGCCAGGGCTGGACATGTCTGGCCAAATGTTTCAGGGCATTTGCAATTTCTCAGGAGAGAGTAGTCTTTTGTTTTGGGGTGCTAATTATGCTACATTTCTGTTCCTCAAAACAAGTACCGCTCCAAGCTTAGGTGCATCCCATATTGCTTGTCAGCCCCAATCAGCTTCCAGGGGAGGAGCCTCTAACAACTTTGGTGGGCGGGAGCGGACTGCTGGCATGTTAGCAGTTGTCCACCCATGTGCTCTGGGGTATATGCAGTTCACTGTAGTGTTTGTACACACATTTATGGGTATACACACCAATATCAGCCTTGGCAGTACTGGACATCTCTGGATAGGCTAATGCTCACTGTGGGACAATGCACCTGGGGCACTGTGTGCGTGTCTTACTCCTGCTCATACACAGGCAGCCCAGCACCATACAGCGCGGGCTGCACCATGCCTACCGCACTCATCCCGCCCTCTGAGAACAGGGGTGGAATAATACATGTCTACAACTAAGTAGAAATTGACAGACCTCGTGATATTGTTGCTTATGAAATATATGGGTCTGATTAATAACTTTTTTCCTGTGAGAAGAAGTGTCTTACTGCTTATTTGGGTTTGACTTACTCCTGGATTTCCAGGTGTACAAAGTCACTCTTGCCCATGGGAAAATACACCAAATAACAGTTCAGACAAGTTGACAAGAGTGGGTCGTAGAAATTAATACTGGATTGGGAATCAGGTGGGAAACAGAAATTGTGTTACGCTAAATCTAACTCGAGGAAAACGAGGATGTGATAAAATCCAAAATTTGAGTCCTGGCAACAGAAGCCATGATTATTTGAGAATGTTTTTAAGTACAACGACTTTTGCACCCAAATATATTATGCCAACAAAAGGCCAAAAACTGGATTTCCACTCACTGAAAGGTATATTTCTTTATTCTTCAGCTAACGTATTTTTTTTGTTTAATTCGGAAAATCTCAAAGTGTAATGTATTCCACAAGCGAGGTTTAGAAAGCATTTTAAACTACTTCTGTACAAGGGCATTATGGTTCCTATACCAAGAAGGCATTATGGCTCTAATCCAAGATTTCAATCTGGCTCCGCTGTGATGGTGAAGGCGGGGTGCTTCCAGGGTCAAAGGACATGCTAGATTTAAAGGGGGAATGAATTGGAAATTATATTTTGCTCTGATTGGGAAACTTAACGGAGATATAGATGTTATAGGATGTACACTTATGCAGAGTTATTGTTACACAGGAATAAGTTGTTTATTTACACTTGTTGCAGTGCTTTGAAATTCATAGAGCGCCAACATTTTGGAAACCTGGAATAAACAATTGTAGACTTGTCTTCATTGCCTCTGAGAAAAGGAGATACTGACTGAGATATTCTGAGGGCAGTGGTAGAGTGGCCAATCCTGCTCCAGGCTCTATACAATCCTGATTCGATGGACCTCAAAACTGGTAAAAAGATTGTTATAAGTTCCGGTCCACCAGCACTCCAGCTACCACCACAGGCTATTCCTTCAGAAAGAACAGTTGCATTTTTCAGTATTGTTCGTTAAAAAGATGGATAAACCAATGAGCAGGTCTGAGATTCTTGGAGGAGTCACCCCTTCCAACAGCAACCCAGATTCTTAACTGAGGTCTAACCAGGGACCAGAGTGTAAGCGAGCAGTGGTGGAACCCTTGTTCCATGTGCTTTCTTCTCAGGTTGGCTCCAGGCCAAACTGCAAGAGATTTGTTTTGTTGTTGTTCAGTTTCAGAGTGTTTTTAATCATCCAGCCTTCAAACACTGTAGGCGCCTTTACACGGCTCCGTTCCCATCGAGGACATGCCCTTGGCACGAGAGTCAATACTGATGTGATCATCTTCAGCTGGACCACAGTGATCTCGAAACAGATCCCTGAGTGTGAAAGGCAGCGAGTCTTCTAAGACCCTCAATGCTGCCCGGTGCAGGGTTCCACCTCTAATTCACTTTGGGTTCGCTATCAAAATAATGAGGCTGGAAACTGGAAGACAAGAAGAAGGTTTATTTCTCATGAGGAGATCGCGTCAACTGAGACACCGGGATGTCTCAGTGAGGTGTTCTGCTGGCAATGCTTTTGGCTCTTCCTTTTATACAGGTTTTACACAATGTATTTGTTTCATTTATCATGGTTACAAGCTTGGAGTCTCCGCCCCGGGCAGGTTGTCACACAAGCCCGACATTGTTTCATCAACATGGTTACACAAGCCCAACATTAACTCTCCTCCCGCCCGGGTCAAAAACAGACAATTTAATTGCAGCTGGACCTTGCTTCAGGGTCTAAAAACGAGTGAGACCGGCCAGATCTAAGAGTCCGTTCTGTTGATAAAAACAGGTCCCATTGTTGGCTAAAACAAGTCTTGCTGTGTGCAGTGCAATAAACCATGTTTGCAAGAGTCTGTTTGGTGTTTGTAACCTGTTTGTGCAGGGATGAGAGGAAAGACGAGTTTGAGGCAGCAGGTGATGTTGACGTTTGTTGTGGAGATAGTTTATAGCCCCCAGCACACATATCAGGTTTGGTCAGAGAGTCAGAAGGCTGAGAGGACAGGGTGAAATGAAGGTGACCAACAGAGTACAAAATGGCTGTGGTCAATCAGAATGACTGTAGTTTATGTGCACATAGGAACTTTCATCAGACAAGATGGCGCAGAATGTTCATGATTGTTGTTTTGTTCTTAACAGTCGCCCCTTTGAACATAACTAGCCAGCTTGTCAGTCTATTTCGATCTCCATAATGTCCTGTATCTCTTGATCATACATTACTCTCATTTTTGTTAGCTGAGTGTCCATAGTCTTAGGGTGCAAGGTAGTTATGCAAAGATAACACAAAGGTGGTATACAGTGTATACCCAAACAACAACCACATATTGTCAATACTGGGACCAAGAGAATCATTGATATTTTCCAACCCCACTCCTTCAAGATGCCCCAAAGCCAACTTCCAATTGGCCAAGTCTCTGATCCTTGATGAATTTCTGGAGATAGTCTATGGAGATGTTCGATTGCTTCATAGACAGAAGGTGAATTATCAGGCTGCGTTGAGGAACTGTGATGAGGCAGAGTCTGTTTGATCAATGTCTTTAGAACGCTTTTCTTGATGATGCTCTGCAGGGGCTGTGTAGGTTGGTGGTAGAACAAAGGCGATGTAGCACGTGCCCCCTAGTTTCCTGGGAGCCAGGTGTAGGCTTTGGTTCCACAAACAAAGTACATATTGGGTGATGCAACAAGCGCTGGGGGTTGGCAGTGTTCAAAGTCCTTACAATGTTACAAGTGCTGTGACCCACATTCTTAGTCCCACAGCCTTCAATGCATACAAGGCCTGAGACGTTCACCACAGATAGGGCCACAGTCAGTGTTGCAGCAGTTCTTTTCTTCAGGTAGGAAAATGTGGCTCTGACAGGATTATTGAACACTTGTATTTCCACTCGTTCTTTGGAGGGGACATTCATTGGGAATGTCGTATTGGAGGTGTGAGGGCAAAAGGGAGCTGCTGTTCTTCCTGTTTGGTTTAGCCAGAACTCGTTGTAGAACTGAGCGATTGTCCCATCGGAAGTGGCATTGTCTTTGTAACTTTCTTGTAGGAGCATCATCCAGGCAAGGCAAGATCCATGAACAGAAAAGGGTGAAGGGATGAAAGGGATGGAATGTTCAGTGGCATGTGGTAGCAGCCCACAGACCCAACAGTTAGTGGCATTGGTGGCAAGATTGTGCTGGTGCAGCATCTGTACGAAAGAATTATTCCAGAATTCTTTGCGTCGTTCTCGGAGATGTGGCGGTAGTGATACCAGGTAGTGTTCTTTCTTTGTGATTGGTTGCATGGTTGGTGACAATGTTCTGTATGCAGGTGCATTCTCTTCAATGATCCAGAGTGTGACCATTAGCAGGAGGCAGGTGAGAAATGCAGCTACAAGTGCAATTGTCTTTGTACTGTGCAGTTCAAAAGTCTTGGTGTCTTTGCGGTGGCTTTGCAGGTGTTCCGTTTCTTCCATCATCTTCGAGGAGCTCACCAACTGTTAGGACCACAGACCTTTGTCTGGTGTTTTTCCTGGTAGCGTTGTTTGGCTGTGCTACCGATCTGAGACTCTGACTCAGTTAGTGGCCTGGTTGTTGGAGCTCCCCTTTTCGTCGATCTTAGGTTGTACCCTTTCCTGGATGGCACCGTGGGGTCGGGAAATTCTGATAGTTCAAGGGTGTCTTCTTGTGGGTAGCAACTCAGAGCTGGTCGGTCTCTCGCGAGTACTTCCTCTTGCACCTTCACCCCTTCACAGGTTGCCAGGGTTGGAGGGACTCGTTTGCAATGGAGCGTGCAGTCAGTTTAATTTTATTTCCACTCGGAGGGCAGTTCGGGTGGTGCTCAGGACTTGCCAGGGGCCCGTCCACCTAGGCTCCAGATTCTTCGTTCTTTGGAAGTTGCAGATCAAACATGGTTGCCTGGCTTTATTTCATGTCCCGGGCCCCTGGATAGTCAGGCAAGGCTTGCTGCACCTGTTGGTGGATAATTGTTAGCTCGTTTGTCAATTTATGCAAGTAATCTGCGTAGTTCTGTCTCCTGCCGTGGCTCGGGCAGTAACGTCTGCTAGTGCATTTCCCTGTCCAATGAGATCAGTCACTTTCCTATGTGCTTGGCATTTTATCACTGCTAACTTCTTGGGGAGGAGGACTGCTTGCGTCAAGGCGGAGACTAAATCTCCATGCAGGATGGGTGTACCGTGTGAAGTCAGGAACCCTCTTTCTTTCCATAAGATTCCAAAATGGTGAACCACCCTGAAGGCATATTGGCTGTCGGTGTATATGTTAACTGTCGTGTCAGTCGCTAAGATCGGTCGGGACAAAGGGTTGGTGGAGGGCGTACCGTCAAATCCTATTGAGGTCACATGTGAGCCTGACAAGGGTGCCCTTGAAATCAGTCGTTTGGATAGTGCACTACGTGTTGTCCCCGTGTCTACCAGAAATGGCGACTTTGTGCCCAGGACCTCAGCGGTAACATAAGGGCCTTGCTGATCAACATAGAGCTCGACTGGATCCCTCCCTTGCCCCTGGCTGTCCTATGCAAAGTCGTACGTATTGTCATAATCTGTCTGTTGGTACTGATTCTGTTTGGGATAGTCAAATGTGTTCACTCTTCCTGGCCTTTCCTTGCTTGCTTCACTCGTGTACCCTCTCCCACGTCCTCTTCCTCTCTGTCCACTTGCTATTTCCCTCGCCCCTCTGCCCCTACCAGCTCCTAACAAAGCCGGGCATTGGGTTTTCCAGTGTCCATATTCTTTGCAAAATGCACATTGATCCTGTCCTAGGTCTTGGCGTCCTACATATGATGTCGATGAATTGTTACTAGGTGGCTGTACTCTAGGGGTATTCTGCTGGTATCCTCCCCTATATTGCTCCCTTCCTGTATTTGCCCCCCTGGAGTTGTGCTACCATTACCCTTTCCTTCAAGTCCTTCTTTTTTCCTTTCTGTAGCCCTGTCATTTTCGTTTTTCTGATGCTCATAGTACTGGGCCATTTGGAGAATGGCCGCCGGTTTAGATGCTGCCCAACTACTTTCGCTGGCTTGTAATTTCTGGGATACATCTGGCAGTAGTCCTTTGACATAGTTCTGCACAAATAAGTGGTGTCCGGTTGCGGTGGACATGTCTTGTCCACTGTAATCGGAGAACACTGTTTCAAATCTGGAGAAATACTCTGAGGCATCCTCTTGTGGTTTCTGGCGGCACGCGGTTACTATGGACCAGTCTATCTTTTTCTCTGGGATCAGCGTTTTCACTTTCTGCACTATTTTGTCAGGGAGGTCCAATATTGCTTTAACCGGTTTTTGACCAGGGTTCCGCTGTTTATCTAGTGTGTTAAGTTGTTCCCAGGTATGACCAAGCAGTTCGGTATGGTCTATTTTCCTAATCTGTTTCCACACATCTGCTGGCAAACATAACCCAAAGAACAAGTCTATGTCGGCAAGTGTCATTATTGTTGATCCCAGAGCGGTACCTAGCTCGGTGTAAAAGGCGGTGGGGTTCTTTCGTAAATCCGGTAGAGATTTACGGAACGTCAAAATGTCCTGTCTGTCCCATGGTTGATACACCCAATTGTAGACCACCCTTCCTCTAGCGTCTTGATGGTTTATATCGTCATTAGTCCCTTGTCCTCTAGGAGGTACCCAGTAAGGGGCAGCTTCTTTTATTGGCATCATGCTATCTGTTTTTTCCACTGGGGGTCCTGCTACCTTAGTTGTCCTGTCCCTATCTATCTGTCCTTGTTCTATGAGGTGACGCAATACTTCTAGTGTGGATGAAAATAGTTCTGCAACATCGTTGTCGTCTTCATCTCCGATGTCTACCTTCCTGTAGAGAGCCACTAATCGCTCGGGCCCTACGTCTTGGTACTTCTCTTCATATGCAGTAAGGGTGTGGTAACAGAGACGTACAATAAAGTATCGTTTGCGGTTTTCAACATAGGAGTCGCATATGTCAGTTACGTATTCTTCTGTTTCTTTCCTATCTATGAGGGTTTTAACTATTTTATCAATGCCTGCTCGCTCATTTTTACTTAATCGCGGGACCCTGGGCGCTCCTTTTTCTTTTGATCCTACCTCTACTACTGTATCCTTTGATGAGGCATTTGGTGTGGGTGACTCGTTGGGAGCAAAGGCGGTGGAGACTGAGGCGATCGTGCCATCTCCAGCTATACTTTGGTGGTCCTGTCGTTGTACTACGGGATGAGTAGGGGCGTAAGGGGGTGGCATGTATATGATTGGGGGACCTAACAATAAATCATCATCTACCCTTTGTTTTGCTGGTAACTTGGGGTAAATAGTCGAGGGCGTTCTAACAGGGCATTGACCTGATATTTTTGATTCCTGTTCCTTTTTATCGATTTCCTTTTCTTTAAGATTTTCTTCTAATCTTTTACAGGCTTGGTAAGCTGATTTTCGCGTTTCTTTATCTTGTTTAGCTTCGTCCCTTTTCTTTCTTTGAGCTGCCTCTTTTCGCCATAAGCCAAAACTGTCAAACATGGCTGGTCTAGTTTTCTTTTGTGGAGAGCTAATTCTAACATTTCTATTTTAGCGGGATGGAAAGATCCCGTCAGTGGCCACTGATTTACCCGGTCCTTCCTAGTGTATTTATGCCATAGTTTGCTATAAGCTACGCTGGCTAATCCATACTTTACGTACATGTCCTTGTTAGGGGTGCCTTCCGGCGGTGCCGGCTGACTGACCTCTAACAAACGGTCTGGTCCAAAACAATTACAATCAAACAATCTAGAGAAAACAGGCATGACGTATTTATCGGTCAAAATGAATATCTCAATCAATCAATTTAGACAAAAAGTCTGCACTACCTGTCCTTCGCTGTCTGCAAAGAGAGAATATTCCTATTCTACGTTGTTTGCAAGCAGGGAATGTCTCAAATAACTCGATATCAAAAAAGGAATACTAGTATTTCAATCAAACTATTCAATCAATCAATCAATCAATCAATCAATTTAAGTCGTTTTTTTTCACGACCTTACCCGGACCGTATGGACAGTTCTTAGTCTTCCCCTTCCAGCGCCTGGTTGTCCTCTCACTCCAACAATCAATGCGGCGTTCCTCTAAGGTCCCAGTCAGGACCGCAGGTCACTCGAGAGAGGTCCGTTCGGAACCGGTGAAGTTCCGTCGATCGGCAGCCAGACAAAGGTCTTCTCAGGCAGGTATACCCCAATCGTTTAGTTGTTCACTCCGTCGTTAGGACCTCTCTACTGGACCCACGCGTCGCTGATGGGCCCCTACGATTGGGCGCCAATTTGTGAAAGGCAGCGAGTCTTCTAAGACCCTCAATGCTGCCCGGTGCAGGGTTCCACCTCTAATTCACTTTGGGTTCGCTATCAAAATAATGAGGCAAGGCGCTGGAAACTGGAAGACAAGAAGAAGGTTTATTTCTCATGAGGAGATCACGTCAACTGAGACACCGGGATGTCTCAGTGAGGTGTTCTGCTGGCAATGCTTTTGGCTTTTCCTTTTATACAGGTTTTACACAATGTATTTGTTTCATTTATCATGGTTACAAGCTTGGAGTCTCCGCCCCGGGCAGGTTGTCACACAAGCCCCGACATTGTTTCATCAACATGGTTACACAAGCCCAACATTAACTCTCCTCCCGCCCGGGTCAAAAACAGACAATTTAATTGCAGCTGGACCTTGCTTCAGGGTCTAAAAACGAGTGAGACCGGCCAGATCTAAGAGTCCGTTCTGTTGATAAAAACAGGTCCCATTGTTGGCTAAAACAAGTCTTGCTGTGTGCAGTGCAATAAACCATGTTTGCAAGAGTCTGTTTGGTGTTTGTAACCTGTTTGTGCAGGAATGAGAGGAAAGACGAGTTTGAGGCAGCAGGTGATGTTGATGTTTGTCGTGGAGATAGTTTATAGCCCCCAGCACACATATCAGGTTTGGTCAGAGAGTCAGAAGGCTGAGAGGACAGGGTGAAATGAAGGTGACCAACAGAGTACAAAATGGCTGTGGTCAATCAGAATGACTGTAGTTTATGTGCACGTAGGAACTTTCATCAGACAAGATGGCGCAGAATGTTCATGATTGTTGTTTTGTTCTTAACATGAGGGACCCAATGAGGGGACATTAAGAGGTGAGCCTCACTCTCTACCGTCCATTACAAAGAAAGCCAATCCATGACCTGGCAAGAGACAGCCGAGCACCACCAGACATGGCAGAACACTTGCTAAAACCATGAAAGGCCCCTTTGATCAGATATCCAGTCTTTGAACCTAAATAAGTGCTTTAAAATTAACCTCCTTCGCACTTGTAAGTTTGGGAGGGTAAAAATATTGCTCCCTGTAGCTGTATCTGGCCTTTGAAATTAATTCTGTCTCTATAGTGGCATCAAACTTATGTGATCACATTTCTCTTCCTTCATTCAGTTTCAAATTGTGACCTCAAGTTCTAAGACTACTCTTCTGAGGAAAATTGCAGCCTAGTGTCGTATTTTTTGTCACTTTCGGAACCCGAGTGTCTCTATGAGATGCTTTATATTCCTTCCTCCTCCTCCTCCTCCTCTTCTGCGCTTCCATACTCAGGATCTGGAGCCAGCCTCTCCTGAATGGACATTTTGGTTTAAATCGTGCACCTTTCTGGGCAGCCACCTCCAATGCAAGCAGGCCTCCAGCAATGGCCGGATACAGTATCCCAATTGACTCCTCTAATGTGAAAAGTAGAAACACAGCCTCCCCTTTCAGGGTCTCCAGTCCAGTGTACCTACTTCTGTCCACACAAGGCCATGCCACTATATTCCGCCACTCTTATCGCATCAGATAAAGCCCCCACCACCCTTTACCCTTTTAAGCAGCATTCAAAGCCACACAAGCCAGCATGCAAAATGAGGAATTACTATTGGCCACTCAGCAGTACGCATCTCCTCCACCACGGGAGGATGAAGGGCTGAACAGGCCCACTTGTGCCTTCGAGGATGAGCTTTGATCTCTCCATCAGGAACATTAACCCACATAACTGCTTTACCATCTCAGGAGGTTGAGCACTGTAACTCGGGGTTACACCACTTTCGATACCTTGCTCCTAGCGCGCCTCTGGGACAAACGCGGGCTCCCATGTTCTGAAGTCTGGGGAAAGAGCTTTCAAAAAAGCTTCACACCATGACCTCTTCAGAAGACCAAAGGAGGATGGAAAAGGGAAGATGCTGAGTCCTGCTGATGTCTAAATCCTTTGACAAGGCCTTTGCTGCTTGTACAACCCTGCCTGGAGGGTGGCGCCAGTGCCTCAAATGCTTGTATTTAATAACGGCAGCAGTCTTGCCAAATGGCTTGTGATAGCAATTCAATCTCCTCGTTCTGCATGCAGAAAGAAAATTACATTTCAGCACAGGTACACGTCCAATTACGAAGAAACCAGTTAGGGCGGCGCGGCACTGCGGCGCAGTGTACCACAGCGCAAAGCAACTCCAATTAATAGTCACATTAAGTTGGTAAAGGAAGCTATAATGGAGTGTGCAGTTCCATCATGCGCAGATAATAAACAACGGGAAGAAGCCCTCTAGATGCACATGCGCAGTCTACACGAGAGGAAAAGATGAGATTGGCAGGCAACGACTCAGCAGGAAACCTAGCCTTCGCTAAGCGCCAGTTCAAGTAACACAATTCAAAGTTAGATCAAGATTGATGACGTTATTGATTTGATATGGCTATTGGTATCACTAACTCTGAGCATCTAGTTCCTCCATTCCTGAACCAGTTTGGTAGACGGGATGTCTCAGCAGAGTTACAACAGAAAGGACTTTCTGAACTGCAAGTAGACTTAGCAAGCTTTTGGGGAGAGAAGTAAGAGTGCACAACCTTAGAAAAAGGTTGAACAACTTGCAGTAAAACAAAAATGACTTTGTGCACTTCTGTGTGTGTGGGGGTGGTGGCTGGAGACATTTTTAGGCCTGGCTAGAAAATGCTGTAGCTATCTGATGTTACCACAATAGTACAGTGAGTCTATGAACCTCTCAACTGCCTATTATCTGCTCTGCATTTTTTTTGCTCTTCCACTATACACGCTTCACTCTCTAAAAAAGTCTCTTTTTACAACTCTTACCAAACAACATCTCCTATTCATTCGGTGTTAATCGCACAGCCTCTTTTACAAAACTGTTCTGTGCACACAGCTACCTTACACAAACTCCTCCCAGGCGGCGAGTAACCTCCCCCACCCTTCAAACTTTCCAACTGCATCCCTCTTAACCTCTGACATACACCAGTGACCAAGTGCTTGGTGCCAGCGGTTTTACCCAGCCACCCAGTTCCTGTGCCCTAGATGTCAATCGCCGGACGCTGACTTTTATCATATGTTTTGGAACTGCCCTACAATACAGCCATACTGGCACACTATCCACGAGACACTCAGGGACCTCACGGGTCTAACTAACATGGACACATGGGAGGCCTGTGCACTCGGAATCTTCCGAAGGCGGAAACAGCACAAAGTATTAATCCGCTTTGCATCGCTGGCAATAGTATTAGCCAAAAGGGGAATAGCAATGCACTGGCGAGCCCCCACAGGACCTCCAATAGCAGCATGGGTAGGAGCAGTGCACAAATGGGCAGCAGCGGAGGAGGAAACACTTAGGGAGGAGGAAGTCAAAGGGACACGCAAACACCCCATATCCATGGAGTGGACCTTACTGTTACACCAATTCAAACAACAACCAACGCGTGATGACTCGGACACTTCATCGCAAGTCCCGGCAGATCCGCAATCACAGGTCCAGACCAAAAGCATGCACACTATTTCTCCCACTGCTCCAACAGTGCAACGACGCACGGCAACATAACCACACACAATCTGGGGCAGCTAGACAGACGGTAACGGCAGGACAGGCCCCAATTTGCAGAAATTAGCCACACCCACAGGTAGGCAGCACAGTAGCCCCGATACCCCGTCTGACTCACATATCCTGGACCTCACAATCACCACCCCAGTTTCACTCCCCAGTTCTGAGTTCAGCACCGTAACCGGTAGTTAATACACCAATACGCAACAGGAAGGAGATGTATCTTCCTAGGAAAGGACATGTGAACCAGGGTGAAATTGTTTATAGTAGCGATTGTACTATGTAATAGATAGATGACAATTCAGAGAAATGACTGTAATTCCCAATGTTTAACAACGCACGAAATGAAGTCAATCTCAATGTTTTACCATGCAATGCGTTTCTCTTATGAAAATATTAATAAAAATATTTGACAAAAAAAACAAACAAACAGACAGACACATTGAGTAAGTTATTTGCCCAGAACCACGAGATGTTTGAGCCTCCCGCCAGGCTCGAACCTGGTTTCCCAGCTTCAATATCGGCCACTCTAGCCGTGACGCCACAGTATCGTGCAGAGGACAAGTCAAGAAGCAAGTGTTTAGAGTAACCTCTGCTAATGATAACCAGGGGAAAGGGCGGGACCCCTCCGCAGCCGACCGCCTGGGGTGCTGCTTGCTGCTCCAGTGTGGAGGTGCTGGAGGGGAAGTTGTGTAGACAGGTGAGGCAGGCGACAGCCGAGGGCACCCTCTCCCTCAATTCACCATTATAGGGTAACCCTAGTGCGAGGGGTCATTGGCCGCAGGGTACCAGTAGTCTCAAGGCGCATCCACGGGGGTAAGAGCCACCTCCAAAGGCTTGAAAAGGGGTCGGTTTACTATGTGTAAAGAAAAGGCGCCGACGTCTAGAGTCTACGTTAACAGCAGGGTGATAATATACCAAAGGGGTTAACCATAACTTCCTTCTTCAATGCCAGCACATTTATCACGCAGTGAAGACATTTTTAGCCGTTCTTGAAAGAGTAATCAGACGTGATATGAACTCTCTGGGAAAGACAACGATTACTTTATTGGATTCTTAAATTTAACGTAATTGCTATTTTAATAACAAACTGTAAGCAATTTTCTGTTTTAAAACGATGCCTCTTTCTTAGCTGACGCTTTGAGCGCGGTACACACGCGCCGCCGACGGCCTCTCCGCACCGGCTTAACAGGCGGGCGACCGCGGTGCTTTGTGTGAATCCTGAAGGGAGTAAAAATGGCGGCCTTGCGAATGAAGGTAAGGTGCACTCGGACTTGTGCAGCAGATCAGCCGCCAACCGTATTTGGCTGCAACTAAGCCCCGAGCTGCGCTTTATCTACCTGGCCCCCCAACGCGGAATTGAAACGGACTGTAAAGCACCCACCACCCCTACTAGCAGAGGCCCCACTCCTTTGAGACCCATGCTCATCTCTCCTGTGATGCCGTAACTCCGGGGGCACCACCGCCCACTCCGACCCCTTCTGCGGTGTGCGGCCTCGGCAGCCGGCCATCCTACCACGAGGCAGGGATCTCCATGGACGAATTGTCCTGCGCCTCGCCCATCATCACCGGGATGCTCGAGGTGTCCCTGTGAAGCCCGACCCATGGCTCCCGGTGCCAGTTCACGTTTCTTTTCTTCAGCGAGGAGGAGTATGTGCTTAGGGTGGCCTTTCGCCCCCTTCTTAAACCCCCTCGCGGCTTACTATCGCACCCCCTGATTTGGGGGGGGGGGTGTCTACCTCCCTGAGGCGACCAATCCTGGTCGCCCCCCTTTCGCGGGCTCTCGCCCTGGAGGGGAGGGCTTCCCGCCCCCGGGCGGAGTTTCTCCCGGGCCTCCATTGGTCCTGCTTCGCCTTCCCCGGCCCGGGCTCCATCTAATCTGCGCACAACACACACAAGCTTTTCACAATAAAAAAGCCAGGCCTCTTGCTGTTGTCAATGCGTCCTTCTTTTAGTAATGAGTGTCTTTAGCAAAGATGCAACTGAGCATGATTAGGCACCTACCTGTTTGTGTTGTAGCAATGCCACCTAGGGCAACGTGTGTAATTGTAATGTATTACTCGATAACGCCTGTGTAACTAGGACACTGCACACGGGCCAACATGTCAAGGTCGTAATGACGTGATAAGGATGTGATGAACGAGGCCCTGAAGTCTAGAACCACAGAAAGCACATCTCTGCTCGCTATGTGGACTTCTAATCTACCTTAAAGACGTGGGCTGAGTTTATGTGCCCGTCTGTGGCACAAATGATAAATGGCTCAAAATTCACTATTACAATGGAATACTACATAAATTACAGCGACCTTACATGTAGAGAGGATGTGGCGTAACGGCCAGAGCTGCCGACTTTGACCCTGGGGAACGCGTCGGCTCAACATATTGTGATTCTGGGCAAATCACAATCTCACCCTGCCTAACAAAAATGAATGTGTCCTTGTGTAATGTAACTGGTGCTCGTGTAAAGCGCTCCAATACCTTCGGGTCAAGTTCGTGCTATATAAAACTACAAAAAAAAAAAAACTCGTATAAGCCTGAGAAGACTTTGTTAGCAACTGTGCTTGTTTATTAGAGTAACACCGTCATGTTGTGTGATTTCAGACTGCCTGGTCCGTGTGCACCCTAGGCTTTGGCCCCCTCATACTGTAAGCTTTTACTACCTTTGTTCCCGTGATCGTAAGGGGTCTTGGTGACTTGCAGCGCCATGTAAACTCGTAAATGCATATATTCGCACGCAGTAATCTAAGTGACAAAACGTTCGGAGACAACCTGAGCCTCGTTTATTTGCCACAGGTTTCTTGAGCGCTAACCAGGCCAGCTCAGGCCTCGGAGGCCCACACACGCATGTGTACCGCATTCCTTCATTTTACGCGTGAATAACATTTACGATTTCAGATTAAAGCGCAACAATAAATGAGGGCCCCCGGGGGAAGTAAGGTCGCAGACCAGTCTTCCCCTCTGGGTTTTCGCACAGGAAGGACAAAGCTGTGGGGTCAAGGGGTGGAGTTTGGGGAGGGGTATAATGGTGCAGGGGAGGAAGGTTCTTCCTCTTCCTGCATCCAGCACCATCGGGGAGGGTTGTTAAAAGTTAATTGGAAGTGTAGTGGGATAGAACAGTGGAGGCCCGGGGTCTTTGCATGTTTACCAGTCGGACGATTGGTTGGTTATTCGGGGGCTGGCCTGCAGTATTCCCATAGCGTGACGTGACTCACCAGTAGCTTATGGCAGCGGTGGATGCGGAGGCCGTCCGTGCGGCGCTGCGCGTTTTGGGCCACGCGGGCCGGGAGGATCTACTCCGGCCCAGAGTACTAGAGCAGGCATGGGTCGGGATGTCCCGGACCCCAAGGTCGGCGTCTGCGGGCGTTGGGGCAGCGGTGGTGGCGTGCATGGATGAACCACCACCGGATCCAAAAGGTGGGCCGGGGCCTTGGCAGAAAAGAGCCCGCGAAGCGCTGGGGCAGGCGTCGGAGCCTGCCCGCGCGGCTGAGTGAGGCCGCGGCTGCTCTTGACTAGCTCCCGCCCGAGTTAGGCAGGCCGGGGGGCCTTCAAATGCGGCAGCATTCTACCGCGGGAGGACCGCGGGAGGCGGCGGGGGTATGTTGAGCAGGCCGGGCATGGCGCCGGGACTGGCGGGGGGGCTATGGCGTATGCGGAGGGTGGGGGGGAACTGAGGCTGCGGGGGTAACACAGGCCTTGAATTTACCCAGGCACAAGGCAGGACAAGGATACGAGGCGGGACAATGGGAGGACGCTCCCATTGATCTTACTTGTAGGGCATCAGCAAGGCCTGCGCAGCAGGGTGGGGGGACTGGGGCACCTCAGTTGAAGGTTATGCAGGTCCAGGAAGGGGGGGGGGCCCGGAGATGGGGCTCAGGCAGGTGACAGGCTTGTGAGGGTGGGAGGTGGGGGCCCAAGCCCCCCGCCACACTTGCCCAGATGCGAGGGTATGTCCCTGGAGGACAAGATAAGAGACCAGCGGAGGATCATCCAGGAGACCGAGGCCAGGTGGGGAGAGCTTTGTGCGGCCAGGGAGGAGGGTTGGGGGGGGCGGGGACGACTGGGCGGAGGGGCCCTCATGCCCACGTCGGAGGAGGAAGCTTGGGCTGACCGGGAGGCACAGGTGGTGGAGCCTAGGGGTAAGTTGGTGTGGGTGGAGGAGGGCAGCCACCCCCAGACGGGGGCAGGGACAGCCAGGACGGCAGTGATACCTGATGGTGCTGGGGCCCTACCAGGTTGGAGCAGCCTGGGGGGGGGGGCTCCAAGCCGGTAACAGTTGGCAGGATGGCGGGGGGCCGGCGGGGCGCAAGACGGTGCCGAGACACCAGCTGGAAGCAGCAGGGGGGTCGGCGGCGGCCGTCCCTCCATCGAGGGAGCGGACATCGGCGGCGTGTGTGGAAGAATGTAGTGGTGCGCCTGCTAAGAAAGGAAAAGGTGTGAAGAGAGCGGTGGGGGAGATGTCGTGGACGCCTGCGGAGTTTGAGCCCGAGTTGCTACTGGATTATGGTGCTGAGAGTGATGAGCTGGAGGAGGGAGAACTGCGTGATGATGAGGATGTGACGGGTAGACCTGCGGGTGGTGGGGAGAAGGCAACCAGGCGATTTGGTGTTTTCCAGGAGGCAAGTGCGGCCAAAGGCAAGTCGCGGTTGGGCAATACAAAGAAGAGCAGCGCCAAAGGAAAGGAGGGAGAGACGCAAGCACACCTGACAGGTGAGGGCGATTGGTGGGCTGCTTGGGACGGCGGTCCGAAAGGGGGGAGGAAAAAAGCCTGCTGATCGGTAGGTGTGGGAGAGGGGTCGGTAAGGGACACGAAGGTGCTACCATACAGCTCGGCGGCGCCAGAGCCGGAGGGGAAGGACGCTGGGTTAGTGGTGGCAAGTGTCCAGACCGACAAGACGGAAGGGATAGACGGGAAAGAGGACAAAGGGGAGGACAAATACCATAAAAAATTACCTTCCATGGGTTTGGCCATGCCGCTGGGGTCCCACTTATCGGACAAAACGAGAGGCAGGATTTGGAGACATGAATATGTGGATGTGTTCAAACTGTTACATAGGGAGGTCCAGGCGAAAGAGGGCTCTAAGGAAGAGGAATAGGAACTCACAAGGAGACCTAGGCTTCCGGTTAACATGGAAAATTGGACTTCTGCGTTTCTAATATATGCTAGCATATATTGCGAGAAGCACCTCGACAGGGCCATAGCTTTGTTAAAATACATGGACATCATCAGGAAGGCGCAGATGCATTTCGGGGGGTTTGCATGGTTAAGTTATGACGAGGAGTTTAGGGCTAGAATCAGTGTTAACTCAGACAAGCCATGGGGCGAGGTAGACCAGGAACTGTGGATGCAGTGGATGTCATCCACGCAGTCGTACGCATCCATGCACACAGCGAGTGGCCTGCCGGTGACGTATCGGTCTTTTCCGGCGCGTCCCGCCCAGGCTGGGGCGGGAGGAGGTAATGTTAGTGCAGGAAGCACAGGTGCTCCACCTAAACAAGGGGGAGGCAACACAGGAACCTGTTGGAACTACAACAAGGGTTACTGTTCGAGATACCCCTGCAAATTCAAACACGAATGCTCGAAATGCGGGGAGAGACATGCGCTCACGCAGTGTTTCACCTTGGTCACGCCGTCAGATCAGTGGCGGGCCACGAAGGGCAGAGGACAGGCTGGGCCAAAGGGCTCCTACCCCAGTTAGGATCGAGGCCATGGGTCCGTGGCTCTCGATGTACCCTGACAGAGAAGCTGCGTTGAGGATTCAGTGGGGGTTTACTGAAGGTTTACGGGTGGGGTATCAGGGCCCTAGAGAAAGGAGGTGGGCAGAACATTTTAAATCGGCCAAACAACTGCCTGAGGTGGTAGCAGCCAAATTGAGAAGGGAGGTTGAGGAAGGCAGGATAGCAGGCCCGTTTGTCGATTGGCCGGTTGACGACTTGATTATTTCACCTCTAGGGGTGGCCCCTAAGAAAGAGCCAGGCAAGTATAGGATGATACACCACTTATCCTGGCCATAGGGGAGGTCCGTTAACGACTTCATTGCGGAGGAAGACTCGAGGGTGCTGTATGCTTCAGTAGACGACGCGATCCGCCTAGTGCAGTTGTGTGGGAAGGGAGCGGAAATGGCAAAATGTGATGTGAAATCTGCTTTCCGTTTACTGCCTATACACCCTGCGGATTTCTCGTTGCTGGCGATGCAGTTTGAGGGGGCCATTTTCGTAGACAAGGTCTTGCCTATGGGTTGTGCAATCTCTTGAGCTTTGTTTGAGATGTTCAGCACATTCTTACAGTGGGCTTTCATGAGGATCAGTGGTCACCGGGAAGTATCTCACTACCTGTATGATTTCTTGTTCATCGGCAGAGAACATTCAGGAGACTGTGGGAAGGCGTTAACGCAGTTTCAGGACATGGCGAACTGTTTTGGGGCTCCCCTAGCGCCGGAGAAAACAGCTGGGCCCAGCTGTAGGTTGACTTTCCTGGACATCGAATTGGACTCAGTCCAGTGGATGGCCCGGTTGCCCACAGGGAAGGTGGTGGACATACAAGCTTTCCTGTTATGGGTGATTGGGGAAAAGAAGGTTGATTTGAGGGCGGTGCAACAACTCATGGGTTTCTTGAATTGTGCTTGCCGGGTGGTGAGAGCTGGGAGGACGTTCTGCCGACGCCTTGGCATGGCCATGTCGGGGGCGGTGCTACCTCATCACAGGGTCCGGATCTCAATGGGTGTCCGAGCAGATTTGAGAGTATGGCTGACCTTTTTGACTGATTTCAATGGGGTGTCCTTGGATTTTGTAGAAGGCAGAACGATCTGGCAGGTTCAAATTTTCTCCGATGCGGCTGGGGCTTCTGGTTTTGGCATCTTTTGGGATGGTTGATGGTGCGCTGAAGAGTGGCTGGCCCATTGGGTGAAACAAGGGAGGAGCATAGCGTTTCTAGAGTTTTTCCCGTTGCTGGTGGCTTTGGCTGTTTGGGGCTTGGAATTTCAGAATAGGTCGGTGCTGTTCCATGTAGACAACATGAGAGTAGTCGAACTAGTGAACAAACAGAGAGCGAAGGACTTGAGGGTCTTGTGGCTGCTGCATAGTTTCATGCTGAAATGCTTGCAGTTGAATGTGCTTTTTCGGGCGAAGCACGTTCCAGGGGCAAGTAATGACATTGCGGATGCTTTGTCTCGTTCGCAGTGGCGGCGATTCCGAAGACTGGCACCTGGAGCCGATGCATGCAAGACA
Source organism: Calotriton arnoldi (assembly GCA_963921515.1). Lineage (NCBI taxonomy): Eukaryota > Metazoa > Chordata > Amphibia > Caudata > Salamandridae > Calotriton > Calotriton arnoldi. The sequence goes on from CAWUFW010001665.1 coordinate 1,581,023, forward strand.
GAGCTGCCGGACGGCATCTGGGCCTGGGGAGTGATAGGCCTGGTTGAGAAGTCTCTAGCGGAAACTACGAGGCGCAGCAACAGGCTGGCTTGGGCTGAATTTGGATCCTTTATGGGCTGGACCGTGGAGACATGGAACATGTCTCGACCAGACACTGAACAGGGAGTGATACGTTTTATTCTGAGTTGCTTTGATACGGGCTTGTCACAAACAACGATAGCGGGGAAACTGGCAGGGATCTCTTTTTACAGTAAATTGTACATGGGGTTTGACCCTGCAAAGGATGAGATCCTCAGCAGAATGCTGAAAGGTTGGGGTCGGGAGCGGGGAGAAGGGACAGGGGGGGGGGGGCGCCGAGGGAGGCGATTACTTTTGAGTTACTGCAAGGTTTGCTAGGGGTGTTGCCCAGTTGTTGTTATGATGGTTATGAGGTCTCTGTGTTTCGTTTATGTATGGTGTGGATGTTTTTTGGGGCATTTCGGGTTTCTGAGTTGTTGGGTACCAGGGGGCGGGAGGGGAGAACGTACGAGGAAACTAGACTGGATGGTGATCGCTTGGGGATTTGGCTGGGTCATTCTAAGACGGACCAGGTGGGTCGAGGTAAATGGGTGTCGTTGAATGAGAGTGGATGCAAGGGAGTGTGCCCGGTGAGGGAATGGCGTGGTTTCTTGCGCAGGTCAAGCAGGCAGTCGAGGGAAATATTTTGTCATGCGTCCAGGGAGAGGTTGACTTCGTCTCAGTTGTTGGCAGTTTTTCGCATGGCTTTGGGGCGCTTGGGTAGGGATCCGGCCAGATACGGCACGCACACTTTCCGTATTGGGGCGGCTATGGCTGCAGCACGCCTGGGCTGGTCATGGGATAGAATCCGGCAGATTGGAAGGTGGAGGTCCAGGTGTTGCGAACGATACGTGCGTAAATTGGGTTTCATTTGGTTGGGGAGTGGGAGGGCACATGAGGAAGACGGAGGGAGCATTAAGCTGTACACTAACATATTTTTCTTGTCATAGGTTGTGTGGGCGGCCCGGGGGCCAAGACGGTCACCTGGATTGAGGGACATTTGTTCATACATTGGGCAGCCAGATATGCAGATCGGCAGGTGTACGGCCGTAACCTGGGTCTGAAGAGCAGTCATCATGAGGTGCATTGGTGGGGTAAAGGCGGGATGCGTTGGGGGGCACTCTTGCCCTGGCTGACAAAGATGATTTCGCAAAGAGGTTGCCCTGATCTATTGGTCCTGCATTTGGACGAAAATGACTTGATACGTTTGTCGGGTTTGGCAATCCTACAGCAGATGCAGCAAGATCTTGAAGTAATGAGACAAAATATGGCGGGGACATGCATTGTGTGGATGGAATTTGTGCCACGGAAAATTTCGAAAGGGGCAGTGAAACATGCAGCAGTGGAGAAAGCCTGCAGGAAACTAAACAGAGCAATGAGGGTTTTTTGCGCAACAAAGAGCATCAAAGTAATTGCGCATGTGAGGCTCCGGTTGGAGGAGCCGCTGCTGTTCAGGGACGATGGGGTGCACCTTTCGCAACTCGGGAATGCTGATTATATGATGGAGATGAGTGATGTGATCAGCAAATTGTGGAATGAGCCAATCTGGTGTTGCAGGGAGGTCAGGGAGTAATGGCGAAAGGTGCACAGGACTGCAAAGGGGGGGAAGCAGGTAACCGCCCAAAAGGGGGTTCCCTGGTTGGCAGTACTTTGGAGGGGTGGGTGAGTCACTGACGGGCACACCCACCCCTCGGGGGGGAAGGGTGAATGATGCGGGATGCATGAGTGCGATGGCAGGAGATACAGGAGAGGATGTTCGAAGATAAGTGAAGAAGTGGATGGAGAATTGAAAGGGGTCACGGAGTGGAATGGGAAGAGAGATTTGGAGCAATGTGAAAGGGAGTGAGTGAATGAAAGGTTGATGTTGGGGTTGGTTATGGTTAAATTGATGTTTGTGGTTAATTATTGTGTTTATACAGCCTCGTCCTAATAAATGGCCTTTTACGCTTCAACAACAGCGTGGAGTGTGTTTATTGCGCAATGACGGCCCCCGGGGGAAGTAAGGTCGCAGACCAGTCTTCCCCCTGGGTTTTCGTGCAGGAAGGACAAAGCTGTGGGGTCAAGGGGTGGAGTTTGGGGAGGGGTATAAGGGTGCAGGGGAGGAAGGTTCTTCCTCTTCCTGCATCCAGCACCATCGGGGAGGGTTGTTAAAAGTTAATTGGACCACCCGCCCACACTGCAGATTTTGGGGTTGAGGTGATGGGCTGGTTGGAGCATGCCAGTTTAGGACAGGTTGTAGGTGGCGGGCAGTACTTTAGAGGGGTGGGGGAGTCACTGACGGGAACACCCACCCCTCGGTGGGGGGGGGGGAGGGTGAATGATGGGGGTGTGGGATGCATGAGTGCGATGGCAGGAGATACAGGAGAGGATGTTCGAAGATAAGTGAAGAAGTGGATGGAGAATTGAAAGGGGTCACGGAGTGGAATGGGAAGAGAGATTTGGAGCAATGTGAAAGGGAGTGAGTGAATGAAAGGTTGATGTTGGAGTTTATTATGGTTAAATTGATGTTTGTGGTTAATTATTGTGTTTATACAGCCTTGTCCTAATAAATGGCCTTTTACGCTTCGACAACAGCGTGGAGTGTGTTTATTGCGCGATGCACTCTACGCATAGCTAAACGCATGTGCTTAAGTGGACGTTTCACGTTCGGTTTCCGACAAGCTTATTCCAACACCAGCCAACACTTTTAGTGATTTCTAGTAATTTCATATATTTGCAAATGCCAAAAATCAGTCGATTGCAGCGGAGCGTGTATGTAGTAGATCGTCATACGGTGTAATGTGAAGTCCAAATGCACCCAGCAGAATTCACTGCTGTCGAAGACGTACACAAAACTCCATATTCATGCCGCATGATAAATATTTATTTGCAGTGTTTGAGCTCCCTCTAGTGGATACATTTGTCACTACAAGCCCTTCTCCAATCTGCTTACTTGTTCCTCTTCTGTACTCGAAAATTAAGAGTAAATCGTGAATCCACAATAATAGATACTGGATACTTGATTTCAGAGCACCGAATTCCAGTGCAACATATTAAAAAAAAATTCACCTTTAGCTACTGTTTTTTTTTATTCAAACGTTAATTGATACAAATTAGTTACGATCACGGTTGGCAAATATAGGTTAATAGTGAGAAATAACGTCCATATTCGGCGATCAGCTGTCTGTACGGCAGAAACCTAGCACTGTTCATTCATGAACCCAAACCGAAAGTGTACACAATATAGTCAGAAAACTTTTCGCATCTTGCAAAAAAGACAGATCTCTACTTATTTCCCGGTTTTAAAACTACTGCCAGCGTCTTTGGCAGTTTTACACAAATTGTCTATTTAAAGGGTATGAATTTGCGAATTTGTTTATATTTCCATTGCAGAAAAGACTAATAATTGCATGGAGACCTCGCACACACGGCTCCTGCTGCCCTGGGGGTTTATGTGCGCGAGCTCCACGCATGGTCAGGGCAGGCTGCTGGCCTAGACGTCGTTTAGCATGTTGCCGGATGAAGGATATTGAAGTGATCTGTTTCATGTGTCACTGTTTAGCTCCACCCACTGACCCAGGAGCAGGGGTGTCAGTGCATCTTCTGTCACACTGCAAACACTGCTTCACAAGAGACATCTTTCCAAGGCTCTTCGAGAACACGGGAGAAGTTACAGGGCAGACACTGCAGTGGCGGCTCCTCCGCCAAGGCGGGGAGCGTCGCCTCACTACTTCGCAGCAGTGAAGTAAACGAAACCTAAAATGAGAATAACTCGCATTATCATCATTTTATGTTTCCTTCTGCTGCAGTTTTGTGTTTGGGGTGGGGCAGCTCCAATGACAGAGGAGCAGGGGAGGAGTGGTATGCCCACTCCTAAGTGCACATGACTGTTTGCCAGCCTTTTTGGGCTGGCCAAAAATTCATGCGCACTTCGCATCTTCTCTATGCAGGCTGCCTTACAGCCTGCATGGAGAACATGCCCAGGCCCCTATTCCCTTGATGAGCGCCGAACCACAGCGCTCAGACCAATCACAACGCTGCATTGCAGCGTTGTGATTGGCTCAGGGAAGCCTGGGTGCTTCCTGCTACTTCCTGCATCCTGCTACAGGACCGGAGACAGAAAGATGAGGACGGAGGAGAGGCAGCGGCCGGCCGTCACAGGTAAGTGTTTCTTTTTTTGTTTGACTTTTTTTGTCTCCCCACCCCCCACCCCCTGTCCCACCACCCGGGTCCGGTAGCAGCCGCTACTGAGACACAGACCAAATCCAGTTGCCCTATCGCACCTATAAGACGGAAGCCCCCTACGATCGTATTACCGAGAGCTCTGAATACCCCTTCTCACCACATATCACCGGTGGTGCCTCAGGCCTTGCAGATGTTGAATTGACTGTAGAACTAAAAGCTTGAATGGGCCCAAATCAGGAAGTGGTGGATAAAGTTAAACGAAACAGCCATTTAAATCATGCACGGTAATTATTTGTATGGCCATTGCCACTTCTTTTCACATAAAACACCCAATCAATAACATGAATTTAAAATAGCTGTAGTAAACCTGACGTTTAAATTAAATTAAGACCACAGTTCAGAGAGAGCATGAAAGAGAAGGCAAGTTATTTATTAACTCAATAATTTGTGATTCAATCTACAGATCCCGTTGCACAATATCTACAAAGATTACAGTGCCACGAAGCACCGCCCAGAAAGAAAGCTTCCAGAGCTTTGAATGTATTTACACACACTATAGTTGGTAAGATTTAACCGCTATGCATATTGTGTCGATCTGTGATGTGAGCACAAGGTGGTGACTTGCTGTAGTATCTACACTAAAGGACATTCTGAGACAGTCATATGACGCGAGGGCCATGGCTTCACATTGGAGCACTGCAAGGTAGCTCAGAGGGTCAGTATATCTGATACAGTGGTCTTTTTGTAAACCTAAAGTCGTGGTCTTGTGTCATGGACTGCTTATAAGGAAGAAACAATGAGTGCAGCTGAGTTAGTGAGCAGAACACACGCTTTTGAGGTGCTTTGAGGATTCAGCATTCAGCGCTACCCAACCATTCATTCATTACGTAGTTATGATATAGACAATGTGGGTTTTGCATAACTGGTCAACATCCCAGCCCATGATGCAGGCCACTACCATGGACCTCCATTGTCTCAAATGCCTAACTTGAGCATCAGGGGCTACAAGCCCCTTTCCTGGACTGACTACATTCTCATCCTTTCCAGACAGACTGACAAACTCAAAGAGAAGGTGAATCATGTGCCACCAGACGCTACTGTCTTCTGGGTGAGAAACTTCAATATCACTTAATCTAGCAAACTTCTTCCTAAGAACCATTCGAAATACAGCTGAACTCACTCCAAGACACCCGTCAGGCACCACAATCACCACTAGCAACCACCTACCGTGATCCTGTGGATCCAATCATTGAGAAAAGGCCAAATCTGACAAACCATTGAAAAACAAGTGGTTATCAAACAAACCTTCCCTCATAAGATGCACAGGTAAAGGCTTTGAGAGGTGTAAGATAAAATCAAGCAAACCAGCAGGCCAAACAGCCTGCTGTATACACAACAGCAATGTGAAAAATCAGAAAACTCTGCCAGCTGGCCTTCACCTTCAGGGCTCGAAGAATCCAAAAAATGTTACTAGACCTGCAGGTCTAGTGACTTAAATAATTAACTCGACCAAATTATAATGCTCTTGACCCATAAACTGGTTTCACATTATGTGATCCTGGGCAAGTATTTAATTCACTGAGACACCATTTTCTTCTTTATTGCATATGAGAGCACCTTCAAATACGCACGTTCAGCACATCTGCTGTACAGAAAACGCTTTTGTTTGATTTAATAGACTAAACATTAGCTCCATATAGAATGCAAATCTAGCCACATATAAGATATACTTGACTGCAGACTTTCCTCTTAATTCATTAAATGCATTGTCATCAGGGCTTGGCCAGGAACGTCTCTCACATCATGTTTAAAAACTATCACTTTTAATAAATACATAACAAAAGCATTAAGTAGCAGCCCACTGTTATTTGCAATCCGCAGACTTTACATTGAAATGGCCACAGAATTTGTCACTGACGTGGTTTTAAATTTATATAGTGTATAATGTTTGGAAATAAAGTATCTGCAAATATTAGTCATTTGCACATCACCAAGTAAAGTGTTCTGATTTGTTTTCCTCCAATTTAAATCTTTGTTTGCATCACACTTCTGAATTACAAAAAAAAGTTCTTTCATAATTTCTGATCTACTGATATTATTCATTTACAAGCTGTTCAAATGTTGTTTCAGAGAAAAAAACGGGCATTTTAATGCATTTTGTTTCACAATTATTGTCAAATAGCTCACTTGACAAAAAGCATTAACTGTAAAAAGAGAAAGAAAAGTAACCACCATTTTCCAGGAACACATGAGCAACAATTAGTAAAAAGACAAACTGACATTTGACCTCTGTCCTTGAGCAGTTGGCAAATGTGTCAAGATAAAACAAGATTTAAAGGCATTTTAATTGCTCATTCACTTTCTGAACAAAAAGAACACCTGTTTCTTCCAGCTTAAGTTTACTGGCCAGCAGGGTCAAGTAAGTGCTAAAAATAGCTCGACCTGCAAAAATTTAACTCGCAATTGCGAGGGGGCGAGTGGATTTTTTGAGGCGGATTGGCTGATCCAGCACTCCGGTGGTCCTGGTCATTCCCTTTCATTTATGATTCAACCCCAAAGACCTGCAGTAGCACATTTAGAAAAATCGCAACTCAACAGGCAAAACTCTGTTCCGCCTTCTCCGAAACCACAGAAGTGATGGGTAGGGTACAGCAAGGATTTTCCCTATCACAACCCCTGTTGAACATCGACACAGCACCTCTCAAGCAACCCCAGCAAACAAAACATCGGCTGCCACCTACACATCAATGATACTCAAATACATGGCAATGTACCACAGCATCCGGGAAACAGATGCGCTGTCGTAGATTGCTTCACGCCCGTGGCATAATTGATTTATCAAAACTGCCATTGCCTCAGTGTATCAAAAACCGAGATTGAGGACGTCAGATTCATCATATTTAAAACATACATGAACTGCTTCGGTGTTCCCCCGTGCAAACACTGGTGGTTTGTTTTGACAATCGTTTGTGCTTGTTTCTATTTCTCGGCATGGTAACACTTCTGAGTAAGCCTGCTCATAGTCCAAATAAGGGCAGCCCTGCCTTCATGGACTGACATGGTCAGTTCAGAGATGCTGAAGTAGGGGCACTCACTGGTTTCTGAGGACCAAAGATGAGGGGCACGCATCACACATTTTCAGGGGAACCATTGTTGTATGTAACATTGCTTTTGTTCACCCACTTCTGCCTTTCTCACATACTTTTGCATGCAAAGGAAGACGAAGGAACACACTGCTCTCCAAGATTTCATCCCTCCCTCCTGTTATACCATTTAGGTGCTGCACGTTAAGGGGTTCCAACCTTTCTACTAATGACTTTGTTACAGATATGTGGAGGACCTCTCATCATGTATGTGTTGCACACTTTTGTGTGAAATGGGATCTACATTCCATCCATTCATCTGCCACTTAGGTCAAAGGTTACATTATGCTCCATATTCCATGTCATCTTTGTTCAATTGGGTCTTCGTGTTCAAGTTATTTGAACTTCTTATAAAGTGCATTTACTTATACTAACCTAATGCATCACAAACAAAACCAAAATGAAAGGCCCAGCGAGGAGCTCTTGGAGTGGATAGGCTGGATCATATGGGGTTAGGCGAGAAGGTGGGGGGGGGGAGGCAAGAGGGAGAAAAAATTGCGATATATAAAAATTGTGTGCATCTGTCCTTTAAGTGACACCAGGAGAGGATGTTGATAGTGCTCAACACTGTGGAAAAGTCCTTGGGGGAGGGGTGGGGGGAAGAGAGGGGGAGGGACACAAAACAATGTTCTAATGTTTATAAAGGCAAAAAATGCAATTATTTTTTATTTATGTTCATGTGGTAAAAATATGCTCGTTTTCAATTTTCATGGGTTTGAAATTACTTATTTTCTTATGTTCACAGGATCAGAAAAATCTTATTTTCTTATGTTTTATGGGGTCACAAATACTTATTTTCTTATGTTCAAGGAAACATGGTAATTTCCTAATGTTCAGGGGTCAAAATATACTAATTTCCTAAAGTCAGGGGCGTAGCTTCAGGAGGGGGGTGTTTGGGGTGATACAGCCCCCTCATAAATTTATTTGGTAGTAAATAGTTGGGTACAGGTGATTTTTAAATACACATGCAGAAAAGAACACACACACTCGTCTCTGTTTTAAAAGGCTTAAATATGGTTATTTTACAAAATATCGAGCTATAAGTACCCCTCACAATCCGCATTCGTCTCCAGGGCCATATTGGCCATACCGGGCTCCAGGCGTTTCCCCGGGAGGCTGGAAGGGTGGGGGCCGGTTTTGTTACTGAGGGACAGTTTTGCAGCAGTGCTGCAATATCGCTCCCCAGTAATAAAGCAGCAAGCAAGCGTTTCCAGTCTCCCGGGGCCAGGCAGTGCTTCCCAGGGGCTGGTCCAAGAAAACTGCCAGGACTGCTTTGGGTTCCCAGTTTGGCCCTGCTCGGCTCCCTTTCTACTGCTCCTTAAGGCCCGCCTCCTGCCCTCCTTCTCGTATAATGCATATGTGAATGTTGGGAAATCTGAGCTCACCCCCCCCCCCAGTCTTACTGACCAAACTACGCCCCCCTACCTAAAGTTCATGGGCATAATACATGTTCATTCTTTAGGTGATGATGCTGCAAGAAAAATCAAGCAGACCAAAAAGTTACAGCCCACCCAGTCACACTGGTCGACTAAACCCACAAGATGTGACTGAATAAATACAGAACCAGGTATTTCTCTTCCATTCTGGCATTCAGGTAGCGCACATTTGAAGCCGCCATGAATAAAATCATTTAGGGCTGGAATTTAAAATGAAGTGAACTTTAGAGTAAATGCAACAAACTGATTACAAAATAAAACACGCTTCCAGCTGTCACACTGCATCACAGGCAGTTACCCTTGGATTTATCCTCTATTAATTATGTCAGACATGAGCCCAGAACCCACTGTACCGCTTGTCTCTGCGCACGCCATATTTTTTTTATTATTAGACAGAGCTTGGGAATAAATAATTCATTATTGCCGCTGAAATCCTGTTGAAATATGTATGAAATTCTTTGCGAAGAGAAGCAGCACTTGCCATTTACGTTGGAAGTCCTGACCAGATAGGGGGGAGCACGCAGAAGCGCGTAGGAGCACTCTTGCAAAGATCACCCTGGGATACTACTAACCACTTCCTCTTCTATGAACTCAGTTAAGGATAGATGGCAATATCCCGGAAGTAACCTGGACAAAACAGGTTACCTTCTGCAGGAGCAGCGCGGGCGATGTGACGCCTCTTTCAATATCTGTTTTTCAATGGATTCTGGTTTGTGACCCTGACCGTTCCAAAGCTCATGCTGCACCTAACCCTGGAGGAAATTCCACCAAATTCCAGGCAATTCTAACACAGTTAGTTTTTTTTTAATCATTATTAGTTTCCCTAGGTAGATTTACACACTGAGTAGACAATACCCTTGTTGTTTAGTGAGTCTTAAGCAGGCAAATGTTCATAAAACCCATTTTGCACAAGGAGATTCAGTAAAAAAACAACTGATAAATGATCAAGTGAAATTTCCTCCAAGTATTAAAAAGCTAGCACGTTGAAGCTGCATACTGCCAAGAACTTTCTTCCATTGTTAATGCTCACCAAGGAGTAGAATCTGAGCAAAGCTGATTACGTATTTGATGCTAACCTCTGCAAGACTTTTTGCTTTATGAAATCTCTTGAACAAGTTACTAAATAATCAAACTAGTACAGCGAGGTGAAATCTGACTGCAATGATTTATAAACTCAGTACGCAATGAGCTTGATGGCATATTGAAAATGGATCCTCCAATCAAGGTACACTACATTCCATTTCAATTTTGCAATCACATTCTTTGCTCAGAAAGTGAACATTAAGATACGTCGGTGTATGACTTACTTTCCTTAAGTTGATCTATCGCTATTCTTGACAGTTTGGCCATGAAGGCGCAAGAGGGCACAGCAGCCGGCAGCGTTTTTGTTAACTTTTTGGGAGTAAAAGTCACAATATTCCAATCTTAATCATTTGGAAGTAACTTGATTTTTTTGTCTTGAGTTCTTACAATATGGAATTAAGAGATTTCCAGGGCACAAATGGAAGTCATTAGATAGGTAACGACCTACCAGGTGGTACCATCCTGCCATCTATTTTTCAAATCTGAGACTTTTCATAGATCTGATTGGCTGCTCTGTTTTTCTCTTTTTTTTGTAACTTGCATGCTCAGATAGGAGGCGGGAGAAGTGGAGCTCTTCAAATAAAACAATTGGACATCAGCCGCCTCAAGAAAACTGCTGAGGCCTGAAAACAGGAAGTGCCATTTCAAATACCCGTCAATATTAAGATATCTTTGAGTTCCTGCCTAACATTTTATTGTTGTTTTCTGTCCTTAAAAATGCCCAAAGAGGGCTTAATTGACTGGTGCATTTGGGATTGGGAACCGTAGCATGAGCATTAAAAGAAAACTGTTTTCTGTCGGCTTCTGAAAACAACATTTCTGTTGAAACAAAGCCTAGGCCAGCCCCATGCAGTGTCCATTCCTCTTCCATCAAGTGGTATACTATGTTATGTCGCATGGGTCCGGTCTATGGCAGTGCCTGCTTTGTGCACATCTTCTTGTCACTAATAAAGCAATCGCCCGCCCCCAGCTTTCCAAAGCGCAAACAGTATAGGGCACACGTGAGGGGGACATTGGTTGAACTATCCACAAAAGAAAAGGTTTGGAAAAACATGTACTTTCAATTTCCAATCATGCTTTTTAAAATGTCCGGTGAATACGAGTCCAGGTACAGCCTGTTGACTTTGTGTGTAGAGGGAGAGGTGTGGCGCAGCGTCCAGAGCGGCTGACTCCAGAGCGCAGGGCTCACGGTTCGATCCCCAGCACCAGCGCCAGCTCAGCTCAGCATCATGTGACTCTGGGCAATAGCTCACTTAATTTCCCCGATGGCCCCCAGTGCCTTGAGACCCTTAGGGGTGATTAGTTCGCGCTTTACAAATAACGGATTTATTCTGAATTCTCGAGCGGTGCCTCTTTGCCCCCTGGCATCATAAAACTGGACAAGACAATGTGTTTCCCCACATTAGACCGCCTTGACACTGTTTTCAGCCGGGGAGTACTTTTCAGCTATATATCATATGAAAATGCTGTCAGAGTAATTTTAATTGCAAAATAAAGTCAGAGCAATTAATAACATGGATAAAAATGTCACTAAAGGTGACGTAGGTCTTAAAAAGAGAAATGCATTAAAACATCTGAACTGTGCTTTGGGATATTATTTTTGTAATCTCCTAAGGCAGTTTAAATAAAAATGTGTATCGCAAAAGCAGAATTGGGCTACTTTTGTGACACATTCATGATGAGGTAGGTTTTGTGCTGCTGGAATATCACGGGGCAGTGGCGGCACAAAGTTTGAGACCAGCCCGGCGAAAGTTTTGGCAAGCCTGCTCTGAGACTGATATTGATATTGTGTTGAATGAAATAAGGGGACGCAGGCTGGTGCTGCACCCTCTTGCAGCTGTAGCACCTCCTCTTACATAACGTGCAGTCGCGGTCCGTGCAGGTAACAGCAGTGAGGCCGTGTAAGGGGGGATTCCGTGGGACGATGCCGAGGGGAAATTAAATAAATAATTAATTTTCCCTCGGCATCGTCCCTCGGAATCTCCCCTTACACGGCCCCACCGCTGTTACCTGCACGGACCGCGGATGATAACGGGTGCAGTGTCTTGTGCTTGGGTGAGGGCGGTGCCGGCCCCTGGTGATGCTGCCGTGGGCCCTGCTGCTTACACCACATTGAGTACGGTGTCAGGATGGGAGGTTCTGCTCTCGTCAGCTGAACTGTGTTAGGCTGCGCTGGTTTGTATGAACTCGACTTTTGAATAGACTGCCAAGGACTGAACCTCGGGTGCCTGTGCTGCTCATATATGACGTTCATGGGGATTCCTAGCTTCCAGTTGGACCCAGGCCTGAAGCCAGGTCTAGCTTTCTACCCAACGGCACTTTGGGGGCTGCGCCTCCAGGGCTACACACTTGCAGTGGACAGAGCAGAGCTACAGGCTGCAGAATGCAAACCCCTCCAGGCTTGAAAGAGGTGCCTGTCCCAAGCAGCCACGCATGACGCGAGACTCCTTAGCAGGATTGTTAAATGTGTCTTGCGTTTCAGGACTGACAGAAAATAAATGGAGTCTCTGGAATGAGCCTTCACCGAGCACCTGTTTTCAAGGCACGCTATAAAGAAGAGCTGTATATACCGTGGCCAAGTGACAACACCCAGTGTGTCTGTGCACATCACAGCACACTACGGAAACTTCAGAAGACCCCAGGGTGTCGCGTCTCGCGGCTTGTAGAACATCAAGGACGCGACAGGGTGAGTGGTGTCAATTCTTTATTGCCTGGTACAGAGTTATCGGCATTCGGGCGCTGCGTTCCCCAGGGTCTGACCTCTCACCTCGAGGTCCTGCAGGCGAGTGTCCTCGTCCCCCCGCCCCTGACCGGATGTAGTGTCCGGTGTCCCCTGTTCCCCCCTGACCCTGAGCCCCAGGGTCTTAGTGCCAACCTGTGGGCACGACATCTCCCCCTTTGTTGCAAACACAGTTTCTTGCCACTTGTCCTGTCGACTCGTGACGGTGATCAGAGAGAGAGAGAGAGAGAGAGAGAGAGAGAGAGAGAGAGAGAGAGAGAGAGAGAGAGAGAGAGAGAGAGAGAGAGAGAGAGAGAGAGAGAGAGAGAGAGAGAGAGAGAGAGAGAGAGAGAGACATCTCTGTGAACTGGTGGTCTCTTCACATCTCTTCGATTAGTCTCTTGGTCTTTTTACATTCCCTCTTTGGTCGCTGTTCTCCGACGACTGGTGATGTATCTTCCTGCCAAATCTCTCTGGTCAGTTCCTTCTTTGGTATGTCTCCTTCTTCTTCCGTTTTCACCTCCTTGAAGTGGGAGCTGTTTCTTGTGACCTGGTGCTGGCCGGCGGTAGCTGTAATCATGGTCCCGTTCACTTTCACCACCTTCAGCGGATCCTTTGCGAACGCGCTGTCTGACTTCCTCACCTGCCGTTGTTTTACGAGCACCATGTCTCCTTCCTCTAGCTCGTGAGGCATTGCACGTCTTCTTTGATCAGCGTATTCTTTCATTTTTGCTTTCTGTCCCTTATCTCTGATGACGACGTCCTCCTGGTCTGTTTTTTTTTTTCTTTTGTCTGCGGCAGTCTTGTCCTGCTCACTCGCCCTAGTACCAGTTCAGCGGGGCATCTCCCCGTGGAGCTGTGTGGTGTGTTTCGATAGTCCCTCAGTACCTGGCACAGGGCTTGTCCGATCGATACTTGTGTTAGCTTTGCTCTTTGCACCGCCTTTTTGATTGTTCCCATGAACCGCTCAGCCATCCCATTTGCTTGTGGCCACAGTGGCGTTATTCGTCTGTGATTTATGCCTAGGTATGCCATGAACCTTTTGAATTCCTCCCCTGAGAATGGTGGTCCATTGTCTGTTTTCAATGTCTGTGGCGAGCCCCATGCAGCAAAAATGTCGTCCAACACTGGTAGCGTAGCGTTTGCCGACGTTGATGACACTGGCGTTACTAAGGGGAATCTTGAGTATTCGTCTATCACGACCAGAAAATAGCTTCCTGTTTCTAATGGCCCGTAGAAATCTGCTGCCAGCTCGGTCCACACCGCCTGTGGTAGCGGAGACATTTGCAATGGTTCTGGTTTGGACGGTGGTCCTATTATTTGACATACGTGGCACTTTGTCACCATCTCTTCCACCATGCTGTCAAGTCCCGGGAACCACACTTTTTCTCGCAGCATCTTTTTTGTCGCTACCATGCCTCGGTGTGACTCGTGTGCCAACTCCACTGTTCTCAGTCTTAGCGTTTGGGGCATCACTATTCTTGTGCCCCTCATTATTGTTCCGTTTTCGCATTCTGACAGTTCCTCATTTATTCTTTTCAGTGCCAGCAGTTCTTCTTTGTCTATTCCTCTTCCTACGTGCATGTTGTTGTTTACATGCCTCCATCGTTGCGCCCTGTTGATCCTCATTGCCTCCTGCATGGTGGCGTCCTGTTTCGTTTCTTTATTTAGTTCACTCTCTGTTATTGTTGCCGGTGTGCTTAGTTTCAGTGCGAAGTTCAGGTACTCTTCTGCCATTGTGGTTGCTTGAGAGTTTTGTGGCAGGGGGTGCCTTGACACATAGTCTGCTGGGTTTTGCTCTTTTCCTGGCTTGTGAATGATTTTGAAGTTGTAGTCCATCAGTCTGATTCCCCACCTTTCTATTCTTGGCGGTATCTTTGCATTCGGGTTGCCATATATTGTTATCAGGGCCTGATGGTCAGTCACGATTGTGAATGGTTTCCCGTATACGAACATGTGGTAATGTTCACAGGCCCATACTACTGCCAGACTCTCCTTTTCTGGTTGTGAATATCCTTTCTCGACGTCTGTCAGACTCTTGCTCCCATACGCAACGATGTGTCTTGGGGAATCTCTCCCAAGTTGATGTTGTGCTAGAATTGCTCCCAAGCCCACGGGGCTTGCATCCACTGTCAGCTCTGTGCATAAGTCCGGGTCGAAGTAGGCCAGATGATCCACTGCTGTCACTGCCTTTCTTATCTCTTCAAACCCTTTGTCACACTCGCTGGTCCATTGAAACTTGTGTCCTTGTTTCGTCAGCTCTCTCAGTGGCGCGCTGACAGTGGCGAAATCCTTAATGTAGCGTGCGCAGTAACTTGCCAACCCCAGAAATGACCTCACTTCTGCCACATCAGTCGGTTTCTTTGCCTTTTCCAGTGTTTCTACCTTGCTGCGGTCTGGCCGCATTCCTTTTTGGAAAAAATGTGACCGAAAAACACTAGCTCATTCCGCCCCAGTTCGCACTTTTCTTCATTTAATGTTAGGCCTGCTTTTTCTAGATGTGAGCATACCTCTCTTAACGCCGTGTCATGTTCTTCGTCCGACTTGCCGAACACCAGGATATCGTCACTGTAATTTAGGCTGTTCTTGACCGGTCTGATGACTTGACGAATTGTCTCCTGGAATATTTCTGCGGCCGATGAGATCCCGAAGCTCAAACGTTTGTACCTAAATAGTCCTAGGTGGGTGGAGAACGTCGTGATGTATCGGGACTGTGGGTCTAGTTCAAGTTGGTGGTACCCCTTGCAGAGATCCAGTTTTGAGAATCTTCTCGTGCCTGTGAGACAGCTGATCATGTCGTCTAGATGTGGGCCTCTAGTTCTTCCTCAACTTGTGGCTGTAGGTGTATGGGTACCCTTCTGTGATGTTGCGCAACTGGTCTTATCGTTTTGTCTATGTGCAACGTGATCTGCCGTCCTTTCAGCTTCCCTAGTCCTTCTATCAGTTTGGGGTATTCTTTTAGAATGTTTTTCTCTTCTGACATCTGATACGTCATTTCCATCAGCCCCATCACTTGTGCCGTGACGTTGCTCAACAAGCATGGCGCTGGCATGTCTCCTTTGAGCACATGTATCTGTTCCGTTAGCCTTTGATCTTTGTATCGTAATTCCTCTTTGAATTTCCCCAAGTTGATCACTGGTCGCTTTGCCCCCATGTGAATACTTTCACTCTGGATGGCTTTAGAGTCGGCTTCACTTTCATTTTCTCATATTCAGAGACGCACATGATATTGCACGTTGCGCCGCTGTCCAACACAAACGTGGTATCGTGTGGCCCCACTTTTATTGTTACGGACTCCGTTCTCTTTATCTTCTTCTTGTCCACCAGGCATATTGTTTCATCTCGCTCTTCTTCGTCTTCTTCTGAGTCTGTGTTGACCTCTGTCATGAGGTATAACCGCCCCGTTTGCGAAGTCTTGTCTTCTTCACCCTCTTCCCTGATTCTGCGGACGAATTCCTCACCTCAGTCTCGACATGCCTGATGTGTCTGTGTGTCGGCATCCTCCCTCTGCTTGTTCTTCCACGGTCATTTCTGAACTGTGCCCCTTGACATACACTTGCGTAATGGTCTCGTCCGTTGCATTTTCGGCACGTCTGGCCAAATGCTGGGCATGGCCCTCGGTGTGGGAACTCTAGTCCGCATCTGTAGCACGTTCCTTCTTGCTGCTTCTTCCCAGTCTGGCCGCCTCTGTCTTGTCTCCAGTTTCCTGTTTTGTTGTTGCTTGCCATCCGATTAATTTGTTCTCCACCTCTTCCTTTTCCACGTTCCATTTCTTTCGCGTGTGTTGTGGCTCGTGCTTCCGCTCTTCCTAGTGCAAGGATGTTTTCCAGCGCTATCGGTTCTTTGAGTATTCTTGTTCGGAAGTCTATGTCCCGACAGCCTGCGATGATTAGTAGTCGAATGGCCTGCTCGTTGTCGAATTTATCAAATTCACAGTGAGTCACTAGTTTCCTTAGCCTTGTTGCGAAGTCATCTAGTGACTCCTCGGCCTGTTGGAAGGAAATCATGAAGCTGTACCTCTCAAAATCAGTGTTTCGTTGCGGATCAAACTTATTCGTCAGGCACTTTGTTAATTTGTCGTAGGTGTCAGTGTCTGCAGTTGGCAGTGTCACTAGTAGGTCTTCGATCTCGTCGCCCACTAGGTTTATGAACAGTCCCCGTTTTTTGGCCTCTATGACATCTGTTGCTTCAACGTAATTTTCAAAACGTCTGAGCCATTTCTCCCATCTTATCCCAGTTTGTGGTTCAGATAGGCTAAACGGCAGTGGTCTCCTGTATTGCGCACTTTGTTTCTGGTCTGCCATTGCTCCTTGTATTCCTTTGTTCTGTTGCCTTTATTTTCTTTATTTAGTCTTTGATGTCTTTTAATCTATTTACTGTCTGTTTCTTCGTTCTCCTTATGCCTTATCTTTGTTGTTATTTTAGTTGTCTTTTCTTTGTGCCCTTTTGAATTCTTCTCTTTTTCCTTTATTTCTTTCCTCTTGTCTCTTTTTCTCTTTTATTTCCTTTACTAGTGCTTGTTGTGCACTTTTGCCTCTTTTTTCTTTTGAAATTCTGCCCTTTTCTGGTCAGATCGATTTTTTTTCTGGCCTTGCAATGGCCGCCGAGTCACTCTTGCTTCCGATTGGCTTATTCGCCTGATTCTAAGATGGCCGCCGATGATCTCGCGCGATTTCGCGGCCAATGGAAACCTTGCCTGACTTCAAAATGGCCGCCGAGTCTTTTCCGCTCGCTGATTGGCCCTCTCGCCTGACTGTACAATGGCCGCCGAGACTCTCGCGAGAGCTCGCGGCAAATTCTATGTCTTCACTCTTTTAGTTACGGCGCTTACCGGTGCAGGCAGTCTTTCCTCGCAGCGGCCGGGGTGGGCTCCGCGTCGCTGCGCTCCGTTTTCTTTTCTTGTGTGGGCACGACAGAGGATCCTTTTCGCCGAGCCGTGCGGGCTCACGGAGGTCACGATCCTACCCTCGTCGCCAGTTGTCGCGTCTCGCGGCTTGTAGAACATCAAGGACGCGACAGGGTGAGTGGTGTCAATTCTTTATTGCCTGGTACAGAGTTATCGGCATTCGGGCGCTGCGTTCCCCAGGGTCTGACCTCTCACCTCGAGGTCCTGCAGGCGAGTGTCCTCGTCCCCCCGCCCCTGACCGGATGTAGTGTCCGGTGTCCCCTGTTCCCCCTGACCCTGAGCCCCAGGGTCTTAGTGCCAACCTGTGGGCACGACACAGGGCACATCTAAATGATCCCAAGCCTCTTGCAGGGTGCTTGCCCTGGGAACAGCCTTTGTGCAAATGTGTCTGAAGCTGTTTGCTTGACTGCTGGGTTAATTTTCAGTGCGACAAACATTGGAGGAGCCCAGGGCCGGACTGTCCATTCCACCACTCATGCATGTCCGGGGGCGGCTGGCAAGTAATCAGTGGGGCCAGAGCGGGTTCTTGGAATTTTGGGGCCCTGGGCAGAAAGGGAAGGTGCGAGGCCCCTCTAAGACGTGACACATTCAGGACTGTTTGCATCTGAATAGATGCCCCTGCTCCTGAAGCTGCAGCCCCTCCCTCTCAGCCACTTTCAAGCACCTCTTAACAGCTCATCAAGGGCTGAAGGTGTGAGGGTTGCTTATCTCCATACTGCCAAGGAGCTAACAGCAGGGCACTAGCCATCCCGCTGTGCCTCTGCCTGAGTGGGGGTGGATTGCCAGACAAACCTGAGTTTGCAACTGGGAATGGGTAGGGGGGCCCCCTCCCCTCGGGTTCCCCTTGCTACACCATAGCAGTTAGGCCAGGGGAGTGGGCCTCCTAAGATGGCGCACTTGCAAGGTGGCACCGTTCATGCTGTGGCCTGACTGTCGCATTGGTGCGAGGCCCCAAGTTGGAGGGCTGAAAGTGAGCGCATGCCTAGCGCCGGCCCTGAGTGGGGCGGGCAACTAAGTGGTGGGTGGGTGCGTGCATGCAGGCAAGGAAAGTGGCAAATAATAAAAAATAAAGACAATTACCTTGCCTGCTACACATCTGATGAACTCCTCAGTCCCTGTTCTGTCGGCTTTGTGGGCTCCAGCCTCCAGGAGATTCCACTAATCAATCCTGGCGCTACTCTCACCAACATGAGACCAGCGCCAGGATTGGATGGAGGGTCTTGGTTGGACGCTCCTTCAGGCCCTTTAGGCCTGTGCTTGGTCTCCACCCAGCGTCTCAGACAAGTTTCAGCGCAAGAGAGCCGGCCTAAGTGACATGCACATTTTGGAGCGTCCAGTAAGCCCTGCTTCATTCCTCCTCTGCTGCCAATCGGCAGCAGAGGAGGACACGCACCGATTTCTCCCGGCTGGCAGCTGCTACACGCTAAACGTGAAAAAATAAAATGGCAATGAAATCATTTCATCGGCATTTTATTTTCCACATATAGCGCAGCTGCAGCGGGGGGGAGGGGCGACGTTCCCCTGCCATCATAAAGAAACCGCCGATGTGCATGTCCCCGGCAGGATGCAGGCTAGGGGGCTGCTTACAGAGCAGGGTGGGTTACAATGACCCACACGTGCATTAATGGCTCCATTCTTCGCACGGCCTCTTGTAGCATGGGGTTAGGTTGAACATTTTTTTCCCAGGGCTGATTTTGGTTTCCAAATCAGCCCTTGCTAAGTAACCTTTGGTTTCATAAGAAGTGAAAAGGAGAAAGACATCAGTCGGTTATGAATTCACCTGGCAATACATGGCCAAAAAGTTGTATATCGTGCCAGTCAACTTTGTGTTGGTTCGAATTTCAGGTGCATTCACTTACCATGTTCACGATTCGAAGCCAAAAAACGCCTGGAAAGGTATAAACATGGCAGTGAGAAAGTTGGTAATATTGGCCTTCTACGTGTATACTTTACTGCGGGCCATAGTTAGGCACGAGGTGAAGACCAAACTTCAAAGGGGAGTGCAAAGGAACAAGCTAACAAAACCAGAAAGTGAGAATAAATTGACGGATACAAAAATTTGACCAACAAAATTAAATCTGACAGCAAGTGCACATTATGCTACAATGTTTTTCGCAGGGATTTCACGCGTTAAAAAAAATCTTCCCTTAGAGGTCAAGGAGAGTAAAGAGCAAACATTTTCAATGTGAATAAAAAACAAGAAATTAAGTTTGCTGAACAGAAAGCTGGTGACAAACAAGGCTGTTGAGTAATCGCTAAACATGCCAGCACCAAAACCAATAACTATAATGGAAAAAAATAAAATACATGTCCCAGCATGCTTAACGGCAGTGTATGACAAACCAGGACTGACTGAAGGCCATCCTCATGACAAGTGTCCACTTGCCAGTCATGGTTGGTGACTGAGAAGTCCTGGTGCAACAGGGAGGGTGACAGCAATTCTAAATGACAAAACCTAAGAGTGTAACAAACACAAGTTGGGAATAGAGTGAGTTTGGCGGACCTCCTGAAATGCTCACTGCGACTCTTAAACTCTCAAAATACCATTCTCTCTGCAAACTGTCCACGTTTCCAATTCTTGTAATAGTATGTCTTACACGGGGCCTAACGTCATGATGGTGATCTTCAGCCATTCATACATTTTAACCCAGCCCCTTTGCTCTGCTGGTCCACACCCCAGTGGATTCCGCTCATTGGGGTGGTGGGCCTATCAAATTTTGTTGCTTAAGTCAGAGGAGGCCAGTGATTTATACATGAAAATAGAAATATCTATCTTCATTACAGTTTTTACTGTAAAGCAGTGGTTTTTAACCTTTTGACTTCTGTGGGTCTTCACGAAGTCATAACTGGAATCCGGGGATCCTCACTGAATTATTATTGGAATTTGGTAACGCCCACAGAGTCATTACTAGACGCCAGGGACCCCTTCCAAGCATTTTTACTGATTTAAACCACAAAACAATACACAAAAATACTGAAACAAGCATTCATCAAACAAGTACACAAATAATGAAATATTTTATTTAATTCACAAACATATATTAACATTTTAATAGGAAGTTTGTAGCTTTTCTAAATTCAATTGAGGCCACTCATTGTCCATACTATATTCTGTTGGATGCAGTTCTACTGCTCCCACGAATCAATCTGAGGATACCAACTTAACTTTTAGCCTCCAATTTTAAATTCCTTCTCATTTACTGAACGATTTAAAATTTTCAATTGTACAATTTGCTTTTTTATTTGTTAATATTATTTAATTTTCTAAGGAGCCACAGACTCTTTGATGTGGCTTCGCTGAACCCCATGGGTCCAGGGACCACAGGTTAAGAACCACTGCTATGAAGAAAAGCACAGAGACCTTTGCAATCCATTTCATTTGATGGACTGCCTTACATGTTGCAAATATTCTTTTTTGTCGTGCTTCACACATTTGAAAGTAAAAGATATTAACTTATTTCTTACACAACATAAGCCTGATTGAACGTGATATGTGTATTTTGTCAGTCAGCTCTGTACTACACTGTATTAATTCACCTCCTGGGAAACAGTTCAACACAGAGCACTGTTCTTTGGTGTTAAACTGGAGGGAGAAGGCCTGTGGTCCAGTGACTGTACTGAAGACAGCGTGACTGGGAAACCAGGGCTCAAGTCCCAACTTTACTAACAGACAAAATTGTGCGCTCCAAAAGAGGTGACTTCACATTTACTTTGGCCGTCAAATTTGGAGCACTTTGAAGTAATTCAGTTCAGAGAGTGGTGTACACGAAAAGCTCACTTTTAAATGGTTCAAAACATGTAAAGTTGCTCTATAAATAAAAACAAAGATGGCCATAAATTGACATGTAGAAATATGAGAATACTTTACATCTCTTGCATGGCTTAAATGCCAATTCTATTGTGTTCCTACTTTGGCTCTCAAGACCAACCCAGACCCCTGGCTCGGGTATCGCAATGGACTTACACTGTGCTCACCTCTAGTTGAGATGTTTGGTAACACACATTATGTGAGTGGTTGGAGTTAATCCAGTGTGAAGTCAGGGCTTAACACAATGTCACTGCTAATAATTAGCACAACCAAGAAGATTGTGTTGAAATGGAAAAAAGGTTGAGGCAGACATCCTCGCCTCACAGTTCACGAATTCTGTTAAGGAAAAGTGCAGGCAGCTCTACCTGCTAGCCACAGATTGGAATCCTCGCAGCACAGCTCAGCTTTTCGTTTTTGTGGTGGATTTGTTTTGTTCATTGATTTCGGTACATAAAATCAACCATTATGTATTGGTAGCGCAACGATGCTGCTAGTATTGCATAAACGGCTAAAGAAGAAGAAAAGCGCTACTGATCATTTGTGGGTTGAACAATATTTCTGTCTTTTCCCTTGTTCATCACTAGATGCACAGCAAAGGATGAGGGAGGAGGAGTGCACCCATCACCCAACTCCTAAATCATTCTAGCAAGGAAACCCAACGGGGAAAGAAACCCAAAACAAAACAAAAAAAGGTATTGGCAATTTCAAGGTCTGGCCTTGGCGGCCAGCATTTTGGTTTTGTCAATGCTTGTTTTCTTATGGTTTTTGTAAAACTTTATTGCTGGGGGAGCTGTTGGACCCTCGACAATATAAAAAGGAAAACACTGACTAAAAGCGAAAATATGCTTTTGCTCTTAAAAAGAACACAATGCTTTGGTAGTCCCTGGCAAGGAAGGGAAATACTCTGTGGGCTGACGTGCTGCTTAATGCCGTCGCTCACAGTGAGGCTAGCAAATGGCTGAAATGGACTGACCCATCGCCTCATGCTGTAGTCGGCCGAAGAAAAATGGGAATGACAGCAACAGAATCATGGATTACGAAGACTGGCTGAAAGCCCCAGTAAATCTACTTTAAATATAATTTCAATAAAGGCAAAAAATCTTGGATAACGCCAGACCTAATAAAAAAATAGTTTCCCCCTTCTAAACATTAATGGCATTCTTACCATGAGTCGAAACGGAGCTTCTGAAATCAGGAGGCGGACACAATAAATAAATGAATAAATAGTATATATAATGCAAGTAATTCGCGCTGCGTGCACCTACGCAGTCTGCAGGCAGAGGGCGGCAGACACCAACAAACACCCCTCGCTACTTCCGCCAAATTAAATACCCTCTGGAGTGAGAAGCGGTGGTGATGCAAGGTACACCCGACAGGTGAGAAGGAGGAGGGCTTTTCGTGCCTACTGTGGCAGACTGGAGGTGTAAGCAGCCTAGGGGTATAAATGGATCGCCGCGTGCTTACATTGAACAGGTTTCGCTGCCTTCCTTTTCACACAGTTGCCATTTTTGATGGCCACGAAAGCAATTAATGCGCGGCCTCACGTAAAATCGTAATCCATTCAAGTCAATTAAAACCCCGCACCTAAATGTCAGCGCCACCCGTATCTGCGATGCCAACTGCATCTTCATGGCAGCCCGGGAGGGGGCTTAAGCTAGACTGCAACAAATCACCCACCTGCGCGGGATTAGCATCCGCGTAGCACCCATGCTAGTATGGTAATATTGATGAAGCGCCCTGCTAACTTCTCGGCGCTACAGTTAAACAGCAGTACCGTTCACGAGGACACTATCACCAGGGCTTTAAGTGGGCCGGGTCCTGCCAGTGCGCTCAGCACCGGCAGTTCTATAAAGTAGGTGCCGAACCAAGTCCATATCACCAGGGCTTTAAGTGGGATGAAAAAACTGGTGGGGGGGTCTCTCAAGAGGGGGTGTCCGACGTAATTAACGGTGTGGCTTAAAAACACGTAAGCTAAAATCTGTGCTTAGCATAGTGTGCCGCCTGCAGAGCCGGACTGGCCGAAGCGGGCACCGGGCATTTCCCCAGTGGGCCGCCAGGGTGGGGGCCGGTTTTAGGCCCCTGGGGGCCGTTTTTGTTACAGGGCCGTTTTCGGTCCCTGTAACAGAGTCGGACAAAACCGGCCTTGGCAAAGAGCTGGGCTGCACCCCCAACCCCCCGGGGGGCCGGCGAGCACTTTGCCAGGGCCGGTTTTGGTTCCCAGTCCGGCCCTGGCCGCCTGACTTGTATTTTGCTGTTTCTGTCATTGCATCCAGATAGACGATACAACAAGTAACATTATACCTACAAGTCAGGACTATTGGCTTTGTCAATGGTTGTTAGTTGCATAGGATAAATAAGCAGCAACTATGGCTTGTATATAATATTGAAAGCTTTCACTTAAAGCCCTGGTGACATCACGTCAATGTTGCTGCTCCTGAGTTTCAAAAAGAGAAGGGAAATCCAGAGAGAAAATTACTCTCTTTAAAGGATTTCCCTTCCCCTACCACGCTCACCTGGCATGACGTCATGCCGTAACTTCATCCATGTGCCATCTGTCACTGTAGTCCGGGAAAAAACGGACCGCCTGTGCACAAAATAGAGCCCGATAGAGACCCGTTTCGAGGCCCCCTTTAAAAAACTGCTGGTGCTCAGCATTGGTGAGACCCGGCCCACTTAAAGCCCTGCCTATCAGGCTCTCCATTTTTGTGCTCACCCTCAGGGTGAAAAAAAAAAATCTTACCTCTGCAGCAGTACCACCCTTCACTGCCTTTGATATAACGCCAAAGAGACTCGTTATAGTTCTTTCAGTCTCATCATTTCAGAACGGAAACATTTCCAATGTTATATACAAGGTAACCGTAGTTGTGCTGATTTATCTTACACAAACAACAACCATTGACAAAGCAATATAGCCCTGGCTAGTTGCAGGTATAATGTTACTTGTTGTATTATATATATGGATGCAATGACAGAAGCAGCAAAATACCAGTTGGGCGGCACACCATGCTAAGCACAGATTTTTAGCTTCCGTATATTTAAGCCACGCCCTTAATTACATAGGCCACGCCCCTCTGAGAGACCCCCTAGTTTTTTCATTCCACTTAAAGCCCTATCACCCTGCATCCTTCCTATATTGGGGAGCAATAGCAGGGGCGGGGTGGGAGAAGGGCAGGGGCGCCCTCGTCCTGCCTTGCATTGTTAACAAACGAGCTATGACTATCTCAGGGTGAGATTCTCACGGAGCAGTAGCGCTTGCCTGGATGCAGCAGGCAAGCTGCGCAGGACATGCACAGCGCGACGCAACAAACTTTCAAAATGATTGTTTTATTGCCACAGCTCGTGCTTGAGTGAGGTCAGGGAAGCGGCTGCAGTGATTGGAAGGTCAGATGCAAGGGTGGAAGAGACAAGCCGGTGAGGGAACAGTGGATGTGTGGTTCATGGCTAGTACAACACCTTCGAGTGACGCACCAATGTGTACATCTGAGGTGGATTGTCATGTTGTCCTTCGAGACGGCAGGAGGGTGAGGTGAAGGGCCCCTGATGAATGCAGCTGGACACTAGTAGCTCCTGTGGTTTTAATCCCATTAAGGGCGCCAGACAGAAGTCAGTCATTGACTGCAATGATTACATTTAAAATGGTAATTAAGTGCTGGGTGCAGGAGTTGCAGCGTGGGCACCAGCACATTGCATACGTTGTCTGCCGTGGCAGTGTGGGAATGGCCACAGTAGTACACCCGGGTATAAATCCTGAGCCGGCTGGAGCCTTAAAGACCAGGAGCGGTATTTCTCACAGAGCCATATCAACGCTATGCAACATCACTAAATGACAAAAATAGCAAATTACAACAATAAACGCCGTGAATAGGTTGAGTGGGATGATCAATCCGAGGACATATTGAGTCTTTCACCTCTCACTGGTGAATCAGTACCAGTTGGTTCGTAGACCTGAGGGGACCCCAGGTTCACTTAGTTCTTGAATAAGTTCATTTCAGATTTCCTGTTTGGTTGAGCCAAGTCCACAGCTTCTGAGGCAGAGCAAACATGCTATTTATTCAGCCCTAGATCCCTCTTCCAACGTCTCGTCTCGAGCAGCATGGTGGGACACAAGCTCCCTCGCATATTCACTCAGTGGCCACTTAGGTCTCATTACCCAGGAAAGTGTGCAGGATGGCACAGCAAATACGTCCCATGGGCCCATTCAATTTGATGCCCCGTCCTGCAGGGTTCATCGGTAGATAAAAGGTAGCTCCCTGGGTGCTAAGAGAATGACCAATACTTATCTGAAAGCCGAACAGTTCCTTGCATGCCTCGCTGGCGCTTCTAGAGTTACCAACACTTCACTACGTTCATTCTTTGATGAAAGGAAGAGTTAGTGACATTAGTGAGGCAGAACTCAAAACTCATTCATTTATGTCTTCTCATGTAGTTTTCTTGATGTCATCTCATTCTATAGCCACCCTGTTCTGGGTCTAGTGTCAATCAATGTCATTTCCTGCAATATCATGGATGCCATCAGGCTTAAAGTGATGTGATCACATTTCCGATGATGTTGAGAAATTAATCTTTGTCACTGGTAACTACGTGGTGCTGCATCCCAGTCCATGTTTTTTTGGCCCCCATGCCACCTCAGACAGGAACCAGACATATGCAAATCAGCTTTAGACCTATTCCAATAAGAACAGTCCAGCCCGAAAGACCAGCACAGGTCCTTCCAGACCCAGAACAGCAGCAACCCAAGAACGATTTCAGCCTATTTGGGCTCTTGTCAGTTATGTTATGTTAAAATATTTCAAAAGCGCTCAATTACCATAGGGTGCCTTGGCGCTAGCTTTGATACAGGAGAAGAGACGTGTGAGAAGAGCCATGGGTTTAGCATCCAGGTTTTCAGGAGCTTCCTGAAGGAAATAAGATTAGGTTCGCTCTTAATGTGGAGTGGTAGGCTGTTCCTGGTAGCTGTTGTTCCCAAGAAGAAGTAGGGTGCAACTTGGTACCAGTAGCACAGAGAGCACATAACTAAGGTCCGGGCATACCTGTCACACTTAGAACTACAAAAAGTGATGGGTTGAAGTCTTGAATTAATCTTGAATTAATCTCAACCACTGGTAATCACTCGGGGACACAGACACAGGCCAACCTTTTTGCTTGTCCACCATGCCAAATCAGCATGTAAACAATCATAGTGTTCCAACCAACATAACGTCGAATTTCAGAACTTGTGTTGTTTTCACCATTATGAGCATGGGATTAAAAACCCCACCTTGCAAAGCATTATTGGTAAAAATCAAAGACTGGTTAAAGTTGGCAATTATTGCATGGGCCTCTTGGCAGTGGTGCATACCTATACCTTCACTCAGTGGCGGCTGGTGACACTTGAAAGTGGTGAGGCGTAAAAGTCTGTGATGAGTGGCTTGTGGCGAGCGAGCGCAGCGAGCGAGCCTGACAGCCACAAGGGAGGTTCGGGGGGGTTCTCCCCCCGAGAAAATTTTGAAAAAAGAGCGGGCAAATGGTGAATTTCATGCATATTTGAGAAAGCAAGAAGGTTAATAAAGCAATTGTTATATTCTAGTTTTGACATCAATAATGCTCACTAATATTACTGCAAATAATCTCTGTGACGACCTCACATTTCTCACATGAGAGGTCCCGTTTTGATCTAAAAGAAACTTTTTATATGGATGTTGCATGGAACAAACACAGCATTTCTCTGAAAAATGTCTATAATAGCCTCTCACACCACCTACATTCAAAATAAATTAAAGGAAAATCGTATTTAAAACAGTTTGTTTAAGAATTATTCAATATCATCAGGGCAAGAATCCCAGCAGAACAGAGCTGGCTCTATAAGGGGACCCATGAAATTCTGGGGCCATGGGCCAGAGCTGAACCCACTTTGTCAATGCCTTAAAACGTCTCTGACCAGGCCTGGTGTTTTTGTTTATGTCCTGACGCATGGCTTGCATTTTATTTCTTGCATTTGGAAGTCCCTGTTTTCATCAAACCACTTTACGTAGGCTGCAAGCCATTTTCAGGCCATAAAGAAACACTTCTGAGGGTCACCTCTTCTTTTTCCTTCCAAATGACTCTCACCTTCCTTTCCATCCTCTGCATGCATCTTTACTCTGAGCACAACTTCCCCTAACACACGCTTATGTTTGCCTTAATCACCATTGACTTTCTGCAAATTGCCCACAACCCACTTAAGATAAAGATCTCACCTTTATTGGAAAGTGATAACCAGGCAACTTAACACTACCTACTCTAGCTTATATATAAACGCCACCAAACATTTGCATGAACTCACATGCCCCCTTTAACCCGCTAATAATCACATCTAACTTCAGTTACTTTAATCTACCACAAAGAAACTGAAGTGCATGCATCAAATGGTTTGCCTGCTCGAGAGCACCAGACTAATTCCAATAACATTGGACTAACTTAGGAATGTTTACTGCTTCCCAAACACAACAAAATGCTGTCAGAAACGGTAGGAGTTTGGCTTACAAAATCATGCCGCCTTCTTAAAATATTGCCATCTGACTAAATATGCAAGGGCGAACACGCCAAGATTTAATTCAAACTACATTCTCGATGATGACAAATTCCCTAAAAAACCCTTGGATGACCATCCTAAGGAAAGCTAAATCAGACCCCACTGCCAAGCGCGCGCTTGGAGAGGAGGCTTGTGGAATTTATGATTGGTGGCGCGTAAGCAGTCAATGAATTTTTGCATGTGAGCAAGCGAAAGCGAAGCCTGCCGTTTTTTAATGGTGGGTTGGGGGGGGCAAATTTTTCAAAAATTGTGTCTTTTGAGCAATATTCAGCACTATTTCTGTGATAATTGTGCCAAACAGGCAGTTATTTTAGGGATTTATCAAGTAAAACACATTCATTCAAGCAATCATTGACAATTTTTAAAATGAGTAAAATGGTAATTTCACAATATTTTTCCACCAGCTGCAGCAGTTGGGACATTCTGTGGCAAGGCAGCAGCCACAGGAAGTGAGTGAACTTCAGGCCTCTGATGCATTCTATTACTTCAGTCTCCCCACAGGGGCAGCAGCTTACTGTTTGTCATGAAAGGGAAAGGGCTGCATAAATGCTTCGAATCAGTATTGCTCAAACAATCAAACATTGCAAGGGGACAGTTTGACAGGAACGTGCCAAACCAATTAATGGAGCGGAAAACCTAATAGAGGGAAAGGAAGAAGAGAGTGAATACGATTTCATGAGAGGAAAGTGGGAAAAGAAGAAGGCAGAGAGCAAGGGAGAGCATTTGAAACTTTTTTGCACTTGTTTTAAACCCTAGTTTTGCTGAGTGGTATGTTTGGAGGTGGTACGTGATTTTTGTAGATGTTCTTCCCATTTATGCACCAAGGGGCCTATTTATGAAGGGTTTGCATCGCATTTGTACCACGCAACGTGGCGCAAGCATGACGCAAACCCTAAAAAGCAATTTATCAAGTCAAGCAAGGCCACTTTGAGTGTCTCTGTGTGGCTTGATAAATCAGGAGTAATGCAACCAGTGCAAATCGCCGCGTTGCGTTACTCTGCCCTGGGAAGGCATTCCATGAGAGTTGCGTGGGTGTTCTCAAGCAACTCCTTTGGTTTTTGATGCATTCCTAGATTTACCATCACTGGTAAACCTGGGAATGCGCCAAAGAGATACGCCTTCTCAGGGGAGGCATAACGAGTAGAAATATCTTCATTTCTCCTTGTTACTTCCTCTTTCAATATAGAGGAATATGCCTCTGAGTGTTGTTTTTGTGTAAAAAGGTGCACAAAAACAATCCTGCATGCCATGCAGGCACATGCAAGGGTGCCTGCATTTGCACTAAGCAGCCCATTGTGCGCCAGTGCTTGCAAAAGGACAGGAATGCACAGTATTGTAAAAAATACGCCCCATTCCTGCCCTTTCGCTGTATTGCAGCACAACAAGATGACTTGCTGCGCTGCGTTACTTTTTATAAATCGGCCCCCAAATTTCTTTTTAGTGTTGAAGCTGATATGAGGAATTCTGTTTTGTTTGAGTTTCAGTTCCCTTTGGATCATCGAAACTGGTAATCTGCCACAACAGTGATATGCCCTGATACCATTAAATACTGTCAACCTCTCAAACTACAGCTAGCACGTGGCCCCAGCCCATGTGTGACCACTTTAACATCTTCTGGCTCTTTAACCATAGGCACTTTGCATCTTGGAACTTGTAGTGTCAGATCCGAGTACTGACTTAAAGCTATAGAATTTAAATAATAGGCGAGGACAGGTTGCAGTTGTCACACTTGACCCTGGGCTACTCAGCAACAAGACTCTGTCCAAAGGTAAAAGTTGGACTTGAGTATTTCCAACTTTACATTCGCTCAAGATATGTGCGTGGGAGGTAATCTGTATAATGTTCCTTCTTGAAAGGTTTAGGGTGTTAATACACAGAGGGGCTTGGGAAGAGAAACGCTTTCATTCCAGTGCAGATAATAAACATATATACCACACAAAGCTCACAGCGGCCCTGTGATAGGCAGGCATTGGATTAACTGGTTGTGACATCCCACAGATTAACCTACGAGTGCCTGGGAGCCATCCATCATCTAAAGTTATTTGTCATAGGCCAGGCCTGGTCTGATAAAGAATGCTTGCCTTTCCTCCCTGTAGCACGTCCAATGGCCTGTACTGCCTCAAACTCCCTGTCTCGCTGAATGTTGGATATCACTGTTTAGAGCACGTTGCCTGATTTTTTCCCAACTAAAACAGGATTCGCTGGAGTAAAAAAAAAACATGCAGTAATACTACTACAACAGGGCTGCACTGACTGTAGGGTAATGTGATAAACAGTACACAGCTCACAGACGCATTTACTGCTCCTTCTACTCTGTACAATGCCAGTGAACCTAAATGTGTGGAATAAAAGCGACACTAACAGAGTGAAAACATTATTTAAATGTAGCATAGAGCCAGTTTTGCCTGGTAAACACTTAATCCACAACCATAGCTAAAAACGCTCAAATTAATTATGAATTGTGAAGTTATTTTACCTGTTAAATATGTTTTTTTTTACACCGTGGCTGCGTGCCTGCGTCTCCAGACTCTGATTCTGCCTTTAGTTTATTTTAGCTGATCCCGGGGCCAAGGTCACAAAGTGAGGTCAATCAGAACTGTACTAATGGAAAAATAGCTCTGATCTCCATGACGATCCTGCCTCGTATACAGTGCCGTTACTGCCTGGTGGCAATGCGCACGAAGAGGGAAGAGAGAGTATGCGCAGAAATCAAATGGCCAATCACTTAATTACGTAGCACCACACCCTTTCCAATCTCGTCACAGGGTGGGTGGGCCGGGCCCCCACCCTGTGACGAGTTGGGAAAGGGTGTGGTGACAATGCTCTCCACTCCCTGATTGACGTGGAGGCTTAGTGATACAGGGCTTGCATTAGAAACGCCCGGGGCTCACTTTACCTCCGCGTCAAATGGGGGTGGAGACTGTGTCTTGATGCTCAGTCTTTGCATCACAGGTTGTCAGCCGGCAAAGAAGAAGGGCAAAGTGAAAGCCTCATGAGTCACGTGACGTGCTGCACACTAGTCAGTGTGTGTTATCAGCAAACAACATCGCAGTGACGCTGAGTGGTGCAGACACTGCCCCTTACAAGTGAGTGAGAGTATTATTTTAATTAAAAAGATTTGTATTTTTTTGTTGTTGTTGTCAGATTTGGCATTGCTTATTTGGCATTAATTGCTGTAAATGTAAAGGGGGCGGAGCCCCGACGCCCATTCACAGAAACCGCCACTGCCTAAGTTTCTAGGTAGTTGCTGCCGATTCTGTACGTGTTTTGTAAGGCAGGTTAGCACTGCTGTTTCTTTACTCTACCTGATTTGTATGACACAGACTTGCATTTCTGTTGTCCATGTTTTCACGTGTTGTGCAAATGCAGACTATACATCTCCTGATGTACATGTTTTGAGGGAGGCCTACAATGTGGCATCCCATGATTTGGGTGAGGGTGGCCTGCACAGATGCTTTCTGTGCTGTAACGTTTGTGTAAGGGCAGCCTCCAGAGCTGCCTTCCGTGCTGTACCGGTTTTGTGTAAGGGCAGTCTACAGACCTGCGTTCTGTGCTGTACCTGTTTTGTGTAAGGGCAGTCTCCAGAGCTGTGTTCTGTGCTGTACCTGTTTTGTGTAAGGGCAGTCTCCAGAGCTGTGTTCTGTGCTGTACCTGTTTGATGTAAGGGCAGTCTCCAGAGCTGCCGTCTGTGCGCTCTCTTTTTTGTTTGAGGGCAGTCTCCAGAGCTGCCTTCCGTGCTGTACCTGTTTTGTGTAAGGGCAGTCTCCAGAGCTGTGTTCTGTGCTGTACCTGTTTTGTGTGAGGGCAGTCTCCAGAGCTGTGTTCTAGTGCTGTATCCTGTTTTGTGTAAGGGCAGTCTCCAGAGCTGCGTTCTGTGCTATACCTTGCCCTGTGTAAGGGCAGCCTCCAGAGCTGCCTTCCTGGGCTGTACCGGCTTTGTTTGAGGGCAGTCTCCAGAGCTGTGTTCTGTGCTGTACCGGTTTTGTGTAAGGGCGGCCTCCAGGAGCTTTTGTTCTGTGCTGTACCTGTTTTGTGTAAGGGCAGTCTCCAGAGCTGCGTTCTGTGCTATACCTGTTCTGTGTAAGGGCAGCCTCCAGAGCTGCCTTCCGTGCTGTACCGGTTTTGTTTGAGGGCAGTCTCCAGAGCTGTGTTCTGTGCTGTACCGGTTTTGTGTAAGGGCAGTCTCCAGAGCTTTGTTCTGTGCTGTACCTGTTTATTGTAAGGGCAGTCTCCAGAGCTGCGTTCTGTGCTATACCTGTTTTGTGTAAGGGCAGTCTCCAGAGCTGCGTTCTGTGCTGTACCCGTTTTGCGTAAGCACAGCCTCCAGACCTGCCTTCCGTGCTGTACCTGTTTTGTTTGAGGTCTGCCTGCACAGTTGGTTTCCCTGCTGTAACTCTTATGTGGGAGGTCTGCACTGCTCCTTCGTGTGCTACATCTATTTAGTGTGAAGTTGTTTTTCACAGCTACTGCCCATGAAGTGTCTTTTCTGGGTGTGCTCAGCTAGCAGTGATGCTGCCCATGCTAGGCCTATTTCGTGTTAAGGGAGCCTGCCCCACATGTGTGTGAATCTTGTGTGAGGAGAAATTCAGTACTGCTTCTGGACCTGTGCGTGTGGGTGTGAGATTTTATTTATTTAGGAGTTTTGAAAAGTGTTACATGAGAAGCCTTCTGGCTCAGGTGGCCACCTCACTCCATGTCATCACAGACACAGTTTTCAGTCTTGAAATGTACTCAGGGTGATGTCGTGTAGCTGCTTCCAGTGAGTTAAAAAGACCAACACACCTGATACCATTGATTTGTGAGTTTAAAGCCAAGGATTGTAAACTGTGTCAGTGATGATTTACAGTGAGGCGGTCCCTCTGCTTGTAGCTACAACAAAGCTCTGAAGGAAGCTCAGGAGCTCAAGGCATCTTAGGGTGAGCTCACCCGAATGTGTGGTGGAGTGACCCGATGCAGTATTCCACTAATACTCTCTTGTCCGAGATCAGCAGGATGCAGTCTAAGGAGTTCAGTCTTCCAGGAGGTGGTTGGGCTCTGATCTCAGGGTGGGGCACCAAGGTATTCTAGAGCTTGTAGCCCTGGATACCCATCTGCCCTAATGTTTTTGTCATTTGAATGTTCTTGTTGAATTAGGTGCAGATCCATTGATTGAAGGCTCGTGGTTGGAACGCAATGTCTGGCTAGCATCTGAAGATAGCAGGATTCTTCGTTCCAGTGCGCCTTTTGAGTGATGCATATCATTTTAAATATAATCCGAATTAACACTCTGAGCTAATGAAGGGCTCTCAAGGCCAGTTTTACAAGGTCATTTTATCAGAGGCTGTATCAGAGTTTCGATCCATTGGTTTGCAGACTTTGCAACCTATCACTAAGCTATTTCGGGAGCGCAGTGTAGAATTTGCTCTGCCGTTTGTGCTGTATGTTTAGATCTGCCTGAAGTCAATGCTGCCACCTAGGCAGTACCTCTTATAGGCATGAGTGAAGCTCACACTGAAGCTGCTGCTACTCTTTCTGTTCCCTAGAGGAGAAACCTGCTCTGTTGATGCCTTTGTTATTACATCCTTTGAAAGTGTTGAAGTGATCTCTATGGCTTCCCCAGAACTTTGATCCAAGGAGAGCTCAGATACTATATAATCTATGGAAGAGACTGAACAAACTAAAGTCAGGCGAATGGTCCCAGTATCATTTAAACTGTGCAGGAACACAATGTTTCCAATGGTAGAGCCGTCACTGGCTTCGCCATCAAAAGCACACTTGTGGCTTAGCAGACACCAATGGAAATGGGGGCCGCCCAATTAGCAAATACCCTTCATGGCCATTGCAGCTGGCTACCCTTGTACCCGGAGTGGGCATGTAAGCAATCCTGAGTACGAATACTTCCAAACTTGATCCTGCTGCATTGGGGACATTAGTTATTTTTGAAGATCAGGCCGCTTCGGAGGTCTAGCTTATCATACGTCGGCGCTGTTTTGAGGGAATATTTTAACTAAAACTTAGATGAGACCCTTAGTTTCAGGGGCAGAATAGTTTTCCCTTTGACTGTACCGCTTTTGCTTAAGCGCTTGCTGATAGAAGAGGTAAAGTGGTAGGGGATACCTGGCAGGAGGCCTGCTAAGGTTTTGTTAAGCTTCTGGGCAGTAGAGAGGTCAAACAATCCGTTTCTCCAAAGCAAACAGCATCCTCGATCTTACTACACCTGAACCATAAGCCAGCCGCGTGAGTCATCTAAGAAATAAAGCGGGTGGTAATTCTATGCAGCCGTTTCACGGGATTCCCGGAGTGATACACAAAGACTGCTGCACTTTAAAAATGCCCCGTCTGAGCTTCGGATGAAGACATCCATACTTACCACTACACCTCCTTTCTATAATAATACAATAATAAATTCATATTAATTCCTTGCCCATCTCTAGGCCCTTCCTCTCGCTTTTCCCTATCTTTATTGAACATCTTGCCTGTGACAAATATCCAGACTCACCCAATCCATTCTTCTGCTCACCCACTATCCCTTTTCTAAAGCTTTTCCAATCTTAACTTCAATTCCCTGCGCCATCGCCCTCTCCCGTCATCACTCCTTCTTTTCTCTGTGCCCACTTCTCCTACACCATCTTTACATCCATTCTGACATGCTTCGGGGTTGCCATTCACAATATGCACTTTCGGGGCTTTAAGTGAGCCAGGTCCTGCCGGTGCTCAGCATCGGCAGTTCTTAAAAGCAGGTGCTGAGATGAATCCCTATCGGGCTCTCCATTTTTGCCCTCACCCACAGGGTGAAGAAAAAATCTTACCTCTGCAGCAATACCACAGCCTTTGATGTAACTTCAAAAGAGGCTCGTTTTAGCTCTTTCACAGTCTCATCATTTCAGAACCGAAGCATTTTCAATATTATATACAACAAAGCCATAGTTGTTGCTTAGTTATTTTATGCAAATAACAACCATTAATAAAGCCAATAGTCCTGACTTGTTCTAGGTGTAATGTTACCTGTTGTATCATATATCTGGGTGCAATGACAGAAACAGCAAAATACCAGTCGGGCCACTATGCTAAGTACAGATTTTTAGCATACCAGTTTTTCAGCCACGCCCTTAATTACATTGGCCACACCCCTTTAAGAGACTCCCCAGTTTTTTCATCCCACTTAAAGCCCTGTGCACTTTATACATTGCCTTCACCCTGCTTTAGGAGTTCTGGTTCAAAACGCAGCTTCAAGTCTACCCCTTGGGACCGTCCCCTTTTTATGACATCAGAGAATCATCCTGCCGTATTTACAATGCAGTCATATATTGGGAGCCAAATAGAATTATTCAGGTGCAAATTTTATCTTTATATTTTCTTCAACCCCATTGACTTCTGGTTTTCACTTTCTTCATGGGCTTTATCATCTCTTTAGAACATTTATACAGACCATCTCTGTAGATCTGTCTGTTGGTGAAGGTTTTTTACTCTTTTACTTCTATTTCTCATCTTTCTTAACTTTGGCTACCCTGAGGGGTACTGCCCCATTTGGACACATGGCATGACAATGTGTGCACATCATCGGCGGTATGCATGTGGTAACTAACAAAAAGTGCGGCATGAAGCAACACGATCATATCTATCTCTCATTAGTATCACGGGCACTACTATGTATGATTTATTTATCCCAAATTGTTGTATATGATAATACGCTTTGACATTCCCCTGTTAAATTTGTCCTATTGTTATTTTCACAGATAACCCCCGTCCACTTTCCTTTCTGATTAATATGACTCATAATTGGTCCTGATGAAGGTGGTTTAATTAAGGTTCCACCGAAACGTGCGTAGACCATTCTTAGATATATGGGAACCCTACCAGAGACACATACAGGAGAAGAACTTGATGGGATGTAATCGCGCAACAAATTCAATTTTCAAGTGTCTCTGCTAATGTACATAGTATCCCGCATATGTTTTGAATCTTTCCTTATTTCTTGTGTTGTATGAATGTTAGTATGGGTGAGTAGGTTTGATAGGTGAGATTGCAGTTTTGATGGATGAGTGTGGGGTTATCTATGTAGTTGTGAACTGTTTTTTTTAAGATTGTACTGTTTGTTTTAGTACACTTATCGCAGGTAAACTGACGCATCAGGCAAACTCTGAAGCTATGCTTAAAGATGTATTCATGTGTTGATACTATCTGTTCACAGTTTGGACAATTACGTTTCACAAGGATGCTGGAATAATTACATTGTCTCTAGATATTGTTTGTTTTTTCTGTGAAAAGTGTTACACGAATTTGTAAATATATGAATGTTTATTAATAATGACAAATCAGATATATATTTGAAAAAAAGTAATAAATATTTTTATAAATAATAAAATATAGTTCTATGAACTAATCATGTTGTAAGAAAATAATTTGGGGATATGTCTTTGATATGAGCCCTTAGGCCAGTAGTAAAAGCAATGTAGGTCAGTATAGAGGTTTTTCCTTAGTCACAGTGAACAGGATGCAGCCGAGGCTGGGATTCCGTAGGCAGATAACAAAGCATCCAGATCACAGGTATTGGGGTTTTAAAAATCAATGTTTTTGTTTCAAGGAGGATTACCAGTTGGCTCATTTGTAATAAGAACTATGCTCCAGCCATACTGTGCATTCTGGGAGTGCCAGATTACAGTGGTTTGCGAAAAGAAACCATGAAAGTGTTATTTGATGCCCACACTTGCACAAACGCATTTGGCAACTCTTGCTACAAGCTGATGTAAACAAGCATTTGTAATGCAATCGGTCTCGCGTTACTGAAAGTTTGAGCTATTGGCGCTGCAATATTATTTGCAACGACAATAGCTCAACCTCATAGTAATGCGAGACCGATTGCTCTATTTTTTCAAAATAATATGTTTTTAGTAACCAGCGTGGCACAGGTGGCATGCTGTACTGCTTACGAAAAACGTACAATATTGAAAAAAATAAAGTTTGGCAAGCCACGCTGTTGAAAAGAAAGGCCCGGCTGCCAACCTCTATCTTTTCAATATTGTAAGTTTTTCGTAAGCAGTGCAGCATGCTGCCTGTGCCGCGCTGGTTACTAAAAGCATACAATATTGAAAAAATAGAGTTTGGAGAGCAACGACAGAAAAAAGGGGCAGCCGCCATTGTTAAAGATGAAGGCGTGCCCTGCTATGTGTGCAGGGTGAAGCAGGAGAGTTTGTACTGCCTGCAAGAGCAGGTAGGATAAAGTCATTAGTAAAATAGTGCTCACAGACTGTAAGTAAAACATGCCGAGTAACAACACACGTAAGAGGGCCAGTCCTCATGGGAGGTTACAAATGGAGAAAAGGCGGTAGTAAGGAGGGACTACTAAGCCTATTCAAGAATCAAAAGCAACGATTTCAAAAGGACAGTAACAGGAACCAATTGAAAAGTTAGGCGGAAAATGGCCGGAGTTTCAAGTCCATACCCGAATACAGCATGTCTCTAAGAGACAGCGCAAGCGCTGCCTATGCGAGACGTAAAAATGACTTGAAAGCAAACAAATGGCTGCATTCTTGTACTGCTCAGAAATGAGCACATTTAACAACCTGCACTCGGAGTTTATAGCTAAACCTATACGACAGTTGCAGTAATCTGAACAGTATTGCTTTATGAGTGATTTTAATGTTGAAAACATTTGAACAAACTTTAGTTTTCAATAATTCCCTGTTATTATTGTACTGATTTAATGGTTTAACCATGATCAGTGGAAGCTGGTGAAATTTTTAAGCAGGGTGCGGAAAGAGTGAATTGCACCAAGCGTGCAATGAAAGTGAGCCTGTCCTTCCCTCCCACTGGGGATTAGGGCAGGGTTCTCAAAAAAGAAAAGGGAAAGCACTCATTTTGTGGCCCCTCTACAAGCCACCACAATTCTGCCACGATAGAAGTCCTCTTAGCTTCTGTCTTTTGTCCAAAAATGTTGCTTGTTTTGATATAGAAAAACATTAGTAAGGAGTCTGGGATTTATGAAATCTGGCAGAATCATCATTTAGGCATGAGATTTGAGGAAGTAGTGATACATCCCTACTTACAGTGCTACTTTAGGTGTCCTGCTCATGTCTGCTAGTTGTTCCGTATTCACTGCTTGGGAGTGACTAGTGCAACAACGGATGTATTTGAGACAGGTCTATCTTGTAAGTACATTACTAACAGCGTGTCTTTGCCACAATGCATACATTTAAAGAAGAGTTCACAAAACAGCATTAAAACAATGATATTTACATAAAGTCCTTTATACTAGAGACACATAAGACTTTGTGGAAATGTAGGCACCCCATCCTTATAATAGGACTTTAATTAATACTTACAGGCGGAGTAGAAAGCACAAAGATCAGCATTAACCCTACACAAGAAGCTTTTATTTTACATATATGCCCATGAATCCTTCAGTAAGTGAAAAAAATGTCAATAAAAAGAAATTGTCCGCTATAAAAAATTATGAAAAAGGTCAAGTTTGCTGCCATTAACTCCGTAAAATGTATTTTCATTGAAAAGCGCAGACTTCTTTAATTGTTAGGAAGGCTTTGTTACACGTGAAGCAAAGAAGCCAATTTAAGCACAATTTACATTGACTGCATTTACCTAGAGATAATTCTATAAATATATTTTGCCTACATTTAGTCAAGGTAATCCTTTCAATTAAAGCTGCATGACTCTCCCTTATGTATCAGCTATGCCACTTCACAGGAGGGCAGTGTCTTTAAGTAAACACAGAAGAGGGACTGCCGAAAACTGATTGTTTTTTTTTTTTTGCTAACCAGTGACAGAAGAGGCTGACGACATCACCCACGGCTTCCGTGTGCATAGTGCCGGGAGGCCAAATTCCCTCGCACTGGTCCTTGTGACTGTTGCAACACCTTTGCTTTGAGATCTAATGGCTGAGAGAATGGGGAGATGATGTGGACTTTGGAGTTGACGAACCAGGTTCGAGTCTCGGCGTCTGCTCAACATCCTGTGATTCTGGACAAATCACTTACTCCCCCCCGTGCCTACCAAAAATGAATGTGTTTTTGTGTAACGTAACTGGTGCTCATGTAAAGCGCTCCAATACCTTCGCGTCGAGTTCGCGCTATATAAAACCGCCAAAAACAGAAGGTACGCCCAGACATGCGCAGATGGGTGTCTGTCAGAGCGGGGCTTCATGGCCATGCTCGGAACGCGGGTCCGGCAGCCAGGCACTATTAGCATTGCGTGTGAGACTCTGGCAATGCATTCAAAGGGGGGCTTGGGGGGGTGGACGACCGCAGGGAGGTCCCCCCCCCGGGCTGTTTGGGAGGGGCCAGGTGGGGGGGGGGGGGTTTATCAGGCCTCCGTAGACATTTTGTTTTGGGCTCCTTATTTTTGTAGCCCAAATGGAGCCCAATTATAAATAATTTGGGCTCCTGCTCCCGGCCACCATTTTAGGTTTGGTGACCTGGTGGCTGGGAGCGTTTAGGCAGCTGGTTTTTTGTGAGGGAATTGTAGGTAGTATAGAGTAGATATAATTTTTTCTTAGCAGGTTTAGTAGCGATGTCGAGTGAGGATTATCGGGTGCTCGAGGCCCTCCGGCTCCTGAGCGAAGCGGGCCAGATGGACATGGTCATTGGAGAGGGGTTGGGGCCGGCGCGTCCTGCGCGGCAGGCCTCAGCAGGTGTAGCAGCGGCGGTGGCCGCTTGCCAGTCACCAAAACGCCGGAAGACATCTCCGGTAAGTGAGCGGGGCCGCCCGCGGGTGAGAAGGGCGGCCCCAGCTGTGAGGGTACATCGCGGGGGAGCGTCCGGGGAACCTGGGACCTCGGGGCTTGTGGCTGGAAATCCGGGGGGGGGGCCGGGTGGTTTGCCGGCGGTATCCCGGGAAATGTTACCGGCGAATGGAAAGGCAGTTAGAGGCTCCTCGGCGCCTGCCGGCATGATTAAGAAGGGGGGAGGCCGGGGCGGCAAGCGTCGCTCGGCCTCTCTGTCAGCAAAGAAGGTGCTGGAGCCAGCGGCAGAGTGCGGGCGGGCCGGGGGCCTTGATTTGTTTGGGGCGGCTGAAGCGGGAGGTCTTATCAGCTGGGAGGCGGGCGGGGAATGTCCCGGTCCGGTATTTCGCCCTTTGTCAGGTGCAGGGCTCGTGGGCTCGTCGGATGTTGGGGGCCGCCCTGTGCATTTGTTGGCGGCCCGGGAGTTTTCAATCCTTCAGGGGTTTTTTCCCCTCAGCAGGGTCGAGTTTCTGGTTTTGGCTTGGGGGAGGCAGGGGAATTCCCGGGGTCCATTTCTAGTCCTTTGCTTTTTTCCCCCCAGCGGTCGGCCAGGGGGGAGCCAGTTTCAGTGTGGGGTAGTTCGTGTGGGGAGGGTGAGTGGGCACAGGTAGGAGGGTGGGGGCGCCATCAGGGCGTTTGTTCTGGCTGGGGTATGGGAGCAGAGCAGCAGGCTTTATCCCCAAGCTGGGGGGGGGCAGGGGCTCACAATATTGCGGAATCGGTGCGGGTTTGGAGGGGCGGAATGGGGTCGGTGGGCGGAAGGCCAGCGGTTTTAGACCCGGCCGGGGGGGCCCAGCCTGGGAGGGTTTGGACATTTTCCCGTCTTGGTCGGAAGGGGTGCGGGGCCGCGGTGAGGGCGCACAGCGGGCCAGTCGGTGGTCGCGAGAGCAGGAAGTGGTTTTGCACAATTTGGAAGGGCATCGAGGGGGGGTGAAGGACAGGAGTGGTGCCTTGGGGGGGCTCGGGATGTCGGGCGGCGCGGGGAGTGGGGCCATAGGTGGGGGACCAGACTCGGCATTATTTCAGGCAAGGCTAGAGTGGAGTGGGGAGGATGAAGGGGAGGATTCCCCTCCCATTCCGGAAAGGACAGCCAGTTTTGATCGTGGGGGCAGAAGACAGGGAGAAGAGCCAGGGATTTATCCCCGGTTTTACATGGAGCAGGGGCAAGGGGCAGTCGTAGGGATCCCAGCA
Source organism: Calotriton arnoldi (assembly GCA_963921515.1). Classification (NCBI taxonomy): domain Eukaryota; kingdom Metazoa; phylum Chordata; class Amphibia; order Caudata; family Salamandridae; genus Calotriton; species Calotriton arnoldi. The sequence goes on from CAWUFW010001665.1 coordinate 1,621,793, forward strand.
CATCAGTCCAAACTTTTTCTTTACAGGCTTCAGAAGGTTGCAGCGCAGCTGACTTGGTAGGGCTGGGAGCGGCCCATTTGCACCGAGGTGAAGGGAGGGTGGAGCCTTGCGCGGCGCATTCCGTACCGGCGGGGGATCCCGGCGCGGCCAGCTTACGAAGGTCCGGAGCGACCTCGCTGGCCCCAACGACAAGCAGAGCACGATGGTCTGCCATGACAACACAAACGGAGTCGGCGAGAGGTCAGCGCATGGGGGAGTATCGGCGGGTACAGTCGGCTCCCCCGCAAGGAATGCATAGGCCCAGTTTGGGGCATACCGGGTCCGGTAAGGCCCGTGATGTGGTTTTGCTCCAGAGGGAGGAGCATATTGATTTAGATTATGATGAGGACAGCCCCGAAGAAGGGGAATTGCTGGATGAGGAGGAGGGGGGCCTTCTCATATTTCTCCGAGTATTTTGCAGGCACCGGTGGCGGAGCCACTCAGGAGGGCATCAGCGGCGGAATCCAGGAGAGAGCGCGGCCCCTTGGTGAGGGCTCCTCGGACAGTGGATCGCACAGAGTCAGCGGCACGGCGGTCGGCGTCCGCCCGGGCACCCTCCTTAGAGCCAGGTGAGAATAGGAGAGCACAGGCCAAACCTAAAATGGTGTCTTTGGGGACGGGGGGGGAAGGGGGTGGGGTAGTGATTGAAGGGAGACTATACAAAGGAAAATATGTTAAAGACACTGGGGTAGGAACGGGGGAAAGGGGTATAGATCAGGATAATAAAGCAGTGAGTGGAACAAATACAGATACAGGGGATAAGGCCCCTTTGGAGAGTAAGGAGTTAAAAATTAAGAAACTGCCATATATGGGGGTAACAAAGCCCCAGGGAGCGCATTTGATGCTGGCAACCAAGGAGCGTATTTGGAAAGGGGATTATGTGGAGATGTTGAAACTTTTACACAGGGAGGTGAGGTCTAAGGAGGGCTCTAAGGAGGAAGAATACGAGTTGGCCAAGCGGCCTAAGGTGCCTTTAACCATAGAAAATTGGACGGCAGCTTTTCTAATTTACGCTAGTGTGTACTGCGAAAAGTTCCCCGAGCGTTGCGTGGCCATATTTAAATACATGGATGTAATCCGGAAAGCCCAGATCACGGGGGTGGTTACGCATGGGCTCAATATGATGAGGAGTTTCGGGCACGTATGGCATGGGACACTGACGCGAAGTGGGGGAGTTGGATACTGATTTATGGCAGCATACGATGGGGGCAGCAGCGGCAGGTAAAACTATTTTTACAGCCAGTGGTTTGCCTTTGGTATACCGGCCCTTTCAGGGGAGACCCACCCGGGGGGGTGGGAGGCACTGCCACGACACAAACTGGGACTGGAGCATGCTGGGATTTTAATAAAGGTCTCTGCACAAGGGAGTACTGCAAGTTTCGGCACGAGTGTTCCAAGTGTGGGAAGCGACACCCCCTGGTTAACTGTTGGGGGTCAAGCCGCAGGGAGGCCAGCAATGGCAGCAGTCCGGGGCCAGTGCACCCGGCGCTGCACAGCAGTTCCAGAGCAGCAGGGGCGGGAAGGGACCGCAGGGTTCTGGGCCCAAGGGCTCCTACGCCAGTTAGGTTGGCAAAGCTGGTGGAGGGCCTACAGGGGTATGGGGATACGGGGGCAAAACAGGTGCTTGTGGAGGGTTTCAAGTGGGGGTTTTCTTTGGGTTACCGGGGGCCGCGTCTGAGAAGGTGGGCAGATAACCTGAAATCAGCAGCAGAACACAGGTTGGTAGTGCAGGAGAAACTGGACAAAGAGGTGCGGGAAGGGAGGATGGTGGGCCCCTTTGAGGATTGGCCAACAGAGAATTTAATTGTCTCGCCGATTGGTGTTGTTCCCAAGAAGGAGGAAGGGCAATACAGATTAATTCAACATCTATCATGGCCAGAGGGGGCTTCAGTTAATGATTTCATCAATGAGGAGGCGGCAGCAGTTACTTATTCCTCAGTTGACGTAGCCATGTCCCTCGTGGTGACCGCGGGCGCAACTGCAGAGATGGCAAAATGTGACGTAAAGTCGGCATTTCGGTTGCTTCCAGTCCATCCAGATGATTGGGATCTTCTGGGTATCCATTTCGAAGGAAAATGGTACGTGGACAAGGCATTACCGATGGGTTGCTCTATGTCGTGTGCTTTATTTGAGCTTTTTAGCACTTTCTTACAGTGGTATTTCACACAACACACGGGTCATACATTGGTGACGCACTACTTGGACGATTTCTTCTTTGTCGGTTCCCCGGGCTCCACGGAGTGCCAGATAGCTCTGGACACTTTCCATGAGCTCATGGAGGAACTAGGGGTGCCGTTGGCACCTGAGAAGACCATGGGACCAGATACGACTCTGGCGTTTCTGGGTATTGAAATTGATTCTGTGGCAATGCGGGCTCGCTTGCCGGTAGACAAAAAAGTGAAGATGTTGGAATTGTTGGACAGGATGTTAGCAAAGCAGAAGGTGACAGTAAGGGACGTGCAAGTGTTACTAGGCCATCTTAACTTTGCCTGCAGGGTGGTCAGGGCAGGGAGGACATTCTGTAGGCGGTTGGGGCGGGCATTGGCAGGACATCATTTGCCTCACCACCATGTTCGCCTCTCAGCAGGGGTGAAGGAGGATTTGCGTATGTGGACAGCTTTTTTGCATAACTTTAATGGTGTACCGTTGGCCAGGGAGGAGGACGTCCGGTGGGACGTGCAAATTTTCTCTGATGCAGCAGGTAGCGACGGATTTGGACTGTACTGGCAGGGTAGGTGGTGTGCGGAGAAGTGGCCTCCACAGTGGAAAGATGGTGGGAGGAGCATAGCATTTTTGGAGCTCTTTCCGTTACTGGTGGCACCGACACTGTGGGGTGAGGAGTTGGCACATAAGAGAGTCTTGTTTCGGGTGGATAACATGGCAGTGGTGGAGATTGTCAACAGACAGTCCGCAAGAGATGAACAGATTCTGAAGTTGCTGAGGGTCTTTGTGCTGGGGTGCCTCAGACATGACATTGCTTTTAGGGCTTTGCACATACCTGGTGTGGACAATGACATCGCTGATGCTCTGTCTCGTTCACAGTGGGGGAGATTCCGTGGGCTGGCCAAGGAGGCGGACAGGACACCGACCCCAATGCCGGAGCATCTTTGGTATGTAGGCAACGTAGGGTGCTACAGCTGGTGGTAGGTTCCTTGTCTGCGGCTACATGGACGGCATATCGGCTGGCTTGGAGGGAATTTTTAGCATCTGGAGCCTGTAGGCGGGAGGAGGTCTGGCGGCGGTCCGAGGATGTTATTCAGTTTATCCTAGACCTCATTGAGAGAGGCCTGTCGCGGGTGACCATTTCCGGGAAATTGGCGGGCATAGCATTTATGGGGAAATTCCTTTGGGGTTACACCCCTTCCGCAGGGGAAGTAGGGAGGAGGATGCTGGAAGGTTGGTCTAGGGAGCGGGGAGGGGAACTTTTGGCACGTAGCCCACTTTCATGGCAATTGCTGGCTCGGGTTTTGGAAACATTACCTGCGGTGTGCAGAGATGGTTTTGAAGCATGTTTGTTTTCTACACTTATGGTGTGGATGTTCTTTGGGGCTTTCAGAGTCTCGGAGCTCTTGGGCAACAAGGTAAGAAGGGGTGTTAGGTGGCAGGATGTGTTTTTAGAAGAAAGGGGGGTTCATATCTGGCTGGCCGGTTCTAAAACGGACCAGAGATGTCGGGGGAAAGGAGTGTGGTTGGTAGCTGATGTTCCCGCTTCAACTTGCCCGTTACATTGGGCCCGTCGTTGGGGGGCGTTGTCAGGATTTGCGGGGGACTGTTTGGTTTTCCAGCATTACAATGGAACCCGGGTGACGGATTACCAGTTGCGCATGGTTTTGCGAAAGGCTTTACAGAGTTTGGGGATGGATGGGTCACGCTAGGGGACGCATTCTTTCAGGATTGGGGCAGCAACGGAGGCGCACAACAGGGGCTGGTCGCAGGGGGACATTATGAGGCTTGGGCGCTGGTCATCAAACTGCTTTCAGCACTATGTGAGAAGGACCGCGGAGGAGGCGCAGGCGTCAGCCTCCATGTTATGAGTCTGATTTTTGTTTTCTCATTACAGGTTCAGTGGCGGGGCCCCAAACGAAGGAATTGACCATATGGATAGTGGGGCACTCGTTCATCAAATGGGCACAAGTCCAGGCGTGCCGAAGTTATTTTGGGGCAATGTTGGGTTTCAATGACCGGCTGTTTAAAATTGTTTGGAGGGGTAAGGGAGGGATGAGATGGAAGGAATTGATACCCTATTTGAATAAATGTATGGTGAAGGGCCAGTGCCCGGATGTTTTGCTAATCCACTTGGGCGAGAATGATCTTTGTGGGGTGAAGGGCGTGGTGTTGATGAGGGCCATGAAAAAGGACTTAGCTCGATTAAGGGAGCATTGGTCTGGATGCCACGTTTTGTGGACTGAGTTGGTTCCGCGTAGGTTTTGGAGGGGTGCTGTGAACCCAAGGGCCATCGATAGGGCAAGGAGGAAGGTGAACTTGGAAATGTCCAGGTTTTGCCGACATCTGGGTTTTGGGAGAGTTTTTCACAAGGAAATTCGTTTTGAGGCAGTAGAATTTTTTAGAGATGACGGAGTACATCTCTCTAGCCTGGGCATGGACCTTTATCTCTTGGAGATTAGGGAAGTTTTGTCGAGGTGTTTGAAAGTTCAGGCGCATTCTTACTAAGAGGGACAGCAGAGGTCCTATTTGGGGGGCAGAAAGGGGGTGGTAGTTAGCTCCCCCCGTCTTTCTGGGTGGCGGGGGTTGTTGGAAGTTTGACAGGGTTGACAGAGGTTTTTTGGTTATTGTTGGTTTTGGGTTATCGACAGGGAAAGAGTAGGCAGTTTAATTTCTAGTTCGGTTACACATGTTCGGGGATTTGACAGTTGTAAAGAAGCAGGCAGGGGACATTGTGTAACGGATAAGTGGAATTGAGGGGGTTATATTTGGATGCATTGCTTTGTATTTGTTTGTACTGTTGTAATGTAAGGGTGGGGGCGGGGTCAAGATAATTTTAGGGGCGGGGGCGGGGTCAAGGGTCAGGTATATGGTTGATTAGTGAGGTTTAGTTTTGTAAGGCGTTTGCCGAGGAATTATATATATGTGATGTGCACCTGTTTCAATAAAGCGGCCTTTTACACACAATCATGAGTTTGTGGTCTGCTCCCCCCCCGCCCCTCCCTCCCAAGGGGGCTTGGGGGTGGACGACCGCAGGGAGGTCCCCCCGGGCTGTTTGGGAGGGGCCAGGTGGGGGGGGGTTTATCAGGCCTCCGTAGACATTTTGTTTTGGGCTCCTTATTTTTGTAGCCCAAATGGAGCCCAATTATAAATAATTTGGGCTCCTGCTCCCGGCCACCATTTTAGGTTTGGTGACCTGGTGGCTGGGAGCGTTTAGGCAGCTGGTTTTTCCCTCCCTCCCTCCCTCTTTTTCATATTTCTGGGTGTTTTTTCTAAATATCCCCCTTTTTGTATTTACTTAGGCTTTTTTGTTGGAACAGGTGAGCAGGGGGCTGGTTATATGTATTGTCGCTTGGAACAGGTGCAGTGCGGGGGTTGTTGGAAGTTTGACAGGGTTGACAGAGGTTTTTTGGTTATTGTTGGTTTTGGGTTATCGACAGGGAAAGGGTAGGCAGTTTAATTTCTAGTTCGGTTACACATGTTCGGGGATTTGACAGTTGTAAAGAAGCAGGCAGGGGACATTGTGTAACGGATAAGTGGAATTGAGGGGGTTATATTTGGATGCATTGCTTTGTATTTGTTTGTACTGTTGTAATGTAAGGGTGGGGGCGGGGTCAAGATAATTTTAGGGGCGGGGGCGGGGTCAAGGGTCAGGTATATGGTTGATTAGTGAGGTTTAGTTTTGTAAGGCGTTTGCCGAGGAATTATATATATGTGATGTGCACCTGTTTCAATAAAGCGGCCTTTTACACACAATCATGAGTTTGTGGTCTGCTCCCCCCCCCCCGCCCCTCCCTCCCAAGGTAGGAGAGGCAGGCCCAATGCTCTAATGCACAAACTGCCACTAATTAAGATTAAGAATATATTTTCCAGTTGAGATGAAGTCATGAATGTCAACTTGACATTGGGGAAACGAAATCAAACCATTTAGGTCTGGCCAAGAGACTGCTGTTACTGTTTCAACCAGCTTCATGTTTTCAAAAACAAATCATGATAAAAGGACATACATATATGCATACACTGACTTTTGGCCAGCCCTCTTCACCTATTGGTTTGTTTGTGCCATTCACATTCTGCTTCTAGACACCACAACATACAGCATGGGAAAAGGGGGTCAGCCCACTTCAGCCAATGGCTCTCTTCGCTGTAAGTGACAGGATTTTATTTGTAGACAAGTGCACAACTGCCTACAAAGTAGTCCACTTCAATCCCAAGGCGAATAGGCCAGTCATTGGCTTTTATTTCAGCTTTCATGTAATTTTTTTACATTTGTTTTTGTGATGGGTCATGCCACCTTGAGAAGGCAGCATGCTTCCTTTTTCTTCTTTTACACGTTTAATGCCTGTTTCATATGTTTGCAAAAGGCGTGCCAATGTCAGACATGTTGGCTTTGCCAAAGCTTATTAGGTGGTGTTTAATCACTAACGTCACAACAGAAACACCGGCACAACACCGCAACCACAGGCCCAGAATCTGATCATGTTCCTTTTCTGAGACCTGCGCGCACGAGAGAAAGAACTGCACTTAATATGCAATTGTTCAGTCAAAACTCTCATGAATAATGGATTAAAGCTTTTGAATCCGAGATTCCTGTTCATGAAATATCCAGTTGCCTGCTGCAGTACCGAGCCAATTTCAAGCAGACCCCGGTTTATGAAGAGAAAACGTACTCTAAAGTGTGTGTTTTTTGCCTTAAAACACTAATCATCCGTTTTAATTCTTAATGAATGTATTAATACTTAATACTTGGAAGCTCTTCACTCCCTCGTATAAATTCTCGTCCTGAAGTGGTCGTGCATTAGCTTCTTCCGCCGCCACGTTGAGCCTTTCATGGCTCCCGACTGTCCGCTGTAGCCCGGCTCTTCCTATATTAGGGGCGCATATAGATTATTGGCACCTATGGGACCACAATTTGTGGTCATTTGTTTTTAAAGTGTCAGAGTTTTCTAATTTTGTTCTTCTCTTCAGTTTCTATTCTATTTATGAGGATTTCTAAAGCGCATGGCTATCCAAAGGAATTCTGCTGCAGAGGTACAGAGGCTGCTCCCACGGAGAACTCCGGGCCAGATTCACATGGCCTTATGCGCATGTCGGTTTTTTCATTTTAATTTTATTCATTTTTTTGCATAGCCTGAGAAGACGTCAGATCCCGTTAGCTGAGCACCAAGAAGGAACACGGCATACTAGAATAAAAACAATAAGACGTAAATCGAAAGTGCAAGCATAATTACAGAGTCATACCCGCCGACAGCATATAGGCCAGGGGCGGAGTGTATGTACAGGAATGTTAGTGCAGGGGATTTAAAAAGGTGCTGGATAGAGGTGCAGGCACTCGTTTAGCATCAAGGAGTTGAGTGGAGGAATTACTTCAGCAGAAGAGGGAGAGGGTTGGCCACAGATGGTTAAATTCATTAAGAGAATAGGGCTAAGGCTGAAAATACAGGGGTAAGTATACTAGTTTCAATTCTACGGTATCACTTGATGCAAATCACGCAAAGTAACACGTACATAGACGTATTCATGTGGAAAGTGTGAGATGGCTACTATGGGTGGGAGGCCAGTGTTTAATTTGTCCCTGTGTTTCTAGGTGATGGGAACCAGCACTTACATTTGGGGGCGGGGGCTTAATTTTCATCCTCATGCTTTGTCCTATGGGAGAAGAGAGAAGGGCAGAAAATGCAGACAACAGTGACAAAGGCAGATGTAAAGATGGAAAACAAGCTGCAAGCGAGACATAGACAGAAGCATCCAGTGGTGGAAGAAAGAGGTATGACGCGGGTTCAAAACCAGGGAGCCTCGGTATTTAGTAACGTAAGTGCTCAGCAGTGGAGTCGGTGGAGTCCTAAGAAACACTTTTGGCCCATGCACTTCTTTTTTTTGTGTGCAAATTAGGCACTGGAGGAGGCTGTAAGGAAGTGAGCAGGGAGGATGGTGGGGTGGTGGAGGAAGAAGAGGGAGGAGGGCATGTAAAAGGAATGGAGATGGAAAGGAGGAGAAAAGTGTTCTGTGAAGCTGTTAGACTCTCGCAGAGAAGTGATATTGTCAGATGGAAAGTCCTTTGAGGGAAAGGTCGTAGGAAGGACTTTGATTCGAAGATGTTATAGCAACACGCACTGCGGAATGGTTTGGAAAGAGGGAAGAAATGCTGCTTATCACTAGGAATGTTGCTCCAGGCATTAGAGTCAAAGCCGGAGAATGAGTGTTACTAAGTGGATTTTCTGTTCCTAAGGGGAGTTTCCAGACAATGTTTGTCTTTGCAAATGGCCTTTTTCTACCAGTGGAAAACCATGCTTCTGACTCACAAAAATATGATTTGAAACTTATAAAAAGATTTACTCACAAGTACTTTTTTGTATGAGTAAATTCACTTCCAAGAGTGGAGAGAGGCCATTCCAGGTTGTGAATGCCCTAACAACTTGGTGCAGGCCCATAAAATAACATGTTTGTGGGTTTTCAAAAGTGTTTCAATGACTTATTCCTACCCTGGAAACAGTTGGAGATGTACCCCTGTCAACAACAGGAGTACATCATCCCATTCCAGGGTAGCAATGAAAAAAAGAGCCCAACAAAACTGGTAGTTGTAGGATTCTTTATGGAAAACTTGTTTTCCCCGTCGAAATATTTGTTTAAATATATTTCAATGTGCACCTGCACTCATGCAAGATAATTTTCCATAGTGAAATATACAATATCTACATCTACGAACGCCAAAATACCTCTCCCTTATTGTACCTGGGATCTTCTAAGAGTACTCTAGGGAACAAAAGACAGTTGCAGCCTCAAAGGTATACTCTTAAAAATATTTTTGGGATCTAGAAAAATTAAAAAATCTAAAATTTGTCTCCAAGTGTAAGAAGAAATCAATGAGAGGAAATTTCTACATTTTTTGTGAACTGGGCCCACAGTAGATAAATTGCAGACGCTGGAACCATGAAACCCTGGGTTTTAGTCCCCGACTTTCCACTTAACCACGTGTCAGGGCAACTGGTTTCCTCCCGGTGTCTCACTACCTTTATCTGCCAAAAATGGAATTCGGTTTGAAAAGTTAAACATGCAAAAATACTTATTTCTGTCCCACAAACCGAACATCTCAGTGGCTTTAACTTTAGTGTGGATATAAATATTATTTAACAAGATTTTTACTTAACGATTAATGTTACTTAACCATCAATACGTTCACATTACAACCCATATATATATATTTTCTATTTAAGGTTTTTTTTACATCTATGGAACGACTCTACTGTCCTTATTGGAAGGACGATGGGTGCCGACCTAGTGCTTTAAATGGAAATATAGAAGTGCAGGTACTCACTATTTAGAAGTTCCGGTACTCTCTCATTAAAAGTATTGTACCAGTGCTGAGAAGTGCAGCTACTCTCCCTTTCCAATTAAAGAAGTACAGGTACTCAATACTGGACAGTACCGGCCCATTTAAAGCACTGGGTGCAGCAGATATTGCAAACAATGTGCTGGACAAGCAGACCCTGACTGAAATCACACATTGGAAGGACAGTGGTCATGGGCGAGTACAACAGTGGGGACCTGTACATGGGTCGCTGTATTGTCCCAGTGAAAGATACCATGAATCTAGGCTTGCAAACTACCATTGACGCTCTTTCGATCATCCCATCTGAAAGCAGCGTAATCTTACTAGGTCCTACTTCTTCCAGCTCTAGGTCCTGCACAAGTTATGTTATTTGTATTGCGCACAGATACTCCGAGGAGTGTCCCGGCGCGAACCTTGAGGAGTGAGGGGAGCCAATTTAGATAAAGAGAAATGTTTTCAATTTTTTTTTTATAAGAATGGGGTCCTGAATGCTACGGAGAGCAAGAGGCAGCGAGTTCCATGCTAGAGCAGCTTTCAAGGCAAGGGAACTGCCACCCATCCTTTGCAGTTGGAAACGGGGGACATGAGCCAGGAGTTGTGAAGCAGAGCGCAGTTGTCTCGAAGGAGTGTAAAAAGAAAAACGCTTTCGTAAGTAAATTGGATCTGTGGCATGCAGGGTGCGGTGTGCTATGACTAGAGATTTGAACTTGACCCGTTCTGCTACGGGTAACCAGTGAAGTGCGCGCAGGTGTTGTCTCACGCTGCTTCAAATGGGGATGTTAAAGAGAAGCCTGGCCGCCGCATTCTGGACTACTTGTAGTTTATTAAGCAGGTAGCCCGGGAGGCCAACATACAGGGCATTGGCATAATCAATTCGAGATAAAATAAGGGCTCGGGTGACCGTTTCTTTAGCGGCCCTAGGAAGAAGTGGAAAAAATTTCCTGAGGGTTTTAAGTAACCCAAAACAGTTCCTGGCTAGCTTCTTGATCTGGGTCGAGAACGTAAGGTTCTCCTCAAACCAGATCCCAAGATTCTTAGCGGGTTGCCCCGTTGAGGCTGGCATAGCGAAATCAGACAGCCAGAGTGTTTCTCTAAAGTGAGGGGGAAACTTTCCATAAAGGAGGATTTCAGATTTCTCCTCATTGCATTTAAGTTGGGCAGAGGCCAGCCAATGAAAAACTGTGGTCAGACAATTTTATGCGGAGGAGGTGGAACACTCATTTTTTCCCCACGTGAACAAGAGCTGGGTGTCATCAGAATAAGCAATAATTTTGGCCCCCAAATCCTCTGCCAATTGGACCAGAGGAGTAACATAGATGTTAAAAAGGAGGGGACTCAAGGAGGACCCCTGTGGGACCCCCGTAGACACCCTCTGTGGTGACGAAGCCTCTGCTCGGACTCACACTCAATCTCTGTATTTGGCATTCACACCGGCCTTCGTCTTTATTATAGCGATGTTGAATGTTCTGGGTCTGTCCCATTAGCTTGGAACCTAACAAATTCCAAAATGTTGCACCTGGACTGCTTTGCATCGCTAATAAGTTAACCCTGCTCCTCGCTTGTTGGTGGATTTACGCTGCCTCCCCCGCCTCTTCCAGAGCGCAGGCTAAAATGATGAGTGAGCATTGTGACAGATATACATATAGATCGGCCAAGCAGTTCCTAAATTATAAGTCGATTTGTGATGTATCACCACACACTCGCCAATTAGCCTCTTTCTGTAAAATAAGCCCTGTCTGTTCTTGCTAACGCCAAAAATGGAGTGTCTCTCCTTCTGAAGCAGTGTCCTTGGTTTGGACAGCTTGATCTCGACTTTACTTCAAAATCCCATCTATATTTTACTCTGAAACGTTAGTCTCGCTTCTTGGTTTCCACCCTCTGTTTCTTAAGCTCCTGGTGGTGCCAAGAAATTATCCGGGTCACCATGTGCTTTATCAAAGCTGCACATCCTAGGAGAGGGCTTGAGAGGATGCCCAGCATGCTCTTCTGTGTCCGCTGTCGTTTGTCCCTCCTCAGCACCACAGACCAATGAGCCCTCTGCTGGCTGCCAACTCTTAGCAAACCTGACTCTGAATCCCCCGCTCACCACAGTGGTGTAGTCAGCGCCAAAGGGCTCTTGCTCCCCATGTAACTATTTCTATCAAGGTGAGGTCCTTGTTTGACAACTGTCTCAGTGCTTTACTAAGAATGCCCCAGTGCATTGTATTCACTAAAAACAAAATGCAAAACCGTTAAAAACATGATATACTACGTCACAGTTAAACATAACTGCAGAACAAAGATTACATAATAGGAAATGTGGCCCTAGATAAGGACAATCTATTTCCGGTCGGTCCGCTGATCCCACTGGGTCTGCAGTTTTACCCCTGCCTCCCCTGTGCATTCGCTCACCTGTGTCTCTGCCGGCCTTTAGCAGTTTATTAGATGTTTCTGCTACCACTGCCTCTACGGGCTCTGCCCTCGACAACCTTTGGGGTAAAACACAGGTGTTTCTCATAGCTTGTGATCCTCCTCCCTTACCCCCACACCACTCCTGCTTTGTACAACGTGCGCTACTCCTCTAGGGGAAGGGCCGTCTGGTGAAATGTACTGCCTCTTGTATAGTTTTTGGTACCTTTACCCACATGGTACATCAAGTCCCCCGACCCGACAAGTTTAGATTGTCGAGCACCTTCTCCCAGGATTGTGGTTAAATCATGGACACATTTTGGACACTGATCGTTGGACTGTCTTCAGGCTGTCCTTACGTATCGGACATGTGGCCTTGAGCATGGGTCGAAGTACTCCAGATGAGGCTTATCAGATGAGGCTTAGTTAACATGTACAGTGGCTTCATAATCTTCCTTTCTGCTGCTTACACAGCTCTCTGTGAACCCCTACATTCTTCTTACTGTCATCAGGATGTATGGACATGCCTCCTAGACTGTGCAACTCCCAAATATTTACCCTGAATAAATTCACCACTGACCTGAAGTTGCACAAATGCCACGTCATCAAAAACAAAACACTCCGTTGGACAAAAAACACTTCCTTGCTAAACTCAGCATGCCACTTTGCTTTATGTAGGATCTCAATTACCCTCCGTTTCATCTAAGGGGGTTTCAGCATGGATATTTACGCCAAGCAGCCCCATGTAATGTGGGACCCATCATCACTTTCATGTCCAATGGCTCTGTATGATGGACCTTGTAGGGTCATGTAGACCTTCAGTGAAGGGCTCCCTAAATCCCCATGGCTTTTGCTGCCTGCATTCCATTCATGCTGTGGCAAACATGTTTTTAGTCTTCCAGAATGGCAGACACCAATCTTGGAGCAGTAAATTAATAACAATTATAAAACGTGCACAAACATTAAAAAGAAAGAAGCAGCTGGTAGCAAATTGTAGCTGCTGTGCCCTCCGGAATTTTTTTTAGAAAGAAAATATTAAAAAAGGGAACTGGAGGGGCACCCTGTTGAAGTGGGTGGGAGGGACTGGAACAAGTCCTACCAGACGAGTGGCACAGAGCAATGATCAGCACGGAGGAGTGGGTGAGCAACAGGGGAGCACTGGAAAAGCACTAGGAAAAAAAGCAAAAATAAACCTCAGTGAGACCGGCAGGAGCAGGGGAAACAACGAGTGACGTCAGGATGGTGGAGAAGAACAAGCAGAGATGGGGGGCCTGGATGTCAGTGTGGATGCAGCACACAAGGGAAAGAGCAAGAAAACACATGGACTGCCATAGTGTGCTGACAGAAAAAAGTAATTCCTTGATTTCAACCATGGAAGGATATAAGTAATGCAATCAAAAGGATGGTAAAGAAGCTATGCTGGAGGAAAAGGACCAACAGATGCGGAGGAGGGAAAGCCATGGAATACGACGATTGCAAATGAGATTGCCTGGAAACCCAATCAATGATCAGCAATGTGCTGAGCCAAAGCGCACAGTACCAGTAGTGTAAATAATAGGTCTTTTGACACCCACAAGCGGCGAAACCTAAAAAGACGCTCAGAAAAGATCCTATGGTGTAGTGGCTTTGCTGCTAATCTTGGAAATTACCAACTTGGTTTCTTGATACTTTATCTCACGTGTCGTACGCACTGACCTGGACCACTTCATCTTGTGTAAACAGTTAAATCACCATAGTGTCAACAGAAAACGTTAGAAGGAAAGTGCAGCACTTGGAAGTCACTGGTGCACTTCTGAGGAGCTGTAATGTAACAAAATATCTAGCCAAGGGACTTTACTTTTTTTGAAAAGGAGGGATCAAAACATTTAATTTTATGGGCTTGGCGAGGTTTGAAAGAGCATTGTGTATGACCACCCATCAAGGACCCATATATGTGGGTAGGGAGGTACGCACAACCTCCTCCAGAAATACCTTAAACAAAATTGTCAAGTGATTATCAACTCTGTGCATATGTCATGGCATCACTGCCTTTCACCATAAATGTATGTCTTGTGTTAAGTTCCGTCGATTTGTTGAGTGCGCTAATCACCCGTGAGGGTATCCAAGCTTATGGGTGCCATCGTTAAATGACCCACATTTCCTGTCTGCGCGGGAAAATTCTGTGAGAAGAGGCTGCCCCTTTAAGGCCAAGTCCCCCACCTCTCCGTTTCACTTTGCTGTCCTTGCACATTTTCGACGAAAGACTATGATTTATAGCTCCTCTAATGCTCCATCTTTAAATCACTCTCCTGATTGAATTTCTGAGTGGGCAGGTACCAGTTTTCCACACGGCCAATGACACTCCTCGCTCTGCACTATGTCATGCAGCAGGGGTGGCAGGCATTGCAGCGGAAATCATCACTTACCCCCGAGCACAGACCAAATTTGCATCAGCCGGAAAATGATGGAGTCCTACAGTATGGAGAACCACCACAAGGAAGATTCTGGCACCGTGGGACGCAACCACAAGTGTGCACACCTTGCATCCATTTTGGTATTCAGTCCTCGTGGGAATACAAGTGAAAGGGGATGCAGGCTAGGAGTGAACAAAAGGTCCTGCATGTCCCACAGTGCAGGGGTGTGGGGGGAGGGGGAGGCTAGAGTTCCTGGTCCTGGTGGAGCCCCCTCAGCCACCTGGCATCTTTGCCTTGAAAGTGTGTCTGGGTGTGGGTCTCCACGTACTTTGCAGAGGACCCTTAAGGTTTCATTACGCCCATGCTGAAGACTTCATCTAAGAACACTCAGAAAATTACAAGGGCCAACGTTTTGGTAATTGCATGCGTAATAATGCAGCATGGCCCTTCACCACGGGGAATCTAGCGGGCTTGACCTAAATATCATCAGACAAAAATATAATTCCCTAAATGTTGTTCGCCAAATAAATTGCCTCACTGGAGTTAATACTGGTAAACCTAACCTCAAAGGAGCAATGTTTGTTGCAAATAATATTTAGAACACTATCTTTATATCAGATTATATTTTTGTTATCGATACTCTGACATACAACCCATCTAGTGCTGTCTCGTTAAGTTCCTGTAGGACTAAAACAGACACCTCCAGTTGGCATTCAACACAGCAAGCGTTTTCATGGACGGCCCCCATAAAGCAATTTATGCCATACGTAATAAATTGTATCTGGGTAGGGCATTGTCCAAATGTTTATTCTGCTTCAAGGCACCTCTCGCTCATATGGTGGCTGGGTCTCACTTTTGGTATGTAAATGGTTTGCATTTCTTTCCTGAAAAAACCCTGTGCGTATGCTGTTAGTTGGTGAAGAATGGAGCCCTCTGCTGTGTTGTGGCCTATGACGCCAAGACAAAGGCAACGTGTGGAGGACAGAGCGGCCTCGACGGCTAGGGAACAGGGCAACAGCAAGCATTTAAAATAAATATATTTTGCCTTTAAAGCTCTTTGTGGTCTTGTGCTATTCAGTTGACAGCCTTTGAGCCTCTATTCCCAGTTAGATGCTGAGATGTAGATGTGGAAGGCTGCAAGCCGATGGGTGGAACAGTGGACCAACCTATCGCCTACATTAAAGCAGAAAATATTAAGCAATTTTAGAAAAGACGCCAGAAACTACTTTTGTCAGTAATGACTACTCTTATAGTGTTCCAATGTTTACTGCACTATATTATTGCACGTGCGTTGCATTGGAATATGTCACGCCTCTGTGTTTGCAGGCCTGAAGCCTCCCTGTGGTTGGCAGTGACGCTGTGCCGCCCGTCCAGGAGGGCGCGGAGGACATTAGGAGCTCACTCCGACGATAATAAACTCCAACACACCGGACCCAGCGCAGGGCTAGTGGACGGTGACGCGGCCGCATCAATTATCCCTACAGGATTCATGGCCTTTGTACTAAAATCAACCTCTGGAGCAGAAAGCCTTCGACTATACAACAACGCCTCGGCCGACAGCCGATTATTACAGCAGCAGGGAATAACACACGGAGTAATGCCCCCAAAGCCCGTCAGAAGAGATAATAACGAGGCGTACTCAAGTACCACCTACAGACGGGTCATAATTACACACAAATCCACACAAATCACCCAAGACAACGCCATCTGTGAAGCGCGCATGCAGCACGCGCGCTCTACAAAGGGGATGTTTTCTCCGTCTCCCCGTCTATTTTGCAGTCCTTTTCATACTGCGGTGACACAAATTATAAAGTGTTGTAGCAGCGCTGACACCGCCTCCTGCGCTCCGGCACAGATACCGCAATTCTGGGACTTTCTAAAGAGCGCGCAGGCGCCAAGAGCTCGTGCAGCGGCTGCAACACCACAAGACCAAACTTGCGTCTGGCAAACAGCATGGACGCTCCCTCCACGGCGGAAGTTATCAGCATAGTAAACATGTGACACCTCCCTGCCCAATACTTTCAAATTTACTGTGCAGCGTGGACACAATAAAACAACTGCCCGCATCCTGCTGATACCACTTGGAAAATGTTCCCTTCGGCATCTCAGTCCTTGTCTGCTGCTGGAAGGTGTCAACCACAGGTTTAAGCTTAAACTGAGACAGCAGGGTTGGTCAATGCACCTGCTGCTGAAAATATCAGTGTCAACTGCAAGGATGACGTCTGAGTGTCTGTAAGCTGAATCACCATTATATGTCCTCTACGTCACTGACCGATCTTTGAGAGCACCACACATGGAAGGTAGAATGGCTAACCCTGCCTCTGTGACAACCTCTGGACTCCCTGCAGGCAGTATCAACAGCTGGAACAATGAGGCCTACTCGATCTAGAGGATCATGGAGATGCTGGCAACTACATACTGAACATCTGGACCAAGAGTAATCGATATTGATGGGCAGACCCCAAGATGATGACTCCTGATGGACCACCCCCATCGAACTCTCCATTCTTTAATGTCCAGCAACTAACAGACTCCTGTGACAGCGTGTCACCACAGACCGCATCAGACTCCGATGTGTTATGTTCGGTGGGCTGCACCACCGTTGTTGTAGTGGCAGGAGTGTGTCATCGTGAACCCCCACCTAATGTGATTATGTGGGATCGGCCTGCGGAGGGAGGGGCCGGACAAAAGTGAAAGGAATAAAATATACTGGAGCTGGAACTCGTGGTTCAGATCCCAACTATCGCTCCTACACGTCTGTCCCTAGTTATTTGCATAGCGCCGATGCCGTATGCTTTCTCCCCTACCTTCATCCGTTCGTAGTCTGTGTCACAGACAGAACAACTGGCGACGAGGGTGGTCGGACCCTGGTGCATGCAAGTGACACCCGCCATTGGTAATGGCGTCCTCTGTGTCCCGCGCCCAGCCTCCTGTCTTGCGGCCCAAATCTTCCGCTGTAGGTTCAAGGTGGCTGGAGAGCTCGGCGTGCTACGTCCTGACAGGTGTGATCACCGCCAGCCCTCCTGCACCTAGATACGCCACCCGAGGTTGTTTCCCTGTTGCCCAGCAGTGCGTCCGCAGGTGGCGGGTGTAGCGCACACTGTTCCTGTGGCCGCGAGTGCCAGCCCCGCCCCCCAACGTGAGGCAGTGCTGCTTCCTCATGCACAGAGGCCCCCTGTAACGGCCCGACAACAGCGCTGGCGTAGCTGCAACCACGCCACTGAACCCAAAGTAAGGCACAGCAAGGGGAACATCCTAAGGTATCTCCATCATACACTGCAAATTGTTCAAAAGGGGAAGTTATTGCCCTTAGCTGGGAGTGCACCCAGACGCATGACACAACCTTCAGTGGGAAGAACACACAAGCCCAGTCCGGGATATCTTCAGGCCAGCGTGCCAGCACAGGCCTACATAACCACAGCGCTTTGACGCAGGGTGGCAAGCCGAGTTACTCTCATTCTTTCCCCCATTATCACTGACGAGGACTGCAGTCACGCGCGTCACCATCTGCTGTTTTGGTCTGGGGCTTATCAGCTTCTGTGGAAAAACACATACCCACACATTATGTCCACCATACCACCGGTGGAACCGTTTTTGCTTGACGGCCCGCCATCTGCACAGGCGGCCTAATGGAGAGACTGGCTGGAGCGCCTGGAAACGTATTTTGCGGCAGTAGGCCTAAAAGCAGAACGTCAACGCCCTATGTTATTGCACCTGGGTGGCGCTGCGCTACACAAACTGGGAAAGTCGGTAGGAGAAGCTGGACCGCCGCACATGTACGACACACTGAGGACAGCCCTGACCGCATATTTTGAACATCTCGCCAACCCTGATTACGAACGTTTCCTACTGCGGCAGGCAAGACAGCTCCCGGAGGAGTCCATCAACAGTTTTTACGCCTGGTTCAAAGAACTAGCAAGCACATGTACGCTGCTGGATGCCAATGACGAGATAATGGCGCAATTCATTCAGGGATGTGCCTCTGCCAAGCTGAGAGAACACATACTACAAGTCCCGGGGATGGCGATGACGGACATACTGACCATGGGGAGGTCTAAAGAATTGGTCGAAGGTGCGCGCTGCACATATGGAGGCAGCGTTACAACACCAGGTGAAGAAGGAGCAAGTCAACGCCGTGGCGTCCGGAGCTTCCGACAAAAAAACGGTGCGCTGTAGGTCACAAGCCTCCACCAAAACATGCTATGGATGTGGTGGGCCGTTTCCCCACCAAGGCCCAAGCCCGGCTCAAGGGAAAAGATACTACGCATGCAACAAGCTTCACCACTTCGCTATGGTGTGCCGCTCTACCACCCGGAAAGGACAGCGGACCAAACAAGTCAACACCATGGATACCTCCCAAGCCAAGAAAGATGAAGAAGACATGGACGATGATGACTATGTAGAGGGTGCTGTCCACGTCATTCACTCCATGTAACCGGACGGCGGTCCACGACGGCGAGTCCCAAAGTGCAGTGTACTAGTCGCCAGACATCCGGTTCAAGCGCTGTTAGATACCGGAGCGTCCATAAATATCATGGCGCGGTCAATGATGCAAACCCTCCCCATTCAACCAGCTCTGCGACACACATCAACCCAGGTATTTGCATATGGATCTACTGTGCCACTTCCGCTGGCTGGAGTGTTTACTACCAATATCGCCCATAATTCTCACTCAACTCGAGCTAAAGTATACGTCACTCAGGAGGGGTTCGGGATGCTGCTGAGCTGTAGAACGGGCGAGCACCTACAACTGGTGGCATTCGCCTTCGCCATTCATCAGGAGAGGGTAGAGTCATTGGTGGCAGAATTCAAACCTCTTTTTGAAGGCATAGGATGCCTCAAAGACCACATGGTCCATCTCCACATTGACAACTCCATCCAGCCGGAAGCCCTCAAACACCGAAGAGTGGCGTTTCATCTAAGGCCAAAAGTGGAGGATGAACTGCGGAAGCTAGAAAAGGCCGACATCATCGAACGGGTCGATGGTCCGACTCCCTGGGTGTCTCCCATCGTGGTGGCTCGGAAGCCCAAACAGCCAGGGGAGGTGAGAATATGCGTAGATATGAGGCTGCCTAACAATGCCATCAGAAGGGAGCGTCATCTGACTCCCATAGTCGACGACATCGTGGTAGAGGTGAGTGGCTCTCAGTGGTTCTCTAAAATGGATCTGCGAGCCGGATACCATCAACTACTACTGGATCCAGAGTCAAGGGCCATAACCACTTTCTCAACACATGTCGGCCTTCGGACCAACCAACTAACGCCTTAGTTTCGGGGTGTCCTGTGCCGCTGAGGTGTTCCAAGACACCATCCGAGGGGTATTAGCTGGCCTAGAAGGGGTCCTAAATGTCAGTGATGATATTCTGGTGCATGCCCTTACCTTGGAAGAACACATGGACCGCCTGAGAAGTACTTTTCAACGTCTGCAGGACAGTGGCCTTACTCTACATCGGGAGAAATGGGCATTTCTCCAGAAGGAGATTGCTTTCTTTGGATATCATTTCTCCCAGAACGGAGTGTCACCGGACCCGTCCAAAGTCAACGACATCCAGATGGCACCGGCTCCCACTACAGTGACCGGCGTGAGGAGCTTCCTCGGTATAGTCACATACTGTGGACAGTTCATTCGGAACTTAACAGGCCTCACTGCCCCTCTGAGGGAGCTAATGAAAGCCAATGCCAGTTGGGACTGGGGACCTGATCAGGAGAAGGCTTTTCAGGACACAAAGCAAGCGCTATCTGCTGACACCACCCTGGTGTATTTTGACCCAGCTAAAGAGTCTGAGCTGTCAGTGGATGCAAGTCCCATTGGCCTGGGGGCTGTGCTGTCGCAGAGACAAAAAGATGGAGAGTGAGCTCCAGTAGCTTATGCGAGCCGAGCACTGACGGACACCGAGCAACGGTACTCGAACATCAAGAAGGAGGCCATAGCAGTTCACTGGGGTTGCCGTCATTTCCATTTGTACCTCTATGACCAGCCGTTCACAGTCCACACGGACCACAAGCCGTTGATTCCACTGTTCACTGGACTTTCTTCGAAACCCCCACCCCGGATTGAAAAGTGGATCCTGCAATTACAGGAATATCAATTCCCGGTGGTCTATTGTCCAGGGGCACAAAATCCTGCTGATTTTCTGTCCAGACATGCCAGACCAGCCACAGAAGAGGAAGAATCTGCGGCGGATGAGATCGAGGAATTGTCAGGCTGGTTGTGGAGCGGTC
This sequence comes from Calotriton arnoldi, assembly GCA_963921515.1. NCBI lineage: Eukaryota > Metazoa > Chordata > Amphibia > Caudata > Salamandridae > Calotriton > Calotriton arnoldi. Next base: position 1,642,328 of record CAWUFW010001665.1, read on the forward strand.
ACACCCACGGCCCATATCGATGGAAGAGATTGTGAGAGCCAAGACGGAGGATGAGTGCGTGCAGCTAGCCGTTGCTGCCATGACTTCAGGAAAATGGCACTGACTGCTTGACAAGCTGCCCTGCAGGACTGAAGAAGCACGCGTAACTCTTACCGCGTTGCACAATGTTCGTGAAGAGCTAGCCATGTCTCCAGAAGGTTGCCTCATGAGGGGGTCCCGTCTAGTAATCCCCAAGACACTACAGCAACGCGTGGTTGATCTGGCACACATAGCACCCCAAGGGATTGTCAAAACTAAGTCTCGTTTACGCTGCAAAGTGTGGTTTCCCAACCTGGACACCGGTGTGGAGCAGACTGCAAGCCACTGCCCTTTATGTCAAGCGACTTGCCCAGCTGAACCACCTGCCCCGATCATCACGGAAGAGATACCACCTAATCCGTGGCACAGTGCAAGCGCCGACTTCGGAAGTCTCCCGGACGGGAGGCACATGTTAGTTGTCATTGATGACTTCTCAAAATATCCAGAGGTCGAGATCATGGAGTCCACCACAGCAAGTAACCCCATTCCACGCCTGGAAAAGATCATGGCCACGCTGTGAAAAGCAGCGAGTCTCCTGAGATCCCCAATGCTGCCCGGCGCAAGGTCACCTTTAATCCACTTTGGATTCGCTATCTAAAATAACGAGGCAGGCGCTGGAAGCTGGAAGGCAAGAAAAAGGTTTATTACTCTTAGAGGAGACCACGTCAACTGCTGACACCAGGATGTCTTCAGGGAGGTGTTCTACTGGCAATGCTTTTGGCTCTTCCTTTTATACAGGTTTTACACAATGTATTTGTTTCATTTATCATGGTTACAAGCTTGGAGTCTCCGCCCCGGGCAGGTTGTCACACAAGCCCGACATTGTTTCATCAGCATGGTTACACAAGCCCAACATTGTTTTATCAACATGGTTTCACAGGCCCAACATTAACTCTCCTCCCGCCCAGGTCAAAAACAGACAATTTAATTGCAGCTGGACCTTGCTTCAGGGTCTAAACACAAGTGAGACCGGCCAGATCTAAGAGTCCGTTCTGTTGATAAAAACAGGTCCCATTGTTGGCAAAAACAAGTCTTGCTGTGTGCAGTGCAATAAACCATGCTTGCAAGAGTCTGTTTGGTATTTGTAACCTGTTTGTGCAGGGATGAGAGGAAAGACGAGTTTGAGGCAGCAGGTGATGTTGATGTTTGTCGTGGAAATAGTTTATAGCCCCCAGCACACATATCAGGTTTGGTCAGAGAGTCAGAAGGCTGCTAGAGGACAGGGTGAAATGAAGGTGACCAACAGAGTACAAAATGGCTGTGGTCAATCAGAATGACTGTAGTTGATGTGCACGTAGGAACTTTCATCAGACAAGATGGCGCAGAATGTTCATGATTGTCGTTTTGTTCTTAACAACGCAAGGACTTCTAAAAGAGTTGCACACTGACAATGGTCCTCCATTCTCTAGCCACAAATTCACAGAGTATTTGCAGTCTCAAGGTGTCCAACATTGGAAGATCACCCCACGCTGGTCCCAAGCCAATGGAAAGGCAGAGCGTTTCATGCGCACGCTAAACAAAGTTCTTCGGATTGCATTAGTTCACGGTCAGAACATGGAATGTGCCCTATACACTTTTCTCAGAGAGTATCGACTTACACCCCACTCAACGACCCAGGTCAGCCCGGGGTCTATCTGCATTAACCGAGTGCTGGGTGACATCATTCCTCAAGTGGATCAACAATCTAGCCTACAGGAACAGGTCGCCGTGAAGCTGAGACAACGTCAGGTCAAGAACAATCGTATGTTCAGAACCTGTGGAGCAAGAACAAGATTTTTCGAAGTTGGTGATGTGGTCATGGTGAAAAATCGGAATCCAAGAGGAAAATTCACGCTCCCATTTGAAATAGATCCATGGACAATCCAAGCGGTGAAAGGAACAATGGTCACTGCTCAGAAGGCAGGAGAGACTATCACAAGGAATATATTGTGGTTCAAGGAGTACCAAAGTCCCGCAAGCCCAGGCGCTGGGGCATCCTCTGGGATTGTGGACCAAGGAGCAGGACCTGGTGGCGTCTACATGTCTCCAGAACCTAGCGAGGAGACGGTCTCCTCACCGGATGTCCGAGGCATTTGTCCTGATGGAAGCCTAGAAACTGTTGTGTCCCCAGCTTCAGAACCAGTTCGCCAGAAGTCTCCCGACGGCTGTCAACGCCCGCTGGCAACTGGAGGAGGTGGCAGCCAGGAAGGTGATGGTCATCGCAGGAGCGGGAGGTACCACCTCAGACCCAGTCCTGCAGCGTCTTCTCGACTGAAGGACTTTGTATTAACCTAATGTACAGAACATGGTCTTGATTGTAGGAAGGTGGAATCTGACTATATGGTTGCCCCCACTTTTTTCCTGGTGTTTTGCTGGTTTATGACTTAGTTGGACTGGGATCCTGCTATTCAGGGCCCCAGTCTATCTGCTTTCTCTGTAAAATGGTTTCCATGTGCCTTAGGCACATCTCTGATTGGAATCTGGAGTGCCCTTATAAGTCCCTAGTATATGGTATACTATGTACCCAGGGCATAGGTACCTCAGAGGCCTACCAGGGGCTGCAGCATGTATTGTGCCACCCCTGGAAGGCCATCCAAACTGACACCACAGGTCTGCTACTGCAGCCTGGGTAAGGTGGTGCATGCACTCTTACTGTGATATAGGCTACCTATATCACTAAATACCTACACACATATAAACCTATAAGTCACTCCTATGGCAGGCCTTGTCAATCCTGGAAGGCAGAGTGCATGGTTCCTATGTGAGAGGGTGCTCCTGCATGAGCAGGGCCCCTCTGCAGCGGTCGGAGACCCTTCTCTGATGCTGTTTGTAGTGCAGCCTGACCATATACTCTTAAGCGCATTATAACCTTGCGTTAAATGCTAACTTTGGGATGGCTGCACGGAAACATGTCGTGTTTGGTGTCAAACATCTTGGAATACTACCCCCCGCCAATTCTGGCGGCGGGGGTAGCATTCCACCCTTCTAGAGGGAGAGACATGTACACACTGGCTTGCCCGGTAACTTCTTTCTAAAGCCCTGGCATCACAAAATGGATGCTGCTGCCACAGACACAAGTCTGGCCTCCTGCTGCTGACCGAAACTCCAGCAGGGGAGGCCTGGACAATAGGTTTCTGTCCCAGGGAGGTGTGACCACCTCCCCAGACAGGATAGTGTGTATTGGGGCTGGGCGGGAGCACTCTCGGGTGCTTTGAAGTCCTGCACTGGGGGCACATTTGGTGTCCCTGTGCATACCCCAGTTCAAACCGGATCAGGGGCTTCCAGCCCCTGGTTTGGCACGAACTGGACAAAGGGAAAGGGTGTAGCCACCCCTCTGCCCTGACCCACCCATAGGTGGGGCCACAGAGTAAGTCCAACCCCTAAACTTAGTATAAGTATAGGAACCCAGTCCTTAGGACTTTAGATTATCCCTGGACGAAACTCTGACACAGAATCCTGGACCTTCGACGCTCTACTACAAGATTAGAGGACAGAAGAATCTCCCTTGGGGTCAAGGAGTGACTCTCCTGCTTGGCAGGCACCAAAGAAGCAATTGTCCGGTCTGCATCGCCTAAGCTCCCGTCGGACGCCGAAGTCTTTGCATCACCAGAGGTGGATTTCCAGACTTCCCCGAGGCTGCCCTGAGTCCCCAGCAAAGCTGAGGCCCGGAGCTGTCGTGGGTAATGTGGAACCGTGACCCCTGGACACCGCACGCATTTGCAAGTGCATCCTCTTCTGGGTCTCCCACGAAGTCGTGCTTTGGGCTCCGAGTAGCCCTAGCCTCCAGCACCAACTGCACCGAAGATCACTGGCCTCCACTCCACGAGTGTCCTGTGAGCCAGCTCCACGTGCACCGTCTCGAGGCTCCTTCGCGGTCGCTAGCCCGTTGGCTAGTAGCCCTTCACGAAGGCCAATCCTTTTCTTCTTGGGCTCCCTGGTTGCTCCAGGCTTGCCCTCACTTACCCTCGCTGGGTGAGTTCCTCAGACCTTGCTGGTCTGCATCATCGTCAATCTTCAACTTCATCGAGACTTGCCGTTGCCAAGGCTTGTTGGGTCCAATCCGGTCGCCGACACCTCAGCACTCGACAGACATCGTGTACCAGCCCGAATCCTGCTCCTGGTCGCCGACAACGCCTCCTGGACCTCGTGGCTGAAGAGTCAAGACGACCGTCAACCTACCTGAAGCACTCGACATCGGTGGGCATCTGCTCATCGCCTTCCTGGTCACTGGCTAGTGACCCAGACTCTGTCCCCTCTGCTTTCAGGTTCTTCAGATCTCCGATCCACCTTTGGATCCACCCGGACACTTTCCACTTGGTCGCCAGCAGCACTTTGCCGCAGATCGCCATTCAAATCGACGACGAAACCAGACCCCGAAAGGCACCTATGCACCCGGCTTCCCTGGGTGAGGTAACAAGAGTACTCCGGTGCTCCCGTGGGTAGAGACTCTAGAACGACCTAGTTCTCAAAGGGTTTGCTCCAAGTCCTTCTTTAAGTGTCCCTTTTCTTTAATTTCCAAACCGCGATTTTCTCCATAGAAGTTAACGGCGATTCGCTGCTGTGTAATTACACTGCACGCGTCCCCCGTGGGTCCCCTGTGTCACTACCTTGGGTGGTTCCTTGTGGTCCAAGCACTTCTAGAGGCTCTAGGCCTAGTGTCTAGCTCAGTCGTGGTTCTTATACCACTTTATTGGTATATGGTTTGGTACGCCCCTAGGGCCCAAACGTGTATTTGTGCTATTACTGTGTTTAAATAACTTATAACTTATGTACTTCGAACTCTAGCCTCATAAAGAGACTAGAGGGATGTGTTTAGTAATAAATACATATATTTTGAATATATACCTGGTGTGGTGCTCTTTCATTTGATCACTCAAGAGATTATAGACTGGTAAAACAAGCTGCTTTACATTCCTTCAAGACTTAGCCTGAAGGCTGCTCTCCATAGCTACCACTAGGATAGCTTTCAATAAGGTTGTCTTTAACCTATCTCCAATAAGGGGTTGTTTGGACTGGTGCAAGGTGCCCACTATAATTAGTGGACAGCATATGCCAGGCCAACTTCTCACATTGATGATGTTTTTTCTCTCTCTCTCCCTCTCTCTCTGGTTTTTGTAGTTCGGTTGATATTGACAACGGCGTTGATAATGTTTCAGTTTTGTTTAAAATAAAGGAGGAATGTTATGTTCGGTGGGTTGCACCACCGTTTTTGTAGTGGCAGGGGTGTGACATCGTGAACCCCCACCCAATGTGATTATGTGGGATCGGCCAGCAGAGGGAGGGGCCGGACAAAAGTGAAAGGAATAAAATATACTGGAGCTGGACCTCGTGGTTCAGATCCCGACTATCACTCCTACACGTGTGTCCCTGGTTATTTGCATAGCGCCGATGCAGTATGCTTTTTCCCCTACCTTCATCCGTTCGTAGTCTGTGTCACAGACATAACACGATGCGCGCTGGAAACCTCAGACCTTCCTGGAAAGCTATTCCCAAACTACAGAAAGGCACTGCAATGTTATACTAATAGCCGATTGTGTATTATAAAATGCCAAATAACCATGGCATCAACATCTTCTTGTACTGCAACCTACCTCCGCTGCAGCTGTAGAAACATCGCAGAGGCGAGCAAGACCATTATGGTGATACGTTCCTTAGAACTTACCGGAGGAAAGGTGGTTGCCAGCAGCATCCTCAAAATGTGGAAGCCTGTCTCGTAAAGACGTTTGGCAGGTGAAGATGCATTGGTTATTTCAGAAGAAAGCACTGGCTCCGATTGAGAGGAGGAGCTCTTTTAAATGCTTGTGCCTTTGCTTGGCCAGAGGTCCCTTTCAGGGACTGCTGTTCATCTGTAAGAAAAATTTCTTCACTCACATTATTAGATCAGAAGTGAAACTGGCAGCACCCCTGTGACACTTCTCTCCATGGAAAAGAAAGGAAAGCTATCAGGTTACATTTGCCTCCCTCTGTGACCATTCCACGTTAGCATCACCAGGTTTACTTCCCTCTCAGAATCTATCACTCTTGCCTGTGTAAAAAGTGAGAGGAAGTCTGTCCTACTCCATGGTCAACCCTGGAAGGTCTAAGTACCTTCTTCAAGCTCAATCCTCCTCGCATCTCCCTCGATCTGTCCTTATCTGCAGTCGAGACAGGGTGGGAACCCGTCCGTTATGTTCTGGACTAATCTCAAATAAGGAGAGTCGAAGGACAGGTCAGGATTCTGCTTAATTGCATCCCTTTCATCCCTTTACCCATTTCTACCCATTTCTTTGGATCTTCTGCTTGAACCTTACATTTGAGTACGCGTAATTGGATCATAAGACTGTGATGGGCGGCCACATAGCTGCGGTAAGGGCAAGGTAACCCTTCGGCCTATTAGAAATCTGCACGGGCAGTGATAATAGATATTTGATGTCCTGCAGTGCATACAGTGCAGACAGCTCAGCACAGAGCAATGTGCGTGCCTGCATAGACAATAAAGGACATGAACCATTTAATCCATTGCGTGAATTGTGGTTTATGCAGTGTGGCTCAAGATGGTGAACATTTTGTGTAATGAAGCTTTTAGAGATGGACTGGTCCACTAATCTTATGGCTTTCAGCTACAGAAATGAGGGCTGGCCGATACCAGCTCCGCCACAAAGGGCTGAGGGACAACTCTAGCCCACGCCCACCCTATATTCTGTCCTGGTACCACAGGTCTGAGGCTGATCGGCATCTTGTAGCCTCACCACAGGCAGTGCGAGTGTATCAGGACACTAGGCAAAGGGACATTTTAATCCTGCTTTCTTGGTGATGGGGGGTCTATTTCATGCTTCTAGAGGCTGTCTGATGGCCTTAGCTGAAAGGGCTGTAGGCAACTACCTAGAAATGCCACAACGTCGAATTGGCTACTTACAACGTCACTGGAGCAGATAAGGCCTTTTTTCTGTCTGGCTAACCTGTCTAACATTTTACATCAGGAAACCACCTCCTGCACTAGCAGATGCATACTTAAATAGTGAAAAAAACATTGCTGGCGTGGCGCAGAGTATGGCAACCTATTCTCCAACGTGAAATAAGGATTGGACGCTCTAAAGCAATCTCGGTAGCCTGAAGGTGTTTAATAAAATATCAAATTAAATCAAATCTCAAGCTCTTGAACCTTGTGTAGAACAATCTATGCCAAACTGCAAATTTCAGTTCCAGCAGAATTAAGGAGAAAAAAAAACTTTCATTCATCCCTAATTTGGTTGGAATAATGAAGACAGGCTTGCTGACCTCTGCATCTGATGGCAAATTCTTCAGAAATGCATTCAATCTATCATCATTTGAACATCTTGGCCTTCCAGAAGGCCAGAGCGGGAATCAGAGACCATGCTTTTTTTCTTCTGTGAAAAAGGAAAATTAGATCGCACGTGGGGGAAATTAAATAACCACTGGACCAGTACATGGGTAAATAATTTATCTTACAAGTTTCACCGATGCTCTCCGAGAGGGATGGGATAATGAAAATGACCTTCCCTCCTCCTCGCCGCGACACGCCGGCCGGCAGTCTGGAGGGACACCTAATGAAAAGATAGGGAGTTTTATAGCCTGCTTGCCAGGCCTTCATCTATAACCACTCCTTTGTTGTATAATATACACCTGAACCACTGACAGCGCCCCAGCCACAACCTCTACACAAAGGGGAGTGAAGGTCAAACGCTAGTGACAACACTGCCCAAACATTTACATCCAACTGGAATTTTACAGCTGCGATCAATTTACCTCAACGATGATTAATAAATTTTGATGCCCTTGAAGCAGACGATGAAAAAGAGAATGCCATAAATATAGCAGCACTTGTTATGGAGACTGACTCAACGTTTTATCAGAGCTGGCAGGTTTACAGCACTTCCCTGGACACCAATGGAGACATTTTGAGAACGGCCATTTTATCCACACGGACAAAGGTACAAAATCTACATTATACTTAAACTGCTTTCTTTTGTTTTGTTCCATTGATTCGTGTAGAAATGACTAGAAGACTGAAGAAAATTGCTATCTTGGAAAACAAACTATACCCGTTAGAGTGTGACATAATAAGTCAGCAATCACTTGGATTAAATTAGCCACACTTAATAAGATTGATAGATATATGGTTAAGGTCTCCTGCATATGAAAAGGCAGCAGTGCTTCATAATAAACAAAAATTGAGAAAGCTATAAGATCTCTCCTTTAGGCTTTGTCAACGAAGACGTTTTGGCTTTCTTAGCCCTTTTTGCTCATGTTGTGCAGCATTGGCAAAAAGGAAATTCAGTTAAAAAAAAAGGTACAGTGAGGTTTATGCATGCATGTATCACAATGCTTGCACATATGCCTCATGACACTATGTCAGCCCAGCATAATGACGTATACACGTTCAAGCATCACCACATATGCACACACACAAAAGAAAAAGGCCGTTTCCAGAATATGAGCTTTCAAAGGATAGAAGTCATCCAACAAAAGGAACATAACGAAGCTATGCTCCATGGGTGGGGGGACAAACACAAGTAAATGGAAGAAAAAAGCTTTGAATAAGATGTAAGAAAATTAGATTAACAAGTGTCAACTAATGGTAAGCAATGGGCTAACCAAAAGTCCGCTGTAAAAATTGGTAATGTCCACAATAGGTCTTCCACAACAGACAGCTAAAAGGTGTAATTGGGCGAGACTTCAAAATAAAACCACAGAGTGTGTATGTGGTTGCCACTGGGTAGTTATAGTTAGGACCATGTTTTCGGTTTGCTTATAACTTTGGTGGTGTTTGACGAATCTTCACGAAACTTCCCCCCCAAAAAAAGTTCTACCACCTCACGTACTTCCTGAAAAGGTTTGAGGTGATCCGTCCAGCAGCAGCAGAGAAAACAAGGGTCCAAAGATGCATATTCTCCATTCCTTTTTTCATAGAAAATGTAGACACTAGAGATAGCGCCTAGATGCCCTTGCGAGTGAATAGTCACGCTCAACAAATACATATTGATTGAGACACAGCTAGCGCCCCCAAATGGCTGAATGAAATTTGGCAGAAAACAGGTTTTTGGGTTTTGGTGTAATTCTGTTCAGTAGTTTCAGATAAATTAAGGAAAAATAATATAGATATTTCATGCAGAGGAGGATCCGTGGAGGTAACAGATCCCATGATGAGATCTGATTGGCTGCCACCACAGAAACCTGCTCCCACTGGTTGGGAGCACAAAACTTTCTCCCTGCCTGCGTTGTTGGGAAGGGAAACACAGAAGTGCTCCCACTAGGCAGGAGTAAAAGAGCAATGCCGTCTCCTGCCGCACCCGGGATGGGTGTTGACGGGGGAGCCTGCTTGACTGCATTGCCAATGAGTCTCCCATGGATAATGCTGTGGTGAACCCTGGATGGGCGCTGGGGCATCCCATTGTTTAGAAGAAAAAAAATAAGCGGGCAATTTCCTGATCCTGGGGCTTCACCTACAACGCAAAACGTAAAAAAAAAAATGTTGGAGGGTGACCCGGGTGGTGGGCACCGTGGCACCCCAGTATTTTTTTAAAAAAACGATTATGATATATATATATATATATATATATATATATATACACACACATACATACAAATATATACTACTGGAGGTCACCAGTAGGTAGCTATAGATAGGACCTAGTTTCCATAGGAAAAGCATTTTTTAATTTGCTTGTAAATTTGGTGGCATTTGACGAATCTTCATGAACTTCTCCCCACAAAAGTGACCTCCTATTTCTAGTTCTGCATGGAAAGTTTCGGAGTGATCCGTCAAGTGGGAGTGGAAAAAAAGAGGGGGGGTTCAAAAAATTTGCATATCCAATTTTATTTCCCATAGAGATTTTAGACAGGACTACAGCCCGGACTGCTGAACAGAATTACACCAGATTTGGTAGAAAGCTAGACTGTGGTCAAGAAATGAGTGCTTTTTGTGATTTGGTGTAAATCCGTTAAGTATTTTTTGAGATATTTAAGGAAAAAGAAATTTGTTTATCTAGAGACTTAGAACCATGGCGGATCCTTTGCGGCGCTCCACGAATCCTCGCGCCAACAGCAATGCTATGATTGGCTGGCCGGAATGTAAGTAGAAAGTTGCTGCCGCCATTTTAGTTGTTGGGGAATGGTCCCCAGCTGTGAAAATTGAGATGAAATGTAATAGAAGTGTTGTACAGGTACCCTGACCCTATGGGTGCATTATAGGGGTCCCTGATGGGCAAGACAATGCTCCAAAACTATTTTTTTCCACGTGCCAGGATTTGCAGATCATCCGCAATGCTCAGTGGGACTCCCGTGTAACATCGCGGCGGATCCACAAATTCAGCTGAAAATGTTTAAAAAATATATATATATGCACTCAAAGGTGCACTCAGACATTCATAATCCCACACACAGACTCAGATACTCTCAAACTCACTCACAGACCCACCCAGACACTCACACACCCATTCACAGACCCACTCAGTCACACACCTACTCATAGATGCACTCAGATACCCTCATAAACCCCACTCATAGACCAACTCAGGCACTCCCACACCCACTCACAGACCCACTCAGACACTCACACCCACTCACAGACTGACAGTCTCATACCCACTCACAGACACTCTAACACCCACTCAGACACCCACTCACACGACACACTCAGAGACTCATATACTCACTCTCACACTCAGACCTACTCAGACACTCTCACACCCACTCACAAACCCAACTCAGACACTCTCACACCCACTCACAGGCATACTCAGACACTCGTACACCCACTCTCATACACGCTCAGACACTTACGGTAAACATCGTTTACCACGCATGCGAGACAACGCATGCCATTACAAGGCGGTCGTTACACCGACCGCATTGTTACATCACATACGATTACAACGCAAGTCGGAACAACGACTTGCTGTATGGGGCAGAAGGTGTTGGATTTAAAATCCAACACCTTCCCTACTGTTGCACAGACTGGAGTTGGAATAGTAAATTATACTATACCAACATCCAGCGCCCCCCCTACAGCAAGTCGTTGTTCCAACTTGCGATGTAAAGGTATGTGATGTAATAACGCAGTCATTGTAACGACTGCGTTGTAATGGCATGTGTTGTAAACGCATGCGAACTAACATGGCATATTCACACACACACACACACACACTCAGACACTTTCACACCCACTCAGACACTCGCACATCCACCGCGCATGAGCGACATCACTGACCATGTCATGAGTGATGTAATATGTGAGGTCATAAGCAGTGCATTGCGGGGCCTAAGTTATAGTTAGCTCAGGTAACTAGAACTGCAGAATTTGTATGGGCAAAACGTAAACCTAACCATAACTTCCCAGTAACCTTAGGTCTTTTCAGTGAATATATATATATATATATATATATATATTCTAAACGAGGAGACATGCACTCTTCGGTGCTATACAAACAGGCCCTCCAGACGTGCTCTTAGAAACAGTTCTTTATTCCAGGCAAAATCAATGGCATTACGCGTTTCGGCTCCCATGAGCCTTAATCATATGCACATCATGCTTGAGAATTCGTCTGATTTTGAAAGCGTGGCTCCAAAACAGGAAAAAAGGACTAGGACCGCTTATATGTTGTTCTATTTAAAGTGGGTCACTCAAATGTCATAAGGTTCTTAACATGTATTCTGGTATGCAGACAGTGATAGTTTTCTATAATTCTTGTACAGGTGAACACCTTTTAGTAGTTGCATGATTAAACTGATTACATTGCAGCACTGTCTTCGTTTTGCATATTATTTATACTTTTCAGGACCACAGTGCCCATAATGCCTTGTTCTTGCTTTCTTTTCGATTCCCCATCCTTCCCTGTTTTATTTCCTTCACTGTTCAAAAAATGTCTCTTTCAAGCCTTTACAGGATATAATTCCACTCGTGGCAAAGACATTCAGTTTCAGTCACTGTTACGGAAATACTGCTCCCATTTCAGACATAATTCTCACATTAGAATGAAACTTGCCTGTTACTTGTTTTTCAATCAGCACGTCGTGCTAGGGTAAAATACCCCCACAAACTCTGGCCGGTTCAGTCAGTTTTCCCAGTAGAGGCAGGCCTCTCAATTGTGGCCCTTCCATACACACTTTGTCCACGTCCTGTATTTCGGCGGGCAGGCATCCCTTTATTAAATCCAAAAGCCAGTGATGCGAAGGATGCCCTGCCTCTCGAGTCGGGGCCTGTCAGGGTGCATCAAACACCTACACATTCCAAACGAGGAGACATGCACTCTTCGGTGCTGTACAAACAGGCCCTCCAGACGTGCTCTTCAAACAATTCTTTATTCCAGGCAAAATCAATGGCATTACGCGTTTCGGCTCCCATGAGCCTTAATCATATGCACACCATGCTTGAGAATTCGTCTGATTTTGAAAGCGTGGCTCCAAAACAGGAAAAAAGGACTAGGACGCTTATATGTTGTTCTATTTAAAGTGGCAGTCACTCAAATGTCTTATGGTTCTTAACATGTATTCTGGTATGCAGACAGTGATAGTTTTATGGAAAACTATCACTGTTGCATGATTAAACTGATTACATTGCAGCACTGTCTTCGTTTTGCATATCATTTATACTTTTCAGGACCACAGTGCCCATAATGCCTTGTTCTTGCTTTCTTTTCGATTCCCTGTCCTTCCCTGTTTTGTTATTTCATTTATGTTCAAAAAATGTCTCTTTCAAGCCTTTACAGGATATAATTCCACTCATGGCAAAGACATTCAGTTTCACACATTATTATACATGGCACCACCCCATTTTCTTCAGCCCGAACTCCTTTCACTGTTGTGGCGTACAGTCTGACACTTGTAAACGTTTCATCCTAGATTATTTCACTATGTCCCATTGACATACCCCTTTAATTGTTTACAAGGCTTCTTGGTATAACAATGTAAAAGACTTTATTGAATTCTAATAAGATCACATCTGGTACTCGCTTCTGCTCCTAGTTCTTTGCAGCCCAGGCAAATTCCCGACAGTAATTCCAAACAGGGATAAGCGGCTGACAGGTTTTACAGTAACTTACTGGTTTCAACACCTTTAGAGATTCTTTCCTTTACAATCCCTTTTCAGGTCCAAGTCCACGAGGCACAGTCAACCTTCAATGAATGCCACCTTCAGAATTCGATTTAAGTTAATATATGTCAAAGACAAAGTGTTTTGGAGATTGGGCCCAAATATCTCCCAGACGAAATCCAAAAATAAATCCTTTTAGAATCTCCAACACTAGCCCACTCCGTATTCCCTGAATTCTCAGATTTAGAAATAAAAAAAACATTTTGGCAGTCAAAATTTTGCATGTCAGTCACCCACTCATGGAAACACTATCAACTGTCTTAAAAGATACCAAATGTGACGTTTCTTTTAGAAAACAACTAAGGAACCTCTTCTAAGTGCCAGCCTTTCTTAGTCTGCTTTGAGGGCATCTTCAGAAGCGCGTTGGATGCAACGCTCGCGATCCAACCACGTAGCGCGAGCCCTTGGCTGCGGATGGCAAGATGCGGGTGCACTGCATCATTCATTCCCAGAACAAGTACAATGACCTTTTTAGAAAAGAAAGACTGCCTTTAAAGGCCACCCTGGAGGAGGTGCTGCAAAAGGACTTCAAGAGAGCTTCAGAAGGGAAGCAGTGGTAAGAAATCTGAATTATCAATATCAGAAGCAAACGCGCTTCTGAGAATATCCTCAAGCCTCCATCTAATTTTTTTCTATATTGTACATCAAGGCATTTACTTTAATAACTGCTCCTTACAGATTACATTAATTATAATCAAGAAGATGGGTGAAAATTGTGATCCATTCGTTGGCAATAAAAAAAATTCTATAAAGGAAATGAAAAAATAAGAGGGTAGATGGAGAAGGGCATGCTTAACTATAACCCCCAAATGGGTGCATGCGACTTTGCTAGTACGTTTCTATTTCTACTGAACTCTCTGTCAGCTCTTACCCAACTCGCTGACACACTAAAGGAATATGAACGAGAACTGAAGAGTCACCTTCTATCTTCGCACCAATTACACTCGAAGTTCTGCATCTGGTCTTTAGAACTAATAGCGAAAGTGATCAGTCACAGAACACTTATAACTACCATGAAAACAAGCCGTGCTTTAAATAAGTGTGTGTGTATTTGTGTGCGTATGTTTGTATAATATATATATATATATATATATATATATATACATACATACACACAAATACACTTATTTTAAGCACAGTTATATATAGGACTACACCAATATATGTTGATCCCTGTACTATTACTGCTGCATCATCTTTTATGGCATGCATCTCTCTTGCACAAAAAACTTTGTATTGTTTCCACACTACATAAAGTCATTTTTTTCCGTATTTCATGTCATTTTCTCTTTTATTTTTTAATGTAAAATGCGCTAGATCGCGGCTGGGGCTAGGATCACGGTATACAAAAAAGAGTTTAAAGAAATAAAAGGACTATTTGTAAACCCTGAGTTTTAGAACCGAGACCTGTCTTTTAATAGTACTCTATTATGCCGGCAGATATCAATAGCTGAGGTCTTCTTGGGAAGATTGAACTAGTAATCAAGGGTGAAGTGGGACGTTGATGTCCACCGTTGAGAATCATGTGCTTGGCATTTGATGCGCTTCTGCTATGGAGAATTCCTTCAAGCCTTTCACAGTGCAGGCGTCTGCAGAAGAGAGTAAATCAGGGTTGTATTGGAGTTCACGATTAAATAGATTTTGCTAGTGTACTTTACACGACCTCCGTCGTAACAGAAGCTCTAACACGTCAAAAGGTCCAGCAACCACCCACAGCCCCATCTACCGTCCAATGAACACTTGGACATTCTCCCGTCTCTATCCGTTCCACGTACTCCTGAGTTGGTGGTGTCTCCGTCTCCAACCCTCTCTGTTCCTGGGGGACCACCCATTCATTCTACAGTGTTGGATACCTTCCAGTGTTCTACTCTAGAGGGTATGGAGAGATTTTCGCCCAGTGCTAGTTTCACTGCCTACTCCGACAACCTTCACCTCAACGGTGTTAAATGGCTTCCTCCTCCTTAATATAAGGGAGGCATGCAAGGCCATTTTTAAATGGCTGGTTAATAAAAGCGAACGCCCCGATGTTTATTCCAACATTCCTTAGCAGGACCTTTAGTCCGAGAAAATTATTCTTAATATCAGGGTACCACTTCTAACTACATTG
Source organism: Calotriton arnoldi (assembly GCA_963921515.1). Classification (NCBI taxonomy): domain Eukaryota; kingdom Metazoa; phylum Chordata; class Amphibia; order Caudata; family Salamandridae; genus Calotriton; species Calotriton arnoldi. The sequence goes on from CAWUFW010001665.1 coordinate 1,657,582, forward strand.
GAAACATTGAAGTCCATAGTAACAGCTTAAGAAGCCGGACAAAGGATGAACGTTCCATGAGAGCAGGCCAAAGAGTGGTGCCCAGATCTAGTAGGCTCTTCAGAACCAGATGAACAGCCCAACACCAGCAATGATCTGCGCCATGTTGGAGGGGGGCTGTAGAGGTGGGGGGCAGGGTACTGCTCTCAGATGAAGCTCTATGGCTGGGGTAGTCCCCTCAAAAGGTGAGCATAAAGGCCACAATTGAGAAGACGACTCATTTTCTGTGATAATACTAGTTTTGTCAACCTCACTTTTACACCTGCTAAATTGATTGAGCATATTAACTGTAGTCTTTTGCAGTTGGAAACCAAATCAATAGTTTCTTGACAAAAGTGACATCCATCCCAAACACTGTTTATATACCATCAGTGAGAACGGCCAATCACACGATAAGAACAGAGAACAATAACGACAAAGTCAGACTGCCAATGTCAGCGGACATCTCTTAGAAACTAACCACACTCCAGAAAGGCATAAATGTGGAATAGGCCCGATGCTTCATGTGGATACTAAAAAAACATATTTACGATACCATATGCGGTGGTGAAGGCGTGTAGCCAGCGCCACAAAAGACAACTGCCCCGGTTTGTGACTGTGAGCAGCATTTTTAAAGCTTCTCACAGTTTCAGTCCCAACTCCACTCAAGGATTCCCATATATCTGGAATGTGAGTGAGGTAAACATCAAAGTTCTTCAACTACAATAATAAAAAATAATTACATACACTTTTTCTAACACAGGTGTGCCTTACCGCAGAGACTAGCCCTGCAATTTCCTTCCCACAGACTTAGCAGATTTGTTTGTGTTGTTCTGTGTGGGACTTTTTATGTTGAGCTTGCAGCCAAGAAATGGCTTATCTCGAACACCTCAAAACCTGAACGAATATGCTGTTACTTTGTTTGGTCTTCCTTGCAAAGCAGTTTATAAAAATTCAGCAGTTAAAAAAAATTCGCAAAGCTTAATAAAAATGCACATATTTTTGAAAGGGAATAAATCGTTGAGCAGGAGTATTTTATTTCAAAGCTTAGTGGAGAGCTGCACAGAAAGAAAGGAAACCCTTAAGTACTGGTGCTGACCAACATACATACATGCTTCAAGATCATGCAAGAGACAATATTTTAAGAGAAGGAACTGAAATCATAGTTATTGCTATAAAGGCTGCTGCTCACAGCACACACAAGACAGAGATTCCTCAAATATTCACCAGCACCAGCCAGCACTCAAACACCAGCAACTGCCAAAATGTTCTTGCTAGAAAAATCAATATAAACCATACGGAGCGCTAGCAACTGATTGAAAAGTCCATGAGTAAATCAAAGCACTCTTCCTTGCATCTTGGTGGTAAAAAACAAAAGAAAAAACAAACACCAGTCGGTGCTTAGCCAGGTTGGAAATGAAACAAGGTGAGAGAAAAGGAATTCTATAACCTTAAAAAAGGCCTCGAAACCAACAGCTTTAACAAAGAAACCACCTTGAGCCACGCCAATCCCTGTACGACAAAGGAATCCTGTATGTAAATTTACACTCGCAAATATATTTTCAGAAACACCAACTGTTAATAAAATAAAAAATCTGTCCCTCAACTGCTAATTGACCTGTACCCAAAATCCCTTCTTAGAGTCTTGGGAGCTAGTTTTTCCTGATAACAGAAGCCCCATTACGACTTCGTTCGTGAAATCCCTTCCATGCCTGTACCACTCGGAACCCATTACACAATTGGTAACACTGGTGTTTTCCGAAAATTGCTCTCTTCTACAACAGCCTCAGTTCGCTGAGGTTCGAAGCTAGTCCCCAATCACCGGGAAACAGCCTTTACAACGCAGGCTGAGCCACGCGTGCCGTTTCCCCACAAGCGTTACAACGCTTGCCTGAACCACGCATCTGCCTTCACCACGCTTATGCGTGGTGAAGGCAGATAGCGGTCTAGTGTCTGGATGGCGGGGAGAGTAACAGGAAGCGTTGGAACAGGAAGCTCCGGATGCGGCCAGGTAAATGTGCCTGCAGCCGGGTTTGGAAGGGGTAGTTTTTAGGGGTGGGTCGGTTTTAGGGCTCAGGGCGGGAGGGGCGGGGTAGTTTTTTGAAGGGGCGAAGGTTTTAGGGCTCAGGACGGGGAGGGTGGGTCGGGGTAGTTTTAATGGCTGGGGCCAGGGGTAGTTTTTAGGGGTGGGGTCGGTTTTAGGGTGTGAGGCGGGGGGGGGTTCAGGGTAGTCTTTTTAAAGAGGCAGGGTTTTAGGGCTCAGGGTGGTCTGGGTAGTTTTAAAGGCCGGGGCCAGGTTTGGGGGAGGTTTTAGGATGGGGATCGGTTTTAGGGCTATGGGTGGGCGGGATCGGGGTAGTTTTTTTTAAAGGGTGGCAGGGTTTTAGGCCTCAGGGCGGGGGAAGGTGTAGGGGTAGTTTCGTGGGCAGGGGTAAGTTTTAGGGCTCAGGGCGGGGGGCTGGGGTCAGGTTGTTTTGGTGGGGGGCAGGGTTTTAGGCCTTAGGGTGGGGGGAGGGGAAGGGGTAGTTCTAAGGGCAGGGCGGGGTCAGTTTTAGGGCTCAGGGCAGGGGGGTGAGGTAGGAGGATAGAATTTTAGGGCTTAGGGTGGGGATGGGGGGGGGTCGGGGTAGTGGTAATTTACCATGCATATCCCTTTAGCAAATATGCCTTTACAACAAAATTTGTGGTAAAAGCATGCGTGGTAAATGAATGCGTGGTTAAGACGCATTCATTGTTGGGATCGCATTGTAGAGGCATTGTGTGCTTCTGTCATACAACCCCAATCGTCAGTTCACCTGAGACCGGGATGTGAGGGGCGGTGAACGGTGGTACACGCAGCTGTAAAGCTGTGATTGGGACCACCTTACCTTGCAGGATGATACTGTTAGAATTGAAATGTCTCATTACCCCGTCCTCCATGATGTATGCTGTGTTATGTTAGCATTCATGTAGCTAGGTCATATAATTGTGATTGCAAATGTGTATGTGCCCAGCTTCTGTATGGTAGTGTAGGCCTAAGTTAGCATCTGGGATGCCATTTTCACCTCCTTGAGTCTTCATTTTATGCTGTGAGCAATCCCCAGCCTCTGTGCCCCCGCTCTCTCCTACTGATTCAGCAGAAGCTGCTGTTTAGAAAGTTCCCATATCTCATCCAAGGTCGGGACCCAGATGCACGAAGAGAATAGTTTATTCAGTCCTGCATTCCTATCATTGGACATAGCTATGCTCCCACACCAGAGAGAGCTGAGACCGAGTAGGATGGCCTTGGGAACCTGATAACGTGTACCCATTCCGCAAGTGGTAGCTCATCCTCAGTGCCTCCTTTGTCCGTCTTTTTGCCCAAGCAGTATTTTTCCATCAGGGGCGGGGTTTCGAGAGGTGTTGGAAGGTTTATTCCGTGATACCAAATGTTTGTTAGTCAGTCCCCTCAGTAGCATCTAAGGAGGCTAGTCAGACTGGACTCCGCTGCAGCGTATTTTACTAACTTGGTTTGTATTCTCTACTGCATCACCGACTCTTCATTTCTTGGAAGGCTAAGAGGAGGTCGCGAGTGACCCGGGTGGCCCTAATCGGGTCACTTTCTTCAGTTGGCGCCCGAACAGGGACTCCACCAGGTGACCCATCTCGCCCGTAATCGGGTTGTGGAGGTCAGGGTTGCGTCTGGTCGGATGGGCGGATCGGGGATCCCCACATGATAGAGCCTGGTTCTCGTGGCTGCCCTGCCTGTCTCATCGGGCGGCTCGTCTAGTGGTCATCTCGGCTGGGGTACAGAAAAGGCGAAACCCTTGGATCTGACCGTTTGGCCCGAAGAGTCGGCAGTGGAGAATAACTTTGCCTGACCTGTGTGCACCAGGTGAGTTTGTCTTGCCTCTTGGCAGATATGGCGCCGTCTTGACTAGTCTTGAATAGAACTTGGCGGGTCTGTGGACCCTTGAGGTGCAGAGTGTTGCGAACGCTCTGCCAGGCCACCTACTGAATTTGGTTTACTCTTGAAAAGGCCTGGGGCTAGAGCCTGCCTCCTTGTTTTGGTACAGTCTTCGGACTGTCTTGTTTTGGTACAGTCTTCGGACTATCTTGTTTTGGTACAGTCTTCGGACTATCTTGTTTTGGTACAGTCCTTGGACTGTCTTGTTTGGGATTCCCTTTGTTTGGTGTGTCGTTTAGTTTGTGTGAGTAGTGTATGTGTCTGCTGTTAAGATGCCTTGTTTAAGTAAATTGTGGTGTGTGGGGTGCCGCTGTTGCTCTGCCGACGCTCGGTTGGAGGAGAGGCAACCTGCGCCCCCGGAAGGCACCCCGAATTTCGATATGTACACTAAGCACGGCATTAGCCCTATTATATTTAGTACGTTATGGCACAAATATACGAGGGACAATGCCGAGCTTCAGTGGCCACCGACAGGTACCTTTGACAAACAGAAATTGAATTATCTGCAAGATAAATTATTTGCCAGAAGAAGTAGGCAGTCGATGTTTGATTCCCTTCAGGTATGGCAGAAGGAAGCTAAGCAAAGGCGCATGCAGGCAGAGAAGGAGGCCCGGAGGGGAAAAATGCAAACGGTAACTCAGAAAGCAGTACCCTACGATAGAGAGAAAATAGAAAAAGGTATAGAGTGTGCTGACGAACTATTAGACACCAGGCCCCCGCCTCCCTACGCCCCGCAGAGGGTATACCCCGTTGTTCCAACATCTCAGTCTGCGGCTCCCCCAGTTTCTATATCTGGCCCTGCGACCTCTGATCCAGCTGCTTCTGCTACGGCGCCGCCTGTTTCCCCTTGGCTTCGCAAGCTGCGAGTGCAGCAGCTGCGGGTCCTTCTGCTGTACCTGCTGCTCCCGCTCCTGCTTCTCCCCCTTCTCTCACAACTTCAACGCAGTCCTTGCTCACCTTGGTGCCTGCTCCTTCATCTATTGTCTTTTCCAGACATTTCGTCCCCGGTATCGTTAGGTGCTGGGACACCAGTGCGTGGAATGGATGAGGGGAGTTGGGCTGCGGCACGGCAAAGAATGCGGCGGGTGCTGATTCAATCCGATGTGGGAAATGAGGAAAAACAAATGGTCGCCAACCAGGCTGCACAGTGGGCACGGAATCCGATCTACAGTGTAGAGGATGTGTGGAGTGTGTTGAAGGATTTCGAGCCGTTCGTGCAGCAGCATGCTCTCAAGCACATGTCGGCTACATTGATAGCGTTATGGGAACAGTGTTTTGGTGGTGTAGCACCCCAGATAATTTATGACATTCGGGACCGTGTATATGCTGCTGATATGGCCCCGAATGAAGTCTTTAGTAATATGGCAACGATGATTGGGTACCGGGGTAGGCTACACCAGAAAACGCTGATGAGTGTGTCCCAATTCCCAATGAGGGAGGTTCATCCTATTTTTCATCCCGAGATCCCAGAACGGCGTAATGCGCAGGATGTTATAGTTCAGCCACGGGCGGAAGCCTTTTCAGGAGCAATGGGTCTACACTCCATGGAAAAGGAGTGAGGTGCTTGCCCTCAAAAGTCAGCTGCCGGACCCTAGGAAAAATCCCACAGCATATTATAAAGAATTAACAGAGGCCGCTTCGTCAACGGTGATGACACTGGCCGATGTTGAGATGTTTTTCGGGCTGTTGGTACCGGTGGATATATGGAGACAGGTACATATGCAGGACCATGTTGTGGAGCTGGGTGGCATTTGGAATGCGATTAGGGCATGGGATAATGAGCGTAAGCCTGGCGAAAAGCCAAGGGCTGAGATATTGGCTTTGCCGGGTCGTATCATTACTAGTATTCTCTCATCCCACCCAGACGAGTAGATTGGGATAAGTTAGCGGCATGTTGACAGAAGAAGGATGAAAGTGTGTCAGATTTTTTCACTCGTTTTGAAGGGGTGTTTTGGGATTTTAGTGGACAGGATTGGTCGGTGGAAGGCGGTGTTCGGTTGTTCGTGAACAGATTTGTAACGAATTTGCTCCCCGAGATAGCTGCTCGGTTGGAGGCTTCTGAGAGCACCTGGACTACATCCTCCCCTTCAGTGATATTGAGTATGGCCCAGTACTATGAGCATAGGGAGAATGATGAAAAGGAGAAGGTAGAGAAGAACAATAAGGAGTTGAAGACTAAGGTACTAATGCAACAGGCAGCAAGGGGGTCCGGCAGAGGACGTGGTACTGGTCCGGCTCAGCGGTCGAGAGGCGCAGGCAGAGGAGGCAGTCCACTGTGGCCGAACCAGTGCGCGTATTGTAGGAGAGAGGGGCACTGGCAGAGTGAGAGTGTCCGGATTTGTTGCAGAAGGTTGCAGCCCCCAGGGGTCAGGGTGCTGGTGGACGGGGACATTGTGAAGGCGGTCATGATGAGATCCAGGGTGGGGCATCCTCGGGGGATCACTCTGACCAGAACTATTTCGATGATCCCCGAGGAAGGCAGTACTATCACGATGATTATGATCTGGACGAGGCATCCGGGATGTCCTATAACTAGGACAGCCAGGGACAGGGTGAGGGACCAGTTCAAATACCTGTAGATCAGCGTGGTCCTTATGTCAGGGTGGATTTGCATGGTTCGGTTAATAAGTTTCTGGTGGATACAGGTGCCATGAACAGCTCTGTTTCTCGTTTACTGGTCCCCGGGGCAGCTCTGTCTGGCCATAACAATGTTTCGGTAGGTTTTTCAGGCGTACCGGTTGTGAGCCCCATTTCTGAACCCCTTGCTTTGACTATTAGCCCTTTCACTGTGGACTCGCCATTCTTGTTGACAACGAATTGTGGAGAAAATTTAATGGGATTAGATTTGTTGAAAAAGTTGCATGCTAAGATTTCATGTTCCCCAGATGGCGTTTATATGACAATAGGAACAGATGTGGCCAGTACCAAACTGTTTTTTCTTCGAAGGACGCACCTCTCCCTGCTGAATTCAAAGATGTGCCGCCCACGTTGTGGGCGACAGGAGATACGGACGTGGGGTTGTTGCAAATACCACTGGTCTCTATTACGATTAAAGACAACGCCGTGCTGCCTCGAATTTCCCAGTACCAAATACCGCAGGCAGGGGAACGGGCTTTGTTGCAGATTATACAGGATTTGATCAAATCGGGGGTGGTCGAGTAGACAGTTGCCAATGTGTGTAATAGTCCTATTCTCCCCATCCTCAAAAAGACACCCTCAGATTCTGCTGATGCTCATCCTGATGTCGATCGCTTTGTGATTGATTTGCGGGAGATTAACAAAATACTGATCCCTCAGTTCCCAGTGGTACCCGACATTACTGCTCTTTTAACAACGATTCCTTCCACAGCCAAATTCTTTTGCGTGATTGATTTGAAAAATGCTTTCTTTAGCATTCCAACTCACCCAGTAGCTGGCACCTTTTTGGTTTTACCTTAGTGGGCCGGAGTTTCCAAATCTGTCGGGCTCCTCAGGGGTATACTGAAAGCCCTAACATATATAGTCAAGCTCTGAAAGGTCAGTTGGATTCCCTCTCTCTTCCTCCAGGTAACGTATTATTGCAGTATGTGGATGACCTGTTGGTAGCCTCCGATACTGAAGAGGGTTGCAAAGATTCCACAGTCAAATTGCTGCTACATTTGGCACAGCATGGACATAAAGTGTCCCTTTCACAATTTCAATATTGTCGACAGGAGGTCACCTATTTAGGTCACCTACTGTCGAAGGAGGGAAGGAGGCTAACACCTGAGCGAGTTGATGCCATTGTTAAGATGCCCGTCCCCAAGACTCAAAGGAATGTGCGTGCTTTCATAGGCATCACCTCGTATTGTCGCCACTGGATACCCGGTTACTCCTTACTAACAAAACCTCTGCTCTATTTAACCACTAAAGATGTGCATGAGCCTTTACCCTGGACGCATGAATGTCAGCAAGCTTTTGAGTAATTAAAAGTTGCGCTTTGCTCTGCGCCTGTGCTTGGTACGCTGGATTATCAGAAACCTTTCGTGCTGTATGTACACGAAACGACTGGATGTGCGCTTTCGGTGTTAACACAAGCCTTTGGAGGTAAGCAGAGGCCGTGTGCTTATTTCTCTGCTCTTCTTGATACTGTCGCCAGAGCTCTCCCGAGCTGTTTAAGAGCTGCCGCGGCTGTGGCTGTCTCTATTCGACAATCAGCAGGGCTCGTCCTTAATACTGATCTCACAGTAATGGTACCCCATGCTGTGGACACGCTTTTGAACAAAACAAAGACGCAGCACCTCACGAGTGCTTGTCTGACTGGCTATGAATTGACTTTGTTTGCACCACACATCACAATAAAAAGATGTGCCACTCTGAACCCAGCCACGTTACTACCCCTCCCTTCCGACAATGGGGACACAGATGTCCATGATTGTTTATACCGGACGGAAGAAGAGACGAAGGGACGGGTAGACCTGACTGATGTTCCCCTACCTGACCCACAAGGGGAACTATATGTCGATGGCTCTTGTTTCAAACTGTCAGATGGCACCACCACCGCAGCGTATGCTATTACTACGCTGTGCACTGTAGTTGAGACATCACGTATCCCTTACCAATCGGCACAAGCTTCGGAGCTAGTTGCCCTTTTGCGAGTGTGTGAGCTAAGTGAGCACAGCCAATATGTGTTCGGAGTCGCCCATAATTTTGGGCAGAGAGGGGCTTCCTGACCTTACACGGCGCAAGGATACAGCATGGCCCTCTGATAGATAGGCTCCGGTCAGCCTTAGCACTTCCCAAAAGATTGGCGATAGTGAAGTGTAGTGCCCATAAAGCGATCACTGATGATGTGGGGAGGGGAAATGCGTTTGTGGATCAAACAGCTAAAGAGACTGCCAGGTCCAAAATGAAGAGAATGTTTGTGGCAGGGCCAGCTCGATGAGTGCCTGAAGGAGGGATGTTTGAGGATACACAAGAAAATGTTAAGGAGATTCAGAGTGAGGCAACAGTTAAGGAGTTGGCAACATGGCAGGAGAGTATGGGACGCTTAAATGAGGAGGGGTGCTGGACCGATAAATCGGAAAAGCAAAGATGGATGTTACCAGATGCATATGTATTCCCTGTAGTTACAATAGCGCACGGTGCAGCTCACATTAGTGCAAAAGGAATATGTAAGTTATTGGATCCCGTATGGCAAAATTATAACATCCCTAAGGTAGCGGCCCATTTGGTGAGGATTTGCATGGTTTGCCTGATACATAATCCTGGGAAAGGTACCCCTGCACCTCCCGGTAATTTTGCACCTCCCTCTTTCCCTTTCGAGGTTCTCCAAATGGATTACATCAAAATGGAACGAGTTAACAACTTGAAGTACGTGCTGGTGGTCGTTTGTGCATTCAGTAAATGGATTGAGGCTTACCCCACTAAAGAGAACTCAGCCATGGTGACGGCGAAGGCTCTTTTGAAAGAGTTCTTCCCGCACTTGGCTTGCCCCGTTTGATTTGGAGTGACAACGGAAGTCACTTTAATGCAAAGGTGATTCAGTTGGTATGCGACGGTCTGCATATCAAGCAGAAGTTTCACGCAGCAAACCACCCCCAGTCGGCTGGTTTAGTTGAGAAGTACAATGGTACTCTCAAGTTGAAGATGGCAAAGATCAGGGAGAGCACAGGGTTGCAATGGCCTGACGCACTACCCCTTGCCCCATTATCCATTAGAGTGACTCACATTCCAAAACAGGGTTATCCCCGCACGAGGTGGTTTTTGGGCGCCCCGCAAATGTGTGGGGTGTCCCCCGCCCACGCCATTTCTCTGATATTGAATACCCATTGCTTGTGGATTACCTCTATGAATGGACTAAAAATTTGCGTTCTATTCATCAACAGATACACGAGGCACTGCCGCCAATACCCGAGGGGTCAGGGCACATTATCCAGCCCAGCGACTATGTCCTAGTGCGCAACTACCAGAGACGAGCATGCTTGGAGCCAAGGTGGAGAGGGACCCTGTTGGTCCTCCTTGCAACAAGTACCACTGTGAAAGTGGACGGCCGGAAGAACTGGATCCATTCATCCCACTGCAAGCGGATCCCGCTTCCTCTCCCTTATGACAAATGGGTCAGTGAGGGAATCGGGGACCACGAGACGGAGAAGGTCCCTCGCTTTGTCCCTTTTTCTGATGCCCGACTGACCTGGGCACAGACGGAAGAGGAGAATGATGCTGTTCTGAACGAGGCAGTTCCCTCAGAAATAAGGGCTGCCCAGGTTTCTCCTCCATCTGGTTCACAGGGACAGAAGTCTCAGTCCACTGATCCCCCTGAGTTTAAGGTTCTTTTCCAAGACGAGTCAGTGCCTGGAGTGGCTCGGTACAATTTGCGTCCCCGGCGGAGGGACAGTCAGGTTAGCAGGGATGGACTTCTGGATGAAGAATAGGGCCAGCGTACCCTGCCTATGGTACCAATAATAGCTTAGGGAAAGGGAGATTGGTGCATTGTCTGGGATATTGGACAGGATAAGGGGGAGTGCTTTCCAAGGAGGGAAGTTGCCTTATCCTGAATGAAGAGACAGCAAGGGGTTGTGATCGTGCAGCCCCACCACGACGTGCTCGTTAGCACCACCGTTGAGAGACACTTAGAGACTATTGTTTCCAATTTTTGAAGTGCTTGTTAGCACCACCGTTAATAGACACGAAGAGATTATTTTCCTTCTTTTTTTCCCTGTATACCTGGCTCCATAGCACGGACTCTCCTCTGGTAGTTTGATAGATGAAAATGTATCCCTTTGGTCGTATGGTTATGGAAGAGGAACAGCCATTACAGGGACGGCGTCCTGACCAAAATAGCCCCATTTAGTCGAGCTGGCCCACTAAGATAGTGTTCCTAGTAATAGTTTTTGTAGCATTAATGGCAGTGTTAGACATCCTATGGTTTTTAGAAGAAAGACATCCTGTACACTCCCTGATTGCAACCACCACAGCCCCCCCGAGCATGTCTTTGTCACCCTGGCTCCGCATAAGGAAAGACATAGGCAGACCTATGTAGATAATGTCTTCTTGCAGATGCTCCACCAGGCCCACCATACCACCAATGTCACCGATTGTTGGGTTTGTGGTTTACTCCCCTCAGTGATGCATAAAAATGACCTGTTGATGTCCTTGCCCCTCTCTTATTTAGCTAGCTGCGAAGCCTGGTTTCAGTTGTTCACCATGGTATATATCCATTATCATTCAGATGCGATGAATATGACGTACCTTGATTATGAGACTGTACTGGGTTATATAGCAACTCACCAAGGATATACTCCGGGGAAGAATGGGGCTGCTGACACACTTCATCCCAAAGCCTGCATGAATGTGTATGAAAGGAAGAAAAATGTAACATGGCTTCTCGATGAGATGACAGATTTTCAAGACTTTAACGTCACTGAATATTTCAGGTCCTTTCAGTTACGTAATATTTCTCAGGATAAGGCAATCCCGGTGCCAGTGATTAATACCACCACTAGTTTTTGTGTTTGATGCTTTGGAAAGGTTCCGGTAGGAGAGAGTATTTGCAATTACACTTATGATTTGAATACCACCAGTAGCCCCCCATTGCTTCCACCCCACAACGTGTATTTCGTTTGCGGGTCCCAGGCTTACATATGGCTTCCTAGGGGGTGGTCTGGTGTGTGCTATGTGTCCTTTCTCTTGCCACCTGTTTACATGGCACCCTCCAACTATCATAGAGACCACAGATTACGGCGCAGGAGTGCGCACCTGTCCCGAGTAAGGCGGGTTGCTTGACATGAATGATATCGATCAGACTGACACTACCTTTCAGCAATTTACAGATGCTATGAAGGGTATTTTGCCATTTTGGGGCCCTATGCATAACAGCCGTAGTATATGCTGACTCACAAGGGTTGTAGAGGGAGCCATTAACACCACAGCGGGAATACTGACTAACCTCACAGCTGAGCTTCAGGCCACGAGACTTGTTGCCCTTCAAAACAGGATGGTGTTAGACGTCATCCTTGCTGATAGGGGTGGGGCCTGTCACGTCATTGGTAGTAGTTGCTGTGTGTACATACCAGACCACGCCCCGAATGTATATGCAGCCATACAAAAGTTACACAGACTAGCATCTGACATCCACCAGGAGAATGGCACGTGGTCCCTGTCTGCATGGTTTTGGGGTCTGTTAGCAACACGGGGCTGGAAAATACTCCTATTCTTAGTAGCTATTGCAGTTGTGATATTCACGTGTTGCCTGTGCATCAATTGCCTCCCTGCCTGTTGTTCTTATTGTGTGCAAAAGTTAAGCCCGGAGTTCAAGAACAAAATGCAAAGAATTCTATCATGATGGAACAGGCTGTCCAAGATTTAATGTCCATCGATGAGGGCATTTTTGAATATTGATATGTGTACCTGTCTCATATTGCTGATGATTGCCCCAATGGTTCGCTGGTAAATATGCAACGTTATGTCTCCCCTCCCATTAGTATTGTAAAGACCCTAACCTGATAGCACCAATAAAGACTTAGCAATGAATGCTAAAAGGAGGGTCTGTTAGAATTGAAATGTCTCATTACCCCGTCCTCCATGATGTATGCTGTTATGTTAGCATTCATGTAGCTAGGTCATATAATTGTGATTGCAAATGTGTATGTGCCCAGCTTCTGTATGGTAGTATAGGCCTAAGTTAGCATCTGGGACGCCATTTTCCCCTCCTTGAGTCTTCATTTTACGCTGTGAGCAATCCCCAGCCTCTGTGCCCCCGCTCTCTCCTATTGATTCAGCAGAAGCTGCTGTTTAGAAAGTTCCCATATCTCATCCAAGGTCGGGACCCAGATGCACGAAGAAAATAGTTTATCCAGGATGGCCTTGGGAGCCTGATACCGTGTACCCATTCCGCAGGTGGTAGCTCATCCTCAGTGCCTCCTTTGTCTGTCTTTTTGCCCAAGCAGTATTTTTCCATCAGGGGCGGGGTTTCAAGAGGTGTTGGAAGGTTTATTCCGTGTTACCAAATGTTTGTTAGTCAGTCCCCTCGGTAGCATCTAAGGAGACTAGTCAGAATGGACTCCGCTGCAGCGTATTTTACAATAAACTAACTTGATTTGTATTCTCTACTGCGTCACCGACTCTTCATTTCTTGGAAGGCTAAGAGGAGGTCGCGAGTGACCCGGGTGGCCCTAATCGGGTCACTTCCTTCAATACAGCTGTGCACTGAAACGTTGGCAATCATTACTTAAAAGGCAATTCTTAACCAGGCAGCACCCCACATACAGGAAGGCAGCACATATCGCCAATTACATCATTATGTATGTCTAGGCAGGACCACCACAGGAAGTGGGAAAATAGCAATAGCGGGAGTCTCTTCCTATCACGACAGGGGCGGATTGCAATACAAGCGTGGTAGCAACAAAGCAATCCCCACTGAAAACAGTTGCCGCCTTTTTCTGGTCTTAATGCGGACAGTGTTTATGGGAGGAGCAGCAGGTCTCCCTGTGACCTGTCTAGGTTAGGGGGCAGTGGGGGACGGAGGGGGGGACTCCATCCAACACTGGGGAGAGAGCCACAAAGTCTGCCTCGGGTGGGGGTGGGAGGGGGGATGAAGGGCAGGGGGCTGGCAGGAAAGATAACCAGAAAGCCCCCATTCACTTCACAAAAGACAATGTATCCTGCCAGTCTGCGGGAACACTGAGACAGATTACCAAGGTTGTGGCAAAACAGAGTTCTCTACACCCCATTGGGCAGACAGGGATTACTTCATTTCTCTCCATCCAGGCCTTATCTCCTGAAGAAGGGTGTCATTAAATGCTTTGTAATAAGGGCCACTAACGTACTGCACAGACTATGCCCATTCTTCTTAGGCTTACTATGTAATGGCCGTTCAGCAGCACTGTGCACTGCATACGTGTGCAGCTGCTCCGATCTTCAAATGACGTCAGGTCCCTTGCGCTCCCCGCTGTGCTAGGAGATTCCGCCCCCCCCAGAAGGCATCGAATTTTGTCACGTTTTACCACAGACCGTCCTATTGATCGGCTACAAAGAAATATTAAACTTGGTATTAAGTGGAAGTCCTTATTAATTATTGGTGCACTGTGACTGATGTCTCCAGGCAGATACTATGAAGCAGCTATGGGAGAGGGCGGGTGAGGAGTTTCAGGACACTTGTTCAGGGATGTCTGTGGGGCAACAACATGGCGTCCTTACTCCCTGGCTAATGTTCCTCCACCACTTAGTGCTGTCTGCAATTTCGCAATCTGTCTTTCCTCCATTTCATAAGGTTTCGGCTTCCTGTTCCCTCTGCTCCGAGCTACTTAAGCATCTACTCAAAGACTCAAATCATGTATGTACTTACCTTGGGCGCCCGGGAAGGGCACTTACATAAACAAGGCCATTTAAGTGTGCTTACTCTCAAAGTACTATGTACGTGACAAGTAACAATAACATGCTAGTGACTACCAGATTATAATAAGTATTTAGCCACCCATGCAGGAGAACGTTTTTGTGTATATTTACTTTTAGCCATACAAGTTTAAGTGAATATAACTCCAAAGAGCAGTGCAACGCTATGCAGAGACCATGCTTGTATGGCAGGAAGACATCTCTAGAACGGTATGGAGTCTGGCTGAGGCTACTTTGTAGAAACCAGGATTTAAGGAGGAATGTGGGGCACTATCAAGACAATACTAGACAATATGTTGTATAGTTTGTTGTTTACACATTTCCATTCTACTTACTTGCGATGTTAATCAATTTTATCAAGATGCACCAGGATGAAACCCCAGCTCTCTATACATCAACATGAGTAATTTACCACAGACCACATGTCCGTCCTGGCCATTTCAATGCTGCTTGCCTGCCGTGTGGTGTCTTCCTCAATAGACCTACAGGTTGCTCTCATGAGCATGCCCTCATGTAGCTTGTTAGAATAGAAAAGCCATGCAAAGTTTGCTTGAACTCTGACTGAATGTTTCTTAATTGAAGTCCGTATGAAACAGAGCAGCACCCCATGGCTTTACGTGGGCCCAAGCAACTGACAGCCTATAATCAGGTCAGTCGAGGAGGCCAGGCAGAGATTGTTTGGATGGGGACTCCCAATGCACAGCACACAAATGCAATGGCAGAGATGCTCAATGCTACACCAGGAGAGATGATGTACAATAGAGAGAGCCTTTAAATGCTTCTTATCCTGAAAGAACATATTCTGTTTTTTCAGCTGCCATCATTATGAAAAACAGGGTTCCACTTTATCCAGGGCATTGATCAATTTAAATAAGTTTCAAAAATAGTCCTCTCCTTCCCTTCACCATAATGCTACCAAGTTTGGAACTGCATGGCAAACTGTCATTCTATATCTAAAATGCAAGCGCGCTCTAAATAAAAAAAGACAGCGCTCTTCATTCAAGTGCAGGCTCAGCACTCCTGCTACTGAAATACAACTAGTTGGTTCTCTATGTTTATCATACTTGCATTAACACA
Organism: Calotriton arnoldi; assembly: GCA_963921515.1. Lineage (NCBI taxonomy): Eukaryota > Metazoa > Chordata > Amphibia > Caudata > Salamandridae > Calotriton > Calotriton arnoldi. The sequence continues at coordinate 1,672,952 of CAWUFW010001665.1, forward strand.
ACAAACATACAAGAAGTGGATTCTTTGTTTATAGCTCAGAGCAGTGAGGAAGGCAAGCAGATTAAAGTTAAATCAGAAAAAATTGCACTGTCTTGTCGGTGCTGGCCCGTACTAAACGTACAAACAGATGCTCTTAATGTGTCTGCCTCCCCCACAAGCGCTGCTTAATTTCACTTGAAAAAGTACTGGGGCCCAAAGTTTCGCAGGGTGGGGAATAAAGGCGGAGTAGTTTTGATTCCACCTCATGCCTCTTCCATCCACTGCCAGACACTCCATGCCCCTTTATCCCTCCCTTTCAGGTTATTTTTCATCCCCGCTTTCTTTGTCACTGTTTTCCCGTCTTTCATCTTCTTCCTTTCTGTTTTTTCATTTCTCTTGCTCTGGGCCAAAAAAGTAAGTTCTGGTCCCCAGAACTGTGTGCCAGTGGCCCCACCTGCAACCATCTGCTTAAATTAAGCACAGACCCAAGTACACATGGGCTCCCAAGTATGTTAATGGCAGTATTTAGGAATCCAAATCGACCCATGAATATTCACAGATTGTTTTGGAGAAGCCTGTGCTTTTTTGTCGGTCAATGTTTGGAAAGTTTGAGGAGAACTCCGCACCAAGCAAATGTCTTGTTTTCATCGTCTGTTCTTTTCCCAAGTGCAAAAACTGCATGCTCCCCAAAAGCCTAACTTTCATTGTGCAAAACAGTGGTGGTACCACTGCACAGTGTCTCTTCCTCCATGTACTTGTTTTCAGATCTAGTGTCTCTTGAAGCGTGCACAGTTTTGTAATGGCAGCCATGGAAGCAGGGGGTATATAATACTCAGGCAAGCCAATGGCAGAACAGAGCTGACCTAAAGGCCCTCAATGCATCTATATGGATATATATTTATGTATCTGGATCTTTTTAGAACAAGATCCTGGCAGACCGCTAAAAAGAGATTCTAGCAAGAATAATTACAGCGTAAATCTCTGCCTAGGGTTTGTCAAATGCGGTACCAACCCACAAATCCTTCCCTGTAAAGGTAACCCGTGGAATTTCAAAGCTCTTCTTTATTGATCACATACGTTCTGGAGACACTTGAACTGACAAGTCAGATCTCAAAATCCAAGTAGATTAGTGTTGTCCTGGGCATCCCATACTGCTCTCAAACACAAAACTGCACTCTGAAGTCCAAAATTAATGATGGTAGGGGGGTGATGGTACTGCAATACATTCCTCCTGACTTCCCTCCATCTGTGCTGCTGGCAGAGAAAAACAGACATTGTAAAATATCTAATTATCTAAGACACTTTAAAGTCCTTACAATGTAATGTATGTGCCCCTTAAAGTTCATGCTCTGGCAGCCATTCTGCCGCTAGCTCAGACAGCTGGATAAACAAACAATATAATCATAGATACATGGAGGGGGAGCACTTTTTTGTGGAAGGACTCAACTTCTGCCCAATCAATACATGTACACGTGGCTAGAAACATGTGGGTGGAGCCAAAGCCCCTCTCTGTAGTACACCTAAAAGCTCTTTTTAGGTTGATCACATTATGTCTGGCAACAGCTGTGCTGTCAAGGCAGACCTAAAAACTGAGGTAGTCACATTACCAAAAGAAACGAGGGTCACATCAGTGGAGAGGTTAAGACTCAATGAGATATGTGTGTTCTCACACTTAACTTCTGTTATGCACAGATAGTTGGATATGGAATTGCTGAGTTTGTTGCAGACATTTTCTCTGTTTGTGCACAACACTGGGTATCTTTAGGTGAGTTAAGAACCACTTTAATCTCTTCTCGTATTAAGGCTGTTTGTACAAACAGTGAGCCATCTTTAAATAATGACAGCCCCTCACAACCACATCAGGACTCTTTCAACGATTCCTCACCGTTTTTTGCATTCTTTGTAAAGCCAAATCCGCTTAAACAGAAAATATTAAATTATGGATAGCAAAACCAGCAAGGTTTCTTTGCACTCTGAGGTTCAGAAGCACAGCACTCATGATGTACCATTTGTGATTGGCAACTGTGCATTGTTGAGCACCCATGGAGGGAGCGGAGAACAATGTGACGAGTCACTGTGCTTAAGCAAAGGGATTTACCGCTGGAGTTTGTTCAAACAGAATGAATGATTGGATATTCATACAGACACATTGTTCAAAGAATACCCAGCTGCGCTAGATATAGCACACCATGAGCATGAATACAGCACAATTCTTACGGTTTTATGTCTTAAAGCCCTTAATATTGTTTGGTTGATTGAGTACCCACTTAAGAGCTAAGTGAATAGCCACCACAGACTACAGGTGTGACTCCTGTCAGGGTAGACTTCGTCTTTCATCCTAGATAAATTTGAGAGGTTAGATGAGCTGGATCAAACTAAAAGGTTTAAATGAAATAACTATAGACACTTCAGTTAGTGGCCACTACAATACAATCAGTACTCGTGTGCTCCCAACAAACATTCATGCTGAAGTTAAGCACGCCGTGTAATCCTGAGCATGATCATGCTGTTTCTAAAGTATGTAGAAGTAATTACGAGGTACAATATTCTGAAGAGTAGAGCGGCAAACACATGGTTGTATAATTAACTTATGAAGGCGGTCCAACAACCTGCTGTGAAGCCTACCAATCTCCCAGATCCAATTTTGAAAGAAACCACCAATTTAAGACAATCTCAGGGGAAGTATGTCCTACACAATTAATTAGAATCTTCAAGCAGCCTTCTTGGCTGCCTGCAATGGAGTCACGAAACATTGCAATTTAAAGTAAGATAAAGTAAATTATTCACTTACATCCCCACGAATCAGTGTCAAGATTTAGAACAAGTTATTCGAATAACTTCTGTCTCTAAGAGTAGCTTATGAAACCAACCGTGACAGTCTTTCCAATCAGACATTACATTTTGCGAGAAATTGTCCCATTTATCCTTTAGCTGCGAACTTTCACTATCTGGCACTTGGCCGACACCACCAATCCAGGCAATCCGGAAGTTTACAAGCCAGGTTTAAATTGCACATACCAATTGAACATCAATGCTTGCCGTGGCCTGTAGACTGGACGACGTACTTGGATCGGACTCCCATATCGCTGCAAGTTCTGGGTTATGGATGCGCGTTTTTTTGGGGAAAGATTGTTCGCCATAATAACTTATATATCAGGGATCTCCAATCTTTTCTATAACAAAAGCTACTTCTGGTCAATGAAAATAGTCCCACAAATGGTTTTGACAATTGTTGCATAGTCACTACATCAAATAAAATCCCAATAGTGACAACACCCTAGATGGTTACTACTAGTGGCCACCCAGATGTATAGCACTATAACAAATCACAAAATATCATGCCAAAGTATCGTATCTAGAATATTGACTATCACAGGAGTCTCAAACAGGTAACTCAGGAGCTACTGGTAGCTTGCCACTACCCTGGAAGTAGCTCCCTGAAGTGCAGCACAGTAGGAAATTAAGTGGGGCTAGCCATTTTGAAGATGGCAGCGCTACACATCTCCATATACCTGTAGTGGCTGTGAGCCAAACCAATTGCAGGGTAACATGCTTGCCCAAAAACACAGAGTCTGACAGCTTGCAGTACTTGCAGCATGACCTCCTGTCTCCACTCTCAATTTAATAAATTCACAGGGAGACTGGTCACTTCGCAAGCCCCACTCTATCGATCATACAGTAGCTGTGAAAACTGGGTCAAAAAAATAGTACCACCCAGAGTGGAGTCACTAGAGTATGAAACTTATGGAGAGATAGAGGAAGTAAGTGATAACCGTGAGTTAATAGCCCTCTAGCCAAGCAGAGCAGAGGCTGAATTGAGAGTGGACACAGGTAATACCTTGTTTATTTCAGACGATGGGGAGTGGTGAGTGCCCCCCCCCCTTTAAATTTAATATGGCCCTAGCGGATGTGGTCCCCAGAGTCTGTAAAAGCTCAGGGAGATGGGGGCTGGGCACCCCCTCCCAATAAAAAAAGAAAACAGGCCCAGGGGCTGGGGCTGGGCGTAACAGCAGGCCACCCTTCCCAATAATGATAGAAAAAGGGTGTCTTGGGTGGGCACTCGGACACAAAAATGAATAATAAATGAGTGGCAGGAGGTGCTCATTTATTATTCACTGCTAATTGAAGCAGCGCCCATAATGCCAAGAGAAGACTTTTTTGTTTATATATTTGTTTATCTTGGTGGTGTCCCTAGAATATGGAGGGGCACCACCAAGCCTTGTCTTAATGTTGTGGGGGGCTTCAGGGATTGTAGCAGTCCCCAGCAACATTAACAAACCAGTAAGTCTCCCTGGTCATTAAATCCAAGTATGCATGTATGTAGAGAGAGAATGTAAATGCCACACAAATGTGTGGTAAAGGTCTACGATGTAATGCCACTCATTACATGGTTTTACATGCCTTTTAGAGGCATGACTGGTAACAGCATGCGGGGTAACATGTTACAACCCTCTTTGAAGGATAGTTTCACCTGAGTTGAGGATATTTATAGCTGTTAGCTTACTATTCATGGGTACGGAACAGTAGGAATTTGTCAAAATTCCTCTTCAGTGTGGTTGTACCTACCTGCAAAAATTTAACGCCATGCATCCTGGTTTTGTTTAAATGTCTTGTGTTAAAGCAAATACACATTAAAGAATGCCATGGCTTAAATCATAAACACAAATTCTCAGAGCGTCAGAAGCTATTTATTGCCATTGTTGAAGGAGGGAAGGGGCATCATGACCCACGCGAGGCCTAATGCGTCGCGAGTCATGGCCCGCCCATAATCAACAATGTCAATAAATAGCATATTATGCTCCGTGCTTCTGCATAAAACAGAATAAGGTTAATGTAATTTGGTTGGATCTAGAGAAGTTAATAATTTCAACCAATCTAATATCCAGCTTAATCTATAGATATGTGTTTAACACACTAAACATGTCTTATTTATAATGCCTAGGACTGCCTCACATACTAGTATTCCACGACCCTCGCATGCCCATTGGATGAAAATGCTGCTAACAGCATAGGCAATCATGCACGCATTTACAGCCGTTTGCTCCCGTCTCTAAACAAACACACAATAGACACCTTGCCATCTTTTGTTTTTTTCCAGTCAGTGTTAGGGGAGGTGCAATGAGGAAAGCTCGGCTTTTGCACATAAAATGTCAAATCAAAGTACGCTGACAAACACAGCCGCTTTGGCCCATGTTCTTCTTCATAATTAGGCACTTCTGAACAGAAAGTTGTGTGCTCTATGTAATAAACCCAAGTGGCACCTGAGGGAGCTGAAAAGATTTTTATGTCTGGCGCGGTTATTGAGCTGCCAGAGAAATGGATGAGCTATGAGTTACCTCGGGCTAGGCAGCCTTTTTACACTTCCAGAAGATCTAGCCGAGGACAAACACCTATAATATTGCAAAAAACATCAAAGCGTTGAGAGCGAATGCCAGATATTTGGGTGGAAACAGCAATCATGGTGTTGCCTGCGTTGATTTAAGCCTCAGCGGACATACTTCGAGGTCAGAAGCACAAAACACAACTCAGGAGTTCAATAATCCGAGTTGTATGGTCTATAGGATACTGGCTTCAGCGTGTTTCAAAGCACTCACGCATTTGGTAGATAAAGGAACTACACTCTGGTAGATGAAGCCATCACGCCTAGATCCCTCACAGCCAAGCTGGGAAGCCGATATTAGAACAACGATTTCCTGGTTCCACAGTGGATCACCTAACCACCTCATATCTACCGGCTCTGCATCTTCTAAAGTATGGATACGCCACTAGCATTTTAAATAACCACCCGGAGAAATGATAACACAGTACTTTGGATAAACCATTTGAGTTGTATCTGATTGCTTTACTGTCGACTCCTTCAAATGGCCCCCATTTACCCCTTCACTTGCCCTGAAGTAAAGAGGCAACACTACAAGCACGGTGTGTGAGTAGCTCTCTGTGGTGAGTAATTGGTTGGGGATGTTGGCCTCCAAAAACTACAGACAGATGCCTTTCAATAATAAATATGGAAAAACATGCAGGAGAGCGCACCCTCAGAGGTCACAAAGAAGACCTTTTTTTTTATACGTGCATACACCTCCTTCATGAAAGAAACTTGGTCCACAGCATTAAATATATGTAGGTAATTTGAAAAGTGCAATTTGTTGGGGAGAAAGATCTAGTCTTACCTGTTGTTGAACGCTATCATATCATGGCTTAATAAGGCTCGTCTTCTGCTCTTTTTGATGTTGCACCTCTTGAATTTCACCTTGCAATGTCATTGCTTGTGTCTACTCAGATGGTGCCTTTTTTCAGGTTAAGAACAGTAGGATGAGGTGTGGAGCAGCGGCCAAAGCGGCTGACTCCGGAGCGCGGGGTTCACCGTTCGATCCCCGGTGGCAGTTCAGCTCAGCATCATGTGACTCTGGGCAATAGCTCACTTAATCTGCCCGACAGCCCTCAGCACCTTGAAACCCTTAAGTGTGATATGTTCGTGCTTTACCAAAAAATTATGAATTGTTACTGCTTTAAGGATTGAGCAACACTTTTATTTATTATTTTAGAGAATTTTGTTTTCTTTTTACAAAGCAATATAAACAGACAAACTAGGCTCAGAATCATACAATAATAACGAATCGCAAAACACTTAGAGCATTGTAGGGTGAATGGGGGGAAACATACAAAGAATATTCGGAAATCAAGTGGTGCCTGTCTTAAGAGGGTACTTTGCACTGTCCTCAATGAGGTACAAGCAATTCAAGGTAGATGAGACAGACGTGTCCACGAAATGCATTCTCACTACCGATCTGTCATCCCGCCAAGGAGACCATATTTTAAGAAACCACTTTGGGCACCCACGACCCTCATAATCGCTTCTCAGTAGATATTCACTAATCCACTCCAAGTCGGCAAACTTCAATATCTGGTATTTTCTGCTTTCACCAATGTGTACAAGATCAATATGATGTTGTAAGCTGACTGGTGATTTTCAGTTCTGTGGTTGGCCAGAAATACACCTAGAAAATACATGCTGGGTTGTTTGGAGGTTAGGGGATCTGGTCTTATGAGCATGATGTCAACTCTGGTGCCTACTGTCAGGTGGGGGTGACGTGTATCCAGTATGTAGGGTTGAAGAGGAAACAGCCCTGACGCAAGATTGAAGTGTTATTTTCTCAGCAGGAAAATAAATGGCAAAAGAAAGCATTGCAGTGGTGGTTATGCCCTTCATATTTCTAATAGACCACCTTTCGAAGGGCCTCTGTTCACACCAACAGGTATCAAAAAGCAGAGATACACTACAATTCAACACCCCTCCCACTGTACTGGTTTACATCATTCGGCTACTATCACATACATGTGTTCAGGTCATTATTTATTTTATTTTTAATATTTGTTCAGAGCTATGTTAACCCAAATATACATTGGCGCTGCAGAGAATGCAGCTCTGTAGTAAGTAGGAAAAAGGCAACTTTTCAGCTGTCTTCTGAACTTCAACAAAGAAGACATTCTCTGTACAGGAATAGGTAACGTATTCCTATGTTTTGTGCTGCTACTAAATTTGGGCACCACCACTAACCAGGTCTTCTCTGATCCGAGACTATGATCAGGCTTATAAAAAGACAATCTTAGAGATAGTGGACTGACATGAGAAACATACAGTACTTTATGAAGAGAGAGTCATTTAAAAGTGAGTCTGTTTCACTGGAAGCCAGTGCAATGCCTTCTGTGCTGGAGTAATGGCATCCTTTCTTTGCAGATTCAATAAACTTGCTGCTGAATTTTGAACAAGTTGAAGCTTGTTCAATAGTTTTACTGGAAGGTCCAGATATATTGCGTCACTTAACTTAAAATTAAATGATCTTTATTTCGGCTAAAAGCTGTGAAAAGCAGCGAGTCTCCTGAGATCCCCAATGCTGCCCGGCGCAAGGTCACCTTTAATCCACTTTGGATTCACTATCTAAAATAACGAGGCAGGCGCTGGAAGGCAAGAAAAAGGTTTATTACTCTTAGAGGAGACCACGTCAACTGCTGACACCAGGATGTCTTCAGGGAGGTGTTCTACTGGCAATGCTTCTGGCTCTTCCTTTTATACAGTTTTACACAATGTATTTGTTTCTTTTATCATGGTTACAAGCTTGGAGTCTCCGCCCGGGCAGGTTGTCACACAAGCTGACATTGTTTTATCAACATGGTTACACAAGCCCAACATTAACTCTCCTCCCACCCAGGTCAAAAACAGACAATTTAATTGCAGCTGGACCTTGCTTCAGGGTCTAAAAACGAGTGAGACCGGCCAGATCTAAGAGTCCGTTCTGTTGATAAGAACAGGTCCCATTGTTGGCAAAAAAACAGTCTTGCTGTGTGTAGTGCAATAAACCATGTTTGCAAGAGTCTGTTTGGTATTTGTAACCCATTTGTGCAGGGATGAGAGGAAAGACGAGTTTGAGGCAGCAGGTGATGTTGATGTTTGTCGTGGAAATAGTTTATAGCCCCCAGCACACATATCAGGTTTGGTCAGAGAGTCAGAAGGCTGCAAGAGGACAGGGTGAAATGAAGGTGACCAACAGAGTACAAAATGGCTGTGGTAAATCAGAATGACTGTAGTTTATGTGCACGTAGGAACTTTCATCAGACAAGATGGCGCAGAATGTTCATGATTGTGTTTTGTTCTTAACAGTCGCCCCTTTGAACATAACTAGCCATCTTGTCAGTCTATTTCGATCTCCATAATGTCCTGTATTTCTTGTTCATACATTACTCTCATTTTTGTTAACTGAGTGTCCATAGTCTTAGGGCGCAAGGCACTTATGCAAAGAGAACACAAAGGTGGTATACAGTGTACACCCAAACAGCAACCACATATTGCCAATACTGGGACCAAGAGAAACATTGATATTTTCCAACCCCAGTCCTTCAAGATGCCCCAAAGCCAACTTCCAATTGTCCAAGTCTCTGATCCTTGATGAATTTCTGAAGACAGTCTGTGGAGATGTTCGATTGCTTCATAGACAGAGGGTGAATTATCAGGGATGTATATGCAGCAACTGGCACCAATGATGCGACATGCTCCTCCACGATCCGCTAGTACCACGTCCAGGACCATGCGGTTTTGTAGGGCCACCAGACGGACCGCTTGAAGCTCGGCAGTGTTGTTGGTGAGGATGCCAGCTGTGACGTTCAGGGCGGTTTCTACCGCTTGAGACAGATGTCTGATGGCTCGGCTGTTTGCCATCGGACCCCATAGCGGGACGAGCCCTTTTGCTGCGTCAACGAACTGTGATGCGGCAGAGTCTGCTTGATCAGTGTCTTTAGAACGCTTTTCTCGATGATGCTCTGCAGGGGCTGTGTAGGTCGGTGGCAAAACAAAGGCGATGTAGCACGTGCCCCCCCAGTTTCTTGGGAGCCAGGTGTAGGCTTTGGTTCCACAGACAAAGTACATATTGGGTGATGCAACAAATGCTGGAGGATTGGCAGTGTTCAAAGTCCTTACAATGTTACAAGTGCTGTGACCCACATTCTTAGTCCCACGGCCTTCAATGCATACAAGGCCAGAGACGTTCACCACAGATAGGGCCACAGTCAGTGTTGCAGCAGTTCTTTTCTTCAGGTAGGAAAATGTGGCTCTGACAGGATTATTGAACACTTGTATTTCCACTGTTCTTTGGAGGGGACATTCATTGGGAATGTCGTATTGGAGGTGTGAGGGCAAAAGGGAGCTGCTGTTCTTCCTGTTTGGTTTAGCCAGAACTCGTTGTAGAACTGAGCGATTGTCCCATCGGAAGTGGCATTGTCTTTGTAACTTTCTTGTAGGAGCATCATCCAGGCAAGGCAAGATCCATGAACAGAAAAGGGTGAAGGGATGAAAGGGATGGAATGTTCAGTGGCATGTGGTAGCAGCCCACAGACCCAACAGTTAGTGGCATTGGTGGCAAGATTGTGCTGGTGCAGCATCTGTACGAAAGAATTATTCCAGAATTATTTGCGTCGTTCTCGGAGATGTGGCGGTAGTGATACCAGGTAGTGTTCTTTCTTTGTGATTGGTTGCATGGTTGGTGACAATGTTCTGTATGCAGGTGCATTCTCTTCAATGATCCAGAGTGTGACCATTAGCAGGAGGCAGGTGAGAAATGCAGCTACAAGTGCAATTGTCTTTGTACTGTGCAGTTCAAAAGTCTTGGTGTCTTTGCGGTGGCTTTGCAGGTGTTCCGTTTCTTCCATCATCTTCGAGGAGCTCACCAACTGTTAGGACCACAGACTTTTGTCTGGTGTTTTTCCTGGTAACGTCGTTTGGCTGTGCTACCGATCTGAGACTCTGACTCAGTTAGTGGCCTGGTTGTTGGAGCTCCCCTTTTCGTCGATCTTAGGTTGTACCCTTCCTTGGATGGCACCGTGGGATCGGGAAATTCAGACAGTTGGAGGGTGTCTTCTTGTGGGTAGCAACTCAGAGCTGGTCGGTCTTTTGCGAGTACTTCCTCTTGCACCTCCACCTCTTCACAGGTTGCCAGCGTTGGAGGGACTTTCTTGCAGTGGTGGGCGTGCAGCCAATTTTTTTTTCCTTCCACTCGGAGGGCAGTTAGAGTGGTGATCAAGACTTGCCAGGGGCCCGTCCACCTGGGCTCCAGATTCTTCGTTCTTTGGAAGTTGCGAACTAGGATGAAGTCCCCAGGCTTTATCACATGTCCTGGGCCCCTGGATATGTCAGGCAAGGCTTGCTGCACCTGTTGGTGGATAATTGTTAGCTCGTTTGTCAATTTATGCAGATAGTCTGACATTAATATGTTCGGGACATCGTTAATGGAGGTGGGTCTTGGTGCCGCCCAAATGTTCATAGGCCTGCCGAAGACCACTTCATACGGGGTCAGTCTGTGTTTGGTCGGGGTGGAGCGCATTGATAGCATGGAATTTTTGTTTTACCCCCAACCCTTTCAGTATGTTCTGTATCACTTCGGCTACGAAGTGTGGGCCGTTGTCGCTCCATAAAATTCTGCAAAGGCCGTACCGGGGGAAGAATTCTTTCAACAATACTTTTGCAGTGGCTATGGCAGTATTGTCGCGGGTGGGATATGCCTCCACCCATTTGCTAAAAGCGCACACAACCACCAGGACATATTTTAGACCATGGCATCTCTCTAGTTGGATGTAATCCATTTGAAGGACTTCAAAGGGGTGATCAGGGACTCCAAACCCTCCCCGTGGTACTACTGTCCCTTTCCCTGGGTTGTGTTGTAGGCATACTATACATTGTTGTACTAGGCGCTTTGCAGATTCTGTTATCTTGACATTATGCCATACTCTTGCGATTAGTTCAATCATGGGGGTGGAGCCTATGTGTGCTGGTAAATGTGCCATGGTCAATATGGGGATGAGGTAGGCATTGGGTAACAGCCATTTATTTCCGTCTTTAGTTCTCCAGCAATTTTCCTCGTCTTTTAGTCCCACCTTTTCCCACTCGGTCAATTCGTCTTGTGTGCCTGTAGTCTGTATGTCCCTTACAGTGGTCCTAGCATCAGTCCATTGTTCAGCTTGTGACCTGGTCACATACATTCGTGTCATGGTTCTGTCTTCTGCTGTGGCTCGGGCAGTAACGTCTGCTAGCGCATTTCCCTGTCCAATGAGATCTGTCACTTTCCTATGTGCTTGGCATTTTATCACTGCTAGCTTTTTGGGGAGGAGGACTGCTTCCGTCAAGGCGGAGACTAAATCTCCATGCAGGATGGGTGTACCGTGTGAAGTCAGGAACCCTCTTTCTTTCCATAGAATCCCGAAATGGTGAACCACCCCGAAGGCGTATTGGCTGTCGGTGTATATGTTAACTGTCGTGCCAGCTGCTAAAATACATGCTCGTGTGAGGGCAATGAGTTCTGCTGCCTGGGCGGAACGTTGGGCAATACGGGCTGTTTCTAGAATGGTTCGGGCTGTGGTGACAGCGTATGCAGCTGAGGTGGTGCCGTCGGGGAGTTTGATGCACGAACCATCCACCCATAGTTCTCCATCTGGCTCTAGAAAGGCGGTGTCTCTGAGGTCTACTCTACTTTTTGTTTGTTAATCGGTTAGTGTCACACAGTCGTGTAGTGGAGCCACGTTAGAATCGTTCTCGGGTAGGGGTAACAGTGTGGCTGGATTGAGGGTGGTGCATCGCTTTAGGGTAATGTGCGGTGCTAGCAGGGTCAACTCATATCCTGTCAGTCGGGCGCTAGTCAAGTGTTGGGTTTTGGTCTGGTTCAGTAGTGTGTCGACTGCATGGGGTACTAAAACAGTGACTGGATTGGAGAGCACTATTCCTTCGCTCTGGCGTATTGATACCGCTGCAGCTGCCACAGCGCGCAGGCACGCTGGCAGTGCTCTGGCTACTGGATCGAGGGTGGCAGAAAAATATGCACAAGGGCGTTGTTTGTGACCAATTGATTGTGTTAGGACAGACAATGCACATCCCTCCCTTTCGTGTGTGTAGAGGAAGAATGGTTTGGAGTAATCTGGGGTTCCTAGGACTGGTGCCGAGCAAAGGGCATTGCGTAGTTCTTTAAGGGCTGTCTGGCATTCGGGGGTCCAGGGGAGAGGTGAGGGGATGTCCTTAGCTAGGAGGGAGAGAAGGGGTTTGACAATGAGGCTAAAGTTCGGTAACCACTGTCTGCAAAACGAGGTGAGGCCTATCAAAGAGCGGACTTGCTTCTGATTTTTGGGGACAGGGGTGTCTAGAATTGTCTGGATCCTGTCAGGCGTGAGTTTTCTCCCTTCTTTTGATAAAAGGTGACCCAAATAGGTCACTTGTGATTTACAGAACTGCAGTTTCTTTCGGGAGACCTTGTGACCATTCTCAGCAAGGAAATGGAGTAGTTTGATGGTGGCTGTGACGGCTATTGGTATGGTGTCTGCTGCTAGAAGGATGTCGTCTACATATTGTATTAGTGCCACTCCATCTGGCAATTGTATGGCGTCCAACTGTCTTTTAAGCGCCTGGCTATAGATACTTGGGCTCTCAGTGTACCCCTGAGGTGCTCTACAAAATCTATACGAACGGGAATTTAGGGTAAATCCAAAAAGATAGCGGCTGTCCTCGTGTATAGGTATGGAAAAGAAGGCGTTCTTGAGGTCGATCACAGTGAAGGTGGTGGCAGTGGAGGGGATTAAAGTCAAAATTGTCATGATGTCGGAAACTACTGGGTATTGTGGTACTACGATTTTGTTTACCTCCCGCAGGTCAATGATGAAGCGGTAGGCTTTCCCATCTCCCTCTCCCTGTCTCTTTACAATCGGTAGTATGGGACTGTTACAAATGTTGCTCACTACTTCCTCTACCACCCCTGCCTCTACCAAAGAGTGTATGATCTCTGTTAGTGCTTTCTCACCCTCTGGCGATATTTTGTACTGCGGTACCTTCGGTAGGGTTGCGTCCTGTCGTATTGTTACGTGTACTGGGTCAATCATCATTCGTCCTACGTCTGAATCAGCCCTAGCCCATAAGTGTGATGGCAAAGTGTCCAGTAGGGATGTGTCAGTCTCAGAGATGGAAAACATGTGCTGAAAAGGGTTCTCTCTATGGCGTTGGGGGTTGTCATACAGGATGACACGCACTCCGTCTGGTGAGCATCTGATAGTCGCATGGAAGTGTTTCAAAAGGTCGAGGCCCATAATGGCGTCTGGGGTGTTAGATGAGAGGAGGAATGTCGTTTCGACGCCATTGCTGTCAAGATTAAAAGGGATGGGTCGGGACAAAGGGTTGGTGGAGGGCGTACCGTCAAATCCTATTGAGGTCACATGTGAGCCTGACAAGGGTGCCCTTGGAATCAGTCGTTTGGATAGTGCACTACGTGTTGCTCCTGTGTCTACCAAAAATGGCGACCTTGTGCCCAGGACCTCAGCGGTAACATAAGGGCCTTGCTGATCAACGCAGAGCTCGACTGGATCCCTCCCTTGCCCCTGGCTGTCCTATGCAAAGTCGTATGTATTGTCATAATCTGTCTGTTGGTACTGATTCTGTCTGGTATGGTCAAATGCGTTCACTCTTCCTGGCCTTTCCTCGCTTGCTTCACTCGCGTACCCTCTCCCACATCCTCTTCCTCTCTGTCCACTTGCTATTTCCTCGCCCCTCTGCCCCTAGCAGCTCCTAACAAAGCCGGGCATTGGGATTTCCAGTGTCCATATTTTTTGCAAAATGCACATTGATCCTGTCCTAGGTCGTGGCGTCCTACATATGATGTAGATGGATTGTTCCTAGGTGGCTGTACTCTAGGGGTATTCTGCTGGTTTCCTCCCTATATTGCTCCCCTCCTGTATTCGCCCCTGGAGTTGTGCTATCATTACCCTTTCCTTCAAGTCCTTCTTTTCCTTTCTGTAGCCCTGTCATTTTCGTTTCTCTGATGCTCGTAGTACTGGGCCATTTGGAGAATGGCCGTCGGTTTAGATGCTGCCCAACTACTTTCGCTGGCTTGTAGTTTCTGGGATACATCTGGCAGTAATCCTTTGACGTAGTTCTGCACAAATAAGTGGTGTCCGGTTGCGGTGGACATGTCTTGTCCACTGTAATCAGAGAACACAGTTTCAAATCTGGAGAAGTACTCTGAGACGTCCTCTTGTGGTTTCTGGCGGCATGCGGTTACTATAGACCAGTCTATCTTTTTCTCTGGGATCAGCGTTTTCACTTTCTGCACTATTTTGTCAGGGAGGTCTAATATTGCTTTAACTGGTTTTTGACCAGGGTTCCGCTGTTTATCTAGTGTGTCGAGTTGTTCCCAGGTATGACCAAACAGTTCGGTATGGTTTACTTTCTTAACCTGTTTCCACACATCTGCTGGCAAACATAACCCGAAGAACAAGTCTATGTCGGCAAGTGTCATTATTGTTGATCCCAGAGCGGTACCTAGCTCGGCGTAAAAGGCGGTGGGGTTCTTTCGTAAATCCGGCAAAGATTTACGGAAGGTCAGGATGTCCTGTCTGTCCCATGGCTGATACACCCAATTGTAGACCACCCTTCCTCTAGCGTCTTGATGGTTTATATCGTCATTAGTCCCTTGTCCTCTAGGAGGTACCCAGTAAGGGGCAGCTTCTTTTATTGGCATCATGCTATCTGTTTTTTCCACTGGGGGTCCTGCTACCTTAGTTGTCCTGTCCCTATCTATCTGTCCTTGTTCTATGAGGTGACGCAATACTTCTAGTGTGGATGAAAATAGTTCTGCAACATCGTTGTCGCCTTCATCTCCGATATCTACCTTCCTGTAGAGAGCCACTAATCGCTCGGGCCCTACGCTTTGGTACTTTCTTCATATGCAGTAAGGGTGTGGTAACAGAGACGTACAATAAAGTATCGTTTGCGGTTTTCAACATAGGAGTCGCATATGTCTGTTACGTGTTCTTCTGTTTCTTTCCTATCTATGAGGGTTTTAACTATTTTATCAATGCCTGCTCGCTCATTTTTACTTAATCGCGGGACCCTGGGCGCTCCTATTTCCTTGGTTCCTACCTCTACTACTGCCTCCTTTGATGAGGCATTTGGTGTGGGTGGCTCGGTGGGAGCAGAGGTGGTGGAGACTGAGGCGATCGTGCCATCTCCAGCTATACTTTGGGGGTCCTGGCGTTGTACTACGGGATGAGTAGGGGCATAAGGGGGTGGCATGTATATCATTGGGGGACCTAACAATAAATCATCATCTACCCCTGTTTTGCTGGTAACTCGGGAAAGAGTTAAGGGCGTTCTAACAGGGCATTGACCTGATATTTTTGATTCCTGTTCCTTTTATCGATTTCCTTTTCTTTTAGTTCTTCTTCTAACTTTTACAGGCTTGGTAAGCTGATTTTCGCGTTTCTTTATCTTGTCTAGCTTCGTCTCTTTTCTTTCGTTGAGCTGCTTCTTTTCGCCATAAACCAAAACTATCAAACATGGCTGGTCTAGCTTTCTTTTGTGGAGAGCTAATTCTAACGTTTCTATTTTAGCGGGATCGAAAGATGCCGTCAGTGGCCACTGATTTACCCGGTCCTTCCTAGTGTACTTATGCCATAGTTTGCTATAAGCTACGGTGGCTAATCCATATTTTACGTACATGTCCTTGTTAGGTGCCTTCCGCGGTGCCGGATGACTGACCTCTAACAAACGGTCCGGTCCAAAACA
Organism: Calotriton arnoldi; assembly: GCA_963921515.1. Lineage (NCBI taxonomy): Eukaryota > Metazoa > Chordata > Amphibia > Caudata > Salamandridae > Calotriton > Calotriton arnoldi. Next base: position 1,689,012 of record CAWUFW010001665.1, read on the forward strand.
ATCAAACAATCTAGAGAAAACAGGCATGACGTATTTAGCGGTCAAAATGAATATCTCAATTAATGTTAGACAAAAGTCTGCACTACCTGTCCTTCGCTGTCTGCAAAGAGAGAATATTCCTATTCTATGTTGTTTGCAAGCAGGGAATGTCTCAAATAACTCAAAAGGAATACTAGTATTTCTATCAATCAATCAATTTAAGTCATGTTTTCTCACGACCTTACCCGGACCGTATGGACAGTTCTTCGTATTCCCTTCCAGCGCCTGGTTGTCCTCTTACTCCAACAATCAATGCGGCGTTCCTGTAAGGCCCCAGTCAGGACCGCAGGTCACTCGAGAGAGGTCCGTTCGGAACCGGTGAAGTTCAGTCAATTGGCAGCCAGACGAGGGTCTCTTTCAGGCAGGTGCACTCCAATCATTTAGTCGTTCACTCCGTCGTTAGGACCTCTCTACTGGACCCACGTGTCTCTGATGGGTCCCTCGTTGGGTCGCCAATTTGTGAAAAGCAGCGAGTCTCCTGAGATCCCCAATGCTGCCCGGCGCAAGGTCACCTTTAATCCACTTTGGATTCACTATCTAAAATAACGAGGCAGGCGCTGGAAGGCAAGAAAAAGGTTTATTACTCTTAGAGGAGACCACGTCAACTGCTGACACCAGGATGTCTTCAGGAGGTGTTCTACTGGCAATGCTTCTGGCTCTTCCTTTTATACAGTTTTACACAATGTATTTGTTTCTTTATCATGGTTACAAGCTTGGAGTCTCCGCCTCGGGCAGGTTGTCACACAAGCTGACATTGTTTTATCAACATGGTTACACAAGCCCAACATTAACTCTCCTCCCACCCAGGTCAAAAACAGACAATTTAATTGCAGCTGGACCTTGCTTCAGGGTCTAAAAACGAGTGAGACCGGCCAGATCTAAGAGTCCGTTCTGTTGTTAAGAACAGGTCCCATTGTTGGCAAAACCAGTCTTGCTGTGTGTAGTGCAATAAACCATGTTTGCAAGAGTCTGTTTGGTATTTGTAACCCGTTTGTGCAGGGATGAGAGGAAAGACGAGTTTGAGGCAGCAGGTGATGTTGATGTTTGTCGTGGAAATAGTTTAAAGCCCCCAGCACACATATCAGGTTTGGTCAGAGAGTCAGAAGGCTGCTAGAGGACAGGGTGAAATGAAGGTGACCAACAGAGTACAAAATGGCTGTGGTAAATCAGAATGACTGTAGTTTATGTGCACGTAGGAACTTTCATCAGACAAGATGGCGCAGAATGTTCATGATTGTGTTTTGTTCTTAACAAAGCCATAAAAGATACATACCCAAAGAATGAAAAACACAGATAAAACAAACCAATGCCATCATACCGATTACTTGGATTTGAGATAAAAATCTAAACAGTCAGCAGAATCAGTAAAGAGTTACATATCAAACGTCAAAGATAAAATCCTTACGGCTGACACCATCTAAAACACATACAAAATACAGATATAGACATCCTTGCTCCAGGAAATAAAATGTAATTGCTACCTTACAATTCATAAGAAGCAACTCGAGCATAAAACAATTAATTACCATCAAAGAGGGTTTGATCAAAACAACCAGAACTAGCGAAGTGCACCTAAAAGCAAAGAGGGAATAATTATTGGCTTTCGGCCATACTGACAAACAGACAGAGTTAATTGGGGCACTCAGCTTACCCAGCAAAAGGGGACAGTATTAGTAAATCACATCTTTTTCTTAATACTCATCATGGATTGCAAGTATCGAGAAGTGGCAAAAACTAAATTTTGGCTGGTATCAAATTTCAAGAATCAGAGAGCCTCAGTATATTTCCTTACTCCCAAGGTCCGGCACAACGGCACTAGCCATCTTCTTCTCATTTTCATGTAGGCAGGACAGAAGTAGAGGGCATTCTCTACTGTTTCCTTGCTATGGCCATAAGTATGGCTAGCCCAAAGGTCACCTGATACAGCCCACTTATGTGTAAAAGAAAAAAATGGGGAGTGTGCCACAGCGAAACTGAAGGTAAAGTCTCCGGGCAGATGCTGGTTCTACTTCATCCAGAAATCGCTCCGCCCGAAACTCATCCTTAACCAGAAGGAAAGTCTCAGTCAGGGACCCATAGGAAGGATGCACCCACATCAAACTCTGTTTATTTTGCCCATAATTCCCCTTAATGGACAGCTATTTGATGGACGTGGGAGAGGAATGTCCCTCCCAAAGTGACCCATTGCCAGACTTCCTAAGGGTTTCTCTGACATACTTGATCCATGGGAACTTGCTGAAGTCGAAAAGGCCCAAGATTTCTTCCAACCCCTGGCGATAGGACAACAGCTCAGGAGTAGCCAGAAGAGGATCAGTCTCACATTATAATAATCAAGTGTAGCAGAGACAAACGCATTTAAAAATGTGGAATCTTTGTGGTAGTGAAAATAAATTAGTTTGTTTTAATGTGCTCAATTTCAAGATACATGCCTTTACCAAAAATCTACTTGATTACTTAAGGTACAGAGCATATCAAATTTCACACTTCAGAAGATGAGGCTTTACACCCATTGAAGACAGCCAAAAAACAAGATCCTAGACTGGCAAAGCTTCACGTATCATGAGCAAATCCAAATGACGTGATTAAGTCCACTAAGGGGGCCATGTAGATTTAAATAGTATGTAGACAGTTCAGATCCCTGGGGCACCCCATAGGTCAATATTTTAGCATCCGATATAAATGGAACCATGGGGACCTGATCTGGTTAACAAGAAACTGTGGAACCAGGCCAGCACCGTGCCATAGATGCCAAACTCTTCCAATCAGACTAGTATAATTTGTTGGGTCACGGTGTTAAATGCCCCTTAGAGTTCTAAAGGATCAAGGCGGCAGGAGTATCCTGATCAGCACACAGGTGGAGATCATCAAAAACAGGGGTCACCACAGCCATACTGCTGCATCCGAAATGGATGTCAGCCTGAACAATGTGCGGTAAATTTCAAGCCTCCAAAAATTGTAGTCAATTTATTAAATACTGCCCGCTCAAGTTGTTTTCCCAGATATGGCAACTGGGAGCCATGCTTGTAATTGTCAACAGACCCAGGAGCCACTTGAACTTTTTTTCTTTTTAACAATGGACAGATATATGCTCTTTTCAGTTAATCGGGAACCCTACCTTACATCAGTGAGGCATTTATAATCACTTTTACTTGAGTATGGATTTTTCGAAGCAGTTCTTTATGCAATTTGCCAGGGATGATATCAGCTCTCGATCCAGATGGTTTGCTAGTCGTTATTAAAGATTGAATAGCATTGTTGTCTAATAAGGAAACACAAAACAATTCCATAGCAGTCATCCTTGCAGAATATTGACTAGGTGGCTGTTTTTCATTCCTCAGTAATGACCGGGCTTTATGAGAATCCAGGGACCATCAGTCTTGGGGTAATGGACACAAACACTTTTTTGGAGAGAAATATAAGGGCTTCATATCATTCAGAGTCTTTTTTAGAAATAGCGTTGTTAGGTGGCCCTTTTACTCTTGGCTAGGGAAAAATGGCCCCTCTATGAAATTAAGATTGGCTCTCATAATCCTTAAATCATCATTAAATAATGTTTTGAGTTCTGTTTTCCCTGATCTTTTATTGCTGCCTAGGTGTCATCTCCTGCAAATGGAGGCCAGTTTTTCACTGTAGCCTTCAAGCTGATCATTAGGATTTGCTGCGTCCCACTTAGAGGATGCCATGTCAGTTTTCTTTTTTTTAAAAAATGTATTAACGTTTTTTTTTCTTTTTTCTATTCCATTACGAGGTTTCTCACTAATTGTGAGGACGGTATAGTACGTGGTCTAACTGGTAGGGGTTCAACGGAAGAATTAAACAGAATCACTAAACTGTCAGTCTAAGTCACAGCAAAAGGCAGTTGAGTCTTACAATGCTCACTGTCATAACAAGCAATATCTAACATATGACCTGTCTTATGTGCTGAGGAACTGTCTATTAAATTATGATCTCATTTCCCTAAAGTTAGCTTGATTCCATTTAGTAAATCATCTTCACAGACATCAAAATCTCCCATGATGAGCTGACCTGCTTGAGATTAGTCTGCAGAGAAGTGAGTATAACGCGCTAAAACAATATTTAAACAACCAATTGGAGGGCAATATCACAAATAAATATTCCCATTCTGATGGACAAGATTGGTAATTTTAATGATCAGAACATTGAGAAGGTACTCCTGCAACACTTTTGTAGCATTCAATGATTGCTTAAATACCACCAAGTGTCCATCACCATATTCTCCCTCTCTAAAACCTGAGATAATCAAATAACCCTGTGAGACTAAACCCCCTAGCATAAACAATCATCCCTCGTCCAAGTCTCAGGCAGGCAGATCAACTCTTAAGTGTAATCAATAATTGAATTGTGACTATTGTGGCCCTTTTTGCTGAGGAACAAGCATTTACCCGTTTTCTGAGAGGTGGAGTCTGTTTACAATTTCTTCACAATCACACTGGATCTGGAAGCATGCAGCACGCGGGTGGGAGCATGCAGCACGCGGGTGGGAGCATGCAGCACATGGATCTCCAGAGTAAGCAGATTTACACACAAATGATTAAGGGTACACTGAGTAGATGCCAATGCTAAAAGGCAGTCTCTGGTGTGGTGTAATCCAGGTTTACCATCCACTCTCGTGCCATACGGGCTGCATTCCGGGTGGAGACAGACATGCCTTTGGCGCACCCACTGCGCAAACATGCAGGAGGCAAGCTTAAGTAGACGCCTCGATCTGAGATTCACAAAACAACTAGACCGTCCCCAAGATGGTGGCTAGTAAAATAGCTCTACAGTGAAACCACGCTACCCTGCGATACAGAAGTTGAGTCAGGAAATATTCTGAACCTGACTCTTCTACTACTTCTGGGTGGCAGCCATACTTACAAATCCAATGCAAAGATTTTGACCAACAATATTCAGCACTTTCTATAATTCTAGCCCGCTTAGCAGACAAGCAGAAGCGCACAATGACTTAAAACTTATAAAACCAGCACATACAATTGAAATGTTGGCAATTTAAAAATAAGACATTCGCTTAAAAAAGAACTCTAGAGATACTGTCAAGCTATAAAAACGTAGACCACTTACAAACCAATTAGGTGATAAGACTCAACAAAGACAGACGCACAACCTTCTTAAATGACGCTATTCGAACACATTAAACGCAGAGGCCATAATGTCGAAATATTTCTTTAAAACACATGAGGAGGCACCGTAAAATCACAGAGCGCACCCTCCCAAAGTAACTTTGTCATTCAGTTGCGCCTTGAAACCATAAATGCTAATGAACTGCGAGGCTTTGATTTGCAGAGTGCCCTCATGAATAAATGCATCCCATTTTCCCATTATTGATAATGCTCCCAATCAATGCCATTCAGGTCTCCAGCCAGCTCATTAGGGAAAAAGTGCGATGAGGTCTGAGCAGCGCAGTAAAGTTGCCTCTTGGCTTGCTAACGCTTGCCGACTGAAACCAGATAGAGGGGAGTCAATTAAAGTGACATGAGGGCAAGATGTTTTTAAAATCTCGGGTGATGGCAAGCCTCTTACAATTGGTCTGTGCAATAGATCAGCAGGGCAACAAGTCCAAATCCGCAAACAAAATATTACAATATGCTATTGGTAGCAAAGCACCAGGAGTATATTGGATGCATCGCAGCAACTACTGATCAAATCACTAAGGGCCTGATTACGAGTTTGGTGGTCTTTATGTGGGCCCCAGCACCCCGCAGGAAGACCGCCAAACTCAGTCAGATCACCCACTGGATTACGAGTTGAATCCTGGCGGGAGGTGCATGCTGCGGCGTTCCCATAGCGGTGGCGTTTCTATGGCTCAAAGGAGAGCCTTGAAAGGCACCGTAGTGGGAGCGCCGCAGCACGTTCCTGCACAGGAAGAAATGAATCGTGTCATGCATTTCTTCCCGTGCAGCAAAAGGGGGTGCCCCCCTGCATGCACCCCCATGCATAGAGGCAACATTTTTTCCTCACTGCCACCCTTTTCATGGCAAGCTCACGGCCATGAAAAGGAGGGCAGTGAGGAAACTCGTAATATGCTCGGCGGTGCCTGGTCCAACAGCCCAAGTCGTAATACAGCGAGTGGATCGCCAGTATGGCAGTTCATGGACCGCCACTGCGACTACAGCAGTCCAATGGACCGCCTGAGACTGTACTGAAGATACCATGAGAACTGTACTAGACGTATCGCAAGGACTACTGAACAAATCACAGCAACTTCACTGAAGAGACGTTGAGGAATGTACTGGGCACATCACAAGGACTACTGAACAAATCACGAAGACTGTACTGAGGATACCTTGAAGACTGTACTAGATGTCTCGAAAGTACAACTGAACAAATCTTTACAACTGTACTGAGAGACCATGAGGACTGAATTAGATGCATCATAAGGACTAGTGGATGCATTGCAAGGACTACTGAAAAGGACTGTACTGAAAAGACATTGAGGTCTGTACGGGACACCTCACAAGGACTATCAAACAAACCACTATGACTGTGCTGAACAAACCACAAGGATTGTACTGCACGCATCACAGGGGCTCTACTAAATGCATCACAAGGACTACAGAAGAAATCACTAAGACTGTACTGAAGATACCATGGACTACTGAACAGATCACTAGGACTGAACTCATGACAATGACTGTACTGAACACATCACTAGGCCTATGCTAACACATTACGATGACTGTACAGAAGTTATCACGAAGACTGTAGGCAGAAAACCTCAAGGAGTGTACCAAACACTTCACGAGAAAGGTGACGAACCCATCATGAGGGCTGTACGGAACTGTATGGGGAGAAAGTCCAACACAGCTGCTGCGGCGGATTAGAAGATTGGTTCACAGTAATCATTTCGGTAGAGTAGTATTGTGAAAGAGGTGGTGTGTTTAATATAGTATATGAGTTATAATAAGGTGCTAACAGGCATTTTATAATTATACATTGACAATGTTGTTCAAGGATACTCCCAACGTGTAGTTTAAGTTGGGGGGAGGTGGAGATAGTGTGGAGTCTTTAAACCCGCAGCAGGAAGGGACCTGGGCAGATTAGATGCATCTCCTGGGCATCACTGACTGTCAATGTCTAGTTGGCCATGGTCAGAGTGTAGACTATTGATTTTCGATCTACCTCCCTGCCAATGATCTTCTAGTAACCATTCCATAAGGATCACTCAGAAACACCCCAAAGAATGACACGCAGCTGCTGCTTGCCTTTTCTGTTACATTTTCTATAAAACTGGTTGTTTCGAGCACTCCTTTAACGAGGTTAAGGTTTGTTAAGTTATGTTGGGTTTTGTTGTAGGGATTTTGTAAATCGTGCATGCATCCATGAGGGTTTTATGGTGCTCGGGTGTGAAAGGAACTTACATGAAGCCTGACGGGCACCTAAGTAAATGCAGATGAAACCAACCAAGTTTTCAGGTACCTGCAGGAACCGTGACAAATTAGGGATCAATCTTAGCTCAACCAACAGAGAGTTCCAAAAGGAAGGGACAAGTACATAGAAGCTCCTACCAAAAAAAACTTTTTTTTTTATTACAGAACTTTCGAGAGTTGTTGACCTATAGTGTTGCCACTGCTGACAAAGTAAATATAACTTTAAAGAAATTCTGGCCTGAATGAAAGACTAACCGAGATGTGCAGGATGGGTTTTGTCATGGCTAAATGTACATGCAAGCCCCCACTCCCAGCAGCACTGTTTAATATAGCGTGCAGTGAGTTATTAAATAATGTGGGTACCATTAGTACAGTGCATTACCACAATCAAACCGTGAGCCCATGATGGCAGACACTGGAAGATGTCTGCTCTCCTGAGTGAAGTAACTTTGTACATCTCAGGAAGGTGGAAAGAATCGGTTTAAATGATGGACGAAACCTGAGCAGTCAATGTTAAACTTGAAGCCAAGGTTCCTTTTACTTACACAGGGCTTGGACAGGTTCCTCTCGTTTCGAGCCAGTAGGATGGCAGCGACTATCAAAAACTCGGGCTTGACCGAGTGACATTTCAACCAATGTCCGATCATCCAATCAAACCTCTGCAGTAACACCAGATGTTCCCATCCATCGGTTGAAATAAATGTAGTTTGCAAACAGAACGCCTCGGAGCCACATTTTATATTGTGATCTGTAAAGTTCAAGTTAGTGAAATTAACAGCTTGCAAAACAGTAGATAATTTTAAGGCATTCATTAGAATTCTGAGATCACGCGTTTATCCTACAATATGCGGCGATTTCACCGGTGAAGGTATCTGAGAATTGCTTTCAGCAGGACGTCTCATTTAACCAGAATCACGCAGATTGGATATACGTTTTCAGAGAGATGCAACATGAAACGATGTTACTCGCACAAAGAAAGGTCACAGCTTGGCAGAATGTCATGAATTTGTGATCAGTGACACTGTGAAAAGGTTGTGGAAAGGTTGTGGGTCCACAGTCCCAGTGACGAGATCTTTACGCTGGTTCACTTATTTTTCTGGCATTATCCTAAGGAAGCCTTCTCAGATTAAAACACACAGAGCAGAAGGTGCTGTTTTCACTACCTTGTGTAACCTTGCACCTGGAGTAAAGTTTAGGAGGGCCTTTACTTAAAGGCTAGACATTTTTTGTATGAAAAGCACAGGTTTACAAATTTTTTTTAATGTTTCCTAATGCGAAAATTCGAACAAAAATTGTAAAATTGGTCATTGCTCAGATTTTCTAATGTCAAAGTTTGAAAAGCAACAGGTTACGTGAAGTTCTTCGATTCCCCAGACTTCCTTGGGTGATTCCACAAGGATTGCATTGGGCGAATTAAGTCTGGCTTTTGCACTGGAAAGAACAGATTTTCTCAAATTCCATGTTCTAGTTCTCTGCTCACCACCACCTCACCTGGGCCGGTTATTTCGCATTTTGGTACATTGCCTTTTGAAGAGCTCCACAGGGGCTCTTTTGCTACCATGTTTAATAGCTGATCTTCTTGGGTGCTGTGAACGAAGCTTCGTATTCATTGTATGGCAAGTGGTGAGCACAACCACCGATAGGAGTCCTCAGCCGCGTCACATTGTGAAATGGTGGTACGTGCATAGAGAAGCAGCCAATAAAAATGCACGTTTTACATTAGGAAGGTCGCAAAGGATATCTATGTCACCCATATCTTGCAGAAGACAGTTACTAGTATATTCCTGTCAATGAGCATAGAACAATTCTGCAAGAATTGAAAGTGGCGAGAAGTTTTCTGAATACCTTTGTCAGCATGTCTGTTTTTTTAATAGAGTGAAAATGATCTCCAAATGCAGTAAAATGATCTTACAATACAGAATATTGCTTTGGCTGGACGAAGGTGAAGTGTACCAAGAATGATTACACCATTTGCAAAAGCAAAAATCAAAAACTCTGTAAAACTTCTCTGCTGGGAAACAAATCAGCCCAACCCTAGTGAACTCACATAAACTATGCTGTGAGTTGCATAAGCTGTTTATGGGTTTTGCCTTTTCTAAGACCAACTAAAATCTAATCTTACTTTAGGGGATACATTTCATCAGTGCCATGTAGCGGTGACCGCAAACTGTAACACAATTTCCACTTCATGTTATTTCTGCCCTCCGGCAGGATTTTCTTTTTTTCACAATCTCCAATATTTGTTGCTGGCGACATGTGTAATGTTTATTATGACACGGTGCCTTATCTCTACCGCTCTTTCCAGAAAAAAAAAGATCTTACGAACATTTTCTGTCGCGGTTTCAGGGCAGCGTGGGGCTTTGGGTAGCACAGGGTCATAGGGGCTGATATTCTAAAATACTCCTCTTGAACTGGAAGCGGTCTACCCATTGCTGCTCTTGGCGAAATTAGTAGGAGGGGCGCAATAAAATGCGATTAGTTGAGTAACGGTGCACTAAGCTATGCTTCTACAGAGCTCAATGGAGTCTCTTTTATGGAAACATCAATCCGACTGCTCATTACATCATGATGTTAAATGATGTTCTTGCGTTTTTTGTTTTTTTTAAGAGTGCTAAAAACAGATTTTGCAATTCCTGGTGTCCAGAGTATTGAGGAGGCACAGAACACAGCTGAGGCAGCAGAATTCCACCTACTCCAAGGGATGTTATTTAGCCGATTACATGGGCAGTGCATCGACAGAACATGCCCTTGCTCTAACGGAGCAGAAAATATAATATTGGCTATAACTTTCACTTAGTCTCTCTGCTGTTCTACTCCATGACGGACGCAGCAAAGTCGTAGAGAAGTCCATATGGAGCTACAGTCTAATGCATCAATAGAGCTCAGCCCTAACATACCATGACATCCCATAAGGTACAGGATACCAAATAACTATTTTAAAGTTCCAGTATCCAGTGTTCTGTTTGGCTAGGCATTGGAGAGTGGTCTTAAGGATTTTTGGGGCCCTTGGCGAGACAGATTTTGGGGCCCTTTTTGGAACAACTTGAATTTCTTTACCCATTTTCAGCTAATTCAAGACTTTCAGAAATTGGGGTAAATCAAAAAAAAAAAGCTGAACTATGCCTTACCAGGGGCCCCAAAATCCTTTAGATGGCATTGGGCATAGAGAGGCAGAGGCAGGCAGAGAGGATAGAATTTGACATACAGAAATAGAGGGCGGTGTGAGAGAAAGAGGGGGTTCACTTTCCTAGAGGGCCACTTTGCCCATGCCTTAAAACGTCTCTCAGGCAGTATTTTGAGTCAAGCGACAAGAAACATAGTCGGGTAATGACACTATACAAATATAGCTAATGAGTTCAATGGGAGACCAGTTTCTGCTCCAGCTTGTTCCCTAAGTTAATGTTCATACGTGCGATTACTGGAGCTGAAAATTTGCTTTTCCCACAGTAAGTCGAGTGGGCGAATGTGCTTCAGGGACCCGCATCAGGGATGTCTGCTTGCAGCCTATATTTACATGTGGTTCAGTGTACATAGGTCTGTGGGTACTCACTAGATACACTAGTTACTATTTGCGACTTGGGAAAACAAATTAGTGGTATTGTGAAGTTGTGTCTTTAAATATCTGGTCTCTGGAGATGTAAGGGCTCCAAAGAAGGTTCAAGTGGTTCTGGATTTGGGACAACAAAGCTCGGCAAAGCAGACACTATACCGGGGGTGAAAGGGATGAACCCTTGTCTTCCAAAGCAAACTAGAGAAAGGGAGATAAAGGTTAAAACAAACTGAAGGGACTTTAAAGGGGTGGTTAAGGATGATGCAGGCCTGCCACACTCATATCTCCATCCTTCTATCCCAGCTGCAGTTGTCTTGAAATTTGCATTATCAGCCAAGTTGAAAGGTACATATGGTTCATGATTAGCACACTGTAAATAACATCCTCCGGGAAAAAAATATTACCAAATAATTCTATTTAGAAGGGACAAGAAGAAGCTAGTTTGCAGGCAATCTTAATATGACATACTCTTGTTATACACTTGCCATGTTAACATTTTTCGATTTTTAATAAAAACGAATTTTTTCTTAATCAATGTAAGTTGGCCATACCTCGTTTATTGTGGCTTCTTTTAAATGAAAATTAGTACTTGCTTTGTTTTTAAATGAATGTTAGTTTGACTGCTTAGTTTGTAATGATTTTTTATGACACAATGTAAATGTGTGTAATGTAATGTACTTCACACTTGATGTACACAATCTCGATCATCTCCCAGCACCCCACATAATGCAGCGCTGCGTACCATCCAAGCTTGATGCGACTTCTAGCCAGGACTGTGCTATATAAATAGTAATAAATACTTGCATACATTCAGATGAGTTCCACACAGGCTTCAGGGCCTTCCCTGTCAGGGAATATGGCGCGTGTATGCGCACACATGCACAAACGCACACATTGATGACATGTCTTTAGCACGGAAGTGATCAGGCTCTTTTCAATGGAACATGAAAAGGGATCTTTCCTAGACTTCGGTTTTGGGGGTGCTAAGACATGCTTTTTATAGCCCTCTGTTGCCCAGTCTTACAAAATGTTTATTCTTATTGGGTTGCTTCAGTTAAGCCAAATGAAACGGATACATGCATTTTAAAGCAATGAAATACAAATTGCATGACTTCCAGCACATTCAAAAAAGTTGAGCACAAACAAAAAAAATTGAAGGAAAAATTTGAACTGAAAATTTGCACAAATACAAATTTTAGGAGGGTCCTGTGTTAGCATGCAAACACGAAATATTCTCAATACTCTGTGTTATAGTCAATCCTGTAACGAGAGTTAATCAAAACGAAATTACTGTCAGGAGTAAAATAACATGAGAAATACTCACGGGGAAAAAATGCAATCAAAAACCTGTGTTAAGAGTAAAATGCCACAGGAAACTATGACACGAATAAGAACACCATGGCAAGAAAGATATGCACGAGTAATGTGCCAAGAATACAATGCTACACAAATTCTGGATCAGGAGTAAAATGCTATCAGGATATTTTGCCAGGAGGTTAATTATACTAGAATACTATAAACCTGTCATTTACATAGAATGTCAGAAATAAAATGCCATCAGAAGATTTATTTAATTGATTTGCATCCCGTGAATCGAGGCGCCGAAGCCAATTCGCTGAGCTTGAAGGAAAAGGGTAGACTCATAATCTCTCCATAAAAGGGCAGATTCATGGCATCATCTGAGGCTGTGATGGAAAACACAATAATTCAGGGATCTCATTAACAACGTCATTTGCTGGGTGATGGTCTTGGACAGGTGCACGGTCGGCTCCCTGCAAGACTTTGGATGTGGGGCGGTCCCAACTAGTCTGCCTAGGAGCGTAAAGTCTTTTTGGGTTCAGCGCTTTAGTAACAGATGCTGAATGAGGAACTGACCACAGAGAGCAGATCCAGCAGTCAGCTCCGTGCACCCTAACATGAGCCAGGGAAAACATTCCAACAGAAAAACATTCTTTCTGTTTACCAGATTTAGGAATAAAATTACTGCAAATCCAGCAGCAGAGAGCAAAATTAAGAATAGACCAAATGCTGGAAAACCACTAATGAGTCCCTACATTAGTGTGCATATACTAACATGTTCTCAAATGAGACATGAGCAGAGTGCCACAAGATTAGTGTCAAAGGTATAAAATACCAACAAAATGCTCTGCCAGAAATAAATGCCATCAGAATACTATGGAAATAAAAAGTCATCACAATACTGTGCTAACAATAAAAAGAGAACGTCATTGGAATACTGTACCAGCAGTTGAGCTGGGCGGTTCCTATTGGAGCAGGGGCAAGAATTATTTGCATATGGCTAGGTCCAAACTGAGGAGGCATGGTGGGCAAAATAACCATGGTCTGGGATGCAGCCCCAAATAATTACCAGTGCTTGAGATTAATTCAAGCATTCCATCCATCACTTTTTTGTATACTTCAGTACAACGCCCTAAGTGGGAAGGGTATGTCCAGACGAGGGTCCCGTGAACATTGCGAACCAAGCTATACCCAAATGATGAACCCTAATAAAGGTGAACTCGGCCTTGGGTTGCTTGTGTTCAGGCTCAGGGAGGACCTGGCCAGGCAATTCGGACTGAAGTGTTCCTATTGGAGCAGGGTCAAGACTGATTTGCATATGGCTGGGTCCAAACTGAGGCAGAATGGTGTGCAAAATAACAATGGACTGGGATGCGGGCCAGTAATTGATTCAAGCATTCCAACCATCACTATTTTTGTACACTTAAGAATAAAATACTACAGGAACACTGTGTCAAGAATAAAATGCTAAGGGATACTGAGCTAAGACCAAACTGCTACAGGAAAACTGTGGCAGAATAAAATGCCATCAGAATACTGCACCATCCGAAGACAGTGCCAGAAATACAATGCAGTCGGAATACTGGGCTGGAAGCGACACGTGATCTTTCTACTTCAGCCAAAAAGAAACCATCATTATAATACTTTTCAGGTATAGACATGCAGTCAGAACACGAGTATGAATAAAGGAGTCTTAGGAAACTCCAACATATTTAAAATGCAACCAGTGTACTGTTATAGGAATACAATTGCAATTTTTTTTTCAACCCAGGAACAAAATGACTTCAAAGTAAGATTCCAGGCATACACTCATAAGCACACTGGGCCCGGCATATCCGGCCATTAGAAAGCAACTATTGAAATAACATTCTTTCAGTTTCTGTGCCAGGGATAACTTCAGTATGCTGTGCCAGAAATAAGCATGCAATCTAAATACTGTGCTAGCGATAAACATGCATTTTGAAAAATGTGCTTGGAATGGAATGCGTAGAGAATATTGAGGCAAAAATAATATCTCAAATAAATAATTTGTCAAAAGTAAAATGCCACTAAAATACAGTCCCTGCAACACAATGTAATCTGTACACTGTTCAGGGACTAAGCAAGCACGAGGAACGCTGTGCCAGAATTACAGTACAAACAAATATTGTACCAGGAATAAAATGGCATCAGAGGGTTGTCCTGGCAATAAAGTGCACTCTTAATTCTGGTCCAGGAGATAAACCACATCTCAGTGATAAAATTCCAGGGGAACATGCGTCCGCCATTAAATGCTATTGCAACACTATTCCAAGAGTTTTACGACATCTGATCACTGAATGAAGAACAAACCACCAACACTTTACAGTGCCACGAAGAAAAAGTGATAGTGAAATAATTTGCCAGAAATGAAACAATATCACAATGTTGCGCAGGAGTCTGACGATACTATGATACCACCCTAGGAAGAAAATGTCTAGCAGATTGTCTAGATAGCAGCGACACGCTAGCAGAGTAGCGTACACAGAACACAAGGCCAATAAAACGCCATATCAGAAACACAATCATTAAGATTTTCTCCTAGAGTTACAATCACAGAAGGACAACATGTCAGTAATGAAATACAGCCAAAATACACAGGTAATAGGGTGGCGTAGTAATATTACGGTAGGTAAAAGGTGGCAATGCACAGTGGCAGAAAGGGAAGAAGAAACATAAGCCTCCATGGACTTCCGCTGATCTGTTGAGAGTGGACATGACGGTTATACATGTGTGAAAAGCAGCGAGTCTCCTGAGATCCCCAATGCTGCCCGGCGCAAGGTCACCTTTAATCCACTTTGGATTCACTATCTAAAATAACGAGGCAGGCGCTGGAAGGCAAGAAAAAGGTTTATTACTCTTAGAGGAGACCACGTCAACTGCTGACACCAGGATGTCTTCAGGGAGGTGTTCTACTGGCAATGCTTTTGGCTCTTCCTTTTATACAGGTTTTACACAATGTATTTGTTTCATTTATCATGGTTACAAGCTTGGAGTCTCCGCCCGGGCAGGTTGTCACACAAGCCCGACATTGTTTCATCAGCATGGTTACACAAGCCCAACATTGTTTCATCAACATGGTTACACAAGCCCAACATTAACTCTCCTCCCGCCCAGGTCAAAAACAGACAATTTAATTGCAGCTGGACCTTGCTTCAGGGTCTAAACACAAGTGAGACCGGCCAGATCTAAGAGTCCGTTCTGTTGATAAAAACAGGTCCCATTGTTGGCAAAAACGAGTCTTGCTGTGTGCAGTGCAATAAACCATGCTGGCAAGAGTCTGTTTGGTATTTGTAACCTGTTTGTAAAGGGATGAGAGGAAAGACGAGTTTGAGGCAGCAGGTGATGTTGATGTTTGTCGTGGAGATAGTTTATAGCCCCCAGCACACATATCAGGTTTGGTCAGAGAGTCAGAAGGCTGAGAGGACAGGGTGAAATGAAGGTGACCAACAGAGTACAAAATGGCTGTGGTCAATCAGAATGACTGTAGTTTATGTGCACATAGGAACTTTCATCAGACAAAATGGCGCAGAATGTTCATGATTGTTGTTTTGTTCTTAACAGTCGCCCCTTTGAACATAACTAGCCAGCTTGTCAGTCTATTTCGATCTCCATAATGTCCTGTATCTCTTGATCATACATTACTCTCATTTTTGTTAGCTGAGTGTCCATAGTCTTAGGGTGCAAGGTAGTTATGCAAAGATAACACAAAGGTGGTATACAGTGTATACCCAAACAACAACCACATATTGTCAATACTGGGACCAAGAGAATCATTGATATTTTCCAACCCCACTCCTTCAAGATGCCCCAAAGCCAACTTCCAATTGGCCAAGTCTCTGATCCTTGATGAATTTCTGAAGATAGTCTATGGAGATGTTCGATTACTTCATAGACAGAAGGTGAATTATCAGGCTGCGTCGAGGAACTGTGATGAGGCAGAGTCTGTTTGATCAATGTCTTTAGAACGCTTTTCTTGATGATGCTCTGCAGGGGCTGTGTAGGTTGGTGGTAGAACAAAGGCGATGTAGCACGTGCCCCCTAGTTTCCTGGGAGCCAGGTGTAGGCTTTGGTTCCACAAACAAAGTACATATTGGGTGATGCAACAAGCGCTGGGGGTTGGCAGTGTTCAAAGTCCTTACAATGTTACAAGTGCTGTGACCCACATTCTTAGTCCCACGGCCTTCAATGCATACAAGGCCTGAGACGTTCACCACAGATAGGGCCACAGTCGGTGTTGCAGCAGTTCTTTTCTTCAGGTAGGAAAATGTGGCTCTGACAGGATTATTGAACACTTGTATTTCCACTCGTTCTTTGGAGGGGACATTCATTGGGAATGTCGTATTGGAGGTGTGAGGGCAAAAGGGAGCTGCTGTTCTTCCTGTTTGGTTTAGCCAGAACTCGTTGTAGAACTGAGCGGTTGTCCCATCGGAAGTGGCATTGTCTTTGTAACTTTCTTGTGGGAGCATCATCCAGGCAAGGCAAGATCCATGAACAGAAAAGGGTGGAGGGATGAAAGGGATGGAATGTTCAGTGGCATGTGGTAGCAGACCACAGACCCAACAGTTAGTGGCATTGGTGGCAAGATTGTGCTGGTGCAGCATCTGTACGAAAAGAATTATTCCAGAATTCTTTGCGTCGTTCTCGGAGATGTGGCGGTAGTGATACCAGGTAGTGTTCTTTCTTTGTGATTGGTTGCATGGTTGGTGACAATGTTCTGTATGCAGGTGCATTCTCTTCAATGATCCAGAGTGTGACCATTAGCAGGAGGCAGGTGAGAAATGCAGCTACAAGTGCAATTGTCTTTGTACTGTGCAGTTCAAAAGTCTTGGTGTCTTTGCGGTGGCTTTGCAGGTGTTCCGTCTCTTCCATCATCTTCGAGGAGCTCACCAACTGTTAGGACCACAGACTTTTGTCTGGTGTTTTTCCTGGTAGCGTTGTTTGGCTGTGCTACCGATCTGAGACTCTGACCCAGTTAGTGGCCTGGTTGTTGGAGCTCCCCTTTCGTCGATCTTAGGTTGTACCCTTCCTTGGATGGCACCGTGGGGGTCGGGAAATTCAGACAGTTGGAGGGTGTCTTCTTGTGGGTAGCAACTCAGAGCTGGTCGGTCTTTTGCGAGTACTTCCTCTTGCACCTCCACCCCTTCACAGGTTGCCAGGGTTGGAGGGACTCGCTTGCAATGGAGCGTGCAGTCAGTTTCATTTTATTTCCACTCGGAGGGCAGTTCGGGTGGTGCTCAGGACTTGCCAGGGGCCCGTCCACCTAGGCTCCAGACTCTTCGTTCTTTGGAAGTTGCAGATCAAACATGGTCGCCTGGCTTTATTTCATGTCCCGGGCCCCTGGATAGTCAGGCAAGGCTTGCTGCACCTGTTGGTGGATAATTGTTAGCTTGTTTGTCAATTTATGCAAGTAATCTGCGTAGTTCTGTCTCCCTGCCGTGGCTCGGGCAGTAACGTCTGCTAGTGCATTTCCCTGTCCAATGAGATCAGTCACTTTCCTATGTGCTTTGGCATTTTATCACTGCTAACTTCTTGGGGAGGAGGACTGCTTGCGTCAAGGCGGAGACTAAATCTCTATGCAGGATGGGTGTACCGTGTGAAGTCAGGAACCCTCTTTCTTTCCATAAGATTCCAAAATGGTGAACCACCCTGAAGGCATATTGGCTGTCGGTGTATATGTTAACTGTCGTGTCAGTCGCTAAGATCGGTCGGGACAAAGGGTTGGTGGAGGGCGTACCGTCAAATCCTATTGAGGTCACATGTGAGCCTGACAAGGGTGCCCTTGAAATCAGTCGTTTGGATAGTGCACTACGTGTTGCTCCCGTGTCTACCAGAAATGGCGACTTTGTGCCCAGGACCTCAGCGGTAACATAAGGGCCTTGCTGATCAACATAGAGCTCGACTGGATCCCTCCCTTGCCCCTGGCTGTCCTATGCAAAGTCGTACCTATTGTCATAATCTGTCTGTTGGTACTGATTCTGTTTGGGATGGTCAAATGTGTTCACTCTTCCTTGCCTTTCCTTGCTTGCTTCTCTCGTGTACCCTCTCCCACGTCCTCTTCCTCTCTGTCCACTTGCTATTTCCCTCGCCCCTCTGCCCCTACCAGCTCCTAGCAAAGCGGGCATTGGGTTTTCCAGTGTCCATATTCTTTGCAAAATGCACATTGATCCTGTCCTAGGTCTTGGCGTCCTACATATGATGTCGATGAATTGTTACTAGGTGGCTGTACTCTAGGGGTGTTCTGCTGGTATCCTCCCCTATATTGCTCCCTTCCTGTATTCGCCCCCCCCTGGAGTTGTGCTACCATTACCCTTTCCTTCAAGTCCTTCTTTTTCTTTTCTGTAGCCCTGTCATTTTCGTTTCTCTGATGCTCGTAGTACTGGGCCATTTGGAGAATGGCCGTCGGTTTAGATGCTGCCCAACTACTTTCGCTGGCTTGTAGTTTCTGGGATACATCTGGCAGTAATCCTTTGACGTAGTTCTGCACAAATAAGTGGTGTCCGGTTGCGGTGGACATGTCTTGTCCACTGTAATCAGAGAACACAGTTTCAAATCTGGAGAAGTACTCTGAGACGTCCTCTTGTGGTTTCTGGCGGCATGCGGTTACTATGGACCAGTCTATCTTTTTCTCTGGGATCAGCGTTTTCACTTTCTGCACTATTTTGTCAGGGAGGTCTAATATTGCTTTAACTGGTTTTTGACCAGGGTTCCGCTGTTTATCTAGTGTGTCGAGTTGTTCCCAGGAATGACCAAACAGTTCGGTATGGTCTACTTTCCTAACCTGTTTCCACACATCTGCTGGCAAACATAACCCGAAGAACAAGTCTATGTCGGCAAGTGTCATTATTGTTGATCCCAGAGCGGTACCTAGCTCGGTGTAAAAGGCGGTGGGGTTCTTTCGTAAATCCGGCAAAGATTTACGGAAGGTCTGGATGTCCTGTCTGTCCCATGGCTGATACACCCAATTGTAGACCACCCTTCCTCTAGCGTCTTGATGGTTTATATCGTCATTAGTCCCTTGTCCTCTAGGAGGTACCCAGTAAGGGGCAGCTTCTTTTATTGGCATCATGCTATCTGTTTTTTCCACTGGGGGTCCTGCTACCTTAGTTGTCCTGTCCCTATCTATCTGTCCTTGTTCTGTGAGGTGACGCAATACTTCTAGTGTGGATGAAAATAGTTCTGCAACATCGTTGTCGCCTTCATCTCCGATGTCTACCTTCCTGTAGAGAGCCACTAATCGCTCGGGCCCTACGTCTTGGTACTTCTCTTCATATGCAGTAAGGGTGTGGTAACAGAGACGTACAATAAAGTATCGTTTGCGGTTTTCAACATAGGAGTCGCATATGTCTGTTACGTATTCTTCTGTTTCTTTCCTATCTATGAGGGGTTTAACTACTTTATCAATGCCTGCTCGCTCATTTTTACTTAATCGCGGGACCCTGGGCGCTCCTATTTCCTTGGTTCCTACCTCTACTACTGCCTCCTTTGATGA
Source organism: Calotriton arnoldi (assembly GCA_963921515.1). Classification (NCBI taxonomy): domain Eukaryota; kingdom Metazoa; phylum Chordata; class Amphibia; order Caudata; family Salamandridae; genus Calotriton; species Calotriton arnoldi. Next base: position 1,708,798 of record CAWUFW010001665.1, read on the forward strand.
GGCATTTGGTGTGGGTGGCTCGGTGGGAGCAGAGGTGGTGGAGACTGAGGCGATCGTGCCATCTCCAGCTATACTTTGGGGGTCCTGGCGTTGTACTACGGGATGAGTAGGGGCATAAGGGGGTGGCATGTATATCATTGGGGGACCTAACAATAAATCATCATCTACCCCCTGTTTTGCTGGTAACTCGGGGTAAAGAGTTAAGGGCGTTCTAACAGGGCATTGACCTGATATTTTTGATTCCTGTTCCTTTTTATCGATTTCCTTTTTTTTAGTTCTTCTTCTAACTTTTTACAGGCTTGGTAAGCTGATTTTCGCGTTTCTTTATCTTGTCTAGCTTCGTCTCTTTTCTTTCGTTGAGCTGCCTCTTTTCGCCATAAACCAAAACTATCAAACATGGCTGGTCTAGCTTTCTTTTGTGGAGAGCTAATTCTAACGTCTCTATTTTAGCGGGATCGAAAGATCCCGTCAGTGGCCACTGATTTACCCGGTCCTTCCTAGTGTACTTATGCCATAGTTTGCTATAAGCTACGGTGGCTAATCCATATTTTACGTACATGTTCTTGTTAGGGTGCCTTCCGCGGTGCCGGATGACTGACCTCTAACAAACGGTCCGGTCCAAAACAATCAAACAATCTAGAGAAAACAGGCATGACGTATTTAGCGGTCAAAATGAATATCTCAATTAATGTTAGACAAAAGTCTGCACTACCTGTCCTTCGCTGTCTGCAAAGAGAATATTCCTATTCTACGTTGTTTGCAAGCAGGGAATGTCTCAAATAACTCAAAAAGGAATACTAGTATTTCTATCAATCAATCAATTTAAGTCATGTTTTCTCACGACCTTACCCGGACCGTATGGACAGTTCTTAGTCTTCCCCTTCCAGCGCCTGGTTGTCCTCTCACTCCAACAATCAATGCGGCGTTCCTGTAAGGCCCCAGTCAGGACCGCAGGTCACTTCGAGAGAGGTCCGTTCGGAACCGGTGAAGTTCAGTCGATTGGCAGCCAGACGAGGGTCTCTTTCAGGCAGGTGCACTCCAATCATTTAGTCGTTCACTCCGTCGTTAGGACCTCTCTACTGGACCCACGTGTCTCTGATGGGCCCCCGTTGGGTCGCCAATTTGTGAAAAGCAGCGAGTCTCCTGAGATCCCCAATGCTGCCCGGCGCAAGGTCACCTTTAATCCACTTTGGATTCACTATCTAAAATAACGAGGCAGGCGCTGGAAGGCAAGAAAAAGGTTTATTACTCTTAGAGGAGACCACGTCAACTGCTGACACCAGGATGTCTTCAGGAAGGTGTTCTACTGGCAATGCTTTTGGCTCTTCCTTTTATACAGGTTTTACACAATGTATTTGTTTCATTTATCATGGTTACAAGCTTGGAGTCTCCGGCCCGGGCAGGTTGTCACACAAGCCCGACATTGTTTAATCAGCATGGTTACACAAGCCCAACATTGTTTCATCAACATGGTTACACAAGCCCAACATTAACTCTCCTCCCGCCCAGGTCAAAAACAGACAATTTAATTGCAGCTGGACCTTGCTTCAGGGTCTAAACACAAGTGAGACCGGCCAGATCTAAGAGTCCGTTCTGTTGATAAAAACAGGTCCCATTGTTGGCAAAAACGAGTCTTGCTGTGTGCAGTGCAATAAACCATGCTGGCAAGAGTCTGTTTGGTATTTGTAACCTGTTTGTAAAGGGATGAGAGGAAAGACGAGTTTGAGGCAGCAGGTGATGTTGATGTTTGTCGTGGAGATAGTTTATAGCCCCCAGCACACATATCAGGTTTGGTCAGAGAGTCAGAAGGCTGAGAGGACAGGGTGAAATGAAGGTGACCAACAGAGTACAAAATGGCTGTGGTCAATCAGAATGACTGTAGTTTATGTGCACATAGGAACTTTCATCAGACAAGATGGCGCAGAATGTTCATGATTGTTGTTTTGTTCTTAACAGTCGCCCCTTTGAACATAACTAGCCAGCTTGTCAGTCTATTTCGATCTCCATAATGTCCTGTATCTCTTGATCATACATTACTCTCATTTTTGTTAGCTGAGTGTCCATAGTCTTAGGGTGCAAGGTAGTTATGCAAAGATAACACAAAGGTGGTATACAGTGTATACCCAAACAACAACCACATATTGTCAATACTGGGACCAAGAGAATCATTGATATTTTCCAACCCCACTCCTTCAAGATGCCCCAAAGCCAACTTCCAATTGGCCAAGTCTCTGATCCTTGATGAATTTCTGAAGATAGTCTATGGAGATGTTCGATTACTTCATAGACAGAAGGTGAATTATCAGGCTGCGTCGAGGAACTGTGATGAGGCAGAGTCTGTTTGATCAATGTCTTTAGAACGCTTTTCTTGATGATGCTCTGCAGGGGCTGTGTAGGTTGGTGGTAGAACAAAGGCGATGTAGCACGTGCCCCCTAGTTTCCTGGGAGCCAGGTGTAGGCTTTGGTTCCACAAACAAAGTACATATTGGGTGATGCAACAAGCGCTGGGGGTTGGCAGTGTTCAAAGTCCTTACAATGTTACAAGTGCTGTGACCCACATTCTTAGTCCCACGGCCTTCAATGCATACAAGGCCTGAGACGTTCACCACAGATAGGGCCACAGTCGGTGTTGCAGCAGTTCTTTTCTTCAGGTAGGAAAATGTGGCTCTGACAGGATTATTGAACACTTGTATTTCCACTCGTTCTTTGGAGGGGACATTCATTGGGAATGTCGTATTGGAGGTGTGAGGGCAAAGGGAGCTGCTGTTCTTCCTGTTTGGTTTAGCCAGAACTCGTTGTAGAACTGAGCGGTTGTCCCATCGGAAGTGGCATTGTCTTTGTAACTTTCTTGTGGGAGCATCATCCAGGCAAGGCAAGATCCATGAACAGAAAAGGGTGGAGGGATGAAAGGGATGGAATGTTCAGTGGCATGTGGTAGCAGACCACAGACCCAACAGTTAGTGGCATTGGTGGCAAGATTGTGCTGGTGCAGCATCTGTACGAAAAGAATTATTCCAGAATTCTTTGCGTCGTTCTCGGAGATGTGGCGGTAGTGATACCAGGTAGTGTTCTTTCTTTGTGATTGGTTGCATGGTTGGTGACAATGTTCTGTATGCAGGTGCATTCTCTTCAATGATCCAGAGTGTGACCATTAGCAGGAGGCAGGTGAGAAATGCAGCTACAAGTGCAATTGTCTTTGTACTGTGCAGTTCAAAAGTCTTGGTGTCTTTGCGGTGGCTTTGCAGGTGTTCCGTCTCTTCCATCATCTTCGAGGAGCTCACCAACTGTTAGGACCACAGACTTTTGTCTGGTGTTTTTCCTGGTAGCGTTGTTTGGCTGTGCTACCGATCTGAGACTCTGACCCAGTTAGTGGCCTGGTTGTTGGAGCTCCCCCTTTTCGTCGATCTTAGGTAGTACCCTTCCTTGGATGGCACCGTGGGGGTCGGGAAATTCAGACAGTTGGAGGGTGTCTTCTTGTGGGTAGCAACTCAGAGCTGGTCGGTCTTTTGCGAGTACTTCCTCTTGCACCTCCACCCCTTCACAGGTTGCCAGGGTTGGAGGGACTCGTTTGCAATGGAGCGTGCAGTCAGTTTCATTTTATTTCCACTCGGAGGGCAGTTCGGGTGGTGCTCAGGACTTGCCAGGGGCCCGTCCACCTAGGCTCCAGACTCTTCGTTCTTTGGAAGTTGCAGATCAAACATGGTCGCCTGGCTTTATTTCATGTCCCGGGCCCCTGGATAGTCAGGCAAGGCTTGCTGCACCTGTTGGTGGATAATTGTTAGCTTGTTTGTCAATTTATGCAAGTAATCTGCGTAGTTCTGTCTCCTGCCGTGGCTCGGGCAGTAACGTCTGCTAGTGCATTTCCCTGTCCAATGAGATCAGTCACTTTCCTATGTGCTTTGGCATTTTATCACTGCTAACTTCTTGGGGAGGAGGACTGCTTGCGTCAAGGCGGAGACTAAATCTCTATGCAGGATGGGTGTACCGTGTGAAGTCAGGAACCCTCTTTCTTTCCATAAGATTCCAAAATGGTGAACCACCCTGAAGGCATATTGGCTGTCGGTGTATATGTTAACTGTCGTGTCAGTCGCTAAGATCGGTCGGGACAAAGGGTTGGTGGAGGGCGTACCGTCAAATCCTATTGAGGTCACATGTGAGCCTGACAAGGGTGCCCTTGAAATCAGTCGTTTGGATAGTGCACTACGTGTTGCTCCCGTGTCTACCAGAAATGGCGACTTTGTGCCCAGGACCTCAGCGGTAACATAAGGGCCTTGCTGATCAACATAGAGCTCGACTGGATCCCTCCCTTGCCCCTGGCTGTCCTATGCAAAGTCGTACCTATTGTCATAATCTGTCTGTTGGTACTGATTCTGTTTGGGATGGTCAAATGTGTTCACTCTTCCTTGCCTTTCCTTGCTTGCTTCTCTCGTGTACCCTCTCCCACGTCCTCTTCCTCTCTGTCCACTTGCTATTTCCCTCGCCCCTCTGCCCCTACCAGCTCCTAGCAAAGCGGGGCATTGGGTTTTCCAGTGTCCATATTCTTTGCAAAATGCACATTGATCCTGTCCTAGGTCTTGGCGTCCTACATATGATGTCGATGAATTGTTACTAGGTGGCTGTACTCTAGGGGTGTTCTGCTGGTATCCTCCCCTATATTGCTCCCTTCCTGTATTCGCCCCCCCCCTGGAGTTGTGCTACCATTACCCTTTCCTTCAAGTCCTTCTTTTTCTTTTCTGTAGCCCTGTCATTTTCGTTTCTCTGATGCTCGTAGTACTGGGCCATTTGGAGAATGGCTGTCGGTTTAGATGCTGCCCAACTACTTTCGCTGGCTTGTAGTTTCTGGGATACATCTGGCAGTAATCCTTTGACGTAGTTCTGCACAAATAAGTGGTGTCCGGTTGCGGTGGACATGTCTTGTCCACTGTAATCAGAGAACACAGTTTCAAATCTGGAGAAGTACTCTGAGACGTCCTCTTGTGGTTTCTGGCGGCATGCGGTTACTATGGACCAGTCTATCTTTTTCTCTGGGATCAGCGTTTTCACTTTCTGCACTATTTTGTCAGGGAGGTCTAATATTGCTTTAACTGGTTTTTGACCAGGGTTCCGCTGTTTATCTAGTGTGTCGAGTTGTTCCCAGGAATGACCAAACAGTTCGGTATGGTCTACTTTCCTAACCTGTTTCCACACATCTGCTGGCAAACATAACCCGAAGAACAAGTCTATGTCGGCAAGTGTCATTATTGTTGATCCCAGAGCGGTACCTAGCTCGGTGTAAAAGGCGGTGGGGTTCTTTCGTAAATCCGGCAAAGATTTACGGAAGGTCTGGATGTCCTGTCTGTCCCATGGCTGATACACCCAATTGTAGACCACCCTTCCTCTAGCGTCTTGATGGTTTATATCGTCATTAGTCCCTTGTCCTCTAGGAGGTACCCAGTAAGGGGCAGCTTCTTTTATTGGCATCATGCTATCTGTTTTTTCCACTGGGGGTCCTGCTACCTTAGTTGTCCTGTCCCTATCTATCTGTCCTTGTTCTATGAGGTGACACAATACTTCTAGTGTGGATGAAAATAGTTCTGCAACATCGTTGTCGCCTTCATCTCCGATGTCTACCTTCCTGTAGAGAGCCACTAATCGCTCGGGCCCTACGTCTTGGTACTTCTCTTCATATGCAGTAAGGGTGTGGTAACAGAGACGTACAATAAAGTATCGTTTGCGGTTTTCAACATAGGAGTCGCATATGTCTGTTACGTATTCTTCTGTTTCTTTCCTATCTATGAGGGGTTTAACTACTTTATAAATGCCTGCTCGCTCATTTTACTTAATCGCGGGACCCTGGGCGCTCCTATTTCCTTGGTTCCTACCTCTACTACTGCCTCCTTTGATGAGGCATTTGGTGTGGGTGGCTCGGTGGGAGCAGAGGTGGTGGAGACTGAGGCGATCGTGCCATCTCCAGCTATACTTTGGGGGTCCTGGCGTTGTACTACGGGATGAGTAGGGGCATAAGGGGTGGCATGTATATCATTGGGGGACCTAACAATAAATCATCATCTACCCCCTGTTTTGCTGGTAACTCGGGGTAAAGAGTTAAGGGCGTTCTAACAGGGCATTGACCTGATATTTTTGATTCCTGTTCCTTTTATCGATTTCCTTTTCTTTTAGTTCTTCTTCTAACTTTTTACAGGCTTGGTAAGCTGATTTTCGCGTTTCTTTATCTTGTCTAGCTTCGTCTCTTTTCTTTCGTTGAGCTGCCTCTTTTCGCCATAAACCAAAACTATCAAACATGGCTGGTCTAGCTTTCTTTTTGTGGAGAGCTAATTCTAACGTCTCTATTTTAGCGGGATCGAAAGATCCCGTCAGTGGCCACTGATTTACCCGGTCCTTCCTAGTGTACTTATGCCATAGTTTGCTATAAGCTACGGTGGCTAATCCATATTTTACGTACATGTTCTTGTTAGGGTGCCTTCCGGCGGTGCCGGATGACTGACCTCTAACAAACGGTCCGGTCCAAAACAATCAAACAATCTAGAGAAAACAGGCATGACGTATTTAGCGGTCAAAATGAATATCTCAATTAATGTTAGACAAAAGTCTGCACTACCTGTCCTTCGCTGTCTGCAAAGAGAATATTCCTATTCTACGTTGTTTGCAAGCAGGGAATGTCTCAAATAACTCAAAAAGGAATACTAGTATTTCTATCAATCAATCAATTTAAGTCATGTTTTCTCACGACCTTACCCGGACCGTATGGACAGTTCTTAGTCTTCCCCTTCCAGCGCCTGGTTGTCCTCTCACTCCAACAATCAATGCGGCGTTCCTGTAAGGCCCCAGTCAGGACCGCAGGTCACTCGAGAGAGGTCCGTTCGGAACCGGTGAAGTTCAGTCGATTGGCAGCCAGACGAGGGTCTCTTTCAGGCAGGTGCACTCCAATCATTTAGTCGTTCACTCCGTCGTTAGGACCTCTCTACTGGACCCACGTGTCTCTGATGGGCCCCCGTTGGGTCGCCAATTTGTGAAAAGCAGCGAGTCTCCTGAGATCCCCAATGCTGCCCGGCGCAAGGTCACCTTTAATCCACTTTGGATTCACTATCTAAAATAACGAGGCAGGCGCTGGAAGGCAAGAAAAAGGTTTATTACTCTTAGAGGAGACCACGTCAACTGCTGACACCAGGATGTCTTCAGGAAGGTGTTCTACTGGCAATGCTTTTGGCTCTTCCTTTTATACAGGTTTTACACAATGTATTTGTTTCATTTATCATGGTTACAAGCTTGGAGTCTCCGGCCCGGGCAGGTTGTCACACAAGCCCGACATTGTTTAATCAGCATGGTTACACAAGCCCAACATTGTTTCATCAACATGGTTACACAAGCCCAACATTAACTCTCCTCCCGCCCAGGTCAAAAACAGACAATTTAATTGCAGCTGGACCTTGCTTCAGGGTCTAAACACAAGTGAGACCGGCCAGATCTAAGAGTCCGTTCTGTTGATAAAAACAGGTCCCATTGTTGGCAAAAACGAGTCTTGCTGTGTGCAGTGCAATAAACCATGCTGGCTAGAGTCTGTTTGGTATTTGTAACCTGTTTGTAAAGGGATGAGAGGAAAGACGAGTTTGAGGCAGCAGGTGATGTTGATGTTTGTCGTGGAGATAGTTTATAGCCCCCAGCACACATATCAGGTTTGGTCAGAGAGTCAGAAGGCTGAGAGGACAGGGTGAAATGAAGGTGACCAACAGAGTACAAAATGGCTGTGGTCAATCAGAATGACTGTAGTTTATGTGCACGTAGGAACTTTCATCAGACAAGATGGCGCAGAATGTTCATGATTGTTGTTTTGTTCTTAACACATGTTGTAGAATTGCCACCTGGATTTTTGTTCCCGTTTTCACCAGCCCTGCCAAGTATCACGCATCAGGCATTAGACTTACGCATTTCAGTGTGGTGGTCCGCATCACCGCACTGAAATGCAAAGTCACGCAAATAGCGCCTTCTGAGGTGTGAAGCCATAGCACTGCTTATGCACCATTTATCATTACTGAACTCTTGAATGGCAGCGCGAGGCGCGCTGCTTCCAGCAGGCTTGGGGGTTGGCTCAAACTGCTCGCAGGCAGCTCTAGCTGCTACAGTAACAATGTAACAGTTTTAACGGCTGCGGGACTTCCTGCCGCCCGCGGCGCTTGCAGAGTAAGGGTCAGTTTCAGTTCGTTGGCTGCCAGCAATGCAGCAGCACAGGCAGCTCACCACTAAACCTAAAATGTATACCATCCCGCGACCGGACACACCCGACCGTCACCCCACCCGCGGCACTTAGCTGAGAGTGACTGAATCAACCGCGGTGCCGCAGGTCGGAGTGGTTCCAGGCTCAATAGCCCACCACCAGAGCAGCACACCACAATCCAGCCTGTGCAGAGGTGCGCCGCCCTGAATGCCCTCCCGCTTGGCGTTCTGCGGCTCGTGGGGTCCGAGTCATACTTGTGATTGCGTCCACAAGCGGCCTTTACTGAATTGCAGCGCTTGCCAGCTTTAAATTGCAGATAAAAGTAAGTAGAGCAATGTATTCTCCGCTTTTATTTTCTAAATCACACCCGGTAAATGTTAAGATCTAAATACTCGTTCATTGTCGGGGCAGGCTTCTTTCAATGTACTCATGCCTCCACAGTCTGGCTGGCTCTGTCAGTGGACGGCGCGTGACTAACTCCAGACTGGATGGATCAGGTATTTTTTTTACTAGTCCTGCCGGGCCCCCAGGAAGACATTGCTAGGCAAAATGAAGTGCTCAACTGGTTTCATGTTACGGTGAGCGCTGTTTTTAAAAGACACCCACCGCGCACACTGCAATCTAAGTTCTTTTTGCTGCTGAGAGCATTTGCCCTTTCTGCCCAGGTCAGAGCATTGTGGTGTATGGACTGCCCGACGGACTCAAGGATAGCACTGTCTGTGAGCAGCTCTGAGCAGAGCAGCTGTCAGCAGTGAGTTCCACATTGCAGCTTAGAAACTACAGCCCCAGGCAGGATTTTCCCGTTGGTAAGTGGCCAGTTACACTATGGAGCAAGCACTAGAATCAGTGATGTTTGTGTTTAGGAACAGAGAACGCAATAAGGTTCAGATTACAATAAGAAAAGGAGTTGGATTGCTGAACAAAGTGCGATAAGGTGTTCCGTAGCCAAACACGATCTGGCAATTTTACACTGTCAAATGCAATTTGTCTGTGGCTCTGCAAGAATCAATAATGATCATAAGTGTAAAATCATGGAAGATGTGAGTAGATTGTGGGTATACAATCGTTTTACAGTAGGATCAGGTGTTTTGCAGCAGTTTCAAGTTCTTTTCATAGCTTGTCCTTGCCCAAATAAGTGTAATTTCTTATGTTTATCTGTTTCCATGTACTTAATTTGTTGATTTTGCTCACAAAAGTGTCACTCTTAGTGTCATACATGTAGTAGTTCAATGGCATTCATAAGTACTCTGAAACCTTGAAAATGTCACACATAAGCACTCTTAAAATGTGGCAGGTATGCAGTCTGTGTTTCATGTGGGATAGTGCCCTTCCATTTTTGGTGCTTTGCAATAGTTTTAAGATCTTCGTAGAGTTTCTCGTTGCTGAAATAGCTGTAATTTCTGATATACATGTATATGTATAATATATATATATATATATGTTTCCCTCATCTTCATTGCTTGATTTTTGCTCGCGAGAAAGTGTCACTCATAGTTGAATGTCACTCATAATTACACTCAAATTACGAAAATGTCACACATAAGCAATCTGAAACCTTGGCAGCTATGTTTCACCCGACCTCAAACAGTGCATACATCAAGATGCAGTGGTGCCCACATGTGCACAGATGTGACTGGGACTCTTGCCTTGTGCTTTGCTCAAAGCTTTCCCTCAACCACTTCTACAACCCTGCGTTTGAGAATCGCTCTGTTACTCCAAACACCTTCCTTCCTTCTCTTGGTAAATTCTCAGGGTGGCGTCATACAGAAAATGAAAGCTACTGTGAGGCTTCCTCAGGTCTTCCTTACATTGGTGCACGCACTGCCTCGCGGCTCTTCTGCCAGGCCTCCCTGGCAGACAGTGAATCAGGGGAGCATAGCAGGTGCCAGAGGACATTTCATATGGAGGGCTGGTGGAGGACCTGATGTGGCCAGACACTGCCTTCCCATTGGTTTCGGAAGCCAGCCTACAGGGTACTTATATCATCCCTGGAGCCTCACAAATGTGGAAAAAGACGAGAACTGCTTGCTTTAAGTAAGACTCCTTTGTAACTTTAAAGTAGTTGGAGTATATTATGCTATGTTAGTAGAATAAGTATAGGGAGCGTCTACCATTAACAAGGCCTTGGGGGATGTTTCTACATTCTCCATTGGGATAACTGATTTCAAAAGCATGGAGGAAAGAGATTTCTTCATTTACAGAGCATTCCTATCAATCATACAAGACATTTTTTTCACGATTCATCATCAGAAATGCAATTAGACCCTCTAAAGTATTTTTGGTGCAATACAATGCAGTCACTTCACCCCAGGGTAAATTTTGTACCGCCACTTCCACATATGGTCAGAATGAAGGAAACCTTATTTTTCAATGCCCTGCGCAAATTTCACCAGATATTATCTGATTAAATGTGCATGGAAAAAAGCAGAGGAGGGCGGTACTACCATACATCCCGGAATACAGGTACAAACAGCTTTTCTACCCTATTCCACTATTTCCTCACAAATTAAAATGATTGCATAAGTGTCCCGAGTACAGCACACCGTGGTGAGCCGCTGAAGGTTTTTAAGTACCACACTATAGACCCCCTCATTGTCCAGGAGTAGGAAGTTAATGTTGCCATTACTAAAGGAAAAGAAATCAACAGTAAACTCCATTAGATGCAACGATCAATGCTTATTGGATTTTGAGCTCAGGGCTAGTGCTTCTGACAACAAAAGTCCATCAGCACTGGGCTTTGCCTCTTCGGACTTAATGACCAAGGTCAACATCCCCAAAAGCAATGAAGTAGCAGAGAAGCAATGGAGGGGGCTTGTTTAGAACCCGGCGAGAAGCCATGCCAGGGCCCTATTAGTACAGAAGGAACATTATTAGCGGACGATGCACCAAACTCGTTGCTTCCTCTCTTCAACAAAACACATTTTCATCCCTAACATTTCAACTTCCTTTATAAAGTGGTTGAGATGATTTACATCGATTGATGTGAGGCAACTGGTGAGAATGAAGGAACCCTCAATAAAAGATAGCATTACATGATTATTGATTTCACATTTGCCAAAGATCTGAACACCCGCAGGAAACAGGAATAACATCATCGCAGTGGATTTTGATATTTTCAACCAATAAAAATAAGACCAATTCACACAAAATCACACATAAGGCCATACAAAGTTTATAGGCAGAACATTATGTTATACCATTTAGTTCTGGACACTTTTACAAGCCACTCAACCTTAGGCCTTTTATTGTATCAAGTCCCCGCAACACTGCAATTCATTTTAGGACCAAGATGGCACATTTAAACACTCTCTCCTCTACATCTTGGCAACATGTTGTAATAAATCTAACCAATGCTGATGTTTTTACCTTCTGAATCCTTTCTAAGAATATGTTTAAAGTAATGTATGCACTACTAGCCAGTTCATCACTTCTCAAGGTTATGGAGCAAACTGCTTAGGATAGTCGCTCGGTATCCACGACATCCTGTTGATTATGGTATAAATTTAACGTGATATATCAATCATGAATTCGCTACTTAGCAGATCATCACAGTAGTTGTGGCACAGGGACTTTGTACAATCATTTTTCCAGATATTATAAGCTTTACCCAGATTTTTGAGTCACAACTAAATAAATGGAGCCCTTGCAGTGAGCACCAAGCTCACAATTCTGATGAATAATCATCAAAGGTGAATCAAGTTGCAGGTCAACGAGATGATTGGCTAGAGATTGTCAGTTCGCTAGATATTACCTTGGTCTGGGAGCACTGCTTCATTACTTAAATGACAAAATATGAAAGTGCAGAATCAAGCCGGTTAATAGTCAGGGGAATACCCTAGATCATCTAGTTAAACGTTTGCCTAGAAGTCAACCAGGGGTGGCTCCTCCGTTGGAGCGGAGGAACGTTGCCCCACTTACAATACCGCCAAAGCCCCAGAGATTAAAAATAAAATGGTAATTCATTATCATTTTATTTTTCATCCCCCGTCCGAACAGAGAGTCAGGATGGAGGTGGGCAGCTACTAAGTGACAACAGCAGGGAGGTGGGTGGGCTGACTTTTGCACGTGTTTAAAGTGTGCATGTCTTTTTGGCTGGCCGTCTTGCGACGGCCAGCCACACATGCTCACTTTAACCCTCTCAACGCAGCTGTCTTGAGACAGCTGGGTTGAGAGTAAGTGCAGGCCTCCAGAGCGCTGTTAAGCGCCGAGTGAGGCAGCTCCCTCCAATCAGGGCCATGCATGTGAGCAGCGCCAGGATTGGTCAAGAGAGTTTCCTGGTGGCTGGGCTGCTGTGGAAGGAAGAAGACGTCATCACCTGGAGGATGTCGTGTTCGTCTCCAGGTACGTTTTCTTTTTTTAATATATTATTTTCTCGCACACACCTGGACCCCCCCACCCCACCGTAGCCACTGAAGTCAACACTTTAAATCCAGTTAAAAACACTGAAAAAATATATGGCTTCATTACGGCATGTTTTTGCCAAGCCTTGTGGATAAATGGTGTGAAGAAATCTTGTCATGTAAGCTTTGCAAAAAGTACTAAATGGAGCCCACCCATCTTCCGGACTTGTGGTTCTGTGAGTCTGGAACACATTCTGCAGTAAAGAGATGGCGTGTATCTAAAGATGCCCAAATCAATACAAAATTTGAGGGACAACTTCCAAATAGAGCTGGTATCAGGGGTTGACAGAAAATTGCCATTCAGTCTTTCCACCCCAAACCTCTCTTTTCATTGTATTTATACACCTGTTAGCAATAGTCACTACCCTGCTGCCTACAGATAAATCTTTCAAGTATTAAAGAATGTCAGAGATAATGAATGACACGCGGGTGGCAGTTTTTTAAAGCAGACTAGTCAGCAATGACCCTGTAGGTGGCAAGTGAGGCTCCGGAGTCACTTCCTTTATGCTCTCAGTTCTTTTCAACGTAAAGAAAGATCCCCGCACATCTATTCGAATAGAATGGACAATGCTGTTCGCCAAACTGAGAGACTATTGCCGGGATTGCTGATTCAGCGAGTAGCATTAATTGTGTCTGTAGAAGTGCTGGGAAGGACTCTTACTTGCTTTTGGAGCTAGCCAGGTGGTTAGACATTCAGGGCTGCAATAGTTGAAGTTTCAATGGTTTCAGGCCTAGCCTCACACACTGCGCTGCTTTCAAGACTACTGCCATGACACTTCCAAGGGGTAGCCAGAGGCCAAAGCCAAAACAGGTATGAGCGAACACTGCTACATACTTCAATTTTGTTCACAGCACTAAACATTTAATCTACTCACTTTTAAAGAGAGCAAACTTCACTGACAGGAGCATCAGCCAAAGGTTCAGAAGTCCACCAGAGATTTTTTTAAGGCCCTTGTGTTTTTGATACTCTAGGGAGAATAAGCCGTTGATTCGTGTAGAATTCGACCAATTTCCTTCTTTTATGCAAAAGGAATGAAAAGACATTTAGAGTCACGGAAAGGCATAAAATTAGACCAAGAAAAACGCAACGCTGAGTCACAATTTGCAGCTGCTTCTGTGCTCAACAAACTGGAATATTATAGAGCGTTCATTTACAAACGACATGTTAGATATTGTATTATTGTGTAATAGTGCACTAAGGTGCTCTTCCATGGTGCCCTTTGACTTACAAGTTGAGAGGAGAGTCAGCCAACATTTAGGGAATGCCAAGATTTTTTTAGGATATTGTTCCTCCTGACTTTCTCTAGTAGTTGTTTGTTCTGTTTGTAACAGGATTTTTCCATTTTGGATATGACCTTCCGCAGGTGCAGAGAAGGAGCGAGGGTTCATCATGGATTACCAGTACCTTCTCTAGTTCACTAATGGAACGCAGTCTACCGGCTTCGAGGCTGCCAATCTCAAGATCTGGCCCAGAAGAAACACATGATGCTCGGGGGATTACAGGGCACACCATGCATCTCTCCCTGGATCACAGAGTGGTGTTTCTCTATAAGAGATGCATATCATTGTTTTCCTGGACATACTTTCAAGGTCTGATCCCAGGTGGAAATCATCTTCAGTATATTCTTTTTATGGGGTATCTGTCCGCATGGGCACATGCAGGTGATAGGAAGCCAGGATCATGGATGCAAATGCTGTAGAGATGGGTATATCATAAGTGACTTCCGTTCAAATGGCTCAGACTTTTCTTTGCTTTGAGTACAAATGAGGTATCCTGACTTGTTAAAAGAATTCCACAAAGCATCTGTAGAATGAACAGGATGCAATGACTTCATAGGCACTGGCTATAAAGGAAAATACAAAGAATAGATTTACACGCCAGCTTGTACCCTGGCTCCAGCCTTTTGTCTAAAGCATCTAATAAAGACATACACTCCTTATACATTACCAAAGCAGTCAGACTAGGGAGCACAGAGCCCATTTGGGGGGCTTGGAAAAGGCATACCACACCCCCAGGTTTTAAAGAGTTGCCAGAATATTTGGTGAACTCTACTGAGAAGAGCACAAACTGCTCAATAGATTTGCTGCAGATCGAAGAATAATGACTCCATTTATTCACCTTTCTTTCCATACTTAGCTCTTTAAGAGTTAATAATATAGCCTTATAGCCCGCCGTAGCGGGCTATATCGGCTATTAAAGGCCCGCTGCAGCATTTAAGGCCCGAGCCGAAGGCGAGGGACTTTAACAAGGCAGCAGGACTTTAATAGCCGGTATAGCCCTGCTACGAAGGGCTATAAGGCTATTAGAACATTCTGCCACTAGAGGGCAGAATGTTCTAACAAATTAAACAAAGGCTTCAGGGAGCGCGAGGGGATTGAAATCTCCTCAGGCTCCCTGAAGCCTTTGTTCACAGCCACAAAGAAGCATTGGAATGTTGGAGCTCCGGGCTTATACCAGCCATTATAAGCCCGGAGCACTCCATTGTTTTCAATGGAGCTTCCAACATTCCAATGTTCTAATAATAGTTATTATCACCAAACTAAATGGTGTTCATTGTTATCAACCTCAGAAGGATGATGAAGTGGACCTGCTGGAATTCAACCCTGAGCCGCTGGCCTTCAAGTCACTCTGACCATCACTGCAGCGAATACATTAACCCGGTGAGGTATATCATCTACCTCATTTTTCCTTTCAGTGGTGCAGAAATACTTCCCAATTTCTCATTTTTCCTAAAATATACTGGTTACGATGTCAGTAGCGGCTCGGAATTCAGTGCGCAAAACGTTGAGGTAGAAACCAAAGGCATCTATACCCACTACTTCTTGAGGGTAGGAAGGTTTTTGTCGACAGTTTTAGAAAAATAACTGCTTCACAGCCCATCAGCTCAGACAGGCTGACGAAGAAAACGATTTTCCACAGTAAAAAGGGTTGGAATTTATCGTTTCAATTTCTGCTGCAGCAATGAAAGCCTCATATTACAAGCTTCTTAAAATATATGTCAGGACACCCTGGCACTTTCAAAAGATTAGACAACTGAAACCAAGGTCCCTTTCTAAACAACAGATCACACATGGAGGCCTCCTGCTACAGGCAGCAGTGTGCCCAGCTCATTTGCATGAGTGCTGCTGGCGCTTACTATTACTGCTGGTGGAAGGGACAAGAGTGAAATCTGCTAGCCACCTCCCTGGGGTTCTAGGGGCTGCGCATCTCCCTGGGGTCCTAGGGGCAGCGCACCCCCCTGGGGTCCTAGGGGCAGCGCACCTCCCTGGGGTCCTAGGGGCTACGTGCTTCCCTTGGGTCCTAGGGGCTATGCACCTCCCTGGGGTCCTTGGGGCTGCGCACCTCCCTGGGGTCCTTGGGGCTGCGCATCTCCCTGGGGACCTAGGGGCTGCGCACCTCCCTGGGGTCCTAGGGGCTGCGCACCTCCCTGGGGTCCTAGGGGCTGCGCACCTCCCTGGGGTCCTAGGGGCTGCGCACCTCCCTGGGGTCCTAGGGGCTGGTCAGGAAAGCTCCACCCACAACACTCACGTTAAAGCCAGCAAATGGCTGGCCTTACCACTGCCTGTGTTCCTTCTGGGATTTGGAGTTGAGCAGGGGCGCCATGTGCATGAGGGCCGTCTCGAGCACATTTTCTGGACTATATGTTTACTGCCCTTTGCAGAGTCGGTAGTAGAGTCCCGATGGCACCAGCTGCGACACTGGTACTCTACTGCCCCTTCTATAATGTGCCACAAAATACTTTGTCTGCGGATGTAGTTCATATGGTCAGTGGCTGGCCAGATGTCCTTGGAATGGGGCAGCAACCCCTCTCAAGATAAGGTAAGGAAAAGCAAGTTGTGAGGCCAATTTGGCCATGATAGAAGGTGTGAAAGCACAGAGCACGGTTACTGCACAAAATGCCCACTTTGCATCCTGTTCGAGTATTGAGCTTCGATTAAGCTCATAACATGATATTGCAAAGCATTCTTTTTGGCCTCTCTAAGGGACAGCCAAGTATAATCTGCATGTACCTGCAAGAAACCGTATGCAACGGTCTTTCCTCGGTAACCAGTGAATGAAATGTTCCAATTATGTAGAAATATAGTATATTAAGAAAGCTGAGTAGCACCTCACCATTCCAGTCTAGCAGCTTCGAGTCACTCGTGAAGTGTAACCCCCACTTTTCCCTTCTCACATTCATCAGTGATTTCATAAATCCAGCACCTTCTAAGGTCAAATGTTCTCCGTTCCTCAGTAGTGAATTCTTCATTTTCATATTATCACTGCAGTTCCAAGAGTGCTTTTCCATAAAAAATATGTATATCTGTCCTGTGCGTATTCCTCTTATGATATCTGGACTACAAGTTCAACCTTCCAATTGGACCGGGGCTTGCGGTTTAAATTTATCACCAAAAATGATGTTTATCACTTTACCGTCTGCACTATTCGCTTTGCCACTATTGGGGAAAAGGTAGAAGTTATGATTGCTTTCTTTAAGTAAGGCATATTGGAGATAAACAATTCAATAGGACACACAGCATGGTGATCGAGCGTACTTTAATATGTACAATAGTCCATCCTGCAGATCAATGGAATCACTTGCTGGAAGGTGGAATGATCCTCCACATAGCCAATAGCATGAGGTGAGACAGTAAGCCAGATCCTACTCCTTGTATATTTTAAAGAATTGCTAACAATAGGCCCTGCAAAGAGCTGCACTGTCAAGCCAGATCTAAAATGAACTAACTAGATCACGTGACGGGAAACCCTAAAAGGTAAGATGACCAGTAACAAATACCCCAGGGTTAGCACTGCTTCCAGTTTGTGTCTGCTTACTGTGCATGGGTTAATTTTGGATTGCATGTCTGCCTCCACTGTTTACATGGAGACATTATGCAAGGTCTGCAGTTTCTGCAAGTGTCACTGACAATAATGACATTTTGCAACTGTCACTACGTTCGAAGTCTGCTCCTGGCTGCAGTAACCACACGATTCAAATACAGAAGTTCACAATAGGGTTGTAGTGCACACTTCACAGCATGCTTTTATTTTTCTGTCTATACTAAATATAATGTAGAGTTTGTAATCAATATATGTGTGTCTAAATAATAAGTAAATGGCGTTCCTAAAAGTACAGGCAAATCCAGGCCTACAGGCTAGGTCAAATTGTGTTGGTCTCACCATAGGGACATCCAACCCCTCCACAAGGCACTCCAAGCGGCGAATCCTGAAATGTCAATGCTGATCAGACTCACTGCCACCACATTTACCCCTCACACTGAAAAGGTCTAGGTTCATTGTGAAGGGGGCTGCGAGGAGGTTGTTATATTCTGTCTTTTCAATACTATTTCCTGCAATTGCTTGAGTGGATCTCCCACACACCGATAGCAGTGGAAGATGCTCACACTGATGTGGAGGGCGTCATGTCTCTAACAATCTAAATCCAGTATCGAACACAAGCACCACGTTTTCACCCTACAATCTCCCAAAATAACTCAGTTTGCAGCGTACACTAGTGCAAGAACCTCACTCACACTGAAATACCCTGCATATCATAAGTTTGAGTGACAGCTGGCCACATCCAGCCTGGGATCTGCCAACTCAAACACAATGACAAAACCCTGACTGTCTTACCCCAAACACATCATGGCTCAATTAGCAGCCTCTTATGTTCACTCCAGATTGGCCAATTGAAATAGTCCACATCTTGGTCTTCCGACCAGTTATTGGGCTCCCTGCAATTTGCTCAAAACTTTGCAACACGGTGGTCACAGGGCTATGAATATTTGACGATATGTTCACTGCCCACGGGGAGCTTGGTCGTCTCGCCACTTAAAGACTACATTCTAAATGTTTCTCTGTCATTCGAGTTGAGGACAGAAAAAGTCGACTGCCCGGTACTAAGGTCCTATATTGAAGTGAGTGCGCAGGTCGAGGATCCATACCATATCTGACACCCAAACTATGGAGCAAACTTCCATAGGAGAAAACAGGAGACTCATAGGGCCTCTGGGAAAGCTATCAAGACTGTTAGTGGTATCTGTGTCAGCGGGTCAGATGTTTCTATTGATGTCTAGTGCTCCATGAAGCTTTTCAGTAGCTAAGTGCCAAACAAATTAATAAATTAAAATACATCAATGAGTGAGAAAAGGTGGGATGCTCGGCAGGCAGAATACAAGGATTTCCTGGAAGTCCAGATGGTCGTATCATCTAGGGAAATAAGCATATGGTAATACAAATTTGTAAACCTCAGGAGAAAATAAAAACCAAACAAATATGATCCAAAGGAAGTCACTGCTGGGTTAAGCGCCTGGCAATAAGATGGGCAGATTTAAAGAAGAATGGATCCTGCCAATTTCTTAACCGGGGGACAAAATAAGGCAAGTAAAAATTGTTAATCGGAAGGTTTTGGTTTACTTGCATTTTTTAAACAGTTATGAGTGTATTGCTGCAATAAGACAGAATCATCCATCTGTATGTAAAACATACGATTAACTAAAAAATGTACGTTTTCAGTGTTTAAGTTATGATATCAGTTTCAGATCACTTTCTGCAGAATGGTGCTTACATCTGAAGGGAAAGCCGGTCACACTCTCCCATAAGAAAAAGGTAAAAAGTTTGGGTTTCTGAACAGAGGCCTTCCTTTCAATGATGAGGATATTCACACCTTTGAATCCACATGGCGAGGCTTTCAAACCTGTCCGAGCTGCTGTGCAACGTGGCTTAAAGAAAATAAAGATATACGACGTGGTCAGCGTGGACAGCGTCATAGTGCTTTTTTTTTTTCTTTATGCCATATTGCACAGCAGCCCAGGCTGCTGTACAATATGTATAAAAATAGTGCAGGAGGTTGAGGGTGGCAAGAAACACCAGGGTGGGGTGTGAAACAACCCACAGATAGCGGGAGGAGGCTGGGGGGATGCGACACAAACCATGGGCAGGGGGGAGGAGGGCAGGGGTGTGGAGAACAAACCAAGGCCAGCTGGAGGGGTGGGGGAAGAAACAACTGTAGCAGGGTTAAGCAACAGGAGGGAGCAGTAACTACGAGAGGAGGGCGACGGGCTGTAGAGATATGTACTCTATAAGGGTGAATGTTAAAAAATATTTTTTTTTTTTTAAAATACAAAAAAAAAAATGGAGTACTTGGTCCATGCTCCATGGCAGAGACATATAAAGCCCCAGGAGGAAGCCGAGGTGAAGAAGAGGCTCGGACCAAGAAGAAGGCTCTGACCAATAAGAAGCAAGGAAACAAGAGTGATGTCGGAGCCAACCAATGGTAAGTAATAAGCAGAATCTAAGCCTGTTTTAAGTGAAATGAAAAACTGACTTTGAAACAGGTCCCAACCAAGACCTGTATTCATGTTCTTAACTTTACATGCAAAATCATTACTCAATTTCTCAACAAGGTTTGTAAAAACTACTAAAGTAATCCATGAAAGTGACGCAGTCCCAGTTTATATTTCACATGTATTAGTTCATCCTGCATTCCCTAAGAATATATTTCTTTTCCAGATGTTGTGTTTCATTAGATTTTTTTCATGGGGCATGAGGCTCTTCTGTAGTGCATGCTGTGAATGTATTCACTGCTAAGGGCTCAATTACGAGTCTGGCAGCGGGTCAGGCATGGTGGTCTCCTGGCCGCGCATTACGATTAGGGTGGTCGGACTGCCATTGCCCTGCCGCAGCCACCAGGGAACTGCAGTTCCCTGGTGGTTTTGTGGCTGTCAGGAGGCATCAATATGCTTGGCAGGACTGTTGCGTTCTCGCCAAGCATATTAGGAGTTTTCTCTCCACCATGGTTTTCATGGCCGTTCCTCCTCGATGACAACCCTGGTGGAGAGGAAACAAAGAGAGCTCTATAGGGCCCCCTTGTGCCTCTGCGCCCTGGGGTGCATGTGGGGGGCACATGGGCACAAAATGTGCCTCCCTGTATGCATGCACCCCAGTTCCTGCATGGCATGGACTTTTCAGTCCATGCCGTGCCGAACTGTTTTTGGCGTTCCCATTGTAGTGCCCATTTTTAGAGGCACTGCCATGGGAACGCCAATAAAAAGCCTGCCAGACAGGAGGAAAGTCCTAATCTGGCAGGCGGCCTGACCACGGGTTTGGCGGAGGGGCGGACCCGGCGCTGCACCGCCAAACTAGTAATCAGGCCCACAGTGTCTACATGAGTTCATGGTGAGGGTGGGTGTTCCTGACAGGACATGAATGAGAGCTCTGAGGTTGATTCTGAAGGTTAGTTTCTCACAGTGCCTGCTAATGGGTCATAAAGATGTTCAGAGAACATGCTCATCCAATCTTTTGCCTCTCTGCAGGGCATATAAAGCAATAGTCCCATCTGTGCCAACCGTAACTACCATTTTATGTGAAAGTTTGTAAAGGAGCTATCCATGGCTGTTCAAACATTGACAGCATCAAAGGAAAGAAAATGCTGTGCTAACAGGAGAGAAGCAAGAGAGAGAGAGGGTGTGTGATACAAGTAACCGGCTTGGAGAAGAGGAGGTGACACAAGACTGTGATGAAGACTTTCATGAGGCAGAAGCAGATGACGTGCGAGATATGCAGATGGAGGAAAAAAGGGTGTAAGTGTCTAGGAGAGGGGGAGAATGCAGAGGAAAGTGGTGTAAAGTAGAGAACAGGGGCAATTTAGACACTCCAAAGACCACTAACCATTTTACAGACATGGTAATATTTAATTCATCTCATATTTTCAGAATTTAAAAAACATTTCCAATTCTAATTATTCACAAAAAAATCTTATTGTTACGTTTTATCTGATAAAGCTAACCAGCATTGAAAAAGCAAAAAACTCTGGCTTCTTTTAGGCATATGCTCCTTGTTTAGTGATGTGTCTGAATCAAAAACAGGAAATCCACAGAGAGGCACCCAAATACAGGTCAGGTGGCATGCTGTGTGAAGCACAGGATTTTTGTTCATGTGTGTAACCCCTGCTCCTAGTTACACAGGCCATGTTTCTTGAAAAAGATTCCTGGCTATGCTTCTTTGCCCACTCCCCTTTTAGGAACACCTCTCTTTTTCATCCCACTTAAGGTACTGATTGAAACTAAAGAAGCTCTACATCCTCACAAGGTCCTACTCTCTAGATGCACCGCCTATGATTATCTTCAATTTGAGTTGATCATTCCTCAGCAGCTAATGCAGTTTAGTTTTAACAAGACTAAATACTGTACAGATGCTCTCCTTGTTCAAAATCACTGCAAACACGTCTGATTGAGTGTGAAAGAGATTCCACCTCTCTGGTTAGCAATCCTATAAGTGGTAATGGAACCCAGACGTCTAATTCATGCCATTATGAAATCACAAATGTATTTCAGGTCTGCAAAGCACATATGAATACGGCAATACAAACTTGTCTGGAAGCAGAAAACGATTGATTACGAGTTTTTGGTGTCAAGTGCAGAGTTGAACACATTTACTAACATACACCAGGCTATGTGGAGATCTAGTGCAGAACCATTTTACCACCTTAAACAGTGGAAAAGTGTTGCTGGTCACAAGAACATTTAAGGTATGTGCTGCTTTTGGCTGGAGCTAAAAGTAAACAACAGAACATACAAAATAACATACACAAACAAACATAATACAATTAAAACATAACAGTGTACAACACAACAAAGCGGAAAAAACAGAAATTAATTCAACAATCACAGTACAACACAACAAAATTATATTACAAAAAATGTGGCAAAAAAAAACACAACAATATATAAAAAAAAAGAGAACACAGCAGTACTACAACAAAATTTCAAACAACAAATATACTCAAATGTTCTAATCACAGATTATCGCCTTCAGAATCCTGTTTTCATATCACGGAGGTAAAACGTGGTTACACTAAGCACTGCCTTTACTTATCACTAAGTACATAAAATAGCGCCAGTCAAAAATGTTTTTGTGAACTTGCCCACGAGGCTCAGGCCAGAGAAATATTTAAAACTAACTTATTGCTAGAGCTTGAGGATGCTGCTTTCCCATTTGGAAACGTGTGGGGGATTTGGATTGTTTTTACCATTCGTATTTTGTTTGCCAAAAATACATATTGTCTTTTAAGAAGAACTCCTACTTAAAATGCAAATTTTCTTCCACAAGACAAAGCTCCTTTGACCAGAAGGAAAAAGCCACTTTTAAAAATTATGGTGAACATGGCTATTTTTTATACAATTGGAGGACCAAAGAGCGAAATGTTGTGATTATTTTAGGCACAGTTACATTATATAAGACTATGTGTTTATTAGAATGGTAACACCTTATATGAAAGCATGTATTGATTTATTGAAGTAGCAACACTAAAACACCTGGGCTGTGCAAAGAACACTGGTGTGTGGGTCCCAGTCTGATTGGATCACAGAAACAAGGACTTGCCTTCAAGAGCTACAAAGTAGCTTTGATGACGTTATACGTGCTACACACAGTGAATTAAATAAATAAAGGAATGCTACATGGGATATTATTTCTTTCACAGTATTTTGATACAATGCTTATGGATGGAATGGCATTCTAGTCCCATTTATCGTCCCATGAAATATTCTGATGACGTATCACACTTGACCCGATACTTTTCTAGAATTTCGTTCTTGACAGTACTGTGTTGGCATTTTACTATTATCAAAATGCTCTCATGCCACCTGCCATGCCTAGATCCACGCAATTTTGTGTTTATTGCTGAAGCTTGGGCCACATGCCTCGTCCCCAAAAAAACAATGCACCCCTACCCCCACCCCCAGGGCCTCGGTCCACACCTGTGGGCTAAAAAAAAACAAAAAAAGAGCAGGAGACCACTGTATTTGTGTTTGTTTCTACTAATTGGCGCCATGGATGTGCGGATCCAATGCAGAAAATATGTTTTGTGATTCCCCCTTTTTCTCAGCCCCCACTGATGGATCACCCATAAACTTTCCTGGAAGGAAGCCTGGAAAAAGGGGTTTCCTAAAAGTGATATTCCCAATTTTGACTCCCATAGGAGACTTTGCCACTCGATACAGAAAAAATGTCTAAACAGAATTACACAAAACTTGGCAAGTAAGCAAAACTTTACTCATGGAAGTGCACCTTTGTTTGGCTTGGTGTAAATTCAATCAGCAGTTTTTGAGAAAATATGTTTTTCAAACCTTTTTTGAGAAAATAGGGTTTAAAAAGGCTACATTTTAGAGACATATGGAATATTAATTTGCAGGCCCTCCTCTAATGAATAAATCCATGGAAGAATCACAAATCCAATAAAAAAAATATATAGGCACCCCATGGGTTGAGGAAGCTTTTTCTCCCATCCTCCACTACGGATGCATGAACCCTGCTACAGATTCATGAATCCCTCACACACTGACTGGCCAGCTATCACAGAAAAATGCTGCAGCGGCAGCCATTACCCAGCACAGTGCGCTGATCTTCATGTTGGGAAAAATAAACATAAAAAGAGCATAAGGAGGGCAGGGTGACCTTTGTCTTACCTCAAGGTTATGAGGGGGGCTACAAAGGGACCACCCCTATGGCATAAAAATTAATATAAAAAAAAATCTGACCCTCCGAGGGTCCTGTTCACCTTCCTAGGGTTTCAAGATTTGGAAATCCTGCAATAAAGAAATAAATAAAACCCTCAAATTTAGTGCACCTCAGTGGCTTTTGGTTGGATTTGGGTGTAAATATGCCTGGCCCTGTGGCCAAAGCCAGCTGTGCATGGCCAAAGGAGACAATCTGAAGTGGATGGCCACCCGCAGCATGTCTTGGGTGATGTCATATGTGAGGTCATTAGCAGTGCATGATGGAGGGGGGTCTCAAATTCCAATGTTCTTCTTAGCATTAGAATGTTTAGGTTTTGATTACCTTTCATAAATTGATTATTGATAAAATAATAGACAAGGGCAGTAGAATTATGCAACATAATTTGTCGCTCATTTGCAGATTTTTAAGAAATGTTTCTAGCTCAAATGGGTCATGATAATACTGCCAGAGAATGTGCTTCTTAATCTTCCATAATTGTGCTTTTTGCCACCTAATTTGAATGATCATGCAGCATAAATTGATCCTTAATTGCCACATAATTCTAGCAGCCTAATGATAAAGCTCTGCAGAATGCTTCAGGCTTTCATTATAATGCCACAACCTGCATTTCACATAGACCGCCGCCTGCGGCCAGGCCCTGCCAACCCCCCTGCATGCATTCAACTCACAGGTCCCCTCCCCGGGCCGCTTTTATCCCAGAAGACCCCATCCTCTGGGGTCACGGTACATTTTTTTTTTTAGAGAGGAGCATAGGTCACCCCTCCCTGGGTCAGCAAATTTTGTAGGGGAGGGGGGCATGTGTCCCCATCCCTGGGCTGATTTTGGCCTCGGGACGCTATTCCTCAGCACATTTCTTAGGGGAGGAGGTACGTGGCCCCCCTTCCCAAGGTCCTTTTTGGTCCCGGGGATCCCATTCCCCAGGGCTCATCATTATATTTATTGTGGAGGGGGGCATGCAGCCCACCTCCCGAGCCAATTTCGGTCGTGGGGACCCCATCCCTGGACTTATTAAAATGTGGGACGGGGCATGCTGTCCTCTTCCCGGGCAGATTTTGTCGCCAGGGCCCAGCCAAAGTTAATAAGGGGTGGCACGCAGCCCATCCTCCCTGGGTCTATATCGGCCCCAGGGACCCCATTTCCGGGGGCCCAGCCATTTACTAAAGGGAGAGGGGGCAGTGTGGCCCCTCCCCGGGCCGATTTCTGCTCCAGGGATCCCAGCCCTCAGAGCCTGGCCCAGAAGGGACGGGTGCCCTGGTGTCCACTTAGGGTAGCCACAATATCCTCGTTTGGGGCCGCGGAGGGAGCCCCAAAGCCCCCGTGGCCCTAGACGGGTCCTGCCATCCAGCGGGAGCCGGCATTGCTCCCGCCCACAGGGAGCAGCTAAAAATGTTGCTCCCGCCGGATGGGAGCAATATTCAGATCTGTTTCCCTGCCCACATCACTGCGGGTAGGGAAACTAATCTGAAGTCCGCTACCAGCTAGCAGAACCATTTTTAAAGCTTCCGCCAGCTGGGAGTGGACTTTGTGTTTACTTTTGCTTGGGAGGAGCTTTGAAATTGCTCCTACCAAGCGAGAGTAAAAACAGGATTCCCGGCACATACAACTGCGGGCAGGGAAATAGCTATATCCCGGGGGAGGACCCCGGGACATATCAGGAGCCGGCCCTGAGGAATAGGGTCCACAGGGCCATTAATGGCTCGGGAGGGAGCATGGCCCAACTCCCTTTTCAAACTTCGCTCAGGCCAGAGGGGACCCTGTGGTCGAAATCAGCCTCGGGAGGATCTGCGGAGGATTCGTGCCCCTAGATATACATACATTTTTTTCTTTGATAACTCTAAAACTACTGAATGGATTTACACCAAATTACAAAAAGAGATCTTTCTGGACCAAGATCTACTGCTCTGCCACTTTTGGTGCGATTCCGTTAAGCGGTTCGGGCCTCCTTTTTTCGCTGCCCCCCTTGACAAATCACCCCGAAACTTTTCAGACAGCAGCTGAAGTGAGCATCAAATATACATACCACACACATACACACACATGCATACACACACACGCACCCACACACACGCGCATGCTCTGGGTGCAGTAGCAGTCGCTGGTATTGTGAAGTGGCGGGGGGAGTGAAGGGATGCAAACTAAAGAAAAAAATATATAAATATTAAAATTACAGTTACCTGCTCTACCGGCCGCCACCTTACCCCCGATCCTCGCCTCCCGGACGTCCAGAAACTGCTGCACACTGCGCTCCCAATCCTAGTGCTCCTCACATGCTGGGAATGCTATTCCCATCATGTGACCAGCCCTGGGATTGGTCTGAGCACCTCGGTTCGGCGCTCAGACTTGGACTGGGAGCCTGTGTTGGTTTCTCCACCCAGCTGTACAACACAGCTAGGTAGAGAAAGGCTAAGTGCGCATGACAGTTTGACCGGACCCAGAGAGCTGACCAAACCGTCATGCTCACTTGGCAGTGCTCACCACTCCCCCCTCCTCCCTGGTGCTGCAGCGTCAGGATGAATGGCCCCGCCCCTCCCTCGAGCGAAGCCTGTAGGACAACAAACAAAATGATAATAAAAAATGTTTTATTATCATTTTATGTTTGTTGCTGGCCTCTGCTGGCATTAAGCAGGGGGTAAACGCTCCTCCGCCATAACGGAGGAGCCGCTCCTGGGTGCCGAACCTGCGCTTGCTAAAATGGAAACTAATAAAGCGCTCGGCGCCGCAAACGAATAAGGAGTCCCATAATAAATGGAGTACTTAAGACATCCTTTTAGAAAGTCCATTTTTTAATGTGTCCACGTGATGGAGAGAAAAGGTAATGTTTCAGCGTGCGCGGACAGATAGGAGAGTTCGCCTCAGGATGACAGACTGCAGCCGGGGAGCGGAAAGGCCGATTCCGCAGATCAGAGGGCCGCATGCCTTCAACGTCCTCCGCGCCTCCCCCTGGATAGCTTGCTGTTTACATTTTCGTTGGGCCCAGGCGCGCAACGCCCATTGGGCTGAGAGGGCTTCAGCCCCCCCCCCGCGCTGTCGTGTGTGTCAGCCCGGGCTGAGACAGCTTCCCGGGCACACACACAGCCGCACCCGAGTACTTCACAGGTCTTTAAAAGACCATTTACTTGCTAACGAGGCTTTGTTGTTTTTTCACCCCTTCTTAGAGCCCCTGCATCTCCACTCTGACTATAGCTGGAAGAATTAGCCCCCCCCCCGAAATTTTTAGTAGCCCCCACTGACCCCCCTCCCCCCCGAAATGTGGCTCTAGTTGCGCCTCTGGTTGGGCCCCACATATTACGGCATTCCCAGCTGCCTCAGGTCGAACCACAGGACAGGTGGCGCTCACTACATTTTTAAAGGCCAGAGAATCCTCCCCGGGTAATGAGCTGTCATTTTACTGGGCCAGACCGCGTCAGGAATAAAACTGCACTTACATTAACACAGAGGCGTAAATCACCCGCCTCCAGGAGAAGCCATCTTGAAAGGCTTGGGGGAACGGCCGCAGGAGCTATGCGCAAACCATGAAATGTCTCATTATTCACGATTATGCAATTAAGCTCCCGTTCTCGGGGCTGATGTCCACTTCAGGGCTCTGGCATTCGGCGCAGAGCTGCCGTTCTCAGTTTATGCGAACAAAATGCACAGCTCTGTGTCGTGGAAATAAATATAAGGCGAGTCAGCACGTGCAATGACTGCGAGAAAGCTGAGGCGACATGCCATCACGGAGGTCTCAGATAGATTTGTTACACGAACCATAAATGTGCTGAAACTTCCTAGCAGTTCACATCCCCAGTAACGGACCTCAATAAAGGGAGAAATGTGATTATGATAGATTCGAGTGGTAATACGGCACCTGCTGTCCAGATGTTGGGCATACAGAGGCCTAGCGTATGCAAACTGTGCCTAGTGCTTCATATATGGAACACACTCCCGCTGAGGTGTGCATTGTCACTTGCAGAGGTGAGTGCAGTGCAAGCACCTCCACCATCACAAGCAAGATCTTGAGAGACAGCTTGACATCCTCCAGACGGATCTACAAGGTTTCCAGAGCGCTGGTTCTCCTATCTTGGAAACTGGAAATCAGTTTCACAGCCTACAGGAAGCCACCCTGTTGCCTCCCTCCCCTGCTATCCCACAGAGTATACCACCCAAGCTCTGATCTGCACTCTGTCTGACACCTTCCTTTAACTAATTTTCTTTCCACACATTTCTGTTTTTCTTTCCCTTTCGTCCCCTTTTTTCTCAAGCACCGGGCAACTCTGTCAAAGCACTGCAGCTCACGAGTCCATGACTAGTGAATTTAACACATTTTAGAATGATACAGTGAAACTGGTGTCAGACAAGGCCTGTGCTAACTACCTACATCTCTGCTCATAAAGAGGTAAACAGGGCAAGCGTAAACAGCATGCAAAGACTGAACAGTGGAACAAAATGACCTACTCCAAAGCGAGGAGAAAAAAGTATTCCAGTTGAGGTGCCTTGAGTTAACACGTATTTATTATGATTGTTTATACAACAAACACTCTACAAAAAGCTTCACTCGCCTAGTACGTAATATTCACAGAAAGGGATGATGCGGACGCAGTGGAGTCAACGCGGCTAGTCTACAGAATGATGATGATGTAATCAGCAAGATGGAGATCAAGGGACCGCAAGAGTCGGGGTGTTCCAAATGATAACCTTGATGCCAGAAGAGTGACCGGGTTGTAGAGACCATTCTTGTGGGATATTTTGAAGGTAAAATGATGAACCCTTAATGTGGGAAGAGAATGAGAACAATCCTGATGTGGGAGCGGTGCGATTGGAGGGGAGTCGTGTTAAAGAGCTGTTGGTTCACAGAGCACAGGTTGTGAATGGAGGTCTACAAGATGAACTGTGAGAGATGTTGTGAGGTAGGTCATTGAAGGATTTCAAAACGGGGCTGGGGGGCGGTCTGACGGCTGCTGCTCTGCATTCAGATGCAACCTTCTTAATGTCGGCAGGTGGATGTGGAATTGTAGATTTCTTTCTGCGAATGAGCCTAGGTAGCATTGTTGCCAACTTTGTTGGTCATAAGAAGGAATTTTTAGAGAGTACTATATTGATGCTACTACAATACATATTTTTGTGGAGTACTGGAGTGTTGATAAATCTGGGCTGGGTCTCATCCAATGAAACCCGGGAAATTGAGACTCTAACAGCAGTATCCCACAATTGCTCAGTTCCATGACCACACCTCTGGGCGAACACAAAGGCTTTACACAAGGGAGAAAGGGATTGTCCATCTTGGATTTTACGAGTGAGGGGCACTGTTGGATTGTTTGCAGCAGGGCAAACAGAATTAACTGAAAAACTGTGTAGGGATGCCTCTAGGAACGTTTACCACATTGGTTATGGAGGAGCCAGGAGTTAACCCACCCACTAGCTAGTGCCAACCATAAATGTGGCACCCATTGGCCCCCTCCACAGAACACTTTCTGGACCTGTGGAAGAACAGAAGAGGACGGGACCCTTCATGCTTTTGCCTGAATGGATACCCGAAGGACTGGGCCTGCTCCCTCTTGCACCCTAGAACGAAGAAGTGGATCCAAGGGCGAGAGGGCTGGCCTCCTGTGTGGCTAAACAAGCCCCTCATGTCCCTGTGTGATTCTGGTGTGCGAAGCTCTCGTATGATATTGTTCTGACTATAAAGCTATGTTTTCCTCTCCCGGTACAAGACTCTGGTCCCTTGTTGTCCTGTCCCTTACCAGGACTCCAGTCTAATACTGCCCTTGAAAGATGAATCCAACCAGTTGAGTTAGATGAAATATAGAAGTTTATTCTTCAGTAAAGAAGATCCCATCCAACAGGGACAACAGCTGATAACAACTATCACAAACTGCCTCAGGTTAATCCCAAGGCTTATGACATACTTATGTTCCATTGACATACATAACATTCTAAACGGCTTGGAGGAAGGGATTACAATATACCACACCCTGCCCCAGTGCTTACCCTAAAGTTCTGACACCTTGCTGTGTTGCTACAGTACAAATTCCTGCAGCTCTGCCGACTGACCCATATTTACTTCTCCAACGGTGAAAGAGTGATCACACTCTAGACTGTTAATAATGGACCTTCATGGGATGTTGCTTGGATTAAAGTGTGCAGGATCAGGTTGAGATCCTGAAAGGGCCAATTCATAATTTTGTCCTTCAAAGGTCAATAAAATAAGTATCCTTGAATTGTGTAATAACACTTGAAGCCAAGTGCTGAAATATTATTATTAGGTTACTGCTAAATGCTGCGGGATTACAAGGACATAGTTAACATTATTATTAATATCCACCATTGTTCGGACGATCATACACACTTAAAAGCACTTTCCATTTTCAGTGAATGAGAAAAAACTTCAGACATAAGAGTTGATACTTGATCACAGCTGCACAACCTTTGAGACAGACACTGAACTCTATGCTACACCAGCTGGAATACATGTGCAACTGTGGTCTGGGCTTCAATGTTGTGGCCCGCAAGAGGACCACATAAACAGCTGATCTTAGCAACAGTGGTGTACAGCATCCTTGCAATGTTTTGCAGATCCGTGATCAGCATAAAATGGTGTTGCTTCATTACTACTCATGGAACTTTCAGCAGCATTTGACACAGTGCACCATGACACATCCCTTCTTAGACTGAAAGGTGGTGGTACAGATGGCATAACCCTCAACTGAATTTCCTCTTACTTAAACAAAAGAGTATACTAGACTCACATGCTGCCTTTCTCTTCAAATCCTTACTTCATAAAAACAAAATTTCCATAAAAATCCATCATCTCACCCCTAATTTTTAACATATTCATCAAACCAATACTAAATCGTATCAACAGTTTTGAACTCACCTGCTACAACTATGCAGATAACACACAGATAATCCTCAAACTGGAAACCCCTAAGTGCAAAGGAACATCAAATCAATCTTTACACCTGCCTCATAGCCTTAGATCAATGGATGATGTTGAATCGCCTCAAGCTGAATGCTTCAAAAACGGAAATACTGACCTGCAGTAATTGGATGAACTATGACCCTATATCTTTCAGACCAGATGAGATGGGACCCCTGCCAAATGTAGCCTCAATATCTTCATGAAAAACCTCTGAATTGTCTTGGACTCTATCTACACATTCTATACTCAAGAAGACATGCTGTCCCAATCAACCTTTTACACAATGAAAATGTTTAGCAGCATCTTTCCACATCTTGGATTTACTCAAAAAGTGCAAGCAACAACATCAGTCATCCTCTCAAAACATGACTATCCTAAAAGTCTACACCACAGCACTCTATTGTCAACTATCAGAAGGCTACAGAGAATCCAAACTCTGCAGCAAGACTAATTCTAAAGCTAAATACACAAACCCACACTTCCCTGGTCCTGAAAACTCTTCACTGTCTCTCAGGGGCAAAAAAATCCTCTTTCAATATACTATGCATTTGTCACAGACCTATTAATGGCAAAGGACCAAAATTAATTCAAGCAAAAATCTAAAAATATTCCCAACCCTGGAACTCACATTACATAAACAAACGGCATTTTATAATTAATGTTCATAGGAAGAAACCATTTGTGGCACTACATGCTCTTTGCAAGCAGCAACACTTTGAAATTCCCTTCCTGCAAAGATCAGAACCACTAAAAATCACTTAGAATTCAAAAAGATTGCTAAGACCTGGTTATTCTTAATATGATCCAACAAAGAAACCACATGTTCTCATTTGCTGCCCTCTAGAGCCCTCTAAGATCAAGGAATTGCTAAATCAGTAGAATCCTTTAACAAACAACCCATTACATCAGAAAGAACCACACCACCTTAGAAACGTTTCACCCATACATCTTTCTCAAACAAAACAAACACATAACTGTATGATCTCAATGGAAACCCAAATGAATGACCACTCCTAAAAATCTCAGGAGACAAACCTAAACAACCCACTATTCGGACGTACCACAACTCGGTACCCTATATAAAAACACAAGTGCAAAGTCAAATAATCGCAATAATCAATATTTATGTAAAAAGAACAGACCATATCAACACTATCAACAGCCAAACAGAACCGTCTAAAATAAAACAACATATCTGCCCACAGGTAATCAACTTTCAGCCTTTCTACTTTTTGAACTTCCTCAATTCGCATTCCACCTCAACATTCCAACACCCTTAATGAAAATAACCCATTTTATAGCAAGGATATATTTTCTCTCCTGCCTATCCATCTGAATCATACTCTGTTTACACTCCAGTCTCTGCATGCCTTGGTGCCTCCGAGTTTACCTAATCTTCCACATGCCTGCTGCCTTACTCTCTAATGTACTTCAGTAAACAAACAATATCCCTCCTTACAAATCATATACTATTCTTTTGAGTAACTATTCCTCAAATACCAAAACCTTTCTCAGCTATCCCCGCTCCCATAAATCACAATTTCTCATTTTGTTTCACCTCTCCCTGCTATCTCACAATAGTCACCCTCCTCCACCCTATCTTCTCAACCCTCTTTTCCACTTGCAGTAACTCACTCTAATAATCACACTTATCTCCTATTAATTTAATATGGCACCACATGAACATGGAGAAAAATGTTCCGTTCTCTCAGACTAACCCACTAACCACCAAATCTACAACAATAATTAATAACCACTCATTAACCACTAATTTTGGTCAACGGAGTAACATGATACCCATAATAAAGCACTTCAGTGCCTCATCAGGGGTAGTAAGTGCTGTATAAATGCAACTGCAATACTACAGGCATCATTAGGTAGCTTCACTCTCCTGGAGTTCTGCTCCAAGACAGGCAAACCATGGGGTACGAAAAGCAATGAATCATTTGAAGATAATTTTAACACATCAAATTATTCCTTGAACAGAAAATTAGTGTTCAGAAGCAGCATTCGGTGCAGAGGACTCATTATCTGTCCTGCAGAGTGGAATGACTCACCTCTAGGAATCCAGAGCAGCCAAGGCCGGGTGGAGGCACCATAAATATACTACAAAGGCAAATATGCAAGCATGAGTCAAAATAAGAGAGCGAATGAATGGGTGGTGTTGATGGGTGGCACATTTGCAGGGCTGAAGATTGTGTTAAATGGGCTAATCCATATGATATGCATCGCAAGAATTATCTGTTTTTTTAAGTCGCCTGCGACAACAAAAACATGTTTTGAGCACTGGATTTCTATGTTGCTTCATTTAGTGTCATATAAAGCACTTTGACCCCTTGCCCTGGACAGTATGCACTATATAAATGCCATTACAAGCAGTGCCGGATTACCAAATAGGCAAAGTAGGCAATGGCTTATGGGCCCCACTCCTTTTAGGGCCCAGCGACAATGGATCAAAATAATATTGATTTGATCTTGAAAGAAAATTACAATCAAGCTTTCTTAAATATTGTTTCCAAAAGATAGAAAAAAAATGAATCAACTCAAAGAAACGAAAATTTTACATTAAAGACTCTATAGAGAAAACCCTGTATTAATGTAATTAAAAACTTAAAGTACATAAACCAGAGACATCAGATTCACATAACAGTTTGTCTCTTAAAAGCTCATCTTCTGGCAGTTTGTAAAAAAAATCTGGTGCATTGGGAATTAGGAGATAATTTACGAGGGGGGGCCCCGAACTTTCAACTGCCTAAGGGCCTCCACAGGGTCCGGCACTGATTACAGGACAATAACATACCTATAGCGACTGGTAATGCCAAAAGTAAACAAAACACAACAGCTCAAAGATTTCAACTGGTCTTGGCCCTGAGTTTGGCAGCCGAGAACAATTGCTTCAGGTGATCACAGGATCCGAGGGGCTTCCGAGCACATCTGATGAGAAAGGAGATCCATGAGAGCCCCAATCACAGCTCCAACACCTGTACAATTACCTCTTGTGCAATTTTCTGTTAGCAAAGATTGATCCAAGGAACCCATCTGGAGGTCTTCGGTTTGATACTGCTTGAACTCTGTTACGATTCATGAACCTTTCATACAGTTGTTTTGTTTGTGGTCTATCTTTGCTCCTATTTCAAAACTAAACAGCCTTTTCACCAATCGCAAGAAAAGATTTGCGGGCATTAGCTCCATAACTGTGGAACAAAACTAAAAGTTGGGCAGCATTACTGAAATAAAAACCAGAAATAAATACAGACACACAGCAAAGATGAGTGCAAAAACAATCGGCCTAAGTAGAATTTTCCCAACTGCTGATTAACATACGTCCCAGCAGAATGATTGGATACTGGAAAAAGACAGTTTGAACCAAAAATCCATTTGCGACAGTGCCAATTTACAGGAAAAATATCAAATCACCTGTGTACACACCCCTTCAAGGAAGGCCGACATGTTGTCCAAAACAAGTAGAGCCTGGCCATCTTAAGGGTTGAAAGGATGCATTTAAACAAATAGAATGATCCAAGGCTGAGTCTCTGAGGTGAGAAAGGGGCTGTTTTAAGCCGATTATAACAGGTGGCAAGAGCTGATAAATGCACTCTGGAAGACCAGGAGACAACTGCTTAAGACCTGATTTAGCTAATCGCAAACACACAAACAGAATAGGTACAGCATCTGACTGCAAATGATCACACCTTCTAGAAATTTACTAAAAGCATACTCATGTTAATGTCAATACAGCTATTCTTGGCATCTTCTTAATTGTCCTCCAGGACGAGAGGACAAAGAAGACGTCCACACTCTAAGGGTCCGTTTCTACAAGATTTGTAAGTAAATGTAACTTACTCCTGACTTTACCTGGATTTCCACAGAAGTATCATCTACTCATGAGTAAGTGCTTGTTGTCTTAAGGGTGCCTCAGCTAGATGCATATAACAAGAGACAATACTGATGTTTCATCTCTTGTTTCATCCTTGAAAGCAAGTCAGGTCAAAGGTGGCGTCTGATGTGAAGGGCCTAAAATTTTCAAATTAGATCCAAATAACCAATTTACCAGATCAAATGCAGACAAAACAGAATTTTGCGCTGAAAATACAAAACAAGTTTGCTACAGCATTTGATTGAAAAGGAATTACCTATTGTTAATCAATCTGCCCATCGGAACGAGTAGGGCTGGCACTTGGATTTTTATGCAGGATCTTTTCAAGTGATTAATTTAGTCATACATATGTGTTTTTTTTTTAACAATTTCATTTTAAAGTTGTTTTTCTGTGGTAGTATTAATAAACAAAATACTGTGATATGGAGAAACAAAATCCAAACTACGATTTAATGTATAAGATCTTAGAAATTAACACAAATAAATATTCAGTTCTTTTAGATAATCTGCTTTCTGCTGTGTAGCTATGTTTAAGAGTAAACACCTGTGACGAAAAATACATTGTTTTATGCTAAATTTGTGAATGCATTTATCGGTTGCTATTCCTTTATCAGAGTTTGCAACAGAGGGGAAATATTTTTTCCATATATATTTCCCTTGACACAAAGTAACTCATAGATAACCTTACTTTTATGGTAAAGACTTTTAAACCTTTATAACACTGTCTCAGGTGTTTTTCCTTAGACAAACCTCCAAAGATATTCAGTGAAAGGGCTTTTAGGCTAGACATAATGCTGCTCGAGTGGTTCTTGACACATTACGCATTGCACACAAGAAGGGACTTTATGTTTGGTGCTGAAATAGGTGCTTTTCCACTGACTGAGGCAGAGACCTGCAAGCATCATCAGGGCTGGAGTTTAGTTTTTCATAAGTTAATGAATTTTTACTGTTCAATTGGTGATACCCTGGATATATAATTAGGACCACTGGAAATATGTAATATTACGATTCTGACTTTTCCACTTATATTTCAAATT
Source organism: Calotriton arnoldi (assembly GCA_963921515.1). Taxonomy (NCBI): domain Eukaryota; kingdom Metazoa; phylum Chordata; class Amphibia; order Caudata; family Salamandridae; genus Calotriton; species Calotriton arnoldi. The sequence goes on from CAWUFW010001665.1 coordinate 1,744,719, forward strand.
TACTACACTTTCCACATTCTCTCTCTACCATCCGCTAGCCAATTTGCACATTTCAACAAAAAGTTGTTTCTAGGTCTAACGGATCAAAAGTTACAGGGAAAGGGGGGCGTGGCTAGCAGCCGATCGAAATGGCCGCCGCCTAGTGCCGCTCCGAACCCCCACGGACATCCAAGCCTATCCGCACATTTATCCGCGACTCTATCACCCGTACGAGCAGGGAAATAGGCGTCGGAAGGACCCGGGCATGTAAAAAGCTGCCCGCGACGCGCAACACGTACCACCATCTACGGAAGCATTGAGGAAGGTGAGCGCGGCCCGGGCCGTGAAGAAGAGCCGGGACCTGGCGTGAACGCGAGACTTGCAGCCTCGATCGCAGAAGACCCTCCCCCCGGCCGGGGCACCGATAACTGTGAACTATCCCTTGGCGCCACACGAGTGAACTTGGCGGCGTGCACCAGTGACCCCCCCCCTGGCCTGAGATGCTTCGATCTGCGCTCCGTCTGGAAGCTGAAATCTCGGCGCACTGAGTCTCCGCAACGCCGTCCCGACGCTGGGACGGCCCCGCAGGTACAAACAGCTGTGTTACTATTACCTGAGGCCAAAGACAGATTACAGCCTATTTCGCCTAGTGACAGGGAATATTGCAGCTCTACCTCTCACAAGTCTGGCCATTGATACAAACACTCCCCTCTGACCTGCGCTGATATCACCTGAGCTCCACACGAGAAGTACAGCCTCGGCGCGCTGCGCCAACCCCACATAACGTGCAGACTACGGGGGTGCCCAAAAAGTTTTCTCCACCCCCCAGCGCTATCCACCACTTGGGGACTAATACAGTGGCATAACAACCAGGCACTGGAGTGGTGATAGGACCTACGTCCCAATTACATATGCCATCAATCCCCGTGCCTCGGTGGGGGCGACAGGGGCCAGATCACGTTCACGAACTGCTGCTTGCGGCACGACTCAGGGTCTCCTACACCAGGGGAGAAGGCAGCTCTGATCAAAAGGTGCACTTGCTGGGGTAAGCAGAATATTGAACAGTCGCCTCCACGGAGCACAACACGCAACTACCCGCACCGGCTATCGGGCCCCCTGAGAGGCCTAAAGGTGACAACCCTCGCGTTCCTCTACCGGCTATGCACAAACAACAGCGTCCCGATCTAAGGGTGGGAAACCCGAAAGGCCGCGTGTGACGGTGTGTTGCACAGGCAGGCAATGGTGAGTACCACCACCCACGTCTTTCACGCAGGGCGACACAGCTTGCGGCACGCTGTGATGGGAGGACGGGGCCAACGCGCGGCACACCAGACAAAATTGGACAAGTATACTTGCGCCAAAGCCCAACAAGAAACGACGAGTCAGCCCGCCACACACGCGCCAGATGATGCCTCACCAGAAGGATCAGAGGTTACGTTGCAAGATATGATGTCTACCTTAAATAAAGTACACACAGCCCTCGATTCACGGATTGGCGCAATATCGGTGGAACTCTCACTGATCCGAGCCGACTTCAAGAACATGAGCGCAAGAGTAGCGGAAGTAGAAACAGCAACAGGGACCTTACGCGATGATACCACTGAACTTAAACGTCAAGTGCGCCAGCTAGAAACTGAAAGTATGGCTGCGAAACTGGATGATTATGAAGGCCGATCGCGACGTAACAACGTCTGAATAATCGGTGTGCCGGAAGGAGTGGGAGGACCGGTGATGGACCTGTTGGTAGAAGACCTTATCAAACAACAACTACATCCTAGGGGCCTGTCCCATCACTTCGCAATGGAAAGAGCGCACCGCGTCCCAGGTGGTAGGCCCAGACCGGGTGCCCCCCCAGACCTATTCTGGCCCGCATTTTTAACTTCCGCGATCGTGATCTCATTCTACAGACGGCAAGAGTGGCGCCTCCGGTTCGTTTTGCACATAGTACAATAACTTTCTTTCCGGATTATACGGCTGTGGTGACGAAGCAGAGACGCAGCTTCTTTGAAGTCAAGAAGGAACTGTGAAATAGGGAGTTAAAGTACTCCATGCTCTTCCCGGCTAAGCTGAGGGTGGAGGCGGAAGGGAAAGCATGGTTTTTTAATACACCTGAGGAGGCCCAGGAGTGGCTCGAGGGCTGGCGCCCGGTTGCTAAACCTGGAAAGACAAGCAACAAACAGAATCGCCACCCACCTGAAATCACGCAACCCTCACAGGAGGCGGCACTCTCCACCAACGGTGAAGCGCTCGAGCGACGCTGAGACAGGTAGAATGTCTCCCTGTCAAGAGACTATCAGCTGCATCATTGACTTTCTTACATACTGAACTGTAATGCATGTGTGCTCCACGAGATACACAATCTCGCTAGAAATTTTTGTAGATATTACCGAGCATATGCTTGATAGATAAACCACACCTGTCGCTGTTCTCGAACCAACAAGAGACACCTAATGACTCGATGTCTGATACCACATAATTCAAGGCTACCGTACGAATGTTTACTCATGCACCGAATTGCAAACTGTTATTGTCATATACTGCATTCTCAGGGATGTTCTGGGGGGATATTGGAGTTGCTCCCCCCCCCTGCGAAGGTAACGGGAAATGAGTATTAGACACTCTGCATTGTTTGGGAGGCGGGTAGTTTTAAGTCCGTCATGCAGGGAGGTAGGGAGGGGGGAAGGTCATATAATAGGGTTTGATAGTACTCAGTTACATTGTTTCATATTGTTTAGTGTAAATGTTGATACAACTTGTAAGCTTCTGAGCGATATTTCCGCCTCGCTATCCGATAAGGACACCCGGCAAACTCCGCTCCCATGACACAAACACCCACACATGATACTCGTGATATTCCTGCACCCCTGAACCCCTCTATGCACACACCAGAGCTACCACTAATCTCATGGAATGTGAATGGATTGAGAGACAAACTGAAGAGAGGGCTTGTGTTGCAATACCTTAAGCGTAAGGCACCAGCAGTAGTCATGTTACAAGAAACCCACTTGGTGGGATCGACATGCAATGCCTTGGACAGGTGGGGTTTCAAATTAGCGGTTCACTCCGAGTTCACATCAGGTTCTAGAGGCGTGGGGATTTTAGTTAGGAAACAATTCCCATTGATCATACAGCACACCTACGTGGATGACCAGGGTCGCTTTGCCGCCGTCTCGTGTCAGTGGGAAGGGCGGACACTTAATCTAGTGACGGTGTATATTCCCCCCGCACTCCACTCACTGGCCTTCCCAGCACTAGGTGCATTCCTTCTAACGCTCCCAGGAGGAGAATTATTGATAGGAGGCGATTTTAACACTACCCTCGATGATACCCTGGACCGAACGCCCCCTAGACGACAGCACCGTACACACTCTGCCTTCGCAGACTTTTTGGACGCCCTGGGCCTGATAGACACTTGGCGCTTCAAATTCCCGCAGGCGCGCCAATATACCTTCCACTCTGGCGCGCACAATAGTCTCTCCAGAATCGACTTCATTCTCGCATCACCAGATAGTGTGGGGAGATTCCCAGAGGTGACCCACTTAGCTAGAGGCATCTCAGACCACTCGCCTGTTTTCGCTCAATATGCCTTATGCCCTGACGCGTCGCCGCATATACCCGATATATGCTGGCTATTTGCAGAGCTCCAAGATTTGGAAGGGGTTGCTCACTACCACAAAGCATTACTTTACGGAAAATGAACCCTCGGTATCCTCCCCACTGATCCTATGGGAAGCCTACAAACCTGTCCTTCGCAGACAGGCCATGTCTCTGATCTCAGGCTATAAAAAAGAGAAGGAAAAACTGGTGGCGGTCTTAGAACGGGACGTGAGCCAACTAGAGACAATACATTCCCAAAACCCAACTGACACAAAAGCACATCAGCTGCAAGTAAAGCAACAATAATATAAAGAGTATTTATGGGAGGACGCCAGAACCAGACTCACAGCTACCCGCCACAGAGTATATGAGGCCGGGGATAAGGCCGGCAAATTACTGGCATGGCTAGACAAAAGAACACGAGCGGACAGATGGGTGAAGGAATTGCGCTTAGATAGTGGGGACATCACAACAGACCCGCAAGAAATAGTGGACACATTAGCGCTTCACTACGAATGTGTTTATGCGCCGACGTCCACAATAGATTTGCAGGACGCAGCAGCGTTCCTCAGAGATATACAGCTACCAACACTCACACAGGACGAGGCCCAATTATTGGAAACAGACTTAACAACAGACGAGTTAACATTAGCCATTAAAAATATACAATCAGGCAAAGCCTTAGGCCCCAATGGCATACCCATTGAACTCTACAAGCGAGCAGCCACTACCCTTGCCCCCCACTTGTTAAAAATGTACGAAGCCAGTCGGGAAGAGGGAGAACTCCCCAAAGACCAGCGCATAGCGACTATAGTAGCCATTCACAAACCTGGTAAGCCGGCCCAAGACAGCGCCTCCTACCGTCCCATCTCTTTGATTAATGCAGAGGCCAAGATATTAGCTAAAACGTTAGCTAACAGACTGACACCCCATCTATTGAAGCTGGTGCATCCAGATCAATCCGGATTCATGCCAGGTAGAAATACAGCGTTGAACCTCCGACGCCTACATAGTGTTCTGAGCCGCAAACACACCATGCAGGAAGAGGCGGTTATATTATCACTTGACGCACGCATGGCCTTCGACTCAGTCGAGTGGTCCTTCCTTTTTGCAGTCCTCAAGCATCTGGGGTTCGGGCCAAAATTTTGCTCCTGGGTTCAGCTACTCTACACCCAACCACTTGCACATGTAGTGGCTAACGGAAATACCTCCAATGACTTTCCTCTGGCACGCGGAACAAGGCAGGGCTGCCCCTTATCACCACTCCTGTTTGCCCTCATACTAGAACCACTGGCAGCTTGGATAAGAAAGGACCCAATTATTCAAGGGCTTCGCTGGACGGAGGGATGGGAAGATTGCACATCTCTATATGCAGACGATTTTCTGCTATATATGGCATCCCCAAAGCGCTCTTTGCACAGACTTCTGAATATATGTGAAATATATGGGAAGTGCTCTGGTTATACTATTAATTGGGGTAAATCGGTACTCTATATACTGAGCGGCCCCCCTCCAACGCTCCCTAGAGGCTGTGAGGTGCAGATAGCAACAAACAGTTTTAAATACTTGGGGATTCATGTTACACCAGACCCGGACGAGTTTATGACCAAGAACCTTCTAGGACCTCTATACAGATTGCGCCAAGATGCCAAGCATTGGCAGTCACTACCCCTCACTCTGCTGGGACGAGCAGCGCTCTTCAAAATGATGGCCCTCCCCAGATTTCTTTATGCCCTCCACAACACCCCCTTCTTAGTCCCTGCGTCTTATTTTCGGTCAATAGACTCAGAGGTGAATAACCTCCTCTGGGATGGCAAGCCCGCCAGGATAGCCACGGCTAAACTGGTTAAGAGCTGGTACGACGGCGGAATTGCGCTCCCAAACGTCCAGACCTATTACTGGGCCTCCCAATTGGCAGTCAGTAACCAGTGGCTACATTCGCCCCAAACCGACCCGGCTTACCGGCTAGATAGACATGCCCTGGGGAGCGGGGGACTCAACCGAATTCTGTATAATAAAAAACGCAAAACGGACCTCTTGGGGCCTGCTGCACACACCGTCCACTTATGGTACGCTGTACTGAGAAACCTGGGCTGGAACGATAAATTAACATAACAAACCCCATTATGGGAAACCGTCAGACAGGGTAAACTGGGCAAGAGTAAGGGGTTCAGACAATAGGACATAATAGAACTCTCACGGGTGGATGACCTCTGGAAACCAGGGAAAGTCATTACCTTTGCACAACTGCAAGACCAGTACGAGATGGCGCCCTCTGAGATGTTCCGTTACCTACAGGTTAAGCATGCGCTGGAAGCGGTCATCCCGACTGATACTGTTCTTCCGGAAGCCTCCCCATTGGAGGATAGACTCCTTACAGAGTACATGGATAAGAAAGCCATATCCCTAACATACCGGAAAATCGTAAATAATCAACCGGACCCTACACAATTACTCCGAGAAAAATGGCAGTCCAATGTAGGTGACTTAAATGACACTGACTGGCAGGAAGCGCTGGAGTCCCCAAGAGAGGTGGCGGTATCCTCACGGCTGCGCCTGGTGCAGCTCAAAATACTCCACAGGACCTACTTCACAAGAGTGACATTATGCAAGATGGGAAGGGCCAGTGACCAACTCTGCCTGTGACAGTGTGGGGAAATAGGCACCTTTTATCATACAATATGGGAATGCCCCGCAATTAAAACCTACTGGACAACAGTTATGAACACAATCACGCAGATTAGTGAGGCTCCTGTACCACCTGACCCTAAACGGTGTCTCCTAAATGTCTGGGAAGCAACAGACCTAAACCATACGACCCAAGCTTGGGCCACATTAGGTATGGTAATAGCAAAGCGAAACATTGCCAGACTCTGGGGGTCACATACTACTCCACTGTTGGGAGATTGGTGAAAGGATATGGACATGGCCATGGCGACCGAAAAGGCTACATATATTCACAGAGGGTGTCCTAAAAAATGGGAGCGAATGTGGGGAAAATGGAATACATTCAGGGGAGGCATCTGTACCCCACCAACCATAGAACCATTTTCTGACGATGATGACTAAATTGGTAAAATCATTCACTAATAGACCCACGATGTATATACGTTATGATGTTCGACTATAGTTGAAAACGATACATAATGAACAGAAAACTGTCATATTATTGTGTCATGTCGCAAATGTTGCTATTGCAAGTCCTATATCTAATAAAAATGTTTAAAAAAAAAAGTTACAGGGAAAAAAAGTGCCAAACGTGTCGCTGCACATAGGCAGGCTGTTTGCAAAGCTTACTAGTCACCCTTCTGTTTCCGCTTGCTGTTTTCAGAATTAATCAAGTGCAGTGCTTGAAATGGAAAAATAAAAGTGCAGGTACTCTGTACCAGAGTAAACACAAGGAGATGATGGACGGAGTGCTGAAACTTTTCAAACACTCACCCCCAGTCACAGATCTGGGTGGAATCCATCATCATTCTTTAGCTCACTTTGCCACCCCAGTTCAGACACAGCTATATGCAAATCAGTCTTGACCCTGTGCCTCATGGGAACAGTCCAGCCCGAACTGCCAAGCCATGCCTTCCCTGGACCGGAAACAAGCATCCTGGGACCGGTTTCGGGCGAACAGCCCTCATCAGCCAGGCTAGCTTGAATCCAGTGGCAAAGTGAGCAAGGGACCCATGTCTGGGCTTGCTATGTTCAACACTCCGTCCACCATCCCCTTTGGTTTTGCTTTGTTCGCCCTAAGTTGGCAGGGTATGCCCAGACGTGGGTCCCTTGCTCACTTAGCCACTGGATTCAAGATAGCCTGGCTGATGAGGGTTATGAACCCGAAACCGGTCCCAGGATGCTTGTTTACGGTCCAGGGAAGACATGGCTTGGCAGTTCGGGCTGGACTGTTCCCATGAGGCACAGGGTCAGACTGATTTGCATATTGCCATGTCTGAACTGGGGTGGCGGAGTGAGCTAAAGAATGATGATGGATTAAACCCAGATCAGTTGACTGGGGGTGAGTGCTTGCAATGTTCAACACTCCGTCCATCATCCCCTTTGGTTTTGCTTTGTTCGCCCTAAGTTGGCAGGGTATGCCCAGACGTGGGTCCCTTGCTCACTTTGCCACTGGATTCAAGATAGCCTGGCTGATGAGGTTTATGAACCCAAAACCGGTCCCAGGATGCTTGTTTCCGGTCCAGGGAAGACATGGCTTGGCAGTTCGGGCTGGACTGTTCCCATGAGGCACATGGTCAGACTGATTTGCATATGACCATGTCTGAACTGGGGTGGCGGAGTGAGCTAAAGAATGATGATGGATTAAACCCAGATCAGTTGACTGGGGGTGAGTACTTGCAATGTCAACACTCCGTCCATCATCCCCTTTGGTTTTACTCTGTACCAGAGTACCTGCTTGTTTCTGAGAAGTGCCGGTACTCAACAATTAAAAGTATTGCATTTCTCTTGAGAAGTGCCGGTACTCTCCTCCTCAAAATAAAAAAGTGCCGGCACTCCGTACCGGACAGCACCGGCCCATTTAAAGCACCAATCAAGTGACTTGTAAGGCGCGACTACTCACCCGTAAGGGTCTCAAGGCGAATGAGGTGAAATGTTAACCCAGCCAATGTTAAAACGAAAAAATTATGAAATAGTATTGAAACCGAATAGGTTGTATGATCCCTCATTATTTGCACTTGTTTTGCTGCATAATTTAGTTAACCTTGCTGCACAAATGAGTCCTTTAACACCAAATAAATCCAGCGGCCCTGGTTATAGTAGCAACAAAAAGCAGTTTGCACAGAAATCACTTTGAGGAAGGCATTTGTAATGACAGCTATCTGATCCATTTCAATGCCTCCTTGCCAAAAATAAGATCCTTAGTTTCAAAATAGGGTCTTTGTGCTACGCCCTTCTCATATTACAGCGACTGATTGATTGCATGGAAGAAACTGTCAGCAAGAAAAATAAGGAGAGGCAGATGACTGAGCATGGCACAAGAATTACAAGATGTGACTAGCAGTTGCTATTTCCCCGCACTTCTCAAAAGAATGTAATTTGTTTCAGAGCAGCAACACGAAAACAAGCTCGAATATCACAGTAAATGAATCCAAAAGAGCGTGCCTAGAGTTTTCTTTTATTCAGCTTGTTGCAAAATGCAAAGACACATTTCATTTGGTGGAAAGCGCGATTTTAACATTTAGTAAATGTTTTACTAAGTTGCAACATGTGTCCTTTAGACTGTTTTTGGTTCTGGGTTTTCATGCAACACAGCAGTGCATTCTGGGAGATGCCTTCATTTGCTTCAATTAATCAATACATTTGATATGAATGATTTGTGAAGGTGAAGCCCAGGGCTGGATAAACATTTTCTGATGTAGGTGGAGCAAACAGGCAGACCCAAGCCTGCGATATCTTAATATTAAACGAACGACTGTTCTGACTGCAATGCTACATACATGTGATTTCAAACAAGAACCCAGCAGTGTCTGGACATACAGAGAGCAGTCTACTGTTACAGACCGATGATCATTCAAAAGCAGGCAACGACTGAATGGCTTGGAGACTGATGCAGTCAGTCACCCAGTAGTGATTATTTCTCCAAGTATTAAATAAGCATTGACACCGAACGGTCTTACATGCACCTCAAAATTGCTGGTCAGCAAAGGGTCTAAAGATTAAACGTGCATAAAATGTACATCAAATTTCCGCCAATTCCTCTTTCTGTCTGCTCACCCGCATGCCCATCTGGGTGTGCTAACTGACTGTATGGGTGGTCTTCGGGCTTTCTGTCCCTGAATATTCGTTTTCAGTGTGTGTCAGTCCCTGTGCATTTGTCTGTTTGCAGGAGCACCGAGCTCATCTTAACTTGTCCTGGAATTTCTTGAACAGTCTACCATGAGTCCTAGACCCCAGTTATTCACACAATTTGCCCTCCCTTGATATGCACTCCGCTCTTTCCTGCTCCTGCCTTCCCTATTCTTCTCGCCTTCTTGATCCTTGTCAATCAGACCTCTGAGGACAGTTACCTACTACTGCATTGTTTTGGGGAAAATAATTCCACTCACAATTCTCCTTTCGGACTCCTCCCCCACGTGCCCCTGCCTTTCGGCCCTCCGGTCACATGTAGTGCATTGAGGTGGCCTTCGAACACCACATCATCTCCTGGCCTTTGGGCGCCTGTAGTTCAGTGTGAATAGATGGCTGGACAATTGTTGGTCGATGTGAGCATGGATGTCTGCAGTCCCGCTGCTCTGACTGAATATCTGCACGTAGGAGTGGCCTGCATCAAAATGTTCACGGAAAATGTGCATCTGTGCACACACTATGAAAGGGTCCAGCTGGATAAAATTGTTATTGCTTTTTCTGTTTGTAAGTTTATAGTTATAGGGTAGTTATAATCCACACAGCTGAAATCATCTGCTAGAAAGCTTCCTCTCCAGGGCAACATCCTTAATCTCTGCCTCTCAGACCTCAGCTCCACCCCAGCACAGAAATGGCCCGCCATTTCCCTCCACCAGACATTATAAAAAGATCAGCCCGGTGCAGTTTTGCACACTACAATGCCTTCTAGACTAACCAGGTAACCCGAGAGGACACCAAGGACTTGTGGACAACATGGTCTACAATACATCCACCTCTCTAAAGAAGTTGACTCCTGACAAAACAAAACAAATAGCAAATGGTTCAAGGATGAATAACTAAGAGAACTGAAATGAAGCAGCTACAAACTGGAGAGCAAAAAGGTGTAAGTCAAGATAATTAGTATTTACACCAGACATCTCCTTTGCTAAACACATCTCAAGAACACCCACTGTGCATCAAAACAGCATTGCAATGATCATATGGAATTTGTCAGATCGAAAATATGCAGAATTTGTAATATAATCACAATCAATCCTTTAACACCTCACTATGCACACACCCTCCCTCCTCATTCCACTTGCATGACCTTTAGTTTGCTGAATACAAAGAAGATGGTGAAAATGTTCTTTAGGACTAAAACATCTAACGTACCCCCAGGACCGTGCCCAGCTGTGTGCATCAAACAATCCCTCTAACCCCCAACATAAAAAAACATCTCTCTGTCTATGGAGCTCTTCCGTGTTCTCTAAAACATGGCATCCTCACCTCACTCGTGAAAAAAGGATGAGTTGACCTAATGACCTTGCAAAGCATAGAACAATCTCTAAACACCAGCAATCAGCAGCAAAATCATGAACAGAGAATTTACAAAGCAACTCCATGAACACATGGATCAAAACCACCGCCAGGACGATTGTCAGTCAGGATTCCGACTCTTGAGGGACACAGAACTTACTTCGCCATTATCAGAGATGTTCTCTTTCTCTCCGTGGACGAAGACAAAATAAAAGCCGTAATACATTCAACCTCACTGAAGCATAGGACATGCTGGACCATGAACTAATCGGGGAAACGGTGAAGAAATGGGCAGGTTTGTCTACAACTGCCTACTCTCTGACCCAATCCTTTCTTTTTAGCTAAATTAAAAAAAATAATAGATCCAGTGGACTCATCATGATTGGTGTACAGTATAGTAACCAATTATCACATCTCTCTTGCATTCCCTTTAATATAAGTGTGTACGCCCTCTGGAGCAGGACCACGTGACTTTGCACATATACACTGATGACACTCAAATCCATAGGAAGTTGGAGAACAGCATTAAGAACCAGAACATTATTGTATGCTTGGAAAGTGTTTTTGATTAGTTAAAGGAGAGTTTAACCTACTAAATGGAGCTTAAATTGAAATATTTTTGATCAGCACAAACCACCCACAATCATCGCCCTTCACTCGGCCGCCTCCTCTTGGAACACCTCCAACACTTTCACCAAAGTTAAGGGACCTGGGAATTATTTTTGACTCTGAGACCTCTCTTGCTCGCGCAGTCAGCACACTCCCTGCTTGGGCTGGAAAGATGCAGGATCGAAGACTACCTCATGCCAGCCCCAGTTCCATTTCCATCCCTTTAAATGACTACCAGAGAGGAACGCCTCACTCTGCAAACCATATTACGGACACAAACTTGGGTGGTGGACTCATTCACTTCCTTTCTGTACCCACTGTGAACCTCTTTTGAGCAAACCCATAGTTTGCAGATCTCAGTGTGCTAACATGAACTTAAAGTGCCAAGAGGCCAAGTAACTGGGAAAAGCTGTGCTATATAAAAGTCGCATATAATAACTTCTATCTTGAGTTTCACTTGTCTGCAGCAGATTAGCCATGGGTAATATAGTAGCGCTTCTCAGAATACATTCAAGACATGTTTACACTTTGATACCTAAATTAGGCTACCTAATAATTTTAATTGGAAACATTCACAGACTCAGAGCTCTTTCTTTAGGCTGTATGAAGTAAATGGAAAGCAGTACAACATTTACATTCCACATGTTATACTTGCATGTCAGCTAGCCAGAAAAGGAGAATTTGTGGTGGAAGTGGTCGTTAGCGGATGTTACAAACTTATCTCTAAAAGGTCAGCAGGAGTGGAGAAGACCAACTCTAATGCTGGGCCAGGCTCTGAAGGGCTAGATTCTGGTCATATGAGGCATCCTTCTGAAGGTTTAATGGGGTGTATCATAAAAGATACCGCCTCTTGCAAAACTGGTGATGTTGGAGGAGGTCTTCTGAAATTGCCTCTATATAGCCTGCAAACAGACAGAACGGCGGGATTGAGCACGGAGTCACAGACTGAACCATTATCAGAAAGCATTGCGGTGATGGGGGATATTTAGTGACATGCATGGGTGGTGGCCGAGAGGCAGCGGCATCTCATGCTAAGCAGGTGTATTGAGAAAGCCAGGGAGCTGGAATAGTAACTTGTATTTTAGGCAGTCCTTCACATAGATGCTTAGAAAGGGTCAGCCCGATAGACGGGAGGGACAATGTGGAGTGTGGGACAGAGAGGATTTGGTCTTTTTTATGACTCAAAATATGCTCTAGGGAGGAACTCAGTGTTTTGAGGAGATCCACAGGATTATTTCCATCAATAAAAATATTTTCTACGTAGGAAGAGGGACAAAAGGTGGAGAACAGGACACCGCAGTTCAGTGCTACATGAATTAATATAGAAGGATGATTTCCCTGGTAAGAGATCCCTTAAACTTCAATGTCAGTAGTACGGCGTGCTAATAACATAGCACGGACATATCTCTAGAGAGACGAAGAGGGCCGAACACAGGGTATGAATCCTGGTTTATGATAAATTATCATCTAGGAGGAGGCAGCTTAGCGTGGATCCCCATTGCTTGAGGCAGTAGGGCTCTTGAACCCAAGTGTTTTCAGATCTTGTAGGAATCATTCCAACGTCCATCTGCAATGGAGGCTGTTGAGCCGCGAAGCGAGGCAATCACTGCTGATGTCATTTAAGCCGGCGCCTGCCGAGAAGAAAAATGCCCATAGAGGTCTTTTTGTGAGCTGACCACTAGAGAGAACCAGCTGCTTAAGGTGATCCAGTGACCCGCTCCCTCTGAAACACTCCTGCATGGGCCAAGTGCATCCAGACATTCCTTTATCAAGAAAATAAATATTGCACTCTTTTTTACTGAGGTGCTCTGAGTGGGGAGCCTCCATGAGATGGGCGTTTTGCTTCAGAGGTCGTAGACAAGATAGAAACAATCTCCTCTCTAATTCCTTATCAGAAACCATTCTCTGAGCATCTGCTGGAGAGCAACAGAAAATCTGAGAATGACAGTGGAAGGGCAGCGTGGAGGGGGGTACCAGAACCGCAGCCACCTAGCAGCACAACTAGCACCGTCTGAGCAGGCTCACCTCTTCAAAACCTGCATGTGCAGTAAAAGGGCTGACTGAGCCCTCTACCACTGCCTGTGCCTGAATATATTAAGAGCGGCTCTGCACCTGCAGTCATTCCCATGAGCTCTGGGATACTGCTGACTCAGAGCAGGATGAAACTGAAAAATATCCCTGAAAGCCCCATCACCAATGGAGTGAAATCCATCGACGAAATTGTCAGCAGAACAGCACTTTGCATTAATTATCCAGACAAGCACATGGGTACCGATGAAACCGCGAGGAGGAAGCGGAGATGCCGCAGCGGGCGCAAAGAAGAAACGTGTTGTGAATACCACTGAAGATGCGCAAACAGAGCATCGTGTCACAGGAGGGGAGGGTTCGCTGCATCGGCGCTAGCACACCCAAGGTAAGTGAGTACTGTGCAGCAACAGTGAGATAACAAGTATTTCATTCCTCGCACACCCAGGGTGAGTGAGTACTGTGCAGCAACAGTGAGATCACAAGTATTTCATTCCTCGCACACCCATGGTGAGTGAGTGCTGTGCATCAACAGTGAGATCACATGTACGTCATTCTTCGCCCACCCAAGGTGAATGAGTACTGTGCAGCAACCGTGAGCTCACAAGTACTTCATTCCTCCCAAACCCAGGGTGAGGGAGTGCTGTGCATCAACAGCGAGCTCACAAGTACTTCATTACTCGCACACTCAGGGTGAATGAGTACTGTGCATCAACAGTGAGATCACAAGCACTTCAGTCCTCGCACACCTAGGGTGAGGGAGTACTGTGCATCAACAGTAAGATCATTCACCTCATTCCTCGCACACTCAATGTGAGTGAGTACTGTGCATCAACAGTGAGATCACAGTCAGCACATTCCTCGCACACCCAATGTGAGTGAGTGCTGTGTATCAACAATGAGTTGACATTCCTCGCACATCCAGGGTGAGGAAGTACTGTGCATCAACAATGAGATCACAATCACCTCATTCATCTCACACCCAGTGTAAGTGAGTATACTGTGCATCAATAGTGAGATCACAAGTACTATATTCCACGCAGCCCAAGGGTGAGTAAATGCTGCATACCAACAGTGAGCTCAGTCACCCCATTCCTAGCGCACCAAGGGTGAGGGAGCACTGTGCATCAACAGTGAGGTCACAAGTAACTCAATCCTGGCACACCCAGGGTGAGGGAGTGTGCGCAGCAATAGTGAGCTCACAAGTACCTTAATCCTCACACACCCAGGGTGAGGGAGAGCTGCGCATCAGTAGAGAGCCTACAAGTACCTCCTTCCTCGCACACCAAGGGTGAAGGAGTGCTGTGCATCAACAGTGAGATGACAATCACCTCATTCCTCGCACACCCAGGGTAAGTGAGTATACTGTGCATCAATAGTGAGCTCACAAGTACTATATTCCTCACAGCCAAAGGGTGAGTTAATGCTGCGTATCAACAGTGAGCTCAATCACCTCATTCCTAGCACACCGAGGGTGAGGAACCACTGTACATCAACAGTGAGGTCACAAGTACCTCAATCCTCGCACACCCAGAGTGAGTGAATGCTGCTCAACAGTGAGCTCACAAGTACCTCATTCCTCGCACACCCAGGGTGAGGGAGTGCTGTGCATTAATAATGAGCTCACAAGTACCTCACTCCTCGCACATCCAGGGTGAGGGAGTGCTGTGCATTAATAATGAGCTCACAAGTACCTCACTCCTCGCAGATCCAGGGTGAGGGAGTGCTGTGCATCAATAGTGAGATCACAAGTACCTCACTCCTCGCACATCCAGGGTGAGGGAGTGCTGTGCATTAATAATGAGCTCACAAGTACCTCACTCCTCACAGATCCAGGGTGAGGGAGTGCTGTGCATCAATAGTGAGATCACAAGTACCTCACTCCTCGCACATCCAGGGTGAGGGAGTACTGTGCATCAATAGTGAGATCACAAGTACCTCACTCCTCGCACATCCAGGGTGAGGGAGTACTGTGCATCAATAGTGAGATCACAAGTACTATATTCCTCGCAGTCCAAGGTTGAGTGAGTGCTGCGTATCAAAAAGAGCTCACAATCACCCCATTCCTCTCTGTGTCAGGGTACAGGGGATATTCCGAGAATACATTTTAAAATGCTGTACACAAGCATTGGAAACATAAAACATTTGTGGCAGTGGAAAAAGGCAAGACGCCACTAAATAAAATAACATATGTATGGGAATTTGGAAGAGCATTTTTTAACGTCCTGGTCTGGTACACACAGACTTTATCTTTTAATCAGGGCTCAATGCACCCCTGCACACACCCTTGTGTAACCTGCTGGCCACGAATGCGAATTTGGAAAACATTAACTTTCCTGCTGGGGTTGAACGCGTACCATACCTACACATTAGAAATAGACAAACCAGGTTGTAGCACACACTACATAAACGGTGGATCATATCACTACATTTTGGGGGCACTGTGCCAGTCATAGCAGCAGTATTAGCAGACATTCCGACGGGAGCACAACGGGCTGCAGACGGGTAACAGTGCACAGCAGCTGGGGCGCTCTTCCATCCTCACTGCGATCAGATCTGGTTTCGAGGCGCTAAGGCGGCTTCTACAAACTCCAGCTGGAAGCAGCTAACCGAAAACAGTTAAAAACGGGTGCAATCATCCTGTATACCTCCACAGATAAAGAGATTTCTTTAAAATCATTTGTCTGCAGTGCCGACACGGCTTAGCTGTGTTTTTAGGAATCGACTTACACAAGAAACCAAGAAAACTGGGACTTGCTTAGAATACACCCCTGTAGGATTCTCTAAAGGGTGTTTGGGGATACAGGATTTACAACGTGCCTGTGAAGCAGCGACTTCTCGGGATGAACACGGAGGGAATGCAATGTGCACGATTGATTAGGATGGGATGGTAATCATGGTACATTCCAAAAGCCTCCCCTATAGATGGGCTGTGCGGCTGCAGGCGCGTGCACAGGTGAGCTGCCTCCGCTGAGGTGCCACCTGAAGAGACCCCACCCACTGAGAGATGGAAAGGAAGGCCGGTACAAGCGTTGACAAAGCCTCTGGGAAAGTCAACTTTCTTTCTATTGCACATCTATTTCTCCACCTCAACTTTTAATGCATTACTCAATATTGTTTGGCATTGTGCTGCTTAAATTAGCAGAAGGTGTGTAATTAAATGCAAAGCTTTGCAGGACAGGGGTCCCGAAAACATGTCTTGCCCAGGGCCCCCAAAATCTTTGAGATCATAACTGCGGCAAAGCCAAATGTGCCTTCCCTCTATTATGGTCAACAGATGTCAACACAGGCGTTCACAAACGCGGCCTAAAGCGCTAAGAGCTGCATGCACAAATGCTGTTAATCACCTAAAAGCTGGCTCTACATGCTAACACCAGGAATAAAGATGCAAAAAAGGTTTGCCTTGTATGTTTAATTAATGAAAGATAGAAAGAAGTGAATGTGATTGAATGCGACAAATAGCGTGATTACTGAGTGTATGTTTCAGCTGTAAAATAGTCCCTCATGCATTCTAAACAGCAAATAACCAACGGCGTGAGGTGAGAGAGTGATGCTGCTGTGGGTGGAGCCAAAGCTCATTTTATGCATGGTTTACAGCATTTGCCCAGGGGCCACAAAGTATGGTCTATAGTGTGACCGAGGGCCGCACTGATGGCAGCAGGGTGGCGGTAGGGGTTCTGGGTGGGTCAGGGATTGTGCAAGGAGGTCTAATAACGTTAAATAAACGGGCGAGCATTTATTTGCAGGTTAATAAACGCTTGCCGGTTTAATTAGCATGTTTTTCTAAATATTAGTGCTCAGCAACTAAACAGCAGCTCGTGCTGCTATTCACCGGGGGCGGGAGAGGGACGCATGTAAAGGTCAAGAGGGCCGCAAGTGGCCCCCAGGCCGTAATTTGAGTATCACTCGTTTACAGATTTGGTCAGCTGCAGTGTCGAAGCACATCTAAAAAGGTGAACTGAACAGCAGAGCTGCATTGCAAAATGATGGGGGTCCCTCTACAGAATGTGAAGCCGGACCCTTAAGTCTCCTGCATCTCACAGATATTCATCAGCCTTGGGCTGAAAGGCGGCCATCTGAAGGTTTGCGGGGACCCTGAACAGTTGGTGGCCACCCGCGCAGCAGGGGCCTTTGTTACACCCCTGCTGGACAGTGGCAACGGGAGACAGCTCACGGTCTCAGCTGCCTTTGTCCCCTAGCAAGAGAGCTCAGTCAGTACAGAGTAACTTAAGGGGTAATTGTGGAAGAGAGAGGTCAACCGTTCGTCCAGTGAACGAGTGACCTGTAGCGTCAAGTACCATTGGCACCAAGGACATCTTAAGCTATTTTACAGAAAAGAATAAGAGAAAGGAAGTGAAGTGTAAATTGTGTAAAAAAAAAAAAAAAACACACAATAGAAATGATCTACACTCAAAGCACCATAAATCTCCTTCTTCTGTTCTGCATATTTAAGGAATCACACTATGCATCTTGGTCGTTGGGTTTCACTTGATCTGAGCATCTTACTCACGTCTGCCCTGAACTATGCTCTTCATTTGCACTCTGCTGAGAGCGAAACACATGTCGGGGTTGATTTTTTTTTTTATTTCCTGAGGGCATTGATTATATTTTACCAAACACCATGCTGTGATACTTTGCCTGAAATGGTAATTACTCAAATAATTTTCTGACTTGGAACATATAGGATATTGGGATTCCAGTGCTTAAATACTTTGCCAGAAAATCTATGTCCAAGTGGACAATATTGTGTCTTTGGTGGGTTGGTGCATTTCACTGAAAACTATATCCACCTACAACAGAACACCCAAGCGTCCATGTCACTGCCTTGAATGGTGATCTGCAGTTTGCTCTAACTTGTAAATTCATAGGTACTTTGCCCCCTCCTGATGGCCCCTAGATGATTTTGTTGTGTGTATTTAATAGCCGGATCCCAGATCTCACAAATTACCCAGGCATACCAAGTGTTAGTGTCAGGCTAAAATAACCCGTATGGAATCCTTGTAGATTTAAAAGAGAAAGACTTAAGAGCTTGAAGTAGACATAAGTTCTCCCTTGGAACATGGGACGGTTGTTTCCGTCACACACAGTTGCAAATAGAGGGTCAGTCACTGTATTTTAGTAGGGTACTAGCGTCTGTGTGCAGTACTAGATAACGCTTCAACAACAGGTTTTGATTGGCCACCTAGACCAGTCTGTTGGGATTTGTTGCAAAGTAGGGCTAAAAACAACCCCTGGCACAGTAACCACCAAAAGTGGCTTGGCACCATCACATGTGCCGCACATGGCAACCTATGCAGTAATAACCTACCTGTCACACAGCTTTCATCTGAAACCCTATTTCAGCAGACAAACCTTATCTTTGTGCCAACAGCCTCCTAACGCGGAGAGAGAACGGGAAAACGAGGACCCAATAGGGTTGGCTGCTATTAAGTGTGCCAAATGGAACGGAGCTGATCCTGCCAAACCTGGCAGCTAATATATGCGGGTGGTATTTGTTTGGTGCCAGTGCCACTGATGGTACAAAACAAAGGCTAATTCAATCTCAGCAGGAGTGTACTTTGCGAGAAGCATCATTTTCTAAACAAATACTCCTGGCTTTCAACATAAGACCTCTGGGAAGGCAGCAGCAGTGTCTGTAATTTAGAGTGAGCACAACAGTACATTCACAAAATGTATGCAGCCTACACAACAAACTGAATCGTCTCAGTGCTCAATAACAGGTGCTACAGCCCAGTGGCGTCACTAGGGGCGTGCGGGGGGTGCGGACCGCACCGGGTGACACCATCACATGGGGTGACACCTTTCCCAAATGAGACTATTTACTAAATATTCTCATTTGGGAAAGGTGTCACCCCATGCGATGGTGTCATGGGGTAAGTCGCCGCACTGGGTGACACCAACCCTAGTGACGCCGCTGCTACAGCCCAACTCAGCGGCACCCAGTTATTTCTTCTAGTGTGCATGAAGTGCTGGGTGGAAGCACTCTTCACTGAGCGACAACCAATGGAGCCCTTAGTCTGAATTGACAGTTTCACTTGGAACCATGCAGGTACTGTTTGGTGCACTGAAGACGCTTTTGGCTACAATCAGGGTAATCCAAAAGCAGGGCAACTGTCGACCATTTTATTTATGTAGGTGTTTGATTGGTGCTGCAAGAGTTTGGTGTGGCTTCTTATAAAGGACAACCATGATCAGTTCTTAGTGGCGTAAGAAGCATGATCACATGGAGCTACTGTCAAAGCTTTTGGCAGCCTAAAAGATGCTGAACTAAAAACACACGAAGACCCCACACAACACACTTTTATTAGAGAAAAGTCAGAAACAAAAGGCTGAAAGTCTGCTGCAATTGAGAGAGATGTTACTTTCTATAAGAGCGCGTGCTCCTACAGATGGCCGAAATGTGAGAACAGGGCTTCCAAGCTCTACTGATTTGCTGCCGTTTTCACCAACTCAGAGCATATCCCGCTACTGAAGTGGAACGGTTGGCGTGCTAGTTACCAGTACTTGAACCTACATTAAAGCGAGCCGTCCATCTGCCATCACAAAGACTCGTGCACAGGAACTGCACAGAGTTCCAAGGGATCGAGACTTGGATACAAGCCAAGCAGCCCCAAGGATCCATTATCTACAGGCGAGACGTGGTCCTTCCTGGTGCTTTCAGCTGACCTCACTTTTATAATCAAAGTCGAGCTGAAAGGATGCTGGAATATCTACTTCAAACAGTAATGCTGGAGTCCAAGCCCAGGTAATGTGCTCAGTAGCATGGCGAATCTTCCATCGCGGCATGAGCCGGGGATGCAAGAAAGGTGCAGTCACGCATGTTCTGCTCACTTTGCACACTCCCGACAACAGACAGGTAGGACATCCTCACTGTGTGAACGTGGGAAACCATCCAAGCACTCGGGTCCATGAGAGACACCAATGGTGGAACTCGGCTAAACAGAAAAACACGGAGCAAGAAGCCAGTTCTCGTGGTGCGCATGGACAGAAGTGCAAAACATCTTCAAGATGAAGTATCTTTGGGGCAAAAAAACACTTCTAGTGGAAAATAAGGTAGTAAGAGAAAAGTCCTCAGGATAAATACACAGAACAGATTAAGCACGGCTCTGGCACCATCCAGGGCATAAAACAGGAGAAAGTCATTTAGCAGGCTAAGCACTGGGGCACAGAAAAACATCTGCATCCTCTCAGCAACACTCACATCAACCATTTCAGCAACCATTTGTTAGAAGTTAATTTATAAATTCCACACTCACATGCACACAACACTGCAACAAAGACATAACCACAGAATGACACTTAAGAGAACAGACACCCCAAACCGAATAGACAACCATGATGTACCGAGGCAGAACCAAGCAAAAGCCCTCCAGCAGACACAACCTCTTCTCGTAGCTCGACAGGAATAAATTCTTGCTTGTCAATCAGGAAATTTTATTGTGCCCCTCTAGTCTCAAAAAAGTATGAAAATAGACTGTGGCACTATTCTAGCGAGTTCTGTAAATTACCAGCAAATGCACAACAGTGGCAACTGTCATGCAGATGTGATCTGATCAAAAGTGAAAATATATAGAAAAATTAGACATTTTACATACAAGAGAAGATAGATAGATTTCGTTGTGATTTCCTCTGCGATGTAGGTGCGCTGGGACATTATGTCATGGGATTGTGAGAAATGTTATGTTATGTTAAGGATATCTGTATAGCGCGGCTGTTAAGGGTGTCCTGGCCCTGGCTACAATCCTCCGAAGAAGTACCAAATGAGAGACCATGGAGAACGATTAGTCGAAAAGCCACGTTTTTAAGGCCTTCCTGAAGTCCAGTAGGTCCGAACTATTCCTCAGGTGGAAAGGAAGGTTATTCCACGCCTTGGCCGCACAGACACTGAAACTTTTACCTCCCCACCTGGCTTTTTTTGTAGGTGGTATTATCACCAATTTCGCTCCTAAAGAGCGCAAAGGTCTGTTGGGCACATACCACTGGAATTGCTGCTTCAAATGGTCAGGTCCTGTGCCTTGTAGGGCCTTAAAAACCATGCAAAGTGATTTAAACAGCACTCTTTTCTTGACAGGTAGCCAGTGGAGTCTACGGATTTCACCGGCGACAGATGCAAATTTAGGTAAATCCGAGAGCAGTCTAGCCGCCGCGTTCTGCAAAAGTTGGCGTTTGTGCAAAAAACGCTCCTGAATGTTAAGATATAAACTGTTGCAGTAAACAACTAAACAGAGGGTTTTAGTGCATAGGAAGTCATGGCGCTCAGCAAATTTACGTTCCGTATGTCTGGGTGAACTAATAAGTATGTTGCTGACCAGGAAGGGGAGACCCTTAAAACCCCTCAATGTGTGTAGGGAGAACCCTACAGCAAAACAGTCTAGCTAAATCCTGTGCACACATACAAGGTAAAACAAGTAAATACAATTATTGATGCAAGCAATCTGTACAGAGTTCTTGAGTGTAGCTGAAAGTTCTTTATTATGATGAAAAACGCAACCAGCCGACACGTGTTTCGTCAGGGAGGAGTAGTCCCTCGACTCTTCAGGGCTGGGAATGATACAAATAATAGCATAAAACCATGGCAAAGGGTAACTGTAACGGGAGAGCATAGACTCTCTAATCGCATGCGTGGAGGTCACCAAGACACACGTGGAACCCTAAAAACCATAACCAAACTCAGGTGGATGCGGTGAGCTAAAACAATCATCACGTCATTATGTGGGCATGAATGAAATAACAGTCTAAAAGATTACACTATATCATATATTGCTGAAACATGACTCAATCCCATAGAATTACATGAGTAGTCGTGTGACGCCAGTAAAACAATTTAAGGTGAAAGAATATACAGCTAGCAATATGGTGCAGCGCAAACGGAAAGGTTTCTTATGAAGAGCTCAAAATGTAGTGAGAAAGAAAAAGAAAATGAAAGGGGGTGAACTGGGAAAGGGGGTAGCAGAAGTATATCGCAGAGAATACGAGGGAAATTCATAACAAACAAAATACTGTATTACAGGTACCTGTAGGGAGTTGCGTGCACACGGTATCGTCTACAAAGTAAAGGGACAACACAAGAGTGTGCTATTGTCAATGTACTATTGATCCAAGTGGAGACATGTCGTAAGGATCAAAATAAAAATAAAAAAGCTAAAATAAAAAAAAGAGTCTTACCCCGTAGCCGGTGATAATTCCAACCCGGCGGGGCACGCTTGTTACAGGGTAGAAAATTCAAAACAGCAAAGATTTAAAGCGTCTAAAGAAATGTGAAAGAAAACCCAGTTACAAGGGAATCAGCTAAAGGTATATGTAGTAAGTACCAAGAACCAAAAAAGGAAGGCGTCAACACACTACCTGTCATAAGTCGGAGTAATGAAATAAGTGCTGTGAACAAAAAGAGGAGGGATACAATTTTTTTAGGATGGAGCTTAATACAACAAAGGGAAAATGTAACGCAAAGAGATGAAAAATATGTATGGGAGGTAGCCTCTCACCGGAAAGCCGGTGATAATTCCAACCCGGCTATCCTGATGCGTATTCCAGGATATAATGTGGAAAGTGATACTCTGTGGAAGATGAAAAAGAAATAAAATAAACACACTGAGCGTCAGTGGCCTTCAAAATCACAAGTACTGTGACATATTAGTGATATATGACCACGCTAGAATAAACTAGGTCCAGATCTCACCTTAGTTAAAATATAACAATAAACAGGTGCCGCAAGTACGGGATACGTCAAAATCCAATTCCAATATGATTATAGTGATTCGGAGTGCTTGAGTCCAACGGGTACAGTCTGTATCAAAAATAAGGTATGGCCTAGGCACGTGTGTGTGCTACCAATGTCCCTGTAAATTAAAGACAAAAAGCAACCCGGCTAAGCGAAAATAGCAAAGGTCAGATCCGTGTTTAGAACCTTCATGACCAAAACACGTTACTAAGGTAGAGTCACAAACGTAAAAGGCGGTACTCGCACTTACTGAGTAGAAAGAATATTCGTGCGTCCTAGCGGCACCGGTTTCGAGGTGGGTGTGTACTCACGAGAGGAGACCCGGAAGTGATTATATAGTCACTTCCCCGAAAAACAACTAGACTGTAGAATACAGGTCAAGAGTTCCCAAAGAGGTAAAGCGAGACTAGAAACAAGATCACATAAAGTGCGTGCAACTGACATGAAACGAGCAAAGTGTAATGCCGTCATAAATAAGCTTGATACGGACACAGAGAAAAGGGTCAATTATCCTAATCCGAATGACAAGTACTGGAGAAGAAGCAATAAGAGTAAAATATAAAGTCTCATAACATATTAAAAAAACCGGGTATGGGAAGGCCCGAAATAAGGAAGAACAAACGCACTGAAAGCGGAAATAGGTGAACATCCTAGGAAAGTACGTGTGCTAAAAATATAAAATAAAAAAATAATAAAACCGGGAACGTATGGAAACCTGTCCGGTAAAGTGCCAAAATCAAGTGATGGTGACTCACACAAGATATTTAAGTGACAGGAAGTATACACATACAATGATTATTACATATGGTATACACATTATGTTATGAGCAATAAATCATACATGGATACAACTCTCTGTCGCAGTTCATGTCAGCTGTAAGCGGGGTGTGCTAAAACCATCACATTCCTATTTTGTATTTAGAGAAATACAGCTATCCATGTCAATGTTACTAATGTTGAGATTGAATGATCATTAAAGGAATTTCTTTGTTGACATTGCCTAAAATTTAGACTCTTTTATCATGGGTCAAAGTGTACATATTGCACATAGTAGAGACATAAACCACCCCATACGCAGTACACACAGTGTGTGAATGACCAGATGCACTATAACAGTTTCATATTACTATTTCAAGTTCAAAGACACAGATAATAAAGTATACGTTAAAAACTAGAAAGGACATCATGGAAAATCTTTTCTGACATACATTCATATTCAAAATCTTATACCAAGATCGAAGTGTGCATCTGTGCTATGAAAAAACTTAGTTCGAGTAACAAGTTAACACAAGTCGGTGTGGGTGTACATCTAGCAGACAGGGCATGAAAGTTATTAACCCAAAAAATATTGCATCTCTGAATCGCAATTAAGACCATGTTCCACCGTGTGAAGGCGCATGATCCATGTAGCCTCAGTTCGCCTCAGTCGCAGTTCCCTGTTACCCCCACGTGGACTAAGGTCAATTGTTTCTATTCCAAAAAATAAGAAGCACTTGCGTAGGCCCTGTGTGGGGCACATTGCTGCATGTATCGCTACAGGATATCTCGCATCCTGTTGATGCAATGCCGTGATGTGTTCTCCAAGTCGATCTTTAAAGGGTCTAATTGTGCTACCCACGTACTGTTTCCCACATGTGCATTCAATTATGTAGATAACGAATCTGGTGGTACAGTTGATATTGGAGCTGATCTCATAGCGTCTGTTATCGTGTGCGTGGAAATTCTTCGTTTTGTGTTTGGCCCATTTGCAAACCCCACAGCAACCACATTTGTAGAAACCCACAGTATGTGTAGTTAGCCAGGTCTGTGTACTGTTTATTTTAGGCACCGTTGGACTTAATCTGGTGCGTAAAGTTTTGCCACGTCTGAAGGTGATTTGTGGGTGATTGGTAATCACATCGATCAAGGAAATGTCAGTCTGTAGAATACCCCAATGCTTGTTGAGGCTTGTCCTCAAAGTATGACTAAGATCATTAAAGTCTGTGACCATGCGAACCTAGTGATCCCCAGTGGGTTTCTTACTCTTGATTAGTAAAGTATCATCCCGCTTTACGTGGGAGATTCTATTTACAGCTCGTTTAAGGTTTTGGTCGGAATATCCTCTCTTCTTAAATCTCTGTTTCATGCCTCTGATACAATTCTGGAACTCGGGTTCCTCACTGCAATTCCTTCTGGCCCTTATTAACTCACCATAAGGAATGGCACTGATTTGGTGAGAGGGGTGGTAACTATCCGCATGTAGTACAGAATTACAGGAAGTGCTTTTGCGGAAAAGTCGGCTGTACAGTTCCTCATTCTTGATATATAATTCAATATCTAGAAAGGTAATGCTGGTGGTGCTGTGTTCCATTGTGAATTGCATACCAAAATTATTGGTGTTAAGGTAAACACTGAACTGTTCCAATTGAGTCTGTGTACCAGACCAAAGTAAAAGACAATCGTACACAGTGGTTGCACAATGAAATGTTGATCACCATGATGCACCTTATTCTTAACAATAATTTCTTCATCTTTGAGAATAAGTGGTACAAACAGATCAGAGGAGTGGCAATGGGCTCTAAATTTTCCCCATCATTTGCGAATCTGTTTATGGGCTGCTTAGAAAATGATTGCATCTGGGGGACCAATGGTGCACCATGGACTGATTGTATCATCTTTTGGGGTCGCTACATTGACGATTGTTATTTACTACCGGCTACGGGGTAAGAATCTTTTTTTATTTTAGCTTTTTTATTTTTATTTTGATCCTTACGACATGTCTCCACTTGGATCAATAGTACATTGACAATAGCACACTCTTGTGTTGTCCCTTTACTTTGTAGACGATACCGTGTGCACGCAACTCCCTACAGGTACCTGTAATACAGTATTTTGTTCGTTAGGTATTTCCCTCGTATTCTCTGCGATATACTTCTGCTACCCCCTTTCCCAGTTCACCCCCTTTCATTTTCTTTTTCTTTCTCACTACATTTTGAGCTCTTCATAAGAAACCTTTCCGTTTGCGCTGCACCATATTGCTAGCTGTATATTCTTTCACCTTAAATTGTTTTACTGGCGTCACACGACTACTCATGTAATTCTATGGGTTCGAGTCATGTTTCAGCAATATATGATATAGTGTAATCTTTTAGACTGTTATTTCATTCATGCCCACATAATGACGTGATGATTGTTTTAGCTCACCGCATCCACCTGAGTTTGGTTATGGTTTTTAGGGTTCCACGTGTGTCTTGGTGACCTCCACGCATGCGATTAGAGAGTCTATGCTCTCCCGTTTCAGTTACCCTTTGCCATGGTTTTATGCTATTATTTGTATCATTCCCAGCCCTGAAGAGTCGAGGGACTACTCATCCCTGACGAAACACGTGTCGGCTGGTTGCGTTTTTCATCATAATAAAGAACTTTCAGCTACACTCAAGAACTCTGTACAGATTGCTTGCATCAATAATTGTATTTACTTGTTTTACCTTGTATGTGTGCACAGGATTTAGCTAAACTGTTGCAGTAGTCCAGCCTTGACGTGATTAGTGATGTAATAACCAAACGCTGACTGTCCCTAGGCAAGAGAGGCAGTATTTTCTTGCAAGACCTTAGGACATATGACGTGGCCGAAGCTACTGCATTAATCTGGGGCCCAAAGTTGAGTCTGTCATCTATTAAAACTCCCAGGTTTTTTACTTTCCCAATGGGAGTCAGGAGAGGACCCATAGAATCTGGCCACCAACCTGGGTTCCAGAAACTGGAGTCATTTCCAAACAAGACAACCTCCGTCTTGCTTGAGTTGAGTTTAAGACAATTTTGGGACATCCACTTCCCCACTGCTTCCATGCAAACTTGGAACTGTTTATCTACTCCCATCTCCTGCCCGGGCAGCATTGACACCGCAATTTGGGTGTCGTCAGCGTAAGATGTAAGGCAGAAGCCAAAGGAGTTGATAAGAGGGGCCAGGGAGGACACATACACATTAAAAAGTGTAGGACTCAAAGACGAACCCTGTGGGACTCCACATGGCAGACAGAACGGAGTGGAGTAGAATTCACCCAGAGAAACAGTTTGTGTTCTGTCGGAGAGAAAGGAATTCAGTAATTTCCAGGCTTTACCCTGAACTCCGCATTCCCGCAACCGGTCCATCAACAGATCGTGATGGACCGTATCGAAGGCTGCAGACAGGTCCAGCATAATCAAGGCGGCCTTGCCGCCCCGGTCTAGGGCTGCCCTGATCTCATCTGTCGATTTTATAAGTGCGGACTCCGGGGTCCGGGGTCAGTTTACCTGTAGCCGGGGAGAGGGTAAGGAGTATTTAAAGACCACCGATTTAAGCGGAGCGCCAATGTTTCCTTGAACATGTCTTCTTACTGCTTGGAGAGGAGCACAAATGTACAGATTGTTGAACAGGCCTACAACCCGTGGCTCTGCGGGTCAGAAGTGACTCCAAGTGGCCATGGGCACCTTGCACCATTCCCTGGGCTGGTAGATCTGTAATGTGGCCTTCCTACTCATCATGGGATGAGGCCGCGTGTTATACATTTACACCCTCGTTAACTATGGGTAGCCGTTTTAGATTGCCCGTGGAATGCATATGGTTATTTCAGCTACGGTGAGCTCGGAAGGACAGAAGTTTGATCCGGCCGTGACTGGTTCCTGACCCGAGGCTGGGTGGAGTGGGTGGGGCCTCTGGGCGGTCTCGGGTCCACCGAGCTCTCTCAAGTACAATCAGAACTTAACAAGCAGAAATGATCGTTAAAGCAACACTAATGTGAATAAAACACCTTATAGCATAAAGCAATGTGTATTTATATATGGTTTCTTTTTCGACCCTCTAGCAGCGGAGCTAGCTGTACACTTCCGCTGCCTTAAATACAGAGACATTGTTTAACAGTACCAACGTGACGTCATCTGAGGCCCGGCATATTCTAGAATTCGGAACCGCCGCGTCAAAGCGTCCCGGATGTAGTCAGCACGTAGACAGCATCTGCTTCAGGATAGGTCAACATCCCCGCTGTTCCACTTATTACTATGCAAGGTGCATGCATTATGCATGCCGTGTGTGCGGCTGACATTCCTATACACCGGCCTGCCTTTTTGTAATAGCTTGACGTCCTTACCCAGAGGGATGTTAGTCCCAGCAGGAGCACTCGGTGCATGCACGAGGAGTGCAAAACCACTTCTGAAGTGGAGGCCAATCAGGTTACCAGTCAATTCTAGCGGCCGCTGGATTTAAACATCAATGCCGATTACTGTCACTCCTCGCGGTGGTTTCCGGCCAGCTAAAAGCTGAAGGAAAACCGCTCAGTACAGATATAACATCTCTTTTCTTCACCACTATAGGCAAACCTAGAAAATTCGCGGGGGGTGGGGCTATTGAAACCTGCCCGTGAGTGTCAGCTGCCTTCCCAACATTACACTCTCGTGCTCTCACTTCACTGGGGCTCGCGCGCATCTGCTTTCATAACATGACACGGTCTTTTCCAACAGCATCTGATTGACGGCCCAGCCCTGGGACATGTTTTGGCATTTGCGAAGTGACATTATTCTTGCGGATTTCACACCTACGAGGCTCCCTATCAGACGCAGGACGGGAGACAGCGGATGGAGGCCGCGACGAAGGACTCCTCTACCTGCGCCGTGATGAACCGCCGGACTGCAGAGCCCAGGGCGCCTGGAGAAGGAAGGCCTTGTTTATCACTAGGGCTGACACAGAGCTACTAAGCCATAGCTTGTGCAAGGTTATTCCACCCCGAAGGGGCTGGGAGGGATAATACATTGCCGTAAAAATGCCATTTTAAAGTTCCACACCATAGGTCTGCTCGTTGGCCTCGCACTGAAACCGTGCTTTGACAAGGCCCATCCAGGGGCTGACAAATGATGCACAAGAAGTCAAGAACGCACCAGGAAGGAAGGCTTACCTCCGCTCTGCCTGTCCGTCGCTTTCACTTCATTAAAATCACGCAGCGGGGTGAAATGCCCGGTCTACGGAGCCAGCAACAGTGAAACCTGCACAGCCGCTTAAAGCGAGAGGCAGGATTTGATTCAGCTTGCCCAGGCAAACTCTCTCCAATGCCTCTCTCCACAAAGCTGGGTGGTTCTCTACTATAAACAGGGTCCTCTATAAACTTTAGACAATTGCTTTCAAAGTGGTTCAGCCCACTAACTTACTGACCTAATGACCTGCTCACACCCACTATGCACTTGCTGATCACACCAAATTCAGCTTATGCAGCGCCCAGAAGGCGATCTCTCCATCTCCTATCACCTGAACACGTTGCCTTCTGACACCAGGAATTACCTTAGTATGTGGCATCAATCCACGCTTACTGTCCAATTACAAGCTGCAGCTGTCTCTGCATGCCTTCCCCATCACTGGACTTTTTGTGTACACACCCACCAGCTTTTGGCAGATGGAACTGTACCTGGGTTTTACTGTTCCCGTTTGCACCGGGTGCAGCACAATCACACCACATGTACTTAATTTTAGGAGAAAAACAGGAGTTTCAGGTGGAACAGATTACTGTGCAAAATGCAATTTGGACAAAGGAGATTAAAACCTGCCTGTTACACCTGGCCTCTTTTGGCATGGATTCCTCCTGTCTTTTTGCTTCTGCCCTTATGTTTGTGTGCTGAAGTTTGTTTTGCTGGTTTTAGGACTCTGGGCACTTTACCACTGCTGACCAGTACCAAAGTGCACGTGCTCCGTGTCTAAAATGTAATGGTATTTAGTTTCTCCATGATTGGCATATTTGATTTACTAAGTCCTTAGTACAGTGCAGTGTGTGCTCCCAGGGCCTGTACATCAAATGCTACTAGTGGGTCTGCAGCACTCATTTTACCACCCACACGAGTAGCCCTTCAAATCTAGGCTACTAACTAAAATAGAGAGCTTATTTTGATCATTCAACTACAGCCCCACATTCCCCACATGCAAGGATTTAAGTAGTTGTGGATAACCTGAAACTTAACACCATACTTGTGGGCACTGGCGTAACAAAACTTTTGGTGGCCTGCCTGCAAGGTACGTGGAGGGGCCCCCTCTGGACTCAATCGAGAGCTTTCTGGCCAGAGTACTGTTCTGAGGGGCCCCCTGAAGCTTGGGGGCCTCCCGCACTGCGGGGACTGCAGGGGACTGTGTTACGCAACTGCTTGTGGGGGGTTTGAGGATCACAGGTGCAACTATTTTTCAAATTCGAGGAAGAGGTGTGCCATGGGCAAAGAGTTCTAACTTATTCCTGGCATCTTTATTTTTAGAGCCATGCAGTGCGCGCTTCTGTAACAAAGAGGCTCCTCTATTGTCCCCACTTTTTGACTTACTACACAGTGCCACCTCAAGGCTTTTGGGACCTGGACAAGACATTTTGAGATCCCTGTTCAGAAAACTTTGCCTTTATTACCCATTCTGATAAGGACCATCAAATAATTCAGGGTTGGCAATTTGACCAGACAAATTCTTGGTCTAGATCACACATTTGTATATACATAATTTTTTGTACCAAAATCATGGTCTTCCCCTGCTTTACTTTGTATATACACATACTTAACTTGCACTGTGTGAACACCCAAGTACTGAGCGTCATTTGACAAAAATCTTTAAAAAACAAATGTTATACAATTAGAACAGATTATTTTCTGTTTTTGGAACGGTCTTTTATGGCATTATGAGATATGACATTGATTATGTTAGTTGCAGTAAACACGCAACAAACGTAAATCATGAATAATGCAATGCACTGAATCTTTGCTGTGTATACATTTAGACTGCCTCAGATTCTTGGTGAGTTACACATTGTGGGTAGATTGTGATTTATTGTATGATTAAAATAGCTCTCAGCAGTGGCATAAGCAGAAAGAGCTATTCTTGACTTTATTGTGTAGTCACTCCAAGTCCATTTGTTATTCGCTAAGGATAATGTTGAAGGAGTAAGGAAGGGACAAGCTGTGAGTAGAGTTGAACAGGGTGTAATGTTACTTCAGTTATCTGTGCTGTTTTGGTGACTTAATGCCCATGGTCTTCTTCCCTTTAAGACAGTGTTTCCCAAACTGTGAGTCCTAACCCACTGGTGGGTCAGGAGGCAAATTTTGGTGGGTCATGAAAGTCTAAGAAATAATTAAAGATGCCTTTAAATTATGTATTCATCTTGTCACATTTGCTGCGATTCAAAGACGTCAAATATCAGGCTACATCTTCTGACAAATTGCTGCTTTTTTAACACAGGGATTGGTGCTTACAATCTCCTCTCACTTTGCAGTCAGAGAAAGAAAATTAAAGCAAATTAAGTGGCATTCTTGCTGGGACACGTGTGTGAAAGGAAAGGCTGTAGGATGTCATTTTTGTACATACAATAAAATGTACATACCTCTAAATGAACTGTACACATTCATCAGTTAGGAAAACAAAATCAAGCAATTTGTTTTATAATTCTGAAGTGTGACAGAAACAAAGGTATTAATAAGATCAAATCAAGCCACTTTACTTGGTGGTGCACAACTGACAAATATTCCCTGAAACCCAAATTCCACACATCATCATTTGTGTGCAATATAGTTTTATCAGTATAACTTTGTACGCCTGTGCACATTTTGTGGACAGTTCAATGGAATTATGCGGTCTGTAAATGACAGTGCAATACCACATGATGCTTTAGTTCCATTAAAAATGTTCCCGCCTTATGTCTATTAAAGCTTGGTAGGTCGCAAACGTCTGTTGTTCTAAAAATGGGGTTGTGGTTCTAAAAGGTTTGGGAACCACTGCTCTAAGAACTATCCCAGTAGGGAACTTACTTGTAAAACCAACTCTTTATGGATAATAGACCATATCAGAATGATATTCTGTTTTGGCCTAAATTAAACATTACAACTACAAGTTGAATGTTAAAGGACTTTTCAAAAAATATGTTCCTATGTAGTAAGAAACTGTTCTCTTGCCTTAGATCTATTACAAACATGACCCACTCTTCTATTGTACTGGAACCACACAAAGCGGTATTGTATCACATTGTAATGTAACATTTCTTTAGCCCATTTCTACCCATTGATGAGCCCCAAAGCGTATTCCTGTTGGTCAAGCGAGTAGCTCCTCCATTTGTTGTGCATGATTGCAGAAGGGTGTTGACTGGAGTCTGAGCTAACAGTGGTGTGTGTTGTCTGGTGCAAATTCCGCTCTACCAGTAACCAGTGGTTGAAGTGAGTACAGTTGAATCTAGAATACGAGAATTGACGCCTGGAGATCTTTTAGTCTTCTTTGATGTTTTTATTTAATATGCTCCATTTTCCTTGTTTGTTCCGTTTTCCCAACACTTTTAGTTAAATGTATGAAACCCCTGGGAAGCAAGTGCATCAAGAATAAATAATAAAGTGTTGAATTGGAATGCACGAGTGGGAAAAATCTCAGATAGCTCAGTGAGATAGAGCAGGGATCTGTTGTGAACCACAGGAGTTAAATGCAGGTCACTTGAATGTATCTCATCAGATTGACCTAGCTTTTCACCCTTCAGGGCTTGGTATGTACCAGTGAGTTACAGTAACACCTCTTATTGGCAGGAGAACCTTAAAATGGCAAACCTGTGAGGTGCAGAGTGAAAGTTGATGAACAAGTTGGAGTAAGTATGAATGGTAAGAGGACCATGCACTGCTAATGTTTGATAGACTGGGGAGCATTTTTACTTCTTACAAACACCTCAACTAGACAAAGCCTAATTTTGACCATATATATTTACACTTGCCCCTAATGCTTCATTAATATGAATTACTAACATCAGCAAGTATGACAACATGATTCAGACAGTGAATTCCTTCTCTGCTGAGGTGAGGTTGCTACCATGTGTGTTTATTGGAAAGCTGGGGCAGTAGCATTAAAATTCAATGTATTTTTTTTGCACATGATGCTGTTCTGGCTAAATTTTGGACTCTCTAATTCTTCCAAAGAGTACACTTCTCTTCTTGCGGCTACCCACCATGAAAAAATAAAGTAAATCAGGTCTTTGAGAGACAAAAATTGCAAGGTGTCTGAATGTTTTGAGTGTGACACATAGCAGCCATTGAATCCCTTGTACCTCTAAAGAGGAAATGTAAATGGTCCCATAGGTCGTAACAGAAAGGTATTGGGCATGATTTAAATATCGGCGGACGGGTAACTCTGTCACAATTGTGACGGATATCCCATCCGCAGAAATCTAAATCCCATAGGATATTATGGGATTTATATTTCGGCAGATGGGCTATCTGTCCCCCGTTTTGACGGGGTAACCCGTCCGCCGATATCTAAATCAGGCTCTTGGTCGGACCCTAGTGATAAAGGCATTCCAAGACGGCCCTGAATGTCAATTCGCCGGCCACTTGTTTTTATCATCTCTAAATGAACTTCTTTCGCAGACATGGTTTGACGCATGGTAGTCAGTTCCAAACTCACTTTTTCTTGATAAGTACACCACCCCTGATAATTCTCTCTTTTCAAAAAACCTGCGTAAATGAAATTTCTTATTGAGACTTGCAAGCTTGTGGAACATGGTACCAATGAGAATTTGGACCACCAACAACCATGTGTGAGAAGTTGGCCTGGCATATGCTGTCCACTAATTATAGTGGGCACCTTGCACCAGTCCAAACAACCCCTTATTGGAGATAGGTTAAAGACAACCTTATTGAAAGCTATCCTAGTGGTAGCTATGGAGAGCAGCCTTCAGGCTAAGTCTTGAAGGAATGTAAAGCAGCTTGTTTTACCAGTCTATAATCTCTTGAGTGATCAAATGAAAGAGCACCACACCAGGTATATATTCAAAATATATGTATTTATTGCTAAACACACCCCTCTAGTCTCTTTATGAGGCTAGAGTTCGAAGTACATAAGTTATAAGTTATTTAAACACAGTAATAGCACAAATACACGTTTGGGCCCTAGGGGCGTACCAAACCATATACCAATAAAGTGGTATAAGAACCACGACTGAGCTAGACACTAGGCCTAGAGCCTCTAGAAGTGCTTGGACCACAAGGAACCACCCAAGGTAGTGACACAGGGGACCCACGGGGGACGCGTGCAGTGTAAATACACAACCGCGAGACGCCGTTAACTTCTATGGAGAAAGTCGCGATCAGGAAATTAAAGAAAAGGGACACTTAAAGAAGGACTTGGAGCAAACCCTTTGAGAACTAGGTCGTTCTAGAGTCTCTACCCACGGGAGCACCGGAGTACTCTTGTTACCTCACCCAGGGAAGCCGGGTGCATAGGTGCCTTTCGGGGTCGGGTTTCGTCGTCGATTTGAATGGCGATCTGCTGCAAAGTGCTGCTGGCGACCAAGTGAAAAGTGTCCGGGTGGATCCAAAGGTGGATCGGAGATCTGAAGAACCTGAAAGCAGAGGGGACAGAGTCTGGGTCACTAGCCAGTGACCAGGAAGGCGATGAGCAGATGCCCACCGATGTCGAGTGCTTCAGGTAGGTTGATGGTCGTCTTGACTCTTCAGCCACGAGGTCCAGGAGGCGTTGTCGGCGACCAGGAGCAGGATTCGGGCTGGTACACGATGTCTGTCGAGTGCTGAGGTGTCGGCGACCGGATTGGACCCAACAAGCCTTGGCAACGGAAAGTCTCGATGTAGATGAAGATTGACGATGATGCAGACCAGCAAGGTCTGAGGAACTCACCCAGCGAGGGTAAGTGAGGGCAAGCCTGGAGCAACCAGGGAGCCCAAGAAGAAAAGGATTGGCCTTCGCGAAGGGCTACTAGCCAACGGGATAGCGACCGCGAAGGAGCCTCGAGACGGTGCACGTGGAGCTGGCTCACAGGACACTCGTGGAGTGGAGGCCAGTTGTCTTCGGTGCAGTTGGTGCTGGAGGCTAGGGCTACTCGGAGCCCAAAGCACGACTTCGTGGGAGACCCAGAAGAGGATGCACTAGCAAATGCGTGCGGTGTCCAGGGGTCACGGTTCCACGTTACCCACGACAGCTACGGGCCTCAGCTTTGCTGGGGACTCAGGGCAGCCTCGGGGAAGTCTGGAAATCCACCTCAGGTGATGCAAAGACTTCGGCGTCCAACGGGAGCTTAGGCGATGCAGACCTGACAATTGCTTCTTTGGTGCCTGCCAAGCAGGGGAGTCACTCCTTGACCCCAAGGGAGATTCTTCTGTCCTCTAGTCTTGAGTAGAGCGTCGAAGGTCCAGGATTCTGTGTCAGAGTTTCGTCCAGGGATAATCTGAAGTCCTAAGGACTGGGTTCCTATACTTATACTAAGTTTAGGGGTTGGACTACTCTGTGGCCCCACCTATGGGTGGGTCAGGGCAGAGGGGTGGCTACACCCCTTTTCCTTTGTCCAGTTCGCGCCAAAGCAGGGGCTGCAAGCCCCTGATCCGGTTTGAACTGGGGTATGCACAGGGACACCAAGTGTGCCCCCAGTGCAGGACTTCAAAGCACCCGAAAGTGCTCCCGCCCAGCCCCAATACACACTATCCTGTCTGGGGAGGTGGTCACACCTCCCTGGGACAGGAAACCTATTGTCCAGGCCTCCCCTGCCGGAGTTTCGTCCAGCAGCAGGAGGCCAGACTTGTGTCTGTGGCAGCAGCATCCATTTTGTGATGCCAGGGCTTTAGAAAGAAGTTACCGGCCAGGCCAGGGTTAACACGTCTCTCCCTCTAGAAGGGTGGAATGCTACCCCCGCCGCCAGAATTGGCGGGGGGGGGTAGTATTCCAAGATGTTTGACACCAAACACGACATGTTTCGGTGCAGCCATTCCAAAGTTAGCATTTAACGCGAGGTTATAATGCGCTTAAGAGTATATGGTCAGGCTGCACTACAAACAGCATCAGAGAAGGGTCTCCGAACGCTGCAGAGGGGCCCTGCTCATGCAGGGGCACCCTCTCACATAGGAACCACGCACTCTGCCTTCAGGATTGATAAGGCCTGCCATAGGAGTGACATAGGTTTATATGTGTGTATGTATTTAGTGATATAGGTAACCTATATCACAGTAAGGGGTGCATGCACCACCTTACCCAGGCTGCAGTAGCAGACCTGTGGTGTCAGTTTGGATGGCCTTCCAGGGGTGGCATAATACATGCTGCAGCCCCTGGTAGGCCTCTGAGGTACCTATGCCCTGGGTACATAGTATACCATATACTAGGGACTTATAAGGGCACTCCAGATTCCAATCAGTGATGTGCCTAAGGCACATGGAAACCATTTTAGAGAGGAAGCAGCTAGGCTGGGGTTCTGATTAGCAGGGCCCCAGCCAGACTAAGGTCGAAAAACAGTGAAGCATCAGCAAAAAGTGGGAGTACCCATGTGAAGCAGATCCTACTCTCCTACACAACCTCCCCCCCCAAACGTAGGGACATTAAACTAACCTTGCCCAGTAAAGTCTTCATGTTCTAAGTGGAAGTACCTAGAGAGTCCATCTGCATTGGCATGGTTACTCCCAGGTCTATGTTCCACTGTGAAGTCCATCCCCTGTAGGGAAATGGACCACCTAAGCAGTTTGGGGTTTTCACCCTTCATTTGTTTTAGCCATAAGAGGGGCTTATGGTCGGTTTGAACAAGGAAGTGAGTACCAAACAAGTATGGCCTCAACTTCTTCAGAGCCCAGACCACAGCAAAGGCCTCCCTCTCAATGGCTGACCAACGTTTCTCTCTAGGGGTCAGCCTTCTGCTAATGAAAGCTACTGGCTGATCCTGACCTTCTTCATTCAATTGTGACAGTACAGCCCCTACCCCCAATTCAGATGCATCAGTTTGAACAATGAACTTCTTGGAGTAATCAGGACTCTGTAGAATGGGAGCAGTGCACATGGCCTGCTTCAGGTCATCAAATGCCTTTTGACAGCTAACTGTCCACTGAACCTTTTTGGGCATTTTCTTAGAAGTTAAGTCATTCAGGGGTGTCACTATTGATCCATACCCCTTGACAAATCTCCTATAGTACCCAGTCAGGCCTAAGAAGGCTCTCACCTGAGTCTGGGTAGTTGGAGCAGTCCAGTCCATGATAGTCTGGATCTTGCTCTGCAAAGGTTGAACCTGGCCTCCACCCACAAGGTGGCCCAGGTATACAACCCGACTCTGCCCTATCTGGCACTTGGTGGCCTTGATAGTCAGGCCTGCCTTTTGCAGGGCCTGTAAAACATTCCTGAGGTGGACCAGGTGATCCTCCCAGGTGGAGCTAAAGACAGCAATATCATCTAGATATGCTGCACTATAGGCTTCCAGACCTGTGAGAACTGTATTCACCAACCTCTGGAAAGTGGCAGGTGCATTCTTCAGACCAAAGGGCATCACCACAAATTGATAATGCCCACTAGGGGTTGAGAATGCTGTTTTTGGCTTTGCAGCATCAGCTAGTCTGATCTGCCAGTAGCCAGCTGTCAAGTCAAATGTGCTGAGATATTTGGCTGAGGCCAAAGTATCTATTAGCTCATCTGCCCTGGGTATTGGATGGGCATCAGTCCTAGTGCATGCATTGAGACCCCTTTAGTCCACACAAAACCTCATCTCTCTTTTTCCACCACTGGTGTGAGGTTTTGGCACAAGGACCACTGGACTAGCCCAAGGGCTATCTGAGGGTTCAATAACTCCCAACTCCAACATTTTCTGGACTTCAGTCCTGATACAGTCCCTGACATGGTCAGGTTGCCTATAAATCTTATTTTTAATAGGCAGACTGTCCCCAGTGTCCACTTCATGAGTGCACCAGGTGGTCTGACTGGGTGTCAGTGAAAACATGTGTCTAAACTGATTGAGCACCTGTCTACAATCAGTTTGCTGCTGGGTAGTGAGGCTGCCTGCCAAGGCTACACCATCTACTGACCCATCGTCAGGGTTCTGTGAGAGCAGGTCAGGGAGTGGGTCACTCTCTTCCTCCTGCCCTTCATCAGTAGCCATGAGCAAGCCCATGTCTGCCCTGTCCACATATGGTTTTAACCTGTTGACATGGAGAACCCTGTGGGGACTCCTGGGTGTTCCTAGGTCTACTAAGTAGGTAACCTCACCCTTCTGCTCAACAATAGTGTGGGGTCCACTCCATTTGTCTTGGAGAGCTGCTGGGGCCACTGGCTCCAACACCCACACCTTCTGTCCTGGCTGGTAAACAGTCAGCACAGCCTTTGGTCATGCCAGGCCTTTTGAAGTTCCTGGCTAGCCTCAAGGTTTTTAGTTGCCTTTTTCATATACTCAGCCATCCGGGAGCGGAGACCAAGTACATAGTCCACTATGTCTTGCTTTGGGGGCTTGAGAGGTAACTCCCATCCTTCCTTCACCAAGCACAGTGGACCCCTGACAGGGTGGCCAAACAAAAGTTCAAAAGGGCTGTAACCAACCCCCTTCTGAGGCACCTCCCTATATGCAAATAAAAGGCAGGGCAAGAGTATGTCCCATCTTCGCCTAAGCTTTTCTGGGAGCCCTTTAATCATGCCCTTCAAGGTTTTGTTGAATCTCTCAACTAAACCATTGCATTGTGGGTGATAGGGTGTGGTGAACTTGTAAGTCACTCCACACTCCTTCCACATTGCTTTTAAGTATCCAGACATAAAGTTTGCACCCCTGTCTGATACTACCTCCTTAGGAAAGCCCACTCTTGAGAAAATTCCCAGGAGGGCCCTTGCCACCACAGGTGCTGTAGTGGTCCTAAGGGGAATAGCCTCTGGGTACCTGGTGGCATGATCCACTACCACCAGGATAAACCTGTGCCCAGATGCTGTTTGGGGATCCATGGGACCAACAATGTCAATCCCCACCCTTTCAAAGGGCACCCCCACCACAGGTAGTGGTATCAGGGGGCCTTTGTAGTGCCACCTGCCTTGCCACTGGCCTGGCAGGTTACACAGGAGCGACAAAACTCCTTGGTGTCTTCAGACATGTGGGGCCAGTGAAAGTGAGGGACAATTCTGTCCCAAGTCTTGTTCTGGCCAGGTGACCTGCCAAGGGAATATCATGGGCTAGGGTCAATAGGAAGCCCCTGAACTTCAGAGGTATATCCAACCTCCTGGTAGCACCAGGCTTGGGGTCTCTACACTCTGAGTACAAGAGTCCATCATCCCAATACACAGTATGGGGACCACTAGCTTTCCCAACAGCCTCAGCAGCAGCTTGCTGTCTGAGGGGTTCAAGAGAGGGGCAGCTCTGCTGCTCCTGGCTCAGATCTGCCCTGGAAGGTCCCCCTGTCCCCAAGAACTCAACCTGGTCAGGTTCAAGCTCCTCTGGGACAGTTCCTTCCTCAGGACTGAGATCATCCCCCTCAAGGGACTGATCTTCCTTCTGAGCCAAGGGGAAGGCACTGCCTTTACCCTACTACTCCTCCTCTTGGAAGGCACTTGGTCCATTATTCCAGAATCCAAGGCCTGTTCAGTGCTAGACATTTTGGCTTGTGACCTGGTCACAGCAAACACATCTGCAGGGATCCCCAGCATTTCTGCATGGGTCCTGAGCTCCACTTCTGCCCAAGCTGAAGTTTCTAAGTCATTGCCAAGCAAGCATTCGACTGGTAGGTTTGCACTCACCACAACCTTCTTAAGGCCAGTTACCCCTCCCCAGGAGAAGTTAACAACTGCCAGAGTATGGTCTGTTCTGACGTTGCTAGCATTGGTCACTTGGTACATCTCACCAAGTATAACTTGCCCAGGATTCACAAGGTCTTGTGTCACCATGGTGACACTTGCCCCTGTGTCCCTAAATGCCAAAGCCTCTCGTCCATTGATTAAAGGCTGTTGTCTGTACTTGCCCAGATTACTGGGACTCACAGAGGAGGTCACATCCATGCCTCCATCACAGACTAACACAGCCTGAGTGAGTTCTCTGACTAGGTCAGAGCCCAACTCAGTACCCAGGGTCAACCCTACTAAACCCTTGGCTGGAGCACTCCCACCAACTGTAACTGTACTAGGGGGAACAGGTGCCTTAGGGGCATTGGTGGGGGCTGGACTTGAGTCTTTGGACTTGGTGCAATCACTGGTCCAGTGGGTCTTTTGCTTACAGACCTTGCACCATGGTTTTCTTTGGCCTTTCCCTTTTGTAGACTGTGAATCCCCACCTGAAGAAGATTTTTGGGGGCCTGGTGAAGACTTTTGATCTTTACCCTTCTCCCCACCCTTATCAGAGTTCTTAGAATCTTGCTTCTTAGGGTCACCACCTTGGTTTTGTACCTTCTGCCTCACCCTGGTTCTGACCCATTTGTCTGCCTTCTTTCCCAATTCTTGGGGAGAGGTCAGATCAGAGTCCACCAGGTACTGATGCAACAGCTGATTTTGACAGTTATTAAGAATCTGCTCCCTCATTATCAGATTGTACAATCCTGTGAAGTCACACACCTTACTGCCCATCAACCAGCCTTCCAGAGCCTTAGCAGAACAATCCACATAGTCTACCCAGTCTTGAGACTGTGCTTTTTGGGTATCTCTGAACTTCAACCTGTATTGTTCAGTTGTTAGGCCAAACCCATCAATAAGAGCACTCTTCAAGACCTTGTAATTATCAGCATCCTCCTCTCTTACAGTGAGGAGCTTGTCTCTACCTTTGTCTGCAAAGGAGAGCCACAAGATTGCTGCCCACTGCTCCTGAGGGACCTTCTGTACTTTACAGGCCCTCTCTAGAGCAGTTATCCATTTGTGGATGTCATCCCCACTCTGGTAGGGAGGGACAATCTTGCTCAGGTTTCTATGGTCATAAGACCTTTCCCTATCTCTAGGGACATGGCTGCCACCATGGGACTCTAGTCCCAACTTTCTTCTCTCTCTGTAGAGATCTAGGGACTCCCTGTCTATAGCCAGTTGCTGTTTTCTGAGTTCAAGCTGAGCTTCCTCATATTGAATCAGCCTCTTTCTTCTCTCATGAGAGGATTCCCTCCTATGAGAGGAGACAGAGGTCCCTATTGAGGTGCCAGAGTGGTTAGACTCCTGAGAAGGAGACCTAGACCTTCTGGGCACACTCATAATCCTTCCTGGGGGGACAAAGTGGGGATCATTCTGATCTTCCTCTTCCACAGGAGGGATTGGGTTATCCAGGTCAGGGTCATTGTCACCCTCCTGGTCAGTTCCAGAGGGGGCTGGGGGTATTGCTACCCCTGGCCCCATCCTCATCTTCTGCCCCACCCTCTGCTCCTACCCCTTCAGTCCCTAAGGGCCTGCTGAGATCATAAGCCTCCAACATCTCTCTAAGATGTTGGGTGGTGGGACTTTGTCCTGTCTTCAGTTTCCTCAAGTTACATAATGCTCTCAATTCCAAGAATGGGAGGGTATCATACTTGGAGGGAAGAAGCCCAGGGGCTTCTGGCAAGGACTCACTGGGTCCTGGCTTTGAAGACATCACTAGTGAGGTGTGGTGTATGCACTACCTACTCTAGTGTGGCCTACTAAACTCTCTTGAGTTGTAGAAAGGGTGTGCTATCCCTTAACACACAACTCTAAGTTCAGTAGAACTTACTGTATTCTAAGCTTAATTTATATATACCTTAGGTACCTTTAGTGGTTTTCAGTTGATCAATTCAATTGAGATTATCTGGTAAAACAATAGCAAGCTGGAATCCCACACGCTGCACACCAATGTGAGAAGTTGGCCTGGCATATGCTGTCCACTAATTATAGTGGGCACCTTGCACCAGTCCAAACAACCCCTTATTGGAGATAGGTTAAAGACAACCTTATTGAAAGCTATCCTAGTGGTAGCTATGGAGAGCAGCCTTCAGGCTAAGTCTTGAAGGAATGTAAAGCAGCTTGTTTTACCAGTCTATAATCTCTTGAGTGATCAAATGAAAGAGCACCACACCAGGTATATATTCAAAATATATGTATTTATTGCTAAACACACCCCTCTAGTCTCTTTATGAGGCTAGAGTTCGAAATACATAAGTTATAAGTTATTTAAACACAGTAATAGCACAAATACACGTTTGGGCCCTAGGGGCGTACCAAACCATATACCAATAAAGTGGTATAAGAACCACGACTGAGCTAGACACTAGGCCTAGAGCCTCTAGAAGTGCTTGGACCACAAGGAACCACCCAAGGTAGTGACACAGGGGACCCACGGGGGACGCGTGCAGTGTAAATACACAGCCGCGAGACGCCGTTAACTTCTAAGGAGAAAGTCGCGATCAGGAAATTAAAGAAAAGGGACACTTAAAGAAGGACTTGGAGCAAACCCTTTGAGAACTAGGTCGTTCTAGAGTCTCTACCCACGGGAGCACCGGAGTACTCTTGTTACCTCACCCAGGGAAGCCGGGTGCATAGGTGCCTTTCGGGGTCGGGTTTCGTCGTCGATTTGAATGGCGATCTGCTGCAAAGTGCTGCTGGCGACCAAGTGAAAAGTGTCCGGGTGGATCCAAAGGTGGATCGGAGATCTGAAGAACCTGAAAGCAGAGGGGACAGAGTCTGGGTCACTAGCCAGTGACCAGGAAGGCGATGAGCAGATGCCCACCGATGTCGAGTGCTTCAGGTAGGTTGACGGTCGTCTTGACTCTTCAGCCACGAGGTCCAGGAGGCGTTGTCGGCGACCAGGAGCAGGATTCGGGCTGGTACACGATGTCTGTCGAGTGCTGAGGTGTCGGCGACCGGATTGGAACCAACAAGCCTTGGCAACGGAAAGTCTCGATGTAGATGAAGATTGACGATGATGCAGACCAGCAAGGTCTGAGGAACTCACCCAGCGAGGGTAAGTGAGGGCAAGCCTGGAGCAACCAGGGAGCCCAAGAAGAAAAGGATTGGCCTTCGTGAAGGGCTACTAGCCAACGGGCTAGCGACCGCGAATGAGCCTCGAGACGGTGCACGTGGAGCTGGCTCACAGGACACTCGTGGAGTGGAGGCCAGTGATCTTCGGTGCAGTTGGTGCTGGAGGCTAGGGCTACTCGGAGCCCAAAGCACGACTTCGTGGGAGACCCAGAAGAGGATGCACTAGCAAATGCGTGCGGTGTCCAGGGGTCACGGTTCCACGTTACCCACGACAGCTACGGGCCTCAGCTTTGCTGGGGACTCAGGGCAGCCTCGGGGAAGTCTGGAAATCCACCTCTGGTGATGCAAAGACTTCGGCGTCCGACGGGAGCTTAGGCGATGCAGACCGGACAATTGCTTCTTTGGTGCCTGCCAAGCAGGGGAGTCACTCCTTGACCCCAAGGGAGATTCTTCTGTCCTCTAGTCTTGAGTAGAGCGTCGAAGGTCCAGGATTCTGTGTCAGAGTTTCGTCCAGGGATAATCTGAAGTCCTAAGGACTGGGTTCCTATACTTATACTAAGTTTAGGGGTTGGACTACTCTGTGGTCCCACCTATGGGTGGGTCAGGGCAGAGGGGTGGCTACACCCTTTCCCTTTGTCCAGTTCGCGCCAAAGCAGGGGCTGCAAGCCCCTGATCCGGTTTGAACTGGGGTATGCACAGGGACACCAAGTGTGCCCCCAGTGCAGGACTTCAAAGCACCCGAAAGTGCTCCCGCCCAGCCCCAATACACACTATCCTGTCTGGGGAGGTGGTCACACCTCCCTGGGACAGGAAACCTATTGTCCAGGCCTCCCCTGCCGGAGTTTCGTCCAGCAGCAGGAGGCCAGACTTGTGTCTGTGGCAGCAGCATCCATTTTGTGATGCCAGGGCTTTAGAAAGAAGTTACCGGCCAGGCCAGGGTTAACATGTCTCTCCCTCTAGAAGGATGGAATGCTACCCCCGCCGCCAGAATTGGCGGGGGGTAGTATTCCAAGATGTTTGACACCAAACACGACATGTTTCGGTGCAGCCATTCCAAAGTTAGCATTTAACGCGAGGTTATAATGCGCTTAAGAGTATATGGTCAGGCTGCACTACAAACAGCATCAGAGAAGGGTCTCCGAACGCTGCAGAGGGGCCCTGCTCATGCAGGGGCACCCTCTCACATAGGAACCACGCACTCTGCCTTCAGGATTGATAAGGCCTGCCATAGGAGTGACTTATAGGTTTATATGTGTGTATGTATTTAGTGATATAGGTAACCTATATCACAGTAAGAGGTGCATGCACCACCTTACCCAGGCTGCAGTAGCAGACCTGTGGTGTCAGTTTGGATGGCCTTCCAGGGGTGGCATAATACATGCTGCAGCCCCTGGTAGGCCTCTGAGGTACCTATGCCCTGGGTACATAGTATACCATATACTAGGGACTTATAAGGGCACTCCAGATTCCAATCAGTGATGTGCCTAAGGCACATGGAAACCATTTTAGAGAGGAAGCAGCTAGGCTGGGGTTCCGATTAGCAGGGCCCCAGCCAGATTAAGGTCGAAAAACAGTGAAGCATCAGCAAAAAGTGGGGGTACCCATGTGAAGCAGATCCTACTCTCCTACACCATGTACGATTCAGAAAAGCAATAAAGACCTATTTTTCCCCCCCAAATTCAGAAACAAAATGCCTTGTAGACCACAATCTTGACAGGTTTGTACAAACAGGATGCAAAGCTATCCCTGGCATTCCCTTCACTAGCAATTTCACATGTATGTTCTTAATGCCAAGGTTGAAGCACACTATCTGGGTCTCATGCAAGGAACGAAAAAATGACACTGTAAACTACACTGCAACCAACACCTTGGTCCATCAACACACTTTAATGGGTATCTACCTAACTGACCAGTAGGAGAGATCTTCAGACATCAGCAAAATGTAGAAAAGCAGTATATGAAATGTAATTTTACAACAGTTCCTATGCAATGATTGGTTTGCTGGTTATAACCACTCGTGAGATGATACTACCAAAAATTCTAATTAAATGCAT
The DNA here is from genome assembly GCA_963921515.1 of Calotriton arnoldi. NCBI lineage: Eukaryota > Metazoa > Chordata > Amphibia > Caudata > Salamandridae > Calotriton > Calotriton arnoldi. The sequence goes on from CAWUFW010001665.1 coordinate 1,789,480, forward strand.
ACCGCGTATTAAATTCTCTGTCCACACTCATTTTTTCCTGCATGAACTAGTACTATTGCAAAAATATACGGATGTGCAAGTGAACTGTTAAAGAATGATTCCATCAATGCGCCCAATTCTGATCGCAACCTGTCTATTCAAGCTAAGAACTCTGGCTCGTTGGAGCCTTTGGGAGCTGGAGGGTTCTGTAAGGAGTCCAGACCAAGGCAGCCACATTAATCTTCAGTGCATAGAAATGTGATCAATTAACACCAGTCAACTGAGAAGTAGCCACACTCAAGATTATAGACATCTTGGGTGAATTGTGTTTCACCCAAGACGGCAAACAAGCCTAATGCATGCCAGGAAGAAAGACCTACAAGAAAATAATCCTCTTACTTCCTGTGCATCAGGGCAGAATGTCCAATGCAAGCCCTGTAGGGTCAGTTCCATGCAAAATGTTCAGAATATCCAGGTAAAATAAATTTGTAAAAAGAAGATGATTGAAGGAATGCTGAAGAATGCAAAAATTCACCCCCAGTCACAGAACTGGGTTTAATCCTTCATTATTTTGCTCACCACGCCACCCCAGTTTGGACCGAGCCATATGCAAATCAGTCTTGACCCTGCTTCTCGTGGGAACAGTCAAGCCTGAACTGCCAAGCCAGGTCCTTCCAGGACCGGAAACAAGCATCCTGGGCCACGTCTGGGCATGTTCTTGTTTGCAAAATAAATTTGTATACAATGAATATAAATTGAAATAATTTGCATCACCAGTGGCTATCCTAAAAACCTGGCATGGATCTGCCCTTTGGAACTAAGTTGGATACTCCTGACCGAGATTAATCCTAATATACCGCGAGATATCCGAGCAAATGGCTGCTTGGTACAGTTCTTGTACTTACTGAGAAGACACCAGTGCAAATGTAGCATATAACTCAATCACAAGCATATTAACTTGGATCTTTGCTGTCTCTCTTATCAGATATGGATGGTAGTGTGTTCAAAGATCCATATACATGGGGGGTGGAGCAGTCTTACACAGTAAATACATTTTTGTTGGAAAGACATATCTCCTTTCTTTTCACCAGTTTTAACAAACAATAAAAGGGCAAGCCACATCATGGCACCAGAAAACAAGATCAGTCTGCCATTGCTGAATTTCCCTTTGCACCCTCTACATAGCATCCCTCCTCCCCACCACTCACTGCACAGCCTCAGCCATGTACCATGACATTTAAAAACTTTCTATCTTCTCAATGATATATTGACATTTTCAAAGCATGTAAGGTGTTTCTGTCCAATGCCTTCGCCACCCTTTACCCTATGCTCCAAACAAATCCGTGATAAATTTAGATCCATGTAGGATACAGTGGCCAAACTATTTAAATTTGGATGACATCACTTTCCTCCGGTAATGAAGGGGATTTTACAGCTTCATTATGTGAAATGTTTGCCCGATCTTTCTCCATTTATCCTCTGTAGGTGTCTGTTTCTATCGTCTTTACAGCATCAGCTTCAGTTAGACCCTTAGGATTTAACCGCACAATTTAACCTCCAAGTAATGTCACACCATCACATTAATATTTCCCTTGGGATAGGTAGGGTGTGAAGTGTAGGGGAGCCCCTACTCCACAGGGTATTCATTCCGCATGGTGAGAAACAGAAAGACACTGCCTCACACCCAAGGCCAGAAGTTGGACCCTGATGGGTCTATGTCTGAACTATCAAGGGCCATCTGGCCCTTCACCTCCATCCCTTCTACAACAAATTCTTCCAAAAAGTTCCTACCTAGTCTCTGATTGTAACACACCTTTGTCCCCTTCTCTGATCTATAGGATTCATAGCATATTTGAATTCAGCTTCTGGCGTACACTGTTCTCAGTAGCGGACAGCCCACCCATTCGCTGCTTCCTTCGGATACAGACGACAAACAGTCTCCAGATATACTCTTGCCCACTTTTTATTTCTCTGTGCTTCTTTAATTCACTTTTTGTTCTCGCCTCTACTACTTCCAAGCACTCTATACTCCTGCCAAGAAGGAGAATTTGCTTATTACTTTCCGATGTAGCCCCAACTGCAGCGTCCTTGTGTCGAAATATGAAGCTCGTTCACCCAAGGAGGGTATCTCTTTGTAGACAAGGGGTCTGAGCAAAGTCAGTAAACCCTGGTCCTGCTGCCTGGTCGCCTCCTTGTCCGCTCTGGCGCGCAAGAATATGTTCCAATCCAGACAAACAAGTCTGCGATGGTGGGCTTTGAGCAAAGAAAACTGTCAGACACACCACAGATGCCCAGAGACGTTTTAAGGCTAAGCCAGAGTGGGCACTGGCCTGGGCCCCCAGCTTCCCCCCCCCCCTGATAGAGCCACCTCTGTTCTGAAGACAGTACTGTCCTGATAGCCTTGAATGATTCTTAAACATAGATTGTTTTAAATGCAGTTCTCCTTTAATGTAATCTTAATACGGGTAATCTGTGGGAGTTTACTACAGACATTTTGCAGGGAAATGCGTTTGTGTTTTCACCACCATGCAACAGCCATAAAATAAAGTTTCTTTTCGATCCAACCAGGACCTCACATATGAGAAATGGGAGGGGTTCGCAGAGATTATATACAATAACTTTAGTGAGATGCAGCTGTATTACACTATTGAAAATAAACATTACAGTCCCTGAATATTAGTTGGAAACACATTGAGAATTTGTGCCAGTGTGCATGTGTGCTGTGCGTGACCTGGCCAAAGAGGGCATGAAAGAGCTGTAACTGGATCAGTAATTCAACAGGGGTCCCCGAAATACGTTTGGCCCAGGGCCCCCAAAATCCTTAAAATGTCCCTGCAGATCCCGGGTCGTCTTTTTTGTTATCTTAAAATAATGTCTTCCTGAAATGTGTCAGTGACCTACTGTACAATTGATAGGTCCCAATTTACACTGGTAATCGTTTTCTTTCATTTTAAAACGTTATTTTCTCCTACAGTTTCAAACCTTTGAAAAGAAGATGAAAACAAAAAAGAAAGCACCATTCTACCAAGAGCAAGCGCTACACCCAAATATTGCACTTTTCCTAACATAAAACTGCATCGTATCTGTGGTAAACGTGCTACCAGCCTGGGAGGAAAGACAAGCTTGGATTTGTACCTGTAGCGCTCACGCTGATCTGAGCAGCAGGCGCTGAACTCGCGGAGCTAGCTTGCTCGCACCACTGCTAACTTCCAGGACTAGCAGGCTCTGGCTCAGGAGTCTCTTTCCTTTGAAGCAGCAGTAAAACCACAAGCCATTCAGGAAAGCGCAGCTTCATGGGCCTGTGCTTGGCGCTGGGGTGTGGTTTGTGCTGACAAGGCGCTACAGCGAGCTCTTTAGCGTTCATGGTTCAGTCAGAGACAGTTATTTTCCACACCTATAGATTCATAGAAGTAAGATGGGCATGGTTTTCATGGCACATCCGCTGAGTTTGCACATGTACACCCCTTGCACTGCACAGATGGTCGATTGTTGGCACAGAATATCCAGCAAGTGAAATGGCCAACCAGTCCTGCAAACAGCCCCTAATTAAACAAGCATTTGCAATGCAATAGGTCTCGCATTTACGCGAGTTTAAGGTATTGGCATTGTAAATGACAATGCCTTTTATTTATGTTTTAAAAACGAAAACAAAAATAAAAGGCATTGTTATTTGCAATGTCAATAGCTCAAACTCGCATAAATGCGAGACCTATTGCATTGCAAATGCTTGTTTCTCTAGTGCCAAAGTGCTGCCCGTGCCCAGCACTGCCCTGTAAGCTCTACACAAGCACTATGCAGATGACCCCCTGCCTGTAATAGTAGGCGAGCGGAGGGCCAGTTGAAGGAAGGTAGGCCAGTGACAGCTGGGACGGGGGAGGGTCCGTGCCCTAAACGCAGTGGTGCACCGGCATTATTAGTACTACAGAGCGCTGATGTCACTGGCGCAATAGAGGCCAGGATTCACCGGTGCGGGTGTCTCGGTTTTGATCATTTGAATGGACCAAGCGGCGCATCTAGATGGGAAACAGACATGCTAGAAGAGACAAGAGTCGGGGTGGTCACTATACTCCATACCGTGACTCCTGCCAGCGCGTCATTGGCTCTAGTGCAAGCAAGGAAACTGGTCTCCTGGCCGCTGGTTAAACTGTGAAATAGCAAGAATCGGCGTTCAGGGGCTCCCTCTGGGCCCCAGTGCCACTGCACCTGATGCACCAATGAAGCGGCACTCCATCCAGCCACTGGGTTGCTGAGTCGATTCCATGAGGGGAAGGGGGGGGCTGTTTTCACTTGCTTAGATCCCACGATGGCACCTCCGTAGGACGTGGTAATAGCGCCATGCCTTGGCAGATGTCAGTGAGGAGTAATGGCCGGCGCTTTGCTATTGTGTTGCATGGGGTTGCAGCAGGGCCTTTCATTTCAATCGAATTAGACCCCTGGCCTCAGCAGGCATATGGAATAAAAGTTGCCAGGGATCCCATAGTCACCCGAAGCTTTACCTGGCCCGTTAATCCAGAGCAGCCTTCCTGCGGCTGTCCGTGCACCGCACGCTACCTGGGGCAGCGGTGGAGGGAGCACTTCTGTGCAGCACGGGTGCCAGGCACGTCTGCTTTTGGGCTGCAAGTGCGGTCACAGCCTGACCGGACCGAGCCGAGCCTGGCTGTGTCTCCCCTTGTGCACTGAAGCAGGAAGCAGCAGCACTGTGCTGTTTTACAGTAGAGGAGCGCACACCGCCCTGTACGTGGCAGGCACACACTCACGTGCTGCCTGCTGTTACGTTGAACATACTCTGTGTCTGTAGACTCCGTCTGGACCGTGAGTTATTCCAACACTACAGCACACCACAGGCCAGAGAGGTATGCAACAAGTGGGCTGCGTGCCACTCATTGTGCAGGCAGTATGCGTGAGAGGGCATGCACCCACCCCACCCCTTCAGACAGAGCAGAGGGGAGAAGGCTGGACCCTGAGAAAGAGACAGCAAGAGGTAGGAAGAACAAGAAACCAGCGCGGTCGCGAAAGCTATAGCGCCCGTGCTGGGGAAATTAGTACAAGTAACCTGATACTGGAATGCAGCCTGCCATGCAGCTGGCACACTGCGCGCCACTGATGAATGCGCTCGCTCCCGAGACACATAGGCTATGGGAGGGAACATTTAAAGAAAAGGCGGGACATACCCACGCCTTTGGCCATTTGCGTGCTTTCTTTTGTGAAAGCCTTACGCAATGGCCAATCAAATGTGTGAGCGTAAAAAAAAACACACGGGAAAAGCTCTAGCGAGTTGGGAGTGCTTACAAGAAGCCTCCCATAGAGCAGCGCATGCGCGCTGCGCTAGGCTCGACCTAAAAAGGAATAAATGCCAATGCTTAGACCATTTCTAAATAAACCAGACACACCTGGAGAAAATTCAGGGTTGCCTCCTGTTACTAGGCAGTAAAACAAACACTCCGAGTACACAAATAAATGATACCCGTTTTTTTTTCACGTACCCCAAATAAAGTGGATTTTAAGCTTCAAAACCTCCCTTGCCTGCTAAATTCCCGTCATTAAGGACCACAGGTTTGGTTGGAGGCAGTGGGCGGTTCTTTCCTAGTCTGAAGACGTGAAACGCTGTATAAAGCTAAACTCTTGGCATCACATTCAGCATTAACATGTTTCATAAAACAATGCATAAAGTGATGCCAGCCTCCAATCATGGCTCAAGCGATGCCAACACTCATCCCTTCATAAAACGATTAAATTGCAACAGAACATCTCATAAACCCCATCCATGGGACAAATACCCACCAGAAACTTAATAGGATATTCTCAAAATGTGCTGTAATTGACGAATTGGGTTTATTACAGAGAGCACCCAAATTCAAGACTTTAATGAATGCAGAGGCACCGGTCCCTGACCTGGCGAAGATGTTGTCAGCTATGGAGGCAGGCCCACTTCACGAACATGGCATGATCCTGCACAGATCACGTTATTGCCACATGCCTAACTTCCCTCAAAGGCCAGAATTTGGGATAAGTTAGAAACACGCTGAAGACCAATGCCGATCACAGCGTGTAAAATGGGATCATTGCGTCCTGTGTGAATAGCACTGGGTTTTTAAATGAAGTACAAACATTCTTACTTATTTGCAAAAACAAACCATGCACTATGACTCATGCCTTTTTTCACAGATATATGCCTCAAATCCATTCTCAACTTCCTACATGATTACAAATGGGACCAGAAGGGACCAAGAAAGTAATTGACGAAGCCCAAAAAAACCTATCTTTTTTTAAGTGTGTTGTGTATCAATCGAGTTTCGCACTGTACACTACAAGCTACTCAGTCCTCAATCAACATGGTAGATTTATAGATTTTCCAGAGAAAGCACTTTTGGCAATGGCCATGGGAACTGTAATATCCTAAAGTCAGCTACACCAGTAACGTGAAGCTGATGGAGCTATCTCTGACATCCCCATCAGCGAACACTGGCAACTTGAGATGTCCTTAAGTATGGCTGCCAGCGCTGGGAGTTCAAATAGGGGGCACGTGAAGCTCTCGCTAGTCTCAGACTCAAATAAAAAAATACAAAGTCTTCTTATGGGAGAAAGACCCTCTGACAGTTCAATGTGCAGAAGTGCAAGGTACAAGCCTCTTCATTCATTCCAAGAAGAAACCTAACATTTTATAAAGGTTCATTGCGGGTACTACCATTATTCCACGTCTTGATACATTTTATCGAAATGACAGAGAAAGATCTGAAGATGGCTCCATGCTTAGCCTTACAGATTGCACCATCTTGGCAAATGAAGACGTTATCGCTGTAAAAGTTTTGAAGATCTGCGGTATTGGCTCTTTGAGACTGCACTACCATAGTAGAAAATCTTTCTTTTTGCATTTAAGGTACCTAAAAAGAGATTGGCAATTCTAACGACTCCCTTTGTAAATTTTTGCAGGTGTATGCATGCACATCCAGCAGTAGTAAGATAAATCATTTTTACCCATGCATTGAGACATTGCTATATTTACAGCATGCACCCAGGTACGACATGAGCTCAAGAGCTGCTCCCAGTGACTTACTGCGGAAGTGCTCAGAGGCGTAGTAGTATACATCCTCGTAGCCCTCATGGTAGTCCTCCTCTGGACGGTACTTCTTGCCCTTCCGTCTCCTGGATCTTCGGATTTGCTTCACAAAGCCCCAAAAACGCTCCATCTCCACAGTCCAGAAAGGTCAGAGGATGAAAACTCACACCTCAAAAAGGGGGTCCAGGCACATGAATTCCAAGCACGGGTGGGGTCAGAAGTGTCACCACCCACAGAGGGACTCCAAAAGCATGAATCCTAGCACGAGAAGCACAATAGAGTCACAGCTCTCAGAGGGGTATAGATTCCCAACACAGGAGGCTCAGACGTATCAGTGTAAAGCTGGATTTCCAATACGGTCACTCAGGAGGGGTCAACATTCACAAAGGGTGTGACATCTACCCAACCCTAGAGGCATATCAGTCTCACAGCCCTCAGAGGGAGCTCCGGGGACACTAATTCCAAACAGAGTGGTCAGCAGCAGCACAGGTCTCAAAGCAGCCCGAGCAGCAGGAATCCCAACACAAGGCCCTCTGGAGTGTCACAGTTTTACAGTAGATTCTATTCCCAAAACAAGGGGACTCAGTGGTATTACACCTCTCTAGGAGTGTCCTCGGGGGTCATATACTCCTGACTCAGAAGGCTTAGAATCATCACAGCTCTCCAAGAGGCTCAGTGAAAACGAGTTCCCCACACGGAATGCTCAGGAGTACCACAAATCTCAGATGGGGTCACGTAGCATGAATAGCCAAACACAAGAAGCTCAAGTGTCAGAGTTCAAACTTAGAGGATATGTGTGCCTTTGGCCAGATTACAGCTCCCAAATCAGCCCCAATAGCGTGAGTTCCCCACAAGCGAGCTACAGCACAACTTTCTCCCCACGTCTATGTTCCATGGGCATGAAATCCAAACACACTGCTCCCAATCTAGAGTCACTGCTCTTAAGTGGGCTGCAATGCATGAAATCGCACCACAAGAGGCCAAATCTGGTGTGATGTCTCAAAAGAGATCCAGCAGAATTAATTCACTCCACAGAATGATCAGGTAATGCGCAACTCTCACGTGGAATCAGTTCACGTACACAAGGCTTCACGGTGCCACAGCTCTCAAGTGGGCTGCAGGGTCATGGATTCATAGAACAGTGGCTACGTCCAGGCTCCACCTCTTAAGAGCCTCTGGGTTACGGCCATAACCTCCAGGATGCTAAGCCCACATTTGACCACTTAAACCAACATTGGGTCATGGGTGCAACCCATAGGAAGCCCAGCCCACGTTAAAACTCTTAAACTAATGTGCTGTGACGGGCTACACTACAGAAGTCCTGAAAACGCTCTGCAACAGGCTTAGGAGACATAACATCTCAGCAGTCGAGTTCCCCACCAGGGATAAGCTCTGACAAACCATCTTGTGCCAAAGGTCTGAAGGGGCTCCCAAAGAGGCGCCAAGGCACCCCAAAAATGTAGAAGACGCTCACGCTGAGCAAATTCCAGTCTAGATAGACACACCACTAACTGGCTCCACACAATTTACTGGTGGAAAAAACACAAGCAGACAAGATAAACTGCTCTTTCGAAAGACTAAGCAGACAATGCCAAATAAACGACTGAACCTACTGGTCAGAAAAGGCTACAAATAACCAAAATACGATGGAACACAGCAGAATTGGGAAAAAATAAATCAGACACTTTTTGGAAGAAATCAAACATAACTATTATATGATGAAACACATCGGAAAAGCAAAACAAGCTAAACTAAAATAGTTAGCAATCTAAAAAAAAATATTTGCGCAAAATATCTGAAATCCACTTCCGGGGAGCAATAGCATAATGTAAAGTGTTTAAGATCCAGTCTTCTCGTGCAGCTGTAGCGGGAGCTTTGCAGGAGAGCCGTCCCATCCGCACAGAGTTCACTCAGGTACAGGCGGACCAGGTGAGATGTGCCTGGGAGCTGCGGGATGTCCACAGGTCCCAGACAGAGAGAAAGGGCAGCCCTGGCAGAGGGGCGGGGAGAAGCTTAGACACAGACTCCCACCCTTGGCACCTCCATCCTTCTGAAGCGCATGGCGGGAGGAGGAGGCTTGTCCCACAGGTCGTTTAGAGGCGACAGCTCTTCAAGAAGGCACCCCAGCAGCAGCGTCCCTCCCGGCCGGTGCGGCTCCGCCAGCTTCCATCCTCTGAAGAGCAGCCTGTGCAGGGGGAGCGGGCAGAGCCCTCAATGGACCGTACCACTGCCCAAGGAGGGGAGTGAAGAGTGCTGCAGAACCCCGCCTCTACCAGTCACCAAGGTTTGCTGGGTGGCAGGAGCCGCCCATTTCTGTCGGCTCCTTTGTTCGTGAACGTGGTCCAGGTGCGGGTGCGCACGGGCGGCCCGAGAGGGTAGTGAAGAGAGGGAGAGCCAGGGGGGGAGGTGGTTCGTTCCACGCAATCCTGGGTGTGCGCTGATAGGAGCAAGACCTCGGAGTGTATGTATGTCTGTATGAGAGGGGGGGGAGGACACCTGAGCCCGGGGGAGGGGGTCAGACTCAGACACCGCGAGGGGAGTGGGAAGATGCGGCGGAGCACGACATATAAACACGGCCTCGACAACACCCCGGCACGCTGGGTTAGCGCAAGCGGTGACATTTAAAATAGAGTATCGTCCGCCACACAAGTGCAGCAAGTCGGAAATCCACTATTCGACTGTTAGTCAACAGACTCATTAAAATATCGCTCTATTAATAAATCTGTCAATCCACCCACTCGTTCATTCATTCACTTCCACCAATCAGTGAGTGCATACACACCATTGCTTCTTCGTATAGCCATGTATTTATCAATTCGTCATTATTTACTTGACTTATTAATGTTATGGTTTGGGGTATTTTGTATAGCCCTACACTTGCCGTTTCCAAAAACACTGGATCTAAGCATGAATCGTGGCCCTGGGAACATTGGGGCACCGCGCAGCATTCCTTTGCTAGTTTTGTTTGTTAAGACGTGGAAAACACGATCCATCGCAGTACCTGAAAGGCGAACCTAGACAACACCTTTCATTCCTTCATCCTCCTATCCAGCCATACATTTAACACACATGCGTTTACTTGTTCATCCATTGGGTCCTCAAACCCCTCAGCGGGCAGTATTTTATGTAGAGGGTTTACGCACAGCACTCGAGTCCTTTAGGCCCCCACCGTGTTCACCGCGGAGGGAAGGCAGGTGAGAGCACTTTAGGGTTTCTTCAGTGGAGTGAACCAGGTGAAATCGATCTCTCCGTTACTCTTAGAAGTAACTCGAGTCTCATCTGGGGGTGCGGGTTCAGGGGTGAGCTCTGAAACGGAGCGTTCTTCCAACAAAACGTTCAGGCTTGGGTTCCCCCACGGCCATGAGGCTGTGGAAGGCAGGGCTTTAGACAGCAGCGCTCTATACCCGACTGGCACAGGTTACGCAGAGGCCTCAAGTCGCAAACCCCCACACCGACAGAACCCCCTGCACACTCGACATCCGAGATAGCTAGAAGGAAGATCATAAGAGCTCTCTGCCAGGGGCGTGACATGCTATATCATGAAATGTAATAAATTAAAAATAGATGCTGCTTGAGGAAGAACCTGCAACGGGAGAGTCAAAACTAAAGACGTGCACAAAGGTTCCAAGAGGCCAATACACTGGTGGACACTGCACTATACACATATCAAAAAGCATTAATCATTCATTGATTCTTCCATTAAGGGAGCATACATGATTTCAAATGCTGAAGTCAAGAGACTTATTTGCATTATTTATTTTACATTCCGATTACTTTAAGGAGACTAACGCCTCATGGAAATGCAGATATTTTGACTTTACAGTTGGCAAGTTCTAGTTCACCAGCATCTTGTTCTTGATATGGATGCTTTGCTTTTCAAGTAGCGCTGTGTCTGAGATCTCAAGTTGGTCCATGTGAGATTAAAGCAGGCAGTCCAGTACTTTGCCTTTCCCTACTTGTAGTTTCACTTGATCCGCTCTGAATCCTGAGCTACCCCTACTAAAACGCAAAGAATAAACAGGGAATGGGTGAGATTCTCACACCTTGACACAAGCCAACAAGCCTCTGCAGAACACTGTATTTCCTAAAACACACCCCAGAAATAGAAACTCTTTGAACAATGGCCTTAAAGGCGTATCCTGCGCAGAGCACTGCAGACTCCGCATAAGTCCTCTGGGCTGTTGCAGGGGCCCAGCACAAGCGTGCGCCTGGGGTCACAAGCCACATGCTGGAGCCAACTCTCATCTAAGGGTCCAAGGTCCTTCCCAGATTGGGCGCCAAAACATGCCTGTTAGAGACAAGGGCCTTATACTACTATCTCCCAAGGAGAGAGGGCTGGACTCCATTACCAGCACATCTTCCTTCTAATAGCATGCGAGCATTAAAGTGCACACAGCAGTGTGTTGGTTTGGTCTATCTGCGGACCTTGGTCAGTAGTGCCACCTTGAAAGCTAACGTTTTGCATTAACATGTCTGCTTTTAACACGTTCCTTTGATAAATATTTGGTTTTAGCCAAAAATAAATAATACAGATTCAACACGTCTTACCAACCTCACCCTAAAAAAAAGTCGTGCATTAAGCTGCCAGCTATCTGACATAGCTGGCGAGTCTGTCTTCCTATCCACTCTTAACCCGGCATCTGTTACCTCCTGCTCGCTGTCGGCACTGCCATCTGCAGAAACCTGGGCGACTCTTACAGCATATGCATCGCTGGCACCGTCATTTCGGTTAGTTCGATATGAAGTTTTACGCCACAATCACATGCACAGGCTGGAGACCCGACTAACAAGGGAACAAAGTACATTTGTTGTCCAGTCCCTGAGAAAGGCCTAGCCCTTGTGTCTGTGATCGGCGAGGCGGCCGTCGTGTATACAAACACACACATACAAGCACAACACGTCCTTAGATGAGCTCTCCTCAAATGAAACCTTAGCGGCGGCCCGGGCGGAGAAGGACCTGCAGGTGGGGGGACTGGACTTGGGCGGCAACATACTTTTCTACGTAAGTGCTTTCCATGGGGGAGAACAGACTGCTTGGCGCTTCGTGACGCCACGGCGGGCGGCTTCAAAGCCTGGCAGAGCTCCGCATTCCACGACAGGCGCGGAGATAAGACAGGAATGCGGAATAATGTCAAGCCCCGAGCGCTATCACTAGATAGAGCACGGAATGCGCCCCTCTGCCAGGGAGCCAGGTGAGGGCTGGGGCACGCGCCCCTCTGCCAGGGAGCCAGGTGAGGGCTGAGGCATGCGCCCTATGCCAGGGAGCCAGGTGAGGGCTGAGGCATGCGCCCTCTGCCAGGGAGCCAGGTGAGGGCGGAGGCATGCGCCCCTCTGCCAGGGAGCCAGGTGAGGGCTGAGGCATGCGCCCTATGCCAGGGAGCCAGGTGAGGGCTGAGGCATTCGCCCCTCTGCCAGGGAGCCAGGTGAGGGCCGAGGCATGCGCCTGAGGCATGCGCCCCTCTGCCAAGGAGCCAGGTGAGGGCTGGGGCATGCGTCCCTCTGCCAGGGAGCCAGGTGAGGGCGGAGGCATGCGCCCCTCTGCCAGGGAGCCAGGTGAGGGCTGGGGCACGCGCCCCTCTGCCAGGGAGCCAGGTGAGGGCTGAGGCATGCGCCCTATGCCAGGGAGCCAGGTGAGGGCTGAGGCATGCGCCCTCTGCCAGGGAGCCAGGTGAGGGCTGAGGCATGCGCCCCTCTGTCAGGGAGCCAGGTGAGGGCTGAGGCATTCGCCCCTCTGCCAGGGAGCCAGGTGAGGGCTGAGGCATGCGCCCCTCTGCCAGGGAGCCAGGTGAGGGCTGAGGCATGTGCCCCTCTGCCAGGGAGCCAGGTGAGGGCTGAGGCATGCGCCCTCTGCCAGGGAGCCAGGTGAGGGTTGAGGCATGCGCCCCTCTGCCAGGGAGCCAGGTGAGGGCTGAGGCATGCGCCCCTCTGCCAGGGAGCCAGGTGAGGGCTGAGGCATGCGCCTGAGGCATGCACCCCCTCTGCCAGGGAGCCAGGTGAGGGCTGAGGCATGCGCCTGAGGTATGCGCCCCTCTGCCAAGGAGCCAGGTGAGGGCTGGGGCATGCGCCCCTCTGCCAGGGAGCCAGGTGAGGGCTGAGGCACGTGCCCAATACCAGGGAACCAGGTGAGGGCTGAGGCATACGCCCTCTGCCAGGGAGCCAGGTGAGGGCTGAGGCATGCGCCCTTTGCCAGGGAGCCAGGAGAGGGCGGAGGCATGCACCCCTCTGCCAGGGAGCTAGGTGAGGGCTGAGGCATGCGCCCTTTGCCAGGGAGCCAGGAGATGGCTGAGGCATGCGCCCCTCTGCCAGGGAGCCAGGTGAGGGCTGAGGCATGCACCCTTCTGCCAGGGAGCCAGGTGAGGGCTGAGGCATGCACCCCTCTGGCAGGGAGCCAGGTGAGGGCTGAGGCATGCGCCTGAGGCATGCACCCTTCTGCCAGGGAGCCAGGTGAGGGCTGAGGCATGCAGGCATGCGCCCCTCTGCCAGAGAGCCAGGTGAGGGCTGAGGCATGCGCCCTCTGCCAGGGAGCCAGGTGAGGGCTGAGGCATGCTCCCTCTGCCAGGGAGCCAGGTGAGGGCGGAGGCATGCGCGCAGGGGAGACCGGGGGCCCGGCATTCCGCGACTTCGCATGGATGGCCCTTTGCCGACTGGCTGTTTAAAGTGGAAATCCAGGCTTCTTTTTGTAAGATAATTAAAAGTTCCTAGTTCTACACCTTCACGGCGTCTTTATTTATATTTAACCCCCGGAGGCATAACAGTAACACTTTCAAATAGCGACCACATCGAAAGGCCATTCACTTCCTGTCACATCCGATCCATAGCTGCGTGCACAACTAGCCAGGCACTTACAAAACCGCAACCTGGCTGGAAAAAAACAACAACACTGGAATGTTGTGAGCTCCCTTGAAGACACTGAAGTGGCTCATGGGCTCACGGTCTGTAATTACTGGTATAGACTTTCTGTTCCAGCATTCCAACGCCTGTCTTTCTGTTTCTACCAGTTTACTTTACAAAATTCTATGCTCATTTGGTGGAATGATCTAATAGTTTTATAGCCCTTCTGATTCGGGATATACCAGTATTAAAGGCTCTCTCTTATTATAAGCCCTTGTGTGGGTGTCGCCTCCAGATAGCTTTTAGTTGTCTGTTGTAGAAAGACCCCTTGAGGACCATACCTAAAGCCTACAGTGGGCTTAGAGCCAGCCTATCGCTTAATACTGGTTGGCTTACTTGTTGCTCATTTGCTTGCTTCTTATCCAATGGTTTTGCTCCCTCTTCTTTTGTTTGTCTCTCTCCTAGAGCATAGCATCTTTACCATCATTCTGATTGAATGACTTGTATCATTTCACTTCTTCACATTCAAGGACTACTTTCTTCTTTTTGTTTAAGCACTCCACGAGAAGGCATGTGTTTTCCTGCTCTCTCCCTTGTGTGTTGCTCTCCTGCACACTCAGTCTTGCTCCCTGCTCCACCTAAACCCCAGATCGTTCACTGTTTACCCGCCAACCACCCTGTTTTTTTAGGGGTTTTTTAAACAAAAATCCCCCATCCATCTTTTTCAAGCTCTTCAGTTATTCCATCCCCCACTCACTTTCTGTTGCTCTCTCCCTGTGTTTACTTCTTCTCACCTGCTCCTCCATTGCTACCCCACCCCTCCAGGGCCGGACTGGGAAGCAAAAGCAACCCTGGCAATTTTCTCGGATCAGCCCCTGCCTGGACCCGGGAGTCTGGAAACACTTGCTTGCTGCTTTTGTTACTGGGGGCCGATATTGCAGCACTGCTGCAAAACTGGCCCCCAGTAACAAAACCGGCCCCCACTTCTCCAGCCTCCCAGTGAAAACCCCGATGCATGGTCCGGCCAGTCTGGTCCTGCACCCCTCCCATCCCAATTCATTTTTCCCCATGTTTCCGTAGCCCAGCAGCTGCCATCTGGAACTGGGCTGCTCTGTTTTTAAAAAGCATATTTTCACAAGAAAACATTAATTTTATTATTTTCAGCTCTAAGTGGCGTCTGGCATCTTGGAACAGTAAATAAAAAAAATCTACTCACAATGGCAGAATCATAATATTTCAAAATTTTTATTTATTAATTTGTGTTTTTATAATGCCCAATATTCCACAAGAATAAATGGTTTTGTGGACGTACAATCTAAGTTTGCTCACAGATGTGCACTGCTTACAGAGTACATACCGGTACAGAGGCTTAAATGAGAGGCAAATGGGGTCATGTGGAGATAGTCGCAAGAAAAACGTACTTGGGGCAGAGTGAACATAGCAGGGCGTCATTACATGGCTGACATTGGCCTGAAATCATTGGCTCAAGCCTCTGTGTTGGCACATCTGGCCTGCAAGACATTACTCTTTGCAAAGCTTTTCCTATGAACGGCAGTGAGGTTTCATATAGTATAGAGTGCACAGCTTGGAAACATACATGAATTTTCCACTTTGAGCACATAAGACCCACTTTTTGCACAGACAGAGTGTAGTGTTTGCGCAATCCGTGGAATGCTCCTTGTTTTTGAGGGACCTGTTGCACACTGGACCATTTTCAGCAGCCCACGCCGCTGTGCAACATCTTTATAAAACATTGACAACGCCAATAGGTCTTGCATAGGCGAAACCTTTTGACTTTGCCAGTGCTTGTTCACTAATGCATTGTTGCGTTAAGTATTCGGCTTTTCCCTGCACTTGGGGGAGAGGAGGTAGTGTGGGAAAAATAAACTGTTATGATACACAAGAGCCCTGGAAGGACTGGCAGCCTTTTAATCTGATACCTGTAAACTAGGCATTCAGGCATCCCTCACCAAGGATCTACATGAGGTCATGAAGATGCTTTTGTACGCGCACTGGTCCACTCACTGTCAGTGCCGGGGACACACAGCATCTTCACCTGAAACAGCAGCTGCTACCAGGCAGTGCCCGCGCACACGAGTGACTGCACATACCTCTCTTCCTTTTACTGTAGCTCATACATCTGGGACTGAGCGCTCGAGTCATAGTTCTCAGTCATAAATGAGTCACAGACCAGAGCTGGAAGTGCTCTGATTCATAACCTGAAACAACCGGCGCCATGGGTACATTTCTTAGCGGGTTCTTTCCTTTTAGCGATAGTGCCATGGGAAGCGAGTGACGTAATGGTAGGTTGGAGCCTGCTCTCATCCTAAATATGCCTCTTGATCACAACAGCTATGATATTTAAAAATCATTGGCAAATACAATAGGACTTGTCTTGTAACTGCCAATGCTTGTTGGGTTTCTCATAGTTTATAGCCACAATCATCCCTAGATGGCCGTCCATGCATGCACATGGGGGCAGACCAGAGGACATCTTGGATTTTTTCTAACGTTTAAAAAATCATTCCAAAATGATGCCGTGTTTGAGCACGCATGCAGAGGAGCCCTTCTTGGAATTTCTTTTTAAAGTGTAACAAAAATAATTCAATGATGGCTGTCTGTGTATGCGCTTGTGTGTTCCCACATGGTTGCCACCACGGAATTATTTTGTTATACTTTATTATTTACTGTTACAAGATGGTGAATGGCCATTTCTGACTGGTAAATCAAAAAATTAAAGTGTACACAGAATGCCAAGCAAATAGGACAAGTGAGTGGCCCATAGCAGTGTGAAACTGCCAGGCTCTTGCAAAAATAATGTTAAAAAATGAAAAAAAAATATAAACAGTAGAGAGAAGGGATTGTGGGTTGTACGGTTGAGTTAACAGGAGCAAATTTGGCAAAAGCAAGTGGCCCAGAACCAGTGTACATCTGCTTGGTGCCTGTAAAAATAAAACTTATAAATAAAGCAGAAGGGATGGAGAAGTGAGCAAGTTAAGCGATGCACTGTCTTGTAGTGCTCAAAGTAAAAAAAAATACTCTAATCGCAGTGGAAGAAAGCAACTCATCCAATCAAAAACTATGTAAAGAAAAAATACTTTAGGGGGCTGGATAAACACAAGAATAAGAAAGAAAGCCATCAAATAAGCAGCAGGGAACTGAGAGTGACAAGAAAACCAACCAATCATGACCAAAGGGCTGGCCTATAGCCCGCTCTATACATTAGACATTGTAGAAAATAGGTCTTCAACAAAAAAGCTCAAGCTGTGTGTGTAAACCAGACTTAAAAAAAAAGAGCTGCATGGCCTGTGGGTCCACCTCCTTCCTGCAACAAGCTGTTCCATTCAAAGAAGGGAACATTCTGGTGTTGAGAGCTGAGTTAGTATTTCGTCTCTGTACTCAGTGTGTCAGGCCAACACAAGGCATCACCACCCAAACAATACTGAAGTTTTCTTGGATTGACACATTACCAATCAAATCCCCAAAATGGTGCTACTAAGCAAGACTCCTGTTTCATGGGATAACTGAGCAAACAACTCCTCTGGTTTACAAAATAAAGAAGCATACCTCTCACCTCACTCTCATTTGTTGGGAGTCACCCTCATTGGACTGATCTTCACCACCTTCAAAACAAAATATCTCCTATTGACAAATGGAATCACCTGCCCTGCAGTGGCGGCTGCCTCTGAACAGGGGAGGGGATGCGGGGGGCGGGTGGGTGTCGTTGGGGGGAATTAAAACAACAACAAAAACAAGAACACCTTCTCCGACGCCGTAGTACGTCTCTCCTCCTCCTCGCTCTTCTGCAGCCCCAGAAGCACCCAGGCTTCCGGACTCTGCCAGCCAATCACGACGCTGCAGAAGCAGCATCCTAATTGGTCTGAGCGTCCTGTTTGGATGCTCAAGCAGCGACTGGTGAGACTGGGCATGTTCTCCACGGGGCTGTGGAACACAGCCCAATGGATAACATGCCAGGTGCGCATGACGGTTTGGCCGGCCGGTCAAAGCGTCATTGCGCACTTAGGAGTGGGCAAACCACTCCTGCTCCCTCTTATGCGGGGAGCCCAGCCCCGTCCCGCTAGACCTGGCTGGAGTATCAAGAAAAATACAATGAAATGATAAGAACTACTTGTTATCATTTTATTTTTATTTTGCACTGCTCAAACGAGCAGTGGGGCGACGCTCCTCAGCCTTAGCGGAGGAGCCCCCACTGCCGCCCTGGAAACTTTCCTCAGCCTCCTCCCAAATTATTAACTCCATTGATTTCAATTGTTTTCAATTGGACCACACTCCATAAACACTCCGTGTCACCCCTGTGAGAGGATGGACAATGCATATATATAGTCATTTTTGACAAAAAGGGCTTTTAGTGCGAGGCACTATGTGCTGCCTTATTTGGCAGAGAGCGGGAGTTTTGAGCCGTAAAGTTGCAGAAAGATTGTTTTGCTTCAATACAAACAGATGCACGAAAGGAAACCCCTATATCTTCCGAGGGAAAAGTGTGAACACATAGGATGGAGAAAGACTAAAAATATCACAGCCCGGTACAGACTGGCAGCGAGCCAGCATGCGTGGGTGGGGAGGTTCACACGTTCACAGCTCACCCCAAGTGTGTGCACACGGTTGGAAGACTGTTTGTGAAAGTCACAGAATGTGCTGCTATCACTTCAGACAAGAGGACAAATATTGTGCTCTGTTGATTGTACATGTGTCGTGCTTTAATATACCTCACAGCGTTTCGACAGTCCAGGAGAGTGGGATTAGGTGAGTTTGGAGGGGTGGGAGCAAAACCGTACCCCAAAATTCAAACACCCTGAAATTGAACCTCAATTTCATCGAATGAATGGACTCGTATTCACAACGGAAGGCAGCGGAAAAGGTCTTGCTAATGTTTCAAATCAATAGGGAACAAGAGAAAGTTCAATGAAAGCAATGTAATCACAACAGTGGAATTAAACCACTGACTGCTCTGAGGAGTCTGTGGGGAAAAGATGCACATGGGGGAGGGGGCAGAAGAGAGTGACAGAAATGGCATCCATCTTATCTGCGATGGTGTCTCACACGAAAATGTGGCATAACTATAACACAATAATAAACAACTTCTATGCATTATATCAAATTAATATCAACTTCAATCATATTAATCCAGTCTACATATGCAAAATCGATTAAAAGAACACATATTGTCATTAATAATACACAAAAAAGAAACCCCGAAAAGAAATCTAACAAGAGGGACCCCAATGAAAATAAATGACTGAAAATATGATGGGAGGTAGCGCAATGGATGCTGGGCTGAGGATCTCATTCAAGCCTGAAGAAGGCACTTTGCTTGTTTGGAGGGATAATATTAGTGCAAGAAGGGTGAAACCCTTGAACGAGAAGGAGTTGAAAAGGTACATTATGGTTCAATTCCACTGTAAATTCAGTGATTAATATGTAAATAATAAGCGCTGACACTCAAAGTTTTTCTCAAAAACCCGCCATTGGTACTGCTGAATATTGGGGCTGCTATATGACATGGCTGCATAGTCTTGATTCTACCTCATGCTTTTTATCTCACTTTTTGCAGGTTCTATTTTCATCCCTGTTGTCTCACATTATCACTGTTTTCCGGCATTTGTGTTTCCCATTTTTAAAAATCCTTTTCTCTCTATCTTTCTGGATCAAGGTCTGATGATGAAAAGAAAGCACCAGCCCCCAAATATGATACCTGGTGGGACCCGCCTGAAACCATCAGCTCAAATTAAACACTGTGTTGGGTGGAAAAGAGAGGCCAGGAGAGGGGAAAAGAGCGGACTAGACAGATGAAAGGAGGGGTCTGGAGAGATGGCCTAAGAGGAAAGCTTTCGGGATGGAGTGGTCTTCCACAAAGTGCTTGTATCTCACCGGACAGAGTGACAGTGCATTGAGGGCAGTTGTAACAGGCACCAAGACGGGATACCACGCATCAGAATTTGTGTATTCTACTGCGTTACAACTAATATTCGTACTTGACATTTTCAAGAGAGAAGCTCCTATAAAGTTCATGTGCTACAAAGGCACCAAAAGGCCTAATGTTGGCGCTATACAAAACACACTAAGTAAATACATCCTAAACAGC
This sequence comes from Calotriton arnoldi, assembly GCA_963921515.1. Lineage (NCBI taxonomy): Eukaryota > Metazoa > Chordata > Amphibia > Caudata > Salamandridae > Calotriton > Calotriton arnoldi. Next base: position 1,809,450 of record CAWUFW010001665.1, read on the forward strand.
TGGTGTCTTTTCATACATATAAGCAGTTAGTACACTTGGGATGCTGTTTTTGTGGCAGCAAATAAAACCCCTACCGCCAAGAGATGATTAGACATATGTAATGTTATACAAACATATATACATTTTATGCTTACACACTAAACCAAGGGTCTCCATCCTTTTCTATAAAAAGAGCTTCTTATGTTCAATAAAAATCATCCCTAGCTACTTGCAGAAATGGTCAGTGTTCTGATAGTCACCACTTTAGACATTGCCTGCAGGATTACTAGCAGTGCCGCCTCAGGCCAAGTCACCAGCAATAATGTAAAGAAAAGCTTTATCCATTGTAATTTTGAGTGCCTCTACATTTCATAGCAGTCATATATGCAATGCCCCCGGCACCAGAGTAAGAAGACCACCAATGCAGCATGAATTGCCACTGAAATATCAGCCTTCATTATAATTTTCTGCAAACATCAGTATATTAGTTCTGAAAATACACATGTTGTACTTTTAAATATATCTTTTTCAATTTTGGAAACGCCTAATTAAATCAAACAAAAGCTTTTCATTTACTAGGCTCGTCTACACATAGAGGATCTACTCACAGGCTGCAGGAGAGCTACCAGTAGCTCCCAGTTGGAGATCGACAGGGAGCTACCAGTAGCTCTGAGAACCTCCCACTAAACACACAATTTCACAAGTAACCCATACACACTTCCAAGAACACTTGAAAATGAATGAAAAAAGTCTTTTAAAGCGCGCCAAATGGCGTCAAGGCGCTAATAGCAGTTAGTCTTAGGAAGGGAAGAGAAAGCAAGATAAGAACTTGCTAACTATCCATTAAACAGTAAAAAAACAGGTCTTCAAGGCCTTGCGAAATGAAGCGTGAAATCGTAGACTGGAGACTGAATCAGGAAGTGAGTTCCACAGCTTGGATGCGGCCACCGAAAAGGCTCTACCTCCCCATCTCGATGTTCAATACCTAGGAACAATTAGAAGATTTCTGCCTGAGGATCGCAGCGGTCTAGAGGGAATGTAACATTGAAACAAATTCCTGAGTTCTCCCAGACCAATATTGTCCAGGGCTTTGTGATTCATACAAAGAGCCTTAAAGGTAATTTGTTTGTTCACGGGTAGCCAGTGAAGTTTCCGAATCCCCTCATAGACTGATTGAAATTTGGGGATATCGAGAATTAATCTGGCTCCAGCGTTCTGAACAAGCAAGTACAGTCTTATCATATCCAGGTTGAATTACTGTAAAGCTCTCTACCTGGATATTAATAAGGGCCAAAGCCACTTGTTTTCGTGCAGGAAGTGGAATGAAAGGCAACATTTTCCTCAGGGATTTGATTATTCAAAAACAGGTAGAAACTGTCCTGTCTATCTGCTAGTCGAACTATAGGTTTCTATCAACCAATATTTCAAGATGTTTTGCAGAGTCTGTTGGAGTAGGTAAGGACCCCAGCTTATCTGGCCACAACAGATTGGACCACACAGATGGTTGACCACCAAAGATCAAGACCGCCGTCTTGTCCCTATTGAGTCTTAAGTAGTTTCTCTCCATTCATATGGCCACGGCCTGCATACAGTTTTTAAAATGGGAGGCAGTCGCATCCATGTCCCTAGAGACAGACACAATGATATGGGTATCATCAGCATAAGACAGTGCTTGGAGCCCAAAGGATCTAATAAGTTTTGCCAGCGGGGAAACATACAAGTTGAACAATGTAAGGCTCAAAGAAGAGCCCTGAGGCACCCCACATGGCATCATTATGGACTCCAAGCAAAACTGATCCACCATGACTATCTGAGACATGTCACTTAGAAAAGATGCCAAAAGTTTAAGTGCCAAGTCTGTGACCCCGAGTTGATGGAGCCGCTCGACAAGGTGGGTTGGGGAGAAGGTAGAAGGCTGCAGTTAGGTCCAGAAGGACCAACGTTGCAGCCTCCCCAGCATCCACCATAGGACAGATGTTATTGACTGCAGATACTAGTGCCGTCTCAGTCCCATGGTTGCTCCTGAAGCCAAACTGAGATACATCTAGGAATTGAAATTGTTCAAGGTAGTTCATAACCTGGACATTAAGATGTTTCTCCGGGATTTTGGTGGGTACAGGCAGCAAGGAAATGGATCAATCATTTTTTAGTTCTGGCGCGTCCAAGTTGGGCTTTTTGAGCAGATGTTTAAGCACCACTTTTTCCCAAAATCGAGGAAAGAACCCAGATGTAATGGCTTTATTCAGGGTTTTAGTAAGAAGGGAAACTATAATCTTAGCTGCTAATTGCAAGACATTAGGGAGACACGGTTCTAGTGGGGAGCCCGATTTGACACTGAGGAGGTAATGTTCTGTCTGTTCTTGTGTCAACGGAGTAAAACACGATAGACAAGCCGTGGGGCTGTTTTTAGTGGACAGACTTCATTGATGGCCAAATTCAGCCTGAGACTTCACATTTAAGGAGTTAGAGGACTCGGAGTTGCGATGGCCATGGTCTTTGTATATACCCACAATTTTAGAATAGAAAAATGTAGCCATTCTGTCACGGAAGTCCTGAGAGTTCTCTATGCTCGAAGGAACTGAGGGAACAGATACAAGATTGATCAACTTAAAGAGATCTCTGGTGGATTTCGCTGACAGAAGCTCATTAGTGCAGTACTGAGACTTTTACCCCTTAATGGCCGTTTTATAGACAGCCAACATAGCCTTATATTGTATAATCACAATGTGGTAACCCTGTGTCCCTCAGAACCTGTATACGTACATGAAAAGCTACAATGGTTCTGTCTGGAAAGAGCAATTGCTTTAGAAATAATAAATAAATCATAAAAGTAGCACGTCTATTCAATACAGTTGGAACCCGAAAACACTGGCAAGTAAGTGCTTGCAAAAGTATTATTTTATGTTCATTCGAGCAATCTTCATGTATATTTACAGGTATTTACAGGGCTGTCAATATTCAATGCAATATTGGAGTGACATGTATTATAGTGACAATGAGTGCTCAGTGACAGTGGTGCAGTGCATATCATGTATACAGTGGTGAGAATAATGTACAAGTTAACAAGGGAAATTAGGCTAAAAGGTGGTCAGAACAACGAAGAGGACAATATCTCTGGTGAATAGCACAATTGCTTATTAGTTTGAAACCAAGAGACTTGATAGAGCTGAGCCATATACTATCGTCGACGTTTCAACCCTGACAAAAAGCGTTATTGAATAAGTGTTGTGGCGGGTCTTCTTCAGGACAAGGGAAAAGAATGACAGCCTGAAAGTGAGAAAGGTAAGTATCAATGGGTGTTCCAACTAGTAGTAGCAAAGAGATAACAGGGGTAGCAAACACCGGCTACTCACCCATCATGGGGGTTGATTCCCTTGGGCGTCCCTCGCTGACTGAAGGCTGCCAATTTACCTATAGAAGGTTAAATCATTCAGTTAGAAGGATTGGTTAGGATTCAATCCAATAATGCGGGGGAAATCAGTGAGTGCAGTCGGAGAGTCTTACCTGCACGTTTCAGGAAGGCTCTAGAATATAGATGCGATTCAGGTAGTCATAAAGATCTAAAGGCAAACATATAGTGTGAATTGGGATTGAGGCCATGACTATGGACGGGCACACGAAACACTGGTCAAATCCCAACAGGGCCGTATAAGAAGCGAGCTTAAGCCTGTGGTATCATGAGCGGGCTATTAACAGGTAATCAGCCGGTGCTTGAGGTAAAACGAATTAGGATCCCCAATGGTTAACCAGTCATAAGTCCTACAGTGGAGGAAGCATATGAGGATTTAACGCTGAGTTAGAAGAGATTAAAAACGGCGGAAGCGGGAAGTGCTAACCCGCTTACCTGGCAGTACGTGTACACTCCGCGGCAGTGTTGAGTGGGACTGACTAACTCGCGCTTAAATGAAGGACCGGGAGCGGCTCACATTGAGCGGTGCACGTCGGTGGCATGCACGGCGTGCTGCAGCAGCTGGATGCTGTCTATCGTCTTATAGGCAATTGTTTCAGGAGAAAGGTAAGATTTTCGCGACGCCCGTTCTTGGTGGCAATCACAGAAACAAACACTGCACAACAAGCCTCAGCAAGAGATCTGAACTCATTTTTAAGACTGACAACCTGCATTTTTGTGTTTTTATGCCTTGCCCCAGACAATGTGGCACTGGAATATAGTCCTGTTTGTGAACCCACACACCTAACTTTTTCACGCTGGGTGCTTTAGGAAGGAAGATGGCAGGCAAAGGATTTGTGGTAAAGTGTGTATAGCAACAGGAAACACTGTGTTTTGTCACCTCTAGGCACTAAATGCCCTAAACTTCTTTTGAACAGCACCTACCTATTATACCCATCCAATGTGCTTTGCCATTCTGGACCCCCTTCTCCGAAGCCCCCCATGCTTACTATATTACAGGACACCTGAAGCAATGGGGGATGGAGATTGGAGCGTATTGCATGGAATGTTTAAATAAAATGAGTCACATGATGCATTCTGAACTCCTTTGGGTTCACGAGTAAAAACAGGATACAATGCACAGAAATAAATGTGGGGTCTTGAACGAACTCCCCAAACAAAAGCCTCTAATTTTAAACACGTCGTTCTTCTGTGTTTTTTTCAAAACAGGGCAGCAATTCAAGCCCCAAAAAAAACATAAAACCCAACCCTCTCTGATAATGCCCACTACTGCAGGCTGTACACCAGGCTGTCGTCTAGAGTTCTTTACGCCTTGGGCCAGGCTCCTTCGATCACTTTGAGTTTATCCATGGAGCCGCATGTTGCGAGGAAATCTACCTTGCAGTGTACCACACAGGAAATGAAGTCAGGTTTAAGGTCTGGTCAATTAGACCTCGTACTGAGTTCTCAATATGTAAAAGAATAAGGGGCGGTGCCCAAGCTTTTCGCAGAAGCTTGCTGCCCACACTTCTGAATGTCAGTGTGCTGAATACCAAGGCTGTGCACTCTTGAGTCCATGTCATGCCTCCTTCATCCGCCTCCAGACACTCGCTGCCCTTTACCTCACTCTTGCAGGTTCTTTTTCATTCCTGATTTCTATATGTTTCACTGTTTTCTATATTTTTCTTCTTTTTTCTTTCCCAGTCACTCTTCTTCTGGGTGAAAGTCTGAAGTCCCGGTCCAAAAGCGACAGTAGCCCTCACCTACAACCACTGGCTCAAATTAAGCACTGCTTGTACTAACAACAATACACTTAGAGTGAGCTTTGATTCGCCCCTTCAAGAATTGGCTTTTTTGACCAGCCTCTTTTAGGCATCGGTTGCAGGTCTGTCAGAGTGTATAATTCTGCCTTAAAAGCAGTGCTTGCAATGAACCGCACATTGCCCCTGTCTGTCCACTCCCGTTAGCTTCCTCCTGTGTGTCTCGCTCTGTGTGTTCTTTGAGATACTTACCACTCGCTTGCCAGCACTGTTATTCTTTCCGCCTGCCACTCTCTCACTCCAGCTCCTTCCTTTGTGCTCCCTCACCTTTCACCATCCTTAATCTCCCTCTCTGCTTCCCCTGTACTCTTCTTCTTCTCCACCACCCACTAATCCCGTTTGTTGCCCATGCCCTTGGCTTCTCATAAGTGCTGCAGGGAGTAGGTAGTTTCCATTTTTTAAATTGTTGTTTAGACGATGGTGCAAACATCCTATTATAGATTTCTGAGCTGATTTTTCATAAAACTGAGATAACAGATGCCATCTATTAGAAGCCACCGGCACCTGTGTTGAGACTGAGGTTTTTGAACTCAAAATATTGGTTGATGATTGTATATCGATGGTTCTGTCAGTTAGTTATTCCCCGCCGGTCGGATGAACAACTAATTCCCAGTGAGACTGCAATTAATTGAGTTAGCAAATGCATCCTGATGATGGTCATGATTGGACTAAAGTCCAGGAACCGAAACGCATCAACAGACTAACCAGACAAGAGTTTGCATCATTAATTGGCAGTTTATTCTTTGTGTCAAAAGATAGTAACTTTGTCTAACAGTCTCTCTTTTTGTATTCATTGTATAAAATGTATTCTTATGCTGTTGTATTATGTTGTTATTGAGATTCTCCGTCCTCCTCGTTGTTTGATAGCATCTACAATATTGTAAATGTGAAATAATGTAACTTTGATTTGTTTTAAATATATATATATCTACTGCCTTTAGTCTCATTTTTGCAATAAGTACTGATAATTTCTTTGCTTAGTGCTGAGCTAGTATAACCCTGATTACAGCAAGCTATTTGGGTTAGAAACCAAGATTATATGGACAGTGATTCTTTGGGGGTAATTTTGTACAGTGTATACTGTGTGTATTTGGAAGTTAAACCAGACCTGTTGATTTTGCTGATGCTTGAATAACATAAGCCCACAAACATGAATATATGAGAATTGTTTGTGGCATGCTCATGGCAGCAAAGCCGACACATTGCTATTTTCAAGTATTTCACTGCAATAATATTCCAAGAGTGTGTAAATTATTGGTCTAGCCCCAAGTGGCAGGCAGTTTTTGAGAAGGCACATGACCTAGGTCCTGGAAAGGTTTGCAGGATCATGAGGGTGTGGCCTAAACTGCAGCAGGGGAGCACCAGTGATTCGGAAGGGAGTGGAGTTTCAGAGAGCGGGTACCACTGAAGAAGTCTGTATCCAAGGGAGCCTGCTGGAAGCATCCTGACGTCATAGAGATGCACACACATGTCCCTGAATCAGACTCGAGTCTGCGATGGAAGCCTCAGACTGTTTCAAAGTCCCCCTGATGCCACACCAGTGCTGCAATAACATAACATGACATAACACTGGGAGGAGTGTGGAGAAACGGGTGCAGTGCCGCTGCTTTCACTGCACTGCAGATGAATCAGTGCACAGCTCGTCGTTGCAGCACACCGAGAGAGACAGCAGAAGTTCAAGATTCCTCGAACCCTTCAGGCCCTGCATACCTCCGATCTGTGACCTCTCTGCTGACCTGCCAGCAGGCAGTGACACTTGTGAAGAGGCTCAGAATAGCACAGGCAGCACCAGGGCAAGTTTCCAAGGCGGTTCCTTTTTTACCACTGCCCAAGGCCCACACACAGTGTCGAGGTCAGCAAAGATCAAGGCCTGACCCATGAATCAACAAGCACGACAGCAACCCGAAGACGAGGTGAGAATGAATTGGCACTGTGAGGCATAGGGATAAGCAAATCGCTGCCGCATAATTCAGGACCACATCACATCCTCACCCCGTCACGCCATAGGGGTTCGACATCTAGCAGCATTCAATGGAAGTGATCACTGCACCAAACCCACAATTAGGCTCCCATTCTGAATTAGCCAGTAAAATGGGGTAGTAACACTGGGCCCAGCATTTCCAGTTCTGGCCCACTTCACCGCATCATTCACTGGTCATTATAAGTTTGAGTCTCAGAATAGGGAGTAACTAGCAGGTCCCTAAATTATCAGGTTGTTTACTGCATGATTTTCCAGAATTCTGGGTCTTTGCTCACGGAAACAGAAAGTGAAAAAATGAGCAGAAAAGCAGGTGAGTTTACCACAAGCTATCCTGCATGTTGTACCGTTTATATGTTGTGTTATTCTGTTTTAAACTTTCCGCTACAGAAAAGATCAAATGATTTGCATTGTCAATGCTTGTTTTAAAGCATGACGTGAATGAAAAAGTGACCGCTCACAAAATATGTTAGCAGAATTTTAGGTGTGAAACAAGCAGTGTTTTTTTTTAATGGTCTAGGTGAAAAACATGTAAAACATAGATAACAAGTGACTTAACATGAATAACACCCTTGGCCAATCTGGCATTGTGGCCAACATCACTCTACATGCTGGGTTTTAAACCCATAAAGGAAATGTTAAAAGCAGAACTACAAGCACACAATTCAAAATGCTGTTGGATGAAGTGCCACGAATGGGAGACGGTACTACATGATGGGCCACTGGGCTTGTTGCAGCAGTGGCTGACAAAATTAGCCAGTTAGGAAGGGCAAATTATGCAGCAAAACGTGGCACAATCTGTAGCAGGATTATTTCTTTATATTATCTTTTTAGTAACTTTCAAGAGTCTGGGCAAAATGGCACCAGCTGGATACAGCTATCAGCAAGTGAAAGGCGACTGATTGCCTTTGTGAAGGATCTGCCACTGATCAGGATTATATCTAGTGCTTTTTGTTTAATAACATTTGACTTGTTTGAGCTAGAAACAAAATCTCTTTTTTGACGAAGCATTCAAATTATGCAGCAAGGGAGCATTGTGTGGCAAATGAAGATCCATGATTTTTGCAGGAGATGCCGCAGTCACAGAAATGTATAATTCAGCGCCCCTGATTATAAGTCACGGTGGCAATAGGCAGACTTGTGAAATGCAAAATAAAATGTAGTTCCTGAGTTTCTGTGTTTTTAGATCTGGTATTAGCCAAGACCTTTTGATTTTACTAAAATGATCTGTATTATTAATTTATTTATAGAGGCTTTCAGCCAGCCCTCTTCATCCATTGGTCTCTTATTGTTTCACTCACATTTTTCTTCCACCCACAACAGAGTACAGCATGGGGCATTAGCTCAGTCCACTTCAGCCACTAACTTTACTGCGACTGATGGCATTCTGCCCTTTTACAAGGAACACATCAACACACAAAGTAGTTCCCTTAAAAGCCATGGACTACCATGGCAATGAGTGCTTTTTAAGACTAAAAATATTTTTGCTTTTAACCAATTTATTTTTTAGATTGCTGAGTGACTGGCAGCTTCCCCAAAAATAACGTTTTGCAAAAGGCATGGCAAAAGAAAGCCAGCACCGACAAAGCCAAAAGGCTGGTGGCCAACACCAGCCCTACTGGCTTTGCCAATGCTTTTTTCCTTTCAGGGAATCAAAGGTTAAGCAGTCCAGTGCGGATGTGAGCATCTCACTGCGAATGGGCTAACATTAACACTCCTTGGATAAACGAATGGGTGTGCAAAAAAATATATTTACCAGAACAAAGCGAGCAGCAGCATCAGCTAAAGTGTCTGAAGGGAGACAGAGAAAAGAAAAACAACATGCAGGCACCCCTATTCCTGAAGCCATCCTCAGGAGAGGTTAGCTTGAATTTTGTGGAGTGCCTTGAAGAAGTGCAGCACAGGCTGTCCCGCGTGGCCACCAGACTGCGGGGTGGTAATTCAACAGAAACCCATATTAACTACCACTCCGCAGACCTCGGGATGTGTCGATATGCAAGTTCTTCCGGTGGTTTAAGGGCAGTACTTTCGGTGATGAATACAATAACGTCCGGAAAAAAGAAATTATACCCAAGGAATTCCTCACATGCCATAGTTAACCTGAGTTGGACTCTCCTTTCAAAATGTTCGGTGCCTTGTTTCTGCTCAGGCCTGGCAGGGTGCTGACAGTAACAGCAGACAGGAAAACAGCAGCGAAAGTGAACTTAAGTTTTTTGTAAGGTTGGCGTGACATCCTCCTCCATTGAAAAATGCTGATAAAACCCCAGAGTAGAGATGCTAATAGATTCATGCGCCTCACAACTGCCGACAAGCCATAGATTAAAAACAGAAATGGTGGTGTAACCTCACCAATTTCTATTTTTGTATCTTATGTTTAGAGGTGGGGCAAATATTCCATGTTATGTATTTGTAAAACAGTCCCTTTAAATGCAGCCTTATGCAGCAAATGGAAATATCATCCCGCTGACTTATAGCAGAGTCCTCTGATACCATATTCATGTGAGGGATAGAACGCAGAAGTGATACTTATTTTCATTGGTCCCCCCTCTGACGATAGGCCCTTTAAATTCACTCGAGCCCATACCTGAATCGGGTGAGGCTGTTTTTTTTTGTTTTTTTAGAGTTTTATGTAGCGCAAACTAGGCCTGAAGATATCAGGTATCGGAGCGCTTTACATGAGCACCAGTTTCGTTATAGAGGGACACATTCATTTTTGTTAGGCACGCGGAGATTACGTGATTTGACCAGAATCACAGGATGTTGAGCGTCGTTGCCGTGACTCGAACCCGGTTCCCCAGCTTCAAGGTCGCCCGCGCTAGCCGTAAGGCTACATCCTCTCTGACTCGGTCAGCACCTTGGCACCAGACACATGTTTGGTTCCTCACGGACTAGTGTTCGCAATTTCAGTAAAGCCTCCCTGCCCCCCTAGTAGGTTAGAAACAGGGCTGGCTTTAGCACTGCCAGCACCCCGTGGGGCAATTTTTGTTGGCGCCCCCACAATGACCCCCTTTCTCCATCTATTCCCTCACTACCACACACCAACAGTGCACCGCATCTCTTCACAGCCCCTCTCTTAAATGTTTATATTTATTTATAGTGGTACTCACCCCGATGCAGGGTGTCAGGGCGCTTTACATCACATACACATATTATACAGAGACAATGAATCATACAAGCCTGTAAATCAGTGTATAGGAAATGACGGCTACAAGGTGTAAGAGTCGTATATCATTCATAATGGTAGGCATTGTATGTTAAGAGTCAAAATTTAAAATGTAAGGCAGCGATTGTTTCTTTTTGCCTTAATAAGAATTTATTACTAACCAAAATGAACCCTTTTTAGCATTCATAGAATAACAAAGGATTGAGGGTAAAAATAATTAGGTTCTAAACATATCTCTTGAAGTTTGCATTTCCATTCACCTGTCTGATTCACAGTTCTCTCTGTCATTGTAGAGGGACAGTAAATTATGAACTGAGAGTAACAAAATGTAAATCTAAGATCTGTGTGTGAAAATGTGTGCTTTGCAGCAGGGACATTAAACCTTCTTGCTTATGATGAATCAAACCTGGGACTAGACAAAACACAGATCTCTCCAGCAAGTAAATTAATCACGGTCATCTTGACGTATTTATTATTAGCCGGAAAATTGCTTGCCACACAAAGAATTCTGCAACAGGACCCTTTAACCTTCTAAGATACTTTAAAAAGTAGCAGCCCCGAGCTTGGCGCCCAGTTCGTTAGCACCTGTCGCACCGCCCTAAAACAGGCACTAGAAGCTAACCCTTGAAACTATAGTGACGTCAAAAGATATGCGACCTGTGCTGTCCTATACAGGTTACAGGAGGGGAACAGGAGATAAATAGCGGGACAGGCCCTAGGTCTCCTGTGTCCTGAGCATCTTAACTCTCCTAGGTGCGCTGCGGGTGAATGATAAGCTATTGTTTCCTTTGAATACTACCATGGGTCCAGCTCCAGACAGGGCACGCAGTGAGCGACTCCTGCTTTTGCTACGGAATTGGGGAACAGCGTCAGTGAGACCACAGCATCTATATAGCCTCTGCTATGTTGTGTCTCTGTGACATAGTCATCTGATAGCTCTATATGTTCCTATGTGCAGTTCCATTAATTGATGACCAAGAGAGAATGAATGGTGTCTCATTAAACATATTCCCTGGAGAGGGTGTGGCATAACATTCAAAGCTGTCAACTTTGGAACTGGGGAACCAGGTTCGAGTCTCGACATTGGCTCAACATCCTGTGATTATGGGCAAATCACTTAATCTGCCCGTGCCTACCAAAAAAACATGAATATATCCATGTCCAACGTAACTGGTGCTCATGTAAAGCGCTCCAATACCTTCGGGTCGAGTTTGCGATATATACAACTGCAAAAAAATATATGTATACCATGTTTCAAAAACAAACTTTATTGTAGAGAGAAATCTATCTAAAACCTCTTCAAATATTGTAGCATTGGCAATGCTTTAGAACGGAATAACTACGAGGTGACTTCCATGCCTCGCTGATGCGGAGAACCCCTTATATACCATGCACCCCTACCTGTTTTGGTAGCGGGGTCAAATCTTGAAAAGATAAGCGCACTTTTCACACTGTTTCAAGAAATTTTTTCTGTTCTATATTACAGACAATTGAAGTATTTTTGTTTGATGAAATTCACTTGACATTCTATTAATACTTTATGAGAAGTGGCAGATGGAACAGGCAGTGATGCGGCATAATGCACCCCTTGATAGAGCTGTACTAGAAGCTTTACCTTCTAAAACAGATTGTCCATCATACTTCTAATTTTCTCAAAATATGCATAAAGTGGTTGTAAAAGGAATTTAAGGTCACCTTTCTGGTGCCAAAGCAAATGATTAACCAATTGGCTACATTTCATGGATAGGTTTTGGTTTGATATTCCACCTTAAAAACACATTTTAAAGAATTTCTCTGCACAGCAGGTTTTCCTCTTAAGTATTACCCATGTATTATGTCAGGTAGATTTTTAGAGTGCTATATTATCGTGAACAGGATATCTAGGCACTCTAAGAACTGCTAAGCTGAATGGAACTAGATGAGAAGTTTTAAACAAGGCAAGTCTTTAACTTCTGTTTAACGGTCAGTGTCATGTGGGGTTTTATACTGGTGGCTCAGAAGCTTGAAAAGAGCCAGCTTATCCACCCACAGGCAGCAAATCTACAGCTTCCAGAGGGCTGGTCACTGATGGGAGAGTAGGTGGACTCAGGACAAGTTGTTAGGTTTTTGCAATGAGACATTCAGTTACATAGCAGAAGATCAAAACACGACAACTGTGTGACCCACCCACTTTGAAGGATATTACAGTGATTTGGAATGGTCCCACAGGCACACATAAAGGTTACGCCTTCCTCTTACGTATGGCAGTAGCTCTAAAGAGATAACAATGCCAAAACATCTCACTTTCTGAGCTGGTGTGCAACTAGAAATACACTCCAGGGCGAAGGCACTCTCCTCCCCGCTCAGTTGTGTTGGTAGAACCTGCCCATCACCAGTCTTTTCAAAGCAGGTACATAGTATGGGCTTCAGGGTGCACCTTAAAGTGCAGATTTACAGGAACTGTAAATAAAGAATATTACAAATACATGCTTTCCAAACTGTAAAGGCAAACTGAGCTCCATCAGACCTACATGCATTGAGAAGCTGAAAAGGGACTAGGTTCCATCAAGGACATCAGAAAGGGGTGCAGTAATTGATTCTGCCCAATGATGGGCTCCAGGCTGTTTTTCACCCACAAAGTGTATTTTATTGATTGCAATCACCTAAAGGCTTTCTTCGTTAATACCCCAAATAAGTAGAGATATGTTCTTCAAAACTTCATAAGATGAAATGGAGCAAATTTGGGGAAATCTATACATTGGAACAACTCACTGGCTTCCGACGCATTAAAACAAAATGTGAGTTAATCCAAAAAGAACCTCAAAACTCGCCTCTTCCGGTGCTGTTTGACTCATTTGATCTTGGTATGTTGTCATTCATTGCCTTTCTCCAATGTTGTCAAGCTCTTAGATACCAGTGAGTAGGAGCACGTACGAATAGCTTTCGAATCACAGAATACATCAATATCTGAACAGCACTATTAAAATCTGAAGGATCAGAGCGATCGCTTGAAATTTTACTCTTCAAGACTTCTTAAGAGCTGCAGTAAATTTACAAAAGCAGAAAACCCAACGCTGCTAAATTTCATTTCACGCTTCATAAGCAAACATTACCAAGCTAGGAGCATTGTCACCTTGGATCTTTCTAGCTAGCTATTTCTCCGTCAACAGAGCCTCGACCTTGGCGCATTTCACAAATGAGTGAATTGGCTTGGCTTGTTAGTCACCCGTGGGCAGGACCTGAAGACTGGTGACTCTCTCGCTTCTTTACTAGTGCAATGCACATGCAAGGACTCAGTTCCCCATAGAAGACTGAACATTCTTCATCCTTTGCAGTCTGAGGTCAAGCCTTTCTACCTAGTACATATTTCCTGCGATCTCTCGAACAAAACACACCAGCTCCAATGCCTTTTGAGAGCGATGACAAATGGTCCTGAGCAGGGATGCAGAACACATGTGACCGTGGATGCAAGGGAAGGATAGCCCAGTTCTGTGTTTTTTTAAACAACACAAAATGCTGGTGTTTTTAATCAGGCATAGGTTTGGTAAACCAGAGAACTGAGGCACGCAGAGATAAATGGATTTGCTTGGCTGCTTGCAATTGTGGTGTGGGATTACAGCTCCAGTCTCCGGGTTCCATTGTCAGAAAATTGTATCCTAGACCAGATCACCAATGTAACTTCTAATAACCAGGGAACCCTCTCTCCTATACAAGCAGGATCTTCCTACAAGTGGAAAGCGTAAGCGCCAACACCACCCTCAGCAGGCATGCAAGAAGCACAACCGGTCCACAGCATGATGCAAAATGGCGGCAATGTTCCATCAAGTCATTCACTTCACATACACTCTTCTTTTGCAAACGTATTCTTATTGCTGGGTAGATCACAAGTCCTGCCTGCACTCACCCAGCAGCCCATGAAGTGAGCAGACTGTGGATACCATCATTCTGTAGCCCAATGGCCACAAAGAAGGGGTCGCCTTGACCATCAGGGATCCCCCTCTCAATGCCGTGTCTTACTCAATGCTTATGGCCATCCTTTCCTCCAACATTACCAGGCACTTCTGAGAGAATACAAGTCGAGATGTTCGATGCCGCCTTGATTCGTGCTTATTGCCCTCTTCTATGCACTATCCGGTGACCACTGGAGGCCACTCCCTTATTGGCAAACACCAACTCAGGCTGATTTCACTCTAACCTGCCACAAAACACATTATTTGCTCTTTCTTGATTTCTATTACCTAAGCATATTTAATTGGATTAGCTTGGACCTCCTGTTGGTGGGTTAGAAAACCACAATAAATCTAAGAACAAACTAAAAGTGCGTCCTCGACCATGTACATTAGCGGTGTCTGCATGGAAAATACTGCCTGTAGCATTGTTTCCTGGGAGCCGCTCCCATGTGGTGTAACTACTGGATGTCACCTGAGTTTAAAGGGTAAAGATACATCACCTGAACTCGTCCCAGTACATTTTGCTACCAGAATATGTTTTTGATTCTCCTAGACGGCGGAGAACACTTCTGGCACGAGTTACTAGACTGAGCCCCGATTCAGGCACCAGCAACGGGGACATAAGAAAATAATACGGGGCAAAGGAGGATAAACTAAAATTGATCTTTCAGAGTTTAGAAAATCGGCTTCATGTAGAATAAGAATTGTTTTCCTTTAACTGCAACTGAGTAGTGAAGCTGAATAGGTTCCCCTGAGCAAGAACTCGCACTTAAATGCCGCTTACATTGTCCCCAGGCACTTTTTTTGCTTTTCAGGTTTTCCCCTGCACAGTTCTCTCTCCCATTGGAATACTCAGCAGAGAAAAATATTGATGTCATCCTCGGAGCGCTGTACGACGGCTCTGTGTTTTATAAATGTGATGCGAACAGAGGAGCAGAGGTGGGTAGATTGTTGCCAGTGCAATAAAGAGATGCATTCTAATCCTAGCCTCCCGCACGTTTCAACAAAATATACGTCTTGGGTGTCAGTGTCAGTTCGGTCTCAGTTTCCCTGTCTGACAAAATTAGGAACCCACAGAAGCAAATTAAAAATGTTAGGATCTGTGAGCTGCTTTAGATATAATTGCCCTGGCAGGAGCTTTTGATCGGGCAACAAATGAATCTATAGTTCTAATTCGGCCGTGACCACTTACAGAGAAAGAAGAGTGACTCCAGGGGGCACAAAGGCGTTCTGCAGACCATAGCTTACCACGGATGCCGCGGGCCCGAGGACAAGCAAGGAAAGGAGGCCCCAGCCCTCTTACTAGGTAGAAAAAGACAGCCACAACTGGGGTGCAGCTGTAGCACCACCAATGGCCTCCCCGCACCTGCTCCACTGAGGGCAGTTACACTCTTGGGTGCTGAGTAGCAACTGCTCACCGGGGCTGCACCTGTATCCAGGGACGGCTCCTGCGCTAAGGCGGAGGAGCGTCGCCCCACTGCTCTCAGAGCGGAAGAAAGGACAAATAAAATGATGATAACATGGTTATTACCATTTTATTTTTCACTGCGGGGCTGAGTCGGGGCGGGGCTGGTGGCACGAGGGAGGAGTGGTTTGCACACTCCAAGTGGGCATTGCTGCTTGGTCGGCCGTCTTGGGCCGGCCAAACAGTCCTGCGCACTTTGCATGTTTCCCACCAGGCTGCATTACACAGCCTGGTGGGGAACATGTACAGGCTTCCTCTCTGAGCGCCAAACCACAGGGCTCAGGCCAATCATAACACTGCAATGCAGTGTTGTGATTGGCTTAGTGGAGGGAGCCTGGGTGCTTCCTGTTTGCAACGGAAGGTGAGGAGAGACGGCGGCGTCAGGAGGGACCCGAGCTGAGGAGAGACGGCGCCCGGCAAAAGGTAAGTGTTCTTTTTTTTTTGCTGTCAAACCCCCCCACCCTCACCCACAACACCCACCTCCCCGTTCCCTGCGAGCCGCCACTGCCTGTATCACCCTAGAACAGTGGTCTTCAAACTTCTTAATGCTGCACCCCCTCCGTAAAAAAAAAAAAAAAACAATCATCGCCCCCCCCCTACATTTCTCACAATTATTCTGCTAAATAGGCAATGTTTAAATATGTGTAAACATATTTAAACATTGCAGTTTAGCTCTGTTACCCCTTTTACACATACTCCCAGTCAGGATATAAAATGACAAACGTGGTTAGTGATGGCCCATTGCAAAGTGGTGTACTGCCGCTCATGTTTTTTATCACTACGCTTCTCTTGGCCAGAGCCTGGCGCCCCCTGGAGATCACTTCTGCCTCTTAGCTTGAAGACCTCTGCCCTAGAATACTGTTTAAGATTTTGTAGACAATGCCCAATGCAGACAGCGGCTCCAAGCACACCAGGGGACTCAGACGTGGACTCCTGACATTGCTGTAAATAAATTCGCCACGGTTCAGGTTTCAGCCCACTCAACCATAAACCACAAAAATGACGTAGTGAGCAAGGCACTCACCAGTGAGGCCTTTGAATGAATGGGATCTCACAAGTTAGATTCAGCAAGGACAACGCAGCCTTTCATTCTTCCAAGGTTGATATACTCAGTACCATTAAAATGGGCAGTAAAGACACATTTTATTTACTTCGAAATAGTAAATAACTGATGTGTGAAGTGCTGTAACATTCTACATCCATGATTCCTTGAATACCCCAAACAAACACTGTCACGATTACCTTGTTACAACATTTTCCATGGTCGGTTCTTTAGATAGATAGATAGATAGATAGATAGGATAGATATAGGCTAATAGTATATCAAGGTTTAGATTGTAGCAAGGCTCTGATTTTGCTACCTTTCCGCAAATCTACATACCGGAGCAGGACTGAAAGTGGGCAGGAGGCAGTGGTTCAAAGTTGGAATAACCTGTGAGTCTGTAAACACCCACAAACTAACATGCTCATAATGAATCATATATACCAGTTTACATTTATTCCTGACAACGGTGGAGGTAAACCTTTTCCAGGGTTGAAGAAAATAGAAGTAAACACAAGGAGATGATGGAGTCTCAGCGCTCCGTCCATCATCTTCTTGTGTTTGCTTTGTTCACCCTAAGTTGGCAGGGTATGCCCAGAAGTGGGTCCCTTGCTCACTTTGCCAGTGGATTCCAGCTAGTCTGGCTGATGAGGGGTGTTACCCCAAAACCGGTCCCAGGATGCTCGTTTACGGTCCAGGGAAGACCTGGCTTGGTAGTTCGGGCTGGACTGTTCCCAAGAGGCACAGGGTCAACACTGATTTGCATATAGCTGGGCCCGAACTGAGGTGGCGAATTGAGCTGAAGAACGATGATGGATTCAACCCAGAACTTTGACTGGGGGTGAGTGTCTGAAAAGTTTCAGCGCTCCGTCCATCATCTCCTTGTGCTTGCGTGGAGAAAATAGAGCCTGTAGGGAACAATTTGCTCAGATGATTTTCACATGAGTAAATATATATGTTCATTGTTGCTCATACAAACTGGAATTCAGAAAAGTCTGCTAGCAGTTCGATTTCCTGGTTTACTTCTGTAAATTTGTGAATTCTTGAAAGTTGTAAATGTGCACCAATGTAAGAGTGTTTAACTGTTGGTGAACGTTTGTGAATATATGAATCTGGCCCCTTAATTTATTTTCAAGTTGCCCTTAATATTACCCATATTAATTTTACAGCGATTCTCCGTTAATAATATATATATATATGTTTTTTTAAATATTGGCATGCATCAAACAAAATTTACAAAATAAGCCCATAAAATAATGTTTTTTTTAAACTTCACAATAATTTAACAAACATTTTTTAAGTTGCATTTTTTTGTGTGCATTTTATTCTGAAAGCAAACTATCACTAATGTTGCTTTCAAGCTTATGAGTGTATTTGCATATATTTAGGGGACATTCTGTGCCATAAACGGTTACGTTTTGCCAACGTGTACAAGTTTTTGTACTGGAACTATTGTCAGTGTTGGAAGTTGAAATCACAGCTCACTGCATTTCTTCAGAGCGCTCTCCCTGATAGTAAAAGATTTGCTTTAATGAAGCAGGTATATATACAAGTTCCAGCAACTTATTCATATAGATTCAACTTTTATCTTAGTGGCAGACAACTATCTTTTACTGACCGTACTGTAAACTCATTTTTGCTGCAGGCGGTTGGGCCCCTTGTCCAGTGAACAAATTAAAAGTGACCCCAAACAATATATCCTAGGTGTTTTGGACGACAGGGATTCCACACCCCTGATCTGTACTTCCCAGTGAGGGGCTCGGTGAGGATATCTGACCAGGAACAGATCATCAGCCCTGCTGAGGAATGCATTTCCCAGAGGTGCGGAGGTGGGATTCTTACTAGTGAGTGAGACGAAAAGCGTCCTTTTTAGCATGTTTGCAGATTCCAAGTAAATCAGGTGTTAATTTTAGTGCGGTCTTTGGTTGAATGAGGGTCCACCCACTGAGGATGATGCATTTCTGCTACAGCCCACTGACAATCAAAAAGCCCCTACTGAAAATACTTAGAACTAGACCAGGGGATCTGCAGAGCTAACAGTGCCACCAACCAACACAAACTTGAACCTGCACATATCGGTTTTACACTCCGCATCATCACATCATTAAGCGTTGAGTCCCTAGACAAGACGAGAGCACCCCCTGGTCCTTCACACAGGACATCAAAACACCAAATAGGCTCAGAACTAAGTCAACACTCTTCCAACCACACACTCCGGTCCAAGTAACTTGATTCTTGTTCAGGAAGATGCTTTGGCCCTGAATAGATGGGTATGAAGCACGGTACACATACTGGCAAAAGATAGTTCAATCCAAAAACTTAGGTTATTGCCATCATCTTTGCAGGAGCCCAGATCCAGGTGTATTCTAGTTTGTCATTAACCTCTTCGATGCGCGTCAAATTCTCCTGCAGTGCGGGCGACTTTCACGTGTGCGCAGATCGGACGGCCCCCGGCCGTCCGACGCATGGAAGGGGTGAACATGCTGCTTGCACCAAAAGACAACACTTGGGAGGGTGGAAGGTATGGTGGGAGACTTAGTAGCATGCTAAAGGTTTCTCTCCCTCTATCCTCCGGGGCATCTTTTATGGTCAAATATCTCTACAGGAATATCAGTTGTTATAATGCGTGCCTTTACCACGTATGTAATACAACGCTTTGACCTTTACAATGCGTTGTTTTACATTATGGTATTTTACACCACATTTGACGTTGTAACAACTGATACATATATATATTTATTTTACAGAGTGACGCTATTCTACTGTACGCCACTCAACTATACACTACTCCAGAGTACAACACTCCACTCTACGCCAATCCACTCAACACCACTCCACTATACCCTATTCCACTGTACGCCACTCCACTGTACCACATTTCATTCTACTATACTCTTTGCCGGTACACACTACTAAACTTTCCTCCACTCTACTGCACCACACACTGCTTTATGACACTCCACTCAACAACAGTAAATAGTACAATTTAATTTTTTTTAAATAAAAAATAAAAAAACTTCGAAATTCAATGAAACAAAACAAAGGTTTAAATTTGTTATAGTTAGGAAAACTTTCTTTATTCTTTATATACAAACCAAACTTAAAATATATAAGCATTAGAAATTCTTAAGTTACAGTTATAACTTACTTTTAGAATTTACCCTACACGTTCAAATTACTATAAGTCGCGCACCTCCGTACATAGTTTTGTCACCTCACTCGCCACACCCTAAAAGTCCTTACCATCCTGTACTCTTATGCTTCCTTGAACCATTGAAGCCCTTACTAATCTGTGCCCTTACCCAAACCTGAACTCTAAAAGCTCATTACTAACACCTATCCCTGAATCTTAAACACTCCTTAAAACCCTTACCACCTCATAACCTTACCCATCTTTAAACCCTAGAAACCACTTCCTATCCTGTACCCTACCCAACCCTGAACCCTATAATCCCTCCAGTAACCTTTTCCTGAACTCTAAAAACGCTTACCAACCTATACCCGTAGTCATCCCTGAACGCAAAAATACTCTTACCAACTAGTACCCTTACACATCCCTAAACCCTTTGAACCCTTACTGCCCCATACCCTTACCTATCACTAAACCCTAGAAACCCCTTACTACCCAACCCTTACCCATCCCTAACCCTAAAAAGCCCTTACCAACCCTTACCCATCACTGAACCTTAAAAACCCTACTACCCCATACCCTTACTCAACTGTGAACCCTAAAAACCCTTTGAATCCTTACTACTCTGTATATTTACGTATCCATACAACCTAGAAATCCCTTACTATCCTGTGCCCTTACCCATCCCTGAACCCTAAAAAAACCTTACCATCCCATACCCTTACCCATCCTTGAACATTAAAACCCTCTACTATATACATACCCTTACTCAAGTTTGAACCCTAAAAGCTTGTTACTAATCCCTAACCTTACCCATCCCTGAACCTTAAAAACAGCTTATAAACCTTACTCCCCATATGTACCCTTACCTATCCCTGACCCCTAAAAAACCCTTACCAACCCGAACACCTATCCATCCCTGAACTCTTAAAATGTCTTACTTCCCTTTAATGCTCCCTACGTCCCTAAGTAAATAATAGTTATTTATCTGCTTTGTAAAATCCCACCTTGTAAAGTATTAAAATAGGCCCCTCGTTGTATTTACCTACATTGTAACGTCCATTGTGCTAACGCTTGTGTTGGTGTAAACATTGCATACCCCATACAGAGCTCCTGCCAGCCTCCACAGGCCTTCATCACTCTGATTAGAGACCTTTAAGGTCAAACGTGCCCTTACTTTTGCTACTTTGTACCTGTATGTTCGTGTCTTGTCAATCACTGCTTTTTAACATGCTGCAGTTGAGTTTTCAGTAAAGGTTGTTTGCATATTCACGCAGTGCTATTATCTGTTTCAGTGGTTCTGTGGTGTTCCTCGCGTTCACCGGCTTCCACCAGGGGCACGTGACCCTCCCTTCCAGGGGTTTCGGGGAAGTAGCGTCACCTCTTTCCCGAAGCCCCCCTAACAATGGCAGTTTTCTGCTCCATCCAGAACGACCAACAAGCAGCC
The DNA here is from genome assembly GCA_963921515.1 of Calotriton arnoldi. Lineage (NCBI taxonomy): Eukaryota > Metazoa > Chordata > Amphibia > Caudata > Salamandridae > Calotriton > Calotriton arnoldi. The sequence goes on from CAWUFW010001665.1 coordinate 1,830,791, forward strand.
TTCACACACCGCGCTGCTCTCAGTTATTTCCGATGTACTGTGCGGTACACCAGACCTTTAAGAATCACAAAATCGCTCCGGAGCCGCCTCAGTGCTTTCGGAAGCAATGACTTGTGGAAAACAGGTAATTTGTTTCTGCCGCGGGAGACCAACAAGCCAAGCCTCCGCGGGAGGCAGCTAAAGATTTTAATCGTGCTCGGTTAACCCCCGCCCTGAAACCAGGCGGATTAAGCACTGCCACGGTCTGGGCACCGGTTGCGCACCACCGTCCGAAGGTGGGATTCTGATGCCCGCCTGGGTGCGCTCACAGGTGGGGGAGTGGCCGAGGTGCCACAGCCCGAGCTCACCACTGCAAAACGAGAGATTTGTTTGAGACGTCGATTTGGAGGCAAATCCGTGAATGACAAACTAGCAGTGCTGCTCAAACCAGAGGCGTAGCTAGCAATAGTGCAGCAGGTGCAGTGGCACCGGGCCCAGTGGCGCGAAGGGCTCCTTCAGCTGATTTATTGGGGGGCTCCTTTTCCTTGGGTGCATTTGAGCCGGTGGCACCGTTGCTACGCTACTTGCCCTATCAAAATGGCTCTGAAGTGCCAAACAGCGGAAGAACCTGAATTAGTCAGTGACAAAGTCGATAGGCCGCTACCATGTCTATTCCAAGAAGCTGTTGCATGCTTTGCACGTACGTGTGATTCACAAGAGAAACAGGGGCGCGCAGGTGCCTAGATACAGTTTATATTTGGAATCATGGAAGGGTTTGTGGGGGACGCTCCTGCTCTGACACGGTCTGATAACGTCGCACTTCTGTTTTATCCACTCAGGGGTCTAAGGATTTGTCTAAGTGAATAAGACTCCCGAAGGAACGGTTTGCACATTTGCACAAGTCGGCCAACCGTTGTGATCGGCCCGATGAGAAGAGGCGCGCTGATTGGCGAAGTTTCCCCTCTACATTGTTAGTAGAGCCGCAGCTGTTGCGACTCAAGGGAGGAATGTTTGTATAACGAACGCTTATGTTTGACTAGTTCGGACTGCTGACGCTTATTTTTAATAGGGAATGTCGCAGGGTCGCATGCAATCTCCATAAGGTTTGGTGCTTTGAAAACTGTTGCCGAAATGCACTTTCATTCTCAGTTGCACTAAAATATCCTTGCAGATGATCCCCACTTTTAATCTCTGACTTTTTAATTCCCTTCTGCGGTTATACAAATGTCTGAAAGCTCTGATGAACTGCCAGTGTCCGTTTGCTTTTATTCTATAATTGCAATGGTTTTTAATAACCGTGCAAATAAAGATGTGAGACATGAAAGTGTTTATTAAAGACAGCCACAGAGCACACACTAGAAGCTGAAGCAGGCTGGGTTCAAAGTGTCTCCCAAGTACTGATTCCAGTGGTGCCAGGCACCGACAAAGCTGGTAGGTTTGGCTTATGTATAGTACAAGCACGCGGAGGCCATAACATGTGTGCATATATACACTCACACAGAGATTCCATATAGATACACAGCAGCAGACCTAGGTACTATATCAAGAGGCACCCACACACATTCTAGCCGACATAAATGCACCCATGCACACAGACCAAAGCAGACTGGTCAATAAAGTCACAACACACACACACTGCCTGCTGACACTCAAGCAGGCGCACACACATAAAGCCTGCGTGACGAAGATATGGACAGACAGGGGCAGAGATAGACAGGAGGGGTGCCTGTTGGTTCTATTGCACTTGATGGGGCAGTGACGTACTGAACAATGCACCGGTCTTTTCTAAAAGCAGTATTGACTGCAGCTCAGCTCAGGTTCACCATTTTTTTCTGCAGTGGGCGCTCTTCAGGTTGGTGCACAGACAAGGCTCTGCTCTTGTGTCCTGATGCCTCTCACTGGGTCACCTGTCAATCCATGATGTCACACACTGGAAAAAACACACAGCTCGTGGTTTGAGTGAACTAGTTGGCAGAAAAGTGTCTGAATAGTGCTGGAAGCAACAGCAATCTGTGCACGACTGCCTGGGAGAAAACTCATTCAGGATGAAGACAAAGTGGCATGATCGGGGCATGCACACACTCACTCTAGCTGCCCCAACGGATGAATGATGATACAACAAATTCCATTACTACGCTTGCTATTACAACGTGGGTATTACAATGCAAGTGCCATTACCACGCATTGCCAATACAACACAATGTTTTTACCACACATATGCCTTTACCACTCAAATGTAAGTATTTTACAGTTAAGTATAAACCCTTTCTATTTCAATAAAAAGGGTTTATACTTACCTGTATAATACTTACATTTCCGTGGTAAAGGCATACACTTGGTAAAATTGTAAAAGGTAGGTACAAACCCTATTATATAAACACACACACACACACACACACACACACACACACACATATATATATATATATATATATATATATCGATATATGTGTATATATATATATATATATATACACACACACACAAATAAAAATATTTATAGTTAATGTTTTTAAATAGATATTTTTTTAACTCACGTTTAACACCCACAACCCCTCAAACCCATACCCACCCTAAACCCTACAATTACCTTTGCCATTCAAAAACCCATACCTACCCTACACCCTAAAAATACCCTAACCACCCAAAAACCAATACCCACCCTAAACCCTAAAAGTACTCTTACCACCCAAAAACCTAAACCCACCCTAAAAATACCCTCGCCACCCAAAAACCCATACTCACCCTAAACCCTAAAAGTACAATTGCCACCCAAAAACCTACAACCACTCTAAACCCCCAAATTACCCTTACCACCTAAAAACCCATACCCACCCTAAAATTAATATAGCCACCAAAAAACAAACCCACCATAAACCCTAAAATTACCCTTGCCACCCAAAACCCAATACACACCCTAAACTCTAAAAATTACCCTAACAAAAGGGCCTTTCCCTAAAATAAATAGATACACACACACCAAAATATATACTAAAAAAAAAACACGAAATACTTACCTTTACAATACTTCCTTTTAATACTCATATGCCTTTACCATACATGCCTTTACAATGAAATTCGTTGTAAAGGCATGCGTGATAAAGGCATATTAGTTGTAAAAAAAAATGCGTGGTAATGGTTATGCGTGGTAATGGCACTCGTGAAGTAACGGCCACGTTGTAATGGTAAGGCGTGGTAACAGCTGAGCTTTAATTGCTGTTTCCCGCCCCAACTCCTTTTTCGCTGGATGGTTCCCTCACCATTGAACCACACCCAGCAGTTTTCAGTTGCATTTGCATTTATATGGCACTTACTACCCCTGACGAGGCGTTGAAGGATCATGGTGTGGCCCAAGGGTAACCAGAAACACCCCAGACTCCCTGTTATCAGCACTCCACAGACCAGGGTTGAGTTATTGTACAGACTGACTATGTGAAAGACCTCTTCCTCAGCTTCCACTGAGGCCAATCACAAACGTGCAGCCAACACAGAAGAGGACCGCCCAGAGCATCTTCGAGTTCAAACTGCACATTTACCTCCAGCCCTCATGAGCCTCCACGGCTAGCTGTCTCCTCGAATCTTCCATGCAAATATCTATAAACAGGAGTTTCTAGCCGTGCTTCCCAGATCCGGGAGTGCCAATAGCTACTCTTAGACCTGTAAGTGCCACGCCCACGCAGTGCTCCGTTGGACTGTATGCCACCTGCATAACAAGTCTAACCTAGCCCGATTCCAAGGCGCATTCAGTCACACAGAAAGAAGCCGCTCTTTACAGACTCCTCTAAAGCGGCCTATGTTTTCCTTTTACAGTTTGACTTTGTAAAGTCGCCTCGTTGCTCTGAAGTAGTTCTAGCAAACAGCAGCACGTGGCAGAACCGCAACACAGCAGAACGCCAAGGAATGGGTTGGGGAAACCCAATGCCTGTCACTGTCACGGTCCGTGGCTGGTTGATCACAGGGCAGAATAGAGCACATTCCTCGCGTAACGCCAGGGCAGGACACAGGCGCCAGGACTGCCCTGCCTCTGGTGCTCTCCAAGGGCAGTGGCGCGTGGGCTGGAAAGTGTTGTACCTGCTGCTCAGCCAGTGTGAGTGTGGTGTGGAATGGATGAGTGAGGCTGGAAGTTGGAGAATGGGCTGAGCAGCAGGAAGGCTGCTCCTGGTGGGGCTCTCTGTACCTTTTATCTTGAACCTACTAACTGAATAAAATACCACCTTAAGTTTACCTGGAACTGGATCTTCGTTTCATTACAACATTTTGGCGACGAGTGCAGACCGTGGTGGAGATGAATCCAAACACTCCACCAACCACTTTTTGCTCAACTCGAGCGATCCAGGACTTACTTAGAAAATCCGTTCAAGGCAGATGCGGAAACTAACGACACAATTTCAGCCGCGGCATCAGCGCGATTAATAAAAGAAACCGGCAAATCAAAATAAAAACAATCCCATAAGGTGAGACTGAAAATTGCTACATTTTTTTTTAATAGACTGGAAGCTGTTACACACACGCAGCTCGTCTACCAGCGTCAGATATAGAAAGATATTCACGGTGTAACGTTCACAGTTCGTTAATGACTCGAAAGAGGCAACTTTCTAGTGTGATAAAAATAGATGCGACAAAGTGCCTGCTGTAAGGCGCCTGACGGAGGCAGAGCGCGCGCACGTGACATGCATGTCTTTACAGCGCCATCACTTTCGCGGGCTTTTATTTCATTCCACTTCTCGGGCACGTGTTTAAACAATGTTATTGGATAACTGCTCAGTAGTGAGAACGATCGCACTCTGGAATACCTAGCTTTAACACAGCGGCGGCTCGCACAGGTAAACGCTGTGGGGCGGTGAGGCGGTAGGGGGAGGTGTGGGATGGGGGCAGTGGAATTCGACATACGACGGGAATGTGAAAACGAAATAAATAAAACCACTTACCTTGCGCTCACTGAATCGCAGGCGATTCAACAAGTGCAAGGTAAGTGGTTTTATTTATTTATTTAGTTTTCACATTCCCGTCGTATGTCGAATTCCACTACACACCACCCCGCACCGCCCCGCCTGACCACCTCACAGCGTTTACCTGTGCAAGCCGCCACTGCTTTAACCATTTGATATTTGACATCACTGCTGGAGGCCTCCCACCCTGCCTGCAGGTTAGCACTTTGCAATCAGTACAGTAAGAAGGATATTTGTAACTGGGATCTGTGACCCATCTCCTTGCATCCCGCTCCAAAACGGACCCGCCCTCGTGTCTAGAGCTACAATTGTCCATTAAAAAAAAAACAAGCATTGGCATAGCCAAAAGGTCTCGCCTTTGGGACCTTATAAGTGTTTAGCCAAAGCTACTGGCTTTGCCAATGTCTTTAATCTATGTTGTAGAGCATTGTAGCATTTTGAAAAGTTATAATAAAAAAGCGTTATATGCATTTTTTAAACCTTATATATAACCAAGAAGACATTATGTACAATTGAACGAACCTATTAAAAAAATTATTAACATAAAAAATGTCTTCTAGTTTTGTTTGCCCTTGCAGTGCTGGCAACTTCTTCCTGCCTGTTCTAATGCTTGTTTGTTATTGCTTTTTTATTGGGGGGGGGGACATAAACAATGGGAGGGTAGAGGTTGGGAAATAGTACCTGAATTACAACAAGAGCAGCGGACATAATCAACAGATGCCAGATTCCAAGGGCAGACTGAGGTGGGGCTGAGTGATGCTGAGGTGGTGCTGAATTGCTGCTGAGGTGGGGCTGCCCTGGAGGAGCTGTGCTGATGCGGAGGTGGTGCTGTGCTGATGCGGAGGTGGTGCTGTGCTGATGCGGAGATGGTGCTGTGCTGATGTTGAGGTGGTGCTGCACTGGTGCAGAGGTGGTGCTGCTCTCATGCTGAGTTGGTGCTACATTGGTGGTGGTGCACTGATGAGGAGGCGATACTACGTTGATGCTGAGATGGTGCTGTGGTGATGTGGAGTGATACTGCAGTGGTGCTGAGTGATGCTGAGGTGGTGCTGAGTGATGCTGAGGTGGTAGTGCTGAGTGATGCTGAGGTGGTAGTGCTGAGTGATGCTGAGGTGGTAGTGCTGCACAGGTGCTCAGGTGGTGCTCAGCTGGTGCTAAGGTGATCCTAAGTGATGCTGAGCTGGTGCTGTGCTGAGGTGATGCTGCGCTGATGCTGAAGTGGTACTGCGTCAGTGCTGAATTGTTGCTGGGGTGGGGCTGTGGTGGTGGTGCACTGATTCAGAGGTGGTGCTGTGCTGATGCGGAGTTGTGCTGTGCTGATGTTGAGGTGGTGCTGCGCTGATGCTGAGGTGGTACTGTGCTGGTGCTGTGCCGATATTGAGTTGGTGTTGCACTGGTGGTGGTGCACTGATGAGGAGGTGGTGCTGTGCTGATATGGTGCGGTGCTGTGCTGATGCTGAGGTGGCGCTGTGGTAGTGCTGAGATGGTGCTGTGCTGATGTGGTGCTGTGTTGATGCTGAGGTGGTGCTGAGTGATGCTGAGGTGGTGCTGTGCTGAGGTGTTGCTGTGCTGATGTTGAGGTGGTGCTGAAGTGATGCTGTGTTGGTGCTGAGTTGCTGTTGAGGTGGGGTTGCGCTGGTGGTGGTGCACTGATGTGGAGGTGGTGCTGTGCTGATGCTGAGATGGTGCTGTGTTGATGTTGAGGTGGAGCTATGTTGGTGCTCAGGTGGTGCTGTGTTGATGTTGAGGTGGAGCTGCAATGGTGCTGAGGTGGTGCTGCCCTGGTGCTGAGGAGGTGGTGCTGTGCTGATGCTGAAATGTGCTGTTTTGATGCTAAGGCGGAGCTATGTTGATGCTGAGGTGGTGCTGTGCTGATGCTGTGCTGGTGCTGCACTGGTGCTGAGTGATAGTGAGACGTGTCTGGTGGTGCTGAGTGATGCTCTGTGGTGCTCAGGTGGTGCTGAATTGGTGCTGCACTGGTGCTGAGGTGATGCTGCACTGGTTTTAAAGTGGCACTGCACTAATGCTGAAGTGGTGCTGCATTGATGTTGAGTTGCTCCTGAGGTGGTGATGCGCTGGTGTTGAGGTGGTGCTGCACTGGTGGTGGTGCACTGATGCGGAAGTGGCACTGTGCTGATGCCGAGGTGGTGCTGTTGTGGTGTTGAGTGATGCTGAGGAGTTGCTGAGGTGGTGCTGAGTGATGCTGTGGTGGCGTTGAGTGATGCTGTGCTGGTGCTGCGCTGATGTGGTGATGCTGCACTGATGCTGAGGTAGTGCCGTGCTGGTAGGGAGATGGTGCTGCATTGGTGCAGAGCTGGTGCTGTGCTGAGGTAGTGCTGAGATGGAGCTGTGCTGGTGTTGTGGGGGTGCTCAGGTGCTGCTGATTGATGCTCAGATGATGCTGCTGAAATGGTGCTGAGTGATACTGATTGGTGCTGAAGTGGTGCTGTGCTGATGCTGAGGTGGTGTTGCACTGTCTACTTGCAGGATATATTGTTAAGTAACCTCAGATTACATGCCGCGTTTGGAGAGCACAAGGAGGCATCCCTTGATATTGGTTTTATTTCACCAACAACTGAAACCTAAAAGAAAGCATCAAAAGTTGAAAACGTACAACTTACAGCTGCTTCCATTTTCATAAAACGGAGCAATAACAGCATGTTTACCCCTTTAATTGTACCCAAATAATCACACTGTGAAAAGCACAATGTAAATAGGATGATCCTATTGTCGGCCGTCTTCTTAAATTACACGTCCATTAAGTAAGTATATTATTTAAGGTTTGAACATTTGAGCTAATGAAACCAAAAATGTTATAGGGTGAAAAACAACATAGCCTCCGGCTGAAAAAACGCTCATGAAACCAAAGACAGTGGAAAACAAGATAAGGACATGATTTGCAGCCCTCAGCTGACCACGTTGGGGAAGCCAAAACAAACTCAGGCAAAACAAAAGTAGTGCACCAAAACTAACTTATATGACCAATAGTGAAGTGAAGCATGTAACATTGCCAGTCTCCAGGGTGTCACCAAAACAGCAAAAGGAGGGACAAATGTGAAATATTCACCAACGAAAACATAGGAATTTCAAAAGGCACATGAAGGAACGAATCGACGGATGAGCATGCTGAAAGCCCATAAGGTAGATACAGCATGTCTCGAGAGACAGCGCATGCACTGCCTAGGCAAGACCTAAAAATCGCAGGGCAAATAAACCGTTATCTTTCTTATCCCAAATATTTACATTGCCCACTCAAAGTATTTGAAGGATACAGGATCATCAGGATTTCATGCACGTGCCTTTTGGATCAAAGGTGACAACGAAGTGTAGCTCAGTTCTACTAATATTAAAGCTGGGATGGCAGGCAGTGAGAAAAAGCTTCCAAACTTTACTTTTAGCCAAATCATAGCTGTCAATTGACTTTTTAGGCAAAAGTACTTTGCAAGAAGGTACTGTAGGCAATATGTAGAATGGTAAAATTATAAACTACATGTCCCACTATGCTGTTGCCCAGAATGCCAGAACAGACAAAGCACAACACATGACTTGCAGTCAGTTGCCAGATTTACTACTGATAAGCTAGGCCAGTGAGTTGAGCACTTGCTACAGAGGTCTATTTGAAAACTGTAAGACATGTATTTGAATTAAGCATGATAAAATAAGTGGCATTGAACTGGGTAAATAAAACATATATTGGTGCTTCATTATCTGTGCTTTAGGCACAATGTATATATATATATATTTCTATAGTACAAATCTAGCCAAAAGGCAGTGGAACGCTCTACATGGTCAAAGACAAGCATAAAGTGAACAAGTAATAGGAGAAGAAGCGGGATTGTGGATGACCCTCGCCCCAGACATAGTCTTCCTCACTGAGGCCTGGCTCAACCCCACATCCACCCCAGGCATTGCCACGATGATCCCCGATGGATATGAAATTACTCACCAGGACCGCACCAACAACCAGAGAGGAGGAACAGCCATCATCCACAAAGAGACCATACGGTGTACCACCACCACCTACAACATCACCACCCACATGGAACATCTCAACTTCAAGCACCACACGGACGACAAGACAACCATCAGAGGCATCCTCGCATACAGACTCCCAGGCCCACACTCCAGCTACACCATCGCAGATTTCATGGCGCTCCTAGTCTTAGACCCAGAGGACTACATCTTCCTTGGCGACCTACATTTCCACATAGCTACCCCAATGACAAAAACACCGCACACCTTTTCGAGAGTATGAGCAGCCAAGGATTGACCCAGATCGTCCATGACCCTACACACACTGCAGGACAGACGCTGGACCCAATTTTCACCTCCAGCAACTGCATCAAATATAGCCATGTCACAGAACTCACATGGATCAATCACTCCATCATCCACTTCAGCATCTCCAGCCCCCACACCGTGACCCCCAAGATGATCAAGGCACCCCCCACCTGAGGTGGAACAAAATCTCAGAGACCAGCTGGGCAAACACCCTCAACACCTCCAACCCTGCTACCGCCACCAACGTCAAACAGGGAGTGAAAAACTTCAACACCTGGATCACCAATTGCGCACATCAAGAGCAACATCCAGAGAAAATCCTCTAAAAACGCCAGCTGGTACACCCAAGAACTCAGAACAGTGAAACGAGACAGCAAACAATTGGAGAGGAGATGGCACACCAGCGAGGACGCCTCCGACAGGGCAGCCTTCCAGACCTCCCTCAACGTCTACCACCACCTGCTGAAGGAAAAAAAGACAGCTATTGCGGCACGTATCAAAACCAGCACCCAACACCAAGGAACCTTTCGACATCGTTAAGGAATTCTCCAACCCGGCTGCCAGTGAAAACAACATCACACCCTCACAGGAGCTGTGCGACAATCTCGCACACTTCTTCCACGACAAGATGGCATCCATATACAGAAACTTTGAACCCCAACCCACACCTACAGACTTCCTCGACAGATACACCACCACTGTAACCAACACAAACTGCACACTGACCACCTGGAACATCCTCTCCACCCAGGACACCACCTCCACCATGAAATCCACTCACTCGAGAGCTCCCACAGACCCATGCCCGCACCAAATCTTCAACCTCAGAAACCAAAGATCAGCCAGGAACTCACCACACTACTCAACTCCTCTATCACCACCGCAACATTTCCCGATGCCTGGAAACACGCCAAAGTCAAACCACTACCCCAAAAACCCTCTGCTCACCCCAGCACACTCAAAAACCACTGGCCAATCTCTCTGCTCCCATTCCCATCGAAGGTAGTGGAAAAGATCATCAACAATCAACTCATGACATACCTGGAGCAGAACCAGCTACTTGACACCTCCCCATCCGGCATCCGCAGCAATCACAGCACTGAAAATGCCCTGATCGCAGCCACCGACGACATCCGAACCCTCCTCGACCAAGGTGAAACAGCAGCTTTGATCCTCCCCAGTTTCGGCAGCCTTCGACATCATATCCCACCACACACTTTTGGAAAGACTCCACCACATCGGATTCCAAGGGGACGTGCTCAGGCTGATCACCTCCTTCCTCACCAGAAGAACCTAGAGGATCCACATCCCACCTTTCACCTCTGAACCCAAGAAGATCACTGAGGTGTGCCCCAGGGCTCATCCCTCAGCCCCACACTCTTCAACGCATACATGACTCCACAGGCAAACCTAGTCAGATCCCATGTTCTCAACAAAATTTCCTATGCAGACGACACCAAACTCATCCAATCACTCACCTTCGACCCCACCACCACCAGAACCAGCTTACACAGATGCAAGACAAATGTCGCTGACTGGATGAAGAACAACTGCCTGCAGCTGAACACAGACAAGATGGAAGTACTGATCTTTGGAAACAGCAGCAACACATGGAACGACTTCTGGTGGCCATCAGACCTAGGACCCGCACCCACTCCCTCCAACCATGCCAGAAACCTCAAAATCATCGACAACAAGCTCCCCACGAAATCACAGATCAACGCCATCTCCTCTGCCTGCTTCCTCACTCTGCGCATGCTAAGTAAGATCGTCAAGTGGCTACCCCTAAACATGAGACGCACCGTGACACAAGCTCTCATCACCAGCCGACTGGACTACGGCAATGCCCTCTATGTAGGAATCGCAACACACCTTCTACAGAGACTTCAGACCATCCAGAACGCCACAGCCAGACTCATCCTCGGCCTTCCCCGACAAACCCACATTGCACCCCACCTCAGGAAACTCCACTGGCTCAAGCTGCTGACCCACAGACACAAGGCTCTACGCAAGCAAGGACCCGCCTACATTAACCACAGCTTGAACTTCCAACAACCATCGAGAAGACTACGCTCCACCTCCCTTTCAATTGCCCATACTCCCCACATCTACCGAAGCAGAAGTGGAGAACGCTCCTTCTACCACATCGCAGCAAAAACATGGAACAGCCTCCCCACATACCTCCGGACCATCACCTCACTTCCGGAATTCCGAATGGCCTTCAACACTTGGTTAGAATAAGCCTCCGTGGCCTTCAAGTGCCTAGATACCCTATCGGGTGAATATCCGGGCTTTATAAATCCTGAATGCAGTGGTTAATTTGTAACAAAATAAGTGCCGGGGCTCTTGTCAATAGGCAGCTTGCACCAGCCCATTTCTCCTGTTAGCGCGCCTAAAACAGAACCAACTGCTAACCAAGTAAGTGGGGAGAGGATGTGGTGTAATGGCCAGAGCTGCATACTTCGGACGTGAGGAACCAGGTTCGAGTCTCGGTGTGGTCAACATCATTTGATTCTGGGCAAATCACAATCTCCCCGTAAATTAAGGTGTCCATACCTTGTGCTCATGAAAAGCACGGTGTTGATGATTAAGTGCCGGTGCTGAGCACCGGAAACCACTGGCTCAAATTAAGCACTGCCTGATTGATGATTAATGCACTGTGATGTAGTGTTCTTTAAAGAGGTGAGTCTTCAACTCTATCATAAATTATAAACATGTTGAGGTGGTCCTGATAAATGCTACCACTGAGAGAATAGTACAGAAAGGGTTGGCTTGGCCCAGTCTACAGGGTCATAGTAGGACAGGACCCACGACAGCAGTGGTTAACGGCCTCTACCCCCCTTGTTGCTGCCCAGTAGCCCCTGCCTGCCACGTGGCCTCCCAATTGGAGTCTGACAGTGTGAAGCATGTTCTCAGTTTAGTGGGTATTTTACTGCACGGCCCTGTCTCCTTTGGAGTAAGTGAAGTCATCATAGAGGTGTCACTGTCGGAAGGGAAAGCCTCCTTGAAGAATCCTGTATTCATTTTTTTTTCTTGAAGGAAGTCGGATTTCGTTGGTTCCTAAGATCTAGGTGCAGTCTGTTCCAGAGATGTGCACCCATCATCCGAATGGACTTGCCTCCACCTGATCAGAATTGACTCTGACCTCTGTCAGGTTTGCATTGCTGGACCTCAAGAGATGGTTAGGCGCACAGTTTGAAAAGCGAGTCCGTAAGTATTTTGGGACATGACTCTCCCTGTACTTTGATAATGGTGCAGAGAAGTTTGTACTTTATTTTGTGCACCAACAGGAGCCAGTGCGAGGCCTGGAGCAGCGCAGTATTGTAATATTGTAGATATATCATTTATATGGACTTGAGTTGTAAATGAACTATGAGTGTAACTGAGTTGCAGAAGGAACTGAATAATAATAACATCTAGCAGCAATATATACTATATATATATCTACATATTTATGGAGAGAACGCATAACTGGCAACTGAGTTGTACGGTCCAATATTGCCATCTAGGAGTTCTGATAACATCTTAAACTATGAGTTTGAGGGCCACAGGGTTTGTGAATGTAACTAGACCTCTGAGGTGGCAATGAAGGACGCATTACCTTTTATGTATTTTTTATATTAGATTTTAATTTATCTTGAAAGTTTTTTTCTTTAAAGTGCAGCCCATACGAGGCACTGATTGGTTTAGGAAGTTTAGGTTTTGTTTATCTTTCGTGAATAAATTGTTGATAAAACAATAGAAAATGGTGAGGGCCGATAATGAGCCCTTGGCTGCAACACTTACTGCATGATTATTGATTTACATCATTTGCCACATAATTTCACAATAAATGTCATTCTAAATACAAATGGATGAAAATAAGGCTGTCAGCAAATGTGCTGCAAAATTTGAATTTTATGCCACATAATTTTGATAATCTTGCTGCATAATTCAAGTAACCCTGGCAATGGAAAAGCTCTGCCAAGTAGTTTGGGGCTGTCATTAAGATGGTCAATCCTGTATTTCTCGGGGACTGTGAAATATTTTCTATATTTGACGGTTCCCTGTGTAATTGGGGTTTTTATTCCACTCATTTTGTGCAATAAAACACACAAACATAGGGTCTGGCACTCTGGTTTTACAAGGGGATCCCGGGGGGTGGCCATACTACTTCGGAGAGGGCTCCCCTTCACCCTGACACAGGCTGAAACGGACACACAAGGCCCCTACATGGCCCTGACGGGTATGATTGAGGGACACCCCCTCAACCTCCTGTGCACGTACATTCCCCCCCGCCACCATGGCTCCTGCCCTCCGTCGCCTCACGCTTGTACTCTCCTCCTTTCCACAGGGCCTGACGATTGTCGGGGGTGATTTTAACGCTGTCCTGCAGCCCTCGCGTGACACGTCAGGCACTCCATCGGCCTCCCGCCTTGCCTCTGCAAACGCCTCTCTGACTGGTCCTCCGCCTGGGTCTCTGTGATGCCTGGAGGGTGTGGAACCCCCGCAAGGAACAATACACCCACACCTCGGCGGCCCACCGCACCCACTCGTATAGACCTGTTCCTGTTGCCTGCCATAGACTGTCAATTGATGTCCGGGGCCACCGTCTTACCCAGGGGCATTTCAGACCACTCCCCGTTTCCCTCCGTCTCGGGCATCCCCTAGCGGCGCCCGTACGATGTGGCGGATGAATGCCTGGTTCCTACAGGATGCAGATTTTGTGGAATCCCTCGGGCAGGAATTGAAGAATTACTTCTCAACTAATACGGGATCGGTCTCCTCCCCAGGAACCCTGTGGGAGGCCGGCAAAGCTGTGGTGCGGGGGGTGGCTAAAGGTCTGGTCCAAGCGAAACGCAAGGAACAGTCCGCCCGACTTGTACAGCTGGAGGCCCAGGCAGCGCAGCTGGAAGGTGCCCAGGCCACCACTGATAACGACGACTCCGCTCGCCAGCTCACGCTGATCCGAGAGGAGATCTGCCGGCTCTCGCTGGAGTCCGCTAAAATGCTTTAGCGATCCTCTGTGGCACGCGTATATGGTTGGGGCGATAAAAATGGCAAACTTCTCCACAACCTGGTGTCCTATCCCAGAGCCAATCGCATAGTCCCCGAGATTCGAGACGGGAATGGGGTCCATCACGCCACTTCCCAAGCCATCGCCCATACGGTCGCAGAGTACTATGCGGGCCTCTATACGGCCCGGCCCCTTCGGACCTCTCTGGCAACGTTGTTGGCTGAGACCGGAACTCGGCTGCCCTGCCTTTCCCAAGTAGACTCCGAGTCCCTGGACACTCCCTTTACCCCGGAGGAGATACATGGGGCGATTTCATTATTGCACGCCGGCAAAACGCCCGGGCCCGACGGTTACCCCCAGGAGTATTATGCGGCCTACCGAGACACACTGGTCCCGCACTTGACGGAATTGTTTATGCACGTAGTGGACAAAGGGTCCTTCCCGCCTGAGACTGATATGGCCACTATTGTAGTCATCCCAAAGACACAGCCACCCTCCCTTGCATGTGCGGATTACCGCCCCATCTCCCTTATCAACAGGGAGGTCAAAATCTTTGCCACTGTGGTGGCCCAACGACTCCGCCCCCATTTACAGGAGCTGGTTCACCCAGATCAAAGCGGCTTCATGCCTGCCCGCGGTACCCGGCATTGCATACGCCGCCTCCATCTCGCCCTCGCACACCGCCTCACCCCGTATCTGGCATTGCTATTCATAGATTTTGAAAAGGCATTCGATACGGTGGACTGGACCTACCTTGAGGAGGTGCTGGAGAGGATGGGTTTTGGACCCCCGTTCCGACGCTTTCTCCGGGTCCTCTACTCGGCTCCCAAGGCAAGGGTCCTCATTAACGGCGTGCTGTCCGAAACATTCCCTATCCAGAGGGGCACCCGCCAGGGCTGCCCGCTCTTACCGCTTCTATTTGCATTAGCAATGGAACCCCTGGCCTCCCTCATCCGCCAAGATCCCCTCATCCGTGGTTGGGCCTGGGATCCGAATCAGGTCGACAAGATCGCCCTGTATGCCGATGACGTCCTCCTTTATTTGGCAGATCCAGAGAGCTCCGGCCCGCGATGCTTGGACGTCCTCTCTGCCTTTGAGCGGGTTTCCGGCCTCAGACTCAACCCGGCGAAATCCACACTGGTCCCCCTACACCCGTCACGGGCATGCTTCGACTGGCAGACGACCATTCCCTTGCGCAGGCAGTCATTTAAGTACTTGGGGGTATGGGTCGCCTGTCTCCCGGAACTTGAGTGGGCCCTGAACATCACACCCCTGGTCACTAGGGCCAAGGCAGACCTCAGGAAATGGCAATCTCTCCCTCTTAACCCCCTTGGCAGGAGTGCCCTTTTTAAAATGATGGTCCTTCCCCGCTTCTTGTACACCTTACAAAACATTACCATCTATCTCCCGGGCAGCTGGTTTCGGTAACTGGACGGGATACTCACCCGCTTTTTGTGGGGAGGAGGGAGACCACGACTGTCCCTAGCACATTGCCGCATACCCCCCTATGACGGAGGCATGGGGGTAACTAATCTTCACCTCTACTACCTGGCCACGAGGCTAATCGTGATCCACGACTGGTTCGCGGGCGGCTGGTCCGACCCGGCGTATTGGGTGGAAATCAGGTCAATGGACTTCCCTCAAATCCAGGCCTACCTGTATGGGAGCCCCGTGCCACAGGCCCTTCCCCCGCCACTAGAGCCGTGCTTATGGCCTGGCGGACTGCCTTACGCCATGTGAAGTGGGATCGTAAACTCACCAGGCAGACACCTCTGTTGTGTGGGGCTTGGCTGGGGGAGGTCTCGGCTCTCCAAGACTTCCGTCGTTGGGACCACATCGGGATCTCGCTATTGGGAGATGTCTGGGCTGGGGACCATGTCAGATCATTTGCAGACCTACAACACCGCTATTCCCTTCACTCCTCCCAGTTCTACAAATACTTACAACTAACACACGCCCTCCACACCCACATTTCGTCCCTCACCTCCCTCCCCGAATTTAGCCCCTGGAGGCCCAGGTGATGATGGGGAACCTGGGCAGAGGGGAGTATCGCGGATTTATCGCTCTTGGTGAACAATGGCCCTGCGTCCCTGGACCTGCTTCGTACCCGCTGGGAGGGTTGGCTGGGTTCCCTAGACGACGCGGACTGGAGAGATGCCCTTATGGCCCCCAAGACTCTGACGACCTCCTCCAGATTGCGTCTAGTCCAACTCTATTATCTCCACACGGCGTATCTCACCCCAGCACGCTTGTATAGCGCCCGCATGCGGCCCTCCCCATCCTGTGCGCGATGCAGCCACGCCCCGGCGGACTTTTACCACATGGTGTGGCAGTGTCCCGCCCTTGCACCGTTCTGGGCGGGGGTGGAAGGTGAACTCACACAGACCCTAGGTTGGAAGGTTCCCCACGACCCGCTGCGCCTGGGGGTGTTTGATGGCCTTGATGGATCCCGGTCTGACAAGCGCTTCCTGGGAACGGCATTAGCGGTGGCTAAGCGCGATATCGCAGCGCTCTGGTCCCAAGCCAAGCCACCTACTATGCGGAAATGGAGATGGGGAGTGGACTGGTGTGGAGCCCAAGAGGAGCCCCTCTTTGAGGCCCGAGGATGCCCCGAACTTTTTGGTAAAATATGGGGCAAATGGTTCAACTCACTGCCCGCTTGAGGGGTTTGGATGGGTTGGGTACGTGAATGCTTGTAAACGTGTGCTGTATTCATACCATCAATGCCTTACGAGTCTCTGTCGCCTTTATCGTCTATAATGTATTTAAATAATGTGCCTGACATGCTAACAACGTATTGTTGTTCCTTAAAAAATCCAATAAACTTGATTATCAAAAAAAAACAACACACAAACATGTCAAATATGATGCATACTTCTATATCCTTGTTGCCATCATTGTAAATAGGTTTGATGCTACAGGAGCTCTCCAAAAGTCAGTCGCCATTCCAATCTTTATAGCACAATAATTTGATGAACATATCAAAATCACAATACAACTAAATACAAATGTGGTGGTGGCACATTTTCATATCACCTACTCATGATATAACACAATGTTATTTACCACATGTCAGTCTAGGACAGCTGACATACCACAGTTAAGACCCATTAATATATAATATGAAAATATAGGGGTTAACAATGATATTGCACACAGTAGTTGCGTGGATGTAAAATATTCTCACCGTGCATTCTTGAATGTAACATTTTGACGACACAGCGCTCTACTGTGATGAAGGTAGTTTATTCTACGCCTGTTAATGATGCATGTTATGTACAGCTCCACTGGCTGTTAAAACTTTAACCAGATGCCACTCGAAGCGCAAACAAAAATCATAGGTTGAAAAAGCTTTGCAGAACACTTTACTCTCCTGTAAAAATCGATGGCGAATACCTGCTGCTATTCGTTCCTTCACCTAACATAGGCTGAAATTCACCCTTAAAAACTAATGCGTGTTTTAAAATGCCAACCATTCCACTGTGACCTTTATAAGGGGATTCAGAATTGTGCATCTCACTGTGGAGTTTAGAAGTCCTGAAACTCCATGTTCAAGCAGAGTGCGCCGGCACCGGCTACTGCGGGAGACATGGAGCTGCAGGCATTAAAGAGGTGCTCACGCTGGGCACGAGGGCTGTGAGGGGAGCGCTGAGTGCCACGCCACGCGGGGAGCATGAGAGGGGGCGTGCGTGGAGGGAGCACAATACGTCACACTGTGTGAAGCTTGTTCAAGTCATCTGGGGCCACATTATCAAGCAATTTTGCGTTCGCAAACAGGCCGATTCTGTGAACCGGTCCATTGGCGACTGCAAAAAAGGCTTTTGAAATGTAGCAAACCCTATTTTGCAATTCGGTAACCTGTTACCGAATCGCAAAATGGATTAGTTATTGGCTATTTGGAAGGAGCGTATTTAGGGCGTCCCTTACAAATACCAAATAGCAGCGGTATGTATGAATGTTTTGTGACCATGAATGCAATCGCAAAACATTCGCAATTTACCACCAACTTCAAGTTGGTGGTAACCTATTTGCAAATGGAAAGAGGTCCCCAAGAGACCCCTTCCCCTTTGGGAATGGTGGCGAAAACGTTTTTTAAGATCAGTCCGTGGTCCCATGGACCACTACCTGCTCTTAAAAAATGAAAAGAAAACTTTTTTCTAAACGAAATCCGTTTTTTTTTTAAGGAAAAAACGCTGCATTTAAAAAAAAAATATATATTGCTTTTTTGAAAAGCAATCACGGACATGGTGGTCTGCTAGCAGGCCACCATCCTCGTGATTTTAGCAATTCCTGAGGGGTTGCAAATTGCGACCGACCTCATTAATATTAATGAGGTAGGTCGATTTGCGACCACCTACAAATCGCTAATTGAAACTCTTGGGAGTTTCACACATTTGGAATAGCGATTACCTAATTGCGATTCGCTGAAAATCGCAATTAGGTAATCGCTATTCCAAATGTTGATACATGTGGCCCTTGGTGTTAGTCCTCTTTCTAAGAGCTGCAACCATTGACATGGTCTGTTATAGGCCCCATAATCCTGCGTCCAGCATACAGTTGGACTTATGGACAACATTTTATTTTTTTGTCAATAGTTGTTATGTTCCCCTTACAGTCAGCACCACCGGGATGGAGTGCACCTTTTGGATTACCCCTCACTCACTATGCATGGCTCTGGGCTTTATTTACAGTTTGCGTAGCAGGACACTTGACTAAAAAGAGGCGGATGTCCAGTCCGCCATGTTATGAGTGCATTGACGTCAATGGTGCTCTAAATACGATGGAAAGACTATCGGGCACTTTTTGGGAGATACCCTGCACCTGCCCAACCATAAATAAGACGCTCAGATCCGTGGAGCACATTTAATAAGGCCTCATAGGATTAGGAGAAGGTTAGCCGATGAAAGCAATTTATGCCTTGTTCTATTACTCCCTTTGCTAAATGACATTCCCACCATTGTTTTTTTAAACAACATTTTATTATTTTTCTAAACTACAATTTGCATACTACCTTTTCATAACAGTTGGATTGCCTGATGGCGCCATCGGTACCATTTATACAAACGTAACTGTATGTGTCTGGCTGTAACAATAATGCACTTTTGGAAATGATATTTCAAGTCTCTAACATAACCCTCAATGAGGTGTGAAAAGTATTGCACAGTCTGGTTCAATCCTCTGTAGGGCTGCCAGTGTTGCCATATGTTGGTCCATTTATTTGGGAAGCTTCTACCTTCCAGTGGCGGCCGGCACAGGTAAGAGCGGTGAGGTGGTGCAGGGCAGGGTCGGGGTCGGATAAGTCGACATACGACGGGAGAAGTAAAATTAAATTAATAAAAATAAAACCAATTACCTTGCGCTCGCCGCATCGCCGACTCGGCGATGCGGCAAGCAAAAGGTAAGTGTTTTTTTATTTAATTTTACTTCTCCCATCGTATGTCGACTTACCCGACCCCCCCGCCCTACTGCTCTTACCTGTGCTGGCCGCCACTGCAACCTTCATATATCTGTCGCTCAGCCAACATGCAACAGTCCACATCTTCTTTCCACCCACTCAAGCCTGGTGGGGAAGGTGGCCCCCATTTGCAGGCAATATTCCTTTTGGCAGTCATCAACCCCAAGACAATGATCAATCTTAGGTGCTTCGGCAGGCTGCGTTCTCCTCAAACATTCAGCAGGACCACCCTGGGAGAGTCTCCACCTTATGTTCATGTGACTTGGCCCACACAAGTCCGGACCTCCCCCGCAAGGGTTCCAGCACAGTGTGTGCCCAGAGTATATGGAGGAAGGTGCTCTTTTCCCACACCCCCCTTACACATACTTCCGAGGACACTCACCCCATCTTCAACAGTGCAGTTCAAGTCTACTATGACCTGTGGAGGATGCATAGTTGAATTAGTCAGAGTCCTGCAGTAACTGCAACTTCTCGGGGGCATCGCATAGCATCCTCCCATTCCTCCTCCTCCATTTCCCCAAGGCCTGTCTCCCAATCTACTTTTAACCTCGTCATTGGTTTGGGACAATTGGCTCCAATTTTCCTATACGTTAGTGAGATGGGCTTTATTAATAGGGGTTTAGAAAGTAGAGGCTCTTCTAATGGTGAGGTCTCCGCTATTGTTGTTCCCCTTTCGACCTCAGACAGCAAGGCTTGTCCAATATGCAAGCATCTATCTGTGCCTCTGTGTCTGGCAGCCCATATGCTGCCGGGAGAGATTCTGAGGCAATCGGGGCATCGTCTTGCCATATGTCTCCCAGGGCATTAATGCCTAGTCCGCTAAAGAACGTCAAAGCCCTGGAGTTTCCTTTATGGTTGAGCTTCATGAGCAGAGGAGCCCGCCGCTCGTCATCTGCATCCGGTATAAGAGAGAGCGACAGGAAGGGACTATTGTACAAGGTTCACCCTTCCTCATTGTACTTGCACTGTGTATATATGAAACTCAATAAAATCTGCACAATTCCCCACCTCTGTCATTCTCACCTCTGTTGCTTATTCATTGTTAAATAAATAAATGTGTGTTGGCCTCTCTATTGGGGAGACTCGTTGAAATATTGGTAGCCACAAATTTGTTGACATTCTGCCATCGTGTCTAAATGGGCACCGCGCACTACACTATTCGAGGTTTTAAATACACCTTCTTCACTGTTCCTTGGAGCCAAGTCTGTGCCACTTCAAAGAACTTATATGGACCATGGCAATGGGTTACCGGGTGAGGTCTCTATTAAAAAGAAAGAACAAGAAGGTTGGTTCTTTAACATAAAACATCTCCTTCTCGTAGGCAAGCACACTACAGCTTTTATTTGTGGTCCAGAGGCTGGTTACACAAACTCTGATGCTGGGAGGGCCCCATGTTTAAAGGAGGTCCTTTTGTCGGTTGTGTGCAGCTTCTAGGTGATTATTCTGAGGAAGAAATGAGTAAGAAACACTCAAATTCTGTGAATGGTAATGAACATGAAAAAGAGTTCTGTCACGTTGAGTGCCGCAAATTACCAATAGGCATTCCAGGTAACTACAGGTCGCTTAATGCACATGGAGAATCTTTACTCATATTCACTGTGGTAGATTAGCACTACACATGCCATTTACTTACACCTCTCTTAAGGTGCATACAAAGGCTTTACTCATTTTTTTTTTAAACATAATTTTATTAATTTTCTACATAACATCACATCATTGCCATAGGACACTTACATCATCGTTATGCAGTTTACATGCGTTGAAACACATTGTACAACGAATTTTAGAAACCGATATATATGCCATTGTAAAATAATTTAAGAAAATAAGCATCCATACAGTCATATGTCGGCTGAATTAGCAATTTAGATGATGCAGCTCCCAATAACTACATTATGTACCAGAGCCTTTCCCATGTGCAGGCTACTAAGCTGAGACATCTAAAAATGAACAATAAACAAACCCTATTCATAGATACCCCCTCCCCCCTCCCTCCAGTCCTATGCACCCTCGTACAACTTATATGTATTCCGTATGGGTATGTGCGGCTCTTGATAAAACTACATACTAAAAACATTCATCTCGTTTCACGGCATTCGGGGACAAAATCTCCTCAACGTACTGTCTATTGTGTTAAGCTAGGGGTATTGTAATGTTCTATGTCCACTGCTTTGAATGTCTCCAGCATAACATCCCAGTCCAATGCTATTGGGACTCTGCGTAGGCCTCTGAGCTCCTCTCGATGTATGGCGGCACTCTCAGCACTGCCCCATCGGAGCAGTTCACTATACCAGGCATGTTCCGTAGGGGGCTTCTTTGACTTCCAGCCCATAGTAATGGCACGTATCGCTAAAATGAGCGCCAAGTCAATAAAACGATATTGTACTTTATGCTTGGACACGTGTTTGTGCAGACCTAGAATACATTCCTCCACAGTGTCTTGTACCTCGCAGTGTGTGGCCGTTCTAACAAGTTGTCTGATTGCGTCCCAAAACCCACGTAACATTGGACATGACCATATCATGTGTGTGAGGCCAACCCCCTCCTCCAGACATCTTGGACAACCGTGCTGTGTCAGCGGGAACATTTTGTCTAATCTATGGGGGGTAAGATAAGCCCTGTGAAGAATCATAGTTTGGATAAATTTAAATTTTGCATTCCTTGATACCTTTTTTGGGTGTTCTACAATAGCCGCCCATTCCTTATCTTCCAAAGCTCTTCCTATGTCCTCTGTCCAGGTCGTGCGTAATGGAGTGAGATCAGCCTCTGTGTGAGAGCGTATCCCTATGTACAGCCATTTAATAAGGTGTCTGCCCCTTCCCATATAATAGAGCAGCTTGACCAGTTCATGCGTGGGAGGTTCCTGTCTCTGCGGGGCCCAGTGCGTTTTTACATACTGTATCAATGCGGCATGTAATAGATATAGTTGCGCTGGTGCTCCTTTTCGTGAACAAAAGTATCATGGTCCAACAGCATCCCATCTCCAAACAGATCAGCCACCGTACCGATCCCAACTTCCAGCCATGGTGCTAGCCTACGCTTAGTTATTTGGCCATCCGTCATTGGGATTCCCAGCAATGGGATGTTGCCTGCATAAGCGGAGGGCACGCCTGTATATTGTAGTGCTGCTTTCCAGCACTGCAGCGCGGTGCGCAGCAGAGGAGGAAGACATTTTGGGATCCTGCTGTTGGGTAACAACAGGGTGTGTAACATTCCTCGGTCTATATCTCGCTCCGTAAAACCTATCTCTTGTAAATTACGCCCGGCAGTCCAGAAGGACAACCATTGTAATTGACATGCGTAATAGTATGCTCTTAGATCAGGTACGCCCAGACCTCCCCTACGTGTGCCAAGCTGCAGTTTTTTAAGACTGATACGCCGTCTCCCAGTTCCCCATATTAGGTCAGTTAGTAATGTATTCATCAATTTGAATGTGGTATGTGGTATTATAATGGGCAAGTTGGTGAAGTAATAAATCAATCGCGGGAGGACCACCATTGTCGCCAAAGCCGCTCTACCCATAACTGACAGCGGTAGCGTAGTCCAAAAGGCAATACTGGATCTTAAGGCTCTGAGCGCTCTAAGTAAGTTTCCGTCTACCATATCCGTATGTGACCGGTAGACCTGTATACTCAGGTATTTAAATGTATGCTGTGCAACCTGGAGCCTTGTACCACCAAACTCAATATCAGCTGGACATGCATGTTCTGTGAAGAAAAATACATGTGACTTTGCTACATTGATAGCCAGGCCTGAAATTAATTCGAAGTGGTGGAACACCTCATAGAGCGGGCCTAGGGGCAATCGGAGATCACGGAGATACAAAATGATATCATCCGCGTAGGCAGAGAAGAGGTGCGTTGTGTTCCCTATCTTCATGCCCATATCAATTAGGTCCATACGCACTTTAAGTGCCAGCGGTTCTAGGGCCAGTATAAATATGAGCGGCGATAAGGGGCATCCCTGCCTCGTCCCTCTATAGATCGGGTATTCCGCTGATATATTACCACCAGTGCGTGCACGCGCCGTGGGAGCGTCATATAATAGACGTATCCAGGCAATGTAGCCCACTGGTATCCCGAATTTCTTCAATGCTCGGAACATATAGTCCCAGTGAATAGAGTCGAATGCTTGACGCAAATCCAAAGACATGCAGCCTGCGTGTTCATACCGACTCGGGGCTTCCGTTATGAGATGGTGGAGCTTCCTGGTATTCAATGACGTGCTGCGGGCAGGCAGAAAACCAGTCTGATCTATATGGATCAATTTAGTCAGGGAGGGTAGTAATCTGTTAGCCAACACCTTACTGAGTATTTTGTACTCTGTGGTCAATAATGATAACGGGCGATAGCTGGCCATATCCGCGGGGTCTCGTCCCTCCTTCGGGAGTGATACCACCAACGCCTGTGCCGTAGTGAGGGGCAGGGAACCCTCAGCTAGTGCCGTGTTATATAAGATCTCCAGCTGGGGCACCAGATGATCAGCATATGTAGCATAAAATTCGACTGGTAGGCCATCTAATCCAGGGGTTTTGTTACGCGGGAGTCCCCTCATAGCTATCTTAATTTCAGACTGAGTAATGGGCCCTATTAATTCTTTCTGAGCCTCTGTCGTGAGTTGTGGGTATGGGAGGGCGGAGAAGAAAGCATCCATATGTGCCTCTATGCTACTATTGGGCTTACTGTACAGTGTGGCATAATATTGACGGAAGGCGACATTAATATCCTCTTGGGTAGTGGCTGTATCTCCTCTCATGGTAGTGACCTTATGTATTATAACCGCAGGAGGGGCATCCCTAATCAGCCTAGCAAGCAATGTCCCGGATTTATCTGCTTCAGTATGACATAACTGTGAGTATTTCCGATAATCTGTGACCCGGAGAGTTTCGAGCAGTTCCGCATGACTGATTCTAGCCTCTTGTAGCAAGGCACGCTTGTCAGCGTCCGTTACGGCTTCCTGTTCCAGTCTTTCCATTTTATGCTCAACAGCTAAAAGGGACTTATGAATTTCTTGACGGGCGCCTACAGTCGCACTGATTGCCTTTCCCCTGATAACCGACTTAAAAGCGTCCCATTCAATCAACCTATTGGATGCAGTATTGCTATTTTCAGCGAAATATTGCTCAATAGTATTTGACATAGTAGTTCGGAACACCGAGTCCTCCAATATTTGCGGCCACATACGCCAAGTGGGAACCGGGGTGGGTACTCTGCCCCAGTTAAGTACTATCTCCAGCGGGTTGTGGTCAGAAAAGGTCTTTGCCAAGTATGTAGACTGAGTCACTTGCATTGCAATTTTTTGGAACAGTAAATTCGATCTATTCTGGTGTGAAGCACGTGAACAGGGGAATAGAAGGAATATTCTCTGTGCGTAGGATGCCGCATCCTCCACGCATCACATAATTCCCAGCACTCAGCCCACCTACCTAATGCCTCTGCTTGTTTAATCACTCCTGCTCCACGCAAAGGTGGGTGAGACCTGTCCAGTGTAACATCCATGACTGTGTTGCAATCACCCCCTATAATCCATGGGTGCAGCTCCCATCCCGTCAGTGCAAGATTTAATACTCCCCAGTACTTATCTTGTTCAAAATTAGGTGCGTATATATTGCCCAGAACTACATGCTGGCCATCCAGTGTCCCCCGCACAAATATGTATCGCCCCTGCTTATCTATCCGTTGCTCTAGTGCTAAGAATGGCACTCCATGTCTAACCCATATTGTGGCCCCTCGCGCATAACCAGAGTATGTAGTGGAGAAGATCTGTCCTCTCCATTTTTACGGAGCTTCACAACTTCACTGTCCACCATGTGGGACTCCTGTAAGTACACTATTTGCACCCCACGCCTCTGTAGCTGTGCGTGTATCCTGTGTCTCTTCTGCACAGAGCCCATTCCCCGAACATTCCACGTTATTATAGTGTATTTGCTAGGTGTATGCATTGCGTTGCGACATTTACCAACCCAACAGCAGGTATACCCATTGTGTAGCCGAACCTATCCAAACCAAGATCTGCAATAGGACTGTTCCCCCCCCTAAACACCCCAATACTCGGTCCAGTCACAAAACTATACCGGACCATACAACTAAACTGAACATATAAAAACATGTTAAATACATAATAGCGCCTTCGCCGTATGGGGGACATCGCTAGCGCTCTATAGGTGGTGTACTTTCTATACATCAATACAAATAAGCTTCCATTGGACCTGGGCCTAATTTAAGAATCCTCCTTGTAAATAAATTTGCCGTTGCCGCGTGCATATTACAAGTGCTTATTTTACAGTTATAGTTCTGATACTTGCGGATACAGTCAGCCGTATAGTTCTTTAATGACTTGCGGGTCGCGGATGGAAACAGGGCCACACTGCCTTCAGAGTCTGATTCGTGCGTTACGTCTTCTTCGTCCGATGTGGACTTAGCTTCCGCTCCTGAGGTGTGCATGAAAGTGGCCGCCGCTATAAGCGCCTTTGATTTACTCTGTTGCACCTGCTGCTTGGTGATATACTGTCGTGCAGGAGTCCGGCGCGCTTCTTCGACCTCCTCGCCCAGAGGATATCCCAGGACTGGTCCTGCTCTTCTCCGTGCGTTGAGAGTTAGTCATTGCAGCATTCGTTAGTTCCATCACTTCCAGCCAATCTGCCACATCTCTGGGGCTGTCGAAGAAATAGGATTTTTGGTCGTAGAAGATTTTTAAGCGCGCCGGAAAAAGCAGCGCATATTTCAGGTTTAAGTCTCTGAGCTGCTTCTTAACTGTCATGAAGGAAGAGCGCTGCTTCTGGACCAACCTTGTGTAATCTGGATATAGTGAGATTTTCGCATTTTCGAAGTTTATCGGAGATGCGTCACGGGCTTTCTGCAGGAGAGTGTCCCTGTCGCGAAGTTCAGTAGTTTCACTATGAGAGGGCGAGGTGGAGTACCTGGTTTTGGGCGACCAGTAGGAATCCTGTGTGCTCGCTCTATGCAATATTGCTCGGAAAGTCCTTCATTAGTGACATGATCCCGGAACCACTGCTCCATATATCTCGTTGCGTCTATTCCCTCACTCTTTCGGGCAGGCCAATGACGCGGATATTATTACGCCGGGTCCTCCCCTCTGCATCTTCCACCCGATCCAGCAGGATAGCTACCTGTTCTTGCAGTTGTGCCACCTTGGTGTCGGTCTGTAATTTCCATGGGGTGACTTCCTCCAGTGTCGCAGCATTTTCTTTCACTTTGTCCGCAAGTTTAGCGTGGTCCGCCCGAAGCAAGTTTAGGCCAGTAGTCAGAGTCCCTACTTGCAGTTCTATTGCTTTTCGGGATTCACGCACTTCCTGTAGTATGAGATCCAACTTATCCGCAGGTGTAGGTGCTTCCGTCAGTGGAGTGCATTCTGCTCCAGTCTTATTGTGCGCGGATCCACCGTATCCGGGACGTAGTCTTGTCCGCCTTGGTCTTGTTGTTTCACACCCTTGCGTCCCATCTTGCAAACCGGTCCAGCGACCGGTGTCTTGTGTAGGGCGGTTGTGGGTTTATAGTGTGCTTCCCTTGGATCTCTTATACACCTCCACCACGTTTCGCCCAGTGCTCCTATCACAGCGTCACTTCTCTCCCACGGCGCCAACTCCGATCAGTACCGCACAGCCTCTCTGCTTGTCCGCCACCCTTATGTCAGTGAGTGACTTGCAGTGCAGCAGCGGCTCCACACAGTGGACGGGTGGCTCTAGCGTACCTGTACCAGTTCTGCCGCAGTATCAATCAATCCCGGCAGTATCAGCGTGTTGCTACTCACTGCGGCACCTCTCCCTCCGCGCTCCGCCTCCGTCCTGGCATCCGGTAACGATGTGATGGGTCACGTTAGTCAGGGAGCCGCGTGCTTCGCGACCCGTCCGAGAGCCACCTCAGACCTCGCATCACCAGCCTCCCTGTAGCGGTGTAGACAGGGCTTATGTCTTTGCCTCTGTTCTGCCCAAAATCATTGCCACCAATCACTGCCACCTTGCGTTCCCTTCTTCTCCCATGTCTAAGGGGTGTGCTCAGGCCACCTCACCTCCCTGTGCCTCACAGTTCAATTATGATTGTTCAGCGACGGCCACCGCCGCCATTTGCCGATCGCTGTCTCAGTGGCTCCAATTTAGGGTTGTATTATTTTCGGGCCTCCAGCATCAGACACATGCACCTGTTCTGCCAATTGCAATGTGGTCAGTGCCAGTCGCCTCCCATCGACATCGGCACCATGTTTGAGGCGCCGTCTCTAGTATTGCGACCAAGTTTCACGTTGCGCCACAGGGGAGCAGGCCGCCCTGCGTCCCCGAGCTCGCGTATGCTCCGGTCCCGCTCTGCCGATACACTTCCCGCACAGCCTCACTTGTACAGCTTCTGTCGCCTCGGCACTCTGCAATGTCGTCCGTCCGCAAAGTAATCCAGTTCCCCCGAGCCTCGCAGTTCTTCTGTGGTCTCAGTGCTGTTATCGTTTAGCTTGGGGGCATAAGTCTGACTCCCGTCACGGCCCTCCTTATTCAGCAGATGGCAGCGTCGTCAGGCCTGTGGAGTCCCAATTTCGGCCGTGTTCGCCTCTCCGGCCTCCGGGTGGCACCGAGTCCTCCCGCTCGTTGCCGCTGCTCACTCCCACACTTTGGTGTCCGTCCTTCGACGGTTTAGCAGATTTATGCCAGGATTTTTGTCGGCCCAGGTCCGGAGCTCGGTTAACGCACGACCGCCATGTTTGGCTGCCAGCCACGCCCCCGAGAGATAACAAAGGCTTTACTCATAGACTGTGGTCTTGGCATGACTGTGGGCATGACTGTGGGCCACCTCCAACATTCGGAAACAACAAAACACAACCCAATTTGGGGGAAATATATTTTGAGGTGCATTTATCACATGCAATATGCATGCTAACTGTTAACAGCATAGTAATAATTCTCATCAAATCAACATTTCAAGACAGTATTTATTTACATGTTCTGCGTCTAACACTGACCTACCTCGACTACGGAAATGCCATGTTGGCCTCCATCAATGAAGAACTTTTCACCAGACTCCAAGTCTTGCAGAACACTGCCGCTAGACTGGTGCTAAATCTTCCATCACGGTCCCCGACGGCACCCAGTCTGAAAGTTCCCCATCAGGAAACGAATCCGTTTCAAGATCATCAGTCTGGTACATAAGACCATGTATGGAAACGGGCTGAGTTACCTTGCCAAAAAACTCAACGGGTACTTACCTAATAGGATTCTCATGGCCAGGAACTAAACATCTTCTCACTCCTCTCAGGATTCGCACCGCCAGGAACGGTGGTAGATCCTTTTCTCATCTAGCTCCTGTCTTTTGGAATGAACTTCCACTGCAGCTTTGTATGGTCACGGATCACAAACAGTTTCGTAGGAAGCTAAAAACCTGGCTCTTTTGACCACCTTCCACCTTCTGTCAGTCATCTATCTTTCCCTTCACCAGTGTTTGCTAGCGCTTTGAGACCACCAGGTGATATGTGCACTCAATAAAATCTTATGACTTACCATTAAACCACATCTAATAATTTTCCTGTGAGGCGTAACTGCCTAACTAGTTCATCCCAAATGCATGCGTGGATACATTCCTTGGTGAGTGCCCATATTGCCTTCCAATGCCCGTGCTCTGGGCTACGGTCCTGGGTAACCATGTCTTGGTTCGTTGACCCGGACAATGATCCTCCTTCCATGTAGACATAACTAGCGAGAGACATTTTGTCAAAGGCATGCTTCACATACCTGGCGTCCAAAAATGGCGCAAGTCATTCTTGGCCCACACTGGGGCAGACAGTTCTTTTGCGAGGCCTTCATCATGACATTTAGGGAAATGTAATGCTCTCAAAGACACCATTTAGTAATAGTACCATACCAACCAAAGCCTCGTCATAAGACTTAAAATGGGAACTACCTAAAGCTAACACAAGGAGATGATGGACGGAGCGCTGAAACTTTTCAGACACTCACCCCCAGTCACAGATCTGGGTTGAATCCATCATCGTTCTTTAGCTCACTTCGCCACCCCAGTTCAGACACAGCTATATGCAAATCAGTCTTTTGACCCTGTGCCTCATGGGAACAGTCCAGCCTGAACTGCCAAGCCATATCTTCCCTGGACCGGAAACAAGCTGACATAGAAAGCCTAAATCACTTGTGGACTAACAACCCTGGAGCATCCCACCACCTTGGCTTAAACCTCATCAAACATTAGATAGTGGGGGAAAAAAGATGGATGGGCTGTGGTGGTGGCTCCAAATGTCTGGGGTATACAAGGGGCCAAAAGGTCAAGGCCCTCATCAGTGGTAGTATTAAGGCCTCCTGGCCACCCTCCCACACCATCAACCACCACACTGCAGCAGCATCACTTTAGGTCTTCACAGGGCCAATGGCCCTGCAACAGAATATCTGGTGTAGACAGGGACTAGACATAATAAGGACAATACCACCACATCATCCTCCACTTTGAAAGGCAGGACTGGGAAGAAACGGGCCAGCCACAGTCCATCCTACCGGGTTGGACAGGACATTCACTTGAAACGTGGCAGATTATCTCTGTGTGTCATAGATAACCACTTCTCTTGTCATTCTCTTCGAGTTCTTTTAAATTGCTAAAACATGTAAGGGCCAGACTCTCAAAGATTTCTCTTTGAGGAAAAGTGACTTACTCCTGAACTCATAGTCACAACTACTCTAGGGAAAAAACTTTCTGAATGGTGCCCTTGTGCCTGGTGGGAGTGCTTGTCACAAATATAAGTACTAACCTATTTAGGTCTAGCTCTGTGATGAGTCCTGCAGGACCAACAAGAATCTATCTGTGCACATCCCACAATATGGTGTAGACACGGACACACAAAAGAGGGAAAGTGGAATGGAATAAAAAGCTAGCATTTGCAATGCAATAGATCTCGCTTTTGTGAAAGTTAGAGTTGTTGGTATTAAAAATGGCAACTTTTTTATTTTTTTGCATGCTTTGTTGTACTGCTTGCAGATAGTCTGATGGCCATGGAGGCATTGTCATAAAGAGTAAGGGCCCCATGTATTGTGAAGCAACACCAGACAGTTCAACAATGCTTTGAATGGCGGTGTGTGTCAGCCCATAGTCAATAAAGTAAAAATTAAAACTACAAATTATAACGTGCTGTATAGGTTAAAATGAAAGACTGGCTGAAGGGATCATACATGACAACGGGCACTTGGCGTCAGCAAAGAACAGGCATAGGGAGAGCATGTATCAAATGATTCCCGCCAACGTCAACAAGGAAAGAATATTATTGCACAGCGCGGAAGAAAGTCATATTTTAGGCTCTGCTCCATCTCATACTCCGATCATGAGACACTGAGATCACATTGAGTTCTGTGGCCTCGCCTGACTGAACAGCTGATCCAACTGAGCTCATGTGGTTAGCCCAAATCCACTTATATAACTAGCTACAGATAGAAAAGCATTGACTCTGCTGGTGGTGCATGACATCACCGGATGACTACCCGTACCTAGGAATGCCATGCAAGTTTTGCAAAGTTCTTGAATTTTTAACTACTGAAAAGCGGGCGCCTTGCTGCAGCATAAAACACCGCACCAGTGTTAATAATATGAAAGCAGGCGCCGTGCTGCAGCATATAAGCAGCGCTCGTGTTGATAATATGAAAGCGTGCGCCATGCTGAAGCATAAAGCGCTGCGCCCGTGTTGATAATATGAAAGCGGGCGCCGTGCTAAAAACTAAAGCACAGCGAATGGGCGCGGGACGGGGGATGAGGGGCAATGACCTGTGAGAGGAGGAATAATATTGAGCCGTGCGGCCGCCATTGTTGAAGCTAAAGCGCTGCGTTTCTGCTGGTTTCAAAACAGGGGGGAGAAAGAGGATAGGTTTGCCTACCTTTTAATTAAACAGGCAGACCCAGCCAGGATAAAGGTTTGGGGCAAGACACAAATTCCGCTGGAGCTGGGGATATGGTGGGTGGAGTGTGTATGGTGATCGCTGCCATGGAGGAGAGCGGGGAGCTGTGTCCTAGTGTGTGTTTTGAGGACTCCTCCACAAGCTGTGTGAGGGACTGGTCCCATCCCCGGCTTACGCTGAACAAAAGCAAGGCACATGGAAGATATTCTTAAAGCATGCCACACTGCAACAAAAAAAGAATCTATATATATTTTTGGTAAATTAAGTTTTATGAGAGGTGCAAGTCGGGCGCACCGCACAGTTTAAAAAGAACACGCGCGGCCGCCATTAGCGTCGTGCTGCGCTGGGAAAAAAAATATGTTTCAAAAATAGAGTTGAGTGAGCCGCACACAACAAAAGAAGAGATGTGCGGCCTGGCCGCCATTGTTAAAGTCCAAGCATGGCGTGCTGCATTGCAAAAGAAAAAAAAGTCATTAAGTTGCAGGAGAGCTGTCATGCCTGCAACAGCAGGTCGGAGAAAGCCTTCAGAAAATAGTGCTCACAGATTGTAAATAAAACATACAGAGTAACAACACATGTAAGAGGGGCAGTCCTCATGGAACCTTCTGACATGAGAAAAGGTGGTACTAAGTAGGGACTACTAAGCCTATTGACCAATGAAAAGCGACCATTTAAAAAGGACAGTGACAGGAGCCAATTAAAAAGATGGGCGGAGCTTCATGCCCATATCCTGAATGCGAAGAAACTAAGACAATGGTCATAGACTCTAGGTGCACTACCAGTAAGCACTTGAAGGAGTGTTCCTCATTTGTCATGCACAAGTAATCAGATATCACAAATTGGTTAAACAAAATCAAGATGCCAGAGAACACATTCATATATCGATAAAGTCCATCAAAGAATATGCTGTGTAGAACGCTGATAGTAGCTCAGGAGATTCTTTTTATTATGAGCAGGCTTGTGTGTATCCCGAGGGAAACTTCATTCAAATTCGTTGAACAGAAAACACATGAGTCCCACGAGTTATAGCCAAATCCCAATGCATTTCGGGCATGAACTGCTGCCCTTCATCAGGGAAATCTACAATCAGATAAGTACAATACCAGAATACTTTCTCAATCAACTATTAATATACATATCCGTGAGGGGAACATTAGAAAACTGAAGATGTGAAGAAATGTGACTAAACTCTAGTCAAAACTGAGCTCAACTTGTGTTACACCCAATAAGATAGGAGATCGAATGAAAAATAAGGAAAAAGTCGCCTGAATAAAAACATCAACAAGTGTTTGAACCTATAGCAATTAGGATATGTATATTAATAGTTGATTGAGAAAGTATTCTGATATTGTACTTATCTGATTGTAGATTCCCCTGATGAAGGGCAGCAGTTCATGCCCGAAATGCATTGGGATTTGGCTATAACTCGTGGGACTCGTGTGTTTTCTGTTCAACGCATTTGAATGAAGTTTCCCTCGGGATACACACAAGCCTGCTCATAATAAAAAGAATCTCCTGAGCTACTATCAGCGTACTACACAGCATATTCTTTGATGGACTTTATCGAAATATAAATGTGTTCTCTGGCATCTTGATTTTGTTTAACCAATTTGTGATATCTGATTACTTGTGCATGACAAATGAGGAACACTCCTTTGAGTGCTTACTGGTGGTGCACCTAGAGTCTATGACCATTGTCTTAGTTTCTTCACTTTTTAGATAAGGGGTGGGCTGTACCTCCTCTCTGGGTGCACACCGCATTGAATACTGTTCTTATTGACAAGATTGTGTTTCATTTGTTTTCTTTGAGTGCAAACCAGCTGTTACTACATTTTGCTTTACATATCCTGAATGCAGCATGTCTCAAAGAGACAGCGCAAGCGCTGCCTAGGTGAGACTGACAAAGGGAAAGTATGCATTTATCTCAGGGTGCCTTCAGGTGGATCCCGGTTTCTTTTCTACAATGGTCTGTTTAAGATTGGCCCAAAACAGAATATTGCACCTCTGCATTACTTTTGAACATAATGTTCATAACAAGCATCAACGCTATATTAAGTTATTTCTAACTTAAATTATTTGGCAAAGGATAGTCTTCTGTAGTTGTCTTCTAATATGGTTGGGTTTTCTTTGAACAATCGAATGAGAAACTTTAATAGTCTTTGTAGAAAGCTCCGAAAAACAAATTAGATATAGTTAAATTCACTTTTTATTAATTACCCTACATATCTCTAGCTTCTGCTGAAATAAACTTCCCTGTGCCACATTGGCAGAAAACTAGATAACAACAGAGATTTAACATGCTGGTAGCACAAGGTATTAATCAGAAGAATCTTGAAAACCATTATTCGTAAATTTGCTGATATGTGGTGAATCATGAACCAAAATGAAACTAAATACAAACAACAACAGCACTTGATAGTGGGGGCTAGTACGAAACTAAGGTTTCATGCATAACAATAGTATTTAAGAAACATTCCTTGCATAGCCCGTTTAATGTTACAAGTCCCATAGAGTTCATTCTAGGGTTTTCTTTTATTAAGTATTTGAAGCAGTTCTCTATAGAGATGGGCCTTTACAACAATTATCCCCAAGTTCAGGATATAAACATCCATCAATGTAGAATAAGTCTTGGAGTAACTTAAATAGTCCTCCACAAGGCCAAAGTTCATTGATTGCCAAAAGGAGAGCTTCTTCGGTAAAATGCTGGTCCACATTTCCAGGAATTTTTCAGATCGACAAGCAATGAGCTCCGGATCCCGGTGCTGAAATACTTCCTTGACTCAAGATGGCAGAGATAGCCGAACTTCTCAAGGGAAGGGACTATCACAAATTTCTGAGTATCAAGAGATCAATCACACCATTGCCTACTGGTCACTTACGTTCACTGTCCAAATCAGGAATAAGTCATTCAGGAACAGATTTGTCAAAAACATCAAAATTAGAACTGGTAAGTCCACCTGTAATGTAAATACTGGAAACAGCATAAGTCTTCCAAAGAATTTATGACAGTGCTAGGCCTTTGTTCGGTGCAGACAACTTGCACAAGTTGTAGTGATAGAGGCAATCCTATGTTTTGAAACAACGTGATGACCTTTGCCAACCATTGTTTTAATTGACTTTTGGTGTTTTACTTTATCCTAGCTTGAATGTACAACATCATTTTTCCTGCATGTGCCTTTTTCCTTGCAGATATCCTTCATGTAATCTTGTAGTTTTAAAGTGGGAGAGCTTTCACAGAGTAGAACAGCCTTGCCAGGAATAGAACGCGTGGGACGTGCATTTGAAAGCATGAGAGAGAGAGATAGAGAGGTGTGGAATGTACTTCTTGGTCTCGAAGTGCAGTGTTATAAGCAGTGGTGCTCAAATGTGCATTATGTTGTACATTGGGAGATGAAGTGTGTGATGCTATAAACTGTGGTGCACAAATGTGCATTGTTGTACATTGGGAAGTATTATGAAGTTCTTACTATTGGCTTTGACATGCTCTCATGTCATCTTGAATTCTGACTCTGTCTAGCTTGAGCTTTTTGTGCGCACAGGCAGGCCCCCAGATTACTCAAGTTGTTTAGGTTATTCACGTTCAAGGTTGTTTTGTTTTCTGCTGGATGGAGGCTTTCGTAAGTTTCGATGGGATATGTGGGAAGTGTGCTTGGTACCTTTCAGAGCAGAGATTGTTGTTGCCAGAGAAATGTGTGGAATGTACAGCTCTGCCTCGGAGTTTAAATACAGGGGCCTGGCCAGCTTCTGTCTTGACCTTGACACAGTCAATGTAAATACTTAGGGCAACAATAATAATACGAACAAATTACATTTGAATAATAAACTGAAAAAACTGTTGGAAGAAAGAACCAACAAAACTTATGTTTCTTAAAGAAGTACAAAATATATTTTATTAATAATCATTTCAGTAATAAGAAGACCCAATCATACTAATCCAATCATATCTGCAGTCATACATCTCACACAATCTGAACTCAATTAAAAACAGCAATTTAATGACAAAAATATTCATAAAGATTGATGTCTGGTTTTCATGTCCAGAGAAGAACAATGTGGCACAATTGCATTTGACTGTTGTCTTCTACGTGCGTTTCGGCACTGGAAGGTGCCTTCGTCAGGAAAAAACCACAATCAAACAACGATGATATCTGTAAAAACAATATTTCATATAAGTGGTTCTTTCTACTGATTAATACAAAGCCGCTATATAGCATGCAGGATTAATATTTATGTTTGCAATTAACTAAAGTAGTAAGGGCGGTAAGTGAAGAATATCGGAGGTTAAGAGAAGAAATTTATTAAATTATCTCTAAGATTATACAGAGTGAGATAGTTGTTTTTGATCTAAACAGAATAGTAAAAAGATAATAAAAAAGATTAAACATATATATATATATAACGTGAATGGTGGTAAAGAAGAAAAAAAAAAAAGGAAATAAAATAAAATAAAAACCACAGCCAAAAGGATATAGATTGGAGCTTCACCCAAACTGAAACCTACGTGTCTCTAATTGTGAATACAATTTAACCCCAAAAAAAGGGAATTTTACCCTGTTTTTATGATAGAGGTCACAAGCTGTATCTATCGATTATGCAGCGCGATCTCTGCTTAGGGCTATAATTTTTAAAACTAAAAATTAAAAACATAACCTGGGTTAGAGTCCACTATATCGTGGAGTCAAATTATTATATTTATTTATTTGCAAATATATGTACCTTAGTGGAATTAACACCAGATACAAAGATGTAGTTTGCAGTTACGTCAAGGACAGTCTGATGCGGACGTAAAATTCTTTAAAACAATGCTTCCATAATGGTGGTTTACTACTGGAAAAGAAAGAAACTTGTGAATAACTATTATGTCAACGTAGTAATGATAATTTTGTAAAAATTATATATGGGAATGATACTTCTACTGTGAGCTGCAATTAATTCTCTTCATTTCTACTTCACTTGGTTCTTAGCCTAATGTCTTCATTTTTTCCAAGGCTTACTATTCATTATGTTATTCTTAACTTAATAGCTTGCCTTATAGTGCTCCTATATTTGAATTTAAATACAGACTTGATTATTAAAGAAAGGAGGGATGATCATATACTTACGTCACGTTGCATAGAACGATTCACAAATTAAATGGTTCTAAACAGTGAAGAAGCAAAAAGCAAAAATGTAAGTTGCTGATGCATGCAGCCTATGGTGAAAGACAGTTAGTATACGGTAAGTATACAAAAATGATGGCAGTATCAAAGTACGCGGCATATATTGGATTTGCGGTTGACACTTATGCAGACACAAGCATCAGTTGAAATTCAAGAAAACATAACTCTACGATTGGAGGAGATAGTCTAATCAATAAATTTCGTAACAGGTTCTCAGTTGAGATTCAAGAGAGAATAACAACGAATAGGGAGAAATTGTCTCTTCATTAAGTTTCGCAACGAATTTCATTGGGTCTACCCAATTCTAAAAGGTTATGTGACATAAGATTAATTGTCAGTACGTAACCCCCCAACCATAGAACGAGTAATGGATCAATTCTAAAGCTACCTTCACAATTAAATTGTATTTACGAAGGCGAAATGCACAGAAAAAGTAATGGATCGATTCTAAAGCTACCTTCACATGTTGAATTGCATTTGCGAAGGCGAGATGACAAAGCAGTGATGTGCGCGGTAACTAAACGACGGAACCGTGACAATAAAACACCCGATCACACGCCCACATTTCTCGTGTGTTAAGTAATTAGGCCAAACATCCGAATATATGTCTGCGAATCGGTGGGGGTCACAGTTAAAGAAGCAAGTAACTGATTCTAAAGCGGCCCGCCCGTACTAAAAGACGGAACCGTAACAATAAAATGCCCGATCACATGCCCACATTTCTCGTGTGTAAAGTAATTAGGCCAAACATACGATTTAATGTCTGCGAATCGGTGGGGTTCATAGTTGAAGAAGCGAGTGACTGATTCTGAAGTGGCCCGCCCGTACTAAATATATAGAAGCATATTTAGAGCAGTAACTTACTTAGTTGATGATACGCAATCTCCGGATAAGGGATTCCTCCTCACGCTGTGACTGTGCGTGAGGACTAACCGGAACTGCAAAAACTTCCGCATTATAGTCAGTTGGGGTCGGTCACATGATATGATATGGCCAATCAGGCAAGATGTCAACAAAAACTTTATTATTTCGTCAATAATTAGCATGTTGATGTTAGAAAATAGTGAAAAGACTACCAAACAACCAGGAGTACAACAGAAAGTTTGTTGTTTCGTCAATATATGACGGGTTGATGTAGGAACATAATGGACAGACTACACTGTACAGGTGGCACGTGATCTTTATGTTCTGGATGTACTCCATAAGCATCTACAGCTTCTGTGAGTTGGAAATTTAGAATCTTGCGATGCCAATGATTATTACGTTCATCGTGGGATATGAAAGGTACAGACAATTATGTGTAGCGCAATGTCATGAGGTTAATGTGCATAATATGCCACTTTATCTAATTTGACAAATATAAACAATGAAAACTGTGTGCAAAAATAGAGCCAGTAACAATAATGACTGGCTATCCAGAAATGAAAAGGGGCTATAATGAGTGACAACAGCAAGGCTGTGGTGGATCTTGTTTCACTCGTTACAGGTGTCTATGTGGGACCACCATTCACGTTATATATATATATATGTTTAATCTTTATTATCTTTTTACTATTCTGTTTAGATCAAAAACAACTCTCACTCTGTATAATCTTAGCGATAATTTCATAAATTTCTTCTCTTAACCTCCGATATTCTTCACTTACCGCCCCTACTACTTTAGTTAATTGCAAACATAAATATTAATCCTGCACGCTATATAGCGGCTTTGTATTAATCAGTAGAAAGAACCACTTGTATGAAATATTGTTTTTACAGATATCATCGTTGTTTGATTGTAGCCTTTTCCTGACGAAGGCACCTTCCAGTGCCGAAACGCGCGTAGAACACAACAGTCAAATGCAATTGTGCCACATTGTTCTCTTTTTTTTTTACAGAGTTTTATATAGAGCGAACTTGACCCGAATCGGGTATCAGAGCGCTTTACATAGCACCAGTTGCATTACATGAGGACACATTTATTTTTGTTAGGCACGGGGAGATTAAGTGATTTGCCCAGAATCACAGGATGTTTAGCGTCTTTGCCGAGACTCGAACCCAGTTCCCTAGATTCGAGGTCGACCGCCCTAGCCGTTAGGCCAACTCCTCTCCCCTCTGGACATGAAAACCAGACATCAATCTTTATGAATATTTTTGTCATTAAATTGCTGTTTTTAATTGAGTTCAGATTGTGTGAGATGTATGACTGCAGATATGATTTGATTGGTATGATTGGGTCTTCTTATTACTGAAATGATTATTAATAAAATATATTTTGTACTTCTTTAAGAAACATAGTTTTTGTTGGTTCTTTCTTCCAACAGTTTTTTCAGTTTATTATTCAAATGTAATTTGTTTGTATTATTATTGTTGCCTTAAGTATTTACATTGAGTTACTTAGCCCTGCCTTAAGGAACTTTACCTCATTAGCAGGGGGCCTCCCTCTTTACATTAATTGACCTTGACACAGACCAGTACGGTCAGCTCGGTTTTTCGTAACAGAAGAAAGGGGGCGAGGTTTCTAGAACCTTCGCCTCAGGTTGAGTAAAAGGTATTAAAGGTGGGGGATCTTGGCACCCAGACGGGAGCTCGCTTGTGGGGCAGACATGTCACCACAAGGGAACTTGGGTCCTGATTGAGAATCCTGCCTGGGCTGTTACAAGGGCTCCTCCAGCTTGAGTTGGCAAGGATGTCGAGTGAACGATCGGTGAGGTGTTTTGTTTTTGAGTATTGACTTTGTGATGTGTGAGGGAGTTTGAGTGCACATCCAAATCTCCAGTGGTTATAATCATCTGTTTTCATTGTGATGTGTGAGTGCCTATATGCACATCTAAGTCTTCAGTGGTTGTAATCATCTGATGTATTTAGTGTATATATCTTTCTGATTTCTTGCAGGACACCCAGCATAATGTGCTTGTGTTTCATTCCACATTATTATCTGCTTGCGTTTCATTTTATTATTATCTGCTTGCATTTTATTTCATGTATATTCCATGCATTGCATATATACATATACGTATATATCCATATACATTTGAATGTTGTTCACTTTACATCTGGGAAAGCCTTTCTGTTAGAGAGCGTTGCATAAATAAAACCCCATGCCTTATTCTTTGATGTGTCTCCTTTTATAAAAGTGAAATCCCTTTCCAGGTGGTGTTGTGTTGTTTTTATTGCTTTGTCGTGTTTGAGCCTCCATGTGGGAGGGTGGTATTCTCTATTATCTGGGAGTGTGAAGCAAAACACAAGTAATCATTTAAAAAGAAATGTTATGCTGGCTCTGCTAATGATGTGCAAAATGTTAGTGTTCAGCCTTATTCCGCGTCCTCTCCTTCTCATGGAATATCATGCCACCTAAGAATCTTAAAACAGTCTCTGCCAAATTTTGTTTAAATAACTGCAGAATTATTGTTAATATTGCCCAGAATTATTTTTAAAATTAGGATTAATTTCCAAACATTTTAGACAGCAGACAATAGATGGAGGGATTCAGATACCACACACAAAGGTGCACTTCATAATACTGATGAAATAAGAAATGTTCTGCTTTGTATCGTAAGGTGGTCAATGCGGAGTACATTTTGCACTCTATTCAACTTTGGGGAAAAAAATGTATCTCATCTCTAAATAAAAACATGAGAACAACATACCTACTGCAGGATGTACCATCTAAGAGCTAAAAACAAACTCTTTATTTGACATTAGGGTAAATCAAGTAAGCATCTTTAATATAATGGAGGGAGAGGGAGAGAGAGACCGTGTGTGTGTGTATGTGTGTGCCCATGTCTTTGGCAGCATTCCCAAAAAATGGAAGCCAGTTTGTGAGTTTGTGCAGGGGCATGGATACCAATGATGCAGCAGGTGGAGTGGCACTGGGCTCAAGAGTGTGAGGAGCCCACAGAGCTCCAATTATAACTGTGTTTTACTACTCAGCCAGGGCCAAGGATGGGTCGTTTTCCTTCTTTGCATTAGGGACGATGATGCTCTTGCTACATCACTCAGTTTGTACATCTAACTGTGTTGGTTCAAGGGTGTATCTCAAATGATTAAAGCCAGTACGTCTGACAGTTTGTGTGTTAAAGGCGAGAAGGTGTCAGTATAGAGGTCTGATGGTTTGGGCATGCATTTGTGAGTGCATTAGCGAACACACCTGTGAGTGAGCCCCTGTGAGAGTGTCTGTCTGGCGGAATGAATGTCCTGTATGCATATGAGTGTGTCAGTGGCGATAAGTCATTGTGCATATCTGGGATAACACAGATCTGGAGCACGCTACTGAGTGTGTGTAAATAAAAATGTGTCTGAAGGAGTTCTCATCTATGAGCAATCTTCTGTACAGAGAATTTGTAAGTGTGCATCTTTAAAGCTGGATCCAAAAGATTACATCTGTGAGTGTGTGTCAGATAAATATCCAGCGTGAGTTTCTATGTATATGTGAGGTGTGCATCCGCAAGGGTGCATATGCAAGTGTGCATCTA
Organism: Calotriton arnoldi; assembly: GCA_963921515.1. Classification (NCBI taxonomy): domain Eukaryota; kingdom Metazoa; phylum Chordata; class Amphibia; order Caudata; family Salamandridae; genus Calotriton; species Calotriton arnoldi. The sequence continues at coordinate 1,871,945 of CAWUFW010001665.1, forward strand.
TGAGTAAGTGCATCTGGCAGTGCATCTATGAGTGCACACTTATCAGTTTGCATCTGTGAAGTTGAATATATGCGTCTTCAACTGCATAGGTGCATCTGTGAGTGCATATGTGAGAATGCACACCGGAGATAGCACACACAAGTGTGCATTAATAAGCATGACTTTTTTAAAGTAAATCTTTCTGTGTATGTGAGGTTGATTTATAAAAGTAAACGTCATTGAGAGCGCATATGTGAGAACACGGCTATGGGTGTGCATATAAAAGTGCATTAGTGTAAGAGCATGAAATCGTACATCTGTGATTGTGACAGTGTGTACATTTGCGAGTTTGAGTGTGTGACTGCTCTGCACAAAACATTTCACTATTTATTTTCAGGTATTTAATAGAGAAAGCTTCAGCTGTCCTGCCAACCTCATGTAATAATAAAATAAGGATTAATGTATAAAAATATTTAAATTATTTACATACATAGACGGTCTTTGGGTCAACCCTCTTCATTCATTGATCTGTTCAACTGTCATTCACATTTTGTTTCTGCTAGAGGTGGGCGAGCATCAAATTAACCGCAAGAGCTGAGACAGAGCCAAGCCAATGGTTTGACATAGCTCTAAGAGCCCACACAGGTAACATGTGGAAGCTTTGACAATAATATGACACAATGTATAGTAGCTGCGCAGAGAGGTACTTATTAAAAGCGATTGTTTTAAACAGAAACTGAGAAACATTCCTGCCCCGACGTGATGACAATGCCATTAGTGAACTAAGAGGCAAGTCAGCTGTCATGTGCACCCTGTATGCGGCCCAGATTCTAACTGAGCACCAGTGTAGTTTATTAAATTAAATACTATAATTATTTGAACAGCTCGTATTCGGAGCTCACAAATCAGAAGATGTTTTCTGGTTTCACTTTGTATAAATCAGCCACTGAATGGGAATTTGTCTCTCCTTTTTACCTCACTTATTAATGCTTTGCTTTTAACTCTTTGTGCATGAGAGCAGAGAAAGGGAGTAGGGTGGAGAGATGGAGAAAGGCAGAAGCCGCATGAAAGCTCAGCTCGTGTTAGGCTCGAGGTTCCTGGAAGGTCACCCATCTTTAGTTTCTGCCCAAAACAGCACACAGCATGAGTAAATGATTCAGTCCACTTGAGCCTTTTGCTCCAGTGCACTATGAGGGACAGTATTTTTCTGATCACATGTGCACATCCCTTTTAAAAAAAAGTGCCCCTCAGTGCCAGGCTGGTGGGCTAATACTTTACCACTGCTTTTTCTTTTTTTTCTTTCCGTTACTTATCATTTTGATTTTTTTGTCATTCTTGTTCATTCAAACTGTCTTCAGGCTATAGTAATTCAAAGTCGATAGTACCTTTTCACTCCACCAACACGGGTCATATTTTACTGTGGTGTGATGCATTAGAACCAAAAAGGGCTCCTATACCTGCTATAAGAACACCTGCCTGGTAGGAGGACATGCTGGTACTGTTCTATTACATTATAAGCAAGGGCTAGTTTATTGCAGGCATATATGGCTGTCACATTTAGGAGGGATGTTTTATTTTTTTCTTCTTTTATTTTTGTGGCATATGCCTGTGCTTCACTGCGCCAGCAAAGGTGAAATGGCAGCTGACGTGCAAGCCGCAAAAGCACATTTCAGCAATTTACAAAGGTCAGATGCCTGAACAACATCACGTTTATCATTTCAAAAGCGACGGGAGAAAGGGGACGTAGTCAGCTGTGAATTAAGGATAGGATTTTACGAAGCACGTGCACAACTGTTTGTTGCCGGGGCAACTAATCGAGAATTAATTTAAAAAACAAACCTTACAGGCCAGAATCTAATTTATAGGCAGAAATCTACTACAGAATGCAAATGAAATAATGAACGCTGATCTGTTTGTTTTGTTTATTAGCCAGCTTCCCCCAAAGGCTTCTGCATGCCCAAGATTAGAGCAGGAACAGGTTTATGAGGGTCTGTGTCAGCTAGCAGTCCAACACTAGCATTGCATGTTATGTTAAGCAGATTTGTAGAGCACACTATCACCCGGGAAGCTATCTAGGAGATGAGCAGGAGCAAGAATAGCCAAACCTAGGGCCAAGTGGGACTCCTCAAAAAGCCAATTCTTCAGCTTCTTGTGGAATTCAAGCAGTGAGGAGGAGGCTCTTATGTGTAGCCGCAGGCCGTTCCATACTTTAGGAGCGATGTAGGAGAAGGCTCGACCGCCAGATCTGGTTCTCCGTATGCCTGGGATGTGTGCAAGAAAGAGTCCAAATGAGTGGAGGTGTCTGGAAGGTTTGTGGAAGCAGATGCGATTGCTGAAGTATGCCTGGCCATTGAATGTAGTTCCTTGAAAGTGTGGGTGAGGAGTTTGAATTGTGCTTGTTTGTGTATACGGAGCCAGTGGAACTCCTGTAGGTGTGGTGTGATGTGAGTGTGGCGTGAGAATTTGAGAGCGATTCAGGCTGCCGAATTCTGAGTGGTCTGCAACCTTCTGGTGAGTTTTTTGTTGATCCTGGCATTGAGTGTGTTCCTGTAGTCCAGCTTGATTGTAACAAGGGCATGTTTGATGGTTTTCTGAGTGCAGATTGGGAGCCATTTAAAAATCTTCCTCAGCATTTTCAGGGTAAAGAAGCATGAGGCGTTGACTTGGGCAGTAATGTAGAGTTTGTTGTTGAAGATGATCCCAAGGTTCTTGGCGTAGGTGGCGTTCCTAGCTCTGACGGCCCCCAGATGGAGTCCCATGGAGAGGTGTTCTTCCTGATCAGGATATCTGTCTTGTCAGTGTTCCAGTACAGACAGTTGGCCTTCATCCAGTGGGTGATTTAGGTCATGCAGGCAATGAACTTGATCTGGGTACTGGGTGTTTTGTCCATGAGAAAGAGAATACGTTACGTGTCATGGGCGTAGGAGAGGACTTTGCTGTTGTGAAAGCGGATGATGCTAGCTGGAGTGATCAGGTATGCATTGAAAAGTGTCAGGATCAGGAAGGATCCTCATGGAACTCCGCAGATGAGTTCGCGGTTGTCCGAGCTATACTGTGCCAGGCTGACTGACTAAGTCCTTCCAGTCAGGAAGGAGCAGATCTATCGGAGTGCGTGTCCTTGGATTCCGATGTCATATAGGGGTTGGATGATGTGCTTGTAGATCATGTCAAATGCCAAAGAGAGGTCCAGGAAGATGAGGGGCGCTGTCTCCCCTCCAACAAGAGCCATGCAGATGTCATCCGTGGCGGAAATTAGGGCAGTTTCCATGCTGCGATTGTGATGTCGAGGGGTTGGTGGTCGCTGAGATTTATTTTCAGTGAGGCCTCTGTTGATAATTGTCTCTAAAACCTTGTTGGTAGCAGGGGGATTGGTCTGTGGTTGACGAGGGATAAAGGGTCTGTGCACAGTTTCTTCAGCATTAGGAGGAAAGTTGTGTGTTTTCAAGTATCTGTGTAGGTCGTGGAGGAGGAGGAACCATTCAGAATGGGTGTTAGCATGGCGCTGAGGTTTGCTGCCCTCTGGAGTAGGCATTGTAGGGGCAGGGGTCCAATGAGGCTCTTTAGTGAATGGCATTCATGCTGTTGGTGGTTAGTTCTGGGGTGATGATGGGCCATGTGGTTAGCATTGGTTCTTTGGATAAGATCGGGAGTTGTTTGGCAAGGTCTGTCAGGTCTAGTTATGGGTTGAAGTTGCTGTAAATGGTAGTGGCTTTGTTGCTGAAGAACTGAGAGAGATTGTTGCAGAGGTCCTGCGAGGGGGTGCTCAAGCTGGAGGTGGATGCTGGTGAGGTGAAATCCTTCACAATGGCAAAGATTTCTTTCCATCAATGCGGTGTGCCAGAGTGGCACGTTTTGTGGTCTGGATCATTTGGTGGTAGCGTCTCAGGGTGGATTTGAATGTGCTTCTGTCTGTATTGTTCTGGCCCATTCTCCATTTGCGCTCCAGTTTGTAGTGGCGTTTCAGTCTGAGTTTGTCTGTGTACCAACTGACCTGGTATCTAGATCTTGTTGCATTGCTGTGTTTGAGGTGGGCAGGGAGTCAGTACAGGAGGTGACCCAAATGATGAAAATCTTGATGGCTTTGGGGAGGCTGTTGCTGTGTTTGAGTCGGTTAATGTTGAGAGAAGTGTTCCAGTCCTTGTCAGTGATGCTGTTCCAATTTCAGAGGGGTGGTCTGGCGGTGGCATTGGACCGGAACGGTGATGCTGAACTTGACAAGGGTGTGGTCTGTCCAGGAAATTGATGTGGGCTCGTCAACTAAGATATTGTTGAAGGTGGTGAAAATAGGGTCCAGGAGGTGTCCAGGGATGTGAGTTGGTCCCTCTACTTGTTGGGTGAGGCCCAGGCTTCCAGGTTCTTTGATTAGTGTTCTTCAGATGGGGCATGTAACTGCGGAAGCATGAGCGCCCCTCTGCATAGCAGGAAGGGTTTTACTTCAAGCATGTTTTTTTCTTTGTGAATAGACATTTTTCTCACATGCACCCCCCGAGAGCACATCATACACTCTAGTAACTTGGATATTTGGTGTTACTTTATATAAATTCAATGTTCGGTTTATATTGACCTCTGAATAATTGGTACATTTGGCTTTTCCCTATTTTGAACCCATGACCACCATGTCTAAAGCCACAGGAGCTGTACCAACAAAAAGAGCTGACATAGTTGGACACGAAACCACATGAAGTGAAGTAGACAGATCACCAAGCCAGGACTTGGACCGTCTGAGCTTCTCAAAATGGGGCTTACTGCTGAGAGACTTCTCAAACAGGTGGCTTTTGGGGAGCAATGAGAAAGGCCCACATGAGGAATACATTTTGCAATGCCCCATAAATCCTTAATCCGCTTGAACCCATAAACACCGTCATTGTCACTTTATCTTAATGTGGCTCAGTTCTAGTGTCTGTAAAACTGGAAATTCCTAAAAACAGACAGAACACAAATATTACATGCTATTTGTGGGAAATGTCACTATTCCTCTCCTCTTGAACGCTTTCCTAATCTACTATACTGCCCGCACCCCTCCAGTTATCGCTCCTCTGCCTAAATGTACATATGTGCGGGATCAATCAAAACCTATTCAGCACAGAAAACCCATTGCTATCGGCTTTGTCACTACTTATTGAACACTTGAAGGCAGTTGTTTAGGGGGAGGGAAGAAAACCTCTACTTTCTGGGTTTAAAAAGATGGCAGAAGACATCCCATCTGGAATCTGGCGAGGGGTAACTTTTGAACATCAATGTGTCTAGATGCATAATTTTAAAATGGTACACCAGTTCAGCAGCTTTTGCAGTTCCAATGATGTACAATACTCACAGCACATCCGACATGCTGCCGGAGAGCCGCATTCCTCATTCTTGAAAAAGAAGGTTCACGGGGATCCTTTGCAGTGAACAGACCCTCGGGAAATATTGATCCCATTTTCCATATATAATGCTGTGATGTAGGAATCCTCACTAAGGTTTCTTCGATCAATATTTAAATAACTGGGCAAAGAGGTAATTTGTTCAGATTAATAGTTTGTCAGAAGTGAATTAAAGATTAAATGCCAAGTACAGACAAACAAACCAAGACCAGAGCCTTCTCTGCAGTAACTATGGTCCATTTCATAGCTCCACAATAATGATCCGATTAATGCAGAGAACACCAACTGCTTGTATAACAAATAAGCAAAATGAATGCACTATACCTCTGCTAATTAACATCAGTAGCACTTTTAATAAAAGTGTATATAACTATTACACAAGTATATTTATTGTCTATGCTTTTCTTTAAATTCATGGTCGATTAAAACAGGTAAATAGAAGTATCTATGTACATCAGTGTGTCTAGGAGGATTATTTTTTACAGCTATGTAAAAAGTTATGTCTTTATTTGCACCTTTAAAAAATGTTTTGAGTACAAAATAAGCCAAACCGTGACCCCTGAAGCCCTCTCCCCCATGAGGGCTGCACTATCTGAGAGCGACCTCTTGGGTTTGCCACTTGCCGGGTGGTGGACAGCACACCACAGAAGGGCCATTTCGCCCATCCATCGGCTTTATGTTGCAGGTCGACAGGCAACACATTCCCTCGTTTGAATGGAGCCACAACACCTTGCAAACGAAGAAACAACCACCTACACTTTGCACTGGTGTAAAATGTGTACCTGTGTCTCGTGTGCTGCCGACGGGGCTGTGCAAGCATTTTCTGGCCCCCTTGCAAACATAAGTGCACACGCTGGCTGCATCACAAATATCCATTTGTGCAGGACACTTTTTTCTTTAACTAGTTAGGTTCATGGCATCTTGTGTTAAGTTAAATTCTATCTGCTATGTGTTGTACAACAGCCTCATTACTCAGACAAATATGAAAATAAGGCAAAATATGCAACCTCTATGACAGCTTGAGTGCACTACACACAACATATACATAGAAACAATACACACAACATATAGATAGAAACAATAAAGCCACATCAACCTAGTGAACTTACAACAACCACAATATCAGAGTATCAACTTGCTAGTGTGAAACTAGGTTTCTGACAAAGTGATTTCCAGTCATTAAAACTAATGATAAAAAGTGTTAAAAATGACTCCAGCGCATTGTGTGCCACTAACATGCCCCGTCACGCCATATGAAGTACAGACACCACTCAGAATTCTGGGGTTTCCTCATCCAGCCTCCCATCTGTGCTTTTAATGAGAATTATGCCAATGTGTACTACACCCAACTCATGGGCATATGCTTGCCTGATTTCCAACAACAACAACCTGGCCGGCAACCACACCGCACGCTGCCAGCTTAAAAGGCTTTTCCGTCTGCCTGGGCAGGCGCTGATAAAATAGCAACCATGGCTAGGGTACCTCACTTGCTTTACATGGAACTGTACAGTGATGTAAAAGAAGCATTGTCAAACCCAATAGGTCTTCTGCTGTGTGTATAGTGAAAATCTTAAGTGTGTTGAGCATGAGGATGTGTTTTGTTTGTGTATGTTTCTTCCTGGTAGTTATTTGAATAAATCAGTATTCTTACGATGTTGTGTGTAATTTAAATGAATAGAGGGATGAAATAGCAATGCCAAGAGATTTTATAATTCTGATAACAATTACTTTCAGACACAGTCACAGCACATGGGCAAGCTAAGACACGGCTGACAACCATGTAAAGGGTAAGCTTTTGAAGCAAACAAACAAGCAAATCAGGGGAGAATTGCGGTGTGTTCTGTCAATTTCTGTTTAGCCACTAGAAGCACTCGCCTCCATATTTTGGCACTTGCTCTTGGCACACGTGCTAACTAGCCGTGTGCATTCTGGTAACACTGGTGTATCTGCCACATATCCCACAACACTGACGTTTATTTTGCAAACTCTCCAGCAAATGGGACTTCTACGTCTCATTCACAAGGTTTGAAAAAGAAACAATTATACAAACATGCTGCCATCCTCCACAATTGCAGTCTGAGCTCTTTTTACTTATTGCCTTCAAAGCCTCCATGCCAAACAATGCACTCTTTTCTGTTCAAGGAACAAGCCACACACCACATAATGAGGTAACAGAGTTTTAAAGAATTGTGACTGCCAACATCTGAGTTCCGATCTCTTTTTATTAAACTATAATACATGGGAGCCTGCAGTCCCTGTATAAGTCTGTCTCTATTTTCCTTATTACAGGTGACTTCTGGTGTCCCCAGTCACCTGTATGATGTAACTGATCAACTGTAATAACTTGTCACAATACCTGCTGCCAGAGCCAGTGGCCAAGGGAAAAGGCAGATCACAGAGCAGAATTCGGCTGCACTTGGAAAAATGAAAACCAAACCTGGTGTTTTCTTCTTCTGCACTGTTTTTCTAAGCAGAAAAGAGATATTTATGGCACCCTGGTTATTTATTACACGTTGAAGTAACTATAAAAAGATGGAATCCCTCTGCATCTTTCTACCCATTCTGAGCTACAGCATTTTTTTATCTGACTTGTATTAAACCGATTCTAATATATTTTTGCAACAAACTGCTTTTTGGTGTGTTTAATTTTGCACTAGAGCTTCTAATCATATTCTTCATGTTTACAAACACCCTGTCTCTTTCATAAGAAAGAGTACCACATCAAAGATTTAAGTAGTTTGTGGAAAGTGTGAAGATGTGGCCATGTATTGTAAGGAATAAAGTACCCCCTCCATACATTATAAGTGTATGCAAGTCACCACAGAGTTCAATGACCTTATAAATGGACCCACTCGGACTTATCCTTGTTGTTCTAAATGGCCATTGGAACTCCTCAGTGACTTGCAATATCCTTAAAATATAAGGCAGGAGGTATTTATCTCATAACTAACGCCCATGATATCAGAGATCTGGTGCTGTTTTCAACCACATTTAAAAACAATTTCATGGGGCGTGGCCAAGATGGCGGAGCGGTAGGACGCAGAATCGCGTTCCTCCGGCACCCCCGATACTTTGCCTTGTTCTAGCGCCTGTCCCGGGACTCAGCGGATCGCCGGTGGCAGTGGACGATCCCCGCTACGGACCGGGCGTTGTGCTGGTGCGACTCTGGGTCCGAAATCGGCACGAGCAGGGTGCGGTGCGGGCCCTGGTGGACGGAGCCGGAGAGGCCGAGAAAGCGCGTTGCACGGCTCTGGAGCGGTGCGGCGTCTAAGGAGGTGTGAGACCGGGGAACGCCAACCTGCCCCCGCGAGGCGCTGTATGCTGCACCGGAGGTGAGGGACGGTCCCGGTTGCGATGGGCGGAGAGCTGCGAGGCCGGAGAGACCCCTGAGACAGGGCTGCGGGGGACGGGTCGCCGCCATTTTGAGGAGACGTCCCGAGAGGCCTGGTGGTGCCTGGAGGTCGGGCTAGAGCAGGGCTACGGGGGCAGATCGAGCCGGAGCACAAGAGCGGGAGCAGAGGAGCTCGGCGCCCAGTGGGGTAGCGCCTGTGCCAGGGAGGCTGCCCCCTCACAACGGGAGCCCTCCGTGAGGCAGAGTGGAGTTGCCTTGCTGGATGAACAGGCCTGGCGAACCAACGGCCTGGAACCCTGGGAGCTGCAGCTGGGCATAGCAGACCTGGGACTCCGACCAGACCAACTGCGGGCTGGGCCTCACAGCGCACTGAGCAGATCTAGTGCAAGCCGGGCGGAGTGTGCCCCAACGTGTGGTAGCTAGCGCTCTGGTGGCTGAAGGGGCCGTGGTGGAGCCGGCGATGCCCGCGAGCCCCTGCTTCGAAGCGACGATCAGAGCCGGAGATGGGACATGTGCCCCCCCACTGAGACTGCCTGCGCCAGAGCGCCCGCTGGCCCAGTAAGAAGGTGAGGGTGGCTGAAAGAGACAGCTGATAACTGCTGACTGGCGGCCGGAGTGGATGGCGACAGAGGCATACAGGGCAGCGGTGGTGTACTCGAGGCCCCCTGCGTCCCTGCTCAGGTGAGGAGGGGATATCCACGGAGCAGTCTGCGGGGGACGAGAAACTAGCGGCAGGGCTCAGGCAGCGGGGCTAGGATTGCTCCCCCACGCATATCAGGGGTTGCACAGGAGAGAACACGAGGGCTGGCTGGGTTCGGCGGTGTGTAGGAGTGGTGGCCTATCCCGCATCCTCGACGACGGCGTTGGGGCGGACTAGCCCAGTGGAACAGAGCACGAGGGATATGGCAGTGCCAAGGGGCCGTAAGGATAAGTCGCTGAAGGAGGCCCTTTCCAAGCAGCTGGGTCAACCTGGGACCTCGGGAGAGGCAGGAACAGGCCAGATGGAGGGCGACGAGACCCCAGCAACGAAAGCCTTTATGGTGGAGCTTTTCGCGACCATGAAAGCTGACATCCAAGAAATCAAGTCACAGCTGGCGGCGGACCTGAGAGAGGTGCGGCGCGACGTGGATGAGGTCGGGGAGCGAGTTGCGACTTTGGAGGAGCACGACGTAAGCAGAGCAGAAGAAGTACACCAACTACAACAAGAGATGCTGCGTCTCTGGGAGCAAAACCTCGATCTTCAAGCCCACACTGAGGATTTGGAGAATCGCACCCGGAGGAATAACGTCCGCATCCGAGGCGTTCCGTGGAAGGCGGAGGGGGACGACCTCCGTGCCTATGTTCGGGCACTGTTCCAGCAGCTCCTGGGAGAGGCTGAGGAGACGGACATCCAGATGGATCGTGTCCACCGAGTGGGTCTCCCCGGGGTCTGAAGGCGCCCCACCAGACATTCTGGTATGCATCCATGACTTCCAACTGAAGGAACGAATCCTACGTCAGGCCAGGGACTCTCAGCCTATTCTTTTTAGGGGTCACCGGCCGTCCCTCTTTCAAGATCTGGCGGCCTCCACGCTCAGCAAACGGCGAGCCTTCCGTGAGGTGACCATGCATCTGCGGGAGTCCAAGATCCCATACTCCTGGGGTCATCCTTTTCGCCTCATTTTCAAACACAATGGGAAATTATTACAGATACGGTCAGTTGCAGAAGCAGTGGAGGTGCTGGGACTCAAACAGGCAGCGACGTCAGAAGAAGTGGACTTGCCCAGGTCACAACGTCCGAAGCAACCTGGGGACTGGCAGAGGGTGGGCAGGGGGGTGTGGGCCACAAAACCTCACCAAGCTACGAGAGAGAGGGAGAGGGAGGATGTGTTGTCTACCCTTTCTCAAACATCAGCGAGGCCAGTCACCCTTTGAGGTACATGTATATTTTTCTGGCTGATATTCTCGGGACGGGCGAACAGAGAGGTGCCGGGGGGATGGACCAGAGTGCTAAACCATCTCCTCATCTGTTTCCTGCGACTTGTTAGAGGTGTGTTCGGCCCGTCAGGGTCGTGTGAAGCTGCTGCGACCCCCTGACTCTCTCTGTTTGTGACAGACTCTAGTCATGTGCTTTCTTCATTGTTGGGTGGTTTTTGTTTTTATAAGGGTAGGTTATAAGGGGAAAAGGTCTTTTGTAAAGGGTGTGGGGGATCTCCGCATCAGCCTGCTTATAGACACTCCATACGGGTGTGCTACCATGAATCATGGTGATGGTACGGGACAAGATAGGGACCTAACGAAAGGTATAGCAGTAGCATGCTCAAGACTAAGATATGGGTAGGGAGCTTAAGGTTGTGAGCCTCAATGTTCGGGGGCTGAATAATCCGGTGAAAAGGGCAGCAGTGCTCTCCCTTCTTGAGAATATAGGAGGTGACATTTGTCTCCTCCAGGAGACACACTTGCTGGGCAAAGACACCACACGCATGCGCGACAGACGATTTCCCCAACAGGTATGGTCCACAGGGCCGTCAAAAAAAAACGGGTGGCAATTTTAATTGGGGCCCAGTGTCCATGCAAAGTGATCTCGACTGTAGCTGAGATAAGGGGGAGGCTACTGGTCCTTAGAGTACAATGGGGCGACACGCACCTCACTATAGGGTCACTATACGGCCCCAATGAGAAGCAGGAGTCTTTCCTTTTGTCAGCACTGTCAGACGTCCTAACCTCGCAGGATGCAGCGATCCTGGTGGGGGGGGATCTGAATCTAGTGATGGATGCGGGGGTAGACAGGTCGGGCCTGAGAGTTCACCAGTCAGGGGCCCTGTCCCCAGTAGGCAAAGGGTGGCTTGAGGAACACGGGTTGTATGGCGCGCACAACACCCATTAGAGAGGGATTATACTTATTACTCGGCTGCCCACAAAACTTACGCTAGGTTAGATCACTTCCTAGCCTCTACAGAATTAATGTCTAGCCTGCGCTCTGCTAATATTGAACCGCGCACACTGTCCGATCACGCCCCCCTTACCGTTCTGCTCCCAGTGCATTATAGGCGTACGTTGCCACCAGGGTGGAGACTTAGAGAAAGTTTGCTGCACTCCGAAGATCAGTGTAAGCGAGTGAGGGACGCGATAGTGCATTATTTTCAGGAAAATGATACCGGTTCCACACCACTGGCGGCGGTTTGGGAAGCCCTGAAGTTAGTGGTGCGCGGAGAATTTATTGCGATAGCAGCCAGGTACAATGCAATGCGCAGGGCAAAGCGTGCAGAGTTGGAAAGGGAGGTGGGGAAACTAGAAACAATACACAAGCGGACCGGGGCGCAGAGAGTTTGGCGTGAGCTGGAGAAGCGTAGACGGCTGTTGAAGCACCTAGATATAGACAGAGCGGAGCATGCACTGCTGCGGCTGCGACACAAATTTTTCCTTAGTAGCGACAAATGCGGGAGAATGCTGGCACATAAGTTGAGAGCTCAATCACACAAGTCTCTCATTCAGACGGTGCGAGACTCCAGGGGGACGGAACAAACCACAGATGCACACATAGTGGAAGCATTCCAGAACTTCTATCAGCATCTATACACAGAACAAGACCCTCCGCCGCAAGACCCAAAGGAGTACTTAGATATGAGCGAGATAACTCCGATCTCTGGGGTAGCGGCAGAACAGCTAGACGCTGAGATCCGTGTAGAAGAGGTCATCGCGGCCATAGCGAGATTGAAGGTAGCGAAGGCCCCGGGCCCGGATGGCTTTCCGGCCGCATTTTATAAAGCGTTCTGTGCGGAGCTGGCTCCCTTTTTAACGAAATTATTTAACTCTTTTCTCGAGACCGGTGCGGTGACACCGACAATGGCGGAGGCAGCGATTTCTGTGATTTTGAAGCCCGGAAAGGAGCCGAAAGAGTGCGGATCGTATCGACCGATTTCGCTCCTCAATGTTGATGCGAAACTTTTGCTGGAATTTTAGCGGCCCGTCTGAACCCCCTTATGACTGATATTATTGACCCAGACCAGTCAGGGTTCATCCCCACACGGCAAGGAGGGGATAATGCCAAGCGATTACTACACCTCATTGATAGTACACAGTGCTCCGGGAAATCGGCCTTCCTGCTGTCAATCGACGCGGAAAAGGCCTTTGACCGCGTAGGGTGGGGCTGTTTGGAGTATTACGCAAATTTGGGTTCGGGGACAACTTCCTGAAATGGATCGGGTGCATTTACCATGCCCCGAAAGCATTTGTGCGAGTTAACGGAGATAGGTCGGCATTCTTTCCCATAGCTCGGGGGACACGGCAGGGATGCCCTCTGTCCCCATTGTTATTTGCGCTCTACATGGAGCCTTTCGCGCAGCGCATTCGCGCTAATCAACACATAGTGGGCCTAAAATTTGGAGCTGACGAGCACAAGATCAGTCTATATGCCGATGATGTCATTCTCTCGCTGACTCGGGCCCGGCTGTCTTTCCCCGCTCTGATGACAGAGCTTGCGACCTTTGGGGCGACCTCCGGATTCAAGGTAAATCTGAGCAAATCGATGATTCTCAATCTGTCGCTCCCTGCGGCTGACGTGGACACCCTGCAGAGAGACTTCCCTTTCCAATGGACGCAGACCGACATCACTTACTTGGGATTTCGGCTTGCCCCGACCATCGCACGGACGGTGGCGCTGAACTATGCCCTGCTGCTAGAACACACGGCCAAGGCGCTGGACGCCTGGTCGCGGCTTCGGCTGGCATGGTTCGGGAGGATAGCGGCGGTAAAAATGACGATCCTACCACGTATCCTGTATTTATTTCAAATGCTCCCGCTAACACCACCACAAGGGGCGCTTAAGAAGTTACAATCCCTCATTAATAGGTTTGTCTGGGAGGGACGGAAACCCCGGCTCTCTCTGATGCAGATGGCGAGCCCTAAATCGAAGGGGGGCCTGGGACTACCACTAATAGAAGGCTACTATCAAGCGTCCTGTCTCCGGTATCTCATTGAATGGAACAGGCCGGTGTCCAGTAAGCACTGGAACTTTATGGATCAAACAGTAGCAGGTATCAATATCTGGAGAGAGCTGTGGCTGCCTCGGAAGCACAGGGCTTGGGGATTGTATTCTTCACCGGTGACCTCACCCACCCTCAGGGTTTGGGATAGGGTGGCGGTGGCAAAGGGCTGGACGACCTTCCCTCGCCTATGTCCCCCATTGTTGATAACCCGGACTTTTTGCCAGGGAAAGCATCAGCAGTGTTTCACAGATGGCGGGAAGCAGGATGTAAAAGGGTAGGGTTTTTATTCGACCTGGAAGGGGTAATTCCCTTTAAACAGCTGCGAGAAGATTATGACCTCCCGGCGAAGGATGCCTTTGCTTACGCGCAGGTTTGTCACTGGGTCACTAAGCCTGCTAACTATACACACATGTCTAGGCCCCTTTCGGCTTTTGAGCGATGGGTGGTGGGTAAGACGGACGACCGTCGGCTGATCTTGGAGCTATATGCTCTGCTTCAGGCGCGTCCTGCGGAGCAAAGAACGAAAGCTCAGGTGCGATGGGAGACAGAACTGGGTAAGCCCCTAACCTCCAAAGAGTGGGAGCACATCCTCTATAGGGCGCACCACACTGCTCGCAGCACGGCGGACGCGGAGTCAGCATTCAAGGTGACCTCCTATTGGTATTATACTCCAGCTCGAGTGCACGCCTGGAACAAAAATAAAACAGACCAGTGTTGGAGGGGCTGCGGAATGACAGGGACGCTAGCACACCTCTTGTGGCATTGCCCGAAATTACATCGATATTGGACGGCAGTCCTAAATGACATAGATGCGGTTTTCCAGATTGCGCTACCCCGCTCCCCAGAGTATACGCTTTTGGGTCTCTCACATGCGAAAAGTTTCCCGCTGCGTTCTATGCAGGGCAGGCAGATAGCGCTGGCGCTTCTGGCAGCTAGACAAGTTCTCTTGGCTTCGTGGGGTACGACTAAGCAGCCGGATGTTGGAGCCTGGGTATACAGACTATGGCAGTTGCTAGCTATGGAACGAATGTCCATGACAGTGGAGGGGACGGGACGAGAGTTCCCAACAGTGTGGAGGCCCTTCCTAAGCTTACTTACCAAAGATCTCAGAGAGGTGACATGTCCAAAATACCTGCAGATCCTGCGATTGATCCCCCTGGATCCCCCGGGCTCTACCTCATCTTGAATACAGTAGTTGGGCTTGACAATGGAGTGAGGGTTTTCAGGCCTTAGTATGTGCTGGTAGCAGAGGCTGATGCGGAGGAGGGTGGGTGGGTGGAGGAACAGGGTGGAGGGAGGGGGTTTGTTGTTGCGGTTTTGTATTTCATTTGTTTTTTTTTTCTTTGTTAAAATAGGTGGTTTTTAGTAACATCTCGAAAATTGGAATTATAGTAATGCCTTCGCACGGCACACAGTCATGTCCGGCCTCCGGGATGTGAACCTAAAGTCTGAAATGTTTATTGGGCTTCGCTCTGCCGGCCTTGAGATGTAGGCAGTAAGCTGTGTTCATTGCTTGCTCATTCCGTTAATAAAAATGATTGAATATAAAAACAATTTCATGAAATGTCTCACTGCATCATTTTAATGGCACCATTGACCGGATAACTAAACAATATTAAATAAATAAAATGTGGAGGTTAATATGTATTTAAAGATAATCATTTGATGATAAAAGGCACACGACTGCTACTGAGTGGATTCTATTGCCTTTTTTATTTTTTATAATTAAGGCTCCCCGTTTTCCGTTTTTACTGACTTATCCAGATAAATACAGAAAGAAAAACATTTACTTTCCTGTCTGTATTTATTTTTAAATGTGGATAAAAATGGAAATTGGGTTGCTTTTTGAGCGATGCTAAATGCGGTCCCTCATCATTGCCAGGCCAACAGCAGTGTGGATTGACAGGTAAGAGGGTTAAAAAAAGAAAGACGTTTTAGTAATGAGGCTTACACAGCGGTATATAAGCCCATGGTCGATACTAAAATGTGCATGTTTTCATCTGTGCACTGATTTATCATCTATGGGTGTGCATAACATTGAAACTTGTCAGGCATTCAAGTAAGAGTGTATATTTATTGGTTAAATACATGTGGAAATATACAAGTTTCAGCTTTGTTTTTTCACAAACTCTCAAATAAATGTGGCTAAATACAGATAACATTAACGACAAATAAATATGGATAAATACAGGCGGAAACGTGGAAAAAAAAATACCATAAAACCAGGAGCACTAATTAAAATTAAGGAAGAACTGCGGCCGGAATCATTCTGGTTATATGTGCTTCCTGAGTTTGAGTTTACTAAGTGTAGGCCAAGTCCACACGGCGCTCCACTGCTGTGACCGCCCGCGCAAGAAAGGCCTCGGGGCCCAGATGCCAGCAAATAGAAGACGACGTGTAACCCAGATCCGTCGAAGTGGAAAATGTTTGCCTAACAGGACCTGATACCGCCTTGAAAGCGCTCGGCTTCTGAAGCCTTAAAAATCACCTTGTGCGTCCTACTCGGATGCTACACTCGGGAGCTTTGGAAGAAGGATGTCTGGGGCCCCTCGGGTCGCCTGCTGCATTTTATGAGACAGACAAGAGTGAAGGTAAAAGATTTCATAAATAATAAAAGACAGGCCTATCAGAACTGTGACAGTGACGGGCTGCGTGGAAGACGGGAGATTCAGAGCAGGGTGAGCCAGATTTTTATTATTTACATTTCAATCAAACATGGTATAAAATACACCCCGGGAAGCGCTATGTGGAGGCCGCGAGCAGCAGTGTTATACAAATGGAAACATGTGCTTTGCTTGGAATATAATGAAATCTAGCCTCTCAACAGCAAATCGTTCGATAAAACCTTGTAATACATGATCTGATGCAAAATGTATGCTAATCAGTGATTTACGATGCATTGCTAATTGCAAAGGAGATTAAACTTCTTAGCGATAGTGGCACAGACGAGAGGAGATTGCATGTCAATAATTGTCATCCGATTATACGATTCCTCTTTCGTTTAAAAGAAATGCCACTCATAAATTACCCTCCGGTTAGTTGAGCGTAGACATACAGACACGCAGAGTGGCGTAGACATACAGACACGCAGAGTGACGATAATGTCGTCAGCGCAGAAATAAATACGGGAGCTGGCGCCCAGGGTCGCGGTCTCCGAAGTAGCTAGACGTGTAGAGTGTGTTTATAGTCGAGAGACTCTGGGACACCATATTGGCGACGAGGTGCATCGGCCTCATATGCACCCCACTTCGAAAGCAACACCCCATTCACCGCCGCGGCACGCAGTGTAGCCGGAGATGATACTTCCTAACCTTCCCCCAGCGTGAAAACGGAAGCGACAAAACTAACTTCCCCACAGAGCCGGCCTTTGGCAGGATAACGCCCTGGTCGGAGAGAAAGATGGCGCCCTTGTTGTGAATAAAATGAGGCAGCAGAGGTGCCCTTTTGTGTTCACCAGTTAGTACCTGGCTGAGCAGTGAATGGTCCATGAACACAAACATCTTCTGACCTCGCACAGCGCATCTAAATAACCCATAGCTTAGCTGCCTCGGGGGTGAGAAAGTGAAGGGAGGGCAAGGAAGGGGGCTAGCGGGGGTGTCAAAAACAGCCTGTGCGGTATGATAGTGAAGGAATAGGTTTAAACTGGTAGATCAGACAGAAACAAGCAGACAGGCACATGGACGAGGCTGGAGCAAGATGAGAGGGGCGCTGCTGTTAGCACAACCTTAATGCACACATCTCCGAGCGCCCCTCCGAAGATTGCCACCTTGGGCCTGAGCCCAGCTCGCCCATGCCAAAGGTCAGCCCTACTTCCACAGACGCGTCACTGTCGAGCACAGCCTTCCTATCAGGATGTCTATCGACAAGTCACCCTCTGAGTATAGCGAAGTTCCTGCATCACTGGCCCTTCCAGTGATAACTGCTGGTATGTGCAAAGAGCAGAACCGTTAACTTCTCCAGCTAAGCAAGACAGGATGGTCTGGGCACTCGGACACCACCCAGCGACATGCTACCACCACCGCACTCAAATCACCAATGAAAAAGGTCTTGCATCCACAGGTGTCCACAATACAGTACCGGGTCAATCCCTCAACTCAAAAACTGATTGCGAATGTCAAGTAGACCATCATTGTGAGTTTGAATCCAGTGCCCTGTTACTCCAAACCCTACATGACAGCACTGCCTGCCTACCAGAGCCAAAGGCAGCACCTGGTGCAATCCCCATGACAACCCACCCTTACTTACAGGCTCTTTACGATGAATGGTGCAGACAATATCAATGCTGCCCCTGACCAAGATGCACCGGCCCTCAATCCAGCTCTCGCCCAGGCACATCCTATTACTGCTGGGTGCCGTATTTGTACCATCAGTCTATTTAGTGAACTGTTGGCCCCTGTGAGAGCAGTCCCCGCTGACCCATCTGGATTGGGTGACTAAATAGCTATTTTGTGGCTATCAGGGAGACAGGCTCCATAGCCAACTGATTGCTCCGGCTTCACTACTCAGCACTGGTGCTGACAAAAATTGCAATGCTGCTGTTATGATGCTGATGCAGGCATGCTGGGACTTGGGGGAAATAGTCAATATAATGGATAAACACTAATTCATGAACTTTAGCCTGGCCCAAACTGTTGCCCAGAAATACCTGCATCTAGTCATACACAGAGCTATCCCCACTACCATTAGCTGGAACATTCAAATCAATAATGTCACACCCAAACAAATAATTCATAGCTGCAGTCTTGGTCACAGAAAGGGAGACCCGCACTCCGACTACACTAAGGCTGAAGAAATGGGTCTAGCATTATTCCCCAGCATTATCATCAACCCAGAAATCAACAAACTGCTTGATAAATACTAAGAACTCTTCTGTGGTCTAGGCTGTTTGTAAGCCAAACCTATCAAACTGCCCACTGACCCATCAACACTACCAGTTGCCCTCTGGCACAGGAAAGTCCCATTTCACCTGAGACCACAAGTTAAGACTGTGCTCAGGCACCTCAAACAACTGGAGTCACTGAGCACCTGGCAAGCCCCACATCATAGATCTCACCAATGGTTGTGGCACAGTATCTAAAACAGCCAGCCGCAGTCCGTATTCGCATCAATATGAGGCTTCCCAACATGGCTCAAAGTAGGAACTACACACTACGACAACTTTTAATATCAAAATGGCCAGTTGGTTGTCAAAGCTGAAACTCATTGCAGAATATCTCCTGCTGATACTCATTGAGGCTTGGAGATAGATCACAACGTTCGCCACCCATGTGGGGCTAGGTAGACACAGAAGACTTAGCTTCAGAGTGTCTTCAACTGCTGACGTTTTTCAGAATGAAATTCAAGAAACACAGGCTAGGCTTGAAGGCATCCTCAATATAATAACCAAAATGGTTGTAGATGCAAGCCCAGAGTGGTGATGCTACTGGAAGAAGAGAAGGAACAGGGGAACTCAGTCGCCTTTGTCAGCAGGACACTCTCAGATGTAGAAAAGAGAAACGTAGAGATTGAGCAGAGTTTTCTTACGATAAAGTGAGCGCGGGGCCACTTTCGCCTATACTTGTATGGCAGATTTCAAGGTGATCACGATCACTAGGTTCTAGTTCTCCTGTTCTGGGATGCAACCCAACATCCACCTCCAAGAATCAAAAAATGGAACTCTAGAAATACCAATTAACTGTAGCCTACAGATCAGGCTTTGACAACACATCCCTGTGGACTACCTGTAAGGCCGGCAAGCTAGTCACTAACCTGCTGACCCAGAGCACACTATGCCCATGAAGAATCTGCATGCCCGGTAGCCCAGAATGCCTGCCTGAACGCCATGACCCTCTCAGGAATAGCCAATTCAGGAGACGTAGATTTATGCACACAACTAATATTCGTAGCACTATGTGAAAACAAGTAGAAGACATTACTCAGGGATGCCAAAGCAGAAATGACTATGCCATACAGTCCCTATTTGAACTGTGCAATGTATGACATGAACTGAGTACTACTGATGAATACATTCTATTGAGAGGTAGCAAGACTGTCATACCGATAACTCTCCAGAACAGAGTTATTCAATTATCACACCAAGGACACAAAGGAAAGGCCCATCTTATAGAAAATGTATAGTTTTTGCATCTTTATTACCAGGTGGGAGATGCAATAAGCTGCTGCCAGATGTGTAAAGCAACAGAAGCTGGGACAAGACCAGTGCCATTCGTCACTAAAGAAGCAGGCACTGAGCCATGGTCCTTCATGAGTGCAGATCTCGCCTCTCCAGCATGCTGGATGGAATACAGCTGCTGGTCTTCATGGATGCCTGCTAGTAATATCCAGTGGTTGAAACTGTGGCATCCAATGCCTCGTCCAAAGCCCATACTGAAAAAGGTATTGGCAATGTTTGGGCTTCGCAAAACACTACATACAGAATACGGACTTCCCTTCAATGGAGGTGAATTCCAGGACTATCTGTGATCACTACAAATTCCACACCAGAAAATCACTTCACACTTGTCCCAGGCCAATGGAGAAGCGGAGAGCTTCATTTGCACGCTCAACAGAATCACTTGCATAGGGGCTGACCAAGGTGAAGAAACAAAATGGACAGTATGTAAATTCCTTCGTGTTAATAGATTTTCACTGCATTGCATGAGTGTATGCAGACCAGCTTCCATCATGTTTGGCTGCCCCATCAGAGAAACAATACTAACAATGCCCTGATGGGGGCCGCATGCAATAAATCACAAGGACAGCCAACAACAAAGAAGAGGAAAGAGCAAATGAAAGGAAGTCTGCATAAGTGACTACGCGCTAGTCACGGATCAACACGCAGCACCAAATTTAGGACTCTTCAGGGTGACCCATGGGCTGTAACTGACATAAAAGGCGATGCTTAATGTTTAAGACAAACAAAAGGAAGAGACCCGAGGGGACCTGGGACTGGTAGCCTGAGAGTAACTCAGCAGAAGAGACGGGAGGACTGGCAGCCTGGGAGTGACTTAGCAGAAGAGGCGAGGGGACTGGTAGCATGGGAGTGACTCAGCAGAAGGAAGAGGTGAGGGGACTGGTAGACGGGGAGTGACTCAGCAGAAGGAAGAGGTGAGGGGACTGGTAGCCTGGGAGTGACTCCGCAGAAGGAAGAGGTGAGGGGACTGGTAGCCTGGGAGTGACTCAGCAGAAGGAAGAGGTGAAGGGACTGGTAGCCTGGGAGTGACTTAGCAGAAGAGGCGAGGGGACTGGTAGCCTGGGAGTGACTCAGCAGAAGGAAGAGGTGAGGGGACTGGTAGCCTGGGAGTGACTCAGCAGAAGGAAGAGGTGAGGGGACTGGTAGCCTGGGAGTGACTTAGCAGAAGAGGCGAGGGGACTGGTAGCCTGGGAGTGACTCAGCAGAAAGAAGAACATTCCAATCTGGAGAGTGCTCGCTTCACAAATTTGGTGGAACGTCAATAACCAAAAGGACACAATATGAACTGATGAAAGCATCTTGACCATCTCAAAGGCTGAATGAGTTTGCTGTATATTAAATGGACTGACTCTGAATAGTCTTTTGGAAATGTATAATCCTCATTAAATAGTTACTCAGTTAGTTTGAATGAGTGAGGGATGAAGTGTACCACCCGGCATACTCTATGGACTTCTCACACATGGTGACAGGCATGCCATCACCACAGAAATATATACAGGAGTGCATGGATGCAGCCTCTGAAACGTAGCAAGACATGTAGAGTATGTTTATAACCAAGGGGCTCTGAGGCACCACATCAAGAAGCCATGTGTGTTTCCATTTCTTCCTTCCACTCACGTACTCATTGGCCCATCTTCAAACCTGCAGTTCCATGTGTGGAAACAAGAAAAACTCAACCAGGTAACAATAGGCGCAGACGGAAGCATTTCTCTAAGGTGATGGTTGGGCATGTTGAAGGACGCCACTATTTTGTTGTTTTAGATGACGTTGTTTAGTTGACTTGCTATAATAATTTTATAATGTTATGAACTTACATTTAACAGGAAAATCTAACATACATTCGATCTCTCAACCCACAGAATCTTGATGCTTCACATCCAGCGAATACTAACAGAGCTGATGATCTCATCATGCCTGGTCTGATTTACAAAGGCCATTGCAAAAAACAGACACCTATAATTGGACTCATTTTGTAGCTGCACAGGTGTGTAAAATCATTTTTTTAGGAAATCCCTCAATAACAGTAGGTTCAGTTTTTCAGTAAATCACAAATCGTGGGCAACTTTCACAGACAAATATATTCTTAATGAATTGGTGTATAACCTGGAGCAGGCACAAATGTGTCGTTCTGCTGTTAGGTGTCAAACAGTGAGCTAGGTTGACTCCCTCACTCCACGTCATCAAAGTTTTTCCTGCCCTAGGCTTCTGCGGGAGACTAATGCGTTCTGGTGGGAGTTTGCTTCCACTAAGCGAATCAGACGACTGATAGCATTGATTTGTGAGATGGTTACCCTACATGCTACGTGGGGACCAGGGTGTTTTGTAATGCAGCCGTCTTGATAGCCAAGAACAAGGGTTGAGTAGAGTGGAAGAAAGAACCAACGGAGACTACTTCGAAGGTCACAGCATTATCACCGGCGAGTCTCCCGGTGAGCCCAACATGGCGGCGGCTTCAGACCAGTCCGGAAGTGAGCGGTCCGCTCAAATCGATCGGGCACGCCATGGGAGCGTCCGGACAGCCGCGACAGAACAAGAAGGCGGGACCAGGAACACTGGGGGCGCGTTGTCTTCAGGAAGCCAGGGAGAGGAGGAGCGGCGAGAGAGGACTGTGCCGGAGGAGAAAGTGAGGACCGAAACCTGCACGGCGCAAGTAGCGGAGACACCGGGACCGTTGGGAGAAGAGGAGGACCCAGGAACCAAAGAGCGCTCTCGGAGCAACGCTCTAGAGGCCAGTACTCAAAAGGAGGGAAGTGGAGGCTGGGACTCCCCTCACCACTGCCCTGGAGGGTCGTGCGTTCAGGCAAGTGCCCAACGCACGCTCATTTTCCTTTAAGGGTTGGTGGTCGGGTTTGCGGGCCACACCATTCTGAATACACTGTTGTTCCCTGAACTTAGGCACCACACAGTTAGGGCACTGGTGAGAGAAGCACAACCTCTCCCCCCCCATAAGCCATAAGGACAGCAGCCTGACCCTTTTTATTTTCTTTTGGTTTCTGCTCCCTCCTGAGGAACACTCCGATGCCGAAGGGAAAACTGGGGACCAGAAACAAAAGGAGACGTCATCAGCCATTCTCTCTTCCCATTTGTGTTTTGGACTGCCTTTGATCCCTTGAACCCCATCGAGGATATATTGTGCAAAACCCCAGCTGTGAAAAGCGTGTACCTAATAAAGAATCCTACACCCAAGAAGCCTAAGAGTACCTTATGTAAGGGTGGGCCTGGGGCACCCGGCGTGGTCACACCGCTGCAACTACCCATCCCAAAACTGTTAAGTTCGAAGCAACACAATCCAGACACATCCATAGAACACTCAAATTATGGGGTTAGTGAGCACTTAAAGATGTGGTATTACAATCTTGTCGCACTTATGCAAAAGGCTTAAATCACCTCTATGCTACAGTGTCACTCAGAAACATAAAGATGGCCGGCGCTGCTACACACAAACTTTATGCTTTTACGTATGTTTTTGTTAAACCCAGTGTGAGGGATGAGCACCCTTCAAATTTGTGCTTGCATCTTCTTCAGCTTGAATGGAATTCACAGGTACCACAGCTAGAGCTTTTGATGCTCACAGGTAAAATAGGTACAGTTGGTGGTGCTCGCAACTACTCCAGGGTACTTCAACCACAGTTGATGATAGTCAACCATACCTTAGTGGCACCTGGTGGTGTCTATAAGTGCCCCTTTTACAGGTGGGTTTGCTTGCAGGAACGACAGGAACAACTGGTGAGACTCAAATCAAATGCAGTTACAGTGGTTGTGATGCACGTTCCTCCAGTACAAGTGGTGGTGCATGGAGGCACTGCAGGTACATGTGATGGTTCTCACAGTCACCGCAAGTACAGTTTGTGTTGCTTGCAGATATTTCAAGTACAGTCGTTTGAGCAAGTAGACTTAGAACAGGGATCTCCAACATTTTTAGTAATAAGAGCTACTTATGCTCAATGAACATCATCCCGATCTACTAACATTTAGTGTAGTAATAGTGACCACATCAGACAAGATAATGTTACTGGCTACCATATACAAGCTGTGAACATCTCTGTGCATCAGATAGGGCTGCCAGCAGTAATGTAAAAAAGGCGTTGTGCTGTCTACTTGAGTAACACATAATTGACTATGGCTGCTGTGCCCCTGACACAAATGTAATGAAGTTAGTTATAAGTATCGCCAATGCCACATGATTTATCACTCAAATATCAGCTTTTAATACATTTTGGATAATTGCCAGTTTTTCTCCAAACATCACTTAAGAGTTCTGAAAATACACATTTTCTTTTTGACTGCACGAAATTTTGGTATGCTTCTATTAATTCAACCAAGCACAAACTTCTAATTTAGTAGGGAGGGCCGCACAAAGAAGAGCTGCTTACAGGTAGCTGGAGAGCTACCAGTAGCTCACGAGCTACTTGTTGGAGAAGCCTGGCTTAGAGCAATGATACGCTTTCAGCCAGCCCTCTTTAACCATTGGTGTGTTGTTGTGTCATTCACATATTTCTTCCATCCACTGCTTTGTCAGTGATTGCATTCAGCTCTTTCACACACAAAGTAGTTCCCTCCAGTGTCAGAGGCTACTAAGGCAATGTGTTTTTAGCCAGTGTTTTTGTACACTGACAAAGGCCCACCATTGACAATGCAAAAAGGCTGGCACCCGACACAGACTTATTGTCTTCGCCAATGTTTGTTTTTAATTTTGTCTAGGTAGACAGAAGACTTAGGGTGTTATTCGCAAAGGTAAACGTACACATGAGTAAATCTACATGTGTAAGTTTACTCTTACACTTTTGAGTTACAAGTCTCCACACCCTGATTTCATGGGGTGAAGCATAATTTAGGAGTGTATAGTTACTACTTGTAGCTTTTTCGCACGTAGGCGGACGTTTCAGTCACCAGTGCAGAGATCGCCCTATGGTAATGCAAAGGGAAAAGTTTAAAGGTTCATTTAACTCAAAAAGAAATGATTAGAAACATTCTAATGTTAAATATTGTAATTAAACAAAAATAAAAAAGCTACAGCATTTTTAACTTAATTTTTAATTAAATATTTAATTATTTTTAACATATTAAATTAATGTAAAATTATTTTCTCAAAATTGAAATAAAAACTCCCACCACAAGATAACATTTATGTTTATTTTTTGTAGCAAAAATTGTATAAGTTTACGTATAGAACTGATTTAGAATAATGTAATTATTTTAAAGAAATTAAAGTTACATTATTATTTCAACTAAAAAAAGGTTAACACATTTATATTAAGCTCATTTAAGTTCAGTTTACATATCATTTTTAACATTTAAATGTATTTATATTTTGGAAAAAAAGTTAAAATAATTTAATGTAACATCAGTCCCTATGGGTTTTGCTTTAAAGTCCCTGCCGCCATTATTTTCTAACGGAGGGTGTTGCAGTACCAGTGATTGGCCATTTGTGTTGCAGGACTTTTTCCAGGTCTAAGCTAAAGTATATTTACAACTCTTTTGGGTCCTTTTGGCTGCAGTAAATATAGATAGCAGTTTGTGAATAGCAATGCGCTTACTCTTTTGTGGGTGGATGCATGTCCTTCCTTAAATCCCTTCCATTTATTGGTAAATATTTCCCAGAAACTCCCCAACCCTCCCACACTTACTACTAAAACGTATACCTACATGTGTGTAGATTTCTGCAGTCGGGCAGAGATCTCCACACATACAAGATAGGAGAGGAGGAGGCATAGACCTCCGCATGTAGGTTAGTGAATAGCATTAGTAGTACTGTTGTAGTACAACTAAAGTTTCTAGCAAATGCAATTTGTGAATAGGCACCGAATGGTGGGAGGACTGCCGTCTTGGTGTTGAGATGCCAGATATATGACCCAGAAAAGCATCACCTTTTTAATACATTCCTTAATGCCTGAATGGAACCTGGTGGGCAGTTGTGTGAAAGCAAGGGGGTAATGCATTCTCGGGACAACTAATCAATGTTCAATCTCTTTGGTGGATGAGGATTTGTTTACATAGTTCCAGGATGGAGACTGCATTTTTCCTCGTTATGTCCGCTGACTGACAGGAGGTAGGCAGAATTTTGTGTACTTATGTGGGGATCTTGTGTGCTACGTAGTCTTTTGTTGATAATAAACCAGTCTTGCTTTAAATTGCAAGGGTTTTATTAATAAGTTGGATTCTAACACAAGGAACACCGCACCATGTCTGGATGTCTATGGTATAGAGTACCAACATTTCTGGATGTGAGCCATTATGGTTTAGTCCAGTTGCATCACTTCTTCCCTACAGTGTTTAGTGACTCCTACTACTCAATTAATCCTAGATAAGGCTTAGCCCCTTTCCTCTAATTAGTGGTGTTCAGGGATGGTGTCCCATCTTCTGTGTGAAAAAGAAAGGAGAGAGCTGCAGCCTCCTTTTAAGTCAATAGTTTCCTCTTAGACTGCCAGAGTGATGCTGACCATGTGTGTAAAGGAAGTCCTGCCTCATTATACCCTCACACAAATCGTTTTGCACCATTCACTAGAGGTATATCCCCCTTTCCTTCACCCGATGCCATGATAGGAGAAGGAGTGTCTATACTCTCTTCACCCAAAGGTAGCCCTCCTTTCTTTCTCATGTGTTGTGTAAGGCATCTTGGCATGGCGACTCATCCATGGTGTGGACAGGCTGAGTGGGTTTGTGTTTCCTTGTCCGTTCTGGAAGTAAGAGGCCAACTCCCTTCTTCAGGCTACTTGTGTCTGTGTCGTGTAGTTTCTTCAGCTTGGGTGTCAGGGTATACTCACTGTGTGAGCCGTCTTTGACTCCCCTTGAAACTTACACAGAGCTATTTGAATTAGATATGTGAGTTTGCAGGACATCAGTGAGTTAGCAAAGAGTGGGTTAGATATAGTCCAAGTGCATGAAGATGGCAGCAAGCCCTATTATAGTGTTTTGGGTTACCCCCATCTGGATAGGCAGAGGAATCCCTCTGTGGCTTGATGGTATTGTCAAATTAGACGACTACAACAAAAGACAATCATTTTAATGCCTGATTTACCGGGCTTTGAGATGTGCATTTAGGAGTGCATTCACTAATCCGAACACGTCCCTCTTATTTTCAGTAGGTACCAGATAGTAAGGTGTGTCCACGTAAGTCTGCTAATATAGTTGACGGACTGTTTATCATTTCTGTGAGTACATTAATGCAATATCCCTTGAATCAATGACACCTGCTCTTGAGGATGGTCTGGCGCAGTTAGCGGCAACGAATGCTGCAGCGCGGGCATCGTTCCCAGACCTCCCGCCTGACAGCAGGAACATTGCCATGCTGCAGAGAGCTAGTGGACACTGAAACCTTGGGAGATGGATTTGTGAGGGACTCATTCAGCATGACAAACAGGCAAATGTCCTCGAGTTCCTAAGTTTTGCTCATATCACTTGCAGGTCCCTCTGCAAAGCCCTGAGATGCTAGAGCCTGCTGCTTCACACTGACAAGTGGTGGGATGACTCTAATGTTATTGGTTATGACAATCTGTACAGCGCGTGTCACAGCTGAACTGTTTGTAGGCACTCAAATACCTTGTGACTTTTTCAGGAAACTATTTTTCCAAACCTCAGAATTAAGAAAAATGAATTCGTACATAAGGCATGCAGACCCCCGAGCGGGATCTCTTTCCCACATATCGGTCTTCAGAGCACTTCAAGCAACTGTCTATGTAGAGTTAAACATGATAGTAAGAATAATATTAAAATACTATCTGCAACATGAATAATAGTTGTACCACCAATTACAAAATGAATAACAATGATTTTTTTTTTACCACACTGACATAGCTAATTACAAAGTTAATTATACAGGTACTGAAATTATAAACCAGAGCAATAATAACTTTTAACAAACAGAATAATTGTGTACCGAGACATTGTTTAATGGCACAGGCATGTGCATACTCTAAATGCATTGCAATCAGTAACTGGTCACAATCATGTGCTTTATTAAATCCTTTCCTTAAACCACCTTCAATGTTTAATAGAAATATTAATACCACCTTCTGAAACACATATATTCATCACAAATTTACTGCTGTTGCGAGTACCATATTGTGCATTAACAAATACTATTATTGCAACTCAATACGACAGGTTTGAAAGGCTGAATTGATCTTATGACTCCCCTTTCAAAGAGAGGTCTAATTAACTAAGCTACACTTCTATCCATTACCAACACTGCTGGCTTAGAAGGTCCGTTCAGAAATTCCCAGAAGTCCTTGTGTTTTTATTTCAATCCCTGTGTTTTCCCAACCACTAGGCATGTACAGGAAACAGAAAGAATTTGGAGGTAGATCTGGGGAAAGAGCAGAAGATCGGTAATTGTACAATAATAACACTGGGAAGGCAAGGTTTCCAAAATATGAACTTCAAAAAAGGATGCTGGCCAGAGATATGACAACCTACATTGGTATGGCAATGGCCAGACGATTCGTACCTAAGGAGGTAACACTGCAGGAGACTAGCGGATGGAAATATGACAACCCTTTGTACATTGCAGCACAAAGATGGCCGCTGTGTAGGAGCTCTGCACAGGAGCTCCTGGGGTTTGGGATTACCTTTCTGGTATTAATCCTAGCTAAACCCTGATCCCCATCTTATAGAGTGGCCCTTACCCACACTTTCACGTACCGAAGCCGCTGTCGCCTGTGAGACAGCCGACATCGAATGCCGTGGTGGTGTCGACTTAATGACCCGTGGGACCTGCTGCGGACGGGTCGTGGAAAGGACTTGGAGTCATACCGACGCCCTGCAGGAGGGACCGGAGAGCATCTGGCTCCTTGCTGACCTTGCGACGAGCTGACGCCGAGCGGATCTTCCCGGTGAGTGCCCAGCAGTCTACCGCCCACTCGCCGACGTCCCATTTCAATCTTCTGGGCTCTGCTGAGATTGAGCAGCCAGCACCGGGCAGGAAGGACCGGAGAGCTGCTGGCTCCTAGCGGACCTGGCGAAGAGCTGGTACAGAGTAGGTCATCCTGGTGGGTGCCCTGCATTTTTGCCGCCTGTTTCAGACTTCTGGGCCCCGCTGAGGCCGAGCAGCATCCCGTATGCCGAGCGAGTGAAGACCGGGGGTCCTTGGATGTCTTCATGAGGATGCTCCTGACGGATTCCCTATCCCCTAAATGACGCCTGCCTGGGCATCTTGAGTCGCCCCTCGCTAGGGGTAGTGCGGTCCATGGTGGAGGGCGTAATTAATTCCTTCACTGCCGCATAGCCGGTCCCAGCACGAATGAGGCAACCACGAGGGAGCAGTCCTCCTCCCTTTTGACCTGCGAAGTGGCTAACTTTGTGGGAGCCAACACTCAGTGTCATCGTCCCCTATGTGCAGAGAAGCTGTCCCCCAGTGCCTGGAGGCCCAGACCTCCATTTTGTTGAGATATTCCCCTCTACCAGCTCCCTCTCCAAAGATGGCGCCCCCCTCCCTACTCATAATGGATATCAAAATAGGTCCACCAAACTAAGCCTGTAAAAGCGGCGGCCATCTTTGAATGGTGTCAACCTCCACCAGACAGTAAATGAATAAAATAGAAGACTCTAGCGAATAGGAGAAGGAAGGTGTTAGGCAGAAAGAGAGTGTTGGAAAACGAGGCAGTATCTGTGAGGCCTGCGCAAAAACATGACTACATTTGTCCTTCACTGGGAACCAAACACCCCATTGTAGCGCTTGACTCTCAGAGGGTAGCGTTGCAGAGCAGTCTAAGGCTTACTCAAGGGAGGTGGTGTAGGCTAGTAATCGCCATTTACCAGTACGCAGAAATAACACTCAATAATTGATTGTCCAGCCTGTACTTGGCTTTATAAAAGGAAGAGTACATTTATTAAACACACACACTACTCAATACTATGCAACAATTTACAAATATACATAAGCTGTTGGAATTACTTTGTGACATTGCATAACACTCCCACCCCTCCCGCAGGGGGGTGGGGTCTAGTACCACCACTCCCATGTATGCACATCATCTTGCCCCCTAATGCAGTGGGTTGAACATAACCTGGAGCGAGGGCCTTGCCCACTGGCACCATCCCAGTGGCACCCCACCCCATTATCTCAACAAGCCTTTATAACAGGAACACCTGCCATAGTGACACATCACCCTGACTGAGCATCTCATACGGACCATACAGTATACACCCCTGAATCACAGTGGCTAAGAATCTGGGTTGTTCATCACTTAATGCAGTAGCAAGAATATATGTCTAAGCATCCCTTTAGATTGGCAGGTACTTATCATATCAGAGAACAGTTATAATGCATTGCAATTAAAGTCCCTAAAAGGCATCACAATTATAATCACAGGATTAAGCATGTACAGCCAGACACCCTAGCAGGTATGCCCAGCAACATAACCCCACTTTGCTTATGGTTTCACAATACACATGTGACATCTAGTCCCTCAACAGAAACAACATCATGTAAGTGCACCTCTTGTGCAATTGCACCTCTTCACCTCTAGGGGATGCCTTTCTCAAGATATCCCCAGTTCAGCCCTTCACACCTTACTGCAGTCTCCAAACGCCCACACTCAGCTGCAGAACAAAAGTTCCAGCCCAAGGTTGGTTACGAAGCCTTGCTGAATCCTGGAGGGGTTGCTTCTTGCCAGCACCCAGAGACTTAGGGTAGGGACTTTACCTCTTTGTGCTGGGGGAGACTGCGTTGCTCCTGCAGCTCCCCCTGCACCTTTGCACTCATTTGGCGCACACGCCAAGAACCATCCTCTTTTCCTCGCAGGCCGGTCAGGGCCTGCAAGGCATTATGGTGCGAAGCGCTCCTTGTGCGTGCATATCGTAGTAGCGGCTCCCCCGCTGCTCGGGGAGAGCCGCGCTGGCCATGCCGGCGGCCTCACGCCGCATCCTCATCGTTGGGGGCCCGGTCCCACCCGGGCCCCATGCATGGCCTGGTGAGTTCCGCGACTCGGGGAGCCCACCCCCGGCCGCTCTTCACTTCTTTTCGGTGGCCCGGTCCCACCCGGGCACCCCGCCTTGCGTCCTCGTTGGGGAGCTGCTCGGGGACCCCACCCCCGGCGGCTCCCGCCGCCTCCCCGACTGGCCAGCACCCTTGCGTGCTGCCGCGGGAGCCGGCATGTCTCTTCTGGTCTGCCCGCTCCTGCAGGCAGACACGGGGACTCCTGCCGGTCCGGCTGGACCTCGGTGGAGTGCGGCGGCACTCCCCCCACCTTCTCCGTCACTTCGGGGCCCAGGGATGGGGTCCCGGGCCCCTGGGCCATCTTCACGGGGAGTGTGACGGCGCTCCCCGACTTATGCCTTGGCGTCGGGGCCCGGAGTTGGGGTGCCGGGCCCCTGGAGAATCTTCACGGGGAGCGCGACAGCGCTCCCCGGCTTATCTTCGGCCGTGAGGGGGGATGCGCGACGGCACGCCCCCCTCCGCTTTACCACCATCACCGGGGCCCGGAGTTGGGGGTCCCGGGCCCCTGAGCTTTCTTCGAGGGGGCGCGATGGCGCTCCCCCTCCCCCGATGTCATTGGGGGCCAGAGTGGGCTTCTGGCACCCCTCAGGGGCAAATTCACAAGGAGCGCGATGGCGCTCCCCGACTTTACTTCTTCCGGGGGCAGCCCCCGGGACCTGACCCACCCCGGGTGCATATTTGAGACTGACGGCGGAGCCCCACATGCTTTGTCGTCGGTCCAATTAGAGGTCAAAGGTCGCCTACCTTCTGGGGGGGGCGTATCTCGACCCCCAGGCGGCCGATTTTCACCATCTTGGCCTCTTTTTGCTCCTGGTGGCGCGCCCCAGCCACTGGGAGCACTTTCCTTCGCCCTCCTGGTCTCAAGGAGAGTGAACTCAGCAGGGAGCTGTCTTCACTGGCTCCCTGCGCCAGCCTTTCACCTGGCTCTCCTCCTGGGCCTCTCTTCTCCTTGCGCAGAGGCCCCGGCTTCTGCTCCCTGGACCTGGACTCCCCTTTTGGCGCAAGTCAGGGTCCTGGGACAGTCTGGAGGTTCTTCCTTCCAACTGCCCATGGCGCCAGGCTCCAGCACCAGTCTTCCTCAGCCGACCACACCCCAGAGGGGAAACATCCTTTACCACGAAACCATTACAACGCGGTATGGTTACATCGTGGTTTTCACAACGCAAGTCGTTACATCGACTTGCACTGGAGGGCGCTCTAGACTAAGGAATAGTGTGAATTACTATTCCAACACCTTCCCTACTGTACGTAGACTGGAGTTGAAATAGTAATTCACACTATTTCTAAGTCCAGCGCCCTCCAGCGCAAGTCGATGTAACGACTTGCGTTGTCAAGACCGCGATGTAACATACCGCGTTGCGATGGTACGCGTTGTATCATCATACATTTACCCCCGAGAGAGCTCCTCTTCCTGTGCAAGACCTTTTAAAAGAATTTGGAGGGGGCTGGTAGGAAGGCTCTGCTTGCCCTATCAGGCAGCGACATCACCTCTCTGCCCCTGCTCCCTCCTTCCTGCCTGCCCAGGCCTCTGGGATAGTTCAAAATGGCGTCGTCCAGGGGTCTCATGCCACATGGTCTCTGAAAAGCCTCTTCCCCCCTTTCTGCCTCCTCTCCAGAGCAGCTTGGTGCCTGGCACCAGGTGACAGCTGCTGATGGATAACCGGCAGACTCCACCCATCTTCTCTCCCTCTTGGAGAGGAGACCTTCGCCCTTGGAATGCTTCAGTTTGGAGAGGAAGGTCATTAATCCAGCCTGGCAGGGTCACACCCAGCCAGACTCTGGTTGTGAGCGGAGTTAGAGGAATATGACATTTCTGGATGACCCACAAGCAGTACAGATATGGCTTTGGACTCAGCAGAATACTTCTTCTCACCTACGTTACAGTGGACTTTAGTGCGTGTCTGGAATTTGTAGGCCCTAGGGAAGTGAAACTATCCCATGTGATCCCCATCCCTATAGGAGAATAATGGCGTGGTCCTTCAGTGAAAACAGTAAAGCCCACTGACTTTCCTTTACATTTTTCTTCCCATTGTATAAAGCCTATTCCTTGTCACCACCCAGCTCTACATAATTCCTGCCACACCATTCAATCTGTAGCTGCTCCAGGGCTGCGCACGCCAGGAATATCCCCTGCGCAGCCCCTACACGTGTGCACACGCATGTACACACGTGTCTGCATGTAACCAGCCCGGTGCCCTTTACTCCGGCTGCAGCGCAGCGGCCTACTCTCACCAGGGGACACAGGTAAAATCCACATGCAGTCTCTTTCATCATGAGTTTACTGTGGGTGAGTCCCAACTTATGAGGCTCTCCCACAGTTAAAGCTCAACAATTAGGTGTTCAAAAAGCGAAAAATCCGGGCAGCTCAGATGGTCAGAACCACCTTCTAACAGAGAGTCATAGCGAAATAAGGAAAGAAAGTGGAGAATAAAGAAAGAAAAAGAAAAAAGTGAAAAAAATGGATCAAAACTTAGAACCCTCAGGACTAAATGCCTTCACCATTAAATATCCACCCAATCTATCCAAAAATGCTGCAAAAAAGTTCAAACACAGAGACCCTTATTTCAGATCCTTATTTCTGCATCAACAAAGGCGTACTAACTAATGACCTCATCTTCCACACCAAAAAACGTGCACAATGGAGGAATATCTTCTACTCGATGCTTCGAATCTCCGATTCCAGAAAAACCTCACATACCCTCAAATTGATGTTATCCGCCTCAGACTTCTGTAATGCGAACGCCACTATATCCCTGTACAACAATGGTAATATCCTTATACAAGCCTCAAATGTCAATCTCGCTATTATAGACAAGATCTTCCCTATTCTCAAGAAAGCACTGAACAAGAAAAACCCACTCCCCATCATTAACCATCCTGATTACCCTGACGGTATTCCAACTCTACCACAATATCCAATGACTGCCTCAACTGTTCCTAAATCTCACCATTCCCCCAATATCGTCTACCCGTCCGTCACAACGGACCCAACCACCCCAGGGTCCCCAGGCCCAGATTGGACAAGGATCCACTTAGCCACAGGCCAGCCCAGTGCATACACCCCGACATCCTTGATGTCCAATGGAGGATCCTTCAACTCTGAACCCACTCCCGATAACACACTCGTCTCACCTACAGATGATCTGACCCGCATGGCTCCCCATGACCTGTCAACAACCCCGGTCTATGATCTGCTCCTCCCCCACTCGACACTTGTACCCCCCAACCTGATTCACCACTCTTCGATCATACCCCTCTCGGATGCAACAGGCCCTACCATGCTGTCACCTATCCAGGCCATCATCCATTCACATACGGTCCTTCCCCCAATCTGCCCTGATCAACTAACCCCATTGGAATCTAATAATGCTATCCTAATTCACCCAGACCGAACATGCGGACTCCCCTATCTAATAGATCGCACACCTCAACACTTAACTTGCTATCCTTATTCTGATTGGATCGCACGCGTCAACGAGATATCCCTCGGCCTATCCCATCTCAAGGACGAAATGCGAAATCTATCAACCATCACAAAAGAACTCCTAAACTCTCACAGAGCCACTAATGCCACCATGAACCGAATTAGTTACCAAACTAGCAGATATATCACCAAAAATCCACACCCTGAGTACACTACTCAGAATAATGTACCTTCCCCCAACGACCCTTCTCGTCCCAAGAGGCTAATTGCTGAGTTATGTGACATTGACAAAGGTGACCTCCTCCTATCTTATGCCAGTCCTTTAGACAACAGCAAGCCTCTACATGGTATTATTCAAACCATTCAAGCTAACCCTTACAAAGAACCTACTCACAACAACAGATATATAAATAGCAAAAACCTAAAAAATATCAACATAGTGCAGACGACCCTCACCCACTCTACTAGCAAACTGAAGTGCTTACTCCTCAACTGCAGATCAGCTAGCAAACATGCGTCCGACATCTACGATCTCATCCTCTCAAACGAGCTTGACATTGTTTTCCTTACTGAAACATGGCTAAATAGCTCCTTATCTACTATACTAGACCTACTGGACCCTCCTAGTCACGACATAATCCGCCTAGACAGACCCGTGAAACCTGGCGGTGGGTTAGCCTGCATTTACCAAAACACAATCTCAGTTAACCAAACAGACACCGTCTCTTTATCCACCTGTGAATATCTTTGCATCAACATCACGAACAACAATTGCCTCATTAGCAAACTTCACATAATATACCACCCCCGGTGATAATCTGCCGTTCATTGAACAGATAATGGAAATCATTACATCCAATGACAATTCACAAGTGTCGCATATTTTTCTAGGAGATTTCAATCGCCACTGGAATAATACGAATGATCATGCTGTAAGCTGTCTCGAATCCCTCCTGTCAGATCAGGATCTGACCCAATTCTGTGACAATCCAACCCACAACAAGGGAGAGACATTAGACCTCATCATAGCTAAAACATACAATGTCTCATTAGACTCCATTATCCCCTGTGATTGTTCTGACCATTACAGCATCTTCTTCTCTATCAATATTGAGGTGACTCCGAGAAGATGCCGACCTAAAAAAAAAAAAAAAATAGAAAAGGAATATCCAAAATATCAACCCTATCGATCTAGCAAACCGAAGCAACACCGACCTGATCCCCCAGACAGGCATGACAGACGTTCATGATCTCACAGACTTTTACAACTCCACTATTCTTGAAATACTTGACTCAACAGACACCCTCCAACAAAAAAACGTTTCCACCAAAATCTCCAAACCATGGTTCAACGAGAATCTGAACTCTGACCGGCGCAAGCTAAGATCAGCTGAACGAATATGGAGATCAATACCATCTATAGAACACCTAAATCACCTTAGAGCACTGAGGAATACATACAACAGGAAAATCTTAAAGGCTAAGGCGGACTTCTTTAGAACCCAGCTGAACCAAGCCATTAATCGTCCCAAAAAACTATTTGAAATAGTCAAACAACAATCGCTCAACACACCAAACGCTACGGAACTTAGAGAGTCGGCTACCCCCAACTGCGAGGAGCTTGGCAATTTCATCCTAGAAAAAATTAAAACCATTGAATACGACATACAATCTAAGAATGCCCCTCCTCCAACTACCGACCATGTGTCTACATTTTACTCCCAGGTCAAGGACCAATTTAGTACACCGACGGGAACTCTAAAAAACAATGCCACTTGGCACACCTTCAAGCCCTACACTGAAAACGACCTCTATATCAACCTTCTTGAGATTAATCCCTCCAATCACTTCACTGATCCACTACCTCCTTCCTTATTTAAAATGATAAAAACTTCTAATCTTCCCTTATGGTCAAAGATTGTAAACGCCTCTCTTAGGCAAGGCACCATACCTGACTGCCTTAAAGTAGGACAGGTAACACCCATACTAAAGAAAGTCAACTCCCTCTCCTCAGATCTCAACAACTACCATCCTATATCCAACATCCCCACTCTGATGAAACTACTAGAAAAATGTGTACTAATTCAATTATGCAACCACATTGAGAATTTCAACCTCCTAGACCAACACCAATCCGGATTCCATCAAGGACACAGCACTGAATCAGCACTCACCCACTAATGGACAACATATTAAAAATGCTAGACCATAATGAATCATGTCTCCTGATACTTCTTGACTTTTATCCTCCGCTTTCGATACGGTTAAACATGACAACCTACTGTCCCTTCTGGAACGAAGGATGGGCCTATCTGGTCCCGTGCTACAATGGTTTACTTCCTTCCTAAACAACAGAACCCACAGAATCAAGATGAAGCAATCACTCTCTCAACCCTCCATGGTCACCCTAGGGGTTCCACAGGGCACAGTACTATTACCCATTCTTTTCAATCTACTCATGGAACCCCTGGCAAACGCGCTGAACTCTGCAAACATTCTATATCATCTGTATGTAGATGACACACAAATGTATATGAAAATCTCCTCCCCAGAAGACTTCATCTCCCTCAACGCTATTCTGCATAATACTCAAAGTTGGCTCACTGACAAACACCTCATGCTCAACACCCAAAAAACGGAATTCCTCCTTATCTCCCTTCTCAACCACACACCCAAGATAGACCTCTGGCTGAAGCATCTAACTACCTTTGACTGCTCTCCACACATCCTTGACTCCGCTAAATCCTTGGGAATCACCTTTAGACAAACACTTGAATATGCAGGTGCATATCAGTAATGCCACCAAAGGAGCTAATCATCAGATGAGTATCCTAAGGAAACTTAAACCCTTCATCCCACAGGCCGACTTAAAAATGGCGGTACAAGCCCTAGTGTTGCCAAGATTGGACTACGGAAGCACCACTCCATGCGGTCTTCCCAAATACAAGCCGGCCCCGCTGAGGGCATCTCATAACGCTGCGGCCAGGCTGGTCTCTGGAACAAAAAGAAATAACCACATTTCCCGACCTTAAAAGAACTGAATTGGCTACCATATGAGGCAAGAATACAACTAAAGATCGCCTGCATGACCCATAAAGCCCTTCATCTCAAAAACCCAGTTACTTAGCACAAAAGCTAGTGCCGTCTGGAGGTTGCAGGCATTCGCGAAGCGTGAGCTCACTACTCCTGAAACCACAATCCTTCCACAAAAAGAGAACGTGCTGCAGAGCCTTCTCTGGTATCGCACCGAAGATTTGGAACTCCTTACCTCCAGATGTACGCTGAATCCCTTCCTCTTCCTCCTTCAAAAAAGAAGTAAAAAAGCTTCTAATGAACAAATTCACATCCTAAAACTTTAAATCATACATTACTGTTAGCAACATATGTTATCCTATCTACCACTGTCTACCTCTTTTTGTATTGAATGTCGATTACTGAATGTATGTATATTACCCCCTCAACCATCTGATGTTTCCGAACGTTGTAATGTAAAGCGCTCTGATACCCCTTAGGGTCATGTTCGCGCTATAAAAGTTTATTTATAAATAAATAAAATAAACCCTGGAAAGAGAAAGGTGAGATTTTTATAAGAGGAGGTCTATTGGGAAATGAAATGGGGCAAATCCTGGCTGTAGATATTAACCCTTCTCCTTTTATCATGCTAATCAAAGTA
The DNA here is from genome assembly GCA_963921515.1 of Calotriton arnoldi. Lineage (NCBI taxonomy): Eukaryota > Metazoa > Chordata > Amphibia > Caudata > Salamandridae > Calotriton > Calotriton arnoldi. The sequence continues at coordinate 1,909,811 of CAWUFW010001665.1, forward strand.
AAGGGTTCCATATCTAATGGAGTACACTGATAGGTACATATACTGATTGTACAATATTTTCCTAAGAGCTGAAGTTCTACATTTTGATTTATGTCGATTTGTGTAAGATAGGCCTGTACTGTGTACTTAGCCAAGACAACTCAGGCTGTGGTAAAAACTATGTAACATACAACTCAAAGTCAAAATGTACTTTATTCGGTTTTACATGACAACCATAACAGGACAATAAAAAACAAATACATCAAATAGAAAACAAACATAAAATAGCTATAATAGTAGATAAGTGAATAAAATCACATGAGCCAATTAACAACCCTTCTACAACTCACAGGCCGCATAGCGAAAGCTCAAGCATTGGCAGATTTTGCCATTATTCAGGAGTTTAAAGAAAATGAATAGATCTCTTAATAGGTTAAAAAATGAGTATTCCAAAAATGCGTTTTAGCATTCGACTCAGCGAATGTCATCTTAAGAAGGACCCAGTGAGCACAAACCCCAGTAATCTGGGTTTCAGTTTATCATCTAGGAGTCCATGTGCAGGAGACATCTGGAACACATAAGGTGAGTGCCTTCAAGTTCTGCTTTCCAGGGACCACAATCACGATGGCCCAAAGGTGCATAGAGTACATGTATACCAGCTATGATTGATTCCGGTGCTGTATATGGGACAGCCTTGAAAACAGATTTTGTTCAACTGCAAAGTTCCTGTTTGGTCTCAGCGAGCTCCCGCCTGGTTACTTGCCACCCACACACTTAATACTGTTGAGACATCTTGTTTACCTGCCTTCTGTGTAAACTACAGAGGTATCTGTCTGCTATGTAAGCCCTTATCGGCTTGTCTGTCTACTATGTAAGCATAGAATGGCTTGATTGCATGTAGGGTTTGGCTACCTGCTGTAAGCCTTAAACGGTATGATTGCATGTCTACTATGTAAGCTTTGGTGGGTAGGTTTGGCTCTCTGACATGTAAACTGTAGAAAGCACAAGTGTCTATCAGCTATGTAAACCCCACGGAGTCTATACGCCTGCACCGCCATGATTTTATTCTGGTCTGGTCACTGCTTGTCTCATTTGCTCCAGGGAACAACCAGAAGAACATTACTTCGGAGCCTGAAATCCTTGTATAAACTCTCCTCTATATATTTCCTATTACAGGCAAGTTGTGACGTCTCTAGTCATGTGTAATAAAGAAATAAGTTATTACAGTTGAGTTCTGACACCACAATGCCTGCTACCAGCAGCGAGGGTGAAAGGCAGGTCACAGGGCATAATAACAGATGAGGCTTAAGCAATGAAAACGAGAACAGGCTTTTCCCTTTTCTGATATGTTTTTCTAAAATGAAAAGATGGTCAGTAGAAAGATTGTTGATGGTAACGTTTATTTTTGCCACTTTACAGGGTATTACAGGAAAGACAACATCTGTGCATGTTTATACACAATTTAAGTCAAGGCATGTTTGAATTTGACTTAAATTAAATTCATTCTAATGTCATTATTGAAACAAATACTACCTGCTTTTTGGCATGTTTAATCTAACAATACAATTCCTGCTTTCCTTCTGATCTGCAATAATGCAGAAAAAGCAAGCCACCATTGACTGAGGTGGTTTGCGGAAAAGTGATAAGACCATGTATTAACAGGAATAAAATACCCTTTGACGTACGTTAAAAGGATTTTACAAGTCACCTCCAAGTTCCATGACCTTCTAAAGGAACTTGGCCTTGTGCCTCTATATGGCCATGGAAATCCTCAGTGACTAGCAATACCCTTATAAAGTACACAAGCGAGTACTTTAGCCCATCTATTATGCACTACTATGGAACTGCTCGTGGATAATTCATTATGTGATGACTTTTTGGAGTCTATAATAGTGAAAAGTCAGCTTAGACTGATTCTAACTCCTAAACAATGATCCTATTAGATATAGCATGATTTTATTGCCCTGGAAGTCTTGAATCCCAGAACTGTGTGTGATACATTGTGTCTGGCCATTAACTGCAAACATGCCTACAAACATGTTCAACATTATATATATACACGTCGATATTTACAATGACGAATAGTTTGCATTTGTTTTTATTCAACGCTCAAGTTTATTTCCTCAGTTATATTGTATGTTGTAAATATACATCCGACAGCACTTAAGGCTCCAACTAACATTGATTCGTGTATTCTGCCTGCAGAAAATAAACTGTCTACAGATAACTGATGAAACAACTAAACACATTTTAATACAGAGCAGGGTTAAAACTCTGAAAAAACACTCTAGGAACAAAAAACACAGTAGAGCCGGAGAAATACTCACAGTTGAAAAGATGCAACGCATAACTCAACCCCTGAAATACTTACACTGGTTGGCCAAAAAACAACATACATAATTCAAGATGGTCGAAGAATTTTATTAGATGAAGCTACAATATAATTTTAGAAAGCCATGTTATGGCAAAGACTGTCTCAGACTCTTCGATTCCCAGAGGGAAACTACACAGTCAAAAAGACATTTAAAAAATAGCACATTTAAAGGCAGTGTATTCTTAGACCAAGCCCTTCAGAGCATACTATGGATGTATGGGCCAGAACAATGCACAATTCAGGAAGGACGTAACTACAGGCCTGTTAAGAAAGAATTCCCTAGCAATATGAACCCAAGAAACCAGACTTTATACACACAATGATAGTGCTAACTTGCTTCTTTGATATAACGCAATAATGGAAGTCCTCATGACATGTTAACTTGCATTCTGGTCCTTTCATGAGAAGCAATGTATGCTTCCCAAGGACATGTACTGGGCATAAGGTCCTCTGGCCCCACGTTGGATGAAGCATGTGGATATCATTGTCCTCCACCCGAAACGTCAAGGTCACAAGAACTTCAATGCATATTAATTTCAAGAAGAATATATGGTTTAATGAGACACAAAAAGGTCCAAACAATCCTCTCAGTTTTAGGCTGAACATCACAGGTCCACATCGTGCATCAATGCAAGATCATCTGCCGGCTTTCTCTCTTGTGCAGACACGTTTCACACTGTTCACTCTGTGAAAGTTGTTGTCCACTCATATTGTCTGATTCAATAATATCCGTTCACTTTTTGCACCACCACATGAAGGACTAACTCAAGTCAATTGTGGGCTGTGGCAGCCCAACTGCAAAAAAATTATGGATTTAACCTAGATCTGTGACTGGGGGTGAATGTTTGATTTGTTCAGCATTCCGTCTATCATCTGGTTTTTTTTTTGCATTTGTCGCCCTAAGTGGGAAAGGTATGCCCAGACGTGGGTCACTTCTGCTCGCTATGCCACCAGATTTAAGCTTGCTAGTCTGATGAGGGGTGATACCCCAAAACCAGTCTGAGGATGCTTATTTCTGGTCCAGGGAGGACCTGGCTTGGAAGTTCGTGCTGGACTGTTCCCATGGGAGCAAGGTCAAGACTGATTTGCATATGGCTGGGTCTAAACTGGAATGGCTTGGCATGCAAAAAAAGATGGATTTAACCCAGATCTGTGACTGGGGGGTGAATGTTTGATTTGTACAGCATTACGTACATCATCTATTCTTTTTCCACTTACAGATTTGGGCAACATTATAATCGGTATAAAACAGATGTCTCGCTGTAAGCAGTGGCTCAATACTGTTGCAATTTAAGACTCCTTGGCCCACCTGAAACTTATTATGTTTTCACGGCTATGCCTGATACAAAGAGTGCGTACCAACTATATGATTGTAGCTTATTTCTTCAAGATCCGACAACACGCTTTGTTAATCATTTTGAAATGTATCAATTATTTCTACAAGGCAAATTGCATCACTGTTTTATGCATCTGAGAAATTAACTCGAGCCCATTAAAATCACGAACCGCTTGTTAATTCCCAAGACCAGTAGTTGATGTATGCATGATATGTATAATGCAAACATTTATATTTACTAAATTATGCTGCTGGGTTACAAAAATGATTTTGCATTGCTATGTTGAAGGTTTCACTGTCCCAATGTAATAATATTAAGGATTCTCGTTGTATGTGATTAACAAAGATGTGCCAAACACAAGTGGTTTATATGTTTGTAGATGTCAACCTCTCCCTCCCGACAATCACCCAGGCACACACCCCACAAGAGGAAGACCACCATCCACCTCCAAAACCACAGGGATTCAGCCCATGAACCCTGTGACTCACGGCTCGTGGTGGAGGACATTAGAATGGAATCAAAGGCAATTACATTGGGGGATCTGTATAGACCAATAATCTAGAACTCGCCTTCTTGAGCTTAATTGGATCTTAAAAAATCTAACCGTAGCTGTTTGAGATCGCTTATGAACTATGAATTAACATATATGCATAAAGAAATTACAAGTTGTTACCTATAATCTCAAATCTATGGAAAAGTCAGAATCGGCATGCTGGGTGGAGACGATGGGACAGCAAAGGGCAGGGCTTTAAGTGGGCTGGGTCCTGCCGGTGCTCAGCATCGGCAGTTCTAAAAAGCAGATGCTGAGATAGGACCCTATCTGTCGCTCCATTTTTGCACTTAGGGTAAAAAAAAAAATCTTAACTCTGCAGCAGTACCACTCTTCACTGCCTTAGAGGAGGTAACTTCAAAGAGACTCGTTATAGTTCTTTCACAGCCTCATTTCAAAACTGAAGCATTTTCAATATTATATACAACGAAGTCATATTTGTTGTTTATTTATCTTACACAAATAACAACCATTGGCAAAGCCAATAGCCCTGGCTTGTAGGTGTAATGTTACTTGTTGTAACATATATATGTATGCAATGACAGAAGCAGCAAAATACCAGTCGGGCAGCACACTATGCTAAGCACAGATTTTTACCATGCATATTTTTAAGCCACGCCTTAATTACATCGGCCACGCCCCTTTGAGAGACCTCCTAGTTTTTTCATTCCACTTAAAGCCCTGGCAGAGAATCAGAAAATTTTTACTTGTGTGTTTTTCTGAACATGCTGTTAGGACCAACAAATCACTCCCATTAATCATTGCAGACCGTCATAGCCTGGGCGCCACTATAATACTGGAATAGGAATCTGGAGTGGACTCCGGTAGCGGCTCCCTCTGATCCGGATTATTTATTTAACAGTTTTATACAGCACATTTCATCTCGCCTCGGAGCGATGGACAAGGCAGACCGATGCAGCTTTTCAAGTAAAACAACATGGAGCTCTCAGACAGGCTGAACATTGGCAGGCACTTTGTATTAACAATAATAAGTGCTGTCACTTCAGTCTCACGGACTGCGCCTTCACCGTGGTTATCTTTAATGCAGCAGGAGCTTCAGTAAGTGTCTCTGAACCCAGCCCTGGTCTGCTGTTCAGAGCAAATGACCCCCGCTGGAGAAGAGAAGTGCTCGCCGCTTATGAATATGACTCTCCATAATACTTTACAATTCATTCAGACCCACCACCAGGCCCCTGATGAGGGCCTGAAGATCCACAGATGGGCAGGCAGGAAATACAGCTAGGAGCACTGAAATACAGCTAGGAACACTGAAAAACAGCTAGGAGCAGTGAAAAACAGCAAGCGCAAAAGAACTCAACTTGGAAAATCTATACTTTAAGCATCACTGGGAAGCTAAGTGACCTTTGTAAACGCAGACACACAAATGTCACTCGAACACTCTCAAAGCGCAATAGCTTAAACCCTTAAGTGGTATGGATTTACTCCCACAGCGCTGAGGCCTTTTAGATGATCTTCCATGTATTCATTCAAAGCTTCCTTAAAAATAAAAAAATATTTGTTAAAGATACAGGGTCAAATCATGCGGGGTTTTTTCTCATTTTTTTTTTTTTTTTTAAATAGTTCAAGGTTTGTGGTTTTTGCAATACTTCAGTGCTTAATTTGTAAAAGAATGAGTGCCAGTGGCTGAAACTCTGCTCAGAAGTCCGCGGCCAGTGCAATTAAATGTCGTTGAGCCAAATGCAAAGGCCGCATAGTCTTGCGTCCGCCTCATGCCTTTTAATCAACTACCAGACACTCCCTGCCCCTTTTTAGGTCTCGCCTAGCGACGCAGCGCATGCGCTGCACGCTTGGCGAGATCTATTGTCGCCGATTTTCTTCCGAAGGGGGACAGGAGATGTGCACGCGTACGGAGGACAGGAGATGTGCACGCACGCGTACGGAGGACAGGAGATGTGCACGCACGCGTACGGAGGACAGGAGATGTGCTCGCAAAAGGCGGGAGGCAGCACTTCCGGCTTGGCGACTGGCACCTCATATTCATCTTTTTCTTCCTCCTATTGGTTCGACAAAAGCTGGTTAGTAACTGCATCACATCAAGGGGCTTCGCGCTTATCCACCAATCATATCAGTGTATATACGCCATCACACTTACTCCTCGCTAACTGTCTACCCAACCCGCGTGACCACACTGCTCATTAGGGCTCTCGCTCTCTCGGCGCTCGCGCTTCCATTACATGCGCGCGCAGTGAAGGCCCTCCCTACGCACTGCGTTCCCAGCAGCCGCCTCGGTCTCAACAGACTGTGACATGTCACCGGTGCTGCTGCCATCTCTCGGTGCTCGCGCTTCCATTACATGCGCGCGCAGTGACGGCCCTCCCTACGCACTGCGATCGCAGCAGCCGCCTCGGTCTCAACAGGCTGTGACATGTCACCGGTGCTGCTGCCAGCGCTGCATGCCAGGGCTTCCAGTCTGTCGAGCTTTCTTGTTATTGGTGCCTCGTTCTGAAAATACTCTTAACCTCGCCCTTCTCTCACTCGTCTCTTTCACCACAGATCCAGTGTCCCATCTGCCTGCCGGTTGTTCCTACGAGTAACCCTTTCCCCCTCTCTTTCGTATTTACACTACTGTTCAAGTAGTGTTTCAGCGCAATCCTCCTTTTCTCTTTTTGTGGCTCTTAGGGTCATTCTTCTCCTTTCCCCCCTTGAGGGCCTGCTGTCACCTTGACTAACCTTGGCCTCTGATGCATTATTTAACCCATTATGTTCGTAAATACATCCATCCCAGGTTGGAAAACAGCTTTCTGATAAAATCCAGAAGGCTACTGCGGATGGTGACTGTGAGCCCGGGCATTCTTAATGTAAGAGCCAGGCTCCAGTGACCCGGGCAGTGGAAACGGGGCCAGGGGGGCCGATGGAGCGCAGAGGGTGTGCGGGGATCGGAGGCTACTGTATCCGTGTCCTTCGCCGTGACCTTCACTGCGGCCGGCAGTCCTCCAGCCGGGCAAAAACTACTGCTCTGAGAACAAGCATTTGCAATGCAATAGGTCTCGCATTTTCGAAACTTTGACCTATTGGTATTGTAAAGGACTATGCCTTTTATTATTGCAGGTTTTTTAAACACATAAAAGGCATGGTCATTTACAATGCCAATAGCTCAAAATCTCGCAAATGCGAGACCTATTGCATTGCAAATGCTTGTTCACACTCTTACAGGTTCCCACTTTCTCCCCTCTTGCAGGTTCCTGCTTTCTCCCTTTATAACTGGTTTTCCGTCTTTCCGCTTCCTTTGTTTTTCCCTCTTTTGCTCTAGGTAAATGTCTGATGCAGAAAAAGTGCCAGTCCCTAAAAATGAGTGCCTGTGGCCCCCCACCGGCAACCACCAGCTCAAATTAAGCACTGAATACAATGTTGCAAAAATAAACACCAAAATAATAAAAATATTTTTTTCACTTCTCAGTCCATCAATCAGATCAAAACACCTAAGTGGCATGTTTTTCTGAAACAACTGTAACACTATTCAAGTTTGAACACAAGAGGAGGCCTAGTAGAACACTCCACCATTGGTGTCCTTCCACTGCAATCATTGAGGTTGCGGGCTACGCCCCCACCCACACCCACCAACATCCCACAGTGAGTTGTCTTGGTGAGCAGGTGAGGAATTGTCAAGGAGGAGCTTCATGACGACTTGAGGGGGATACTGTCCCACCTAGAAAACTTGGAAGGGTTGGATAAACAATACATTTTTAAGCACGTTTTCCCAAATATATTTCCAAATATATCAGCTAAAAAGCCATGGAATAGATGTTAGATATAGTCTTGAAGGGGAGCTCATGATGTAACTCAACAGGTTAAGTAAGGTCTGCTGCAGTAACCGGGAGCACCATTCTTCGACAGTAGGACATGCAGTATGTGCGTATCAGTAAATTATGTGCTTGGTAGAAACACTTGAGGTAAAGCAGAAACATAACAAGAAGAATAGTGATTACCCAGTGCTGGTTACTGCTGGATAGAGAGGTCTGCTTCGGTTCCTGCCAGGGCTAGACTCCTGTAAGGTGGATCGTAAGACGGCAAAACTTTCAGGAAAGGAGAGCACACTCTCTAGAGTCTGCTGCAAAAAAATATAGTGGGTGCAACTGCAATCTTTGGCAGGCCCCCCAATGACTGCCCTTTGTCCAACCTCAAAATAACCAATGTTGCCAGCCGCGTTGCCCCCAAAAACAAAATCCATTGGACAGGTATGAGAGATACCAAGATATTCAAGCTCAAGAACCTGGAAGGCAAGGTAGAATCTGCAGCACCAATGGCAACATCCAATGCGGATTCGGTCGTTTTAGATCGAAACAGGCTTGGCATCTGCCCAATCAGTAGGCATGGTTCCCAGGACTTACCTACACCCAGAAGTAAGGAAGAATCCTCAGGGAAGAGCTTACACGCCTCCTGTCTTCTGCCCTCAGTGAATTTTACTATTGCTGCTCTCAAATGTGAACCAACTAAACACTTGAGCATTCCAATCAATCACGCACAGTAACCAATCAAGACTCGCTCTCCTCAGACTCTGTACCTGGGTAGACCGCATGCCCCTCTTCTTATAAACGAATGCTGGCGTACTGGATCACAGCTACGAGTGCAGTGTGAGGTGATAAACGAAGCACGGATTCAAAGGCAGAACACCGACACACTTCGGAGGACGCCTTACTGAACAAAACCGGCCAGGTCATCTGTCTACTGCAACCCCCATCTTCAGCGGTTTACCTATAATACTGGTTTACGTGACGTAGTGAGCGTAAAATCGGACAGCCAGGTGGAGCACCCAACCTTGAGAACACTCTAACAGCACCAGGTGGAGCTCAATGTTAGATTAAAATCCTACATTTTCTTGGGCGGCGCTCTAAAGGATGACACAGAGAATTTAAGAAATTAGACTCTGTGCTCTGAGGCACGTGCCTCTGATTTTGCTGTTGAATATTTTGTGCCTGGCAGGTATACTGGTCCTCTGCTTCGGTGGGCTTTAGGGCACAGAAATCAGGAAATGCAGCTTTACTTGTAAACCCAAAAGCAGGGTTAGAAAGAGTTTGTAACAGAAAGCACGGGCTAGACAGTTCCCCGCTTAACAAAGAAAAAGACAAGGAGATAAAGAGATGGTCCAAAAATAAACAAGATAAATAGATGTTTAATACATATGCCTTACTAACCACAAAGTCAATGTGCACTAAATCAAGTGTGCCCTCATTATAAAAAAGGAGACATTGTTAGTAGTGCAATAAACTGATTTTACTCCAAGAAGTAAGTAAATTGCACATGGTTAAAAAGCAAACCACGTGCACCAAATCCGACAGAAAGCTGACCCTCACCCCAGACAATTTGATGTAGGCTTTGTAGGCTATTGAAGAAAGTGGATAGAAAAGTCTTCCTATGAGAAAAAGGCCAATTTTGCAAAAAAACACAATAGCGCATCTCTAATCGCTTTTTTGCTGTGACTTATAAACAAGTGCTGAGCTGCCAGATATTCAAAGACATCCAAAAATGACGAGTGCAAAAGATTCATGAATTGTGAATGTAGTATGTATGATGTCTGCACTGAATCTGGCATCTGCTCCACACCATTCTTGAAAATGTATTGATCTATTTATTATTCATTGAAAATATTTATAAAAATATAGTTAGGCTTGCTGCATATTATAGTAAACGCTTATTTTTTTATAGTTCCTGTGCTGCCATCACTTGATGCCATGCCATTGGCCACATTTTGTCATGTGACCATTATTCTAGATGCTTCTTCACATCGTCGTCCTCTCTTCCACCAAATTACTTTCCATATCATTCATGTAACCTAGAACTCTATTAGCAAGCATTCTTGACTGCCTACTCTGAAAATAAAACAGAATTAAAAAAATAACTTCCACAATGGAAACACAACCAAATAAAAAAGCAAAAACAATGTACAGAAATTGCAAATAAAGATGGCTTCACCTCAAAATATAGGAGCTTGACAGACAGAGGGGAGGATATTGAGGCAGGAGTAACTGATTGGCAGTCGGCTTCATAGGAAGATTCCCGCATAAGGAAGAGATACTCTCAATGGGATACATGTGATTTTCTGTTCCGCCAGATTCTGCTGCCTATAGACAAATCTGTCACTAGTGTATACTTCCACTAGTGTTCTAAACTAGCTATTACCCACAAGTATTATGAAAGAAAATTAAATAACGAAAATTAGGTGAAACATAAGTTCATAGTGCACAAGCACTTTAAATTACGGTCTGGGCACAGCCAATAAGTGAGGCACGAGAAAAGGGGAGTTTCAAGTGCCCTTCTTGGGAACAGAGACTGAGTTGAATGTGTATTTCAAGGACTGACGTACTTCTATTTGCAAAAATATTTGGGGGGAGGGATGTAAAGTAGCATCTTCGACGGTACAGAAGTAATTAAGATACAAGTACAACAGTTATTCATGAACACCTTGGTGTGCTGGTGCAAAGCACATCTTATCAGTTCTTCTCAAAGGGGGGGCTCTTATTTTGAAGAGGGGGTTTCAGTTGTGTATATCATAGTTCAGGTGTCAAAGTGTTGCATGTGAAAAGTTTAGAGGTTGGCGTGCCAATAAATTAACAGGGAGAGCCGAACCAGAGCTGAGCGAAGGGTCTGGCGTGGATCTTAGAACCCATGCACGAGCCGTGCCTTGAAAATATGCATTATGTTAATCATACAACAAACCACGTAAAATATGATAAAGTCTCTTCAAAGTTCAAAAAGTGTATTTCTTTAACGTGTGGAAGCTTTGGCATTATTAGGGAACATTATAGCACTGCACTGAGAAGTATTTATTAACCCCTTCGATGCTCGTGACGAGCTCAGCTCGTCATGCTGCGCGGTAGCGCTGTGCGCATGACGAGTTGAGCTCGTCACGACCACACCCGCGATCGGAATGTCCAGCACACGAGCGGAATTCCGATCGCGGTCAAGGGGTTAAAAGTGATGGTTTCTACAACTGGTAGTCTGAACTCACATATTCGAAAGTGCTTTCATACGCAATAATGAAGAAAAAAGATTTTTGGTGAAATAAAAAATTTGCCTTAGATCTCACAATTTAAGCATGGATGATTCAATCTAACAAGTTTTTCTGGTTTTACTCTGTAAACATCAGCCAGTAAATGGGTATCCATTTCTCTTTCCTTATGTTAAGGCTTTGTTTGTACCTCTTGGTGCTTTTTTTCTGCAGTTTTTAAAATATAGCACACACTCAACCCGAAGGTATTGGGGAGATTTACATGAGCATAAATTACATTACATAAGGTCACATGCATTGTTCATAGGCATGGGGAGATTAAGTGATTTGTTGAGCCAACTGCTGAGACTCGAACCTGGTTCCTGAGTTCTAAAGTCCGCAGCTCTTGCCGTAACACCACATCCCGGGTACAGGGAGGTAGGTCGAAGCCACATGAAAGCTCGGCTCATTATAGGCTCAAGGTTCCAACAGGACATCGAGCTGAGCCAGAGCCAGGCATCAGGTTCGAATCTGGCTCAAGCTTTCAGCATCTGGTCCACCTCTAGAAATGTTGGACATTAAGCTGTATAAATTGCAATACACACCGCTGAATATTCTCTTCTCCTCTTTAAGATGATTCAAGTCAAGTTTACGGAAGCCTATCACTATTATAAAGGCACAAGCACTACCTGTCAGGTTATGGGCCAGTTTCAAGGTATGTACTGCACAAACCCATACATGTATCAACCCATCACTAGCTCAAACTCAAGCACCCTCGTTGGGATCAGACAAACAAACCCGCCTTGTGTGCCTCCAAGCATCCAAGCCTGGAAATTATCTCCTAAACCCACCTCCTCTCTTGAGAGAAGAAGCCCCTGACTTTTTCTCCCATCACTGACCCTGACCTTGTAAATATGTGCATACACCAGATACCTGCACACACTGCTGCTTTTCCTTGTACATGAACAGAAGAGTCTGTGTGCTTGTGTTATGTATATACTCCTGGTATAGCTCACTATTCTTATATTAACCACCAACGATATTGTCCATATATCTGTAACAAACCTTAGGTACCACTTGATAAAGACTATTTGCAGCATTTGTGTTATAAAGGCTACTTATCAATAAACATTACAAAACAACAAGTTATATTAGAATAATTTTTAAAGAGGAGCATTCAGACTGCTTATAACACATGGCTGCAAATCACTCCTCTCTCTAAATTATCGCTGATGTGTGGATTTCATCAATATGATGTTTCTCTACAGTCAGATTCTTATGGGTTGTGACTGAGCCACCCTTTTAGATCTTGAATGAATATCATACACACCCTATGGTCTCCTCAGTCTGCTGAGGCTGGTCCTGTTGTGCGGCTGACCTGCCTCTGGGTGAGGAAGGGCAGGAAACGTTTCCACTGCTAGCGGCCACAGCATGAAACTCAGTCCTCCCACCTACCCCAGCACCTGCCAATCTCCAAAGACGTGCAAGAACCCCAGCCCAGGCTCATCCCTGCAGAGCTGGCGGACATTCCATTTGACCAGTTAGAAATGGCTTTACTTCTGTTGAAACATAAAGGATGACGGTGAAAGCGCTATTAAGAACAAGCAGAAAAAAACAACGTAAAGCCTATAGGTTGAATAAAAATGTCAACAGGCACTACAAGGTACTAATAACCAGAACCAAAATGCAACTAGATTCAGCCGTGGTATTCTCAACAGTAGTTCAGTAAATTTTCAAAGCCCATAATCAGCAAATGGATCCAGAAGAAACCATTGTCCCTAACTCGGTGCCTTCTAATCGAGACTTGGATGTTTTTAACCCCTGATGTCCTCAATAAGATGCACTGACAGTACACATGCCCATCTCACTTCAATGCTGCAGAGATAAGTTTTGCTTCTTTATTCAGTACAGAAATTTATGGTGTAGAACTGTGTAATATCTATCAGGGAATACAAATTCCCATATGACAATCTTCCTCTGGTCCCAAACACACTTCACTGGAGTAATGCAGCCTCCTGCAGTGCAGGAGAGCCCAACCCCTCAGGGGCCCCCTTTTAACCCAGAGCCAATGAACATCTGTGAGATATGGAGGAATGAGGGGCCCCTCTTCACATTCTGCAGGGGAGGGGGTATCATTTTGTTATGCCACCGGCAAAAACACGTGGTTCTCCAAATTCTCACAGTAAACCACCCACTTTTACACATAGCTGATCAAAGTCAGATAACAGAATGTCATAACTAGCATCCAGCATCATTGGTACTGTGAATGTATCGGGATGCCCACAGACATCTTTTGAAGATGTTCAACATTCACACTAGTATTTCACAATGGTTGTTGTGCAGTGGAGTAATGCAATTGACAAGTTAATTGTCCACACATTTTAGGGACACCCAGGAAAATATCAAACAAGATCACCAAAGAATTTTCACTTTCCGGTGAATTGCAGACCCAAACAATGTGCTCTATTCACGAACATCTTGACTGTGCTGAAATATACTTGCATCCAGGGCATTAAGTGGCCCGGGTCCTGCCGGTGCTCAGCACTGGCAGTTCTTAAAAGCAGGTGCCAAAAGGGGTCCCTAATGGGCTCTCCATTTGTACCTTCAGGTTGGGGAAAAAAAAAAAAAAAAAAAGAACTTAACTCTGCAATAGTACCACGCGTCACTGCTTTTGATGTAACTTCAAAAAGACTCATTTTTCAGTTTTGCACAGTGCAAACTTGGAGCAAACATAAGCACCAGTTACATTACACAAGGACATGTTCATGTTTTGAATCACAGGATGTTGAGCCGACGTGCGGCTTGAGCCTGCTTTCTCAGCTCGAAAGTCGGCAGCTCTAGCCTTAGCCACAACCACGCCGACAAGAACGGAAGCATTTTCAATAGTATATACAACGAAATCATAGAAGTTGCTAATTTATCTTATGCAATTACAACCATTGACAAAACCAATAGTGCTGGCCTGTTGTAGGTGTAATGTTATTTGTGTTACATATCTGGATGAATGGACAGAAGCAGCAAAATACCAGTTGGGCAGCACACCACGCTAAGTACAGATTTTTAGGTTAAGTGTTTTAAGCCACGCCCTTAATTACTTTGGCCACGTCCCTATAAGAGACCCCCCAGTTTTTTCATCCCACTTAAAGCCTTGCTTACATCTGCAAAAGTATGAAAGCTGCCCAAAGATCAAAAATATGATTCACGAACCAAATAAGTTAAATAACCTCAAGTGTGGAAGTGTACTGAGGTGGCAGTTTCTAAAAATGCGGCTTGCATAAAAAATGGAATGTTAGAGGAGTTGTGAAGTTCATGCAATATAAATTAGAGCCACGCCCACAAGATTGCATTTTTAGGGCATTCTCAAAAGCTCACAAATGAACTGGGCCCTTTTCTCAGAGCTCCTAAACTTGTACTAAAAGTTCCTGATGTAAGGAATGCAAATCTAGCATCAATCCACACGGTCTAGTTTAGTATTCAGAGAATGTGTGTAGAAGAGGTCACATTTATGAGAAATACTTGATTAAGAACAGAAAATCGCCAAACTTATAAAGGTCGAGTCCGAAAATGATGGAAATTAGCATGGGTTCAATCGATGTGAATGCCATATTTGCGCATTGTTCTAACTCAATGAAAATGGAAATGACAGTGAATTAGAAAACATTTTGAAGTTACACCTTGCAAACGAGTATGCGTTGCTAAAGAATTATTATTTTTTTTTAAATTGCAAATAGGCTCAAATCAAGGTGTCTGGAGAAAGTGTTGCTTATAAGTGCTATAAAAGGATTTTGGAATGGAGGTCGTCTGTGCTATTGTACTGGTGTGGGTAAAAGGTGCACTTTTCGGCTGCCATGGGCAGGGTGCAGGCAGAAGTCTGATATGCCATCACTGGGGCCTGGCTGTGCACAAAAGCACGGAGTTCTATTGTGCAAAAAACAGTGACCTGGCTAATTTAAAACCTGGTCAGGTGCCCGATAATAGTGGAGCCAAATGTAATTATTTCTTTGCCTATTATTTCTCAGCTGCAGAAGGGGGGGGCCTGCTGCGCGCGGAGGGTATTGGAAAATTCCTCCAGTAAAGGACGTTCGGAGCCGCAGTCGCCCTCGGTGGATCCTTCAACCTGTCGGGCGGTTCGATTCCATGGATTAAAGGCTGATCACATACAACGAGCAGGGAAAGAACGGGGGAGGGGCAAGAATTAGAAAGCCCGGGGCCGCGGTAATCCCACCTGCTGCGGGACGTATGCAGATAATTCACCTACGCTGTTTACTAATTAACATTCACGGAGATAGGATTTGTTAACAGTAAACCAATTATAACGGCCAGATTTTAATCTGGAAATAGAAAATGTCTCTAGAAAGCGGCGCAGAATGTTAAATGGTAAGCAAAACCATAACACGTAAAGTATTCATTTTTTTTTTAACTGGCTACCTGCTTAAAACACTGGCGTCCATAACCCAAGGATCCGAAGAACGGAGCTTCCCTCGAGGAGTGTGAAAAGCACTTGGAAAGTGGCTTTGTGCAGCGACGTCACTGGCTGAGGAGCCGTCTGCTGGCGGCCGGTAGAGTACCTCAAACAGCGCCGCAGCGCCCCTCCCAGGTGAGGCTGGGCTCATCGCATAACCCTCACCAGGGCGCGTTCAAAGCCATTTTCAAAGAGACAGGAAATGGGTTTAAGCACTGCTCGGGCGCTGTAGAAAGAAACATTCAAATATTAAAAGTTTCAGTGGAATCCCTGACTCTTTTTAAGTGGGGCTCGGCTATATATTTCATAAGTGCTGAAAGTTCCCAGGCGGCAACATAATGGAAGCTACTTACTGCATGTCTAAAAACAGGTGTGTTTTAAAAATACCCTTGAACCAGGAAACTCCGCGCCTAGCCAGTCCCCATTAAAGGGGAGGGTAAATATCCGGGTCAAGCGAAGCCCATATTCTCGGAAGTGCGATGACAGGCGCAGCGCAAAGCATCAATCATTGGCGAAGTTAGTAGGCCTCACGCATGACACCAGGGTAAAGAGCTAACAGCATTATGGTCTGATACTTGCCTAATACCCCCTCCCTTCCCTAGGACATATACCCTTGGTGGAATGAGGGACCCTCCCAACTCCCTTGGAGGCTCCCGCCCCCCACTTTCCCCCAAGGCAAAACAATGCAAACACCACAACTGTTTGGATTAGGGGTCGTAGTAACCCCGGCCGTATTTTATTACATAAAAATCTTAACACATTAATAAATCACTTATTTACATTATGTACAATACGCAGAAAGTCCAAGACATTGATAGGTACATGGTGTCAATTGGCTAACCTTAACATGTTTCTAATACAGAGCCAATCCTATCATAATCTAAGTGATGAAGATATTAACTTTCTGCGTATCCCTGTTAGAGCCTACGGCAAGGTCAATGACTGGCGTTCCCAGATTCTGATCCAGCTAGGTCCACACCTCCTTACCGGCGTGACCTTGCGTAAGGGGCCCAGCTTACCGGATGGATACCTCCCCCGGGCCCCCCCTACGCCCTCAACGTTCAACTCCATAAAAGGGGGGCGCGGCAATTATGCCTCCTTGCGCCCTTGAGCGCATGCGCATGGGGGATTGGCCAACCAGCCTACTGGAAGCGAGACTTCCCTTCCCCCCGCACCCCTCCAACCTACCGGCTGTAACTGCCCCTGGAGTTCCAATGAGAGACCCTCTATTTTACAATGGTGCTGCCCGCTAAGGACCGAAAACTATGCTCACCAATCATGACCTTACCGCCTGACCAAGGAAAAACGCCCAAAAATACGACCGAGTTTGTTATCCTGAAATATTGACAATGCTCATTTTGGCTTAGTTGGCAACCGTACCGACACTCGTATGCATCACTGGCACATCTTGAAATAACGTTTCTTTGTATTATTGCTTTAAGGGAGCTGGGCTGCGATTGGAAGGAGAGTTGGAAGAAGGAAGCATAAAATAGTAAAATAGTCCATACTGCACAGCAATACAAGATTTGGCGTCAGCAGTGGAAGGATACAACTCATCCAATCAATGGATGGTGAAACTGAAATGTTTTTTTAGTGGGACAAGGGCAGGGAGTAAACCCACTGAACGAGGAGTTGGAAACCAAGACAGACTAGAAAGCTATCACGTCACAGGGAAGGAATGGACACAAAGCCCACTCGAAGATTTAATTGGACACAACAAGTTTGATGCCATGCTAAATCTTTCTTTAGGTGAGACCTAAAACAAGCATTGGCGTAGGGGGAATACTGGTGTGCCAAGAGACTGGATTTGCCAATGCTTGTTTCTAAAGCATTGTTAAAAGAAAATAAAACATTTAAATACTGGAAGAAAAGCAAACAGATATTAAGGTATCTTGAAGAAATAATATTTTAAATCTTTTTAAACGGCATGGTTTATTTTTCAAATACATTTCACAAAGGAAATTCTGAATAGAATTTAAATAGCTTGTTGCGTGGGAGCTAGCTTACAAAATAACACGAGCGCTAGTTGAGTGTACCAAGAAAAAAAAAACAAGCGCTGTCTGATGCATTAAATAAGAAGTGTGAGAATTTAAAGGTAAATTCTTGCAAAGGCCTAATGTACTCTCCACGGGACTCTGACCTGAAACAAATGCTCCAGCCACTGGGTGCTCTGAAGCAATCCAGAGAGCAGATGTATGGATCTCCAGAAGAAGAAACATCTAATTTCAGTCATATTAAGTATACTTTCTGCCTCAAACATCAGCTGAGTGAGCACAGCAGCTCATCCCTCCCCCAGCGCAATAAACGCTGCCCTTTATTGTCAAGGCAGGGGTGTTCAAACAACATGTGAAATGCAGGAGATAAAACACAATAATCCTATAAATTATGATGTATAGTCAAACCCCCAGCAAAAAGTTATACCAGTTGCTGTGGTTTTACAGATGAGCTCGGAAAGGTGGGGAGCAACAACAAGAGCTATAGTGAGTGGGATGTGATGGGCAAGCAGCACATAGGGAAAGCAGCAAGAAAACACATGCACTCCCCAGTGGCATATCACAAAAAGTGCCCCCCCGCAGAATGAGATGAGGTGCCCCGGAGTCTCTCCTATATTGCAGATATTGA
Organism: Calotriton arnoldi; assembly: GCA_963921515.1. Classification (NCBI taxonomy): domain Eukaryota; kingdom Metazoa; phylum Chordata; class Amphibia; order Caudata; family Salamandridae; genus Calotriton; species Calotriton arnoldi. The sequence continues at coordinate 1,928,081 of CAWUFW010001665.1, forward strand.
TTGGCCTTAGTCTGATTGGGAGCCCCCTAAAGGGCTGATGGGTCCAATTAGGGTTGGGAGGGCCCCCTGCCAGCAGAGGCTCCCGGGGTCTGTGTTGCACCCCTGGCACTCCCATTAATTACTCAAAGAACAAGCACTGACACAGCCAATAGGTCTCGCCGAGCTAATGTGGGTGCAGAGCTGTGGGATTTGACAATATTTGCCAGTAAACTATTGCCTAAAAAAGTTTTTAAAAAAAATCAAAATACTGGAGGAAATGCGTATATACCTTATGGTATCTCAAAACTGTAGATTGGATTACATTTTTTCAATCTTTATAAATGCATGGTTTATGTTTCAAACATTGTTCACTCGGGAAACTGATCAAAATTTAAAAATAATAAGGTAGTATCAGAATGTAAAGGGAAACACTCGCCAAGGCCTAATTTACTTTCCATAAGATTCAGCCATAGTCTTCTGTATTAGCACAGGGTGCAGATTTATGAGGCTCGATGAGAAGTGTCATGTTAGATACACCTTGTGCCTCAGAGGCCAGCTGGGAATGCAGTAGATTGCACTTTCCCCAGCCTCATATAAGCCTTTGTGTGCAAAAGTTCATGCTTTCATGCAATATGTGGAATACAGGAAATGAAGGAAAAACAACCCTTAAAAGTTTGCTTTTCAGCCATACCCCAGCAAAAATATCCGTGTTGCTGTGCTTTTACAGACAAGCTGGGGCATGTGGGGAGCAACACAGGCAGTGTGGGGTGGGGGATATTTGACCGGTGAAAGCAGCACATGAGGGAGAAAACTAGAAGACACATGCACTCTTGTGGAGTGCTGAATGAAAAAAGAAAAAAGTAGTTACATAAATGTGAGCAGTCAAAGGATAAAAGTCAGCCAATTAAAAGAATAGTGTAGAGGCTAAGATCCAAGGAAGGAACAAACATAAGAGGAGGAAGGAAAGCGATTGAGTAGGAAGCAGGAAATGGGTGTGACAATAAAACCAACCAGTGCTAAGCAATGGCTGGCCCACGGCACACCCTAAGTATTGGTACTGTGCTCAACAGGTCTTCAACAACAGCTAGCTAAAGGCTGTCCATACACAAGACTTAGGGCCTAGAGAGAGGTTTCTACCTTTTCAAGAAATAAAGCCCGAAGTTATAAGCCATTTTACTTCCTGATGAAAATCCACACCTTTGCATTATTTTCCCCATGAAATTCCTGCATGGTTGAAATAATAATATTCAAATATTATCCTTGCAGCAAGATGTCAGGCCTAACACCATGTATGGGTTCCCAGGTCCTGACTGACAATAAACAGGTCAACGAAATAGATTGGTAACAAATGTAGTTATTTTAAAGCATATTCCATGCATGCTGCTTTGACATTTGCATAATTTAGGGTAAAATATTCATCATGAGCAGAACTGAACCATATGGTGCTGACTCAAACCGCAGGGTATTAAAAAACTGAATTGCTTCTTTAGAAAGAGATCATTCTCGAGTTGTGCCATGTCAGGTGCACATAGTACTTGCAGTTCAGCTTATTATGTATTTGCTTTCTGATTCTTTCTTTACTTAAAAATATTAAACTAAAACAAATTCACAAAAACACAGATAAACACACTCATATGAATTACATCGGACAAAGTACAACTTATGAAATACCACTACATTCGCAATCACAAAATGGAAGTCGTTACATAAACAATACATGCATATAATGTCCTACATCGACACTGCCACTTCATTAGTACATCTATACTATCCCTAAGCCTAAACTTACTCCTCACCCTGTCGCTGATCCCATCTCTAACCCTAACTTATATTCACTGCAACACTATGCTTTACAATAATTGGAACCTCGATGCTAAACCTAATGCAAAGACTAAGCCCAGAACTAACATTGAGCCTATTGCTAAATCGAACCCCCAACTCCAACTACAAACCTTACTCTAACCTTATCCCAAGCCAATTGAAATTCCTAGCGCAACCTTAAACCCTACCTAACCTTAAGCCTGCTTAGCTTTATCTTGACCCTATCGCTAACCTAAAACATAATCCTAGCTATGCTCTTAACCATAGTCCTAATCCTAAAAGTAACACAATCAATTATCCTGATTTTTAATGGAACCTCCAAGGACTGCCGTACCTGCTGTGTCTGCTCATCCCACTTAGGTTGGCGACAAGACTTGGCTAGAAATGGAAGTCCTTTACATGTGGCCCTAAAATTTAAAAAGAAAGTGTGCTGTGGAGCGGGCCCTTTCGACCTCAATGTCAGTACGTCTCAGTGGTAGAAGAAGGGGCTCGAGCATAAGTGTCCTCAAGCCCCTCAAGCATCCTCTATGACATGAGGCCTAAACGCCAGAAGATCAGGCAAGTAGAAATGGCTACCATTGCATGGTCAGATCTGCCAATCTAACTGCCCCTATTCGTCCCCACTCCCATTGGCCACAAGGCCACTATGGAACAGGAAGCCTTACCCGCCTCTTGCTCTGAGTTTCTGAAACACAAGTCAGCAGAGCAGCAACTAAACATAGGCTGATTCGCTGACTGCAATTCTACAGCGATTGCGACATATTAAGAGTCTCTTGGAACTGATCTCAATGACCCAGGTTCCCAAACAAATTGCACTTCAGCTTTTTTCTGAGGAGACTAAGGGCCAGATGTAGGTAAAATCAAATTTGCGAGTCCTTAATAGCGAATTTTACCGATTCGCTATTAAGGACTCGCAAAATTGAATGTAGGTAGGAATCGCTAATATATTAGCGATTCCTTAATATTCCTTAATAACGAATCGCAAATTGAGATTAGTTAATAAGGAATACCTACCCATTCATTCCTATCTGCTAGGAGGCCCATAGGAATGAATGGGAAGATATTCACTATTTGCGATTCGCTATTAAAGAATCGCAAATAGCGGGAGCTATTTCAAGGGTGCCAGGGTGTCAAAAAGGACACCCTGATGCACACCTGAAATGTGCATGTGTGCACATGTGGCGCACATACATGCCCTAAGGGCATGAATGTGTGCCACATGGCACTTTAAAAAAGCAAAAAGTGCTTTTTATAGAAATCGCTAATTACCACCAACTTGAAGTTGGTGGTAATTAGCGATTCCTTAAGGCTAAAGTGCACTTTCTTTTGTGTTATTTTACATTGCATTTAAGGAATCGCAATTTGCGATTCCTTAATGTAAGAGCAAAATAAGGAATCGCAATTTTGCAATTCCTTATTTTGCTAGTAGGTTTAAACTCACCTACATTGCTCGCAGCCAAATAGCGATCGGAAACGCTGAATTTCAGCGTTAGCGCTCGCTATTTGGCCACCTACATCTGACCCACAGTGAGGTGGTCTTTGTTAGATCAATAGGAAGACAGTTCCAGAAACAAGGGCCTTAGACAGAAAAGGGGCAGCAACCTAGTTTAGAAAACCTGGGGCTTCCAGCAATTTATGTTTGATACTGTGAAGATCTCTGATGGATATTTACCAACTTAGTTTAGCAGAGACACAGACTGGGGCAGAGTCTTTTGAAGGCCAGACAGCATGTATTGATATTAATGTGTGCTTTCACTGGAGCCAATGGAGTGATTTTCAGACCAGCTGGCTGCAGAAGGTCTATCAGAAAGGCAGAGAGGCATACATGTAAAGCACTGCAGTAGTCCGCCAGCAACCTTTTCCATGCTCCCACATGCAAGAGCAGGTGAAGGATTGATTAGATTTTTTTTCTCCCAAAAACAGCTCCTAACCACTGATTTGGAGAGCCGGAGTCATACTGGTGCCAATCTAGGTTTTTAAATATGACTTCTGGCTTCAGAGCTTGACCAAAGACCACGGGAAGGCTGAAAGGCGAGGAAGATGTTTTGCCTCTGCAACAAAAAGTAATCATTTCAGTTTTGGAAGCCACGGGTTGTATGGCATTCTAGGACCACACCCAGAATTGTTTGCAAAGATTCTAGAGCTACAATGGAGTAAGAATTTTTGGACAGCTTGATCTACAGCTGCATATAGTCGCATAGGATTGTGCATATTCTGTAGTCAGGGAAGAGCTGAAAGAGTTAACACAGACAGATGTTTTAAAGTATTGGCGACAGGGGTGGTCCCTGAGGCACCCCGCAGACCAGATTGGTTAGTTTGGAGAAAAAAGTGCCAACTTTAACTTCCCGAGTCTGATCCTGCAAGAAGGGCTTGAACCAGCAGATGGTGCAGGGTTGCAGATAGGCCACGAAATGTAATAAAGTGCTAAGATCCAGCATGGCAGTCTGCTCTCTCTCCCCAAGAGGGCTGATTCTGTTCCATGCTTTGGCCTAATTTTCAGAATGAAATGACGATAAGAGATGATAAGTGTTAAGGTAATTTTCAAGTTGTTGGTTTGCCAGTGTTTCTGATATTTATAAAAGCAAGAATATAGTGTTGCCATTGGATGTAAGACAGAGGGTGAAGACCACACCCGGACCACTGAAACTAAAAACTCCTTACCACACTGTCTACCTTTTGCGAAATCTGTCAGTTCTGTGGCCCAGTACTATGTCATGAACTGCTTCCTTTTCATCAACGTATGTTTCCATTCCTCCCCTGTCTCACACAAACAATTGAGCCACTCTTGTGTATGTGCGTAAATGTTTTCATTTGCATTCATTATACTACCACTGTGGTGCCTCATTATCCATGGTTCTAAAGAATACTGCAAATGGTTCCCCTGTATGGAAATAGTTTATACATGCCATTGTACAAAAATATAACCTAAGTTAAATGAAAAGATTATCCATACTAATACATCCTTGCATATCCAAGATGTCTTTGTTCCTACAGGCTACAGCATCCAGCATGTCGAAAATGCACACCGGAAGGGAGGAGGACTCTACATGATCCTTGAGTTCTCCTAGTTCTGCACCTAGACCAGCAAACAACACAGAACTCCCTGGAGCCTCTCCCATGCTACTTTCCACTCTCAATCTATCCCATCCACAGGACTGCTGGACAGAAGAAAGAAGACAGAGACAAATTCTCAGAACTCCTGACTATCTCATCCATCCGGCATGCTCACGCCACCATCGTTCAACCTCATAGACAATTTTAGCATGAAAAAAAGAAGAGACATCCTCTTTAACCTAATTGACATCTCAATGTGGTACACAGTGTCATCCAACCGATGAATTTTAGGGGCCAAATCATCACCAACCATCCAATGCACACCTACCTTAACCCATTATTGCATTGATCACCTCTCAACGTCCATCACCTTGCTCATTGTCCTATCAACACACCATGGACAACCCTAAAGAGAACAACAAACCTTCATATGCCACAAAGATTTCCCCATCAACAACCTAAAGTCCAAACTGATCTCTCGCCTGCACACTACACCACTACCCTCTACGCCACTCTGTACCACTACACTCTAATCTACTGTGCACCACTGCACTCTATGACACTGCATTCTATGCCACTTCACTCTACGACTCTCTACTCTACTCTGCACCGCTGTATTCTATGCCAGTGCACTTTACCCCACTTTATTATGCACCATTGCACTCTACACCACTGCAGTCTAGGCCACTCCACTGTACACCACTACACTCTACGCCACTCTTCACTGCACTCTCCGCCAATGTATCCTATGCCACTACTCTATGCCAGTCCACTCTACCCAGCACCACTCCACTGTATTCTGCACAACTCCACTCTACACCACGTCACTCTACTCTGAAATAATCTACTCTACACCAATCTACTTCACTCTGCACCACTCCACTTTACTCTATTCTGCCCCACTCTGCTCTACGCCACTGCACTCTACCCTGCATCACTCCACTCTACGCCAATTCACTCTACTCTGAAGTAATCAATTCTATGCCATTAAACTATATGCCACTCTACTCCACTAAGCGCCACTTCACCCTATGTCAGTGCACTCTAGGTTGCACCACCCTACTCTGCACTACTCTATGCCACTGCACTCTACACCAACTACTCTGCATCACTGCACTCTACACCATTGTACTCTGCCACTGCACTCTACACCACTCTATTCTACTTTGCACCACTATACTGCACGCCACTGCTCTCTGCACCACTCTACGCCTCTCTACACCATTGTGCTCTATGTCACTGCACTCTAAGCCACTCTATTCTACTCTGCACCACTGTACTCTACACCACTACTCTCTTCACCACTCTTCTCTGTGCCACTGCACTCTACTCTACACCACTCAACTCTACGCCACTCTACTTGATTTACGCCACTACACTTTGCATCACTCCACGACACTCTAATCTATTCTGCACCACTGAACTCTATACCACTCTATGCCACTGCACTCTATTTTACACCTCTGCACTCTACCCTGCACCACTCCACTCTATGCCACTTCACTCTACTATGAAACAATATATTTTACGCCACTGCACTCTACGTCACTTAATTCTATGCATTGCACTCTACACCACTTTATTCAAAACCAATGCACTTTATGCCTGTCTACTCTACACCATTGTATGTTACGCCACTTCACTCAAGGCTACTCTGCAAACTACACTCTACGATACTCCACTCTATGATATCCTACTCCATTAAACTCCACTCACCTCTACAACACTCTACTCCACTCTATGCCACTCTACCACAATACTCCACTCTAAGACGCTTTATGCAGCTCCTTCTATGCTACTCTAACCCACTTTACTTCACTCTAGTCTACAACACACTACTCCACTCTATGCCACTCGACACCACAACACTCTATGCCATTCCACTCTCCTACACTACTCCACTCTATGCCACTCTACTCTACTCCACTCTATGCCCTTCCACTCTAAGACACTCTACTCCCTCCACGACACTCCACAACACTCTAAACCACTCCACGCCACTCCATGTCCCTTAACTCTATGCTACTCTACGCCACGCTAGCCATTCCATAACACTCCACTCTTCTCCACTTTATAACACTCCACTCCACGTCACTCTCCTTTACCCCACTAACTTTTAGCGATGCTGAACACCAGCTATGTGCAACATGGCTAAAACATATTGGCAGAGCCAATAGCTTTTGCATAAGCGAGACCTACTGGCTTTGTCAATGCTCGTTTTTAAGTCTGCCTTCACAGAGCAGCAGTTGCTAGACATTATGTGATCAACCTAAAAAAGAGCTTTCAGGACTACCACAGATAGGGGCCTTGGCTCCACCCTCATGTTGATGGACAGGAATACATGTCTCGATTGGGCAGAAGTTGTGCGTCTCCACAGAAAAAGCGCTTACCTTCCAACAGCTGTAATCCTTTGTGCAGCAAGTTGTGTGAGCCAGAGTTCTACATCAAGTCTAGCTATTGTGTTACAACAGAGCTTAGCCTTCAGGGCAAACTCATGCCACTGTAATGCTATATGTCTCCTAGATAATTAGATAATGGTGGTGTGTGTTCTTCTCTGGCAGAAGCACAGATGGGAGGAGGGCAGTCAGGAGGAATTTGTTGTTGTATTGCAGTTCTGGCCTCCTCCTGCCTTCTCTTTGCATAATCGACTTCAGGAATACCTTAAGATGGCACCCCTTGAGAGAAAGGTATTTTCTTTCTAATTCCTACTTTTAAGATATATGGCCTTTAGAGACTTTAAGTTACTCAGCTCCCAAAAGTTAACTGAATTATTAAATTTAATTACATAATTACAATTCTAATATTATGTTTAATTTACTTCCAATTTAAACTTAAAATAAATTAATTTACTTATTTAATATACTGTAATTTAAGTTACCTTTCTCTGAATCCTAAAAACCCTGTACTGTCCATTAACGATTCCCTTCCCTTAAGCCTAAAGCTCCCTTACTACCTATTAATGCTACCCATCCCTTTACCTTAAAAACCCTTTCCTACCCCTTAATGCAACCCTACCATGAATACTAAAAACCCCTAACAACTCTAAATGCAATCTTTCCTTGAACCCTAAAAACACCTTAAAAAACCCAACACTACCCTTTCATGAACCCTACAAACTCCTTACTACCCCTCACAGCCACCATTCCTCAAACCCAAAAAATCACATACATTCCCCTTAACGCTACCCTTCCACATATCAGAAAAACGTACTACCTCTTAACGATAGCCTTCCATGAACCCTAAAAGCTGCTTGCTACTCCTTAACGCTACCCATTGCTGAACCCTAAAAATCCCTTACTATTCCTAAATGCTACCCATCCCTAAATCTTAAAACCTGTACTACTGCTTAATGCTACCCTTCCCTGACCCTTAAGAACCCCTTAACACTACCCTGCCCTAATCCCTATAAACCCCATCCCTGAACGTTAAAAACTGCTTGCTACTCCTTAACGCTACCAATCCCTCAATCCTAAAAACCTGTACTACTGCTTAATGCTACTCTTCCTTGACCCCTAGGGAATAAAGCACTTTACAACGTGTGCTTTTACTACGCGGTATTTAACAACGCGGTCGTTACAACGACAGCGTTGTTACAACGCGATGCCATTACTACGCGTCATTACATCGACTTGCAGTAGATGGCGCCGTAACATTAGGAATGTATAATTTACTATTCCAACTGCAGCCTACGCAACAGTGGGGAAGGTGTTGGAATAGTAAATTATACTATTCCTTATGTTAGAGCGCCATCTACTGCAAGTCGATGTAGTGACTTGCGTAGTAATGGCATTGCGTTGTAAAGGCATCGCGGTCTAATGACCGCGATGTAAAGGTTGTTTCCCCCCTGAATATAGCACGTTACAAGGAAACCCTTAACGCTACCCTTCCCTAATCCCTACAAACCACACCACCCCTTAAAGCCCCTTACTATTCCTCAACTGTACCTTCACTGAACCCAACAAACCCATACTACCCCTTAAAGCTACCCATCTCTAACCCTTAAAAAACATTATGACCCATTAACACTGGCCTTCCCTGAATCCTGCAAACACATACCTCTTAATGTTAGACATCCCTGAACCTTAAAACCCTTACTACCCCTCAATTCTACCCTTCCCTTACTGCTAAAACCCCTTACTACCCCTTAAAACTATCCTTCCCTGAAGCCAACAAACCAATACTACCCTTTAAAGCTACCTATCCCTGAACCATCAGACTTATTACCACTTAACGCAACCAATCTCTGAACCCTAAAGACCTTTACTACCCTCTAACGCTCCCCACCCTTGAAACATAAAAAACCCTGACTACTCCTTAACTCTATTCTTCCCTGAGCCCTACAAACCCCATACTATCCCTTAATACTACCCTTGTCTAAACCCTTAAAAACTCCTTACTACCCCTTAGCACTACCCTTCACTGAACCTGAAAAAACCCTTACAACCGCTTAACGCTACTCTTACCATAAACCAAAAAAAACCTTAACAATAACCTTCCCTGAACCCTACAAACCCATTATCTCCTATTGCTACCCTTTTCTGAACCCTAAAAAGCTCTTACTACCCTTTAACACTATCCTTCCATGAACCTTAAAAACTCCTTACTACCCCTTAATGCTATCCTTCCCAAAAACTTAAAAGCCCCTTACCAGCTTTTTATGCAGAGGTCTGTGGGGCATGCCCTCACGGGGGCCTGTGGCAGCATTCCCAGGGGGGGCGCAAATGCCTCAGTAAGTAGTTGTAAATGAAGATGGCCTAAAAGAAGATCTCTGTTTATTTTTCACAGCCTGTGTTCATTTACATGAAGTGGTCGAAGTTAGGGTTGCCACTTTTCACAGAGAAAAATATCGGCCATCTGTTCACGTCTTAAGATTCTGCAATGGCTTAGACATGATTAGGTAGAACTATTTATGAACTTGTCTGTATTCATTCTTAACATGGCTATTCTGTACTTTATGTATCAGTCAGGGGGTCATTAGGGCAGCTGTAGAACACATTTTAAAGTGTTTTCTTTTAACATTTTCTGTTTAAAATATGTGCTGATAACAGGAAAAAATAACAGCTTTATGTGATTTTTCAAATGTTTGCACCAGACATTAAAATACCGTTCATGCCGGCAACTGTGATCCTAAGCCCTGTGATGGCAGGGTAAAAAACATAGCTAAAAACAATAACATATTCTATAGGTATTTTGTTGTTTTTTCACCTTCATGGCAACTGAATATAAAATAATGCACACATCTTAAATGAAAAATAAATGCAATTATACTAATTGGTGGGAAATGCCCTCTTAAGTTATGAAACATCAATTGGTTAATATGATCACTACAGATGTCTGTTTGTGAGACCAGACAGTCACAGAATTTAACCCTGCTTGCTGCAGTGCATAATAGTGACTTGTGTATTTATAGTGCTATGCGGTCCAAACATGTAAACAGAAAGCACTGTGAATATTTAAGTCATTTTTTTAAACTGTTATTACTCACAATATAAGATAGGCTGCCACACAATGATTTATCGTATATGAGAAAACAAGTGCTTTCGAAAAATACTCATTAGTAATAGCTAACCTGACTGTACCTGGTGCAGACCTTTGTATAAGTCAACTAAAAGGATACTTTGCCAAAACTCACCATCCTTACATTATCTTATCATGATAGGAAGTGACTCCTTAATTTAAAGCAGTTTAGCGCAACCCCCCTGTCAGCACCCTCCAAGTACTCCAGGTCCCAATTAACAATTCAGGGATGCTTGTTTTTAACAAAATGTATGGAAACTGTTTTTGTAAAATTAAAAGCAGCCTGGCCCTTTTACACCTGGCCAACTTCGACCTTTGTTTACATTCACATGTCCTCTCAGGAGAGTTGAGAGGGTGGCAGGGGAGAGGCAAAAAGGTCACATTCAGAGCCCTGATCATCCTGACCGCTGAAGCCTCAAAGTAATGGCCCAGAAAAAAGCAGAACAGAGCAAAATCCCTGGCCAGTGTCAAAGAGATGGCCCAAAAAAGGGGGTGCTATGTGGGGTCTAATTTTATTGTTTACAAATGGACAGACAGCTTCTACACTTCCTCAAAGATATGCCTTGAAGAAGGTGTTGAGAAATGCGGGCTAATTTTTTTTAAAGTGCCATTAATGCCATTAGTGTAGCAGGTGCATTGGCACTTGGGCAATGGTGTGAGGGGCCACTGCATTCCAGTTAAGGATATGTTACTAGCAAAAATGGGGGTGGGGAGCCATTTTACTTGAAGCATTGGGTCCCAAGTCCCCCTTGCTGCATAGGGAACAGGTCCCAAGCAACAGGGGGTGGGGCTTTTTATCGTTTTTTGGCACAAAGGGACAGACAGCCTGCCTTGAGCCTCAGGCCTAGGATTGATGGCCCAGTAGTGTGGGTAGAATTGTAGGTATCATTGGTGCTGTTTTACCATCATTCTTTGCTTGTATTTGGGCTTGGTGCACCCTTGCTGTGCCACTGTTGCTTTGGGCATTGAACCAATAGCCCAAAAAAGGAGAACATTGAAGCAGAGAACACCTTAGTTTGGGCCCCTGAGAGATGGCTGAAAGAAGGATGGGGTCGGTTTAACAAGGGGCAGATGAGACTGCCTGCTTCACAAGTCATTAGCTCTCATTAGTGAGGCAGGTGAAGTGGCACTGGGGCCCTGGACTGTGAAGGGCCCACTGCTTCACAATTATGGCTGTCTTACTTTACAATAGCGACATAGTGGATAGCACTGTGGCTGATGGCACCCTTCGTGCAAAGAGGCGGGCACTAAATGGGAGGTCATTTTTTCTGAAAAGGGACACTGTCTGTTTCAAGATTGGAGTGATGGTGGGGAAGGGGTGAAAGTGCAGAGGTGTTTGCCTGCTACTCAGGGCTGCAGCTATCATTAGTGCAGAAGGTACAATTGCATTGGGGCCCAGGAGTGTGAGGGGTTAACAAGACCTCAAATAATGGGAGTAGTGGGTTTTGTTTATTTCAGGTTTAAAAAAAACGTATTTTCTCATTTAGAAGTCTCACATTTAGTGTGGTTTATGAGATACTAGAAAGGTACCCTTGAAGTGATCTCAGATGCTCCGCACCTGCACTTAGCCATGCCCCTCTCACTTCCCCAAGCCTTTCCATAAAGTTTTGGAAGAGGGCCCGATTAAAAAAAAAATCGGTAGGGAGAACACAGAGTAAAAACTTTTGAAGACCTCCGCCTTAATGCTTCCCTTTCCTGAACCCTACAAACTCCTAACTATCCCTAAATGCTAACTCAGGGACTCTGCCGGCTGAAAACAGGGGTTACAAAGGGCGAAATAATGGGAAAAAGTGGATTTCCAATTATTGAATCCCCCAGTAATTCCTCATTTCTAAGACAACCCTCAGCGTCCTACTTGTGATCCCAGTTACTTCTATTGCCAACTTCCTTCCTGCAATTATCAATGCTCCCAGTGTCAGGAACTCTGGCGGGGAGTTACCAGGCAATATCAGGGGCGCCATTAGAAGGCACTTAGTGGCGTCGAGCAATACAGAACTCTTTAAAGAGTTATAAGAACGTTTTTTAAGGCATCGGTGGAAGCACTTCCAGGACTACATTCGGTTGTTTATTTACAGTGGAGCAGTGCTTCATTGACATTTGGGAGAAATGAGCAACATCCCATTAAACAAGTCATTTACATTGACGGAGGCGTTGCTGTATACGCAATTCGATAGTAAGAGTACTACAACCAGTTATCATGACATTACCACAAATTTAGAGATAACATGCAAGCATTGTTTTGGTCTGGTTTTCCTCAATTATTAGTGTAAAATTAGCACTAACGTTTTACTTTTACTCTGATAGTAATGGGCATTGAATGCAGTATGTTTCTCCTAATGTAAATCAGTGTTAGATGCACTGAAAACCATTTGCCACACATTTAATCTAATTTGTTTTGCTGCTTCCCACATATTCTAAATGACCCTCAAAGTAGCATGTCCACGAATGACACAATACATCAAATATTAGTGCATGGCTAGTCTAAATGTTTCACAGTAATGGCCTGTCTAGGTAGGTAAACTCCCTTTTAAGTTCTGGCTTGACTGCACAGCTGTTTGGATGAAATATTTTTAGCAATTCCTTAAAATATGTATAATGGGGCCTTGACTTGGCTCCACCCAGAGTAGCATTAGTCTATCTCCTATCAGTTGGTGATGTATCATTGCGCTACCCTTGATGTGCTTCCATTAGAACTCGAAAACTGAAAACTAAACTCAGTTGTCACACTCAGTTCTCTTTCTCCTATATACATTCTACACAGAAAGCAATATTTTTGCTACTTTTCACCCAGCACTGGCAAAGCCTGGAGGACAGGCTTTATTATGATAAACAAAATCTGTGCATACAATGCATGCAAACAGCATTTGTGAATGCCTGTGTTTACATTAATGTCAAGCCTATTAGCTTTGCCATTGCTTATTTTATGTTTGTGTTTGGAAATATTGTTTTGTAGAACAGTTACGGGTCAACACCATGAGATAAACATTCAATAACCGGTGTTAAGTCCTTATCAGATCGTCTATCTTATTTTCTCTTCAGTAGAAATAAAGTGTTGGCATCATAAGACGGAAGCCTTAAAATATGTTTTCTTACAATACTCAAGAGGGGTATGAGGTATAGTAGATATAGACTGGGACATGCAAGGGATAAATGAGCATTGGGTTTATGTTCCCAGTTCTACCACTTACTTCCAGTATAAAAAAAAAAACAGTAGAGCCAGGCAGACGCTATACCACTGGCTCCCACAACTTCCTTTAGGATATTTTAATCCTCAGTATCGAAGACCGTAGAGAGGTCCAACAGCATGCTGATTCTGGTGGCACATACTGTGGTACTATTTGTATCAGTGATTCATTTTTGTATTTCTCCTTCTACAGCACTAAGAGAGCCCTTCGTCACTAAGAAAGAGCTTATCAAGCACTAGACTTTGGATCTCATAGCTTAGAATAATAGTTTAGAAATAAATAATTTTAAGGACAGGGGAAGAAACTTATCTGAATGTGCCCTTAAGGCCCACATGTATATTTCAGGCCAACTCAACTGACTTTCGTTTTGAAATACAACTATCAAACACTCTTTTCCTCTCAATATCTGTTTTTCTCAGTTATGTAGTTGGCTAAAAAAGATCTGCCATGTGTCCAGGTACTTGTTGTATCGTTAGCCATGACTTCTCACATACAATGGAAGTCTGTTGTAGCACCACTGACAAGACCACAGTGGTCCCCAGAGGTCTTTAGATCATCGCCTTCACGTGGTGCATGAGCCGATCTGCGGGCAAGCTAGCGTCCAGAGGGTGTAGGCCAATATCTTCCAAGGTTAAGGCACGGGTAACTCAGTTGACTCCTTGTAGGTGGCACCGGTGCATAGGTGGTTTCACTCTCGCAGTCTCTGAATTTCAAGCGAGTTCTTTGCCTCCTTCTCACTTACAAATCACTGACAAATTCCAAAATCCGCAAAATCGCCAATTGCACAATATTGGTGCCTGGGAAGAAGTGAGGCCCCTGGCCTGCTGCACACTCGAAACATGTGTTTAATTAAACAATCGCAGCATCCCATTATGAAAATTGCTGCGATATTTTGAGCGCGTGGGCAGAAGCTGGAAGTATCTGGGGGGTTCTGGTGCCAGACCCAGCAGATGGTCCTTTGGAGCGCGGCAGAGACAACACACACACACCACGATCGACAGACTGCTGCAAAAGCAGAAATAGTATCTGCTGATAAAAGTGAAATAAAAGCTTGCATGACACTTTATTAGAGATCACTTGCTTTTATGTAAGGTGTTGTTATCCCAGCCCAGTGATATTCACTGCAACATCAGCAGGGAATGGAGCTGCTGAGACTCAAACACATGGCTTTTAGGGTGTAGTAACAGCATTATTCCACTGAGCCATCTTTCTGGCTCAGTGGTCACTATTTACTCTTATGAGCAAAGTATCTTTAATCAACAGTAAAGCTGCTCTGGGCAAGTGAGCTAGTCACCTGTTTATCCTGGTAACTGGCTGCAAATGAGTCTCCGCTGGAGTGTGAGTTGAGAGTGTAAGGGCCAGGTCCTCAACACCTTGCAGATGGCCAGTGGAATGATTTGGTGACTTTAGCCTGGTTTCATGCATGCAGCTGTTAATGACAGTAAGACAGATCAGTGGGTTGAGTGGTTGCTGTTGAGCACTGTGTGCAGGTCGGAGGTTTGAATCCCGGCAAGGTCGACTTCAGCCTTTTTAATTTCTTAGGACAATAAAATGAGTTCAGTTTTTACTATGTAGTAACAATTAAATTAATATTTTTTGGTAAAGCGCTTTAGATAAAAGTGCTGTTTAAGAAGCAGATTATTATTAATTTATTAATATTATAAATATTACCCAGTGGCGGTCACTAATAACTTTGGCATCATTTGATGAATCACCACTAAACTTTTAGAAAAAGTGCTCTTTTTTGACTAGTTTGCGCATGAAAAGTTTCAGGGTGATCAGTTAAGCAGGGGCTGAGAAAAAAAGGGGCTCCAAAAAACATGTTTTCTCCATTCATTTTCCCATAGGAACTTTAGACACAGCTACAGCCTAAACCGGTAAACAGATTTACAACAAATTTGGCAGAAAGTTAGATCTAGGGCCAGAAAGAGCTCTTTTTGTGTTTTGGTGTAAATCCGTCCTGTCGTTTTTGAGCAATTAATGCTAAAAAAAATTGTACATCTAGGGACACGGAGGCCCCATGGATCTTAACAAATCTCAATCTGAGATCTAATTTGGCTGCCACCATCTCAACCAGGAAGTGGTGGCAGCCGAGCCCAGAGTCTTAAGAAAAAAACCAAAAAAAAAAAGGACACAAGGAGGCAGGGTAAGAATACCCAGACCTCCTAGGCCTGGTGGTGCTGTCCCAGAGGGAACCCGCTTGGGGCCAAAAATGTTTTTTTTATTTTTCGCAAGTTTGTGGAGGATCCGCGAATCCGTGCCAAAATTGAAAAAAAAACAAGCACAGTCTACGGTACTTGTTTTTATTAAGCCCCCTCCACTGGATGGGCCGGGGAAACAATTGTTTATATTTTGGGGGAGGGGGTGCCCATGGCCCTCCTCCCTATGCCGATCTTGGCCCCGGTAATCCCATCCTCCAGGGCCCTGAACTATTTACTGGGGGAGAGGGGCATGCAGCCCTCTCTCTGTGCCAGTTTCACCTCTGAGCACCCCATCCCCTGAGGACCGGCAGCATTGTAATGAGGGAGGGGATACGCGGCCCCCCTCCCAGGGCCGATTTTTGCTCCGGGGACACTATTTGCTGAGGCCTAGCCATATTTGTAAAGGTGGAGTGGGGCACGCAACCCCACCTCCCCGGGCTGATTTTGGCCCCGGGGACCCCATCTCCTGGGGCTCAGCCGCATGTGTAAAGGGGAGGGGACATGTGGCCCACCTCCCGAGCCTCTCGAGGCCCCAGGGACCCCACCCCCCGGGGGCACGAACTCTAGGAAAAGGGAGGGGGATGCACAACCCCCCCGCACTCAGCCATTAATGGCCCCCGGGAGCCCACCCCTGGGGCAGGCTCAGCAGTTATGTCCCTGGGTGCCCACATTGGTGCGGGCAGGGATACCTGTGTTTGCTCCCACCAAAACCGAGTCCGCTCCCAGCAGCGGGGAGCTTGAAAAATGACCACCCCCCGCTGGACGCAGAATTGAGATCTGTTTCCCTGCCCGCAGTGAAATGTTCAGTAACAACGCAACGTTTTAAACTCTAAAAACCACAGAAATTCACCAGTAATGGTTAGAATTATCTCAAGTAACTATAACTCATGCCCTTGCCATGTACTGCTAATTACCTCACATATTACATCACTCATAACATCTTTTATCACATCATGAATAATATCACTGCAACATTTGAAGTGAGAAAGCTGTGCATGGTGGGGGCGCAAGTTATAGTTACCTTAGGGCACGAGCTATAGTAGCTTGAGATAACTCTAACTATAACTGGTGAATTTCTAGAATTTAAAACATTAAGCTGTTACTGAACATTTCACCCAACTATAATGTTGCTTTAACCTTTGTTTTTCCAATATATATATATATATATATATATATATATATATATATATATATATATATATATATATATATATATATATATATATATATATATTAACAACAGAGTTTGTCCCAAACAGAGATGCACTCGCAGAAAGGTAAAAATGTGGTTTATTCCAGAAATGCAGCAAACTCTGTAAGTTTCACAAGGCCTAATGTGTTTCGGGCTCCCCGCCCTTGATCACAGGCCAGCGTGACTGATGAGCACAAAGACAGAGCAAATAAATGCCTCATTTAAATACACCAATCGTCCTCAGGTGAGCCTCCAGTGAGGTAAAGTGCATCATGGTAATTGAAGTTCTGTATAACACATATTTCCCCTGAGTGGGAGCCCGAAACGCGTTAGGCCTTGTGAAACTTACCGAGTTTGCTGCATTTCTGGAATAAACCACATTTTAACCTTTCTGCGAGTGCATCTCTGTTTGGGACAAACTTTGATGTTAATATTAAGCGGCCTGTCCAGCCACGGAGATTGCACGGCTGCGAAATACAAGGCAGATCTAAGGGAATGTGATATTCAGTCACACACGGAGCAGCAAGGTTTGGATATATTTTCATGCAGTAAGTTGGGTGAAACGATGTTGGAATGCCCACTGAGGCAATTTACTTTGAAAAGTGATGGAGCACACCCACTGAGGGGAAATATGTGTTATACAGAACTGCAATTACCATGATGCACTTTACCTCACTGGAGGCTCACCTGAGGGCGATTGGTGTATTTAAATGAGGCATTTGTTTGCTCTGTCTTTGTGCCTCAACAGTCACGCTGGCCTGTGATCAAGGGCGGGGAGCCCGAAACGTGTTAGACCTTGTGAAACTTACCGAGTTTGCTGCAATTCTAGAATAAACCACATTTTAACATTTTAACATTTCTGCGAGTGCATCTCTGTTTGGGACAAACTCTGTTGTTAATATATATATACATATATAAACATATAAGTGTATGAGTGACATTGTTACTGCCGTGTGTGAATAAACATACGCCTTTCACCATTCAGAGTGTCGGCGCTGTGATATATATATATATATATATATATATATATATATATATAACCTATGGCAGTAGTATATTCACTACCGTCCAGTTAATGAGTCCGGCAAAATATCCAATTTTGTCATCAGCTTTATTTAAGTACAAAGGAGCATCATCCAGCCTATGGATGATGCTCTTACAGGAGGTGAGGTTAAAAAGTAGCCTTTTTAAAACCCAATGTGGACGTTTACTTACAGCCTATTGGCAAGCAATACAATCAGAGATGGGACAGGACTGTGGGTGTGATGTACAACTTAATGCCCCCAAGGCATTGCTGTTTGACTTACTGAAAATCTCTGACCTCACGAACAACAGCCGTATGTGGCATGCTACAGCTCTATTAGTCACTACTCTGGTATCTGGCGTAGTGGAAATCCAAAACCTTCCCTGGCGGGAGATGAAAGGCTAATATAATAACTTAATGACCAAATACATATATCTCAAGAAATCTCTGGACCTTCTAACCTGAAAACTGGCTATTAGTGTAATATTTCAGCTCTAGTGGGGATTTGATGGACATATGAGTATATCACTTACATGTGTCACCACTTTGAACATCATCTCTGACCAGGTAAAAAGAAAGTTATAAACAAACAGTGGGCCATGCTGGAAACCGGAAAGTTGAAGTGGGAAAAACCTCTGTTTTCCTTTAAAAGGGCTGGAAGCCTTAAAGACAGTTTGGTGCACACCCGACCAAATAAGAACCCAGAAACCAGAAGTACTGTACTGGATACCTGGGGAGTCCCCAATGTCGCAGGACACTACGCATGCAGAAATTGTAGCGTATGTCACTTGACAACAACCTCAAAAACACTCAACCTGGAACTTGGCAAATCAGAAAACATACTAACTGCAACTCATCCAATGTGGTTTACTTGAAAACATGCCTGTGCAATCTCCATTATATTCGCATGACTATGAGAAAAATCAAGACACGCATCTACGAACATCGCAGTAACATTTGTTGCAAACGAAATACAACTAAGATGACATATCACTTTCTGAAAGAAGGCCACACCCCTAATGACATGAAATAGGCTATAATTGAACAACTAGACGGGAACGTCAATTCTGAAAGGAAATTGTCTGAAAAGGAACAGCGTTGGATTTATCAACTTTCCACACAAATAACAGGTCTGAATGACATCATCCCATGAAACAGTATCCAACTATAATGTGACCACCTCCTAATCTATGCTGTTTGGCTTCAAGGAGCTTACACCAAGATAATGTCTCCCTTTGACCATAAGTTGCCTCCTGTCCTCTACTCTCTAACGGTCTATCCTTGCGGGATATATTTCATTTCCCATAATCGATGTGCTTTGCCTCGAATGAGCTTATGCTAAGATAATGCCTCCTTATGAAGACAATTTGCCTTATGCACACTATCCTGTAATGGTCTAATCTTGGGGAACATATTTCACTATACCTGAATCCCATGGCACATTATGAAGCAATATGTCAATTATACAAACTGCATCAGCGTGATGGAAATATTTCCTCAAGGAGGATTTTGCTGATATTTTGACATATTTTACAGTTATGTGCACAAAAATGTTTCCCATTTCGTCTTTTTTTAGTCTCTACTGTGCTTTTCACAAGCCGCAAACGTGTGCTGAAGCTTTAGCAAATGTCTGTCTCTCTTCCCACGGTGCTATCAACAGAGCCATCATCACGCCACTATACGTGTGACATGTGCTGGCAGGCGCCTTCCTGGACGCTGCCGACACGCCCATGTGCATGCGAGGCTTGGCCACAGTGCTCCAACCATTTAATAGGCAGTGAATGCGGGGCAAGGTAAGAAGCGGAGCTCTGGTGACCTCAATGTAGGTTTGGACACAGGCAATCACCCTTGACGAAGTAAGTGCCGGTGATGGGGGGCTCAGCAGGAGTACCTTTTTTCTGGCAATAACTCAACATTGATTGGAATCATTAAGCGGTGTGTGATTCTTACAGTGTGTGACTTCAGGGCTCAACCCCTTCCCCCCCTCCCCCCACAGAGTATCCAGGTAGTAAGATACTACCTATCGACAAGTATGTTAATCAAGTCTTAATAATATATCATATTGTGTGTGATTATCACTGTTATATTATTCATCACGGGCCATATTACTAAAAGCGGTGCAATTCACAAACCTCGCCCAGCCGATATATAGCAGTGCATGTTGTTTTCAACTGGCACTGCCCAAAAACAGCACAATGCATGATCCAATCTCTGCTGCATTGTGTGTTTACATTACTGTTTATTGATGCATGCCACAGACATCACGCCTGCCGAAATATAGCAGTGCATGTTGAGCCACCAGGCACTGCACAGAAAGTATCACGTTGCAGGATACCACCTGCACATTAGTCTGCAAGAGAGTTAATGCAGAACCACTTAGAGCAGCATGTTGTAGTTTCAATTCAAGGGCTCGGTGGTTCCATTTAGGATTGGACCGTTTGCATGATGGCGTAAGTTAGCAGAGAGTGCTTAGTCTTTGACCCTTGTTTGTATTGTCTACTAAAGTACAAATGATGAGTCTCTCTCCTTTTATTCCACACAGAAACTCAAATGGAGTAATTCAGAAATCCATAAGTTAGGCAATGTAAAACTATTGCATGCCTTAGTGCGCACGAGATCTTGGTCCTGAGGAAAGCCATACTGACCCCCTGGGGTGGCATAGACATTATGGCTGAAACATGTTGACCTTTATGAAGAATGTGAGAGGTCACTAATTCCTCAACACGCATCCACCACTGATTTTAATCCTTGTCTAAGGGTACCATTATTAAAAACAAAATACACCACTTTGTTGGGCAACCCAGAAGACAATTTTAATTCACTTCCAAATCTCATTTGAGGTAAAGAAAAAAAAAGAAATAAAACCAGCTCCTCTGTAATCAGGCGTCGAAGCACACCCGTGACACGCTAGGAGTCTCGGGTAGGACCCCAATGATGAAGCATGCCACCAACTAGGTTGGTGGGTGAGGAGTCTTTTATACAAACCTAAAGACGTTTTTCTCACACTCAGTGTGAGGCAATCTTTAAGGAACCTGGTAGCTTGCTCGGTCCTCCTTGATTAGTGATAGTGATATGGGAAGGTGAGGAGGCTCTCACTTCTTGCTCTCCTCTTTGTTACCCTTTCTATATGGGTATACAAACATGACATGCTACGCTTGTTTCTTTTGTATAGAGGATAACCCTAATGACTGATGTATAGACCTGACAGATTAGATAGATTAAATTAGACTAGATAGATTGGAAATGGGGTTAGCCCTTTTGGTGTTACTGTATTAATTCTTTTGGTCTTTTACTCTCTCAGTGTTGTTTGAATGCTCAGTTAGGCACTCTGCCGGATAAAGAAAGAGGGTATATATATATACCTTTCTTCTTTTGGTTACCTACGAAGAAGTGAAATGTACTTTAGAGTGGGAACGGTGCAGATTGTATCTTGGAAGAACATATGCTAGGATATGTTGCCTGATGTGACATGGCAGTTGTATATGGTACTGTTCTGTGGTATGTATTGATGTTATGTACCTGCATTTGCACTGTATCTTTATAAAAGAGAAATAGAAATTTACAAAATGTAAATAGAAAAATATGAAAAGCAATAAATGATTCAACAAAGAAGTGGGAATAGAGAGAAAAGTACTGAGCTGGTCTAAATCTTTTCTTTCTTCAATATCTCAATTTGTGAAACCTGTCTCTTTTAAATCATTCTCGCTTCCAGTGAGATAAGGAGTACCACAAGGATTCTTCCTATCACCACATCTATTCAACTAATACATGGAGCCTCTAGCAACAATCCTTCAAGAGTATACCCTCTCCGTTCATCAATATTCTCATGACACACGGCTATACTTCTGAGGGTGCCAACAAAGGATACTTTCAAGAGGAAAGCTGCTTGTCTACATCTTAGACAAAAGTCTCTCCTTAAATGACCACATTGCTAAACTAACGAAATCAACATAGTATCCAGGGCTTTAAGTGGGCAGGGTCCCTCCGGGTCTCAGACCTGGGAGTAATTTAAAAAGGACATGTGAAAGGGGTCCCTTTCAGGCGGCGGGCCCTGTATTCATGTCCTTACCTTTCCATGCAAAAACACTGATCGATTTCTGAAAAATGTGTGTCAAAACGTTAAGGTAACCGATGTTGTTCCTGCTTATATTTCACATGCTTTATTAAATCTTACATTCCCTATGACTGTTTGCTTTTCCCAGGATGTTGTGTGCTTTTTTCAGGCATCATATTATTCTTGTCTAGTGGCATCTAGGTGTTTATATTGGACACAATGGAGTTGTGGCTGTAGGTAGTGAGTTTCTCTCAGTGTCTGTCAGGGGCAAAAAGGTGTTTAGAATACTTGGTCATCCAATCTATTGGCATCTCTGCAAACCGCATATAGCAATGGTCAGGTTTGTCAGTTGGAGTTGTGATTCTATGCAAATGTGAGGTGGGGTTGCATTCTACGGAAATGTTGGTGTATATGTTTCAGCACCACCCTAAATTAAATAGGCCCCGCCCCTTTCAGGGACCCCCCCCCCCACTCACTTTTTTCTTCCCACTTAAAGCCCTGGTCCTATCAACTGTACCTGCCCCTCTATGACACACAACAGCTTGCATCTGGCACAGAACCAAGTGGTAAGATTCTGCTTGCAATTAAGAAGACCACACAACAAAGCCTGCTCCGACGTGACTCCGTGGCTTCAGAGGAGCAGAGAGCTGCAGTTCAAATTCTTTGCATAATGTACTGGGGATGGGACCAGAGGCCCTTAAAACGATGCACGACACCACTGGAACAAACCGAATATCGGGACAGTCGTCAGCTGTCACCCAAATGACAATAATCAGGATCCGGTATGTAAACGAGGAAATGAGTTGAAAATTCCTGCCTGCTCACTACCGGTAGTGACTGGAACAGAGGGAGTACTGCTGCCTCCATTGTTACAACCAGGAGAGGCAGGCTTCAGATCTTCATCCTTCCAGGAAGGCTATGTCCTCAAAGCACTGCCACGGAGTAATGATTATACAGTAGGCTGTCTGAAAACACTTTGAAGCACGGCAGCCAGCCGGAAGAGCAGGCAATCCCTTATTATCACTCAATTATATTTGGCACCAGGAAAAAGCCTTAGGTAGAAGTTCTCACTGGGGGCCCGCAGGGTGCTTTTTCATCTTCAAAAGCCGAAGAAAGGGATGCAGCTCAATGTGTGTGTGTGTGTGTGTGTGTGTGTGGAGGGGAGAGGGAGGTGCTTATTACGGACAGGTTCCAGTGTGACCATATTTAAATAAGTCCTACAAGTGATAGGCGCCTGTGCGTTCATCACCACAACGCGGCACTCGGCTGCTGGAAGAAAAACAAACACTGAGAAATCCTGTAGGCATGGGTTTAACGTGCTAACACATATAACGTTGGCACATTGAATCAAGACATACAGGAGTGAGCGAGCAGTGGAAAACAGAGAAGGCTAGTGCTTGAAAAGCCGTCCATTTTGTAGTTCAATGCAAGCACTCTAGTGAAGGAGGAAGGATACACATATACAGCCAATAGAATTAGGTGAGAAATGTATACTCCATTGGGCTGAGCCAAGAGGTAACTGATAAAGTCTCAAGCCAAAAGCTGAAAGAGTCTATGCGAAAAAGCCATTGATTGAAAGGGGACAAAGGCCTATTGTAAGCAACAGCCCTGTTTGACTGCTGTTCTTTCAAACCCAATAACTAACAATAGCAGCTTCATAAGACATTTGATGTACCGAACAGATCATCAACTAGATAATTAACCTGGTAAATATTGTTGTTTATATTGTTTTCAATGCAGCACAATTAATTTACCCAAGCGTCTCTCAGTGCGTTAATAACAATACATGTAATGGCAGAGCTCATTGGCACTCAGTCCATTGCCCTAGAAAGGTTGAAAGCCTTAGCTAGCCATTGGAAAGTTCCACTCTGGGCCATGCCGGATAAGTACAGACCTCGTCACTGGATACTCAGCATGCTGGGATATCTCACTGGCTTGTAGCTGAACCCATTCTCTTCTGCAGCACAGCTTCTTGCACAGATGCTGCAGGACAGTGCCACCAGATTTGTAGATCAGGCGATGCTGCTAGGGCTCCTATGCATCTCAGCCTATGACAGACAGACAGCCTGGCCTAAACAACACCCTAACCAGCTAGAATTGCCTCTGCAGACTTCCTTTGGCTATATAAGGCAGATCATTTAGGAAACTCCTGGTATAGTGATGCATCAGAGCTAAAGACCTTCTTTAATGAAATGAAATGAAGATACAAACAATAACCTCAGATTTCCTCAAGGGCACCTTCATTACTTTAGATGTGGATTTATTTCCTATAATTAGAGTTATTAGATGTCTCTTAATCCTAAATCAACCATAGCGTGACATGATTGTAAAGGGAGAGGTACCTTGCCCTATTCCAAACGTTATATCTTCCTCTTGAATAGTAATCTGGAACAAAAACAGCTGCCAATGGGATATAATCTTGTGAAATCTCCAAAAACGGTGTTTTCCTGAAATAAATTAAAGGGATATGGCACAGCGTGCTTGCCTTTAACACAGCTAATCCCTTAAATCACTCTGCATTCATACTGACTCAGCTTCCTACACTTTATTCTTGCGGGTTATTGGCAGTCACTCTATTATCTGTAAGAGAACCTCCATAAGCATTTTGATGTTTACTCATTTTGTCAACTTTAACTAGTTGGCTACTGAAATTGTCCACGCTTCAGATTTACAATAGCGTCAGCTGAAGCCCTTTTTGCTTGGCAGTAACGTTTTCTAAGTCTACTGGAACCCCCTATTATCTTTGAGCGATTCTGAGGCATCAGGAGAAGCCGATCTACCTCTGTTACCTTATATGTGAACCAGTGGACCCTCTTCATCCTTCACACTGCCTCTGGAAAATTATGTATCTGCTACGAGCTGAATGTGACCCCCATGACAGGAGACAAAGGACCAGTGAAGCTTTCAACCTTCCCAGGACAATGAACTGAGTGTCAATGAGTTGGAAAATGATATGCATTGTTATTAAAGCACCGAGAATCACTTCGGTAAATTATGTATGCTACATTATGAACAATAACATTATTATATTACTATTTGCATTGCCAATTTTCTAGTTGATGATCTGTTCAGTACTTCAAATGTCTTTTGAAGCTGGTATTGTTAGTTGTGGGATTTGAGAGAACAACTGTCAAACATACCTACTGCTGAGAATATACCCAACGTGGGCACTGGGTCTCCTTTTGACCACTGGCTTTCTTCGCCCAGCCTCTTTCAGCTATTTGTTTGAGGCTTTGTCAACCACATCTTGGCTCAGCCCAGTGGCGTATCCATCTCTCACCTATTGGACCTTGTTCAGTTTTCTTTCTCCTGGGCGAGGGCACAAGATCTCAGAGTGAGTGAAGTTTCTCTGTTGTCGGACAGATTTTCTTCAGGTTGTTTTTTACTGTTGAAGCAAATTGCAAGCTTTTCTTGATTAAGACCAGAATCTTCCTGGGTTGTTGAAAATGTGTGAAATATATACGAATATGTTTTCCCTCATTTGTCAAGGAAATTGAGGAGACATAGCATTTCTCCTGGTTGGTCTGTTTCTAACCTTTCAATGACTGAGGACAGCATCTCTGGTAGGGTGCACAGCTTATCAATAATAGGTGAGCAATGGCACATCGCGGCACGCCTTCTAAACTCTTCTTTTATTGAATGGAACAATGATCTCCGCGTCCTCACTCAAAGCAACAAATACCGACATTGTCTGAGGCACGCCAGTCTGAACACCAAGTTTATAAGACTGCCAGTTTGCGGCCACTGTTGTTCCCTCCAATAAGAGATTCCTTGAAGACAGAGTTTGACTCAGGGCTTTTTTTCTGGGATGTTAAAGTTCCTTGCTTGATCAGTTAAGTGCTCTTCCTGTAACTTACAGGAGAAAAGGTCAACTGAGAAGAAGAAGGGTCTTCCTGATCAGTGGATAGCCAAGGGGCCAGAGTACTCAAATTACACTGGTCACAAGAACCTACACAAGCATGTTTAATATAAAGAATTGCTCCAGAAATGAACACAGTGTTTTGAGGTTGATCCGTTGTTTCCCTCAAATGTGGACTTTGAGTCCTTGATTTGTAATCCAGGGGTCTTTAGGGGAGGGGAAGACAGATTAATACCTAACCCTTTGGTTTTCTATTATTCATGTCGGATGCAGGGGAGACCACGAAAGGTTACGGCGGTGCTATATTCTAGTTAGCAGGCGGTGGAGGAATTCTTAGATTGCCTCAGAGTTGCTGCACTGTGTTTGCCCTAAGTACATCTTCACTGATGCCACTGAAATGATTTAAACCTAAGATGCTATTTAGGGGGGATACCTGTGCGAGTACACTGGCCTCCCCTTCTAGGCACATTAGGCTATGCTGAGGAAATCACTTCAACATACGACTGCGCTTCTTTGTTTGCCCACATTGAGAGTGTTAAAAACTAGTGATAAGCTCTTCCTACAATATACTACAATGTTCACATAAGCACAGATGACAAACGAGTCCTCCCTGTTCCATTCGCTGTGTGGATCTTGAAGAGATTTAAAATGCTTACCTTATTTGATGAGATGTTTAAAAGTATCATTACATGTTTACTTTGTAATGCACACAAAGTTATAAACATGGTAGTTTTTATGCAATAAACAATATTTTCGGATGCTCTACACAAGGCACATTCAAACCATCTCAGTGTGGTTCATGAGGCCCTCACCAGCACCACCTCGCTCCAGCTCCTCAGCACCGATCAGTGGATCTCTATCCACCTCACTACTTCTCTTTGCTTTGCTACTTTTGTGCTTTCTCGCTGAGAGATGAAACCAAGTCATCTGTTAGCCTCGAGTTGTCTCTTTCTAGCGGTTTCTTAATTAAGTGTGTAGATCACCTCATTGCTTAGGGGGGTCTTACCAGACTGCTGTGCTACAGCTTTGTAAAGACACACAAACCTAAGCGCATAAATCCATGAAGAGAGAAAGAAAGAAGGAAAGAAAGAAAGAAAGAAAGAAGGAAGGAAGGAAGGAAGGAAGGAAGGAAGGAAGGAAAGAAAGAAAGATGCTCATAGATAGCGTTCTGATTTCTAAACATAGAGAAGATTAGAAAGGTCTCTGTATACACATGCAGGTGAAGCCCTGAAAATTGAAACTCGTTGCTGAAGCTTTGATTTGTATCAGCAGTGCCCTGACATGTCCTCTGAAACAGCTGATACTTAGAATAGATTCACCAGTTCTGGTCCTGAGGGGATGTGGGGAGTATTTTATAATTCCCCAGGAGATACAAATGCAAGATTTAACCCCCCATTGAGATTAAACGTCATCGCAAGGCACACATCATGGTTTAATTAACAAACCATGCAGAATTATGATTAACCTGCTTCCTTCTCCAGAGGTGGTCGTAGCCATCGATTCAGAAGGAATCAGGACGGAAAGGGCTGATAATGTGCAATAGATTCTACAGCCAGGTTTGCTAATTTCGTTTTTACCCTCCCTAAGAAATGACATACTACGTAATTTCATTTGCATTCCTTGAGTTATTATCCCAAAAATGTTGTCATAAAATGCTAGAGTGAGTAAACAAGATATGCATTGCTTTCTCAACCATGAGGGACTTTATTACATAAAAACTGTCCAATTCGCCAGATTCTTTAGACAAGCTATGGACCGTAAGGCCCCTCCTTTGCCTTCCACTTCAGCATCCATTTTTCTCCAACATTCACAGCTCGCTGCCATCGAGAGTTTTCAGTCATTCAGCTCTATAGGAGGGCGACCCAGAACACCTTAAATGGTCACAGTAAGTTGTTATGCCAGCAGGGGGAGCCCTAGTGCAGCAAAGGCAAATGACTGGATGAACTGCTCTGACGCACGAGCTGGTTCTGCTCCTTTGCAGCTGAAACATCTCTGGCGCTCCTCTGGATGCCAGAGAGAGAGAGAGACACTCCCTTGACAGCTTACCCCATAGTAATACCTATTCACTTGGTGCCCCATGCCCCTTTAACCACAATGATCCCTGTAAACGGTGCACTGCACCACCGTGGGAGCAGTAGGCACTTGGACAACGTCTAGCCTGAGCCAAGTCTGGCTCTGGATGTCACCTGTAACGTGAGAAAGCCTTCTGCGGAGGAGACATTCCTAAAACAGCCAATCAAAGGTAGATAATCTTAGCCTATCTCTCCTGGCCTGGCTGCGATTAGCCCTCAAGGATGTCCATCTAGCCGGCCTGCCCTGTGACTAGCTCTATAGGCAAGGATATACTCTACCTGAGGCCCCACACACACTCCTTACTCCAGTCATCTTATTTCGCATTCTCTTCTTCTGGTAAGCCTGACATTCTTCTTTACAGATTACTTTGGCTCCACACAGTTTCACTCAACTCTCAATGCAAGAACTGAGTGAGAGGTCCGGACCCACAACACTGTGGACGTAAAGCTCAACACCACATACGTACACAGAAGCCCTAGATTAGAGAATAGTTAGTTTCAGGTAACATATCCCATCCAGACTCACTACACACCCTCCCCATGGTAGACAGCACTTACCACATGCACCCAACACACTCCTAATATCACATATTCTGGTTCATTCAGATGTCCAACAGCGCTCTCCGCTCAATATCATCAGACGCCATCATTCCTTCAAATGTTAACACTCAGAGAGCACACACTGGACAGAAGCCTTGTACTTTTATGTGTACAACACTGCACCAAAGCCAGGCAGTAGGTAAAATATAGCCAAACTAACAGCAGGGTTTGGAAGAGACCACCGCCTAATCCAAACAACACTGCATCATATTTATCCGCCAGATTATGATGCAGTGATAGGGAACATCTTCCTCTGGCTAAGAACTGG
Source organism: Calotriton arnoldi (assembly GCA_963921515.1). Taxonomy (NCBI): domain Eukaryota; kingdom Metazoa; phylum Chordata; class Amphibia; order Caudata; family Salamandridae; genus Calotriton; species Calotriton arnoldi. Next base: position 1,956,907 of record CAWUFW010001665.1, read on the forward strand.
ACGATCAACTACCCAATGCAGGACAAACGTGAGAGCCCTTCATACATCCACCCTTATGCATAACATTCTACAAAGATTGCCCAAGATGGTGCACAATGTACCTGAACACTAATCCATACAAACCCTTTCAAATAACGAACATACTCTCTACTAATCTAACACAATCAAACAACAAACTGCAGGCACGTGTATCGGCGCTTCCCAATCCCAGCAGAAAGGAGGCCCAGTTAGAGAATGCACTAGGACGCCATGGAAATGATGGCTGATGCTAAACAAATGTGAATAACACAACATACCTGCCCACCTCCTACTGTTGCCGTCTACGGCCTAATTGGGGGTGCATCGTTGCTCATACGATATGATTGGGCTATGATTAATAGTACTGCCCAATGAAGCCGGTATGGCATATTTTGCTTTTGAATGATTTTCAAGGTGGTGCTAACAATGGAATGATAGCCTGTGTTAACAGCTCCAACCCTCGATTATCAACGTCCTGCCTTCCCGACCTGAATGGGAAAATCAAGTAAACTCTAAATTTGGTGTGTTTAAACGTTTGGTGCTCCCTGTGAATCCATGCTGCTCCTCAGCAGGACAGACGTCAGAAGCGCGCGCTGACGGCCCCCGGGGGAAGTGAAGGTCGCAGACCAGTCTTCCCCCGGGGCTATTCGCGCAAGGCCGGAAGGACAAGGTGGGGGAGGGATTTAGAGGATTGGGGAGGGGGCGGGAGTTTAGACTATATAAGGTGTCAGGAGAGGAGGATCCGGCCTCTTCCTGACACCTTAGCACCACCGGGGGGCTTAGAGTAAAAAGTTTGTGCAGGTTAGTGGGGCCGGTGGGCGGGTTCGCGAGGCGCGTAATGGGGGTCTGGGGTCGCGGGTTACACTGTGGGCTTCCTGCGACACTTCGGGTGTCGGGGGGGGTGGGTGCACACAGCGGGGCTGGACACTTAGGCCGTTCACGCCTCGGGAACAGGGGGTGGGGCTCCGGACGTGAGGGCACCCGGGAGCTTTTCCCGCATTGCTAATTAGTTTCCGTGGGCGGGGGGGGGGTTACCTTCAGCCGGCCAGTGTCGGGTAATCGGCCTGGCGCGCGGCAGTTTCTTCGGTGGGCCTGTTTGGGGGAGGAGCCCTTCATCACGCCAGACCGGGTTCAGTGTACCGTGGGGGAGCTCTGCACGTCTCTGCACACACCCGGCGGGATTACGGCGCCGCCGGAAAGGGAGGGGGAAGGCTGCGGCCCACTCCGGGCCGGGTTGAGGGGCTGGAGACACGTTCCCGCGGCGGCCGGCGGAGGTCGCATATGGGTTGGGTGGGGCAGCCTTAATCTCCCGCCAGGCTGCCCCCATCTCGGGACATGGGGAATCTTGCACGGAGCCGATGCCGGAACTGGAGGCTGTCCAGGGCCTTGCCAGCATGCTGCCGGCCTCGCGTGCACGAGGTGCCGCGTTGGTGTGGGTGGGGGGGGGAGGGGTTTGGCCTCATGTGTTTGGGAGCCGCTGAGCCTGTCTACAATGGGGGCCGGACCGGGAGGGCGGCGGTCCGGGGCGAGTAGTTATGCGCAGGCCAGAGCGGCCCACGGGAGGCGGGCGGAGGGGGTGCCTGCGGGCTCCAACTCAATTTTGTGTCCCTGCGGGGGGATGTATGACGATACCACGCATGCATTACATCGCATGCCATTAGATCGCGGTTTTAACAACGCAAGTCGTTACAACGACTTGCGTTGGAGGGCGCTGGACTTAGGAGTAGTTTAATTTACTATTCCAACTCCAGCCTACGTACAGTAGGGAAGGTGTTGGATAGTAATTTAAACTACTCCTTGTCCTATAGCGCCCTCCAGTGCAAGTCGTTGTAACGACTTTCGTTGTAAAAACTGCGATCTAATGGCATGCGATGTAATGCATGCGTTCTAAAGGTTGTTTCCCCTGCGGGGGGACGAGCTGCGGGCTCCATCGCCGGGTGTGCGGTAGGCCCAGTCCAGGCGCTCTGGGCCTGTTCGGTGGCAGGGGGGGGGGCCCGTTAGGGTGGGCTGTGCTGGGGAGGGTGTGGCTGGGCCAGTTTCGGACTGTCCTGCCCTGGGGAGGGGGAGGGGGGCCACATTTAGGGAGGCCGTCTGGGGCTTGCGGCAGGCCATAGGCGCTCGGGGTGGGGGGTCTGTTTGTTGCCTCGGGACCACTAGGGTAGGGGTGAGGGACTGCCAGCACGGCATGAGGCCCGGTGGTGCTGGGGGACCCTCCAGGTTGGAACGGTCTGGAGGGGTGGGGGGGGACACAGGACCGAGCAACTGATATCGGCAGTAACGGGGCATCGCCAGTGGGGTACATGACGGCCCCGGGGCGCTGGCAGGAAGCAGTAGGGGGGTCCGCGGCGGCCTGCCCTCCGACGAGGGATTCACGCATCGAACACTACAACCTTAAGAATCCTACAAAGTTATATGTACATTTTGGGACGGATGGCAGGGATGTTGAGGGGGTAAAAGACGGGGGAATGTGATGGTGTGTGACGGGATGGGTGTCAAGGGGGGTGGGGGGGAGTTCAGGTAACCAGACCGTTTTGTTGTTTGTTTCAGGAGGCAAGTGCGGTCTCAGAGGAGCTGGGGGCGAGGAGCCCAAAAGGGGACAGTGGCTTCAGTCCGGATGATGGAGGTCCCAGACGGACGCTCAGGTAAAAGACCGAGGCAAAAGGCCCAGGGCTTAGGGAGCACAGGTCACAAATGACATCCAGCTGGGAGGCGGGGAGGCTGTGGATGAGTCACTGTGGCCTAGTGGTTAAGGTCTCTGACTCATACTCCAAAGGTTATGTGTGCAAATTCTGGTGTTTCACAGGTAAAATCATAGGCATTAATGTTTTGATAAATGTTGGAAAAGCTTTGGGGTTTGGTGGCGATACAGGCGCAGATGCGGCATGTTCCAGAAAAGGGGCTCCTTGGGGCCAAGCAATGAGTAGGGTTTGGGTCCAAAACAGACGATTGGGGTACCAAGAGGAATGATGACGCGGCAGCAAAGGGTCACTTATCACTATTTTCACTATTTGCTGGGTTGAAACAGTGGCTAATGGGCCGGGGGTGCCAATTGACTCCAAATGAGGGCATCGGTCTCACAAAATGGGCCAGCATATTAAGGTGTGCTGGCTGAGGATGGAAAAAGGGGTCACTGAGAGAGACGTTAATGTCCAGTAGGGACGCCCCCCCCCCCTTTTTTAAGGGAAAAACTTGGTCAGAGTCCAGCGGCGCAAGGGGCATTTGAGCACTTGGTGGGGCGGGGGTCACGAAGAGCTGTGGGGCTCCGGGGGTCACACTACACGGGGCGCAAGTGTTTGCGCGGCGGGATGGGGTCAGCGAGTGGACGGTAGGGGCATTTGGGGGGTCATCTTAGTAGCTGGGGGCTACTGGGAGATAGAGGGAGACGCCCAGGCCTGGCTGGGGCAAGTTACGGTGCTGCGTAGGGTGTTTAAGGGATGAACAGTTTGGGGTGGAAGACGTGAGGCAGAGTGCAAGGGTGCCTGAAGGGGGTGGAGGGGGACGTTGTTTGCCAGGGGCAAAGTGCGTGGGCAACAGGAACGTGTGAGGTAAGGGATGTGTGGGGATGGTTGAGAATGTATGAAGCAGGGAGCCGGCACACAGTGGGCGTGTCGGAAAGACACTGACGATACAGCAATTTCTCCAAGGCATCTGGGAGTATGGTAGTGCTAGACTCCGGAGACGTGATGATATGGTTACTGTGGGGCAGTAGACAAGGGGGCATGGGTGGTGTGACAAGCTGTTAGTGTCGGGCATGTTGGGGCAGGAAAACGTGGCACTCCATTGTAGAGCGGAGCTGCGTCCGCGCTTGCGGCGTAATGGAGGATGGGGGGATGTGCCCGAGCAAGGGCGAGTGGGGATTTTGAGTTTGTTTATGTTGGTTACAGCGTTCGGAGAAGGTGGAGCGTGTCACTGGAGCTGGGGAAAGCGAGGGGGGGTCATGAGGCAGTGGTGATTGATGGCAAGAGAAGGTAGGCCTATGGCTGGGGGAATTTGTTTTCCAAATGGGGAAGGTAGGTCAGTTCTGCAGGCATTATAGGTCTCATACGACGGCCAGGCTACTGGGGTGGGGCTATCTTAAGGTGAGGTACGATTCCTACGTATTGGGGCTGTAACAGCGGTGGCGTCAGGCGGGCCCTTGGGGGGAGGAGGCTGATGATTGAGGGCGATGGGAGTACAGAATGGTGTTCTGTGACGATATAGGTTCTGGAATAGGGTTTTTTTCAGATGATGTTGGAACCACCGCCGAACGAGGGCTGAGGGAAAGGGGGTGCAATTCTTGCAGGACTAATCATTCTTTTTCTACTACAGGAATTGGGAGTAGATCGGGATCCAGGGCGGTCGCCTGGACGGGTGGCCATCCTCCCATACATTGGACAGCAAAGGAGGCGAACTAGCAGGTGTACAGACGTCACCGGGCGGGGAACATAGTCATCGGGCTGTGAGATGATGGGGAAACAGTGGAATGAACATGGGAGGGTTGTTTGTTGCCGGTACGGCTGACATCGTGTCATAAGAAATAAGGAGTTGCCCTGATAGGAGGATGCATGTTGGAGAAAAAGTATTCTGGGATATGTCAGGTCTGGTTTTACACTATGATGCATGGAAGGGGATGGGGTTCAATGAAAGGGATCGTGGGGCAATTTGGTCATGTGAACGAATTGGGCCTTGCATAAGAAGGGATCGGGGGGTTCTCGAACTGGCTTGCAAGGTACTGGCCGCTGGTGATGAGAATGTTTCGGGGAGAAACGAGAGGTCTTGTTTACAAAAAAAAAAAAAAAGGCACCTTTCACGGACAAGGATTGGCCCGGAAATGTTACGTGTTTACATGGGTCGCGGGTCCAGGTGGTGGATGGTCGTTCACCGCGAGGGGGGGGCACCTTGTATGGACAAAGATTGGACCGGAAATGTTACATGTTTACATGGGTCGCGGGTCCAGGTGGTGGATGGTCGTTCACCGCGAGGGGGGGGCACCTTGTATGGACAAAGATTGGACCGGAAATGTTACGTGTTTCCACGGGACGCAGGTCCAGGTGGTGGATGGTCGTTCACCGCGATGGGGGCACTTTGTTACGGAAGGATTGGCCTGGGAATGTTACTTGTCACACGGGACGCAGGTCCAGGTGGTGGATGGTCGTTAACCGCGATGGGGGCACCTTCACAAGCGAGGATTGGCCCGGAATTGTTAATTGTTTACACAGGAGGCACGTTGAGGTGGTGGATGGTCGTCCACCGCGATGGGGGCACCTTTTACAGATAAGGATTGGCCCGGCAATGTTACTTGCTACACGGGACGCAGGTCCAGGTGGTGGATGGTCGTTCACCGCGAGGGGGGGGCACCTTGTATGGACAAAGATTGGCCCGGAAATGTTCCTTGTTTCCACGGGACGCAGGTCCAGGTGGTGGATGGTCGTTCACCGCGATGGGGGCACTTTGTTACGGAAGGATTGTCCTGGGAATGTTACTTGTCACACGGGACGCAGGTCCAGGTGGTGGATGGTCGTTCACCGCGATGGGGGCACTTTCTGGCGAGGATTGGCCCGGAATTGTTAATTGTTTACACAGGAGGCACGTTGAGGTGGTGGATGGTCGTCCTCCGCGATGGGGGCACCTTTTACGGACAAGGATTGGCCTGGAAATGTTACTTGTTACACGGGGGGCACCTTTTACAGATAAGGATTGGCCCAGCAATGTTACTTGCTACACGGGACGCAGGTCCAGGTGGTGGATGGTCGTTCACCGCAATGGGGGCACCTTTACAAGCAAGGGTTGGCCCGGAATTGTTAATTGTTTACAGGGGCTGCACGTTGAGGTGGTGGAGGGTCGTCCACCGCGATGGGGGCACCTTTTACGGACAAAGATTGGCCTGGAAATGTGACTTGTTACACGGGACGCAGGTCCAGGTGGTGGATGGTCGTTCACCGCGAGGGGGGCCACCGTTCACAATCGAGGATTGGCCCGGAAATGTTCATTGTTTGCACGGGGTGCACGTTTAGGTGGTGGATGGTCGTCCACCGGGTTGCCGCAGAGTGGGGCAGTGTTTGGTGCGCAGGCACTGGAGGAGCAAGTGGTCCTGCTTAGGATTGGCACCTTTCGCGACCAACGACTGTCCTAACAATAGTAATTTTAGATGGGACGCGAGGTTAGGTGGTGGATTGGTCGTCCACTGGGTGCTGCGGGGTCAGCGGACGGGAGGCGAAAGGTGCCCAGGAACGGGGGGGGGCAGGGAACCGCCCTACGGGGGTGTCCCTGGTTGGCGGTACTTTGGAGGGGTGGTGAGTCACATACGGGCGGATCCACCCCTCGGGGGGGGGTGGAGAATGGTACACGGGTGACTGATAGCGGGGCGCAGGAGGCAATGAAGGAAATTTAACAGAGGATGCTTGGAGGGCAAGTGAAGGTGAGAATGGGGAGAGGAAGGAGGTCACCGAGTGAATGGGGAAGAGTCAAACAGGTGAGATGGTTTGAGAAGGAGGAATGGTGAATGAGTCTGTATGGGATGGGAAAAGTATATTTATGGCATTTATGTACTGTTTAATAAAGTCTAAATGGATGCAACCTTGTCCTAATAAAATGGCCTTTTACGCTTCAAGTAACAGCGTGGAGTGTAGTTATTGCGCGATGACGGCCCCCGGGGGAAGTGAAGGTCGCAGACCAGTCTTACCCCGGGGCTATTCGCGCAAGGCCGGAAGGACAAGGTGGGGGAGGGATTTAGAGGATTGGGGAGGGGGCGGGAATTTAGACTATATAAAGTGTCAGTAGAGGAGGATCCGGCCTCTTCCTGACACCTTAGCACCACCGGGGGGCTTAGAGTAAAAAGTTTGTCCACCCACCCACCCTACAGGTTCTAGGTGGAGGGAGGGTACTAGGAGCAGTCTTAGCGTGCCAGTTTTAGGGCAGGTTGCAGAGTAGCGACGTGGCGGTACTTTGGAGGGGTGGTGAGTCACATACGGGCGGATCCACCCCTCGGGGGGGGGGGAGAACGGTACACGGGTGACTGATAGCGGGGCGCGGGAGGCAATGAAGGAAATTCAACAGAGGATGCTTGGAGGGCAAATGAAGGTGAGAATGGGGAGAGGAAGGAGGTCACCGAGTGAATGGGGAAGAGTCAAACAGGTGAGATGGTTTTGAGAAGGAGGAATGGTGAATGAGTCTGTATGGGATGGGAAAAGTATATTTATGGCATTTATGTACTGTTTAATAAAGTCTAAATGGATGCAACCTTGTCCTAATAAAATGGCCTTTTACGCTTCAAGTAACAGCGTGGAGTGTAGTTATTGCGCGAACTCCTCGCGCTCGCTTTGAAAGGCCACGGACGGCCTAATTGGTGTGCTCTCCTCTCAGACATATCCCCAAAGTGCGATATCATATGCCCGGCAATAAATCTGCTGCTGTTACGAGACAAAAAAAACCTCCGACTGATGCTCACCACACAATATTTGCATTGCCAGCGGGTTTCTCGGGCAGCCTGCAGAGCACAAGGCCGATCACGCGGAGCGCGTGCAAACAGGGGGTCTGGGGTTCACATATAAACGCGCGCCGGATACCACGGGGTTTTTGAACGGTACCGTGGAAAACCATTAGTCTGAAGAAAATTAACCCAAACAGAGAAAATAAACAAACCACTAATATTCTCACACAGTGCATCATCCCTGCCCTGACCAATATCCCTTCCATGCTCTAAAACCTGCCGTTATTAATTATTCACCCTTCTCCACAGCCTCATATTCTGAGTGGTAATTTTATTGACGAGCGCATGCCTTCACGGCGCTGGAGTTGGGGCTTAAAAAATGCATCGGGCAACCAGGGCAGAAAGGGAACATTTTCAATTATAAGCAGAGCACTTAACGTCAATCGATATGGCGCCCAGCTCTGCAGGGGGCATGCGTGACATTTCGACGCAATAACTCCAGCCACTGGAACATTTATAAAGGGTGTTTTTAAATTAGGCAATCTCGTTCGCTGGCTTTTGAAAAAATGCCTTCTATGAAGTTAAAATTCCAGGATAATGCCATTGCCTCTACCAAATGAAAAAGCTGATTTCATCTAGTATTACTGCGAGAAACGTATGTTAGGACCTTTATAGAGCAGTGCTCAGTCCACAGGATGCTTCTGAGCAGCGTAAATCTTAGCCCCACCCTTACACGTCACAAATCCATAACATAAAGGTGCACTTAGCATGTTTCTTTGTGTGAGCTAATGACTAATGTGAAGTGTTGCACTTGACATCATTATTAAAGTGCTGTCACTGTAGAAGTAGAGACTTCATTCATACACTGTGTGACTTGACCGTATTAAATTATATATTCTTTGGGGACTTGATGAATAAACCATCCTTACCTATTAAACGTGTTTACTTTTGAAACGATAATGATTTATATTATGAGTGCACTAATATTTAAATATTGCATTAAATGTAGTTCTTAGACATACTTACACCTACATATTCAAGATTTTATTGTATTTATTGTATGCCACATGTAATATGTACTGACATTTAACATTCATTTGTGCACGGAAGTGCACACACATATTAAAGGTACACCATTGATTTAATGCTTTAAAGTTGTCCTGACTAGGCCGGTTTTCCATTCTGCATAAAATAATGTTTTCCATTTTCTGCTTACATGAATTTTTCTTGCAGTTCACGTGGTTTGTTAGTTGAGAATAGATGTAACACTGCACTAGCGATAGAGAGAGAGCCTGAGAAGAAGACCTTGACAAAGAACATGGAGAGCCAGAGCGTTAACTGAAGAGTTCTATTATAGCCTTATAGCCCGCCGTAGCGGGCTATACCGGCTATTAAAGGCCCGCTCCAGCGTTCGGCTCAGGCCTTTAACAAGGGAGCAGGACTTTAATAGCCGGTATATCCCAGCTACGAAGGGCTATAAGGCTATTAGAACATTCTGCCACTAGAGGGCAGAATGTTCTAACAAATAAAAAAAGGCTTCAGTGAGCGCGAGGGGATTGAAATCCCTGCAGGCTCCCTGAAGCCTTTGTTCACAGCCACAGCTGTGAACAAATAAACATTGGAATGTTGGAGCTCTGGGCTTATACCAGCCATTATAAGCCCGGAGCTACTCCATTGTTTTCAATGGAGCTCCCAACATTCCAATGTTCTAATCAGTTTTATTGCAACATGGCCTGAGTGAACAAGGATGATGTTGTTCCCGTTCCCATATTAAGTGTGGGACATTTCGTAAATGTTGGAGCTTACAACATGAAAATGGAAAAGGACAATGGAGCCCAAGATGATACGAACAGAGGGGTGTTGCTCAAGAGACTCTTGTTTTAAAATCTAGTGTTCACACTGAGTTCAGAACCTTTCCAGACCTCTTAGCGACTATTTTCCTTTGGACTTTGAGAGGTTTAGACCTCTATGTTTTCTCTTGATTATATGCTAAGTATGGCTTAGGCTAACACTTATCCCCTTGGCCCTAGAAGTCTCTTGACTGAGCTTCTGAAAAGCTGACACTTTCCCGCGTTGCTCTATTTTCGTCCTTTATTGAATTTCCCTAGCTTTTGAGATCCTCTTAGATTCAACCATAATCTTTAGTTTGGATTTTCACTTAGACAATATTAGATTTTACTCATGTATATAAGAAAGAACCAAAAACTCTACTCTGAGCACCGAATCTTGTTATTGATCTTTGTTTTACTGTGACTGACCTTCTTGTTTACCTAGTATTGGAACGCCTAAACGTCTTTAGAAGGCTGGGTTTCCCAGTTGTTATTCTGTACCTTTATATCACGGTGCTGAGATTCGTGTACCTTAACTTGACTGCTAATTTGTAATAAATCTTCTTAACTATAGTTACTAATTACTAGTCTTTATTGTGTAGCCAAATGGGTTAAACTGTTAATTGAAACTGATTGAATAAACGTTAACTCCCATCACCTCTCAGGTGGCAAAGAAACGATCCATCGGAGGACAAATGGTAAAAGAGTTGGCAAAGAGCGCTAGATCAACTTGGTAGCTTGTCGGACGGTTCGTCACTGAGTGAGGGAGTTTAGGGAGTCCCATTCAGAAATTGCCCAAGGCCAGTTCAGACCCCCTAAAGCCCATGGTTCGCTCTAAGGATTGATGGAGTTCCAGCGGTTCGGGAATGACTTGTAGCAGCTTGGTGTATTCCCCGTGCTGCACCTTACAATTGCTTATGCTTAGCTTGCGGATTTGCAGTGATTGTTTGGTGTTCTGCAGACATGTTTTAAGTTGATGTGTGAATGTGGCAGAGAATTTGAGGGGTTATCGTGTCCATCGTAGCCTAAGATCCCGAGATACATGGAAATAAGTTATCAGTGTAGTAGACACTGGGTGTAGTTGTCCACTGGGTTGTGGTTCTGGTCAAGACTTCGTCGACCGCATTACTGAGATAGGGACTTTGTTGCTGCATGATTGTGAGGTTTAGTTGGTATAGTTGATCTCAGTGCACAGGGAAGAACTGTATCAATCCGAGTGAGATCCAGCTGATCGAGGTTTCATTTGAAGTGAATGTCAGGATAGGTCAGAAAGCGTTGTTCTGAACTGTTTCTTGTGTGATTGAATCTTTAATTTCATTAGAGTAGCAGACAAAGTTAGTTGTTGAAGTTGCTTGCATTTGTTTTTTGCGTAAATTGAATGCGCTCGTGAAAATTGTACAGGAGGGTGAGCTGCTGCAAGGAGGGAGATTGACGTCACAGTGTGTCAGTTGGTGTAGAGCTGTGCTGGTATTGGTTGGATACGTCATAGAAAGCGAGTGAAAACATGACATGGCACACTCTCTGTGTGCCATGTCAAAGTCACTGCACGTAACATATGTAAGTCACTTCTGCAGCAGGCCTTGTAGCCTTAAGGCGGGGTGCATTATATTATATGTGAGGGCATATCTGCATGAGCAAATGTGCCCATGTGCTGTCTAGTCCAATTACTAGATGGTACACTGGTCATTACGAATTCCCCAGCTACATGATGACTTTACTGAAACTTATGGTGTTTGGTATCAAATGTACAATCAAAAGGGAGGGACTAGGAGCAATTTTCCAAGAGAACATTCGAGGTCCTCATCTGACTACACGAACAGTGTTAGACCCAAAACGAGAAGCACATTGAGTACATTCATCCGTATAGATGTCTCTACATAATAACAAAGGGAGAAGGCATGACACAACAGTCAAGTGACACACATACCCAACCTCTTTATTAAGTTACAATCGGACCATGCAACACTGGGTATTCAGGGCCACCCACTTCCCCAATACTGAACACCCCACTGTCAGGGGCACAACCCTGAGTACATAGGGGGTGTCATAGAGAAGTGTACAACACCTACACTACCAAGATGGCTGCCAAACTTATCACTCACTTTGGCCACTCAGATAACCTCAGATCGCACTGAGTCACACATCCGTACCTGAGAGTGCGCACATAACGTTATAGGAAAACCGATGAATCAAGATGGGAACGTTTAACAACACTTAGTTGGTAATATTCGTAAACAGCACAAACCAATTCCAGGTGGAAACAGGAGAAATTTGCCACGCAAACCCCTGGGATACAGTTAGTGTTATTTAATCAATAGCAGATTAACAGGGTGTAAGTGAGCCCCATTTCATCTTTGGCCACTTTTCCCCAACCAGTCAATGATTACCCCTTCATGATCATACAGACGATAAAACCTTCCAAGATGGCCGCCGCATTTTGTATCCATCTTCTGCGTCTCATGCGGCACGAGCCGACAGAGACACACCTGATGGCTATTGAAACTGACATAAGACTGCCACTCCTGACCCGGCACTCCACCTACAGACGGGCGGAACGGGTAGGTCCAGGACGTGAAGCGGCACAGGACATAGTAAGTACCGATGCTGGATCATTACGGTCCATAGCCTTACGGTGCAACCCCGACTTATTAGAAACACCAATCTGTTTTTTTTTCTCCAAATTTGATATTGCATCCAGTACTCGGTCCTCCCCTCGGTCTAAGGGGCCTTAAGACAATACTAGATGGATAAGATCTCTACCATACCCCAAGCGGGGCCATTAGAATCCACATGATAGATTGGAATATGTTTGACTACGTGTTTAAATGTTATTGTTCATCTTATTTTTAACGGAGTACTGTTTTATGTCACAACACTGGCTGATTCACTTTGTTTTATCTAACTCAAGAGGTAGCTATGTCAGAGCACTCATTATCCATATCATTGAATATAATGATATGTGACAAGCACATTTTTTTACATAGGAATATCCCATGTCTTAGGGAACACTCTAACAAATATTGTTTTTAAACCTTTTCTCCCTATTCTTTTTTCTTTATATAGGTTGGATTAAGAGTCAGACTCATTATACACTTAGGTATAGTGTATTCTAACTATTTTCCCGCTGGAATGTAGGGTAATAGGTTATATAATCTGGTCCTGAAGTAACGCCACAGATCCCGCAGGGGCCAAAAAAGCGGGGAACATGTCGAACTAAATTTAAAGGGTCTCCAGTATCTACCACTGTGGAACTATCACAGGTCATAAATTCACTGATAGAGAATACCCACATTATGGTTTTTATCTCTACCAAGGGTGCCATCTGAATAAAAGTATAGAGAACTTCTTGGTAGTTTTAACCCACTATCTTTCACACACTACCTAGCTTTCACATTCTTGCGCTCACAACGGCAATGCAGTATAGATAGGGCTCCCCGAGAAACTCCTGGGGAAACTCCAGGTGACTCTAAACAACGCGGCAAGACTGATTTTTAAGTTGCCGCGAAGAACTCGCGCCACACCCCTGCTACAACAACTACACTGGCTCCCTATTAAGCAGAGGGTCAGGCTTAAGGGCTTGTGTATTGCACACAAAGCTCAGTATGGAGCGGCGCCTAGCTATATAAAAGACCGTTTGAAGCTTTATGCGCCCAGTCGATGTCTCCGTTCATCTGGGAAAAACCTGTTGGCCTGTCCACGCTTTAACAGAGCTACGTTGGGGGGACTTGCTTTTTCAGTGGTGATCCCCAGATCTGGAATAAGTTACCGGAGAGCTTACGTGGGGAAGCCACGTTACTCCCATTTAGGAGGAAACTTAAGACCATCCTGTTCACTGAAGCGTTTGGTTAGCTTACCCCAATTCTGCTCGATCAGCAGGTAGTAGGGGATTTCTGGGTTCATGGTCTTTGTTGTAGCGCTTAGAGACCGTTGGTGATTTGGCGCTTTACAAATATAAATTAACATAACATAAAAGTGAAGATCTCCGATAAAGAGCCCTCAAGTGGGGCCCGTGGGGCATTGCAGTGCCGGCCCCATGAGGAGCAAAAGCCCAATGATGAAGCATGACACCCATTTGGGTGTGTGAGGGCTTTATCTTCCAAAGAGGAAGACTTCCCAGAACCTTCTCATTCTCCACCCCCTCCTTCCCCTTACTCTCACCTCCCTATATTTGATTGAATTTGGTATCAAACACCTTGTCTTAATAAATCTGTACTGATGCCAGTATAAGATGTATTATGACATGCACTCAGAGGGCACCTTAGAGGTACCCCCTAAAAACCTACTAGTCCGCTAGTGTGCTGGTTAACTGGTATCGACCAGACTGCCACTACAGATGAGTTTTTGACCCCCTGGAGGTGAGATCCCACGCTCACTGAGGCTAGAAACAATGCCTTCTCTGGAGCAAGGTGTTCACACCTCCTCCAGCAGTACAGCTAGTGAATTTGCATATAAAGGCCAGGGGCTTTAAAGTCCCTTCAGCCTTTGATATGCGACCCCGGCTTCCCCAAGACCTGGGAGAAGCCACCCCCTGCCCTGAGGCCCACTTAGCAACAGAAGAGGTGGGAAATTAGCTCTACAAGTAGGAGTATTGCACCACCAGGCCAGTCACACCCCTAAGGTCGGCTGCCTGTTGTGCTCCATGAAAGAAGGGTTCCACCATTTTGTTTTTGGTGGAATTAGGAACTCTGGGACAGGGTTATGCCTACTTCCCACAGGAAGTGGTCATATAGGGGGTATAAGAATGCCACAGATAAGTAGCCCATTGGCTACTACCCTTCACTTCCCTTAACGACACTAAATTTAGTATTTAGGTGGCCCGCTGACACCAAGAACTCAGACTAAAGAAGGAGGACAAAGAAGAGCCGAAGAACGCAAGAACTGTGGACTAGCTGTGGACTTGGAGCCAATCCACCATGCCTGCTCCTGTCTCGATAAATGCAAAGAACCAAATTGCTGTACATCCTCCCAAAGCCTTGGAGGACTGCCAGCACTTCATCAACCAGCCAGCATCTCCCTTGAAGTGGAGAAGCCACTTCCATGCAGCCTGTAGGCACAGACTGCAACGTCCGGCACACTGACATAGCAGCCACTCACGAGGAGGTCAGATCTGTCTCCTAAACAATATTGGAGACGTCAGGACTCCCAGGAGCCACAGTGCACCAATACCCGGAGTACCGGACCTCTTGCAGCAGCCAAGGCTTGTTCAGTGTCCAGCTCGGACACCAACACTCCCAAGACTGCCCAACTGACATGGGACATCAGCACCAGAGAGACCATCATTGAGAGTGGCCCTGCTGTCCTGTTTTGTCCCCAGCTCCAGGTCGACCTAAAAAGTGAGAGCCGCCGAAGGCGCGCCTAAGGCAAGCCCGTCTGCGCACGTCATCGTCCCGGAGGCGCACGGCGTGCTGCCGGTTTGACTAAAAATTCTGAGCAACGTATTCAGTATGATAGGAGGACCCTTCTCCTTTTGGATGAGGCACCTAAGTGCAAAGGCAATGATATGGAGTTGGTGGGAGATCCAACCCACACTTGTGCACACTGTAATTGGCGGCCTGTGCGAAATACCCTTTCTCCCAGGCAGTTTGACGGTGAAGGGGGGGATGACAATAATGTAGGCTAGAGGGCAGGATTTAAAGCTTTTCTACTGAATACATGCTCCCTGCAGAAACATGAACTCGAGATTTTTGACTTATTGCAAGAATCCGCGCAAGACATGATCTTGATTGCAAGTACCCCTATGCAGTGTATGTTTCTCCCATGGGATAACATTACCGGTATTCGAGGCTTATACGGGAAATCTGACAGCTGTATTTTCTGTGTTTCTGAAAAGCGCTACCTCAAAAAATATTTACCTAATCTTGAATATCTTGGTGTCAAAATTAATATAAAAATCTAGGTTATTTTTCCAAATTGGTGTCAGATTTCCTTATTGAGTGTGTGTCTCATTTATTGACTCTGTGTGTGCAGCAATGCCTAACACTCCCCTTTGATAAGCCTAAACTGCTCAACCACACTTCCACAAAGAGCAATTGGGATTTTTAAAGAAAGCCCCTGTACACTAATAAGAGATACCTGGACTCTCTGCACAGTGCATCTCATTTTGGTACACTATATAGAGAGCCAGCTTCCTACAGAGATTGATTGGGTTAAGCTTGACAGAACAACTCAAGAGTCCAAAGAATCAATACATGCTTATTATGAGAGATTGTTGCAGGCATTTAAGCAGTTTAGTTGGACAGACACTATTGAGGCAAAAGACATGGGACATTTTGTGTACAGATTTGTGTATGGATTGTAGCCTGGGGTTAGTTCCATGATTCAGCAGCATTTGAATTGCTGGCAGAGCAAGCCCATTGATGAAATATTAAGATATGCTAAACACTGCAGCAACGAATTGGAAATGAAGCACAAGAAATTGAAGGACAAATTAATGGCAGCACAAATGAAGGCTGCACACGAGATCAGAATCGTGTTTCAATTATTTATTGAATTTTCTCATTACATTAACAAGAATGGCACAATAAAGATACAGAAACCAACTGCCATGTGGAGCGAGATTATTAAAGTAAAATACAATCCCAAAATCCATCTGTAAACCAGATCCCCATTAAAACAATTGAGTAATAATACAAACAAGGGGGAGAGAAGAACAGAACGCAACCATCGAAAGAGGTGAAGGAAAAGGAAGCAGGTACCTGATATGCAGGGGGAAAGTGGCATGATAGAAAGTGGCATGATAGAAAGTGGCATGATAGAACACCGAACACCTCCTATTCTGAATCTCCTATAATGCAAGTCAATATTATATGGGGTCGAAGTCAGGGGGACCTCGAGGGGATTGGGAATGGAGCACAGGAGTCTGCATGGATCATGAAACAGAAAGTGATATCCTATAGGCACCTGGGGTGTGTGGGTGAGTACAGCACATCAATCTTTAAGGAAAGGGCCCCATATCTCTTGAAATACCTGAAAATTGTCATTTAGCTTATAAAGGAGGTGTTCAAAACTTGCCATATCATACATGTTATCCAACCAGTTCTGAAAAGTGGGTATTAGGTTTGATTTACAAAGTCACAGAATCACCAATTTAGCCACCCCTAGAGCAGTGGATAGCCATCTATTAACATGTTGGGTCAATAAAGGGAGGTCAGAAGTATCATGCAGGAGCACTATCCAGGAGGACAATGGTTTATCTACCCAAAGGCGTTCTCTCATATGATCTCAAACCTGCGAACAGAAGGCCTTCAGTTGATCAAATTCCCATAAAATATGAACTATGTCGAAGTCTGAGAGGCCACATCTCCAACAACGTGAGTCCACACTAAGACGGGCCTTGTATAACCTTGCTGGAGATCAGTGCCAGAGGTGAAGGATCTTAAAAAAACTAAACTTAAGATGCACTTCCCATAATCCTTTATTATAATCCGCCGGTAGAGAATCCCAGTCATCATCCAGGAATTGTGTGTGAAGACGAGATTCCCACCAGGCTCTAAGTGTAGCGAATGTGGGGGCAGCGAAACAGTGGTCCAACAGTGTGACATACAATCCTGAGATAGCCCCCCCAAAAAATGTTTCCAGGTGTGGATATATTAAGTAATGGGTGACCTGGAAAGGTCAGTATGTGTGTTCCCCAGGACATGCGCTAGGGCATGAGACAATTGACTATATCTCCATTATTGGGAGGGTGGGATTGCAAATTCCTGTCTCAAGTCGGGGAACGATTTGATAAAGCCATTAGAGATAAGGTCCTCAATGTGGTAAAGCCATGATTATTCCAGATTGGTCTATTAATTTCCTCCCCACCAACCGTTATGGCCGCATTGCGTCACAATGGGACTTTAGCGTGGATGTGGCTCAGGACTTGCACCAGCCTGTGGGCCCGATGCCATGCATATTGGGGGGCGTGTATGATCAGATTCACAAGGAGAGTAATGTGAGGTCTCAAAGTGTAATAAACCACCAGAGCTCCGGAAGATTGCAAGATTTGGCGCTCTAACTTCACCCATAATATAGGTAACCAACACAAAGAGTGGGCAAACTGCTGTGCCAACCAATAACCCTCCAAGTGAGGAAGACGCAAGCCACCCTTCTCCGATGTGGAGTATAGCTACCCACCTTTTAAGCTTGGTCTTTCTGAACCCCAAATTAAACGAAAGATAGTGCACTGGACATTCCACAGGTAGGAGACTGACATAACCAGAGGAAACAAACCAAAAATGTAATTAAATTTGGGGAGGACATTCATCTTAATTACTTTACAAAACCAATAGTTCAATAGTTACACATACACAGACAGAAACAAGGAGAACACAATAGACATTAACTTTTGTTTTACGACCACTAATCTATTCTGGTCATTATGGTATTTGCAAACTTCAACACTGAATCTAAGAGGCATTGAGTGATACAGTTGATATCAATGAATTATAGATACTCTGCACTAGAGACAATGACCAGAATAGATTATTGGTCTTATGACAAAAGTTAATGTCTATTTCGTTCTCCTTGTTTTTGTCTGTGTATGTGTAACTATTGGTTTTGTTGGAACAATTCTGTGTTTGAATAGGAATGTGATGCTTTACTGTCATTGTTTCTGTTTATGCATGCACAACATACACAGGTTTTTTAATTGTATGTAAACAGTCATTTTTAATTGGTTATAACCTGTTTTTTTAAACAATTTTAATATCATTTATTGTAATCTCATTTTTGCCCAGTACAGACATTTTTGTTTTGGATAAATAAAATATTTAAATTTTGTATAATTGCGGGATTCTACCTTGATGCTTCCAGGGCAATGAATGGAATGTTGACTGAGACTGTGAGTAGAGTATGACTTGGATGTGAAATTTAACGAAGCACACACAAAGAGAGCTTTTTTCGCGACTGGATGGTCTATTTACGGTGCCCTGTCCCTTTGGGGGAGTGGGGTCCCTCTCTGTTTTCACAGATCAGCAGGAGCAGTGCCATGACCTCAGTCCCAGCGACTGGGTTATGGCGAAGAAGCACGTGCACAAGTTGTGCTTGGAACCTCGGTTGTGTGGGCCCTACCAGGTCATCTTGGTCACAACAACAGCTGTGAAGTGCAGAGGTCTCCCCAACTGGGTGCATGCCGCCCATACTCATAGAGTCCCGTCTCCCCTTGATGATATAACAGCACCTGTCCCTGAAGTGCTATTGGTTACAGTGAGAAGAAGGGAGCAGGTTAGTCAAGCTGTTGGGGATCAGCAAGAAGCTGGGACAGCACTTGTTCGGCCTGAGGGGGTCTGAGAGAGTCAACAGTTGAAGTTGGTACAGAAGAGTCCCATCCTGTAGTGTTGACTGCGCCAGATTCAGACCCTGGTGAAGGGGTTAGTGCAGCAGTAATGTGAGTTGTGCCTGTAGACTGGTGGCCAAGGAGACAGTAGAGAGGGAGACGCAGTCTGTCTGATGTGTGTGTGCCACACACTATCCCGGAAGATACTGAAGGATCTGGCCTAAGTGAAAGTGGTGACGAAGGTGCCAGCAGTAAGGAGTTCCTTGCACTAGGGAAGGCTATGCATTGGTTCCTTACTGCTACGTGTCGATGGAGACTTGGTGCACAGGTGAGAGGAGTAGAAAATCCGGACACGCTGGAGTAGATGCGGAGGCGGTGAGCCAGGCGCGGCATTGATTTCTTTAGCCACGGTCCCACAATGCGTCGATTTTCCCAGCCGCACAGCAGGGTCTGCGTCGGAGTCAGTGCAGTGGTCTCAGACTTCTGAGATCGGTGCACTGAACTTGGACTGTGGCGGTTCTTTGGGCCGCGGGCAGGCACTGGGTCGATTTCTTCAGCCACATGGCGGCGGTGCATAGAAATTTCTCCCGCACGGCGGTGCTGCGTTGGAAAAACAGGACACTGGAAGGGCAAAGCATTGATTTTGCAGCTTTTTGTAGCAGGAAACACCTCCAAGGGCCGGGAACTGAAATTGGCACCACTTGGCAAGTCAGAACTCCCAGCTGTGGGGTTCAGGGAAGCTGCAGATGAAGTCTTTGATGGCCCTGAGACTTCTTAACAGGAGGTAGGCACACACAAGCCCTTGGAGAAACTTCATAAGTAGGATACACAACGAAGTCCAGTCCTTTTCCTCTCCAAAGCAGAAGCAGCAACCGAAGGCTAACTCAGCAAAGCAAAGGGGCAGTACTCCTCCTCACAGCTCTTCAGCTCTTCTCCTTGGCAGAGGGTCCTCTTGATCCAGAAGTGTTCTAAAAGTCTGGGGTTTTAGGTCCAATACTTATACCCTCTTTGGCCTTTGAAGTAGGCATTATTCCAAGGATTGTCTTTGTAGTGCCCAAGTTCTTGTCCTGTCTGGTCTTGACTCCAGACACACTCCAGGGGGGTTGGAGACAACATTGTGAGAGGTCAGGCACAGCCATATTCAGGTGTAGGTAACATCTACTCCTACCACTCTAGCTCAGGAAGGCCCATCAGCCTGGTGATGGGCCATCAGGATATGCAGGGCATACCTCAACTCCCTTTGTGTGACTGTCTAGAGTGAATGCACAAACAGGCCCCTGTCGGTCTAAACCAGACGATGATTCCACAGGCAGGCAGAGGCACAGGACAGTTAAACAAGAAAATGCCCACTTTCTAAAAGTTAAAGACCTAAGGAAGGCTCGGGTCCCTATGCAAACTAGATAGGACCACTAATACATTGTATACAAACAAGTATCTAGTTGCATTAATACACAAAAAACTATTTAACAAAAAACGGGCCGATGTCTCTAATACACAAGCTCGTGTGATTTATTTCACTTTTCTTTATCACTTTTTAGAAAAATGTTAGGTGCATTTTCATCGGGTCATCGTGAAGGACAGCTCAAAATTATAACAGTTTTTTAACATTTAACACAAACTTAGAAAGTGTATCACAAATACATAAAACGTGTATGCATATCTTAACAAATACATTTAAAGACATAGAAATACATTTAAAGACATAGAAAACCAGTCCTTGACTGCAAGTAACAAACACACATGGGCGGAGAGCAAACAAAGTAAACAAAAACAAAAATGTCTGTTGTCTCCTGCCAGTGTGAGCAGCTCTGGGAATTATAGTGTTAAGTGTTGTCAAAAGGAGAGCACAATTTATATGAATTCTCTCCCTGGGCACACTGTAAATGTCTTATCCCAGACGCCGAGGTCAACGCGTTTCCAACCCTGTGACCGTTATGGGGTTTTCATCAGGACCTGGACATGGTAATGTCTGTTTAAAGAAAACAACAATGTGTGTGTTACCATCACCTAGCTAAAAAAAGTGTATATTTTCCACTGTAAACCCTAAATTGTTCTTAAATGTACCTCAATTCGGCTGTACTCCTCCTTGATGGGATTAGCGCGAAGTCAAAGGCGTAGCCGTGTCCCTGCCGGGAGATTATGAATATTGTTTATCCATTTGCTATTTAATATGTTTAAGGCACAAGTTTAATAGAGGAAACTCAGAAACTTGCCTGTATCTTTTCAATGATTAGTGGTTTGTATTGCCACTTTTAGTCCTTATAGTAGTTAAAACCTGTAAAATATTGAGATATGTTGTAACTGAGGGGTGCGCAATTGCGATTAAAATAGATGTGGCCAACAAATCATGTGGAGTAATGCATAATTGAAAGTATCAAGCGGTGAAATAGTTTTGATGCAAACCGCAGTGACCAAAAATGAAAATAATAATAATAAAGGGAGAATGATTACGGTTTAAAAGCGCGTGTGTGTGAATTAACGCACAACCACGGGTTTAGTGGAGTGTTTGTTTGTGTACACAGCACTAATAGCTAAGCCGCGGTGAACAATAAAGAGTAAACAGTCCCATTTTGAAACCGCGTTTGATTCTCTTAGGGAGCAGCAGTTTGTGTTGCAGCGAAGCACTTTTGAAGAAAGTATCAAGCGGTGAAGTAGTTTTGATAATAACCGCAGTAACCAAAAAATAAAAATAAAGGGCAAACGATTTTGATTTCAAAGCGCGTATATGTATATTAACGCGCAACCACGGGTTCAGTGGAGCGTTTGTTTGTGTGCACGGGGCTGATAAATACCCCGCGGTGAACAGTAAAGAGTAAACGGTCCCATTTTGAAACCACGTTTGATTCTCTTAGGAAGGGGCAGTTTGTGTTGCAGCAAAGCACTTTTAAAGAACGTGCTGATGTCCTCGTGTAAAAAACGGAATCACTTGCCCTTGGCATTTTCAAATACACAATTTAAAAACCATCTTTACTAAAAGATGTGTTTTTAAATTCTGAGCTCAGCGAGCCCAAACTCCAAATTTTAAGCTGTTCCCAATTGAAAGTTACACTTGGAAAAAGTTACAAGGCAGCTCCAATGATAACCTATGAGAGGGCTAGTCCTTGCAATAGTGAAAATGAAATTGACAGCATTTCACTATATGGACAAGTAAAACCCACCAGTGCATGTCCTACCTTTCACATACACTGCACCCTGCCCTTGGGGGAACCTTGGGCCTACCTTAGGAGTGCCTTAGCTGTAGCAAAAGGGAAGGGTTGGGCCTGTCAAATGGGTGCACTTGCCAGGTCGACATGGCAATTTAAAACTGCACTTACAGACACTGCAATGGCAGGCGTGAGACAAGTTTACAGGGCTACTCCTGTGGGTGGCACAACCAGTGCTGCAGGCCCACTAGTAGCATTTTATGTACAGGCCCTGGGCACATATAGTGCATTTTACTGGGGACTTAACAGTAGATCAAATATGCCAATCAAGGATAACCAATCGCCAATACAATTTAGAAAGAGAGCTTATGCACTTGAGCACTGATCAGCAGTGGTAAAGTGCCCAGCGCCCTAAAGCCAACAAAAAGAGGGTCTGAAAAATAGGAGGCAAAAGGCAAAAAGTTTGGGGATAAACCTGAAAAAAGGGCCAGGTCCAACAGTCGCATTGAAAATTTTAAACATTCTGTAAATGTGAAGTAATTTGAAGTTGGAGGCTAAAAATTAAGTTAGCATGCTCAGATTCACTCATGGGAGCAGGGCGCGTGCATCAAACCGAATATAGCATGGACGATGAGTGGCCTCAAATGAATTTTGAAAAGCGCTAACCTTTCCATTAAAATTGTATTTTTATATATTTGTTTATGGAATTAAACAAAATATTTCATCGTTTTGTATTGTTTAATGAATGCTTGTTCCTGTATTGTTTTGCAGTTCAAATATTCGAAAATGCTTAACCTGGAGTCTTCGGCTTGATTTAATTTGATAATTTGTATAGCGCACGAATGCCCGAGGGCGTCTAGGCGCTAGTGCCAACGGGACCCAGAAAGGTTGCAAATGAGAAAGTAGTAAACATGACTCTAGTTGACAAAGAGCCAGGTTTTTAGAGATGTACTGAAAGATAGCAGCGTTTGGCTGTTTTTTTATATCAATAGGGAGCAGGTTCCAGGTTTTAACTGTCCCCAAGATGAGACTTTTTCCACCCCAGCGGGCTTTCTTGAATCTAGGAATCTGTAGGAGTTTGCTCTGTGACAATCTTAAATTTCTAGAGGGTACATACCAGATCAGATGCTGCTTCAGGTATTGAGGACCAACCCCATGCAACGCCTTGAATGCTAAGCATTGGGATTTAAATATAATCCTATTTTCGACTGGGAGCCAGTGTAGCGTTCTTAGTCCATGGGAGACTGGCTGAAATCTAGGAATATCCAGCAGCAATCTGGCTGCCGCATTTAGAAGACGCTGCAGCTTATGTAAGTGCTGTTTTTGGGTGCCCAAATAAAGGGCATTGCCATAATCCAGTCTGGACAGGGCTAATGCTGTCACAAGTGTTTTAATGGTGTCCTGCGGTATGAAAGGGCAAGCTTTCCTGATCATCTATACGATAAGGAAAATTGTAGAAGTAAGAGTGCTGATCTGATGTTTGAAGGACAGATTGTCATCAAATATAAAACCTAGGTTCTTCACCTTCTTGACTGGGACTGGAAGATCTCCCAGACTAGAAGGCCACCATCTAGGTGACCAAAAGAAGGTATCTTTACCCAGCAGGAGGACCTCTGTCTTTCCGCCGTTCAATTTTAGGCAGTTGGAGCTCATCCACTGGTTCACACGGGTCATACAGCGGTTGAATTGATCTGCAGTCTCCTCCACGTCACTTGAGATTGACACCACTAACTGGGTATCATCCGCGTAAGAGACAACTGAGAAACCAAACTGCCTGATAATTTTCGCCAGGGGGGTAACAAAGGTTGAACAGTGTAGGGCTTAAAGAAGAGCCCTGTGGCACCCCACAAGGGAGCATGAATTGCTTGGATGAAAAAGCTCCTGTCTGTACTGATTGCACCCTATTGGACAGAAAAGATTTAAACAGTTTGAGGGCGGTGCCTCTTATCCCTAAATATGATAGCCTCTTGATCAGTATATCATGGTTCACTGGCTTCTAGTAATGACTCAGTCGGGGGGTCCCCAGATTCCAATAATGATTCAATGGGGGTCCCAAGGTTTTAGTAATGATTAAGTGGGGGTCCACAGAAATCAAAAGGTTAAGAATTGCTTCTTTAGACTAAAGTATTTTATGTAAGTTGAGGCAGGAGTATCACTGTCATGTCAGAGCTGAGAGCCCTCTTTAAAGCTCTATAAAGCTTGAGGGCTTGTGGGAGGCAGACTCAGGTGAAAGGTGGGTGGGGACGCTGAGATGGGCTCGGGTTATTTGCCTACTATGGAGCTGGTATGTTGACCATCTCCTAGACACGGTGTTGGTAGCTGGTCTGCTGAGTTATATTTACATGTAAAAAACTATACATTTGTGTTCACCTCGCCAAATGGAAGACTCCAAATAAAACTTGTTCTGGTGGGTTATATATATTTTAAATAAGTAACTTGCTGCGTTGCTCATTTAAGCCTTACTCGCTGTAAAGGTTACATATAATTGGTGATGTTTGAATAGATAGCACTTGTCCTTGTATGGTTCTGGAAACTGCTAAAGATACAGAAAGTATGCTGTTCCTAATTACGAGACAAGGGAAAACTAGGGGAACCGGTTTTGCGTGGTCATGAGAAGTAGGAGGACGGGGATTCCCTCTCTTGGAATTTGGGGCCCTCGCACACCCGGCTGGGTGTCATGCTTCATCATAGGGCTGCTCCTCGTCAGGTCGGCGCTGCAATACCTGACGGGCTCCCTATGAGGGGCTCTTTGGTGGAGATCTTTTATTCCAAATTGCCGATTGGTGCCGTGTGGGTGAGGGGCCTAACCAGTGTAGATGAGTGTGTGGAGGTGTGTAACCTGAAGGAAGTTTAAAACAGGTTTGGAAGTACCAACAAAAACAATTTTAATCAATAGGTCTCCCAACCTGATTAAAAGAAACAAAGGCGCATGTCTGAGGTTATGTCTCAGGTCGGGCGCTCTATTGTGTGGTCAACATGTTTCTTGCCTGGTAGTCAATCAATCTGGTGGCGATTCGTCAGGACCTTCTAAAATCAAATCTATGTACACACGGGTGGTTATATGGTGTAATCTACCTCTTTAAACCAGCCTAACACATACTATGTGTAGTACCTGATAGAACATGACCAATCCCAGTCGGGTTTCTCATTTTACTTCATCAATACCCGGCAGGTATCACACAAGGAATTTCCCTATGTAGTTTGCTGAATCAGCAACAGGCTCTCTGACCTACCCACTTCTTGCGGGATTGACTACCAGGCGAGAAACATGTTGACCACACAATAGAGCGCCTGACCTGAGACATAACCTCAGACATGCACCTTTGTTTCTTTTAATCTGGTTGGGAGACCTATTGATTAAAATTGTTTTCGTTGGTACTTCCAAACCTGTTTTAAACTTCCTTCAGGTTACACACCTCCACACACTCATCTACACTGGTTAGGCCCCTCACCCACATGGCACCAAACGGCAATTTGGAATAACAGATCTCCGCCAAAGAGCCCCTCATAGGGAGCCCGTCAGGTATTGCGGCGCCGACCTGACGAGGAGCAGCCCTATGATGAAGCATGACACCCAGCCGGGTGTGTGAGGGCCCAAATTCCAAGAGGAGGAATCCCCGTCCTCCTACTTCTCATGACCACGCAAAACCGGTTCCCCTAGTTTTCCCTTGTCTCGTAATTAGGAACAGCATACTTTCTGTATCTTTACTAAGTTTGGGCACGTATGCTGGACCTGTCCAAAAAGCCCAGAGTCCCTCCTTTGTGATTGATCTGGAAAGTGCTACACTCACACTAAACCACATGCACCTCAGGTGTGCAGCACTCAGCCACGCTCTGCCCATCCTTGGTCATGCTGTGTGCCCCTTTGGCAGTGCTGAGCACCCTCTTTGGTCATTCTGTACCGCCTGAGGCCACACTGTGAACGGAAGTCACGAACTACACATATGCCCAATTTTATTTGCCACCTGGGCCTATTTTTGCTATCCTCCGCCCTTGGGAAGAGGGTGTTTATGAAAGGTCACTTTTCAACCAGTCAGCAACAGGAACAGGTGTCAGCTGCCTCTTTGTGAGCAGACAAAACGGGCAGGTAAAATTGCAAGGAAAAGATAAAGGTAGCTGGTAAAATATCTTTGCACATCCTTTAGCTTCTGGCCTGTATTGGCTTTTGTTTTCTCTTTCTACGTTTTTTCTCGCATTTTCCTGTGTCATTTAGTTGGATGTCACGTTACAACTAGACTGGGGTAGAAGAAGTGCCATTACATAACCTTTGACCCCCTCATGACATCACAGTGTTGACCCATTGTCCCGCTCTTAACCCCTCGATAGCTTGTATTTGCTTTTCGTGATACAAGGGAAGACAAAGAGTGGACAGGACTCAGAGGCCAGTGACCTTGCTGTTTAGCCACCACTGACTTTATGACCCCCAAGACCAGTGCTGGCAAGCAGGGACATCTTCAGGGTTTTGGGGGCCCTGGGCCCAACGTATTTTGGGGGCCCCTGTTCTGAACAGATTTTAATTTATTATCCTATTTCAACTATTTCACGCCCTTTTTGACCAGATAATTGAAGGTGCACAGGCACACTCGTCCAAATTTTAAAGTCGTTTTACCTTATATTCAGGGATAGTGACGTGTTTTCAATATTGTAACACAGCAGCAGCTCACCAATACTACTGCAAATAAACTCTGTGACTCACTCCCATTTCTCATATGTGAGGTCCTATTTTGATCTAAAAGAAACTTTTTTATGGATGTTGCATGAAACAAACACAACATTTCTCTGCAAAACATCTGTAATAGACTCTCACACAACACTCACAATAAAAATAAATTGAAGGGAAACAGTATTTAAACAATCTGTTTAAGAATTATACAAGGTCATCAGGGCACGACTCTGCAGAACAGAGCTGGCTCTATCAGGGGGCCCCCTGAAAGGCTGGGGCCCTGGGCCAGAGCCCACTTTGCCCATGCCTTAAAACGTCTCTGCTGGCAAGGACAGTGCCAGGGGTTCAATTGACAAGCTGGTACCCCCTATTCATAGGATGTACATTTATAAGGTGTTGTCCCGAGGGTGTCCTGTCACTATGGTAGGAAGAGACCACTGTGCTGAGAACTCAGCCTTATGTACATGCACAGGCTTTAATTTGCAAAAGAAAGAGTGCCGGCCATTTCTCTGCTGGGAAGCCCGGCCGGTGCTATTAAATGGGACGTTTACTCCTCCGCGCCTGGACACTGTACTATTCCTCGATTCATCGTATGCACCCTCAGAACTGCAATACTAGACATTTGTTGCGTTTTCCCTGTTCTGTAACGGTCTGGTTCAATAGCACTCTTGTTAGCAAGAAAATTCAGGCGGTATGTGGATTCATTTTTCTATCGCAAAGTTGTTGCGCCATCTACCGGCTGTAGACAGGATCGCGACAGAAAGCCTCGGCTAATACAAACCGCGCATGCAGCCAGTCTGCAACACAACAGCGCCCTCCAGAGACGAATACTGCAGGACTCCGGCGGTTCCTTTCGCTCAGTCGGTTGCCGCGACGCAATTCTTCTAAGCACTAATCGAGATACATCTCTAGCCAGGGCCGGCATTTCCGTTGTTTTTGGTGCTTAGACTTAGTGCGACAGTCTTTATCGTCTTCAGGAATACCACTAGCTAACATTACGACAACTCGCAACGGTGCTAGAGGTGGCTGAGCCAGTGAATTAACAAAAAAAGCCGAGCCAAGGGTCAGTTCTGGCTCTAAGAGCCCGTGCACGAGCCGAGCCCGTCAACATTTTTGGCCTATAAATCGTGCAAGAAATGTCATGTTAAAATTGGACAAAGACAAACATTTTAAAAAGTGTATTCCCTTTTTACTTTAGAAAATTCGGTTATATCACTAGATTGTGTCTCATTCATTAGGAGAAATCATTCATATATATGAATTTAGAAACAATCATAAACCGCCTCCCCATGATGATCCTTTTATTGAACTAAGACGCACGTCTGGTGTCTTGTGCCCTACGAGGCTCAGGCTATGACAGATGGAACAGTGTTATAGTCTATTTTATTTCAAAGATTAATGCTTTGTGTGTGTGTGTTTCTTTCTTTTTTTTTTTTGCAGTTGTATATAGCGGCCTTGATCGACCTGAAGGTATTGGAGCGCTTCACATGAGCACCAGTTACATTAATCAGTGATTTGCCCAGAATCACAGTTTGCTGGGCAGACGAGACTCAAAACTGGTTCCCCAGTTCCAAAGTCGGCAGCTCTGACCATAACGCCACATTCCCCTCCCGCTTTCTTGACCAGTTGGAAGCGTTATGTACACTCTCATCTTAAATGTATGTCTTACATGAAATGAAGTTGGCAATAGAAGCCTTACTGAATAACATTACAAAGTTAAATAAAGTGAAGGCACGGCACTATATTTTTAATGATACCTCCCGTTGGCCCCGACCCCCTTCACTTAATGAGACGGACTTTAGGCACGGATTAACAAACCAGGAAAGGAATTCCACCTATCAGCAGAACAATATGTATGAGAGAGCCCCCGCCAAAAGCACCTTTTTTCCTATCTTTTTTCTTTCTGTACAGCATCAGGCTCTGTGAAAAAGTGTCACTCCCGAGTAGCTGTCCGAGGAGGGAACGGGCTGTGCTGTGGAAGGTGTTTTGAGAAACGTTTCCCTCTGTTGGCCCCACTGCTGCCTGGAAATAGAGTTTTAAAGAGAAATGATCTGTTTTGCACTGTCTGATGTTTTTGCCTGTAACTCTAAGTGGGCTCCCAGGCTTCAGGAAGGGAGTGGCGAGGAGTGTCAGACTCCACACTGAGTTAAGAGGGTGGGCGGCGTGCAGAAGCTACAGGTCGGCTTGGCTCGTTTTCTGCTCGAGGTTCCAAAAGGACCACGAGCTGAGCCAGAGCCAGGCACTGGGCTGGAGCCTAGATCGAGCTTTGATGTTCTCCCCTTCTTCTAAATGGCGCCCCTCTCTGACCTTCATTTATTTCATGTCTTTTCTAGTGCTACTCAACCCAAAATAGGATGTCAGAACACTTAACATCACACAAATATTAGACAGATACAATGCATTGGAAAAGTTGTAAATCAGTGTATAGGGAATGTTAAATAAGCCAACAAGGACTACAACATGTTGGAGTCACATGTCATCCATACTGGTAGGCATTATGTTAGGGGCGCTTTGTGTGAAGAAACACAAACTCAGGATTTAAAAAGTTACACAGTGGATGGAGTTGTCTAAAAGAATAGTAAATTATTACTACCTAAAAAACAATTTGAGCAACTTTGAAATAATTAAACATTGAGAAAAAAGCAATACTGATCTAAACCTGTGCCTTGCAGTTTACATGCAGCTCTTTGATACCGGTTCGTAGCTCACTGTGCTATACCAGAAGGACTGAAACTTATAAACTACAAGTAAGAAAAGGATTTATGTGACAAAGCAGTAACTTACTGAGCTCTTTGCATAACATACAAATCTGTGATCTACATGTTACACATGCTTTGCAGCCGGCACATTAACCCTCTGTTACTTCATAAGGAGTCAAAACTGTGACAAGACACAGCTCTCCCCAGCAGGTACATTAACCATCAGAGTTATCCTGCAGGTAGTATCCCCTGAAAATTGCTGGGCACACAAAGAGCTCTGTATGCTGCTGTTGTCTCACCAATCACACCGACGTCTCTGCTCTGTCCTCCCCTCTTGTCTAGAGCCCAAATGTCACCCCCTGAGCTTGGCACCCGTTGTAGAGGCACCAGTCGCTCCTCTACAAAGCTGGCACTGTCTGAAGCGCATCAGGCCTACAAGACGAGGATAAGGCAGATTAAGAAAAAGTAGGTAAGAAATTCCCCACATTAGGGCCTTGCTTTCTTCTGCTTTTGCCTCTCCATTTAATGCAGAGCTTCAGTGAACCAATAAATTACTAATTTTATTGCACCAGTTACTGGATTTAAAACATACCTATGGCTTTGCTGAGGTAAGCAGTACCTCATTTGTGACAAATAATGGTTACAACTTTCTTGAAAAATCACTAGACAACAAACATTAAGATGTGCTGAGTTTAACAGTAAGAGTTGATAGAGTTCGAAAACTTGTTTTGATATTGCTGAAAACATTCAAAACATTTTCACAAATCCATATCTAAGCACTGCAGCTTTCATCTGCAAGGCTGTACTTATTGAACCGCTTTGCCATAAGATTTCAGATCTCTCCAGGAGTGGTTGGCACTATATTAAGGCCATATATGTTGCTGCGGAGCCGAACCACCTAAAACTGGCCACCATGACACCTAAGAAGCTTCTATTGCGGCAAAGAGTCAATGGAGCAAGACGGGCAACGTCAAGTGACCTACTATGAAAAAGAGAGAAACTGTAGGAGATTTGTTTTATATAAATAGACACACACTTGCTTTTCTTGTACTAAGAGACAGAACTACATGGAGTACATCAAGAGGAACTATGATGTCATTAAACCATAGAGAAAAGTGCGTGACCCTTGGTAGTGCTGGACCCCCACCTCAGAGCTGAACCGGGCTACCTCTGAATGAGGACTCGCCTCAGAACTGGGCTCTTCAAGCCCAGCTTAGGGCGGCGCCTGCAGCCCCACTACTTTTCCCAGGTCCATGTATGATGTGTGACTCCAGTCCAGGTTTTTGCTTCGAGTTCTTGGACTTGTGGTGGTGATTATTACATTAGAAAACAGTTCTACGAGTCCTAGAATTCATAGGTAAAAACTGGAGTGGAGCAGCAAGACATGCATGAACCTGGAGAACTTGGCAGCCATGGTGCCGCGTCTACGATTCGTGAATGTTGAGTTAGTCACTCACCCACACCCCGGCTGGACTTTTAATGACCCAGTAATCACCTCTACTTTACTACACATAAATGTATGCCTATGTTGCTTAGCTATCTGTAAACCCAGCCTCCGACTTTATTATAAGATGACAATCAGCGCTTTATAAAATGACAAACTAAAGAAAACTCAATGTTTAAAACCCTTGTCTCCTAAGTGTCACACATTGGAGTGTGTTCCGCTGGTGGGATACATCCTAGCTCACAGCTACTAATACTCATCTTCATGTTCTCCGCCTTGACGTCATATTTTATCTCTTTTTAAAAATATGTCACCAGTTCTGTGTAATGGAGATCTGCATTGAAAATCCCAGTCACCTGAGCACAGGCGGCTCAAAGCTGGAAAATTTGCATCGGAACAGAGGAGGACAGAAGAGGCAACGCGTCAGCAGTGATCTTCGATGCAGTGGGACTGGTGATGTCATCACGCAGACTCTTTCACGTGATGCTGCAGTTGTTTACTTAGCACCAGGGTTATGATGGAAAACGCACCACCAGTTCAAATGCTTACACAAGGAAAAGGAGTAGAGACGCTTATTTTAATAAAAATGGTCTAAAATTCTTCTAGTCAGTTGACCTATTCTTGACCCGTTTTATTGCTTTTATTTACTTGCCCGATTGCCATTTTGGTGACCCGGTTGCTAACAGAATTCGACATAAAGGCCCGGAAGCATCCCCTCGCTTCCCCTCAATATGACGGCACATTTCAATGACTGACTCCAACAAGCATTGGCATAGCCAATAGGTCTCGCTTTTGGGACCTTATAAGTATTTAGATATGCAACACAATATCCTTGGTGCAACAACATCAACTGTTGCATAACTAAATACTTATAAGGTCCCACAGGCGAGACCTATTGGCTATGCCAATGCTTGTTTGCTGAAGAGATAGTGTCTGGGCTGAGCATGGGCACTAGTGTAATAACGATGTGCGCATGCTCATTTTTCGCTGACTTCTCAAAAAGTTATGTCATTAACCTCGTGCCAGGTGAGCATTGTAGTGCGAAGGAAAATTCTTTAAAGATACTTTTTCTCTCTGAATTTTCCTTCTCTTTCTGCAACGCAGGCACAGCAACAACATAGTCATGCCAGCCATTGGGGACAGATTGTAAGAATCACCAGTGAACAGACCAGCACAACCCTGCTCTGCCCACTGGGGTCGGAGCTCACTGAGGACCAGCGGCAGCCAGCCACCTGTGCGACCCAGCTCTGCCCTTTGATTGCACGAGTGCAGCCTGAAGTGAAATTCAGCAAGAGCCACAAGCGAAGCGTCTCTCCCTCCCATCACCTGCCAAGGGGGTTTACAGTGGAACCAGCCTGCGTGACCTTGGCCCAAGCCCTAGCAGCGTCAGTCAGCCAGCCTCCACCACTAGGATCAGCAGCCACACAAGACGTGACCTTTAAGTTTGCAAGAGTGAGTAGACTCGCGTTCCGGAGCTTAACATGACTCTTGAGTATTTAAATGACTGATAGATTGTTTTAATTTAAAAAGTATTTCCTTTAGGATTAATAACGAGAGGAAGCCAGCACTCGACACACAGGAGAGAGCTTCCTTCAACTCTGGGTCCGGGGCACACGCGCGCGCGCGCACTGTTTAAAGTGAAAGCACGCCGTGAGCCAGAGTTGAAGGAAGCCGGCGTGAACAAGATGGCGGCGGGCTGTCCACTGTCCCACGGACCCACGCATGCTGTCTGCTTTGGACAGATGGCGAGAGCAGCCATCTTTGTCCATGCAGGCGCGTGCATGAGCCCACGGCGGAATGAGAGCGAGCGCGGCAGCCTGCTGAGTTGACCACACGCTCGTGCACCATGGCCTTTTGCTTGCGCGTAACCGCAGGGAAAAGGCCATGACGCACGAGCGTGTGGTCAGCTTTTCAAACCCCCTAACATAAAGTCTTGCCAGAGCAGCGCTTGCGCGCTACTCGAGGCTCGACCTAAAAATGCATGACACTCCATATAGGACCAGCACCTTCAGCAACTGCCACCCGGGAAGCTTAGCATGTTAGCTTCAATTCACACCAGAAAAGACTGTCAAATGTAGACTTGGGCCAAGATGCAAGTTAGAATCACGAGAATAAAGCATCCCTTAGCAGAAAACCCTACTACTGCCCCTGTGTAGGTCCGCATCAGCTGCAACAGACTTCGCAACTTTGGAAAGACCTCACCCTCCCCGAGAGAGAACACGGTATGCTGCATGGCCGACCACCAGCTGAGGTCGGTCTCCCCGAGTCTTGCCTGCGTCCTGAAACCAAAGCTTACAACAGAAGGCTGCAAGAAGAAAGCTGAAGCTAGGTGTTTGCCTTAGGATGGCATAGAGTCCAAGTAAGACTCAGGACAACTTCCTACAGGTTACGAGGAAGCTGAAAGCCACGTGCGCCCTCTGTGTGGCCCACTGGCAAGCAGTTGTAAATCTCGAAGTGATACGTTTCTAATACCCGAACTACAAAGATAAAAACATACAAAAATAAAAAGCACAGCTTAATGTGGATAAAGGCGGAGACTGCCAATACATGGCAGATTATGTCAATGACAAGCTGAAGAGAGAACACAATCCTCTCCATCCTTACTGTGAGCAGAACACGTTTGTGGATGATGAAACACATATAACATGTCTGTAATAGGTTGCACATTGAATGGACATGCAAAAGTTTTTGCTTTCACTACAGTGTTGTTAATGGACAATGGTGTTGACAATGGGGAGAGTAGGCAAACAGTAGCGTCATACACGTACATTAAGACAGAATCGTTATATTCATTTCTGGTAACATGCGGAAGATGGCTAAGGTGTCATTTGCTGCAGACTTTTGAGCCAAAATTGCCCAGGACCTCTACATAAGGTCTGGAATGGAATCCAGAATGACAACTCTAGGGACATATTTACGAGTCACTTTTTGTGACGCTCCAGCAGAGCAAATGACAAAATCATATCCACGCAAAGCCACTATGCGTGGCTTTGAATGGTCTCTAGATATGAAGTAAGGCAAGGCAGCGCAAATCGCTGTGTTGCCTTACTTTGCGCTCGGGAGGCGTTCCATGGGCATTGCGGAAGGTTTTCCCACGCAACACCCATGGATTTCAACACTTCCCCAGATTTCCGCCAAAACCTTACACCTCCAGAGGTGAGGCGTAATGAGAAGAAATAACTTTATTTTATCTCCTCGTTTTTCCTCTATGTGTGAGCACATATAGGAAGAGGAAAATGCCTCTTAGCATTGTTTCTGTGCAGTAAGGTCCCTTTTTGCAGAAAAACAATCCTGCCTACAACACAGGCACCCCTGCGCTGGCACTAGGCTGCCGAAACGGTGCCAGTGTGGGAGTGCGAGGGGGGAGAGCAGGAATGTACTAGATGGCATAAATACGGTACATTCCTGCCCTTTCACTTTGGCGTAGGGCAGGTAGCAAGCTGACCCGCAGCGCTGCCCTATGCCAGATCCCCATAAATGAGGAGCCCAGTCTCTTGGTTCTGGACTTCACTACGTAATTCTGGACCACAACACATTTCCTTTTGATACTAAACTATCACCTACTCTATTGTAGAAAATTGTCCATTTAGCTGAACTTTAAAAACATTTATTTGTACGGCTTGCGTACCTTAGTGTTGTGTTGCTCGGATTTAAATAATTTCAGTTCAGCGTGAGATGATGGTCAGATTGCTTAATCCGATAAAATGGTTATTTTATTTATTGGTCAATACTGCCACCCAGTGGCCATACTGGTATATCCTTCAACTCTGCAGTGCCGGCATGTGTGAAAAAAGAATTTTGGCTTTCTTGATTATTTTCAGTGTTCGAAAGGCTAAAGAGTATATACTTTAAATATTTGCGAATACAATCAGCTATGCTGCTCGAATAAACTACAGAGCATTGCTAGACTCGGTAAGATAGATATATGGGCTGTAAAATGCTTGCCTAGTGTCTGCCATAGTTGCCAGAGAGTTGGGCTCAAGTTAATTTAGTGACTTTAAGGGTTCGCCCTGACAAGGGTTGTGATTATTCCTTGAGATGGGTAGACACCCTCCCTAATTAATAATCCAGTTTCTTATATTGGTGTGTAGTGGTGGATCCAGGATGTGGGTTTTTCAGTACCACTCAGTGATTTAAGTTATAATTAAAAATCACATTTTAAACTGATAGCAAGAATGTACTTTGTGATTTTTATATTATCTTTTTTATTTTTGATTGCCCATTTTTGATTTTTTGAAAGTTCACTCCTTCACTCAAATTTTTGCATCTGTGATTTTTGAAAGAATAGAAAGGGATCAGCGCAGCATGGAGAGCCTCTGCATGGCACCGCTGCGGGAGACGTTAAAGGACAGAGCACTAAAGCTGAGCAAAGTCCAGGGAGAAGGCCTACCAGACTGCCCTCAGAGCATGGGAGGAAGCATGCATGCTGCAGTCCAACCCACAAGAACAAGTGGGTGAGGAAGGAGAGGGGGTGGAGGAAGGAAACAACACTGACGAAGCTCCAGAGCCAGAGGAGGATGAGGCCACAGGGGCTAGATCACCTGCAGAGTCCAGAACAGGGAGCAGTGTACTCTCACGCAGTTTGACCCAATCAGAGCTGGAGGACAGGCAGAGAAGGAGCTGAAGCTGAAACTGGCTACCCTAGGCTTTGAGGAAAAGAAGGGTACAACAGAGAAGGCCCTGTAGGAGATAAGGCAGCAGCAGAGACAGCCCTGGAGGAGAAGAAGGTGGAAGCAACCACAACCCTGGTCTAGGACAAGAAAAAGTTTGCTCTGGAAGAAAAGAAAAGAGTGCTGGCCCATGAAAGAAGCCAGAGAGAGCTGGACCTGGAGGACAAGAGCTCTTCTGGGTCCAGTGATGATGGTGGTAGTGACATTGAAGTGCCCGAAAGAGGTAAAATAGACCACATTCCCAAAGACCTGATGCCTATGTGGTGGGGTATGGCATAGATAAGTGGCCTGCAGCATACGAGGTGGCTCTACATATACATAGGGTACCAGAGGAGGACTTGGAAAAGAGGCTGACTTCTGGCTCAGAACTAGAGTATCCAAAAAGTTATCTGGGAGTGACCCCATGAAGAGTGGTTCAGGTTCCACTTAGCAGAGAGAGGGGCGATGGCGAGGATAAAACAGAGAAGTTCCACAAAGAGCCCTAAAAGAATTTGAAGGGAAAGGATAGCCATCGCCCTTCAGAGCACAAGGGGGAGGTTCTGATGGGTGGAAACCCTGGGCTCCCTTTTATCTGCCAAGTGTCATGACTGTCTCCAATCAGGGCATACATGGAGGGACTCTACCTGGCCCAGGAAACCACCCACAGGTGGGCACTCCACAGAGATGGCTAATGTGGCCTTAGGGGGAGTTTATCCCTACCAGGATAGGGTAGAGAATGCCATAGAGCCCCTTAGTTGGGAAGGGGACACAGAAAGTAAGCTGTTGATTCCTGAGGGTGGGCGTTGTCATATCCAGGAGGTCACCTTGAATGGGGACCCGTCACTGCTCTACAGGGTACCTGTGCCAGCCAGACTATGGTGGTAGGTAGGCAGGTTTCCTCAGAACAGTATCTGCTAGGATAGATATATTGGGTAACACTGGCCCATGGACAGGACTTCTTCTGCCCTATGGCCCATGTATCCTTAGAATGGGAGGGGTACAGGCTCAGAGGAGAGTCATCGTCAACCCCCAAATACCCATTGACTGCTTCCTTGGCAATAAACTTCCACCAGTGAAAAATACCTGGATTGGGTGGTTGCCTAGGACTCCCCAAAAACACAGATTTTTGGGGATAATGCTCCCAAACAGAGGTTACGGAGGCCCAGATGGAGAGTATGGGGGGAGGGGATAGAGGCCATCCACAGTGGGAGGACCAGTGGGTCAGGACTTACCTGCTCTGAGAGAAGAGTACCCAGAGACTGACCCTGGTGAGGACACTTGTAACCTGGGGGATCTACCTGTGCTTCATTTTAATGGACCTGAAGCACACCCTTCGTTATCCAAAAAGTTTATGTTGATCGTTTTTTTCAAATTTGGCGTGCATGCACTCTTTGAACGCTCCGTTCCGAATGCGCATTATGAAAGTTCATCACGGAATTGTGACACGCCATTTACGTGTCACAGAAGAGTTGCACACCCTGATACACATTTGTGAGTCAAATATACACGTAATCAATAGTATTACCAAAGTTCATCCAGTTTATTTCCAATGTTTAACCATCCTTGTCCGTCACGTCAAAGCAACAAAGTTTCATATTTTCACGCATTTAACCATACAACAACAGATGTTTCTTAATGAATTTGATATTGGGATTTATTTAGTTTTTTGGGTTTTTTTTTACGGGAAACACGCAATAATGGTGTAGATATAAGGAGGTTATGGCGTGTCACAATGCCATTTTTATAGCAAACATTGTGGGCTAACCAGTTGCCACGCTGAAAATGGCCTTAACAGCTTGAGAAACTTTAGTCACTACCCTAGGCCCAATAAGGGTCACCAAGGATGGGATCCTGCGGGAAGACCTTGGTGAGGCCTCGTGACAAGCACTGGATCAGAGGCACCACTAGGAGCAACCAATTTTGCTTGGGGAGACAAAGCCTAGCAATAAAGTACTGCACTGATGCCAACTAACCCCCAAAGGTGCACTGGAGTGGCTCTAGCACCAGGAGTGTTGAGGGACCATGTCTGCGACAATCCCGATGACCCGCAGCTTAGAGCAGCCTATCAGCTCCTCCTACAGAGCACAGCTGAGGGATGTGAGCATTAGGTGGTTACCTTGTTTGTAGTGTGCACGGCTGCAGGTGATAGTACTGGTGATGTGAAATATGTCACCACATAGGATGTCATCTGAAATCACGAGCAGTGCGTGGGGCAATTATTATAAGGTTGTATAGACAGCCGTAAATGATGCTTTTTAAGGAGTCTGAATCAACCATACTACATAGCTGGTGTTGATGGCCAATTGACTTCCATGTTTGTGACGTATGTGGGGTATTTATATCACACAAACCATTGCCATCAATGTATGACGGTAATTATGAAGAGTGTACCAAACTGCAAGCATCAATTGGAATTCCATGTTTATGGTTGATGGCACACTGTCAGCTCAGAGGCCAAACCAACGACAGGTGTGAGCTACACAAATGCCCATTACCTGACGCGTTTACAGCTGTCATATGCTCTGCGGAGAAATATTACTGTGGAAATAAGGCTTATCGACTCCTCTTGCCTGTTGATAATTCCTACTGCAGCATACACAACACAAACCCGCTCTCGAAGCACACTGCGCGGCTGGCAGCAGCACCAGTGCAGCGAGAGAGCCTTGTGTTCTGTAGCAGCCACGGAGTCACGCGCGCGCGCGCGCCCGCGCCTGGACCCCGCGCCGCTCTCAAATCGAGCGATTAAGCATTATTGCTTTTGACGAAGTCTTGAACACTCCGATCACGAGGTTGTTAAATATATCTTTTGTGACAGATTTGTCAGGTCGCATTTAGAGCCAAGACATATTTCTGGTCCACTGGCAGCAAATTATCCCAATGTCAGATTTCACAAAGATATTTCCAACCAGAAAACGACGCTCTCTTTGGTTCGATCAAAAAACATGCATCAAAGACGCCGTCAGAGGGTCTTAGGATCTGAGGCGTACAGTCCACCCCCCCCCCCAACAAAAAAAAACACTGCAGAGAGAGCAGCTAATCCTTACTACAGCAGTGATCGCTGGCCTTTAAAGGCTCTCGCAGGGAACTGCACCAATGTCCAATACGCAAGAAGGGCCTGTGCCCAGGATGGCATGACTGGTCCCGATGCTGGATTCTATCGAATTAAATACCCATGTCTTTCATTGGCTTGTGGGCAATACGTGCATGAACGTCAACTCACCAAAATGCAAGGGGTAGCGGAAGTGAATCCACATGCCCTTTGACCTTCACTTTCACTCAAATATACACATGCTTACACATACACACACAGACACTTACACATAAACACGTATTCACACACACACACTCACATACACACACTCTGCCTACACATACACATACTCTTTCAAAAACGCAATCCACATTGCAAGCACGTACACAACATACATACATTTAGAGGCATTTTTTTACTTACCTCAGCTGCCACGGAAAGTCATATTTCAGCTCTTTGTCCTCCATTTTTTATTAAACTAATAGGGAATAATGTAATATTATTTACTATTAGTATAAGAAAAAAATTGACAAAAATTAAGAAGAGTGAAGCCCCCACCAACGTCCATAAGGATGAGCTGCTTCTGTTCCTGGCACAAATTTTTCCACTGCTGACGCAAGATATTGGAAAGGCAGTGCCAGGGGTCCCAAGGGGCATGCCATTGGTGACCACTAAATGACGTCCATGAATACATAGCTGTCATTTTCCCACCTCTATAACATACCATAAGCCTACTGAATTCAGGCGTGTGTAGGGGATTTCGAGAGGTTGAGGTCATGGGCTTAATACCAGAAAGTGCCAGTATCATTGCCAATGTAATACATGTAATCTAGTAGTTGTTTCAGTCAACTATAGCAATGCAATGATTTAGAGATGGAAGGGTATTACAGGCCTTCAGACTCACATGTTATTACCACATGCCACACGATATTGACTCCCTTCACACGGTCTCCCACTAAACAGCTTATATCACACAGTGTAAAAGACAAGGTCAGCTAGAAACTAGGCCCTGGCAAAATGTCAATTACACTACTATAGTTTGCATTATTTGGGGCATTTTGTGCTATGCAAAATTCCCGAAATCACGTTACAACTCGTCCTTAACTATCATGCTCTATCTGTAAAATTATAGTGCAAGCGCAACGTAAATGACCAAAACGGGAGCGACCGTTTTTTGTGCCACTTGTGCTTTTAGAGCTAGTTTTTTAGCACAAAATGTGTCCTCGCTTTCAAAAAAGATGCAAAAATGCATCACATGCTAAAATATGGCGATAAACGGCAGATGTGCATTTCATGTAATTACACAGAATTTCAAGTAATTTTCCTGAAAAGTTTCATAATTATGCATAAGAAATTGTGCACACCCCTACTGGCACCCCTGCACAGAGCGAAATCCTACCTAATTTTTGGAGCCATTGTGGTTTGTGAAATACTCCCTCCCACCCAGCACATCAACTGCAGCCTCAGAAGCTTTTTCCCCATTGGTTGTGGGTGGGCAGATATAAGTTCATTAGGCTGTGCTTTGCACAAAGCCCAACCCCCTCCTTGCACACAGTGGAATGTCTTTACAAATTTGTAGTTCTGGTATTACTATAAACAGGGGGCTGAGGTGGGGACTTTCTTCCTTCCACTATTCTCTCTCTTGTCCTTGTATTTTCCCAGGAGTCTGTGTTCTGGCCCCTTGATTGTGGCCTCTTAGACTCTTTGGTAAATAAGATCATTCCCAGATGCTCTTGGGGCCTGGAGGTCTAAGGAAAGCTAAAGGTAGGTTTCTGAACTTTATCATGTAACCCCCCACCCCCTACATCCCTCACCCTCATTTCTAAAGTAATCTATGATTCTTTGCAGTCCTTTATTAAAAATGTTGTCCTGGTGCAATCAACGAAAATGATTCAGCTAGGGATGGGCTCTTGGGGGAGGGAGAGGCATCTTTTGAAACAAGCCACCAGTATGGCTCCTGTGCAAGAGAGGTCACTCCTTCGTCTTCTGATTCAGTCTTGTAGCAAAGGGCAGGCTCCGGACAGGGCCATAGGCTGTGGCTTCAGGGAAGTGATGGACTACTGCCCACTGACTACCATTAATGAGTGGCGAGGAAATGTGCCAGGCCGCTACATGTCAACGGGCAGGAGGACCGGTGCATGTGTCTGCTCCGAAAACGTAACCCCTTTTATTAGTTGCTTCAATCCTAGCTGGACCCTCTTGCCAGCCCACACTACAAACATATGAAACCGCGCAATGTCGCTTCAATAGAACTATTACATCACACATGCAAATCCCAACACAAGCACAGAAGCCACAGTTATGTCCCCTCAATGGTGCTGATGGCATCAGGCACTGTGCCAAAGGATGTCTAGTCATCGGTTCAGTCCTGAGTCTTGTGAAGGGGGCTCCAGCACAGGTGCACATAGGAAGCTATTCTGTATAGCAGGTTACTTTAAGTAAAGACAGATGTGTCGCACTGTGCCATGAGATTGATCTGTCATACAGACTCTTCAGCCCAACCACTCTCAGCCTC
Source organism: Calotriton arnoldi (assembly GCA_963921515.1). Taxonomy (NCBI): domain Eukaryota; kingdom Metazoa; phylum Chordata; class Amphibia; order Caudata; family Salamandridae; genus Calotriton; species Calotriton arnoldi. Next base: position 1,997,562 of record CAWUFW010001665.1, read on the forward strand.
TACTCTTACCAGTAATACGGGCATGCGTTTCACAACTGAGAGGGTGCGTTTCATAAAGTCTTCTCAGCCTTAAATCACACTGTATAGCCAAGGTTTTCACTGAGGGAAGTGGTAGCGGCAGTAGTAAAAGTTTATTTCGGAAAATTGATCCCATAAAACTTACAGACAATAAAACAATCATTAGAGTACAATATTTCGAAATTGCTAAGACCAATTAGAATCTCTTCAGGACTACTGAGAGAAGGGAATTGTACATGTCTTGCCTGCCTTCCTTCCTCCGGGACAGATGAGACAAACAAATGAGATCTGATAGTCACGTCTGTGATGACACCCGCTCAGAAGGTGGCTCAGATGAAGTTCCGAGTCTGGCAATGAAAGTTCCTGCTGTGGTGACCACTAAATGACACACCTAGCAATTTTTAGTCAAAAGAATTCTGCCTTATTCCTCTTAGCTTGTTTTCTCCTTAACTTGGGCCGCTGTGTTGAACACCTTCATTCCGTTGCCTCGCGCACAAAACATGCTTCTTTGCTAGAGTGTACACGGAACAGCAAGTTCAACATAAACACAGATGTCGGACCACTATTTCTTTAAAAAGTTACGGTTTTCCTTCCTGCAGGTGAGCTGTCCAGCAAACCACGCACTTTTAATATATTTACAGCAAAGGGCTGTTTTTCCACGAGAGTAATCACCTCCAGGGCGCTCTCTGTAATCATGCAAATATAAATCAGCATTAATCATTCAGCATTAATTATCTCTAATTGCACCCAGAGGCTGTGTTGTTTGTCCTGATTTTTTTTTAAAGTCAGTCCACATTCTAAATGTCTACAGCTCTCTCAGCCATCAAAGATTTTTGTCAAAGTACTGCAAATGAACAGCAATACTGCAAATATTGCTGCATTGTGAATAAAACTCACGGTGTGCAGCACTGGTGACGGAATCATACTGCTTCCTTTCAGCTGTCCTCACTGTAATCACTCTACTACTACAGTCCTCGTGCGGTCTAAGAATGAGTGACGTGTACCATTGTGGTAATTGTTGTTAAAACTCTGAAAGGAACACTGGGAGCTGGATCACCAACCAGAGCGCCTCGTTTGTGAGCAAAAACTACCAAGAAAGACGCCCTGGTGTAAAGACCACGCAGTCAGGTAGGAGTAAGTTAAGTAGTCTTTATTAGGTATATGCCCTGACACCAAGTGGCGTCCGGTGAGAACGACAGATTTCCTCCAACTGCCCTCCAACCGCCACCCTTGCCCAAGGTTCCACAATAGAACGAGGAAACGTCATAGAACTCTGGGCAAGGGCGCGTGGCAAGGGGACAGCGCGAGGCAGGTCGCGAGACCAAGAACAATAGTAAACACAACACATCTCCTCATTTACAGCAAATACAAAGATGCAAAAGGGGGGGAAGGAGAATGGAGATACAAGGGAGGAAATTCAATCACATACAAAATCTTGTAACTTTTTTGGTGGAATTATTTCTCTACCGTGTCTGCTAGTAACTGGTTCCTTGACCATGGTCCCGCCAACCTGGGAACCAGGGGAATGTGAATAACCTTGTGTAATGTCAGAGGTTCCAGCCTGAGGTGTGTCGATAGTGAGGTCATCACTCGTGGGGTCACTGAGTCTGGTGTCACTCTCTGCAAGGTTGGAGCTTTCACTAGTGCCCACACCCATATCGCTCAAGGGAGCCCTCACTCTAACCTCACACCGCCCAGGGTTAAGACCCGGACCGGTGTCATCATCAAAGATCCAATCGTATCTAGAGGAGACGTGGGTACTCCTACGCTCTTGACTGGGGTGTTGCAGAACAGTGGTCCCATCCCCTCTGCACAATGATAAGGATGAAAAGTGCCATACCTTTCCGTCACTTAAGAGTGCAGAATTACAGAAGATCTTCTTTACCATAAGGGGTTGGGAATAATGGCTGTGTCCTTTCTTAACAAAGCCACTACTTTTAACTCTAACCCACTCACCTACATGAATGTTGACAAGTTTGCAGGCGTGTTTGGAGTCGTAATAATCCTTACTAGTTCTTTGAGTGCGTGAAATTCTGCTATTCACTGCTTCTATGGACCAGTCTACTTTCTTAGGAGTTAACCACCCAACAGTGTCTTTGGTGATAGGTGTTCTGCCTCTCAATAACACAATTGGGCTTGAACCGGTGGACTCACAGGGTGTGACACGGAAAGCCCATAAGTTGTGTGTTAGTTCCTTCCTCCATGAAAGGTCGTTGTGATTGGCTAACTGTACAATTCCTTTCACAACGCGATTAAACCTCTCAACTGCACCATTACCCGCTGGGTGGTACAGAGAAGTGGTTTTGTGAGAAATGCCATTGTCGTTGACAAATTTTTTAAAAATGTCAGAAATAAATTGGGGACCGTTGTCGGTTACAACACATTTGGGTAGCCCTTCTCTCAAGAACAAGTTTTTCAAGAACTTGATGATAGCTTTGGCATCAGCACTGTGTACGATTTCTACTTCGGGCCATTTGGAGAAATGGTCCACTAGAACAATAAGGAAAACTTGTTCACCCTTTTCCCAAATTGGACCACAAACGTCTATTCCTAATCTGGTCCATGGCATACAAGGATTGGAAAGGGGTTGAAGTGGTGGCCTGAGAGTGCGTTGGGACTTGTCTGAGTTTTCACAAGCGGGGCAGTTTCTCACTCTCCTCTCTATTTCCAGGTCCAATCCCGGCCACCAGTATGAATTTTTAACTCTACTTTTTGTTTTTCCAATACCAAGATGCCCTTCGTGGCAAATGTCAAGTAGTTTGCTTCTAAGTGATGTAGGGGGTATAACTTTGCCATTTCTTAAGATAAGACCACCTTCAGACGACAATTCGTGTCTTAATTCCCAGAATGTGCGTAAATGGTGGGGTAAGTCTTTTTTAATAGGCCACCCCTCCGTGATGTACTTCTCTACCTGGCACAAAATGGTATCAGTTCCTTGGGCCGACAACCAATCATGTTGTGGAATGCAAGGTACCTCACCAAGTATATTAGCTACACAGAATGAGTCAATGTCTACAGTGGAATCACTAATACAAGGTAAGGGTAAGCGACTTAAACAGTCTGCAACAACATTCTTGAACCCAGGAACATATTGTACATTGTAATTGTAGTCCATCATCTTGACTGATATGCGTGCTAGGCGGGGAGAGGCGCTTTGTAAACCTTTAGTAGTCAGGACTTTGACCAGGGGTTTGTGATCGCTTCTTAGGGTAATGTGAAATCCCCATATGTACTGTCTAAAGTGCTCTAAACCCCATGCACATGCCAAAGCTTCACGCTCTATGACGGAGTATCTCTCCTCTGTAGGTGTGATGGAGCGTGAGGCAAATGCGATAGTCTGTTCACAACACCTGGTTAAACATTTTGGCTCGGAGCTCTTCTCCCCGCTTGTTTTTGGTGTGTCTTGTCCCCGGCTTACCCTGACCTTTGTAATTTCCCGCCCAAAACATGGCTTACTTTGCCTGTCAGTGAAAGTTTGTGTGGATCCAGGACACTGTTAATAGTGGTGTGTTAAATCTTCTCTACCTCTGTGGTAGGTCGGTGTCACGTCTTAGGAGAATGGCGTGGAGAGGGCACACAGTGAGAGAAAGCGCGGGAGCTCTGCAGGATTCAAGAAGACCCGTTTCCCCCTAAAATGGCGTCTTGTCGACCCGAACTCCTCCGCTGGCTGAAACACACATCTTCTGCTCGTGCTTGTTTATCGCAGCCTTTTCTGCGTTTTTAGGGGGGGAAGGCATCCGATAGGCTTATTACCCTCTGCTGTGGGGAAATAAAGGCTGTAAATCACCACCCCTCTTAAGAGGCACTTGATTGCGGCCCCAGACCCATAATTAACAGGTGCTGTTGCCCGCGGCTGCAGGTAGTAGAGCTAGTTATCCAAGTGTGTTCTCTTACTGATACAGTGTCACGCTGAGTGCAGGTGTGTTCTGTTTCCCCTCAAGACCATAATACATTCAGAGGCGCATATTGTCACAAATTCAGGAAAAGAATAGCATAGCCCACCTGTACACAAATCCCTGCTCTGGCTTCCGTGGAAAGCAGCTTTACACTTTAAACTAGTTTACTTCACTCATGATGCCTTGATGTAATGGCGATCTATATGTAAAGCACACAAATATCATAAAAGGATGCCCTGGTGCTAAAAATAGAGCTACATTCTAAACCGCAACTACACCTTATAAAAGAATGAAAAAACCCACAGATTTTTGGACTTTGTGGAAGGGAAGAAGCATGCTAGAATGCATACAGAAAGACATTGACCATTCCAGAGCTTTAGGGGGCAAATAACAGGGTCGTCATGTGCAATCTGTACCAAGGACACACCCATACAGCCATTCCCACTGCCACTCACACACCCACTCATAGACCCATCCAGCCACTCACACACCCACTCACCGACCTATACAGCCACTCACATAACCACTCTCAAAGGTTACAGGTTACAGCTAGGAAATAAAATTTTAAAAAACCTTTGAAATTCACTAAAAACAAAAGGTTACAGGGACTTTATAGTTATGAAATAACATTAAAAAACGTAGAAATTCACAGAAAAAAACAAAGGTTGCAAGGATTCTATAGTTAGGCTCAGATTTTACATGCAGAAAGCCACCGAAATTCAGCAGATATAGTTACCTGAATGAACTATAATTTACGCCCCCGCAATGCACTGCATATGACCTCACATATTACATCACTCATGACATGTCAGTGACATCACTGATGACATCATCCACAGAACCACTTAGACAACCTCTCACCCAGTCAGAGATCCATACAACCATACACACACAACCACTCACACACCCACTTACAGACCCATTCCACACTCACCCACCCACACAACCACTCACACACCCACAGAACCACTCACAGACCCATACAACCACTCACAGACCCATACAACCACTCACACACCCATACAACCACTCACACTCCCGCACAACCACTCACACACCCACTCTCACACCATTCACACACCCACACAGCTACTCAGACACCTACCCACACACCCATACTACCAGTCACACACCCATAAACCACTAACACACCCACTCACACCCATACAAACACTCATACACCCACTCACACACCCACACAACACTCAAACAGCCACTCACACACCCAGAAAACCACTCACAAACCCATTCACAGACACATTCAGTCACTTGGATACCCACTGACAGACCTATACAGTCATGCACCCACCCAGTGACAGATCCATACATCCACTCACACACCTATACAGCCACTCAGATACTCACTCACACACTGATACAAACAGTCTCATAGCCACTCAGATGACATATGTTAGAAACAGTATCACTCAGTAGTACAAAAAGAATAGTAATTTAACTTATGCAGTAGCTTAGTATATAACTTTAAGTCTCAGAAACCTTTACAAAACACTTACACTCACTGGATGATGTCATTAGTGATGTCATCAATGATGTCACTGACCATGTCATGAGTGATGTAATATGTGAGGTCATAAGCAGTGCATTATGGGGGCATAAGTTATAGTTAGCTCAGGTAACTATAACTGCTAAATTGCTGTGGTTTTGTGCATGTAAAATCCGAGCCCAACTATAACATCTCTGTAACCTTTGTTTTTTTCCAGTGAATATACATACATACATATATACATACATACACATACATATATACATATGCACACATACATATACATGCATATACACATTTATACATACATACATATATATATATATATACATACATACACACATACATTTATGAATATACATATATATAGCATAAAATGCATAAATAACTTATGGAAATATTCCAGTGGAGATATTTTATTCAGAATTTGACCATTCCTGGGATAGTACTGACAGCTGGGCTTTTTTTGCCAACTAACCAAGTTATCTGGAGTGCTGAGCATATCTGAATGCCGTTTGTGGCATGTTTTTTTTTTTGTCAGAGCTTCCTCGCAAATAGTCTAGAATGGACTTTCCATTTTTATTATGGGACAAAGTAATGTTTTAATTTGTTATTTCTAGTTTTGGCATTAGCCAAGACCTTTTGAATTTTCTAAAATTATATGCATAATACATAATTATAGGGGCTTTCAGCTAGCCTTTTTGATCCACTGGTTTATTGTTGGGTCATTTACATTTATCTCTAGCCCAACATGGGGCAATGGATGAGCCTACTTCAGCCTTTGGATACCTTTACTGTAAGTGTTGGCATTCTGCCCTTTGACAAGCAGCACCACCAATACAAGTAAATTCCCTTTGGTGTCAGGGGCCACTATGACAATATGTGCTTTTTTAGACCAAAATTATTTTTGCTTTTGGCCATTTATTTCTTTTAGATTGATGAGGGCTGCTTCCAGCTTCCCCACCAATAAAGTACTGAGAAAAACATAAAAAGCATTGATAAAGCCAAAAGGCTTTTGGCCAACACTAGACCTAATGGCTTTGCATTTTTTTTTTTACAATAGCTTGCATAGTTCCAATCCCAATGGGCATATTGATAAGAAAGAATAATAATATTAAACAAAGTAGCTCCTCTTGCTCTCTTCGTATTTGTCTTCTGATCCTGTGATGGAAATCTAAAAAGGATTTGAAGGAACATACAATCCATACAAGTTCAAAGAGGAAGGAGCTGAAAACTGATTGCTTACTCATATTCTAAGGACGGCTGGATTTAGAGTAGAAGACGTCACTTTAAACATCATTTTTGGGCAACAGGGCTCTTTGGAGAATGGAATTAATGGAACAGGCCCTTGTTATTTGACAATATCACTGACTATCAATGTAAAGAGTTTGGGGTTTACCACTCATGGTCATTATGTTAAAGAAGAAATCTCCGATTGAAAAATGATTTTCTTGTATTCTGATGGAAACCTTGACACTTTGTGTGATTTGGTTTTACATTTGAGGGTGTTGTGCAACAGAATATTTAGTGGGTATCACTACTAGTTATAATACTAATATCACGGTGACTCATAAGAGTACCTCCATGTACCAGTATTATGTACAATAGTGGTAGTACTAGTAGCTTCATAACTGATGATACTAGGAGTAGGCGCAGTGATAGTTGTATAATGAGTATTAGAACATTGGAATGTTGAGCGCTCCATTGAAAACAATGGAGTTCTCCGGGCTTTTAATGGCTGGTAGAAGCCCGGAGCTCCAACATTCCAATGTTTGTTCACAGCTGTTGCTGTGAACAAAAGGCTTCACGGAGCCCGAGAGGATTAGAGTACTCATAATAATATGTCAGTAGTAGTAATGCATGTAACATTAGGGCTAATACTACTAGAAGTAGTAGTAATCATATATGTAAAATTAGTGATTGTAATAGTGCTACTAGAAAAGTATCATTAAATGTTATAGCATTAAAATCATTGTTAATATAAGTAGTAGCAATGCTAGTAGTATAGGAAAGGTATAAAGGAGTCTAGTCGAAGGGGTGGTACCAGAAGTAAACACTACAATCACTGGGGTCCTGGGGCAAAAGCATGAGACCCTAGACTTTTCAGGTCCACTTTTCTTTTTTCCGCACATGTATCCTTCCACCTCAGACTCTAAGGTAAAACCCCATGACCAATAGATCATTACTCCTTGCACTGGAAGGACGAGAGCACTTTCCACCAGTCCAACAAAAAGAGCGCAGCAGGCAGCGATGGGATGCAGGCAATATTCTAGCCAAGTTTCTCACCAGGAACTGCGAAAATAAGCCCGATGCGAGATCCAGCTCCTGTTTGTGACTGTGGCCTGCTTGTCAAGTCTAGTTTGTAAAGCTGTGCGCCCTGCAGGTTAAGCAGAGCGGCGCCCTATTTACTTCAGCCCTTCGTCCACCGTCAGCATCAAGAGTCTGATGAAGAACGAATCCAGGGATGAGGGCAAACACACCATCAGAGCATTCCTTATGCAGCCAGTTGGACGTAGCATGCATTTTTTGCAAATTGTTCCTGACCCCCCGGAGTATCAAAAGGAGCAAACATATTCATGCTGACAGCCAAATGGTGCAAACCACAGTGCAGACGTAGGAGAAACGCAGATAAACTACCAGTCTTTTCCACAGAGCAATGCTCCTTTTTGTTCCCTCCTTAACTACAGCCGAATTCCTGCTTTAAGATTAGCAACAGAGTGATCCATGTTTAAAACTTCTGTACGAGAGTTCATTACGTAGAAATGACACCACTACCGCCTGCTTGGCTTTGCAGAATGTCATCAAATGGTACAATGTATATTCTTTTTACTGACACAACAACAGATTAAATACATCACTGGCAAAGCCAATAGATGTCGAAAGACATTAGCCAACCTTCTGGCTTTCCGTGTGCTTGTTGCTGATGGCAAACAACATCAGAAAATAAGAAAAAAATGCTTGTGGCCTCTGCTGCTCAGCAGCAAAGAAAAAAAAGCCCAAATCTATCCCCAGTATGATCCTGTATTTCAGTGCATGCGTCACCACACATGCGAGCACGTCATCACACAGCAGCCCTTTTGGCTTTTTAAAATGTACCATTCTTAGATTGCAGACACCAATCTTTGCACAGTATATTTTAGGTCAAGCCTGGGCAGCGCATGCGCTGCTCTGTAAGGCTTGCTGTATTCAGGTAGGGACTTGAAGCTCCGCCCTCTCTCCGCCCAATTATTCATCGGCTTGTGTCACTCACTGTCCACTGTAAACTGTGGCTGTTCATTGGTCAATAGGCTTAGTAGTCCCTCCTTAATACCGCCTTGTCTCATTTTGTAACCTCCCATGGCAACATCCCCTGTTACGTGTGTTGTAACTCGGTAGGATTTAATTACAGTCTCAAAGCACTATTTTCTCAAATAGCTTTGTCGCAAGACACGCTCTCGCCTAACATTTAAAAAAAAAATGTATAGCACGGGCGCCAAACGCATTTGTAATGCAATAGGTCTCACATTTGAGAGAGTTTAAGCTATTGGCATTGTAAATGACAATGCCTTTTATTTATCTGTTTTAAAAACAACACATAAGTAAAAGGCATTGCCATTTAAAATGCCAATAGCTCAAACTCTCATAAATGCGACACCTATTGCATTGCAAATGCTTGTTTATAAAATGGTACGCAAAAGCACATTTAGAGAATGGAGCGGCCCTGTAGCAAATTGCAGCTGCTAGACTACCTTAAAAGTAAACAAAAAAAACGGGCTATTGCAGGTGCAAGGGGTGCAACTCAGGAGTACTGGGGTGGGGGGATCAAGTCAATGCTGCTGCTGAGTGACAATAAGCAAGTAGGAGTGGGGAAGCAGCAGAGTGGAAGGAGACCTATAAAATAACAGTTGAGCAGGATGTGGAGGGACGGAGGAGGCAACAACAAGATGGGAGGTGGTAGAGCAACACGGAGAATGCCGGAGCAGCTGGGATGTGTAGGGGTGAAGCAGCAAACAGAAGCGAGGAGAAGAAAGTAAGAAAATACATGCACTTCTGTGGAGTGCTGAAACAAAGAAAAGTAAGTAGTGCCTTTAACATGAGCACTGGAAGGATACAAGTTATCCATTCAAAAGGATGGTAAAGAAGCTATGCTCAGGGGGAGGAACAAACCCAAGAAAAGACAGGAAGCCATTAAATAAGAAGCAAGCAAATGAGAATGACAAGAAAGTCAATCAGCGATAAGCAGTTGGCTAACCCAAAGCCCACCGTAAAAATGGGGACTGGATACAATACGTCCTTTGATAATAAAGCTACAGCTGTCTTTAGGCGAGACTTAAAGTGGTTCCAGAGGAACTGATGTACCGGCTACTTCTTCCACAATCAGACTCTGTTTGCCAGCTGCCCTCAGTCTTTGAAAAGAATAATTAGTGACCTGGAAAAATCTGCTGCGAAGCCATTTGCCAGGCTCAATGTTGAAAACTGACATCCTTTGACATTGCAGACTGTCACACTCCATAAAACTGTGCAATGGGGAGAGTAAGAATTCCATAAAATTAAGTAGCCATGAAGTTTTAGGATTTTTTCTTAAATGAAACTGAATAATAATAATTTGTTCAACAAATTATGTGCATAACCTTCATAGAGTATCTACGTGTTTACATCAATTTAGGTGAGATTATTAGAACGGCGATGCACCTGTATGTCTGCCGAATTAAATGGAGATTTCTTTGCCAGTAACTGGACCTGCATTTCTGAAGTTTATTAAGCTACAACTGTCTCTAGGCCAGACTTAAAAATGCAATGTTCAATGCAGAGTAAACCATGATCCCTGAGGGGAAAGCCTCTGCCAACAGCATGACCTGGAATCATGACCTGGAAGTGAAAGAAACCAGGAAACACAGTGAAGAAAATACACTGACTTTGAAATAACATTGAAATTGTAGCCAACACTAAGGAGAGACAAGAAAAGTGTATGTATTCCATGGCTTTACTTTAATAATTCTTGTATGAAATGCTAGGCCAAGAAAGTGGCTTGTATTATTGATCTCCTGAAGTAGAGAATAATCTCATGAGATATGCAGAGAGGACAGAATGGGCTTGTCATTGCCTCACAAAATGTTAATGAAAGCTGATTTCAAATTACCAGAGGCCCGCTTACACAAAGATTTCCATGTAGTTGCATTTGAAAATTGGCCTGACAATTTATTTTGCTCAGAAAACAAAAAGGATATTACCACCTTGATTCATGTGGGACGTTCAATTCCCCATCACAAAGGAGGAGCTCACTATGATTGACAAGTCATTATGTAGCATCTGTTGCACTCGGACATCTGGACCTGCCATCTAATGACAAATTGAGACAACGTTTTTCCAACACTGCCTGCTTTGAGAACTGTTGTGGGACTTTGGAGACTCTTTTTTGCATCTTAACAGACACGAATCCATATTTTTCTGAGATAAACAACTAAGACACATTCATGTGATAATGGGCTATTAAATAGATATAAAAATAAAATTAGGGGAGATTAATTTAGTCTCAGTTCCTATTGTGCCTTATTTATAAAAATCAATTGAATAACCAAATGGGATGCAGGATATTTAAGGAGACTAAATGAAAAAGCCCGAATATCGCGTTACCCATCGGAAGGTAAGGTATGACCCCTGAAATAAAGACAGAGGGGGCAAACTGCACCGATTGTCCACAACCCATATTGTTCAGAAAAATAAATGGACATTGCTGTTTTTACAGAAGTAGCCACATTGATACGGATGGAGTCATGTTGTTTATCAAGGAAAATAGAAATTGATTTTATGTATGTTGGGAGTTTTATCTTTCCTGAAGAAGGCTTTAAACAAATACATAAGATAAATCTTTGGTATCAATGATAATTAAGAACGACGACAAATGTTAAGGTAATTCTATAGTACAGCACACCAGCCCAGGGTCAGCGGTACAAGGTCCTAAAGGAGAGAATATTTAGGATGAGCTAGGCGAGGGGGTGGAAGGGAAAATACGAGTAAAAAAAATGTCGGATGATATACACATAAGAGGCAGTGATGATGTCAGGATGTTCAACTGAACCATAATCATTTGTTAATTATTTAACACATGATTGAAATTCAGTTGCTGATACAGCTGTTCATGAATGAAGGAAAATGAACGACGATGACTGAGTGTGATAATGCTGGTTATGTTTAAGAAAAAATTAATAAACACAATTGAAAAAAAGGATGCCAAAGAGACATTGAAACGAGTGACAAGAAGGTTAATAAAGAACCCCTCCCATCCGATAACTGGACCTGGATATAATTAATAAATAAGTTGGATGGTTTGTAGATTATAGTAGAACATGGATACGAGTGTGAACAGGTAATCGTTGGTAGTGAAACAGGATTCAGCATAGGGATTCAACTTAGGATAGGCATCAAGAAAGGCATCAATCTCAAGAAAGAAGGCTATTATGAGCCAAGATAATGTACTTCAAAGGACAGCCCTTTTTGGGAAAAGAATTTCTTATACACAACAGATGATAGAGCAGTGCCATGGTGGGTCAGTAATCCACTCCACTTTAGGGTAGTGCAACTCCAGGAAGTAACTTAATGCTAGATGCTAGTTTACATGGGTTTATGGGTGTCTAGACCAGACGAGGTGTAGGAACAACTCACTACACTGGTCCCACAAGAGTCCTCTGTAGAGGGTTTATGGGGTCCATCCAAAATGTTTAAAGGACCAGACAAGGAAAGCCACAGACACCAAAATACACCTCAAAAGAGTAAATGTGGAGCCCACTCAGAAATGGTGAAGGCATGGCCCACTGACGCGGGTGAAACAGTAATCCTGTAGAATAAATGTTGATAGATAAGAAGAAAGAGGGGGATAGCTAGGGGTAAGGTTTAGGAGAAGAATAAGAAGGGGAGAAAAAGGCAGAGTTGAGCTGACCCTAAACAACCAAACAAGGAGGTTTCCCTTAACCGTTCCGCTACTAACATGGATATCTAGGGTAATATGGTAGAGAGTGGGTGCATTTTGTAGATGGGAAGATCATGTGATCCAGGAGAAGGGAGGAGAGCAGGGCATGGGACAGACAGGTCTCGTGGCAACAAACTGCACTTAAAAGGGCCATTGTAGTTCAAAGAAGGACACAAGCTGGGTAAATGTAGCAAGGCTTGGAGGGCTGTCTACAAAGAGAGGGCCAAAAGCAGGTTAGGGAAGGAATGCAGCAAGATCAGGAGGGCAGGGTCAATAACCTCTGTTCATTTAGAAAGAGCCAAAGAGAGCATTGCGGGACAGGAAGCTGGGCCCAATAATTTCTGTCCACAGAGAAAGGGCCAACAAGAGAAGAGTGGGAAAAGAAGTTTGCAAGGCTTGGAGGGTTGGGTTCGCAAGTAGTGCCCACAAAGAAGGACCCAGGAGAAGAAGCAGGAGAGCAGAGCGAGAAAGAAATGCATAAAGGTGTGGAGGGTGGGGTCCGCTAACTCCCACCCATAGAGAAAGTCTAAGGAGACATAGGTGGAAAAAGGGATCAGGAATTGTAGACAACATGTAGAGAACTCTATGCACATGAGAAAACCATAAAGAAGATATCAGGCCCAGGCAAACTCAGGAATAAGTGGAAAATCTGTGTTCCATACAAGTGAAGAATGGAGGTGACTGTCAGATACTGGACTTCGCACTTGAAGGCCAATGCTACGTTCAGTATTGGGTGAATGAGCAGCAAAGGGACTGCCCTTCATCACAATTTGTAATGAATTTTTCCTTTAAAATGACTAACTGTTGTCAAAATGGATAATGGGAGAAAGTACTATTACATTGAGTATGGTTTGAGTCTTGTGCTACCCATAGCTCACAAGAAGACAATCTCCTACCCTCTTCATGAAGTCTTTGCATGAAATTATATCCATACAATAGGCAACATATATGCTAACATCATACAAGTGTTATTAGCTTGCAAGGAGCTCTGATGCCTCTATCTCTAGGGCCACTCTATTAAAATACTTATAATTGAATTTGATTCGTGCAAGTATTAGAGAAAAAGGGCACAAACTCAGTTAATGGAATACTTGTTTTACTTTACCACTGAATATTTATTTATAGAGACTTTTCCATTCATTGACATAAACTAATTAACAGATGACGTTTTGTTTCAAAAGTCTAAACTTCGGGGCGTGGCCTGGCAGAGAATGGAGTAGAACGCAGCTTGTCCTTGCTCCGAAGTCCCACGGGCAGTTAAGCATCCATCTGCCTGCATCGCGACTCTGGCTCCTCCCTGATCTGGCCAGGTCGATCCCCCTGATAATCCCAGACACAATGCTCGCCTGACGGCTCCCCTGGACCCGGCTTTTACCGTGAAGCGGTGGAGATCGGCCCCACTCCTGAGGCTGGGAAGCGTCTGCCATCTTGTGCTGTGGGCTGCGGTGACGCCGAGCCCTACCCTATGGCTTGCTCTGGAATCAGAACCCGATTCTCAGCGGAGGTTGGTGTCTCCCACATTGCACTGGCTGGGGGAGCGGAGCGATCCATGAGGAAGCCCCTGGCCTGATTTCCAGATCGAGTTGCAACTCCCTATGCTGCCAGTTTGATTACTGGCTGTGACTACTCCAGTGGCAGATGCAACATCACTTCGGTGCCCCTTCGGCCCCTTCCAAGCCCGCTACCACCCTTCTGAGCTTGACATCCCAGACTACGAGAGACAGGGAACCAGGTAATGGCCGCCTGCACTGCCAGGCCTACATGATTAGCACCGGACCACCCACAAGTGAGTGCGTATTTCTACAGCAGGATGATCTGTGTAGGGGGTTGGGGCCCCACTTCAGCATGCCATAGAGTGACTCTACCTTAATCTGGCACATCAGGCGTCCTTTGGATGAGCGCTGCTCCAACGTGGTGATTGGGCCCCTGTGTTAGCCGGGAAGGGATTGATGTGCTTCTGGGGCCTAGCGGAGTATTACAACGCTGACTGATTCTGCGGCAACTGCCTGCATTTGAGGAAGAGACTATTTAGTTTAGCAGTGTCCCTTCTAACCAGAATGTGAAAGGTGTGCTTTGTTTGGAACCACTGACGACCTCAGGGAGGTTGCTCTTCTGTACCACCTACGTGCTGCTAGAGCTACTGCGATCTGAGAGTACATCCTGCGAGGGCCTCTGGGCTTCGCCTTCCTCCCACGCTGCCCCGGTGGTGACGTGATCCCTGCTCGCCGTATCTTGAATTGCTGCGGACTCAGTCCTACCACTCACAGCATGAAATTTTAGGCCTCTTCCTCGAGGCGCGGTGTTGCTATGTCTGACCAAGACGTTGATCTGCCCCTCTCCTCTCTCTGGATGGACTTGCCACACTTTTAGGGTCCCCTCGACTGCCTAGGATACCTCTCTGTGCGGCCTCCTCGGGACCTGCCTTGGCTGTGGACACTTGCTTAGCATTGGATTCGTCAGCCTTCCTGTGATATCCATCAGTCATCTGACCTCCAGATATGCCTTGGGGTAAATCTTCTAGAGACAGCTCTGTGGTCTTCTTTAGTCCAAGTCTTCTTTGCTGAACATCTCCACCAACACAGACACTTCCTCACAAACTGCTGAAGCCTCTGCGGCTCCACCGATCACTTGGGACTACATGGCCGAATTCCTAAAAGACATTAAGCAAGAAATTGGCTCCTTAAAGGCAGATTTCAAAAGCTGCATGCTAGACTTTCGTAGGGATTTCGTGGAGTTGGGCGTACGTGTTGATGATCTAGAGCGCACGATGGACTCTCACATGGAAGACCCAGAGATGCTAATGCGCTGTCTCATTGCCCTGGAAGACTAACAGATTGAGCTCCAAGCTAAACAAGAAGACTTAGAAAATCAAAGCTGCAGCAATAATATTTGCATTTAGGGTGTCCCCGGGGTGAGGATGGGGAAGATATCATGGTCTTCATGAGGGACCTGTTCCACACTATCCGAGGGTGTGAGGGGGACCGGCCACTGATTCTAGACCTAGCTCATAACATCGCTGCCATGATGGGCTGACCGGATGCCTACCAGGACATCGTAACAAGAGCGCACTTTTTCCAAGACAAAGAGGCAATCTTGAGAGCGGGCCGGAGCAAGGCTGACTTGGTCTTCTGAGGCCATACTCTGCAGATCTTTCAAGACCTCTCGCCAGTAACGTTTAAAAAACGAAGAGACTTCAGGCCGGTAACAAAGAAATTCAGAGAGATGAGCATCAAATACCAGTGGACCCTTTCGGTCTGCTTTTCCAGTTGAATGGCAAACAACGTCATGTACGTTCATTAACGAAGCCAAACGCATACTGGGCCTATCGGAGGGAAATCCGGATCCGGGATCCCAACTTGCTCCCTCGGAGGACAGAGATCGATCGCGCCCGACTTGGAACACGGTGAGCAGAAGAGGTAGGGATCGTCTGGGTAAGACGAAGGCCCTACGAGAGGCAAAGGATGACATCATCTCCCACCAACAGAATACAAAGCAGGAATCTTCTCAACACTCTGGCCCAGACACATGACTGTTGCCTAAGTGGGCTGTATCAGACCTGCACCACAGCACTGTATCATGTTGTTTTCTTTTTTACTTCTTTCCTTAGCAGGGCCGGTGGCCTCGAAGCCAGACTTTCCTGTGCTACGTTTTGTAGTATTTTGGACTGTGAAGTCGAAATATTCTAGTAGAATTAAATTGCTATTTCAATTGCTCCTGCCTGGTGTCCCCCCCCCCTATCCCTTATTGGGGCATTTCTCCTCCTGAGGCGACCCCTCTGCGGATTTCTAGGACACCCCCCTCAGTCCGAGGACGAAGAGCCTCACCGTGTTGGGCCCAGTTGGCTCATTCATTCTCCCTTGGTTGTTAATCCATGTTCCTCGCTGTGTCCCTAGGGCTGGGGGAGGGAACTCTGCATGGAGGGTGCTGCTCCCACTGGTTCGGCCTGTATATCGCTTAGAGACAACTAAAGCATCCCCCTCCTCTTTTTCCTTACTGCCTAACCCATGGGGACCCTGACTCGGACTAAGCTCCTTTCCTTAAACGTGAAGGGGCTTAACTCCCCCAATAAATGCAAACAGGTGTGGCATTAACTCATCCAGCAAGACCCAGACATAATCTTCTTACAGGAGACCCATTTACTGTCATCGCATGTCTCACCCCAAATACCCATCCCAAAATTGGGCACACACGGAGACAAAAAAATTGGGGGTGGGCATCCTGTTCAGGCGGGGTTTTATAACTACACTGGCACAAGTAGTTAGAGATCCAGTGGGGTGCTTTTTGCTGGTGATAAAAGAAAGTGGACACACTACCCAGTCCTTTCTTAACTTTTATGCCCCGAACCAAGCCCAAGACCCTTTCCTTCATAAGATTCTTAAGGACCAACTTAGTCTGACCCGAGGTGAGGTAGTATTGGGAGGTGGTTTTAATTTGGTATGGGACCCAACACTCGATAGGAGCTCTGCCCGTTTTCAAGATATGGGGGTGATGGAGCAGGGTAAATGAAAAAATTTTAACCTCCTAATAATTTTCGTAAAATAATTAATAAACATGTTCGTTTAAGTAAATAACCAACAATGTATGTTACATGTAAAGGGTTTAAGGTAACACGCTATTTTGTGTGCAAAATAATCAACTTATAATTGTTTACGTGTCTAACATAACATAATATTTGCGTACTAATAAAATAATAAACGCATGATCTGTGCTTTTTAAATAAAACGTGTGGTTGCAAAATAAAGCGATGGTAAGTAAGGGACGGCTTTATATGTTGCTTTTTGCAAGGTAATACCTAATTGGGGTACGTAGAAAGACGGGAGGGAAACGAAAGGGTTTATATTCTTTATTTTAACAATATTTTGTTTATCTTTGAAAATAGTGCGCTTAGGCCTATTGAGCAGCGATATAAAATGGCCGCCATTTGCTAGAGTACGCATGAGCAGGCAACCGTGTGGTAGAGGAGAAAGGCTGGGGAAAAGGATGATCACGTGTTCGTGCTGAGAGGCTAAGACGGAAGTATGGTCAAGGCTATTGTGACCTTTCTGAGCAGATGTGTGCCAAGATGATCAGCAAGAAGCGTGAGAAGTCAAACTGAATAAATGGACGGAACTGTTGAATCTAAAAAGTAGCAGAAAAAGATACAAATTGGACTGATCGAAACGGATGAGCAATGTCATGAACTGTGGGAAACGATGCAAGTATGGACATTCCACAAGGAACTGGTTAAGACAAGGAAGTTTGATTAAAATGTATATGGGCCTGAGTGAACCAATGAGAGAGGATCACGCCATGAAGATGTAACATTTTTATTCAGTAAGCTAGAATTAGGGTATAAGAAGACCTACTCTTGGTGGGAGGGGTTAGATGCTGGAAAGTGAGATGCTGGAGAAGTTAGATGCTGTAGATGGGTGAAGTTGCGGTTGCTGATGCTGACGAGCTGATGCTGCTGCTACTATTTTTATTTTCCAGTTGAGTATAAGATGCTGCTTTAGGAGAACCTTTTTATTCCTGATAGATTTTTCATTTAGAACTATTAGATTTTTCCAAGACAGATAAATTGATCTTTTAGAGTTCTTACTATGATAACCTTATTTTTCCGTCTAATAGATATGCATTGCAGTTTCAATTTATTCTTATATTGATGATAAATGTAATAATCTGAATAATAAGCTTAACCTCATTTTCTTGCTTCGAAACTTTATATAAACTTTATTATTCTTTAAACAAATGACTCAGTGATTCTTTAGCTCAATGATTAAGGTAAATTGATAAAGAGTTTATTGTGATTGAGCTGGTCTTAATCACCATCAACTGATTCCTACTAGTTGGTCCATCGACCAATGAGCGGAATACCTTAAAGCAAATGAGAAACATTATGTCATGTTAAAAGAGGTATCCCGTCTCCTTCCAGCGAATCGTTTTCTCCTAGGTTAAGGACGGAGGAAATTCAGGGAATAAATGAGTAAGTGAATGTATGTGCGGTGTTATGGGCCCCACCGTCATATGGATATAGTTTGTGTGTTGGAGGAATAGTTGCACCTGGATGACCGAAGCATATAGGAGAATAATTTTTATTGTTAGCGCTGGATCAGATTTCTTGGTAGCAGAGTTATGGTTTCTATAGATTAGTTTGGTGATTATTGATTATTGATTATTGATAAGTTCATGTCTAACACTTTATATTGAGTCGCGTTATGTTATATGTAAGTTTTCACGCTTCCGGGAAGTAGGAAGTGGAACACGTGTGGCAAGAGAAGTCACATGGAATGGTGCATTGTCTGAGTTCATATTGGTGATAACACAGGTTGTGTTATGATAGGGACATTTTCCGTATAAAAGGTGTGTGAGTGAAATAGTGATCGGTTTTCTTGTGAAACTCTGGCCTTAATTCTCAGGAGCAGTATAGTCTCCACATGTGTTTTATCCCCAGAGAAACGGGTTTACTGTTTGCTTGAAAGAAGGGTAAGGTAGAGGGAAGTGCTACTTTATCGGCGAAACTGAAAATTCTGTGGTAGGGTAGAGGTAAGCGCTGCCTACTGGAAAATACAGAGTTCTTGTGTAAATGGTCGGAACTATCTCTTCGGTTTAGCGAATCAGACAATGGAAATGTGTTTTAAATGTTGTAACTAACGAAGAATTGTCAAAAAAGAAATTGCCGATAAATTTTGTAAAGGAGGGGTCAAGAGCAGAAGTGACGTAGACAAGAGTCGCGCTGGGATTGGTCAGTGCGTTAGTCACACGGAAACAGGAGCAGAACTGACGTAGACAAAAGCTGCGCTGGGATTGGTCAGTGCGCGGTAGACAGAAATCGCTCTGATTGGAGCTTTGGTGTGAGTCACGACAGGATTGGTCAAATAACCTAGTGACGTGGAAGTTTGTGATTGGAGTGTTGGGGTGAGTCGCGCTAGTATTGGTTGAATAACGCATAGAGAACAGTGTTGAGTTGCGGATCGTTTGAGGAGAAAAAGCGATTGTGAATCATGTCATATTATGAGTATGGTAGAGAGAAAATGTCATGGATGTCGAAAGTTAAGAACTTCTTTAAGAAAGACAAAAAGGTAGTAACTAGAGAGGGACAAATAATTCCTCCGCCGAAATCACCAGCTTCGCATATGATGCTGAAATATGGATATCATACATGCATATGGTTAGAAAATTGGACAAAATATACCAAAAATGATGGAGCATTGGCTTTCCCTGAGAATGGTTCATTTAATGTAGCTGTACTACGAAACTTGAGAGAAAAGATGGCAATGTTAGAACCTAGACCTAGACCGACACAGTTTGAAGCTTTAACGGAATGGGAAGATGAGATGTATGAGCGAGAGAGATTCAGAGGATTAAAGAATCATGAGTTTGTGCCTGGAAGGTTATGGGGAGTAAATCATGAGGACAGAATAAAGCGTTGGAGATGTGCAAATATGACCGGAGGTTTGTTTCCAGCTTTCACAGTTGAGGAAGAAGCAAAGAGAAAGTGTACAGAGAAAAAGAAACATGTAGTTATAGAAAAGTATGTGTATGGTGGTAGTGAAACGGATGACGAATTGCTGGAAGATATTTTAAACAGAAACCCACCTCCATACCAACAGACTTCTGCGGTGGTGACACCTAATGCACCGCCAATGGAAACTGGGAGGAATAAAAATCCCGAACGAAGAGATGAGATAAATAGGTCACAAGATCAATTAAAAACTTCACAAAATGAAGAGATAGAAAGTGACAATGCAACTGAATTAGCAAAAACCACAAGAGAATTGACTGAGAAAATAAGAGCATTGACAAAGAATATGGAAGCTGTAACTGTACCAGTAACAATAGGTCCAGTGATGCCAATTTTTGAGAATCAGAAAATTGATGAATGTTCTTTAGTGATTCCCATGAATTCACATTTGCAAAGAAAAAGAGAAGGGATGGAACTGGATAATGAAAGTGCACACCATTTGGCTAGTACCTATAGACCAAGCCCACCTACTAATTTGACGATAAATGAGAATGAGATTAGGAGAATACCTATGGTAACGGAGTCTGCATCAGGGACACCAGAAAGAAGTAGCAATTGGATAGAATTAAATAGTACGCCTGTAGGTCCGACTCCAGATGAGTTAAATGAATGGATGAAAGCACTAAAAACAAAAGAAACAGAAGTAAAACCATTAGATGAAATTAGGTTGAAAATAGACATGGAAGAATTGATTCTGGTACAGAAAAATTAAAAAATTATCAGGATGATGAGATTATGTTTTTGTGCAAAAGTCTTACATGGAGAGCTAGAAATTTACATGACAAATTGGAAGAGACAGCAAATGAACTAGGAGTAGAGTTTGTAAAAGTGAGAACGTTGCAGAAACCATACAGAGTAGATTTTTGTGAGAAAGATATAGAGAATTTGAACACATCAGGAAGACTGACCCAAATAAAGGAGTTAATTGTTTTATTGAGAAAATGGGGTGATGTGGATAGATGGAGAAATAGATGGACGAAAAAGAACGAGAAAACAACAGATAAAGCATCTTTGGCTTTTGCAGTGACAGATAAGGAACCAGTTGTAAGGGAGTACCCGATGAGAGAAACTTAAGGTGGTAGTTATGTGCATGTTCCATGGACTAGACAGGATATACTGTCACTTACAAATGACTTCCCAAAGTTGAGAGAGAAGCCAGTAGAATGGTACAGACAAGTGGAAAGATTTGTTAAGGTGTCAAAAGTGTTGTGGATAGACTTGGATGTATTGTTTGATATAGTAGTGCCAGCTGATTTGTGGACAGAATGTAAGATTACTATTGATTGGCCAACTGTAGAATATCCAAGGGATGCTAAAACAGGAGCGCCAGGACCAGAAGTGATGAGGAAGTATGACCAAGTAATTACCTTTTTGAAGAATAAGATTCCACCAAAAGAAACAGATTGGGTAAAAATAGACAGAACAACACAAGAAAGTAAAGAATCAGTGCATGCTTATTACGAGAGGTTGTTGTTGGTTTTCAAACAGTACAGTAGTTATGAGACACTAAATGAGAAGGATATGAGTCATTTTGTATATAGATTTGTGTATGGATTGAAACCAGAGATAAGTGAAATGATTAAGCAGCATATGATTTGCTGGCAGAATAGCACAGTTGATGAGGTTTTGAGATATGCTAAGTATTGCAGTGATGATATTGAGAGTAGACAGCGAAAATTGAAAGAAAAAGCCATGTGGGCACAGGTGAAAGTTGCAGAGAAGCAAGAAGCTCAATTGAGTAATACCGGTAATGAAGCAGGACAGGTTAGATCTCGACCAAATATAGGTAAAGGAAAAGGACAAATGAGTATAGATGAGGCAAAGAAAAAGTGGCCATGCCACAACTGCGGAAAGCTAGGGCATTGGAGAAACGAGTGTAAATTTCCTCCAAAACCTAATGTGGAGAATGGTGGGCAATGCTAAGGGAGGTTTTTGAAAGAGAGATGACTATTGCTAAGAGTAGAGGTGTCCGCTCTGGAAAGAAGTTTTATCGTATTTGGGGGCCTATGCTAAATTAGACTAAAGTAGGATTATAATGGTCTTGAATATTATCAAAATATTGTACCTTTTCTTTTTTCTTGTATGTATTTCCTACATATTCATTTATTTAATGTATTATGATCCTCTTTGAAGCTCAGTCTGTGTTTTTTTTCCTTATGTTTACTCTTTGCGATAATAAAAAAAAACAAAAAAACAACAAAACCTAATGTGGAAAATCAATCATTAAATTCACAGGTGCAGAGTGAGGTAGTTACTCAACAAAGTCAGGTGCCACAACCACCACTTCCCAAGAGTGTTAACCAACAGAAATACAGTGCAGAAACAGGATTCTACACAGTTGCCGCGTGCAGCTGCAATTTCTCAATATTGGTTACGACAGGATGAGGATGACACGGATGAAAGTTTTTGACGGTGCCTAGGAGAGGGGGAAGAGTGCGTGCTTGGCGCAACTCTAGAGGTAGATCAGTCTGGTCCATTTGTGGATGGAGAAGTGAATGTTGCAAATGTAACATTCCTTGTTGACACTGGAGCTACCCGTTCTACTGTTAGGTCAGTGGAAATTCCAAACCTTCCTCTCTCAGTTGAACATATCCAAGTAGTTGGAGTTTCAAATCAGCAAATTAAGACGCCTCTTACTAAATTAGTGGAGGTAAGAATTGGTCCATTTAGTGAAATGCACCGATTTATGGTATGCGATTGTAGTCCCGTGAACCTTTTAGGACGCGATTTATTGTGCAAGATGAATTGCACTATCTATTGTACCCCAGACGGAATTGCATTTCAGACCCCAGATGAAGATGTGCTGTATAAAATGACAATGGTGAATTTAGAACCAGAAGTAAATGATTTGTTTCCTGTATTTGATGCAGAGAAAATCCCAATTGAATTGAAAAAGACAGTGAAAGAAGAAGTGTGGGACTTTACAGGAGAAGATGTAGGATTAATGAAAGAAGTAGATCCCGTTAAAATAACAGTGAAAGAGGGAACGAGTTACCCAAATACGCCCCAGTATAAATTGACACCAGAAATAATTGAAGGAATAACGCCAGTAATAAATAAAATGATTGAACAAGGGATTCTAAAAGAAATCATGAGCAGTCCATGTAATTCGCCAATAATGGGACTGAAAAAGCCAAACGGAACATATAGAATTGTACAGGATTTGAGGAAGGTAAACAAAATTGTTGTGCCTTGTTGCCCAATAGTACCGAACCCTGCTGTGATTCTATACCAGATTCCACGTGAAGCAGAATGGTACACAGTAATTGATTTATGTCATGCATTTTCTCTATTCCATTGCATCCAGATAGCCAGCCACTATTTGCGTTTAGGTTTGGAGAGCGTATTTTGGCATGGTGCCAAATTCCTCAAGGGTACACAGAAAGTCCCTCAATCTTTAATCAGATTCTAAAGAAATCGTTGGAAGATTTAAAAATGCCAGAAAAGTCAGTGACCTACTGGTGGCATCAAAAACGAAGGAAGCATGTGTCAATGATACAATTGCTTTGCTGAATCATTTAGCAAAAAGAGGACATAAAGTGTCCCCATCAAAATTGCAGTTTTGTCAACAAGAAGTCCAGTATTTAGGGCATAAAATTGAGAAAGGAGTGCGAAAGGTAACGACTGAAAGAATAAAAATGATTCAAGGAATGAGAGCTCCAATGACGCAAAGAGAGGTAAGAATGTTTCTGGGAATGGTTGGATATTGTCGACAATGGATAAGCGGTTTTTCGCTGATTGCTAAACCGTTGCAAAAACTGACAAAGAAGGATGTTAAAGATCCGTTTGAAATGAATGATGAAGAAATGAAAGCATTCAGAGAGCTGAAAAAGAAATTGTGTGAGGCTCCAGCATTAGGAATGCCTGACTATGAGAAAGATTTTGAGCTGTATTGCAGTGAAAGAGATGGATGTGCATTTTCAGTTTTGGTACAGAGACATGGAACTATGAAAAGACCCATTGCATATTTTTCAGCTGTTTTAGACCCTGTAGCGAAAGCGTTGCCTGGATGTTTGAAAGCAGTTGCTGCTACTTGTGTGAGTCTGGAACAGAGTGAAGGCATAGTGATGGGATATCCACTGAGAGTATATGTTCCCCATTCTGTGGAAATTCTCTTGACAAGAACGAAAACCCAATACATGACACATAGTCGGCTGACTAGGTATGAAAAAGTAATTTTGAGTGCAGATAATGTGACCATTGACAGATGTATGAATGTGAATCCTTCGACATCTTTACCAGATGAAGAAAGTATAATTGAAATGGATGAAGTAGATCACGATTGTCTGAATGTGCTTGAATATTGTACAAAACCAAGATCAGACATACGAGATGAGCCTTTAAAGGAATCAGATTATATTCTGTTTGTGGATGGCTCATGTTTGAGAACGAGTGATGGAGTTCTAAGTGCAGCATATGCGGTTTGCACAGTAGCAACTGTAATGGAAGCATCTTGTCTGAAAGGGATACGGTCTGCCCAAGTCGCAGAACTAGTAGCTCTGATTCAAGCATGCAAGTTGGGAAGAAATGTACGGGTTACGATTGTGACAGATAGCCAGTACGGCTTTGGGGTGGTGCATGATTTTGGTCAGATTTGGTCACAAAGAGGTTTCTTGACGTCTGCAGGAACGCCAATTAGAAATGGAGATTTTGTGAAAAAGTTGCTTGAGGCGATACAGCTGCCTAAACAGATTGCTGTTGTGAAGTGCAATGCACATAAAAATGGGGAAGACTACATAACTGTTGGTAATAAATATGCTGACAAGATTGCACAGTACTGTGCAAAGAATGTGGTTTCTTTAAAGAAAAGTCGATAAAGAGATCATATTTCTTGTCCTTTGCTTTTTACTAACCCTGTTGAGACATGGGATGAGGTGAGACAGTTACAGGAAGCTGCAGATGATGAGGAAAAAGATACATGGATAAAAGCAGGATGTAGAAAACATGAAGAAAATGATGTTTGGGTTTACAGAGATGAAAGACCAGTTATGCCTGATAGCATGATTTCTGACATGGCACGGATGTACCATGGACAAGCCCATATTGGGAGAGATTCAATGATCAGACTTTTTAGACAAACATGGTATAATCCAAAATTCAGAGCCATAGCTGAGAGTCTTTGTCAGAGATGTCTTATTTGTCAACAGTTAAATCCAGGAAGGAAGACAGTAGTGAGTCTAGGAACAATAGGACGAGAAGGAGGTCCGTTCACTAGAATGCAAATGGATTTTATTGAAATTCCACCTTGCAACAGACTAAGGTATGTCCTAGTGGTCGTCTGTTTGTTTTCCCGTTGGGTGGAAGCATACCCAACCAGAAGGAATGATGGAATAACGGTAGCAAAACTTATGCTGCGAGAATTCATTCCGAGGTATGGTTTTCCAGTCACGATTGAAACAGATAGAGGAACACATTTCCAAAATGAATTAGTTAAACTGATTTGTGAAGCACTTAGTATTAAACAGAAACTGCATTGTGCATACAGACCAGAGGCTTCTGGAATAGTAGAGCAAGTGAATGGAACAATTAAAAACAGGTTAGGAAAAATGTGTCAAGCTACAGGACTCAAATGGCCAGATGCCTTGCCATTAGTTTTAATGACAATCAGAAGTATTCCGGAAAGGAAAACTGGACTCAGTCCCCATGAAATAATTATGGGACGAGCAATGAGACAAGCACAAGTACCTGTCAACAAACTACTGACTATAACTGATGATCTAGTGCTGGATTATTGCAAAGGATTGGCTGATGTGGTGCGTTCTGTGTTTCATCAGGTTGGACCGGATGCGACCACTCTTGAAAGAAAACCAGCTCACGACTTGAATCCAGGAGATTGGGTCCGCATAAAAGTCCACAGGAGAAGAAACTGTTTGGTTCCTCGCTGGGACGAACCACGACAAGTGATCCTGGTGACAACCACTGCAGTCAAGTGTGCAGGAGTGAAACACTGGGTGCATGCCAGTCACACCATCAGAGTTCCAGAACCTGAAGATCGACATGTGAGTCGACATCTGGAAGTATTGGATAACAGATCAGCATCAGAAGCAGAAGAAGAAACAAACAGGGTGCCAGAACCTGAAGATCGACCTGTAAGTCGATATCTGGAAGACCCAACTACAAGTGCAACGACAGAAGAAGTAGAGGAAATAGCTGAAGTTCCAGAACTTGAAGATCGACCTGTAAGTCGACATCTGGAAATATCAGATACCAGTTCAGAATCTGATACAGATCATTCGGATTGTGAAGAAATTCTGAAAAGAAATTGGAAATTTGAAAGCATAAGAGAAGAAACTGAGCCAGAAGATAGTAACAGTGAGCAACCAAGTACAAGTTGTGGTAAAAATCCTTCGGAGATAATATTAATAGATGAAGAAGGGAGAGTTTCAAACAGAAAATTAGAAAATTCGGAAGATCCCCGAGGAGCAATAGGGACAAATAGTCAAACAAAAGAACAGGGAAATTTAGAAGCAGATAGAGAGACTGACACAAATTCGGAAGAACCTCGAGGAGGGACAGAAATAGGTGAACGAAGGAAGATAAGAAAAGAGCCACAAGTAGAGGAAGAAAATGAAATTATAAGTTTCAAAATAAGAGGCAATAACGAAAGAATTGAAACAGAGTCTGAAGAAAGTGGAGAAGAAAGAAACCAAAAACTAGAGTCAAGAAAAAGAAATTGGAAAACAGAAAGAGAGGAAAAAGGAAGTGAGGCAAAAAGGCCAAGAAAAGGAGACAATTGGCCCAACGAAGTAAGAAAATTAAGATACAGAATCATAAGGTTAGATGGGAAAAGTGCTGAACAAGTGAATGAAATAACAAGTCAGAGAGAGCAAGAAAAACAAGGTGGAAAACACTTGCAGAAAACGAAAAGAGTAAAGAAGGTAAATCCGAAGTATAGATCGCCTGAATGGTTGTATCTTGCTTTGACTGATATCAAAGAAGAAAAGAACACTCACGAGAACCCAGAACAAAGAAACCTAATGGGTGAAGGTGAGGTGCAACAAACCTGAAGAAGTTTAAACAGTTTCTACCGGACTTGACAAAACACTGGATCTGACGAATTTCTACCGGATATGACAAAGAAAGAATTCTGAAAAAGAATTAAAAGAAAGTACCAAGCAAAGACAAAACATTGGAGTACAGAGTGGCAAATAAGTCATTCCTGAGGTGTAGTGACACAATTTTCTGGAAAACAAATAAATAAGGTTATAAAACAAAATGGAGAATACTAGAGATAGAAAATGTAAATGTGAGTTTTTAAGTAGATGGTGTAAGATGTGCTGCTTTTGTACAGGATTATTAATGACAGTATGGGTGGTTTTAGCAATCACTATTCCAATTAGTTTAGCTGTAGTAGAAACTTCTAATAACACCGAGAAAGAAAAAGGAGCTAACACTCAAGAACCAGTTATATTAAAAAGTAGTGCAGAATTACACAAGGACAAATCAATAACAGATTTTTCTAAGAATGTTTTTACTAAATTATTATATGAGTATGTCGAAACAATGGATGTAAGAGATTGCTATGTTTGTATGCAGTTGCCTGCATCTGTAGCAGAGGGTGTTACTTATCATCACCTCCCTTTGACGTATGGAATAACATGTAGTGTTTTAGCAAGTTTATTTTATAAAACAGGTAGATTAGAATATTATTACACTGACATAGATAAGATTTTTGCGAAAGTTTCTGTAGTTCCCGAGCTAAACAAAATAAAAGAGGGAAAAACGTTTGGTGAATATTTTTTAGAAGATAAGATTTTAACATTAGATAATATAGTTAAATACAACCTTACCTGTGAGTTAAAGAAGGAAGAAAAAGTATTTTTAGAAATGGTTGAAGAGAGAAGAGTGAAATTTCAAAGAAAAGTGATAGAAGAGACAAAAACACCTCTTTGGGCGTTTGAGGAAGAAAATCATGACAAGAAAAAGACAAATGCAGCTATGACTCTGGATTGGCCCCAACAGGGAAGGTTGTGCATTAGAAGAAATAAGACAAGATATGACAATTATTTTGTGGGTTCCAGTATTTGCCATGACAATTATCAAATTTTAGGCGGATGGGGATTCAAAGGGGGAAAAGATCCAATATTTCCAGGGATCTATTATGTTTGCGGAAATAGGGCTTATTATAGGTTGCCGGACCATTGGTATGGGTCATGTTATTTAGGCCTGGTCTTTCCAAAGATTTTTCATATGGATAGAAAAGAAAAAGGAACACACAAAATGATAAATACCTTTACACGTAGAAAAAGGGAACGTTTTTCAGAAATAGTAGGTGATATTTTTGGCGCATTGATACCAGCAGTGGGAATATCTTTGAATGCATTTAGAATTCGGAAATTATCCACAGTGGTAGATCGTTTATCTACAGATACTGCTGGAGGGTTCTTAATGGTAAATACCGAAATGGTTGCCATGAGAGCTATGGTGATGCAAAATCGACTTGCCCTTGACATTCTTTTAGCAAAAGAGGGTGGAGTCTGTGGAATGCTGAAAGTCCAACATTGTTGCACTTACATTCCAGATAAAAGTGAAAATATACAGAAGTATATAACAAATATTACAAGTTTGCACAAAGAACTTGTTCCACTGGAGGTTGAAAGTGCATGGGGAAAACTTGGTAAAGGGTTTTCTTCAGTAATAAATTGGTTAACAAGAATGAGTGGATTAATAATAGGGAAAGTTATAATAATAGCAACCATGATAATATTAATAATTTTAGTACTGAAGCTTGTAATCATATGTATAAAGAGAAGAAGAAGACAAAATAAAATAGAAAAAGAAAACATGATAAACAAGGAGAGAGAGAGAGAAATGGGTGAAATAGAGTTAGAAGAAATAAAAGAGAACATGTACAAGAAGACGAAGAGACAAGTTGAAAGGGATACAGTTGTGTAAACTAACAAAAGCAAACGGATAAAAGATATATGCTGTCTGAAAGAATTGTATAACTTGGGTTTTGTGGTGATATTAAAAATCACCAAAGGAGGGAGTTGATGGAGCAGGATAAATGAAAATTTTTTAACCTCCTAATAATTTTCGTAAAATAATTAATAAACATGTTCGTTTAAGTAAATAACCAACAATGTATGTTACATGTAAAGGGTTTAAGGTAACACGCTATTTTGTGTGCAAAATAATCAACTTATAATTGTTTACGTGTCTAACATAACATAATATTTGCATACTAATAAAATAATAAACGCATGATCTGTGCTTTTTAAATAAAACGTGTGGTTGCAAAATAAAGCGATGAAAAGTAAGGGACGGCTTTATATGTTGCTTTTTGCTAGGTAATACCTAATTGGGGTACGTAGAAAGACGGGAGGGAAACGAAAGGGTTTATATTCTTTATTTTAACAATATTTTGTTTATCTTTGAAAATAGTGCGCTTAGGCCTGTTGAGCAGCGATATAAAATGGCCGCCATTTGCTAGAGTACGCATGAGCAGGAAACTGTGTGGTAGAGGAGAAAGGCTGGGGAAAAGGATGATCACGTGTTCGTGCTGAGAGGCTAAGACGGAAGTATGGTCAAGGCTATTGTGACCTTTCTGAGCAGATGTGTGCCAAGATGATCAGCAAGAAGCGTGAGAAGTCAAACTGAACAAATGGACGGAACTCTTGAATCTAAAAAGTAGCAGAAAAAGATACAAATTGGACTGATCGAAACGGATGAGCAATGTCATGAACTGTGGGAAACGATGCAAGCATGGACATTCCACAAGAAACTGGTTAAGACAAGGAAGTTTGATTAAAATGTATATGGGCCTGAGTGAACCAATGAGAGAGGATCACGCCATGAAGATGTAAAATTTTTATTCAGTAAGCTAGAATTAGGGTATAAGAAGACCTACTCTTGGTGGGAGGGGTTAGATGCTGGAAAGTGAGATGCTGGAGAAGTTAGATGCTGTAGATGGGTGAAGTTGCGGTTGCTGATGCTGACGAGCTGATGCTGCTGCTGCTATTTTTATTTTCCAGTTGAGTATAAGATGCTGCTTTAGGAGAACCTTTTTATTCCTGATAGATTTTTCATTTAGAACTATTAGATTTTTCCAAGACAGATAGATTGATCTTTTAGAGTTCTTACTATGATAACCTTATTTTTCCGTCTAATAGATATGCATTGCAATTTCAATTTATTCTTATATTGATGATAAATGTAATAATCTGAATAATAAGCTTAACCTCATTTTCTTGCTTCGAAACTTTATATAAACTTTATTATTCTTTAAACAAATGACTCAGTGATTCTTTAGCTCAATGATTAAGGTAAATTGATAAAGAGTTTATTGTGATTGAGCTGGTCTTAATCACCATCAACTGATTCCTACTAGTTGGTCCATCGACCAATGAGCGGAATACCTTAAAGCAAATGAGAAACATTATGTCATGTTAAAAGAGGTATCCCGTCTCCTTCCAGCGAATCGTTTTCTCCTAGGTGAAGGACGGAGGAAATCCAGGGAATAAATGAGTAAGTGAATGTATGTGCGGTGTTATGGGCCCCACCGTCATATGGATATAGTTTGTGTGTTGGAGGAATAGTTGCACCTGGATGACCGAAGCATATAGGAGAATAATTTTTATTGTTAGCGCTGGATCAGGGGCCAGGTCAGCTCAACTCAAGAGGGCAATCACAGACTCAGGTTTAGTATATGCTTGGCCCTACTTACGCACAGACATGCAGGACTATTCTTTTTAGTCACATGTACATCAATCATACTCTTGCATCAACTATGTATTTCTCACATATTCCCTCCCACGCAACTTGGAAACGGCTCAGATATTCGATATTTCTATCTCCGATCACGCTCAGAGTGAGCTGATCTGGCCCCCTCGGACATGTGCTCCAGACGCCACCCTCTCGGTGTCGACTCACAGCTCATAAACTGCGCAATCCAGTAGATAGAGCCACTATCAATGACGTGAGCCAGGAATATTTCTAACTCAATGCTTCACCTGCCTCCCCTCCTCATATGTTGTGGGATGGGTTTGAAGCAACAATTTGGGACGTCATTATCTCCATAGCAATAGCATGCTCCCCTGAGGCTCGCCTCTTCGTGACTAAGCTCACCGAGGAGATTAGATCCTTTGAGGGTAAAGATAAGCAGACACCCTCACGACATACTAAATGACAACTTGCGCAGTTTCGAGGACAACTATGGACACACAGAGTCAATAAGGCTTTCAAGCACTGGTATTATGATGGGGGATAAGGTTGGTACCCTGCTGGCTCTTCGCCTTCAAGATCAATATGCTTGCTCTCACATTGCTGAGCGTGCTCAGGCTACGCAGTTAGAGAAACTGACAAGCAGGAGGCCTTTCGAGACTATTATCGTGCTGGTGGGGGGGAAGATCCAGTGGCTATCCAGGCTTATCCAAGGGAGTGCCCGTGGACACCCTTGGACTCCCAGCATGCTCGAGACTTGGAAATGCCTTTCACGACATCCAAACTTAAAAAAGCTGTTGGGGGACTGTAAGTAGGGAAGACCCCAGGCCTGGACGTCCTGCCGGTCTCCTTTTCAAAGATTTTCTTCCCATCTTTGAAAGAACACCTGCTAACACTTTTTAATTCTTTCACCCACACTACTGGACGTACGCCTACAATGTCAGCGGCTGAAATTTCACTCATTCTTAAGCCTGGCAAGGACACCACTCAATGCTCCTCCTACAGGTCTATAGCTCTATTAAACACTGACGCTAAGATTTATACCAAAATACTGGCCAATCGCTTGGAATCCCTTCTGCCAGGTTTGGTTGACCCTGATCAGGTGGGCTTTAAACAACACCGACAAGTACCTGATAACACCAGGCACCTTGCCCACCTGATAGAAAAGGCCCATATGCATAACATTCCTGCCCTTCTCCTGTCCTTAGACACAGAGAAGGCACTTTACAGGGTCAGCTGGGACTTTATATGCGCTGTCCTCACAAAAACTGGGTTGGGACCTGCAATGTCCAGGCCCTCCCGACCTCTATCCCAGCTGAAGATATCAGCCGGCTACAGCTACAGAAGGACGTTCATGCCTTTATATGGAATGGGAAGCAGCCCTGCATTTCCAATAACATACATATGCTGCCCAGAAACCGGCGAGGTCTTGCCTGCCCCAACTTTCTTGATTACTACCGAGCGGCACATCTAAGGTTTATCTCCGAATGGGTAGTTAGAGAAAGTGAAAAACATTGGCTACATATGGATCATGTGGTGGCATGCAGGCCACTCTGGGATTTGGCTTGGCTACCAAAATCCCATCGCCCTCGTAGCGCTTACCTTGCAACCCCTACTAGAACATTGCTGGAGATATGGGATAGAATTACGATCACCTATGGCCTCACCTCATTTCCCTCTCCGAATACTCCCACTGCACGCAACCCAGCATTCACGCCAGGATTACCCCTGGGATCCCTCCCCGCTTGAGAGAAAAACGAATAGAGGACACTGCAGGATTAATTCCAGGGCCCACAAATTAAATCATTTGATCAATGCAAATCTGAATTCAGTATACCCGACAGACTTAGGCATCAGTATTTCCAACACCGCCACTGGGCACTTCACCTTCCTAATGTGAAGGGAGTGACGCGTCCACTCACACCCTTATAGAAACTAGTCCACCACTTTGAGGGCTCTAGGGGTCTAGTTTCTAGGACCTATAGTGTCCTTCAACAATCTCGCCTCCTGCAGAGGCACCTGTACCATATGAAGAGGGAACTGGAGGGCAACGCAGACATCACACAGAAACAGTGGTAGCTTTTATGGTGGAAGATCCCCAAGATGCATTGTAGCATCCAACACCAGGAATCCGCTTACAAACTAATGTTCCAGTGGTATTACACTCCAGTCCGAGGGCACTGTATGTTCCCCACGACTCGTACTACTTGCTGGATATGCGGGGCACAAGATGGTATATTTAAACACATTTGGAGGGCGTGCACACAACTCACTCTATTCTGGAAAGAAGTCTTAACCCATATTAAAAACACCCTGGGGTTCCCTATCCTGGCTGACTATTGCACGATTATATTGGCCTATGCCCAATCACACTTGAGGCACTAACTCATGCTGATTGGTACCTAATCGGCCATATGACGGGTGCAGCTAAACAATTGATAGCCCTGGCTTGGAAGTCCCCTGCTCCTCTCCTATTGCTTCCTGGTTCAAAAGGCTTTGGCAAACGATGGCGCTGGAGCATTTATTGCACAAGCTCTCTCACAGATAAGAAATTCATGCGACTATGGCAACCCTTTCTTGACTATTTCTCACGACTGGAGCATCTTTGCTTTCAACCACCTAAGCATCGTGCTCCTCAACTCTTTGATTGATCCTCTGGACTAGTGGTTGCTCCTCTTTGTCGCTCTCCGCACTCACTATTGACAGGGACTTCCATCGCTGTCCCCGGCATCCTCCTATT
Source organism: Calotriton arnoldi (assembly GCA_963921515.1). Classification (NCBI taxonomy): domain Eukaryota; kingdom Metazoa; phylum Chordata; class Amphibia; order Caudata; family Salamandridae; genus Calotriton; species Calotriton arnoldi. The sequence goes on from CAWUFW010001665.1 coordinate 2,030,829, forward strand.
ATAGCATCTCTTTCCTTTGGCCTCTGTTACCCGTACCTAGTCTTGCTTCTGATTCCTCTACAACTGGCAGCGAGGTCCTCCCCCTAGATTCAGCAACAGCAGAATACTTCTCCCTTCCCTGTTCTGTGTTAGGTTTGTAGTAATTTCATTTTTTGGGACAGTAGCGGTCTAGAGCGCTATCATAGATCCAACATGGACACAGTTATTTGCCTATGATCCCGTTTAATACTGGATTGCTTCCCAGACATATTTTAAACCAGATGTCTCTGTTTCCAGATGTGCTCATCGTGGGTAAATCATGTTCTGCGTTACCCGTTGACTGATAAATGAAGAGACTTCAGTGGGGCGCGCCTCAAGTTTTACATTGATTTCGCTCAAAGGACATGTTTGGATTGTATTGACTCTTTGCCTTTGACTTCTAGTGATAGCTGTTTTTTTGTAGCTCTCTTGTGCTGTACTGTGTACATGTTATGTATGCGAATGACTCTGCACACTCTATTATATGGCCGGTACTTGTATTTACTGTTTTTGTAATTCAATAAACAGATTCTGAGTGAAAAAAACAAACTTATAAACATCAAAGCGACTGTTGGCACAGATATGCAACTAAATTGAACACAACTGAAAAAAGTTTCTTAGGACATCTTGACAATTGATCACCAAGTGAAAAGCTGCAATGGGAGGTAAGTGTAAAGAGTGCATCTTCACTGGCAGCTTTGAAACCAGAACTCTCCTGGATCCACACCTGGTCTAACCCAACAGCAAAGACTTCTCAGACTGGTTTAGGGATCTTCTATCATGTAATGAGGTATGAAGGCAGGCAAAGGTTCTCACATTTCTGGCCCAAGGCGGAAAGTATAGAGAGATTTGCTCTCAAGGTGATAGCCAAACTATATTGGGATAAAATCTTCACTGGAGAATTTATTGGCCATGAGCTTGGGTTTATATGCAATGGAAATGAGGTGGACGAGAACAATACTTTGATTGGGTCCATAAAATTCAGACAGGAACACTACCTCAGAAGGCTTTCTTCAGCAGATATCAAGAGGTGGGGGGGTCATCGTCAATATGTAGTTGTTCCCAGGCGCACCTTGGGTACTAGCTGCAAACTATGTTCACCCATTCATACTATATGAGACTCAGCAACTTTCTTTCCCTGGACGTAAAGATTCAACTGTGCTGTGGATTAAGTTTAGCGCAGCTAATCCAAAATGGAGAGCAGGAGGAATAAGTACTAAACATGCACTATATAGGCCAAGTGGTACGATTTTACGAGAATCTACCAACTTGAACTGACGTTCTACCTAGCAGTGTTATACCATGAGCAAGCATTATCATGGCACTCTTAAAGTGAATTCACCATATTCCATAGGAGACTTACGACCAGAATCTGTTTCTGAGCAATTGTTCCCTCTAAATTTAATACGTTTAAAAGCCTATTTTCCGACACAAAAAAACACACTACTGTAACTTAGAGGGCCTTCAGTAACCAGTCATAAAGAATACTTATGGTCCCACAACAGTTCCCACGGTGAAAAGAGTTGGAGACAATTTGCCTCAATATGCCATCAGTTTCCAGGTCCAAATTTTCGTTCAAAAGTCAAATGTTTGCCATAAATACGTACATTTGGGAAAAAGGTACATACTGAAGAAAAAAAAGCCCGAACATAGGCTACAGTTCATACATAATTTTGCCAGTGAAAGACATTATTATAATGCGCTTTGAAAGGTGCACCATAATTACTTTATTCACCAACAACAACAACCAACAATACTGGTGAATAAAACAATACACAACTCACTCTTTCAGTCCAATTAATCGGCGAAAACGACAAAAAACGCTTCCATCCTGGCAGAATGCTTCAAAACTCTCCGCCTGCCTGATCAGTCATCCAAAGACATTCTCTCCTGGTTGATCAATATATTTAAAATCAGCAATCACACTGCAGCACTATTTTCATTACAATTCGTCCATTGTCGATGAGATCTCACTATGATTCTTTATTAGGGAGAAAAACATCAGTCAGACAGCCCCCCCTTTGGAAACTGTATTCTCCCTTTCAACTTTTTCAGATTTTTTCTCCAGAGAGAGACGGTCACATAATCAATAGCGCAATAAATAGCAAATTAAATTCATCAGATCCAATCCCTGCCCAGCAGTATTGACTGCGCGAGCATCCTGCAGTTTATAAAGAGCTGACGACTTCTGCCCATTTAATTGAAAAACTCACTATTACTTGCAGAAATCCTTTAGAAGATGGAAGGTCTTGTACAGGGTCATACCTTTAAAGAGGAGAGGGGCGCTCGGATAAGGCAAACGCTGAAATGTAAGATTTCACAATTCCACATGCTCACTGCAACTTTCCTGGGAAATGCAAACATTAAGGGCCCGATTCTGATGCGGGTTGGAAGGCCTCCTAACGGCATTTGCTCCTTCCAAATCGGATCGGGAACGTGTCTTCCCGACCGAGGGCCCAATTCTGATGCGGTTAGGAACAAATGTTCCCATTGAAGTCAATGGGAGTTCAACCAAATCGTATCTGGAAGCATCCGGATGCATCCTACTCCGCCGGTCGGACTTTCCCGATCCGAGTGGGTCGGACACCATTTCCCAACCGATTCGGTCGGGAAGCTTTTCCAACCCGCATCAGAATCGGCCCCTTAGTATTTCCAATGTTGTTCTGTCATATTTTTCTTTATTATTTGTTCACTGGATGTCCAGACTCTGTATTTTCCTCCATTTTAAAGGAAAGCAAATCAGAGAGAAAGAGAAAACCGAAGCCTGAAGCTCATCTGCCAATGACGATGAAGAAAAAGAGGCAAGCAGCTTCTAATAGGCAGCCAATGGAACAAGAAGGCTTTGAAGGCTTTCATGAAGGGAACCACTGATTGGTTGACTAACATTAATAGGGAGCTGGTCCAGGTATTTGTTGCAAGCACAGAGAACTATCATGTAGCTAACAACTTTACTTGAGTGTTGAGGTCCAATTTAAGTAAATATTCTCACTACACTTGATGCCTCAAAATGCCGATGGGTGGGCATTCATTAGTCGAAACATATGTAGTGAGTTATTATACTAGGATATGGGATGCAAAAAGAATATTGTGGCTGGCTGACCACAGTCCTCTTTGCCAGTATCATTTATTCGTAATGGAGGGTGACTTTCCTGACAAGCCTTTGAAGGTGAAGCCATTGAGTTTAACTTGGACCGTGAAGTTTCACACAAGGAAGGATACAGTCACTTTTCAAAAGGACCGTAACCTGTGGACAAGGCACATTTTGCACCTTCTGGAGGTCATCGGCATGAGTAATGGGTATGTAAGCATAGAGGGCATTACCCAAACTATTATCTCAAAGGGTTCAAAGCCTTCCTGTCTGACAGCAGCTACAGTGTAAGAACAGGAGGCCTTTCCCCCACATTTCACATGTGACATGCAGTGCCCTTCAAGTATCTCCTCTGTCACTTACTCATTATCGACCAGAGGGGTTCTACTCCCTCTAGGAACCTACATGTCAATTGTAATCTTACAACATCCCGGTATACAACAAGTAACAGGAAAAGAAGACAAATTCCCAGGGTCTTCTCAGTTTCCTCGGGTTATCATTTCTATTTTCCAGGCACCCAATTTATTCAGCATTACTGTTCTCGCAGGGCTGCATTAGGAAACCTTAGACCATTTGGGATACAGTCCACAGCTTCAGCGTCCAGACTGGAGCATTCGTAAAACCATTGTCTAATACCTGGAGCTCCTAAAACAACTCTACCTTTCAGACCTACAAAGAAAAAACACATTCTAGTTGATGACCATGTCATCTTGCATCCCAAATATGGCAATGCACTCTATGACATTAGCTAAAGAGGCTTCAAACCTTAGGGAACATGGCTTGGTTCTTCACAGAATGCAATCCCACTCCTGTGCAGGCCAGACTCGCCTTTAAAATAGCTAGTAAGATAGCTCATATAACTAATGCATGCATTGTAGAAATCTGTGTGTAACCTGAAGACCACAGCTCCGATTCTCAGGGGGCCACTCAGACTTTCATCCTTCAGATAAAATCAGTACCACTGAGTGAACGTTTACTAGAGTATGGCCAAATGGTAGTGTGTGTTATATAGGTATAGTTATTATTTAATAAAACACAGTGACTCACCTAGAGAAACCTGGAAGGCACTGCCTTGAATTACCCTAGGGATGAAATGCTCTATAGTAACCTTAGGGATAAAATACATACATGGCGTAATGTCACCAGCAATAGCATGACACCCGCACTCGACACTACATCTCTGCAGTTGTCAGGTAACCCAGACGCAGACGCTGTAAGCTTTAATAGTTGGATGTCCAATGCCTTACACAGCGTTGCCCCGTTCAGATCGATCATCTCCTCCAGGCAGAGACCCTCACCCCTGGTTCTCCCCTGAACTTCGCGCTGTAAAAAGTCGCTGTAAAAAATTAGAGCACGCCTGTAGACAATCCTACGATCCCACGGCCATACTGACATATAGGAAAGCTCTAAAAAACGTTCATAAACTTAAGCGCAACACCATTAAGGTCTATAACTCCGCTCAGATCAGCTCTGCTGGCAATTCAGCAAAAACTCTTTAAAATTGTCCAAGGCTTTGTAAAGCCTGTTGCCACTGCCAGTACGGTTCTCCCCACTGCTTCCCTCGGTACTGGTTTGTCGGACTTCTTCCAAGATAAAATTCAAGCTATTTATAGCACTTTTTCCTCCCCTCAGACCACCATTGAGCTCCCTACCTCGCCCGACAATAATGATAGGTTTACCAGTTTTCACCCGCTCTCTCTTGCTGAATCATTGCAAAAACAACTATCTTGTAAATCCGGGTCACCGAGTGATCCCTGCCCGGCACAGTTTTTTAAACTTTTGGCACCTTGCATTAACGTCTCGTTAAACCAAATTTGGAACTCCTCTCTGAGCTCAGGTATCTTCCCAGCAGTGTGGATACAAGCCTACCTCCTGCCGATCCTTAAAAAAACGGATGCCGACTCGGCTGAATTAAAAAACTTCAGACCTATCTCCCTACTCCCGGCACCGGCTAAAATTCTTGAACAAATAGTTCATGAGCAACTGTCGAGTCATTTAGAATCTAGGAATCTCTTCCACGACTCCCAATTCGGCTTCAGAGCTGGCTACAGCACCGAGTCCGCTCTCCTTGAAGTTTCCGAAAGTGTACGCGAGAAGGTCGACCAGGGCAAAGCAGTCGTGCTTATGCTTCTCGACCTGTCCGCGGCCTTCGATACGGTTGCCCACCCCATTCTCATTAACAGACTAAGTGAGCTGGGTATCCAGGGTAAGGTGTATGTAGGAGGTTTTGTGGAGTTCAGCACCTCCGACAAGTTTCGTTGTGTTTAGTCCTTCTCTGTTGTGTGAGATTTCTATCCAGGGTAAGGCCCTGTCCTGGATTCGATCTTTTCTGGCTAACCGGTTGCAACGAGTCTTTCTCCGCCCTTTCATCTCTGCCGAGAAACCCTTGCTCTGTGGGGTCCCCAAGGGTTCCGCATTGAGCCCTCTCCTTTTCAACGCCTACCTGTCACCTTTGGCAACCTGGTTGAATCCCACGCGGTGAGGGTGATATCCTACGCGGATGACACCCAATTGGTGTTTTCCTTCGAGGATCAGTCAGACATTGCTTTCACTAATTTCAGAAGCTGCCTCAGCGACCTCACGGCCTGGATGACTTTAAATTGCCTTAAGCTCAACTCGGATAAAACCGAGGTCCTCTTTTTTAAACAGGAGTCCCATCCCCCCCCTGCTTTATGGTGGCCTCAAGAGATGAACCCTCCCCCGATACCGGTTGACTCGGCAAGAAACCTGGGGTTCAGGTTCAATAATTAACTCTCTTGTAAAGCCCAAATCAGGCAAGTCTCCTCTTCCTGTTTTTGGAAGCTGCCCATGCTGCGGAAATTCCTCCACTTTCTTCCACTGGAATGCCGTAGAATGGTAGTCCATGCACTTATTACATCTCACCTGGACTACGCCAACAGTCTCTACTTGGGTCTTCCCGCCTACTTGACTCACAGACTGCAGCTGGTCCAGAATGCTGTGGCCAGAATGATCTGCAAGATACCCTTTCACCACTCGATCTCCCCCCACCAGAAGAACCTGCACTGGCTACCCGTGATTAGGCGTATTGAATTCAAGGCCCTGACTCTGGCGTTCAGAGCAACCAGGGGACTGGGCCCGGTTTATCTGAGAAATAGGCTCTGTTAGACTTGGCACCATTGGCGTGGGTCTCCCTTCCATTTTTTTGCTGTTGCCTCATCTGTTTTTGCTGGTCTAGATGCTTTGGGCACTTTGCCACTGCTGTTCAGTGCCAAAGTGCAAGTGCTCCCTGTTGTAAATTGGTGTAATGGATTAGTGGTTCCATGATTGGCTGTTTGATTTACTTGTCAGACCCTAGTACAGTGCACTATGTGTGCCCAGGGCCTGTAAATCAAATGCTCCTGGTGGGCTTGCAGCACTGGTTGTGCCACCCACAGAAGCAGCTTGTAAAATGTGACTCAGGCCTGCCATTGCAGAGCCTGTGTGCAGTCTGGGACTGCCATGTCGACTTGGCAAGTGCACACACTTGCCAGTCCCTAAACCTTCCCTTTTCTACATGTTAGTCACCCCTAAGGTAGGCCCAAGGTACCCCTGTGGGCAGGGTTCATTGTATGTGAAAGGTAGGACATGCCCTGATGTGTGTGGCATGTCCTGGTAGTGAAATACTGCCAATTTCGTTTTTCACTATTGCAAGGCTATCTGTTCCCATAGGCCAGAATGGGCAGTTAGTTTATAACATCTTATAAACATAACTGACCCTAGGAACAAGATGGGAAAATAAAGTTTGGTATGCCTGAACTCAGAATGTTTAAGTGCATCTTTTAGTGTGGGTGATTTTTACATTCTGTGTTTGAATATACCACTTTTAGAAAGTGGGTATTTTCTTGCCTAACCATCCAGTATGCCTCTGCTAGGTTTGTGATTTGCATGTCTGGCTTGTGAGTGACACTAGCTGGGAGAGGGCAGTGGCTCCTGCAGTCTGATGAGTCAGGGCTGGGCTGAATGGGACCTAGGTTGAATTTAGAGTAGGGGGAGGAGATTTCCTTTCACCTGCCTGGGCCAGGTCTGCTTTCAACAATGCTGTCTCCACCTCCTGCCAGGAAGCTGCATCAGTGAGGACAGAACTGGTTTTGGCTGGGTACAGACACTCTCTGCCTTCAGAGAACAAAGAATTTGTGTGTATAAAAAGAGGGGCCCAGACTTTTAGATCACTTCTGGGAAATCAAGAGGAACCTTTGGCAAGGAGAAGAACCGGAGAAGCTGAAGGGAGATTACTGCCCTTGTGCTGTTTGCTGTTTGGGGTTGGCCTGCAGTGGTTCCTTGTTGCCAAGGAAAGGAGAAAAGGACTTTGCTGTTTTTGCTTTGTCACCCGCTTGAAGAAGAAGATCTCCAAGGGCTTGAAACTGAGCTTGCCTCCTGTTCTGAATTCTCAGGAACACAAAGACTTCACCCCTTCTGTCTTCCTGCATCTAGAACTGCTGTTTTAGCTGCTACAGAAGGAAATTGCAACACCGACGCCGGCGAGCGACGCCGTAACCTGCCCGAAGCCGTGAGCGCTGCTCCGACTTGCTTCGTAGGCTCACCACCCGCTGCCGTGCCACATCGACGCCAGCGAGCGACGCCGTAACCTGCCCGGAGCCGTGAGCGCTGCTCCGACTTGCGACGTGGGCCCGACGCCTGCTGCTGTGCCACATCGACTCCGAAGCCGACTTCATCATCGCGGAGCCGATCCTCGACGTGGGTGACCCCCGAATCCATCGAGATCGCGCCATCGTAAGGAACAGTGGTTTCGGCGCCATCGTGACGTCATCTCCCCGACGCAGTAAGGAACAGAGGCTGCACCTCCCCTGGGGTCGTAAGGAGCCGACGCCGCGCAGCGCCTACGAAGCCGCACCTCCCCGACGCTGTGAACTGTCGTTGCTTTCATCATTTCCAAGGTACTGTTCTTTGTGGGTCTGCTTGACTGCGGGCCCGACGCCGCGCACCTCGCGGTCGGCGCCGTACTTTGGGATTTCCACCGGTCACGACGTTGTTATAACTCCAAGTGGAGTTATTTGTTGCTACAAGCTTTATTTGATGGAGTAACCTATTTTTAAGGATATCTTGATAACTGTATTGTGGATTTTTGTCGTTTGGTCTTGTTTTGGTTTAGATAAAGATTATTTATTTTTCTAAACTGGTGTGGTGTCCATTTGTAGTGTTTTCACTGTATTACTGTGTGTGTTCACAAATGCTTTACACACTGCCTCTGAGATAAGCCTGTCTGCTCGTGCCAAGCTACCAAGGGGGTGAGCAGGGGTTATTTTAGGAGTGTATCCCCCTTTCCCTGACTAGAAGCAAGGGTCCCTATTTGGACAAAGGTGCAAACCATTGCCAACTAGAGACCCCCATTTATAACATTGGTGGTCAGCGGTGAGGATTTGGACTTGCATTTGTGATTTACATACAGTGATTGGTGTACACTACTAGTGAGTGCAGACCATTACACGACCACATACATTTTGGTAGAGTTTTTCCTTGAAACTCCTATTTTTTTTGAGAACTGCCAATTTTTTTCACCATGAGCAAAGCAGCATCCATTGCATTTCTGGATATTGAATTTGAAGAAGAGAGGATTGATACCTACACTGTGCCACACCTCAAAGCTGTTTGCAAGAAATTTAAAATCTCTATAAGAGGCCTCACCAGGCAGGAGGAATACCAAAAGGCGCTGAGGGCCTGGTTGGACTCTAGGAATGCCAGTGAGCATCCTGAAGAACCTAGGGGGGAGGCAGAGAATTTAGATGGGCAGCTGGAGAGGCATGGGGCCTAACTAGGGGGAAAGTGCCTTCCTGGGTGGGCAGCAGTGTTTCTTCAAAAGGCCCGTCCCCAGAGGAGCTGGAGGACAGGGAGAAAAGCAGAGTGCATGAGATGGAGCTGACCAAGCTCAAAGTGGGGAGTCAGAATGACATAGAAAGTAAGAAATTGGAGTTAGAAAATAAGAGGTTAGCCATGGAGGAGAAGAAGATGCTTTTAGAGCATTTGAGAGTGGTGAGGGAGCTGGACCTGAAAGCAAAGAGCTAAGAGATCACTCCCTCTGGTGGCAGCACACCTTCAGTGCCTGTAGAAGGAAGAGTATATATTCCCAAGGATGTCATTAAGGAATTCATGAAGAGGGATGACATTGGGCAGTGGTTTAAGGCCTATGAGGTAGCGATGATGTCCCACCGGGTCCCTGAGAAAGATTGGGGAGCGGGGTTGTGGAGCCGCTTTATGGATGAAGGAAGGAAAACCTTACGAGCATTGCCCAAAGAGGATCAGATGTCCTATGTCCCCATCAAGGAAGCCTTAATAGCCAGATATGGATTGACCCCAGAGCTTTATAGGCAGAAATTTAGAAATTGCAAGAAGCTGGAGTCTAGCACCTGGGTGGAATATGTGTCTTTTTTTTGCAGAGCATTGGATGGTTGGTTGAAGGGTAGCAAAGGAGCTCTATGATTTGATTGCATGGAAGCACTTGTCCAGTAGTTGTTTTCCAGAGCTATGCCAGCACCTGATTGATAGTAAGCTGACTGATCCCAGGAAGCTTGCTGTGGAGGCGAACCGCTGGGTCAGTACCAGGTTCCACAAGGGTCTAGTGGGAGACTCCACCAAAGGTGGGCAGGGTCCCCAGCAGAAGAGTGGGGGGACAAGGGTAAACCAAAGGAGTTCCAGAAAGGGCCCCAAAGTAATCCCCAAGGGAACCAAGGGAAGGTTCCCAGCCCCCCACTGAGAAGAAACCATGGGCCCGACAGATGAGCCTGTTCAGAGGGGTCCCAAGACATGTTTTGGTTGTGGTCAGGTGGGCCACTTCTTTTGGGATCCTAAGTGTCCCAAAAAGGTTGACACTGCACCCACTGGTGCACCGCCCCGGCAGATGGCTAGTGTAGCCCTGGGGGAGGAGTCGGGTGCCCCTGGTGGGTGGGGTCCAGCAGAGATGTCCCTAGTCTCTTTAGGAGACAGAGAGATGGTCCCTAGGACTCAGCTGCCTGATAACACTAAGAAGTACAGGCAGTGGGTGACCATCAATGGCCATAGGGTGGAGGCTCCGAGAGACACCGGAGCCAGTGTGACAGCTGTCAGTTGTCGGCTGGTGTCTGAAGAGCTGGTGATTCCCAACGCATTCTACCCGGTAGTTGCCGCTGACAATTCAGAGTGCCACTGCAAGGTGGCACAGGTTCCCTTTGAGTGGGGGGGGGTCTCGGGTACCTTTCAAGTAGCTGTGAGGCCAGCCATGCCTGTTGACTGTCTGCTAGGCAATGATTTCGAGAGCTCCCCTTGGGCGAAGGTGGAGCGGAGGTCTCATTTGGAGATGTTGGGTCTGCCTGAGTGGGCGTGTGTGACCACTCGGTCAATGACAGCCGGTAAGGGTAGTCAAGAGGACCTGGAGCCTGAAAGAGTAGCCCAGGTGCCTGCCTTAAAGAGAAGAGGCAGGGGGCGCGGGAAACCGGCCCCCGAAGTTCCCACGGTCCAGGAGGAGGCAAACCTTGAGGGGGATGCCCTGGAGCCTACAGGGAAACAAGTGGCTCAACTGGGGGACCTGCCTGAGCTGACCCATTGGCAGCAGGAAGGAGGCCCCTCCAGGGAAGAGTTCTGCGAGGAGCAGAAGAAGTGCCCTTCTCTTGTGGGTTTGCGACAACAGGCTGCAAACCAGGCAGCAGGTGATCAGTCTGGATCACATTGGATTTACTGGGAGAATGGTCTCCTCTATAGTGAGCCTAAGGTTGCTGAACCTGGGTCAGCCCGTGTGCTGGTGGTACCCCAGCGCTTCAGAGCCTTCCTACTGGGTCTGGCTCATGATGTGCCTTTAGCAGGACATTTGGGGCAAGACAAGACCTTTAAAAGGCTTGTCACCCACTTTTACTGGCCCCAAATGCGCAAGAGTTCACATACTCATTGCAGGACCTGTCAGACTTGCCAGGTAAGTGGTAAGAGTGGGAGTAAGCACAAGGCTCTCTCCAACCTTTCCCTGTGGTCAGCACCCCCTTTGAGAGGGTGGGTATTGACATTGTGGGGCCTCTGGATCCCAAGACAGCCATGGGCAACAGGTTCATCCTGGTCTTGGTAGACCATGCCACCCGGTACCCAGAAGCCATCCCTCTCCGGACTGTGACGGCCCCCGTGGTGGGTCGTGCATTGATGGGGATTTTCTCTCGTGTGGGGTTCCCCAGAGAGGTGGCGTCAGACCGTGGTACAAACTTCATATCTAAGTATATGAAGTCCCTGTGGCAGGAGTGTGGTGTAACCTATAAGTTTACCACTGCTTACAACCCCCAAGGTAATGGGCTGGTTAAGAGATTCAACCAGACCCTGAAGGGCATGATTATGGGTCTTCAGGAACCCATGAGGCGTAAGTAGGACGTCCTCTTGCCATGCCTTCTGTTTGCTTACAGAGAGGTGCCACAGAAGTCCTTAGGGTTCAGTCCCTTTGAAATGCTGTACGGCCATCCTGTGAGAGGAACTCTGAGTTTGGTGAAAGAAGGCTGGGAGAAAGCTCCCAGTAAACCTCACCAGGATGTATATAGCTACAAGCTGGCCTTCAGAAACCAGACTAGGCGTTTCAGACAACTCGCTCAGGCAAATCTGGAAGCCAGCCAGGAAGAGATGAAATGGTGGTATGATCAGAATGCCGCTCTGATCGAGTTTCAGCCTGGACAAAAAGTGTGGGTCATGGCCCCCGTGGAGCCTTGTGGGCTCCAGGATAAGTGGACCGGAACATTTGAGGTGGTGGAGCGCAAGAGTGATGTCACCTAATTGGTGGACTTGCAGTCTCCTAGGAACCCTTTGCGGGTCCTGCATGTGAACCGCCTGAAGCCCCACTTGGAGAGGTCCGAAGTGGGCATGCTCTTAGCAACAGATGCTGGGATGGAAGAGGAGACTGAGCCTCTTCCTGACCTCTTGTCTGCCAAGGAGCAAGATGGGTCAGTGGACGGTGTGAACCTCTCTACCACCCTGACCCCTGAGCAGCAGAATGACTGTCGCCAACTGTTGGGACAGTTTTCTGACATGTTCTCCCTGACCCCCGGTGTCACTCAGTGGTGTGTCCATGATGTGGACACTGGGGACAGTCCTCCAGTAAAACATAAGATTTACAGAGTGACTGACAGGGTCAGAGCTTGCATCAAGGAGGAGGTCTCCAAGATGTCAGTGCTAGGGGTGATTGAGTCCTCAAACAAGCCTTGGGCCAGCCCAGTGGTCTTGGTCCCTAAGGCTGCTGCACCCGGTGCCACACCAGAACTCCGGTTCTGTGTGGACTACCGAGGACTCAATTCAGTCACCAGGACTGACGCGCACCCCATCCCCAGAGCTGATGAGCTCATTGAGTGGTTGGGGGCTGCCCAGTACCTCAGTACGTTTGACTTAACGTCTGGGTACTGGCAGATCGCCTTAACTGATGGGGCAAGAGAGAGGTCAGCATTCTCCACACCAGATGGGCACTACCAATTCCGGGTGATGCCCTTTGGGATGAAGAATGCCCCTGCCACCTTTCAGAGGTTGGTCAACCAGGTGTTGGCTGGACTGAAGGATTTCAGTGCCGCTTACCTGGATGACATTGCAGTGTTCAGTGCCACTTGGGAGGAACATCTGCACCACCTCTGGGAAGTGTTGAAGGCGCTGCAGAGGGCAGACCTCACGATCAAGGCGAGTAAGTGCCAGATCGGGCAGGGTTCTGTGGTGTACTTGGGACACCAAGTTGGGAGCGGCCAGGTGGCGCCCCTACAGCCCAAGATTGATACCATTCTGGCTTGGGAACCCCCCCACCCCCCCAAGACCCAGACAGAGGTGAGAGCCGGTGGCTCCGGCAGTCTGATGAGTCAGGGCTGGGCTGAATGGGACCTGGGTTGAATTTAGAGTAGGGGGAGGAGATTTCCTTTCACCTGCCTGGGCCAGGTCTGCTTTCAACAATGCTGTCTCCACCTCCTGCCAGGAAGCTGCACCAGTGAGGACAGAACTGGTTTTGGCTGGGTACAGACACTCTCTGCCTTCAGAGAACAAAGAATTTGTGTGTATAAAAAGAGGGGGCCAGATCCCAGACTTTTAGATCACTTCTGGGAAATCAAGAGGAACCTTTGCCAAGGAGAAGAACCGGAGAAGCTGAAGGAAGATTACTGCCCCTGTGCTGTTTGCTGTTTGGGGTTGGCCTGCAGTGGTTACTTGTTGCCAAGGAAAGGAGAAAAGGACTTTGCTGTTTTTGCTTTGTCACCCGCTTGAAGAAGAAGATCTCCAAGGGCTTGAAACTGAGCTTGCCTCCTGTTCTGAAGTCTCAGGAACACAAAGACTTCACCCCTTCGGTCTTCCTGCATCTAGAACTGCTGTTTTAGCTGCTACAGAAGGAAATTGCAACACCGACGCCGGCGAGCGACGCCGTAACCTGACCGAAGCCGTGAGCGCTGCTCCGACTTGCGACGTAGGCTCACTGCCCGCTGCCGTACAACATCGACGCCAGCGAGCGACGCCGTAACCTGCCCGGAGCCGTGAGCGCTGCTCCGACTTGCGACGTGGGCCCGACGCCTGCTGCTGTGCCGCATCGACTCCAAAGCCGATTTTTGTCGTTTGGTCTTGTTTTGGTTTAGATAAAGATTATTTATTTTTCTAAACTGGTGTGGTGTCCATTTGTAGTGTTTTCACTGTATTACTGTATGTGTTCACAAATGCTTTACACACTGGCTCTGAGATAAGCCTTTCTGCTCGTGCCAAGCTACCAAGGGGGTGAGCAGGGGTTATTTTAGGAGTGTATCCCCCTTTCCCTGACTAGAAGCAAGGGTCCCTATTTGGACAAAGGTGCAAACCATTGCCAACTAGAGACCCCCATTTCTAACAGGCTCCAACATTACCACCACACTCGTACCCTGAGATCCAACCATCTATGTCTCATTGTCTCTCCCCGCTTCCGTAAGGCAAGGACTGGCGGCAGAGCTTTCGCGGTCGGGACCGCTAAACTCTGGAACACCCTGCCACTTTCCATCCGCTTATCAGAGACTGAGCTTACTTTCCGTCGTGCCCTTAAAACCTTAAAACCTGGCTTTTCAAATATATCTAGCCTCCTCCCATCCCCTTCTTATCAGTCGAATGCCTCAGCGCCGGGACACCCCCGTTGGGGGTAGCTGTGCGCTTTACAAACTTCTAAATAAAAAAATACACTACAGTACAACCATCCCTTCGACTCTTCCCAAGCTAAGCTCTCTGTGGATCTCAGACCTAAAGGCAAGAGCAGGGGAGACAGGTGTTTCCAGCTGTAATGTGTCACAGCCAAGGTACGATATTCAGGATATATGATGCTCTTAGCATCCCTAGAACCACTAGCCCATGTAACCCAAGCTGAAGAATCACTGTAGCTCATGTGAACTGTATCCAGTGTTCTGGAGCAGCACGAGGCAATTAAGTTTTGTATAATATACAAATACTAAAGACAAACAAACAAGCACCATTTAATGAAGGCGTTCACATGCAAGGTCATGTCCAAGTTAGAGTGGAGAACAAATCGCAGGTTGTTGACAACTGAACACCTTGAACAGAAGAGGACATATGTATTACTGGCTCACAGGTATGTCTGAGTGTTATCAGCTTATGAGTGTAGAAGACATCGTGGTCTTTAAGAAGTAGCAACACAGAAATATTCTAAAGGATGCAACAGCAGAATGTTTGAGGGAAAGCCACAAAAGACAGCGAAGCACCAGACACTAATGCTTCCATCATGAGATGTTGTTCTCTTTCTGTAAAGAATGAGCTTCCCCATTGAGGAGCACTCTGGAGCTCCCCATTATCCATCAATAGGAGATCCGAAGGGTGTTAAAAATACAGCGAAGACAGGAAGAGAACAACAAGCATTGATCAAGCCAACAGGTCGTATGAAACCTATTGGCTTTGGCAATGATTTTTAAGCATGCTGTATAGCAGTACGGCTGAAAATAATGTACAAAAAAGTGCTATGAAGCAGCCGTCACATCATTTTGTAGGTGCACGCCAACATGAATGCAGGTGCGCGCAAAATGAGACAAGCAGTTTCGTTTTCATTTTATTTACCAATCTGAGAAGGATTAGTAAATAAAAAAGCAGTGCAAAATGCGTTTTAAAAAACAATTAAACAAATGGGGGAGTGGGTTGGGGTGGGAAGCAGGCAGGGGATGAGGCAACACGCATGGAGTGAGGGCGGGAGAGAAGGTTGTGGGTGGGAGTGAGAAGAATAAGCACACACACAATGGAGGGTGGGGAACCAGACGGACAACGAAGGACAGGGAAGCATACGGACAACAGAGTATGTAGAAGCACATGGACAAAGGAGGGTTAGCAGGCGATCAGGGAAGCACACAGACAACAGAGGTTGAAGAACATGGATAATGGAGGACCAATGGGGATCAGTAAGCACCCAGACAATGGAGGGAGGGCAGGGATGGGGTACCACAATGACAATGGAGGGTGGGTGGGGAATTACTGTGAAACAAATGGACAACAAAGGGGGTGAGGAAGCAAGAACTGCAATGGAAGTTGGGGGATGGGGAAGTAAGAACTGCAACTGAGGGAAGGAGAGCAAGGGGAGAAACACAGAGCGAGAAAGAGGAACAACAAAGTGCACGAAAGGAAAACACATGCACTCTTGTAGAGTGCTTAACCAAAAGGAAAAAGTAGCTCCTGAAAAAGGAGCAGTGAAAAGACCAAAGTAATGGGTCCAGGATCCAGGGGAGGGACAAACACCAGAAGAGGAAGGAAAGCCCACTGAAGCTGAAGAATAAGAAGCAAGCAAATGAGAGTGAGGATAAAGCCAACCAATGGTACGCAATGGGAGGCTAAGTCCACTGCAAGCTAACAGCAAACAGCACATGAGCTGCCTTAAGAGAGACCTAAAAAGGTAAGGACGGGAGCCATGGGGGCAGATTTCATTGCTTCACATTGCAGCCAGAGAAGTTTTGGTGCCACAACTAGGATGAAGTTTGATTGGGACAAGCCAAAAATATTGTCAAGAATGACTGCGTTCATTAGATGCAGAAGACAACCCTTTTATCCCCAAAGATGGCAGAGAAAAAAGTTTACCTTCAAAATTAAGAGCAACTTTCTGCATCCTTGAACCTAAACAACTGAACAAATGACACGGGGCCTCATGTGTAGACGGGAAGCTAGAACGAATTTTGAATTTTAGGCAGAGGTATCAATTCCCTTCACTTGATTGCAAATTGACATTATACATGTATGTGGTAGTTTTAGAACTTTCCTTCTGATACAGTTGAGTCGAATAACATGCAAGTTACATCACCAAGAGAAGTTCGGAGGTTTTGGAGGAGAAATTGTGGGTTGTCATCTGTAAAGTTAGTAGGAACTAGGAAATGCAAAAATATTTCTGTGAATTTTAAAATTTTGGCTACTATGCCTATAGACTAGACAAACACTTCTGCGGAATATAGTTAGCTAGTAGCTATCTCAACGTGTGAGATGGGAATAAAAGTTACTGGCAAACTGAAGTGGTGTCTCTGGGTTAAAAGCTAACGGAAAATACAATAAATGTTTTACCCAAGATATACAAGGGTGAATGTAAGCGTAAGTAAAGGCTGAACTCATTGTTTTGACATCATATGTGATAACCACAGCCCTAATGAAAGGGTTAAAGTTGGCAGGCTCTAAAAGTGGTGTGGGAGAGAGAAAGAGAAGGAGGGAGGGACAAAGTGAGTGAGTGAGTGTGAGAGAGAGAGAGAGAGAGAGAGAGTTTGTAGTGTGTGTTTTTTCCCCGTCTGGTTAGTCCCTGAAGCCAGAATCCAAATTAAGGTCACTAGTTCTGGAGCGAAAAAAAGGAAATAATATTTCATTACAGACGTGCCATTTCAATGTGCCTCTGAAGCGATCATGTAGGATAAAGGCTGATACAGATATTGAATTGTGCCCCAATTACAGAAACGGATTCTCACTGGCGGGAGGGAGAGAGCCTGTACCATGAAATGGCGGCCACTTATCCTACTGTAAGGATATTGCTCGGCAGCGTGACGAGCGGTAGGGGCAGACCCTTATTCATCCGCTTTAGTTTGGTTGAGTGTAGATAAAGTATACGTAAGGATTCCATTCTAGAAAGCAAAGTGGGTGGAGCTACGAATTCGGTTATAAGACTTTGGCACTTGTACTGCAAAAAACACAAGAGCAGCCTTTTGATAGAAACAGAATTCGTGGTAGGGCAGAAATGTCAAGAAATCTAACAATTTCTGCAGAGGCAAAGGCCAAAGAAAACACTTCAGAGGCATGATGGCAAACGTGGCTACTATGGTATTACCCTATATTGGGCTGAAGCTCTGACTATTTTCAAATTATGCAATTAGTCAATAAAAGAAAAGCAACCTTTGCAAGAAACGTAAGATTGTATGCAACAAACAATATTTCCAATGCAGTCACACAGTGTTGTCCAGTGATGCTATTAAATTCACTGTAATACTGATTAAATCAACAGACTTTAGCTTTTCCATGTACGCATGCTCGTTGGCCGCTGATTACGTTGGAGTGAAAGAATGACTTTCAGGTCTTAACAGAACCTGATATTCTGAACTTACTGGGGGTTTAATCTACAAATTCTGACTGCAGACTAACATTAAGAGTATAAAGAAGATGGTTTGGTTCTAGTTCAACTCAATAAAAGAAAATTTTACACAGGTGGAAGCAGTCATCACACTGAGAATACAAGTCCATCTCCAGTTAAAAGGCACCATGATGCTGACATAACAATGGGCGCCATGTCTGGCTTGCCTTTGCTGTACTTTACTGGTTTTTAGTTTTTTTCTACCAGAAAGCACAATCTATCTAAGTGTGAAAGACCTTTTGTGGGCTTACCAAGAACCTCAGCTTATTATTGGATGGCTTTGTTGTACTCTCATATGCTTGTTTCTTATTTCAATTGCTTGTGTTGTCTTGCCTCTTCTTGTGTTTGTCCCTCTCCTTAAGCATAGGGTGTTTACCATTCTTTTGATTTGCTAACTTGTATCCTTCAACTGCTCTCGTGTAGGGAACTTCTTTTTTCTTTTTGTCTAAGCACTACATGTGCTTGCATGTGTTTTACAGCTGTCTCCCTCTTGAGCTTCTTGCTAGCAAAAATAGTAGCTGCATGCACCTATGAAATAAAATGGCTAAAGGCATCATCCTTGCACCCTTTCCTTTTTATTGTGTCTGGTGCTGCAAAGCATTGGCAAAGCCAATAGGTCCAAAAGGCGAGACCTAACGGCTTTGCCAATGCTTACTAGTAAAGCACTTTTCACCAGTATCCAACCCTTTGCCATCTTCTCTCAGTTCTGACAGAAATGAGACAAAGGAATATAAACTAATTTGCTAAGAATTACACAATTAAATTACTTGGTTAAGACAGTATTGGAACATGATTCCAATCGGCAACTGAGCCATTGCGCTATATCTCTTTTCGCTTCTTGTTACAAGTGCAATCTCGTTCCTTCAGATTGTTTCATGTAGTGCCCACCCAATTATCACATCACTCAAAACCACCCTGAGCTGGCAATTGACATTCCTGCATTTACCACAATCCACATCCTCCACTGAGGCAGTTTCTCAGGAGAAAACGTCCAGCTAACAGCAGAATCAAATAACCCTACTGGGATATCATAGCTAAAAGACCCAAAGGACTGGTGAGGCTAGAAAAGAATCAGGCATGAAACAAATTCTGGCCCCTCCTCGAAATCCATTCACATCAGTCTGTCTACTGATGTTTCTCATGGGCCATCTCATGCCCCTTGCCAGACGCTGCTGATGAATCCCACCCCAGTTGCACGCCATATGGGCCCCAATACCAAATGTCTCTGCCTCAATCCCACCACTAAGCCAAAAAGAGGCTAACTGATTCTATTCCTTTTCATGTTAGGCCCAACTAAAACTTCTGAGACTCGTATAGTATTAGTTCAAAAGCAGGCCCAAGGAGAGCAGAACAAAGCTCAATTAAATAGAGACCAGGGAACATCAAACCCACACTCCAAAATCGCTTTGATGGAAAACTGGCCATCCATGAAACATTTGCAAACTCTGACAAGTCCAATGACTTTGCATTTATGATCTTGAAAAATGTTTTATATTTGCTATTTGAAACCTTGCACTGCAGAGAGAGAAACTTGAAAAGCAGATTCAATGCATTTCCTGCTGAATGTTTGTTCCTCAGAACCTGAATCCAGTCATTTTTCTTTCTTAATAACCTGTCCCCTTAACATATTCATTAGTCTGTTATTTACTTTTCCGTGGCACAACATCCAATTTAAGACAGGCATGCAACTCTGAATGTTCTCAGTGATGTGATGCAAAAAGACAGACGCCTCGGGGATATCTTTTCTGCGTAGGCAGAAGTGGCAGACATTGCCTCCCAACTGAAAATGATTTTGAGTATCTTGCTTTATAGCTCTTTGTTAGAGTGATAATTTACTTCTTACAATTGGAGAAGTGATAAAAAATAAACAATGTGCCCTTATTTCCTTCACTTCAAACTCAACTATAGTGGATGGTCGCCTTTGCTTAAGCACATTCCTCAATTGGCACTCATTATTTTTAACTCTTGGATTGCAATATAAAGCAATCGCGTGGACTGCGGCAGATTACCTCGCTCATGGTACTGCAATAATCTTCTACTGTTGTGCTTGATTTACATTTATGCAAACCTGTGCTAGCTAGGATTTTTCCCGCCTTTGGTGAAGCAACATTTTTCCATCCACATTCCTGACAACAAGGCCACAATTGTTACTTATAGGGCCGAATCGGCAACTCCAGCTGGTATGATGGAAGCATCCTAGTTAGCAGCCTAGTATTGCCTTCCACCACAACCAATCCAGTTTCTATGCCACTCTACAGTCCTCACTCTGGCACATTCGTACTTGTTTTTCTCCCGCTCTATAATAAAACATTTTCAAGGAGGAATTTGTTTAGATTACGTATCAAGATGTGGAATTGTGTTCTCCCAACTTCTACTATGGCACCTATGACACACTTCCTTCACCTAGGCACACAATTTATACCTTTGTGGGATCTTCATAGATTGTGCATGGTTGCTTGGCTTTGTTTAGATAGATATGGTTAGTAGAGATTTGTTAGTAAAGATTTATTGTGTAAAGTTTCTCGCAGTAGTTCATGTTGGTCAATAAACATGAAGGACCATTATTTTCCTTCACTGTTTTTCTCATTTTTAATAATGGCAAGATCCACCCCCAGAGTAAATAAGTCTTTGGTGGCTCTTACTTTTTCTTTTAAAATCTACACACATTCATATCTCTTTTTACACAGCACCTTTTTTAGAAAAGATTTCCGGCAAAGAGCCCCCTTTTGGGTGCCTATTAAGCATTGTAGCGCGGCCTAATGAGGAGCTGCCCAATGATGAAGCATGCCACCCAACTGGGTGGGTGAGGGCTCTTGCTCCTGGTTTTCTAATATCCTTTTGAACTGTCCTATACCTAGGGCTGACATAATATGTACCTGGCCGAGTAATATTTAGTAGCTGCATACCCTTTTCCTCTAGTGTGAAAGTGAGTCTGGTCACGCTAAGTATCTTTTTAGTGATTCTTGTGTATGGCTGTCTGTGCTGAATGACTTTGCTATTTTTAGGTGGGTTTCCAGTAGTTTTATGGAGTCTGGTAATTACTGACTACCAAACGTTTCATGGTAAAAATGAGTGTTGCTTATCATGTCTATATCTTGCATTAGTTATGAGTTCAGTAGCTGTAGAATGTCAGCAAGTTTCTTTCTTTAAGAAAACCTCCAGCGGGATTTTATATTTCCTACAGACAAATTTCTTACCTAAGTGACCACAGTAGGGCACCTTTCCAGGTCCATTCTGACAGCACAGTTGTCTGATGCCCTATAGTTACCAATTCTTTAAAATATGCACACAGAGAGTTTAGGCTCTGCTCAGAGAAGCACTTCTGCCTCATCTCAGGCTGTAGGCTGTTTGATGTTTGATTCCACTTTCTAGAAAGAGCTTCCACTGGAACGCACGAGAGACTATTTTACATCTGAAAAACGCACTCAATCATCACATTGTTTGTCATATTCAATTCAATACAGATAGCAATCTTGTATTGCTGTTTTTCCTAGCTCTGATAAAGCGCAGTGCTGATCTTAAGCAGCCTGAGACAGTGAAACGCTCACATATTCCATGGTCGAGTCTTTTGCATTAGCCTGAGAGTTCCATTTCAGTTGGCGTGGGCCTGCCTGGCGGGGAAGTCCTGCTGTAGAATCTTCTCTGGATTAAAGTACTTTCTTCACTACAACTGTTCCCTAGAGTCCATTACTACATAAAGGCAACTCGGCTCGCTTTAAAGTGCTAAAGAGCATTGGTGCAAGCAACGCATGGAAACAACATTTGAAAATGTCTGTGTTTACATGTGCTGGCCCAGTAAAGTCAGACCTATTGGTTTTGTCAAAGATTCTTTCAAATTGTTAAGCCCTAGTGAGATGTAAAATGGATGGATATACTGCATTTGCATATTGCAGACTGCAGGAGTAGGCACTTTGTAGGAACTTTGAAAATGTGTCCATTTTAATACTGGGCTCACCTGGGAGGTGGAGTGGTCACTTCCACCTCCCCAGTCCCTGACTGCAGAGAAAGTGTGCTGATTCTGCATTAAGAGACACAAAGTATCATTTTCACCAGTGACATTACTTGGAATAAGTGTGTAAAACAGTGTGGGTAGGAGCCCCAAATAACCCCATTTGTTTTAAGGGTATCCGGTGAAGATTTTATCCAACTTAAAATTGAGTTCCATGTTGGGAAAATAAGTAGAGGTGGGCGTAACTCGTGTAATTCCATGTACCGTAATCATGCGCAATCACCTAAGAATTCTGCAAGATTATGCTTGAATTACGTAAGAAGAGTAATTCTGTGTTTAGCGCCATTCTTAGTGCAAAAATGCCCCCTCGAGTCCAAAATAGACACAAGGATGCATTTTGTGTTAAGAAATAGCATTTAAATGCAACAAAATTTGAATAGCGAGAACTCCCTAAATGTGCTCTTGAGGTAGGATTTTCCCCCAATTTGCTACCGGCATTTAGCGCTATTTTCTTAGCAAACAAATCCAAAATGGGTGCAAGGATGCATTTTGTGCTGAGGAACATTGCTAAATGCAGTAGAACACAAATAGCAAGTGCAAACTGCCGTTCATGCTTGCTAATTGTGCTCTTGCGATAGCAACATTCCCCTCAAATTAGCCTTAATTATGCGAGCAGGAGTAATCACATAATTATCGGTAATTCGGTATCAAAGAGTAACAGGCAAGATCAAGTGTAAGGGAGCAGGAATATGTATCGAAATTTGACATACAAGATTTCAGAGGAACACTCTTTAGGATTCGGTAAGTGCAGTAAATTGAGGAAACCTATGCAAATCATTGGCACGAGTCTAGGATAGACTTTGTAATTTATTTGGGAATCTTTGTGAATCAGACTAACAAGGAAAAAAATATATACTGTCGGACTGTCTCTAAAATTGCATGTTTGTAACACAAAGTCATTCATCACATCTCTCTCAGCAAGGTGGAATGCATATGCTGCACAGTAAGAACATAGGAGCAATAACTTCAAAAATCCTCCTTTGGCTCAACCCTAAACCTGGACTCCTCACAAATTGCACAGAGCTGCGCCCAGACCTCGCTCATCTAAGAAAATCCCTGAAAAATGATACGGGGTACTCTTATTCCCATGCTGTGGCAAAAGTGATGGACGGAATGCTGAATAAATCAAACATTCACCCCCAGTCAAGAGATCTAGGTAAAATCCATTGTTCTTTTGCTCACTACACCACCCCAGTTTGGACCCAGCCAGATCTGATGACTGGGGGTGAATGTTTGATTTGTTCAGCATTCAGCCCATCGTCTGTTCTTTTTGCATTTGTTGCCCTAAATGGGAATTGTATGCCCAGAAGTGGGTTCCGTGCTCACTACGCCACCAGATTCAAGCTAGCCTGGCTGATATGGGGTGATACCTCGAAACTGGTCCCAGGATGCGTGTTTCTGGTCCAGGGAGGTCCTGGCCTGGCGGTTCGGGCTGGACTGTTATTTATCTAAACAAAAGGTCCAGCCTGTCATTTTTCAAATTAAGTGGCTGTGAAGTGGGCTAGGAGCATGGACACCAGATTTAGCCCCTGTTGACCTTGTCCACTGATCTACAACAAGAAATTAAAATGTTGCAGCGGGGCTGTGCATTTATTACAACCGGCCGCTGCAGCATTTGAAATTCATGTTTCTTTAACTGTTCCCTGTCTGCGCGCTCAGGAAGGAAGCACTGTGGAGGCTGCTGGGGCTTTTGTTACGCAACGGTATTGATGATGTCCCTGAACTGCACCAGTTTTAGCAAGGGAGTTGTGGAAAATTAAAAAGGCAGAAGATAGTTTGCTTTTGGGGCAGGTAGGGTGGAGCAGGGCGTTGAGTGGGTTGAGAGGTCCCTAAACAAGGACAGATTTTTATATTCAATTCACCCATTCAGTTGAACACCTTGGTTAAATAATACAGTTTGCTATCACTGTGGAATTTTTCATAAGCATACATGCCAACATTTGAGATGGGAGATTTAAAAAAATCAGGAGGATTTATTTTCCCATTGACGTGCATTGAAGTGGGGACAATTTTAGGTGGGTTACGGCTAAATTAACGGCATTTTTGGCCGTAAAAATCGTGAGCCTCCAACTTAATCGGGGCTGTTGTCATGTATGCAGAAGGTTGCCATTTTGATGTATCGTTCTGGAAATGCTGTAGTTGAAATTTGCTTAAAGGAAGACCTACACAAATTCTGTCATTTAAGCTCAGAATGTTAAAATTCAGAAAAATCCAGTATTGACATGCATCAAAATAGTTCTATTAAGTGTAGCTTCATGAGTTAAATGCTAGCTCTGACACCTGCCTGAGTCTTGGCCGGCCACCACAAACTTTCATCCTTGTAAGGTTGGTCAATTGTCTCTATAAATTGGCTAATCATGCCACCTATTATGCATAGCGCTACAAGATGGCACAATTTCAGTACCCAGCACTGTACGAAAACAAACACTTTATTGACAGAAGATGACCATCATTAAAACTTGCATAGACGTACACTGGTGTAATGTAGACCCTGAAATAATGTTGGTAATTCCGGACGTGTTCAGGGCATCCATGGCATGCAATGACTGTACACGGGCATGCACACTGAGTCTATCGGTGTGCACAAGGGTACATCTGGGTACTTCATGAACATGGCAAACTGATATTTGGCCACCAAACTGATTTTACTAAAAATTAAAAGCAGATATCTCAATACAAAATTGAATTTTGTGTCATAAAAGTTCTCACCTTTTGCTTTTGAGGATTAAATTTATGATTCTAAAATTATAACCTGAGGATGTATCATCCGGATTTTCTGGAGCAGTGCAGAGCCCACCACCTGTTTTGTAAAGTGAAGTCATTTAACCGGATATTTCTCTCTGCTTTATTTTTAGACAGCACAGCTCAGAAAAAGAAAGAGGCAAACTTTGCCCACTGTTTCCGAGCTGTATTATCTGGATGTAAAGCACTAATTCAAGGAAATATCGAGGTACGTGAATTCACTTTACGCCCTGCAGGTGCATTAAACAGGCACTATGCTCTGAGCCAGAAAAAGCCCATCATGATACAGCCCCTTGTTGTAAAAAGCAAAATCCATGTATTCTCATAAACTGAAAAGCTGATGTTTGGACACAAAATGAATACATTTATTAAAAATAAATATAAAATACATATTTTGCACCCTGCAGCATAGCCTCTTCACCATCTCTCTGATTAGCTGGCATTTTTAACTTTCAACTGCTGACTAATAGTAAACTTTGTTTTCTTTTAGCCTAAGCACTCCAGGTGAGTGCATGTGATTTCCTGCTGTCCCCCTCGCGTGTTTCTCTCCACCCCCGTGCCCCCCGTTGCTCTCTCTCGCCTGTGTGCTTCTCTCCACTCCTGTGCTTTTGTTCTTCTCTCACCCGTGGGCCTCTCTGATCCCAACCCATCTCGTCCTTGTGCTTCTCTGCCCCAAATGAGCTCCACATTGCTCTCTCTCATCCGTGTTGCTCTCTGTTGGTTGTTTTCTCCCGTCTTGCTTCCCCACCAGCCGTCCATGTTACTTTGATTAATGTTGCTCTCCCGGCTCACCTGCCCTCCCCTCCCTCTATGTTGCTTACTCCAGACGCCCACCATCTCCACTTGTTGCTTCCCTGTTGGAACGCAGTTCTGTTTAAAGATTTTTTTTTTTTAAAACACACATTCTTGCTACTTTTTTTATTGATCCATCTCAGATCGGTAAACAAGTATGAAAATATGTGAAAATGATACGGCTGCAGTGTTTTTTTGTTTTTTGTTTTTCTTTAGCCATACTGCTCAACATCAGTGGTGCTGTACAGCATCACGAAAAAAGATTGGCAAAGTCAATAGATCCCATAGGCGAGACCTATTGGCTTGCCAATGCTTCTGTTATTTTTCTACAATGGACCTTCAAGAGAGATTTTCAGTTATAACTTGTCACTGAGAATCTACCAAGAGTGACTGGGCAGAGTCTCAAAAAAGTAGAAACGTAGAAGTGAAGTGATAAGCCATGTGAAAACCCGTTCCTGAACTGCTTTTAGCATACAAGATATTTGGACCGCCTTATAGAAACTGTGCTGAAAACAAATCACCAATTTGTGTCCATTTCCTCAACAGGTTTAGAGATTGGTGAACCCTGAACAAAACTGTGTTGGTCACCATTGCTTTTCACACGTAAAAGTGCAGGAATATTTCACCTTCCAAACCTGTAAAAAAAATTCAAATCTATGTGAGTTTAGTGCTGCAAAACCTATTGGGCCTAGCATGCTTAAAATGTTCTTATGAGGCGGACATTATCATGACCTCTACAGGAAGTAGGGCTTCTCTTGCTCGGCCTAATTCATGGCCGATATTTACCTCCTAACATTTCCAAAGATCACCAGCTAGCAGTGCTTGAAGGTGACACTCAAAATACACTGGAAAGCACTGGATTTACTCACTGGGCTCACTGCCGTGCCATGATGCTATGCACATCGAGTCAGCCAAGGGTCTGGTATGGGAGAGGAACCCGCAAGGCAGAAATAAACATACAACAAAGGAGAGAGGCACATGCTGAATGCTAAGGTAAGGAGCCATACCGGCAGGCCCCTGCTGGTCTCTGCCTTTCAGACTGTTATCATCATCACCAGAGAGGCTACCCCTGCCTAACAATCACAGCTCTGCCAACCGTGGCTGGGGCAAGGTAACACAAACTCAGTGGACTTTAGCTCTCAGTTCTACTCAACCCAAACCATCATCAGACCTGGAACAGGCCATCCAGAACTTCTCCGCATGGATCACCAAATGTGCCGACAGAGTTGTCTCAAAGAATCCAGCTAAAACCAACATGACCTCAAAACACGCCAGCTGGTACAAAGCTGGTACTGAGCTCAGAACCAGCAAGCACAACTGCTACTGACTCAAGAAACAATGTCACTCCACAAGGAACCCCGCTGACAGAGCCCCTCACCGAACAGCCCTTAGCAATTACCACCTGCGCCTCAAGGATGCCAGGAGAGCAGCAATCACAGCCAGCATCGACACAGTAGCCAACCACACCAAAGAACTCTTCAAAATAGTCAAGGAATTCTCCAACCCGGCTGCCACAGAGAACACAATCCACCCCTCCCAAAAACTCTGCGACACCCTCTTGGACTACTTCCACAGCAAGATTGCCACCATCTACAACAACTTCGGCCCCTAACCCACTGCTCTCAACCTAAACAGCCTTGGCCAACCAGTGCACGCCAACCGAGGGATCACCATATGGTCTCCACTCACCGGACAGACCACCACGGCCATTATGCCACTCATCCACTTAGGGACACCCACCGACCCCTGCCCCCACCATCTTTTCAACCTCAGAACCAACTAAATCAGTTCGGATCTCACCAGCATCATCAACACCTCCATCTCCACAGCAGCCTTTCCGGACACCTCCTTCCTTACAGGACGCACACAGCGCATCCGGCTGCCGCCTTTCACCTCTGAACCCAAAGACATCATATGCAGTGCACCCCAAGGATCTCCCCTCAGCCCACGTTGATCCACACCAACATGACCCCCCTCGCAGACATCATCAGATCCCATGGCCTCTCTCATTTACTGAATACCCTGCCATCACCAGAACAAACTTTCAAACGCCTTGACCAATGTAACCAACTGGATGAGAACCAACTGCCACAAACTCAACTCTGACAAGACAAAAGTACTGCTCTTTGGGAAGAAGACAGCCATATAGCACCACAGCTGGTGGCCAGAAAAAATCAGGCCCTCACCAGCACCAATAGACCAAGCAGGCAACCTGGGCATCATCCTCAACAACGAACTGACCATGATGTAACAAGTCCACGCTGTCGCCTTCTCTTGCTTCCACACCTCCGCACACTCTGCAGAATCTTCAGATGGATCCCAGTCCGTCCCTCAGGACCATCCCTCAGGCCCTCCTCATCAGTCGCCTCAACTACGGCAACGCAATCTACGCTGGCATACTCACCTAGCTCCTCAGAAGACTCCAGGTCATACAGAACGCCAAAGCCAGACTCATCCTGGACCTCCCCAGACAGACCACATCACCCCCCACTTCAGAAGCCTTCAATGGCTCCAAGATCCTCACACATGCACGCTATGAGTTGGATTATACCTAAGAAAATTGGCAGCATGTCCAGCAACCCGTAAATATTCTCTACTGATGAGGGAGGAATCCCGAAACACTGGTGTCTAGAGATACGATTTCAAAAGACGGCATTAGCTGAAAAATAATATGAACTTTGTGTGAAAAACTGAACTACAACTACCAAGACGCTATGGGGTAATGGCGCTATTACATGCAAGCAGTGCGTTCCTACCCACTTTCACTGATAAAATGCTCTCGAGAGCCGTCCCCAAGCTGACGAGCTTTGGAACGCCTGCACGCTATGAGTGGGATTATACCTGAGAATATTGCCAGCATGTCCAGCAACCCGTAAATCTTCTCTACTGATGAGGGAGGAATCCTGAAACACTGGTGTCTAGAGAAATGATTTCGAAAGACGGCATTAGCTGAAAAATAATATGAACTTTGTGTGAAAAACTGAACTATAAGTACCAAAAAGCTATGGGGTAATGGCGCTGTTACATGCAAGCTGTGCGCTCCTACCCACTTTCACTGATAAAAGGCTACAACATCTGAGGATGAAAAATAAGCTTATTTTTCATCCTCAGATGTTGTATGACAGACAAGGATCTGGAAAAAACTTGAAGAATAAAAACAACTTTTGCTCACCTTTACTTCTGAATACACTATTGGACTTATTAATTGTTCTTACTGGACTCTGATGCGTGCTTTGGTACTTTTCCTCTTCAAGTTCACCATTCTGGGACTCTTCTCCAGGCCGGACTCATCACACTTGGTGGCAGGGTGACTGTACCAGGAGAGCAACAATATATGGACAGTTGTCTTAATAACAAATACTGTATCCGCTTACTTTGGCTGCATTTGGATGTGTGAAAATTGTAGCATAGCCATCATTCTTATTGTAACAGCTGAAAGGTGATTCTAAGTCATTTTAAAACCCTTTCACAAAATATGATTCCAGTCTCTGGCATGGAAACCCTGCTTTAAATTAACCATTTTTGGGGGTTAGTGCTGTCCTCTGATATCATGGGAGAGTGGTATCAGTCTGCACCAATGAACTGCTGTCATGGATTAATGAAAAAAGAGAACTCCCTACCACTCTAACTTAACCTCCTAGCCACAAACCATTTTGTTATGAACAAGCACTAAGACTCATGTTTTATGACTTCTTCCTGAATCACAATAAAGTAAAGAAAACATTGCCTGGCATTAGTAGATTCTCAATTAAATACTCATTGCATTTGGTGTTTCTCTTGAGTGCAAAATGTTCCTGATTAGCACACAATTGATGTGTTTTGTTAGCAGCATCTGTATAGGGCACAGACTCTCATTAGCATGGCCTCGTAGTGCTGTCATTCATCTAGCTTGCCCTGCACACTTTCCTGCTTTGGACCAATAACGACAATATATTTGGAGAATAATGCTAGAAAATACCCCATTTATCAACATTTGTGTTATGGTAGGTACTCCAAATAAACCTTTGACTTCCCTCGAAGGTCTGAGCTTACTCACTACTACCATGAAAGCCATGAAAATCTGATAAAGCATCACACTATTGCCTTCAGTACTGTCACCCACCATAAGGGTTCCCTCTGTGTTTTGCTGTTTTAGCCTCTCCTGCCTTAAAAAGGCCCTTCTGCTTTTGGTACTTTTAAGGATCTCTGCTTTTTAGGTCGAGCCTATGCGCTGCTATAGGAAAACGACCTCTTGCAGCTGACCAGCATTTTTCACAAGCTCATGCTTGTGGCTGTTTTTCCTGCAATATTTCGATTGGTGTTTGCGTGCGTCTTCCTTAAAAGACAGCACGCAATTGGGTAAAGGCGGGCGCATGTCCCGCCTTTCCCAGCCAATGTAACCGCCCACGGCCTAAGGCTTGCGGTTACGCGCATGGGCACCATCTGTTTTAAATTATCATGCCCAGACGCGGGCGCGATAATTGAAAACAGATTGCCTGGACTCGCGGGCTTATTCTTGCCTGCCTCCCCTCCCGTTTTGTGCCTTTCACCTACTCCTCCCTGTTCACCAGTTGTGCCTTTTTGCACCACTCTTATTGGCATGGCATGGCCCACGCTGTTTCCCGCTTGCCCGCTGCTGCTCTCATTCCCTTTATGGGTATCTTAATCTGCGCCGAGCAAGAGCGCTACCCGTCCATGTTGTCTTTGCCCCCTCCCCCTCTCCGTTTTCGAAACTCGTAATAATTTGTTGTCTCTTTATTGAATGTTTTTTTAATTGAAGTAACAATAGGAGACGTGCTCCTCCTCTCACCCTGCTGTCAGCCTTATTGCCTCCGGCTTGTTCTTTCTCTTTATTTTGCATGTCGCCCGAGAACGAGAAAATTGTACAGGAAACATTCACAGTGAAACATTACAAAACACGTGCATTCCTGGAGTATAATCCCGCATGAGGCATCAGAATTCTCAACTGACTGCAGCTTATCTGCACTCTATCATTGCCAAGACTCGCGCATAAATATGGGCCCAAGAGTGGCGCTCCCATCACTCCCGGTGCCGGCACAGCATCTTCATCTTGTCCTTTCAAGAGCCCGTCCATGTCTGCCTGCAGGGAGACCCCATGCAGTCCACCATGATGATGTTCTCCAGTCACTATTGAGCTAAGAAGGGCCTGTCTCCGGCCGTGGCTGGGGAGCAGCAGCTGCAGGACAACCAACCAGTGAGTACCGGCCCACGCTTTCCTTCAGCAGTGTCGAGCAGGACCTCGGGACGTTTGCTTGCACCCAGGGGCATCTTAAGCATTTCAGAGGCCCTGGGCAACATGTATTTTGGGAGGCCCCGTTTGTAACAGTTTTAAAATGTATGGAACAATTTCATCTCTTTCATGCCGTCCTTGGCCAGGTTACTGACAGAGCACAGGCACATGTTGAAATTCTA
This sequence comes from Calotriton arnoldi, assembly GCA_963921515.1. Classification (NCBI taxonomy): domain Eukaryota; kingdom Metazoa; phylum Chordata; class Amphibia; order Caudata; family Salamandridae; genus Calotriton; species Calotriton arnoldi. The sequence continues at coordinate 2,061,417 of CAWUFW010001665.1, forward strand.
AATGTGTTTACCTCTAATATTAATTGATAGTGACCTGTGCTTTCAATATTATAACTTAGCAGCAGCACACTAACATTATTGCTGATAATCTTTGAGACCTCCTGCTATTTCTGATATGTAAGGTACTGTTTTTCGCTAAAAGAAACAGTTTTTATGGCTGTCCCATGGTGTTAAAAAACAAACATTTCTCTGCCATATGTCTGCAATAGACTCCAATACATCTCCCACACTGAAAATAAATTAAAAGAATACGTATTTAAAAAAAATCTGTTAAGAATTATTCAGGGTCATCAGAGCAAAAGCAAAGCTGGCTCTATCAGGGGGCACCCTGAATGGCTGGGGCCCTGGGCCAGGGCCCACTTTGCCCGTGCCTTAAAACGCCTCTGCTCTCACCTTTCAAACACTTTAGGAGAACACAGTTATCAGTGTTGCCTGGGATTAACAATATTATAATTTTTGTTGGTTTTCCTATGTTTATGATTATTATTATTTAGATGCTGAGCTGCTGTCTTGGGGACCTGGATGTTTAGCCCCAGCTCCTAGTAACTGACCTGAAAATGTGTGATTCTGTACAGATCACTTATTTTCCTGTGCTAAAAATTGAAAATGTGTGGAAATGTGATACAATTGTAAACATAATGTAATTGAAATGTGAAAATGCGCACTTGATACACATGATCTACTACCTTCTCTCAACACTCTCATGATACACAACACCCTGTTACTCAACAGCTAGTTTTCTGCTGTATAAATATCCTTACATGCATAGTTGTTTTTATTATTGTTGTTGTTTTATTGTTGCTGCTGCTATTTTATTTTAACACTTTTTTATTATAACTTTTCGGTATGCTGCATAGGAGATACAATGCTCTACATCATAGCTTTAATGCATTGCCAAAGCCAATAGCTGTGGCTAAACACTTATAAGGTCCCAAACGCGAGACCTATTGGCTATGCCAATGCTTGTTGTATCTGTAATGCAGGGCAGGCGCTAAAAACCAACTGCTGCCTGTGATGGGTCGGGGCTAAAGTTGCACTTTTCTTTTTAAACTGATGAGAGAGAGGTGCACTGAAACACGTTAAGTCAAATAAGAAAGTAAAGTGTGACAAGTAACTTAAGCTTTTGGGAGGGAGTGAACACAAGATATGGATGTAGCTACAGGTGTGAACAAAAAGAAAAAAGGAAGAAACATGATAGGGCAATGGATGTAGAGAAACAGGAAGAGATGCATTAAATTCAATGAGGACAAAGGCTGTGGCAAGTTTATTAATTAATCACATTGGGCCTGATTCACAAACTGCATTTTGCAGTACGTAAAGAAGTACTACCGCAGTATTACTCACTTACTACAAAATACAACTCACAAACCTATGGGTTGAAATCGCCACATCTCCTATCTTTTCTAAGGGGAGATCTCCACACATGTACGATTACTACTTGGTAGTAAATGTTAGTGGGTCTGGGGGAGTGGCTGGAAAATAGGGAATACTTACAACCAAATAGGAGCAGTTTATGTAGCGGTACGGAGGAGTTTAGGTTGGCACACGCTAATACAAACACCCACCCAAAACAGAGTAAGACCCTTGCTATTCACAAACTACACTTCTACAGCCACTACAGCCCAAAGAGCCACAAAACAATTATTAATGTGCTCCAGCCTAGCCTTGAAGTAAATCTAGCACAACATACGAGTACTCACAGGACAAACTGCCACTCATTAATAATGGTGGCAGGGACTTAAAATAACACCCCAAATGAAATGTTAAAATAATTAAAATATTTCAACATTAAAAAGAAAAAAGATATATATTTTATGCATATAATTGTTTTGCGTTAAAAGTTATATGACATTTAAATATATTATTTTGAAAATCATTAACATATATTTGAATATTAAAACTTTTACAAAAAAAATATATTTTTTAAACGTAACTGTTACTTCAATTGAAAAAATATTAGTAGAATACTAAAATGCTAGTGAGTGTAGGATTAGCTTAAATTTTGTGTATAAAATATTCATAGATTAAATGCATATATTTTAAATATTACATTATTTAATGAACATTTAATTTGATGTGTTAATGTGCTGTTACTATATTTTATTAATTCAAAGTCAATACTAATTTAAATTTAATTTAAATTTTTATGTATAAAGTAGTTTATTTTTTTAAGAATTAATAATGTTTGTTATATTTCCCTATTCTTTATCATAGGGTGATCTCCTCCCTGTTGGTGAAGACCTCCACCTATGAGTGTAAATTTCATCTTAGATGTTTTTACTCACTGTTTTCAGGGAGTGGAGACAAACAAGTCCACACTTAGGTGAAAATGTTCAGTCGGAGATAGTGAATAGCAAAAAAGTGTAGTTTTACACCTTAGGACAAGAATCATTTTACACATGAGTAAACCTTCATGTGTAGTTACCTTTTTGAAGGGACTACTATATATAAGCAGACAACACCTTAGGCAAACACTCTTGTATCTTAATGCCCCTTACTGTAAAAAAGGTATCTCTTGAGGTACATCAGGTAACGCCATCCAAAAGAAAGAAAAAGAAAAAAATCCCTTTCCACATGTATTTTTCCTTCTGCAGGACCCATAACTGCAATATGTGAGATGCCTTTAAGGATAAAAGTTCCTTTCATATTTCTGAGGAACATGGGTGACTTGGGGACACGTGCTGCGCAGAGGGTGCTCCTTCCACCTTCTCCCAAAAACACATTTGAGAGCAAACACACTCCTTTCTCTACAAAGCCCAGTCGTTCTCGCGCGGAGGGGGCAGTCCTTTAGTGTACCTCCTGCCTTCCTCCTCCCCTGCCCTGACAACACTCAAGTGGGACGCCACCTGAATTTTAGTGTCGGAAGTTTGGAAGCAATTCCCTTGCATGATGTAAATGGTTAATGAGCAGCCTTGTTTCATAGGCATTTCAAATGCCTCTTTAGCTGTGCCATATATGGAACTTCCACTATTAATGGCAAATATATTATGTAATTCAAGGAACTTTGTGTCAAGCTCATTCTGTCAGTCCCTTCTTTTCCCTGAAACGTTCAGCCCCTGGTTTGAAACATTGTCCATCACATCTTGGCTCCACCCACAGAAGTATTTCACTTTCACCATTTTTAGGTCTCGCCTAGCGTTGCAGCGCGCATGTGCTGCTCGCTCAGCGAGGCATATTGTAGTAGGGTATGTTTTAGAAGTGGAGTGGAACCCCCGCCCATCCTTTTCATTGGCTGGCTCATGCCATGGTAAATGCTGGCTTCCGATTGAAAATGAGGCTTCTTAGTCCATCCTTGTTACCGCCCTGTCTCCTTTTGGGACCGCCCATCAGGACTGGATCGTTTACTTGAGGCGTTATTCTCCTTCATTAGTCGGTGGCACTATTTTGGCAAGGTTGACCGCGTGTTTATATTTGCATCGCACTTTCACTTTACAATAGCTGCCGCCCCACACAGCACTCGCGGGGTGGGGCGGCAGCTATTGTAAAGTGAAAGCGCGAAGCAAATATAAACAAGCGGCTGCCTTTGTGCAATGGCGACAGCTTGTTATTTTCAGCGCGCTTTTACTTTCATTTTGTTAGCCTCG